>CM056994.1:30965460-32297960 GCA_029891345.1 Dryococelus australis | reverse complement strand
ATCGTAAAGCAATTCCATCCTTTGTCTCTTTTGCTTATTCTTCATAAGCTCCCAAAGGTGGAGTTATTCGCTAGCTTGAATAAATCTCGGCGGCCAAATTCATTGCGAGAAGCTTGTCGTTTCTTGGTATTTAAGTCTATGTAGGGTCTTAACCAGGGAGTTTGGGTGAACTGCAGAACACAATGTATTTTCTTCAATTTTAGTCCATGTGTCAAGGCCTGCTTCAAGTTTCGATAGTGAACAACATAGCGAGTCTTGGTTTCCAGCAATGGAAGTAGTTTCTGCTGTTTTGAGCCTGGAGGACTCTCGTTGACTGGTAGAAAAGGCAAGTCCGTGTGATATTCGTGCAGGGAGGTCGGGTATTCTACATCTACCTCTAAAATATATACTGCATTAGATTATCGGCCACATTCATCACATCGATGTCTGTGTCGCACCATCGGAAAGTCACATTTCGGGAGCGGGAGCGACATTACTTTTTCGTAGAGTTTGTTGGCGTCGACGTACTGTAAATATACTGATGGCTGTGAGGAGTCAAACATTTCAGCCAGGTGCTTGTTGTTTACTTTGCATCTCCTTTTCATACATTGAGCCATGCCACCGCGGATTGCCATCTCGAAGAACATGTACTTGTCGTAATCAGTCAGTAGTGCTAATTCCACCTTTGTCGTTCCCAGCATCACATCAAAAGAAAATCCAGATCCACTTACATAATGCACACAGTCTAGCGCGTATGTTTCCAAGCAAATATCTCTGAAATTTTCAAATACGTTGCTCAGGATGAGCACATCTGTCTTGAGGTATATATCAGAGTATTCTTCAAGAAATTTACATTGGAATTTGTACCAGACGGTCTGTGCATGGGCATAGTCTTCATCGGAGATGTCAGAGTTGGTTAATCTATTATAAAATTTATCCTTGTCCAGCAGCTGCACCTCTTCAAGTTTCGCCCAAGAATCCATATAGTCAGATGGGTATACACCGCTGCGTGTGAAGAGACGTATTTCTTCAGGAGTGAAAAATTTTGCAGTATTCTTGAACTTGTCAGATGGTAGGTTTTGTGCTAGACTGGTAAGACTGGCCAACATGAAGCGAAATGTGTCCACTAACTGTATACTGAACCTGTCACCTAGGTGCTTGGAGAAAGTTATCATTTTTCCTTCGCTATGAGGAATGATGAATATGCCCTTGTTATCATAGCCCAGTTCCCTGATAATGAAATTTGCATCATATGATGATAGGTTGTGAAAGAAGACACGTAGTTTCTTCGGCCGCCGACGAAGCATGTTGCAGTTGTTGCAAGCTGCACCAATGTATTTTCCGGTAAAATGGTTATGGTCACATACTTTTCCGTTGTTTTGTTCGAACGTCGTGGAACAGTAGCAGCATGTAGTGGCTTGGTCAAAAGAAACTTGTTCGAAAAGTGTCAGAGGAGCCATTGGCAAAGATGTTTCGTATATAGCCTCTGTAGATAACTGGTTGTGCAGGTAGGTCCGAAATCAAGTCTGCAGGAACAATATCGGTGTCGATGCACACATAAATGCAGTAGCTGCATGCTTCATGTTTTTGGTATTTATACATATATGGATTGCTGGGGTTAGGCTCACATGTATACACAGGTTTCAATATTGCTTCAAAATCACAGTAAGCTACTATTGGTACTCTTCCGACATTCTGGTAGTTTATAAACTACAAGACCGGTGGCTCACCATCCTTCTCGGGCTTGGGCATCTCGGCTCTTACTGGTGCATGGGTGGAACAGTACCTCTGGTGTTCTCATAAAGCTTCTTCACCCCTGAGTCCTGATACAGGAGGTTGGTTATCAAAGTATGTGAAGCAGCATTTACAAATATAAATTTCGTGTCCATGTGTTGTGAGCTGTGGGAGGATGAGTCGCGAAAATTTCTTAACGAATGTAAAATGAGATTCATCTGTGATGAGGAGGTCGATGTGTGTTGTTTTTTCATTCTTGCTCATGTGCTTTGGAACCACATTCATGTCATCATTGAGGACTTAATGTTGATTGATACCTGTGGATTTCTCTTATCGAAGACTGCAATCTGACGTAATGGTGTGGGAAAGTTCAAACCTCTGAAGTCGAACTTATCTTCCAGCAAGGAGTATACGGTCGTCCACACGATTCAGATAATCTCCTTCGACATATCTGGGAAGCACTGCCCACTTGAAGCACTGTTGATCGGTATTCTGAAGGTTGATTATTGCCTTTCTGGCTTTGATGGGAGCAGGTAGATCAATGTATGAGGGAACCTTCAGCAGATCTAGTTTATTTATTATGAACTGAAGCTGTTTTATTATACTCCTCTTCTTCCTTGCAAATTTTTTGAATACTGTTCACTATGGCTTGCTCTACATTTTACTATTATAAGCTGCAATGTTTTTTTGTTTTAAATGCACAGACATCACTCTCATCTTCATGAGGTTCTGGTTTCCCGTATTCGCATTCCAACACAATATTAAGTTTTATGCTCCCATTTTCTTCAACTTCTTCAATCATCTGGTTGATTAAATTCTGTTTGATATAATTTAAATATGTACAAATATCTTTGCATCCATTGCCAATGTTGACTGCGGCCAATGTTTTCAAGTTTTTCCGGAAAGCAGTTTCAGCCTCCACAAACCCATTGGTGTTGGCAGCTCCGGCTCCTGCTACTATTCTGGGTCGAGCCAAAGTTTGCGAGACAGCTTGAGGTTTCGTAGATGGCCCCTGTTGAGCTGTACTAGATGGTTGAGATGTAGGCACTGTAACTCATCTCTTTTTCGCAGGAGAAGGTCCATTATAGTTAGGAATGTGTTTTAAAAGAGAGTCTCTTTTTGTAAATCTCTTCATGCATAACTCACAATTGAATGATGTGCAGTCGGGGTTGAAGACACGCCCAGCTTCATGTCGCCTTGTATTGCGAAGTTCAGTGAACTGCTTATCGCAGTATTTGCAGCTGGTGGTCCCCGCATGCCTGATGAGAGCATTGCAGCTCCGAAGATACCTCTGCATATCGTCCTTTCTGGAGATGATCACCCCGCACCTCTCACACAGTGCCTGCTCTCCTTGATGCAGGTTGAGACGGCAATTCCTCTCATGTCTCAGCATACTATTCTGAAAGGCAAAAGCATTGCTACAAAATCTGCATTGGATTCCTTCTCCCTCCATTCAATGCAATTTAATAATTAAAGTATTTTAAAAAAAATTCGATAATGTTTATTTTGCCATTGCATTAAATAGTCAGCCATCTCTTCTGCTCAGGATCGGCCACGAAGACTATTTCATCATCATCTATAATTTCCATAAGTACACTGTTTATTTTCTCATATTCCATATCGCCATCTTCCCAGTGCAGTCCGTGGAAATGATTTGTAAGCCATTTATTCGTATTCTTGCTTTTATAGTCCAGCGAGCGATGCGAAAATGGAGGTAGGAATTTGCGTTAATATGTGCTACCATCAGAGTAAGCAATGCAAATTTCCTTTATGATGAATCCCATTGGAGATGTGAAGCCCTACACGTTAGCGAACATGATGGAGGTCGGTAGACAACTGAACTGAATTTGTGACTTATGACAGAATTTTAACAACTTTATCTCTTGCATTGTATTTTGCTAGACGATCGTGGATTATTAAGAGCATAGGCTTGAGTGTTGGCAGGTATGTTCTCCATAGCCATCATTTCAGTTCTGCAGTCAATCACTCCTGTGTTTATGCTGTCATCTTGTTTACTGACGTCGAATACCAGGTGCGGTGCACTGTTCATGAACTGGTTTGGTTCGAGCGTCGTCGAAGCTTCGTGACCATAATACGATCTTTGGAAATCGGCAAATATTTGATATGCCAACATATATGATCCAATAATAACGTCAGCATTTAGGTCCACATAGGGAAAACTTTTAGAGTTCAAAAACACTTTAACATTCATTACCTTGATGTTATCCTTCTAAGACGAGTGTTGGAAAATGTACAGAGCGTAGTTCTGAGCGATTGCCCGTCAAGATCAAAGTTACAGACATGACATATCACAATACATGAATGTGTCTGCTATTTTGTTAATTGCTCAGCCAAGAAACGAAGACATAGGTGACCACAGTTCCACTGACTTGGTAACTGCTCTGTGAAGTAATTGTAATTTAGTTCCATGCCGTGAAAATACTTGCGCACTTCTATCGGAGGACGTAGTTTTTCAAAGCTGTCATAGTATTCGGCACTGTTTCCATATTTTCTGTGAGCTATCCAATGCATGCCCAGTACAGAGCTATTGTCTAAATTTATGATTCCACATTCATTTCTCTTATGTTTTTGTAGTAGGTCGTCACACATGTACACTACCCAGAAATATGGTATTTTGTAATTTTTGTACACATTTCTTCAAGTCTAGTAAGCGATTGGCTAGGTAATATTTTTTAAGATCGTTTCTTTCCTTTCCTTCGTCTGGTTCTTTTTTCACCTCCTGTAGGGTACGGCCTCAGAAACAGTCCTTTGTCGTTTTTTGCTCATTGTGCAATAGCTTCAATTTGCCTTGTGCAATAGCTTCCACTTCCTTGCTGTGCGACAGAGCTTCTTGCAATTTTTTTTCCTTGGTTTTTCGATATATTTACTGCACGTGCAATTCCACTTACTCCACCGATCAAAGAACCTTGTACCGCAAGTCCAGATAGGAGAAACGGCAGGAAGCCTCTTTTCTTCTTCCCCTTGCATCCTTTCCCTCGTGTCTTCCTTTTATTTTTCTTCTGGTTGAGTTGCTGCGACATTCGCAATCCCATTCCATGTTTAACTTTTGTCTTCATTATTTCGGACACACCCCAAGCAGCTACTCGCTGTCCAAACTGTGTTTGAGGTTACTTGGCTATTTTCTTGGCTTTGTATGCAAGGATATCATCAGCCGCGTGTCTGTCTTCTAACTTGTTACTGAATGCATAGGCGATATCGTGTTCCTTGCAGGTGTTATCGAGATCGTTCACACCAACGTCACCACATGCTAAACGTTTTGCAAGCTTCGTACCTGGCCCACAGACCTTGTATCCAGGAATATCCACTTCAAAAGGTAAATTGTATATAAGTGTGTTCACTAGTCCACGTCCGATCTTACCTCTACGAGGCATCGCAATATAGTGATTACAAATTTTATAAAAGCAATCATTTATATACTTTTTGAGTCAGTGTCATTCTATACTTTGAATAGTACGGACATAAAGTACTAATGATGCACCTCCACTGTCGCTTCTGCGGTAAAGTGTTAACAGTCATGCGCAATGTTCTGCGATATGAAGCAACTTCCTGCAGCATGAAGACTTCGAGTTTGAGATTTTGGTGCGAATTCTGCCAACGAGAGTTTACTAGGAGAGATATTTTGAAAAGGCATTCTAAAACATGTAGCACTGTGCTAATGCAATCATAGCTTCGTGCACTGCAATCAACTCCACACCTGTCTCTGCATGCTCCGTAACTGTCTCCGCACGCTCCGCAACTGTCTCCGCACTCACCGCAACTGTCTCTGCAATTGGCTCCACACTCTCCACAATTGACTCCACCTCCATTGCATTTGCCTTTGAAATTAGCACCGCATGCTCTGCAATCATCTCTAAATGCTCCACAATAGTCTCTGCACGCTCCACAATCGTCTCTGCGCACTCTGCAATCGTCTCCACATGTTCCGCATGATAGTAGTGCCAACATACATATTGTCAAGCAATATACCATAAATATTCCAGCTAAAGAAGAAACCATCTCTCAGGAATCGAGGCATTGAATTTTGTTTCCGAATACAGCAGGGTGTATCATCGCATGACCATGAGGTTGAGGGAAATCATCAGTGATACTAAGTTTGCTGGAGGAACTCAATGGTCTTCGGTTCGAGAATGTGTACTCGTACTCGAAATCTCTACAACAACCAAAGTACCAGACACTTCGAATAATTCTACAGACTGTGGAAGGACTAGGTTATTTTCCATGCAGTGACAATGAAGCTGTTGTGCCACCGAGAGAGGCTTTACCAAACTCCATGTTTATTTTCGACGTTATGGCTTGTGAGAAACAGCCATGCATTCAAGAATATTCCTGCATTAGTAGACATGTAGAAGTGGATTCGTTTTACCTTTGTCAAATGTATTCCCGCATACCAATAACAATTACTATATGACAGTACAAACATGTTGGTTTTGTTTTGTATAGATGATTTAAACTTGTGCCATGTTTATTCTGATCATGTTAGTACATACATGACATCTGAAAAATTTGAGAATGTGCGTGCATATTGTTGGAGAGAGGTGCATGGTTTCCTGGTTATTGTCAAGGATTTTCCCCTACTTAAAAGGAGGTACAGACAAGGATTTGATCAGTTTATTATCAGTGAGAGATGAGCTACGTCATTTCTAAATTTGGTCATAATGGCGTGAAACGAAATATGGAAAGCTGTTTAACACCTACTAATGGAAACTGCAGTACAGAGGGGAAGATACTTAAAAATATTTCTGATCCAAAAGAAGACAAAGGTGCTGTTAACAAGGCTCATGTCGACTCCCTGAATGCCAAATCGATTACTTTAATACAGAGTGTACTGGAAAGAACATGTAATGATGTAACAGCTAGCATAAATTATACAGCTGTTAAACTTAGGGTTATCCTACTGATGTGGAAACATTGATCGACAGAAAACTCGGAAGTATATAAGACCTATTTAAGACTAGCTGTGATGATGTTCTGGATAAGATATTATCTCATCTAATAACATTAGAAAGTACTATAGATAATATGGAAAACCTTCTGGTCTCTGTTTAGATCTCGCTACCTCGCAAGAAGTTTATGTAAACCTGGAAAATAATTAGTCTACATTCTGTATGATGTCTGATGTAGTTAGTGACTTACACAAAGTGATTAAGAACATTCGTGCAAAATACTTATTAGCCAACCATGTCAAAATGGTACGTCACATGGCTCATGAAGAAGCCTTAAAACCTATTACCTTGCGACTGGACAGTATGAAACCTGCACCATCACCTCCATCGGCGATAGCAGTGAAGACCGAACCGGACATCGAACCCAAGTCTCAGAAGAAACTTAACCTTTCTACTATAGATGAAGATAACCTGCCACTGTCTATATGGAAACGAAGGAAAGAACAGATGGAGAAACTAAGTCCATCACTTCATACTTATTTGAGATCATATACATCTATGATAAATTATAGAACATATGGTGTACACAAACAAATTAAAAAGTGGTTCTTGGGGAATAAAAAATATTTTTTCCTGCCAAATGATGATGCACGAGTTGGAAATGTCGTGGTCCGTTCGGCTACAGAACTTTATGAACTACTGTTCAAAAAAAACCCCGCTGGATACTCTCACAGTGTTCTGCAGCAGCATAAACCACTGCTGAGACTTAATAGCACACACTTGAAGGACAACGATCCTGCCTGCAATGAATATAAGGATGAATCACATCCGACATTTGACATTATTCCACAGATGTTTCCCGATGTTGGAGATGCAGTTGGTTCTGGTCTCTACCTAAGTAAAAAAATTGAAGATGGTCGGCATTCAGAGTACATTAATTGGAACAAAGTTATTGAAATTGTCGATAGATTATGTCTGCTAATTGCTTCTCGATGAGCTGGGATTAAATCTCATGCTAATGAAATATCTAATATCATCGAAGAATTGTATGAAGACAGATTCATAGAATGAGTCGTGCAAATATTGCCAGTGAGTTGCACAAGCCTGCAAGACGAATTTATCCACGTCGCAAAGTGCTACTGTTTGGTCTGCAGGACTTGTATGAAGCAGATCTGGTTGAAATAATACCCTATGCATGTGCAAATAAGGGATTCAAATATATATTGACTGTTGTTGACTGTTACAGCAAGTATGCTTGGGTAGTGCCTGTAAATACAAAAATGCGAGAGATGTGTCAAATGCAATGAACTTTGTTTTGCAAGACAAAGGGCCGCCTAGGAATTTACATATGGACCTCAGAAGATAATTCTACAATCCTGCATTTCGGACCCTGGTGGCTAAACATAGCATAAAACACTACTCTACACATAGCGGTATGAAGGCGAACATGGTGGAATGCTTTAATCGGACTTTGAAGAATGAACTGTGGAAAAATATTTCATCGCAAGGAAGTTGCAAGTGGCTGGACATGTTGCTTCGTCTGGTATCGAACTATAAGCACAGAGTTCATCGGACCACGAAAATGAGACCTGTGGATGTCAAGGACAACTCAGTAATATTCGAGAACGAGAAGAAATTGGACACTCGCAAGCCTAAGGCGAAGATTGGAGACTGTCAGAATATCACGAGTGAAGCGCACATTTTATAAAGGTTTCACTCCAAACTGGAGCACTGAAATATATAAGATTGTTAAGATTCGACATTAAGAATCAAGGACATTTTATCTCGAGTACATGGAAGGAAGACCTATTAGAGGAGGTTTCTACAGCGAAAAAATTCAAGTTACCAAGTGTCCACACACATATTTGGTCGAGAAAGTGTTGAAGCATAAAGGAAATAACTTGTTGGTGAGGTGGCTCGGCTTCAATTCCAGTCATGATAGTTGAATTCCCACATCATCAATTATCGATAAATAATAATGCACATTTATGTATGAAGATCAGATATCTCTATATAATTTTTTGTATAAAGGAATGAACATGCACACATACGCGCACGCGCACGCGCGCACACACACACACACATATATATATATATATATATATTGAACTTGTACTTTACTTATTATTTTTAAAAATCTTTTATTCTACAAGCAGGCTGAAAGTTCCCTACAGCTCCTGATATACTCGCATTGGTGGAAGGCATGAGAGGATGGCTGGAAGACCCTTCATGACCCGCTGGGAGCTGGCCCACCTTCCTGGCACCTCTCTTGCCCATTGTCTCATCCACGCAGCTTTCTCCAAGACCTGCAGGCTGTCTACGTTTTCGACTGACCACCTGGTCCGTGTGACGCACACACATGTTGTGACATGCTCGCCTTATGGTGTGCTCACACACTTCTTCTACCAGGGGGAAAACTATCATTCTTGCTCGAGATGTCGCAGGAGATTGATGCGTTCCATGCCATGCCAGAAGAATACTACCAGGACTTCAAGCAATACCTGAGGCAGCTACCAGTCTCCAGCTGGGTCTACGACGACGAGACGACACTGAGGAGATGTATACCTCCTGCTCCACCACTATCCAGCGTGTTTTTATCGTGAGCGGAAGCGCAGCAGATCTACTGATCGCAAACGATACCAACGATGGACGCCACCCTCGCCTTCGAGGGAGGACATCGCATGGACGCTGCCTCCAGCAACAGCTTCCTCTCCCCTGCCATCTCCAGTAGAGGCTTTCCTACCGCCAGAACGAGTACTGACTCCGGTGCCTTGGAATGAGTGCACACCAGGCTCAATAGCATCAGTAGGGCATCTCGAGGACCTGGATGACGTAAATGAAGAGGAAGAGGATTTAACTCTGTGGGACCTGCATACCGAGGTTCGACTCTTCCGGGAGGAGATGGAAGCAGCAACACATACCAGTCGTATCGTGTGTGATAGATACTATGCTCTCCTTCTGGAGGAGGTACGAAACCTGCATGTAAGTGTGCGGTGTATGTGCGATGTCATTCTGCCTCCTGAAGTTGAACTGTAAATATGTAAAATAAATTATTTTCCTTTTTTTAAATTCGAGTATTTGTGAGACATTATTTCATCATTAATGTTGCCTGCAGGCTTAACCGCGAGTAATGTGGCAACCATTACATTTTTTTAAAGATTTTGTTTGGTTCGTGTATGTAAATATTGCTCCATTATTTCATTTTTTGCACTTGTATACCTTTGATGGTCTATGTGGAGGTATGCACATTCAAATGATATTGAATCATATAATGCTAATAATACCTCCTCATATGTGATACCTGTTTAACAAATATATTAAATAAATCACAATATATCCGCCTAGCATACCATTAAACCAAGATGGCGGCCAGTAATTAAATATATATTTCTAATGATGACTGTTGGGATCGACATCATTTAATATCTCACATCTCCTCATGTCTTGGTATTCAGGACAGTGGTCCAGCAGTTCAATCCTAACCTCATTCTCCTCCTTTTTATTAAAGTTCAGAAAAAACAAATCAAATTTGCAGCACTCCTGGAGGCTAATGATAGAGCCTCGAGCTGCACACCTCCACCACTTGTCCTAGATGTAGGGTAAAATGATAGAGCATTAAGAAATGTAATCCAAGATGGTGGATGTCAAGGCAGAATGATAAAGCATGAATAAATGAAATTGAAGATGGATGATGCCGAGGCAGAATGATAGAGCATGAGGTGGAACGAACATGACTAAAGAAATGGAATCCAGGTTGGTGGCTGTGAACCCTATACCTTCGCTCTGGCTCTGTTTGTCCTAGTGGAGAAATGAAATCCAAGATGGCGGATGCTTAGGCAGAATGATAGAGCATGAGGTGGAGCGAATGTTACTAAAGAAATGAAATCCAAGATGGTGGATGTCAAGGCATAATGATAGAGCATGAAGTGGATGGTGGATGTCAAGGCGAACGAAGGAACCACACACCGTGAGCCTCACACCTCTACTGCTTGTCCTAGATGTCAAGGTGGAATGATAGAGCATGAAGTGCAAGATGGTGGATGCCAATGTGGAATGATAGAGCATGAAAAATCTAGGTAGAATTAAATAGCAGGAAAAATCTAGGTGGAATGACAGAGCAGGGAACATCTAGGCGGAATGAGAGAGCAGGAAAAATCTGGGTGGAATGACAGAGTATGAAAAATCTAGGCATAATGACATAGCAATGACGTCATCCAAGATGGTGACATAATCCAAAATGGTGACGTCATCCAATATGGTGGCCGAGGTCAAGGTCATGGGTTGAAAAGTCAAGGTAATTGTAAATCCAAAATGGCGACTGCAGAGTCGCGAGCCGTGCTCCAGCTCCGTTTGTTCCAGAATCGGCTATATCCCCCCACTACCATAACATTTATACTCTTGAATATTTTCCCTGGTAACCAACAGTGTCCACAAAATTCTAAGTCCGAATCCTTTCTTCTTAGTACCCGAACCTCACATTCGCCACTTTTGAAGTACGGTTACACGACAGGTATCTCAATCCTAAATTCACTGTTCCCGCGAATCGAAAATGAGTGCCCACTTCCATCTTCCATAAACCAAGTCATTCTATCCTGCAGAAGAGATCCTAAAGTCCCGACTCGCCACCGCCCGGAGACTAAGTCCCCACACACTATTCTACAGAATATCCTAAGTCCTGGCCTCCATAGCAAGAGGCTATGTCTTTCGTTCTACTTCTCTGAGGTATTTCTAAGTCCAGACGCATCACTATCAGAGGCTAAGTCCTCACGCACTATTCCGTAGAATAATCTAAGTCCCGCCTCGCCAGTGAGAAATTAAGAGAGTCCCAACTTATACTTAGCCTCAGCATCGTAGAGCGAACGTTCCTGTAGCAGCTCCCCGTATGATGGTCCACGTTCCGGAGATGGCGAAAGTCTCATCCTTCCAACCTAGGCTACACACCTCTTTATATTCCCCGGCAGCCCCCTCCTCGGACGCCCCCTTCTCCAGAGACCCCAGGCCCCGACATTAGCGCGTTCTTTATCAATCACCTTTTTAACCAGCAAAAATACGATAGCCAATAACAAGAGACCCGAGAAATTCGCTAGTGAAGTGACCGGTAGTCTAGACTTCACAGTCTTATATACTGTCGTACAGATATAAACTGTTTATTGATTGATCGTTGTGGTAGTAAAAGGCGGTGGTTGGGCGCACAATTTATTGCATGTTTGTTATTGGCTCATTTATCTCCAGGAAGTTTCAAACAACACGTTGACCAATTACAAAAGTAGAATGAACCTACAAGTGTGCGAATTCCATCTTGTCTTGCCGCGAAATTCTCGGGTCTCTTCTAATAACACGAATTTTCAGGCAAGTAACCCCTTCACACTCTGCGCTGCAACTTGCCAAACATACGTGTGCTGCGGAGCAAATGTGCCGCCAGGGGTCAAGCGCCAAAGATATCCATAATTGCTCAGCTGAAAAAGCAATCAGTCTTACCATTACACAATAAAATACATTCAACATTGATGATGGAGCATACTCCGTCAGAGTGTATTATCCATTTTTCTGTTTGGTTGCGCACTGTTTAATATCATTGTGTTTATTTCGTTATTCTTAATACCAAGATTACAAAATAAGTTATGGACAACAAGGTAGAAGCTATCATGTTTCTAGTCTTCGTATTCATTTCAGTATGGTGTGAATTTTTTACTAAATCATTTTCAAGAAGTGGTGATATTGTTTCATACTCCCAAAAATTATTTACGCAACTTAGCACTACAAGGCGGTTTATTTTTAAACTATATTTTTAAAAACAAGTGTTGAATAAAATCAACTTTTTTTCTCGTATTCCACTACAAATATCTGCAGTTAATTAAACAATATTAAATAATAAAATACGCTCATAACAGTTCGCCTACACCGTTGCTTGTATGGTTCACAAATTAAAACAAAATGGTTCATTGGTACCATTAAAAAGTTTTTGTTTCAAAATATATTTTACGTTACTGTATGATGATACAATACTTAACGGTTCTCATCTTCCGTAGTTGTAAATAACAATTTGTATCACGCTCTCGTCATGTTTTCAATAAAACTCCGTAACGGAAGCCTAAAGGGCTTCGTTAGCGTCTCGGATGTGTTACCAAACATATAGACGTCTAACGAACACTTGAAGGTGCTTAGAATACCTATTTTCAAGAGAAAACGAAAATTCAAGTAATAACGAATATTTTCGTCTAAAGGAAACTAAATGAATAACTTAAGGTAAGTCCTTAGATCTTCTAAGGTGACCTTAAGAGTGAGATGAACCCCCGTGGGAACCCCGCGTCCAAAGTCAAGAAGCGAGGGAGCGATACGGGCGACTCTAACACGCACGTCTAGTGTCTCATCGCTCCTACGCGCAAGGCATGCAGTGTTTTCGTCGTTGCCCTGCACTGCGCAGATTAGATCTGCAACATAGGGGTTTTATTACATTTGATGGAAGACCACAGATTAAACTACGCCCGTATATTTGTACTTTTCTCTTGCCGCGTAAGGAAGCTGCATACATTAGTTTTAAAAATGCGATATTTGACCATTTTCAAGATATTTTCACCGAGAATACCGTTAATATGATAAAAGCAAAAAAAAGGCCATATAGTTTTTTTTTTATACAAAAAGTCGTATTGCAGAACATTTATTTACCGAATACGCGTATTCGCGCTAACATCTATTTCACAGAAAATGCGGATGTCCATCCCACTCTTACTGTCTATCTCATATAAGATGGCAAGATTTTGACAGTCAGTGAGTGGCAACTTGACGTATACAAAACAAACAAAGTGTCGTTTACAAAATCGTGTATCGGCTGATGCACGAACGAACAAACGTTAGTATTAAGTTGGCTATTCTGAGTGCACTGGCGACGCACATCAGACAGGTGTAAAATACGCGATAACAAAGAGTTCCTAGATAAATGAATATATTTTATTTTATGTGGTCACAAAACAGCGATTGTAAGTGTTACAGGCTAATCTTCGTGCTAAAGTAGTAATATATAGGTGTTCAAAATGAAATGCTCGACACAGACGATTCAGAGCCAGATGAAACGCGTCTTCAAACGCTCATGTATTCCCACTGCCCATCCATGCTTTCTATATGTGCTTGATATTGATCCCAAAAGCCTGCAGGAATATTACATGGTAATATTAAATTATTATTTCAAATAATTTGAGGAAATATATTTCAAATTCATGTCGTTTCGAGACAGTAATAGGAGAAAAGTCAAGTTTTAAAAATCAGGATCTAAAAGTGACGAACCTCCTGTTATCTATCGGCTCACGCACTTAACCATGCCATGAGCGCCATCTGCGAGTTCTTTCTCGAACCTAACCAGCCGTAACGCTCAAATTAATGTGTTTCCTATGTAAAATAAAAAATTTACGAACAGATGCCAATAGTTTTATTTTTCCGCGAGCTCTGCATAATTTTTAAAGCAACTTATATTTCGTGTACAGCGATTTTGATTACTAGTAATTTCTATTGGGCCAGTAATTGTCTATCTATGTCCTACACACACCATTCCCCCCCCCCCCCCCCCCGAAACACATTTCCTTGTTTTCGTGTAGCATCCAACTAACAAACCAGCTGATGGCGAAAGGATACATAAACTAAAAGTAAACATTAGTTGAACTGTCCAAATTTTGCCATCTTATATGAGACAGGCAGTAACTAGCGCAGGGGTGTATCTGGAATGAGTAGATAGGATTTGGTCGGCGATTTACAACAAAGTCTGAGGCACCGGTGAGAGTGAGGCGAGGTGTAGATGGAGCGGCAGCGGAATGCAATGGCGCGAGAAACGGGACTACCGTAAGAAACCCCAGCGGCAACGTCGGCCGCGTTTCCCACATGAGAGAATTATGGGTAAACCCATCGGGAATCGAACCCGGTTCGCCTATGTGGTAAGCGAGTAGTCTAACCACTTTGCCACCAAAGCCCGTAACGCGACTGGGGATATAGGAGTTATTGTTGATCTTTCTTCTATAAAAGCACGAGTCCATTTGAAAAAGATCTAAAAGAAAAAAGAAGTTCTGACAGCTCTGTGAGATAATCGTGAGCTTATGGTAGCGACATGCGCGGAGATAGAAATCAGCTTACGTCATCTTTATTTTATGATGCGTTCTACCCTTAACGATCTACTTAAGGTTGATCGATACCTGGCCTCTTGGACTTATTTTCCTCGTAAAGTTTCGCACCAGAAGGCTTTATCGAAATTTTCCGCACGATTCTCAAATATAATCGGTTTGCCACAGTTCTTAATAGTAACTGCCGAGAATAAATAAAAGCCCCCCCCCCTCTCTTTTTTTTGTGAGCGGTTACAGAAACGATACTAGCGTGAGTAGTCTATCAAAGTCAACTTTATAAAATGTACAGAGCAATGCCTATGCCTCGTAGATCCCTACAACGTAAAACAGAATGTGTAATCGTGAGCAAAACTTCATAAATCCAAGATGAGATTGATCCCCATCAAAGGTGATGCTAAAGGCCGTTCACGATCAAGTGAGCACTGTTAAAATCAACCTTAGAAAAAAGTCAGTGCACCTACCTGCACATATTTTAACGGGCGCACTGAGTGACATGCACCCAGTAAAGTTGGTAATGATGAAGGGAAAGTACTTCCATATCTTAACGTCAAATGTAACCGTTATGTGATACTTAAATTATTTCTTTCGTTTTCTGTTTCTTTAATGCACCGAAGTGTAAAATTTATCAGATTTGTAACATATTTACTTTTCCAATAATTCCACAGTTTCGCCTGGCCGACGCATGAATTAAGTGACGAGGTCCGTGACAATGTTAATTTTACACAAGGCGGAATAATACACAACATGCATACAATTAAATCTTAAGCAGCGCTTTCAAAAGTGCTCATGTTACCGTGAACAGCCTATACCAGGAAGTATTTTGCGTGTCTGCGTCGTAGGAACGCGGAGCAATAAGGGCGACCCAGCATGCGCATAGCCTCTCGACATTGTCTCTAGGAGCAAGCCACTGAATTGGCGTGCAAGGTTTGTCAGTAACTAGCCTCTAAGAGATTTTCAGGAATAGCTCTATCATTTATGGTGTAATATTGTAGATAAACGTGTGTTGCACGTGCTTGTATTACGTTAAATTCTGTATCGCAGTTCTCGAATAAAGAAATAATAAAGTTTAAACGGTTTCCACTTTCAAAAATGGATGTTAGGGACGGAAACAGGAACGGAAATGAGTAATTATACTTTAAATATTTCTTAAGAGCAATTAGTCTCCGCCATGTTGTATGCATGGAATTTACACCACAACTTGCACAACAGATTTTTTTTTTAATTATATTTTACGAATCTACAGGGCATTTGATATTACTCTGGACGTGTAAATTATGTTTTACTTGACTCCTGTTGCTTACATCATTTCTGAAATCGCATTCTAGATAAGTTACTTATATCTTTACAGCACTAACTAGATAATAATAACAATAAAGACAGTAAAGCGGTAACGATATGATAACGCTTGAAATGTTGTTATTTACTATTTAGTACCAATAATTACGTTAAAAATTTTGAAATGTAACTCGAGATGAAAAACGGGTAGCTCCACGATGGCAAGGGCTGATTGCCCTTGTATGATGGTTGTAAGTACACGTCGCTCAGACATGCTGAGCAATTTTTGAACATATTCCATTCATGGTTACTTCCAAACTAGTTCTAATTCTAGGATATTCATCCACCTCATACTAACAAAGCTTAATTAAGTTTAGAAAATTACGCCAAAGGGACAACGCACCGCATTCTTGCGCAGTAAGTATAATAATATTTTGTACGAGAACTACTTCTTACTAAAGGCTGTTCACGATAATGTTAGCACTTTTGAAATCAACCTTAGAAAAAAGTCACTGCCCCTACCTGCATATATTTCAACGGACGCAATGAGTAACATGTGTCCAGTAAAGTTTGATAACGATGGAGGGGAAAGTAATTCCGTGTACGTCGAACAAAAAGAGTTAGGTAACCATTAGTGAAAACTTAAATTATTTCTCTCGCGTTCTGTCATTTTTTAATGCATCGAAGTGTAAAAAAGAGCAGATTTGTGCGATATTAACTTTTCTAATACTTTCACAGTCTCACTTGACCGGCGTATGAATAAAGTAATGAGGCCCGTGGCAATGTTAATTCTGCATAAGGCGGAAGAACACACTACGTGTATACATGTAGATCTTAAGCAGGACTTTCAAAAGTACTCATTTTACAGTGAACAGTCAATAGGCATTACCAAGACACCTATTTCTCTCTGTTTTATTCGTATAAAATATAAATGAGACATTATCATTTATAAACAAATATAAGTGGAAATTTTATTTAGCCAAAAATTAGATAATTTCATGCTAATAGAAGTATGCATTGGTAGAGATACATGACCTATTTATAGGCTGTTCACGGTAAAATTAGCACTTTTGAAAGCCCTGCTTAAGATCTACTTGTATGCACGTTGTGTATTCTTCCTCCTCCTTATGTAGTATTAACATTGCCGCAGGCCTCAGCACTTAATTCACGCGTCGGTCAAATAAAACTGTAAAATTATCAGGAAGGTAAATATTTTAAAATCAGCTCATTTTTACACTTCTATACATTAAAAAAGAAGAAAGGGACAGAAAAAATTTAAGTTATCGCAAATGGTTGCGTAACACTTTTTATTCAACATTAATATATGGAACTACTGTCCATATTTCGTTGTCAACTTTACTGACTGTATGTCACTCAGTGCGCCCTTTAAAATATATGCAGGCAGGGCCAGTGACATTTTAATAAGGTTGATATCAAAAGTGCTCACTTTATCGTGAACAGGCTCTAGTAAGCAGTCACGCAAATCATGCATGGGGTGTTTTTCAAAGGTATGATTGGAAAAGTGTGAAGAAACAGCAAACAGACTACAAATCGAGCTGTTCGACTGAAGCTATGCCTCACCTCGATGAAGTGGCGGGAGTCGGTGTCGGCGTCCCAGAGCACGAGCAGGGGAGACTTCTGGTAGCAGGGTTGGCCAGCCTGCTGGAAGGTGGTCGCCTGTACTGTCAGGGCTGTGGAGACCACGCCCTGCCTGGACAGCAGTCTCAGCACCTGTACCAAGGCGGCATACCTGCCCGCCTCTGTGCACAACACTCCTTCAACACACCACGGGATACGGATGTTGCGATACCGTGAATGTATCGATACTGGGTTCTCGAAAGAATGGTATCGATACTTTGTATTGTATAAGGCTTTTTAACGTCCCCCGATTTTATGCTGGGAAGCTTAGCAGGGGACGGCTTACAGACTAACTTACAACCTAAATTAAATTACCACCCATGCCTTACCCGGGATTCGAACCCAGATCCTCCCGCATCCCAGATCGGCGGCGCACCAACCGATTGTGCCACGGAGGTCGGCGGTATCGATACTCATTTCGATACCGGTATCACAAAAAAAGTATCATTACCGGTATCATATCAGTACCAGTAATTTTTTTTTTTTCAATTTAATTTGTCAGTCTTCTACTTTTAATAAAATATTTTTATATTTATGCAAACTTAATTATATTTTTAATCATCTAATCCTCACATAGTTCTCTCATTTAGAGATCTCTACAGAATTTGTATTTTTTTATATCTGTCGTTTGCTTTGAAAAAATACAGAGCGCAGCACTTATTAGTATTAGATATATTTGGCCGTCGTTCTAATTAGATGACAAGTAAAATACTGATGTGTGCTGCTTTTCAAATTATTTTTTTATGGAGGCACTTTGATGGAAAGGGTTAAAAATTAACAGCTAAGAGTAATTCCGAATAAAAAGTATCGGTATTGAATCATTTACTGATATGATACTGGTAAAGTATCGAAATAAAAGTATCGATTCCAAAATACTCTGTACCGAAAGGAGAGCATCGATACCAGTATCATATCAGTAGTACCGCAATATCCTTACACGCGGCTGTTCACTGAGCATGTTTGAAAGTCCTGCGCACGTTCTACTTGTATGCACATTCTGTATTCCTCCACCACACGTACAATTAACATTGCCGTGGGCATGCCCACTTTATTCATACGCAGCTCAAGTGAAAATGTGAAATTGTAACAATGATAAATATGTTACAAATTTGCTATTTTTTTACTCTTACATGTAATAAAAAAATATATAAAGCAGAACAAATAATTTTAGTATTCTCAAATGTTTACCTAACTCTTTAAATTCAACGCTAAGTCATGGAACTACTTTCCCTCCATCGTTACTAACATTAATGGGAGTATGCTAGTCTATAGTGCATTCACGACTGGATGAGACTTTTGAAAACGAACCTTTGTAATAACACCCCAGGCGTAACATGTCAGCTTGTTTTGTCAGTAACTTGTATTCCACTAATATATAACGTGACATTTTCAGATTGTCACAGCAGATTAGACTGCCTATTTTATCGTTGTTTAAAACTAAACATTTTTTAAGAAGAGTTAAATAGGCGCTGGGAATACACGCCTTATCCGTGCACCATCCTCCCCCTCCCCCAACTCGTCTGAAATTGTAATAAATTTGCAATATGGAAAAAATGTATTTATTGTTCTTTTAGAATCGGCAACGAACACGAGGAAGAGTCTGTATCGCTCCGAAGTCTTGCTATGCTGGCCTGTTATCTGTCATCTGACCACACTCGCTAATGGGCCGGAGTGGTCTGAGCGGATTAGGAAGGAAAGCGTGTATAGAAGTCCCCACCTCCCCCCTCCCCCCTCCCCTCGGTCATCCAACCACGCACATACATATGTTCACGACCAGAGCGTACGGCACCATTAGACAAAATGGCGCAATAGCTGCTTCGACGATGCTGCTATCTAGCGGAAGATAGCTGAACTACTTGCAGCGAAATCCAGACATAGGTGTCTTATTCACAATTACCTCACTAGCACTCCACCTTAAAGTACTGCATTCGTGAATAAATGAAACTGTAACTTAGTATCTTCTATAACTCGTAATATTTATTTCGTATTAAATATAAATTAAGAACAGTAAGAGCAGTGAAGTTCACGGTTAAAATATTGTTTTAACCTAGTTTTTTAGTATGCTATTTGTAAATTAAACGTTGCGTATTAAAATATGAAAATATTTTGCTAGCCCTGATGGCAACATATTTCATTTTAACGGTTTAAAATAACAGCGTAAAATATCGTGCGTAGACCGTAGTGACAAAGTGTTTGTTTTATCTACTGAGGAAGCAACTGTCAGCTGGACGGAGCTTGTCGCTCCCTCTCTTACTTTGTTTCTCTCTCACACTCTGGAAGTTTCGCATCGCTAGTAATCAGAATTGTATTATACATGTTTTCAATTGTAGCATATTTCATACTTATTATAGCAAAATAATTATTTTTTAGTTTGTGATTTACAACTGATAAGAGATTTTTATGTTTGAATAGTTATTTTAATATATTTATATATGATCGCGGGGTGGTTACCATCTGAAGTCGGCAGACGTGGCGAGCCATGACATGGTATGTTGCTTTTTGCTAAACAGCGCGTAAATTATACTTACTTCGAAAAATACTTCAAATCACCACACCACGTTTTTAGACGTGTTTTTAAAACCTACCTAGGCAAGTTACGATGTTGTGATAAATCTGTGTTTCCAGGGCAGTAATAAATATACTGTTATGTGTGTTTCGTTAACCGCTGTGTGTGAAATGGCGCGACGTTGCTGCGTGGTGCTCGTTACGCCGGCCCTGTGTGTGTGCGTGATTTCAAATATTTGACGTGCACTATTTATACGTTTTAACTGTGGACTGTTTTTGTGAGGAAGTTAATTATTTGCTACGACGTCTGCTTGTTTATCACAACGTTGTACCTTTGCCCTAGATGTTTGAAACAGTCCTGTAACGTGATATGCCACAATCACAAAAAAATTCTAAGCCCAGCCCGATAAATTTCAATAAACCTAAGTAGCAGTCCATAGAAATATGAGCGGAATAAAAGTTACGGTAGGCTTATTTGTGTGCATGTTCGCTGCTATCTTTTAAGTTTGTATGACAAAAATAAGTGACACGAGCTGTGTGCTTGAATTTAATGTGTCTTTTTCGTTGGACTGGCTGTTTCTTCGTTTTAATATTTATTCTAACTGAGGCCGTACTTTTAAATAAATTACCCAACACACATCAACAACAAGAGTTAAATACTACAGTTCTTTACCTCGCAGTTATAACAGTGTTAAACACAGTCGCGGCAAAATATTAACGTGCATTACATGCGATGTGCTATGTCGTGGAAAATAAATATGTTAATATAAAATAACCGTAAGAACTGTCGTCAATTCATGCATATTTGAAACGTCATGAAGCTGACATAAATAATTTGATAGGCCTAAACTGTGAATATTTGTACAGAATGGGGTTTAGAATATGACAGAATTCTTTGAAAAGCTGTAAACAATACACGATGCATTTGACAGGTATAAGAGTAGAAGTCACATTTCAATGTTTATGTTTAGGTGTAGCGAAAGTATACGAACACATGTACACACAAACCCACAATGGAATGAAAACATTGATTTTGACAGATGCTACATGGCAATCACATGGCAATGTTTGTTTGTATTTGGCGGAAGGATACGAAACGGTCCTGCAAGTAGATATTTAGCAGGGCTGCGAGAAAGTCTCTTCCAGTTGGGAATGGACTATACACGTCCTTTAAAACAAATGCACGCAGGGGGTAGTAACATTCCTCGAAGATTGATTTCAAAAATGCTCAATTTACCGCGAGCGGCATATAATTGAGCACTTTTGAAATAACCTTTGAGAAATGCCAATGTCCCTACCTCCACGGACACGCTGACTGATGTAGTGTCATGAGTTGAAATAATAGATTTCAGTAAACATGAGTGAATACCGAAATTATTTCTTTTGCTTTCTGTTTTTAATGCATAGCTTATAAGTGCAAAAAATAACAAATATGTAAAATACTTATTTTGACGTGAATAAAATTTGCAACCACAGTGGGAGGCAATCCAGAACATCCGATGATAACAAAATCGGGGGATATAGTTTGGCATTGCAGCTCCGAATCTATCGTCAACATTCAAAATTCAATTACACCACTCGATTTCCAAAGGATCAAAGAATATGTTACGTCGTGTGAGAACTGCGAAGCATCGCGCGCAATTTTGAGTTCGTTTCGCCGCGTCTCATAACTTCCGCGTAGTGTAACTTTTGACTAGGAGAAGCTACGACGCTCGTTTAAGTTTCAATCGACAGCTCTTGTCAATATCAATCGATTGCGTGTATAAAAACAATTTTGTGGCGTGGTTATGGTGAAATTGTATGCGTTTAATGTAAAAATTAAGAAAACTCAACACCATTTAGGCCTTTACTCGTAAAAAAAAGCCATGTCGATATACAGAAATCGTATACGTTTGGAAAGAGCAGCTCAAAAGCAATCCAGTGATACACATAAAACCCCATATGATCGAGTGAAGTGGTGCCGGGAACGTAAAAAAAATACATCAAGGGTCCGAGCGCGTCAACGTAGACGTATTCACGTAAAATAAACGGCAGTGTCCCCAACTCAGCCAAACCCAATTTTCCTAATAATTTTACAGTTTAACTGAACCAACGCATGAATAACTTGAACAGGCATATATAAGTGAATGGGTGAAGAGATTTGGGCAGCTCTTAACAGCGAGGTCTTGAGAGCCGATGAGGGAACAGGCAATGTTTATGTTACATATGGTGGAACAATACACAACAGACATCATACAAGCAGATCTCGAGTACGTCTTTCAAAAGTGCTCAGTTTACCGTTAACAGACTATAGGTAAGTGTAAAGAAGTGAAATGGCATGGCGGTCCCAGTCGTGCCAACGTACTCGGTCGCTCATTGGACGCACGGGTCTCTGGGAACGGGCTTTTGCTTTTATTGAGTTTCACGCCTTGGAAGATTTTTTATTGGTCGGGTCTGGCGAGTTACTCTCCATGTTCTGATTGGTGAGAGACTTCCCGCCATATTGCTGGCCAGCGAAGACATATTGCTTGTATGTGTGCGTGGCTTGCCGCCTTTTCGCTTTTCTGTGTTCTTAAATGTTCTGTGACGTAGCGGTATAGCAAACTTGTTTCTATAGGCTGTTGACGGTAAAAGAAGCACTTTTGAAAGCCCTGCTTAAGATCTACTTGAATGCACGTTGTGTATTCTTCCGCCTTATGTAAAATTACATTGATATGGGCCTCATCACTTTGTTCATGCGTCGGTCAAATAAAACTGTAAAATTATTAGTATAGTAAATATTTTACAAATATGCTTATTTTTACACTTCAATGCGTTAAAAAAAAGAAAGCGAAGGAAATAATTTTTAAGTTACCACAAGTGTTACCTAACACTTTTTATTCGACGTTAAGATATGGAAATACTTCCCATCCATCGTTACCAGCTTTACTATATCCAGGTAGGAGTAGTAGCTTTTTTGCAAGGTTGATTTCAAAAGTGCTCACTTTATCGTGAACAGCCTTTAAGCGCAGATCCCTGCCGCACTGACATCTTGGGGTGATTTTCCGGCGAACGTCTATTGTCAAGCATGATCGCCAATATTGACCCCGTGGTCACAGAGTAAATAAGAATACAGAGGTGAAAAAGCCGCTTATTCCACGAACTCCACCCGCACGTGCCACCAATAATGGAGTCACTGGCCACTAGATTACAACATGGTGGTACGACGTTCGCCAATCAGCGCCTGGTAACTTACAAGCCAGTCAGTAGCCCAGCCAATATGGTACATTTCTCATCACGCGGTAGCCAATCAGACACAAGACCCGTTCCCAGACCCTCGCACAACCAATCAGAGAAAGGGCACGCCGACATTAAAGGACCCACCAGCGCCATTTCGTCTCTGTTTAATCATTGAGTACTCTGTGACATGGCGACAGATGCCAGCATCTAACGTTATGGTGTTTCCCGCCCAGCCACTACATGTGTCTTTAGTGTGTATTTATGGTGTGTGTACCGCTCGAGACCTAATTCAGAGATGCGTAATTGCTTTATTATATTAATATAGGCTGTCGATAGTAAAGTGAGTACTTTTGATAGCCCTGCTTAAGATCTACTTGTATGCACGTAGTGTATTCTTCCGCCTTATGTAAGATTAACATTTTCATGGGCCTCATCACCTTATTAATGCGTCGGTCAAGTGAAACTATAAAGTTATTAAAAAAAGTAAATATTTTAAAATTTGTTCGTTTTTACACTACGTTGTTACAAAAAAAAATACAGAAAGCGAAAAATAAATAATTTAGCTTATCACAAATGTTTACCAGCACTTTTATTAGTAGACGTTCGAATATGGAACCACTTTCCTGCCATCGTTAGGCTACCAACTGTACTGGGCGCATGTCACTCAAGATGCCCGTTAAACTATATGCAAGCACGGGCAGTGACTATTTTCTAAGGTTGATTTCAAAAATGATAATTTTTTCGTGAACAGTCTTTATCAATACAAACAAGAAAAATTAATAACTCTTTACTTTATACACTGTATGAAAATGCTGACGACAACAAACTTCTGTTACGTATGTGATCGCCAACGGATGAAGTGCTTGTGAAAAGAAAACTAACACGCATGTCATGCTAAACTTGAATGTAAATGTTCTCCAAGACAAGGAAACAAGGAAAAGAAGTTATTTGAATTGCTAAGACTCTTTTTTTTAATTTTTTTGTTAGCATATTTCGAGTTTTTATCGACATGAAAAAAGATGTCTTCCAGTAGACACTGAAGGCGTCGCGAGCATATATTGATCGCTAATCGTGTGACATACTAACCCCACCAGCGACCCACGCTCGATAGAAATACATAATCGTAATACTGAGTCAGATACACGAGAGAAAATAAATGGAAAGCTCCCGCATTTCTGCTGTAAATCCTGGTGGCAAGTCATCTTCAGCCGTGGACAAAGCCACTTCTTCTATTCAGTTACGCACTCAATACATTGAGCGCTGCCGGTGCCGTATGACATTTCACGAATTCAAAATTCGAATGGAGTTAGCCGCGGTACTACGTGTTCATTATGTGGAGACATTGACCACGTAATATTTTTATATTTTGTCGCTAGCAGTTTTCATGGAGTAATGACGGTATAATATCCCGTTGTCTGCACTGTGCTCGGCAGAGACGCTATCGACCTGGCAGGCATTGTACTTGTCTAACAGCCGCCCAGTAACAGAATACGCGTGTTTGGTGTGCTGTAAACCAACAGGACGTTGGCGAGCAGGAACACAAAGACGGGCGGTGGGGGGAGGGGGGGATTGGTTCTCCTGCAGTGGTGAATGCAAGCGGCTCACTTCTATCTTGTCTTCAATGTCTGTAAATCGCTCCCTACCTAGAAGTATTGAAGTTCTTAAAGTTACGAAGTTATACGATATGATGTATCTAAAGTTTTCGATATTAACAAGTGGATTCGGAGATTGGGCTTTTTCTTCTCTCTGATACAGAATTTCCAGGGAAGCTATGGCCAAAATACAATAACTTCCAACCCGCAGCACATCTATGCAAAGTTGAAAACGTGTGGCAAGATATAAAGATTGTGATGGTGCTGGAACACCGTACATCCAGCATAAACATCAGCGCAGAAGACTGTAAAGGCTGTTCACGATAAAGCGAGCACTTTATAAATGAACCTTAGAAAAATGTCACTGGCCCTGCATGGGCGCACTGAGTGACATTCGCCCAGTAAAGTTGGTAACGTCGGATAGAAAGTAGTTCCATATCGTAACGGCGAAAAAAAAAGTGTTAGATAACCATTTGTGATCTCTTAAAATTATTTCTTTCGCCTTCTGTTTTTTTTTTTTTTATGCATCGAAGTGTAAAAATGAGCAGATTTGTAAAGTATTTACTTTCTTAATAATTTGACAATTTCAGTTTAACCGACGCATGAATAAAGTGATGAGGCCCATGGCAATGTTAATTTTACATAGAGCGGAGGAATACACAACGGGTTTACAAGTAGATCTTAAGCAGGGCTTTCAGAAGTGCTCATTTTATCGTGAACAGCTTATTCGTCCTAACACAAGGATAAATCGACGAGGCAGCTGAGGCTTACCGTGTTGGTGACCTGCTCGATGGTAGTCAGTGGATGTTGGTACCGACGCGGCTGCGGAGCTTGACAGGCGAGCGAAGACTGTCTGCGTGGAGACTTGAGGCTGCCCCCGCCCCCTCTCCCCGCCGATGACACCCTCCTTCCAACGTGTATGGATGATGTCTAGCAACCCTCTGACTTCATCAAGATTTGAGTGTTACTCGACTCGAATCACAAGGAAACTTAATGGGATGTTCCTCAATACCCTGGTCAACGTGTTTCCCGACTATAAAAGGGATTTCTTTCATCTTGGGGGAGAGAATGGATAAGGACCTCACGATGAGAACATTATAACTTGGCAGAAGGCATATCCTGCCATGTTTGATGAGGTTATTTTATAGGACATGTATATGGAAAATTTTAAGATGAGTTTTGTATATGCTATGTAATTTTACAATTTGATAATATTTGGGCTAAGTTTGTATTACTATGGGAGCCCATTATTAAATGTTACTTCCTGTAATTTTAGTAACAAACATATAATTTTAACATATTTTAAAGCCTGTTTAAATGTTTATATTTGTATAATGCTTGTAATTTTTACAGAAAGTTAATGAAAGAAATTGAAAAACAAGCCCGGAGATAAAAGACAAGAAAATTAACAGTTTGCTGAATCATTTCTCACAATTTTGGGGGATAATTCTCTTTTATTTCAATTAATATCAGGGAAATTATCGCAATTTATTGCGACTGCGTTATTTGTTTGTACTTTGCTATTTAAACTCTGCTGCTTGAAGGATTTTGGTAAGACTCATTTTGCTTAAACGAGTGGGATGGAAGAAGGGAGAGTTGAAGGTCACTGTCATGGAGTGGTGGGGTTTTCTGCGGGTGCTCCCGCTCTATGGTGAATCCTGCGTTACTCTGCTTCCATCCTTCTCAGTACGTTTTGCGATAAAAAGTTTTTCAAGTTTTTTTCATGGCAATCAAAATTGTGAGAAGTGACATTGTGTTAGGGATTTTCGTGATTTCGTGTATTTGTTTTCTAACCAAAATTACTTCTGCAGATGTGGAGAGAACCAGTTGGATTGGCCATCTTACCAAGGAAACACTGCAGGCCAATTCGAAAGAAGTGAAAGTCGAGTTTTCCGAGGTGGACAACATCGATACGCCACTACCCCACTACCGTGGGGTAGTTTTGAAAGAGGGCGCCATCGCGAAAGAAAAACGTTGTGAGTCCGTTCCTTTATTATTCGAAATTCTTTAATATATTCCATCTGGAATAGACAGCAAAATTCCCAGTATTAAAACCGGTAGCTTAACCGACGTCGTCGAGTTTTTGGTTAGTATCGTCTGACGTCACAAACGTAGGATTGTGCGAACCGACTATTATCTATTGAGCTGCATTGCTCAGAAAGCCAGAAAATTTGCCGTCTGTTTTCAATGAAGCTATTTCAAGCAAAAGGGGGTTTGAAGTACTTTGCATTAATTTGTTACATCAGGTTGGTACCCCAGTCGCTATTTCACGTGTACGTATGAAAATTGTTGAAAAATGTCAAAGTTCTACTCAGACAATGGAAGGATTAGTGAAAGAAATAATACAGTTAGCCCCACTGCTACGTGGTCCGTGTGATGAGGCGTACTCAACCGAGGTCATGTTTTACAACATCTTGCCCGGCAATCACAGATTCTTTTCGTTTGCGAAAAAGCCGCAAAATTTGAAAGAACTGTTAGCGTTAGTTTCTCAGGTTGAGCTAACCATAGGGGGTTGTCATAGCAGGCATAAGTAGTGGTGACCAAGTCAAAACTGCAATGTAAATACTGTTCACGCGCGAACCACGCTAACGAAAAGAGCTTCTTTAAAGACAGGCCTAGGAAAGTAGGGCAATACTGTATCTGACTATTTAATCTCTACGGATCGTGGTCACAAAGGTTTCTTCGCACCAAATGGCATCAGGGTTTTAGCAAGGTTAGACATAATGTTAAATAATTAAATTCTGCTCACAGAGCCAAGAGGATGAACCTTCCCCGCCGTCACAGTCCAACCAGATATGATGCAACGGCCACAGTAAAGGCTTCTCTGGCTGATAGTATGTCCTAGAAGCACACAGCGGAAGACGCCAGCCCAAATCGAGATATCAGAACTTGTAAGAGACAGTACCAAAGTGGATATCAGCAATCTACCCCCGTTGGTTGGTCACCCATTGTACTATTTGCCAAGTTGTTCTCCCCAGTCTAGAGCATACAATCCAGGCAAACAGGAATATAGTGAGTGGGCATATAGGAACCGTCATAACTATAAGTTGTTTACGGTTTATTGAGCAATTTTGGAAGTCACGCTTCAAATGTACTTTTCTCCTGAGACTGTCTCTTTCCACTATATGTAAAATTTTCATTTACATGGGCCTAGTGGCTTTATTCATGTGCCGGTCAAGTGAAAACGTGAAATTGTTAGGAAAATAAATGTGTTACTAATATGCCAATTCGTATTATTATAATTCGTGTAAAGCAGAAAAGTTCCAACTTAAATTGCCATAAATTTAAACAGTACACTCATAATACAACATTGAAAGTTAGAATTAATGTACTTAATGTGTTGCCAACTTAATTGAAAGCCTGGACGCCAGTGTGTGCCGGAGCATATATACAGTGATTTTTTTCAGATGTTGATTTCAAAAGTGCTTACTTCACTGTAATCAGTCTATAGTGGCCTACTGCCAGATTCTAAACTGGGGGCATCCAATGGTGCAGTCTCCTACTGCCTTTTAATAAAGATGTGGTCCGATATTTTCTCATCTATAACAGATGTAAAAATTTAAGGCTTAAAATGTTTTATTTAAATATTTTTACATATTTGTTTTCGTGGCTATGAAAGGGCCGTGTGGTTCCAAGGTAGTTATGATGTTATGGAATAATAAATAAAGGGTAGACACTCGCCATGTTGGGGCGCCGTCCTTGAGTAGAGCAGCACGACACAGCCCTTGTCGTAGCTGCGCACCGCCTCTTGCACAATTGCCGCCACCCCGACCGCCTGGCCCTGGGCACACAGGACGCAGGCTGCCAACACAGCGCAAGTCGACCACATCGCCATGTCGTCTGCTCTGCTTCTGCCCCCCTATACACAACACACATTTCTTATAATGAAGGAGCTTGTGTGTGATTTCCTATTCTTTACCTTGGCGGGCGATAACAATTCCCCCCCCCCTCCCCCGCCCCAACCAACAATTTTTTTCCCTTCAAGGCCGGATGTTCGCACGTTGGTATCGTGCCGGACGATGCCGCTGGTGGAGAGGTTTTCTCGGTGCTCTCCCATATTTCCCCCGCTCTTGCATTTCGACGCTGCTTCATACTCACCTCGCTCCACCTTCATCGGTTCTCTAGACCCCGATGTTAAGAGCCGCCCGAAACCTCACCACTTCACTATAATCCTCCCCCCCCCCCCCTTTTTTTCCCCCAAATCTCGTGTTTCCAAAGAAAAATATAACCTTTCTTCCATACGTAACGTGACTTAGTAACGAGACTAGACATACTTAAACTGTATACTTGATCGGTAGCGAAGTGGACGCGCGCTGTTTATAATTATATCTGCAGAATTACGGGAAGTATTAGCAAGAAATTAATTTCTAGGCCAAATTTACGGATACCTCATTCGCGGTAACAACATGAATTACTTACCTCTGCGGAAATAACTGTAAAAGTTCACAGAAACTTCTGTGAATGTGCAAAACTTTCCGTCAGTTGGCTGACTAAATTTTATCATCGTCTTTCTGAAGCTTTGTTTAAATACTGTTAGGATTTTTTCAAAGTATGTGGGCTTAAGCAGATTCTTTAAGGGACGGTGGTCTTTATGAAATTAAAACATTGCCGGCAGTAATAATTTCCTATTTTATTTACAAAAACTACAAAAATGATCTGGACTTGTTATCTAGACAAAAAACGGCTATTACCTACTTGTTATTTACAACTAATATTTACATAATCGTACGTCGCCTCACAGAAATCAACACAGCCACTTAAAACCAGTCTTTATAAACAGTTTTCTAACACCTACTGAATAACTATTAAAAGTATATATTTCATAATTGACATTTCTAGTATTTCCAATCAAGACTGTTTCCAGTGGCGTTTATTCCATAGACTCAAGGTAATCAACGCTTACTCTATACATATTGGAAATATTTGACCCTTTATAGTTTTCGCCTTAACTTTAAATTTAAACACATTTTAATCTGAGTTGCCCGTTACCGATTCGAGAAACTAAGTTTTCGTAACTACCGTACTGTACACGCATAGTGCTGCTATCTAGTATTTATTTCCACAAACGGGAGCGACTAGCGATGAATCGAACTCTCAAGCGAGTTACCCTGCCGCATTCCTGCGGCAGGGTAACTCGCAGTCGTTCTGGTTGCGTCCTCCAGTCCTCGTTTCCTTGGAAAGTGGATGAAAGAGTTCAGGAAAACGGCAGTTTTCTTATAATTTCTAACGTGCTCTCTGAATGATATTCAGTTTAATTATTATTACGTTAATTTCGTTTCCGTTTTATAACTAATGTAAGGTATTATATATAAAACGGTAAATGCATGAAGAGGGTAAGCAAAGTGGATGTTGCGTTTGTAGGTAGAAATTGAAAATGGCATTAACAAATGTTATCTAAAACACTCAAATATATAGAGCTATTATATTGCTTACCCTGCAAAGAAAAATCACTGCACGCCACTGCAATCCTCGTCCATTCAATCCCAAATTGTTTAAGTTTAGATACCGCCAGTCTTTGCTGTCCGGAATGTTCTGGAGCAACTCGAGCTTTTCCCGTACACACATGCACTCTACTCGTCGTAACTCGCCCTCCGCAGTGCTTGCCACGCTCGCACGCTGATGATCCTCCTCTTCTCCCATGCCCCGATTTTTGTTAACAATTTGTTTAAGTTTAGATACCGCCAGTCTTCGCTGTCCGGAATGTTCTGGAGCAACCCGAGCGGTTCCCGTACACACATGCACTCTACTCGTCGTAACTCGCCCTCCGCAGTGCTTGCCACGCTCTCACGCTGATGATCCTCCTCTCCTCCCATGCCCCGATTTTCGTTAACAATTCGTCGCATTTCGCCAGGCGGCTGTCGTCAAGACTCCCGTCTCTCCGAGGCTGCGATGGTATTTATAGTGGCATACGTGCTGGTCCAGAATCTTTTTCACACGTCGGGTTGCGACGAGGGAGGAGATCATTCAAAAACCCTCCGCCGTAGACTTCTACAGATGAGTCTGTCATGTAAAGGCAAAAATGTTCACTTTTGGCAACTAGTTTGAAATTTTTTCTCTTCCTCATTTAAGCAGTAATCTTTGGAAATTCACTGGGACACACTCTCTCAGTAAATTAGAATGCTTGTGATGACGTCATCAAAATGGCAGCCATGAAATACTACCTTGACTACCTTGATTTTACAATATCTCAAGAATTCTTCATCCTATTTTTAATTTACAAACGCCATTTTAAAAGCTTTTAAGTGTTTTTAAAGGTATCTATACATTTGTACCTGTGTGCAACAGTTGCTGTGATTTTTTTGTGAGAAGAAGACAGAAACCAAAAAGTGGCTTTTCTTTATGATTGCTTTTTTTTTTTTTTGGAACAGAATTTCAAAAGATTACTTTTTTAATAGAAAGCATTGTGCCTGTTGCTTCCTGACGTAAGGTTATAGAGCCGTCCCGTTAGCTTCCGATACAAGAGTGTGGACATTAAATACGCCTAATATAAGAAAATTGTAACGTTGATTGGGAATCACTGAATGTTCAAAACTCAGTGGCCTAAGAAAATAAAATTGTTCTTTCCCCCTGCTTCGCTTTTGGTTTCACTATGTCATCATCTCAACGTTTCTTTAAAAAAAAAAAAAAAAAGGTTCCCTCAGTTAGGACACTCGGTTTACATAGAAGTGCCAAGAACAAATTTCGTTTTATATATGTGTATATATTGTACACTATAACATAAACATAATATATGCAATGAATGCAAAATATATGTAATATATTTACATATTACACTACGTGTTATTTGCAATATACATCAAATGTAAATGTGTTAATCGTTACCTGTATTTATTATATTACTGATTCTATATAATATATAATTATATTGTAAATAATAATTAAACAGCTTATTATGTTTTATGTTGTTTTATGGTATCTCCAATGCTTAACAGAATTAAGTAAGCCTAAAGTCTGCCCTCCCTCCGTCACCTGAGAGAAGCTGGTCGCAGAACTGACCTGGAGGATAGACAACGCTCACTGCCTGCTGTCAGCAGTGCTGCGGGTGGTCTATATGTAGGCGTTACGTAGCGCCACGTTCAGCGCAGCGAGTCGCGCCTTTTGTTTCCAGCACGTGGTCCCGCCCCACACCTGACATCAACAGTGATGAGGCGCGGAGACAGCTGCACGCCCCTCTTCCAGCACCGCTGCCGTCTGAGCTCGCTGCCCACTCCACTCACAAAGCATGTAAGGTAAAGAGACGAAGCTCGATGCTATTTTGGTAGGCTGTTATTTCCCTCTATGTTTGGGCTATTATGAAGAATTTGCTGCCAACCATACAACTCTTAAACATAATTATTTCAATTTTCAGACAGATTAACCACTGCTAATAACAATTTGGCAAAAATGTTGTCATTAAATGTTGTATAACTAAATGTGTGTATAACAATTGATGGTAGAGCACACATAGGTTGGCTATTCTGTAACTGCACAAACATTTATTAAAATTCTAATTGTACACATTTTCTTACTTTTAAAAGGCATTGTCGCTGACATCAATAACACTTGTACCATTTATTCATAGGAAATCAGCAATTGACAATTCAATAAAGTTCAATCCCAATTCCTGCAATTGATTGCTAACATCAAGTCCACCTTCTACAGCAACGAACATAACAACGGAAACAAAACAATTCAACGCTCAGGCCATGACAGTGAATACCTACATTAAAATTATATATTTGATGAATGATGTTAAGAACAATCGAACTTAATTTACTTAAGTATATTTAAAAATAAACTTAATTTTTTTTATAAAATATGCAGCTTTCTTTATTAAAGAGCATTATTTTCATTTTTTCAACAGTTGGAGAAGTCATTCTACCTTAAAATTTAGTGGCCCACGAAAACCCTACAGAGTATAGAGCTTCGACCCTCTGACTCCACTAACGTTACTTCCGCTCAGGTTTGGAACAAAACGAGTTTTCTTGGGAGAGAGATTGGCATAGGGAATATTCTCGCCGCTAGGTGCGCAGTGTTCCAAAGAGGTCACTTTCAAATAAAATTTTAATATACGTAAATAATAAAAGAGGAAGATTTTTACTTAGTTATGAAGTTATTTTATATTTTATTTATGTTTATTGCAGTTATCCTGTATTTTGAAGTAGAAAATAGAGAAAAAAAACTAGTACACATGCGACACTAGCGCTTACCTAGTGGGGAAAATTCTTGGTCGTCAAATTTATAACATTGATATTCCCAAGCTGAGTAGAAGAGACCTTAACTCGACTGACGACCACATGTGTGGTCTGTTCCACGAACGAACGCACTTCTTTTCACAGTTCTAAAGAGAGCCCTGTATACAGCATAGACTACTGTAAAGATGAGGTAGGCCGCTTATTCGTCTTCTGCGCATGTACCCAACATTAACCTACCCCAAAGGAACACAACTGTCAAAGTCAGGTGGTCGACAGCGATGAACGTGTTTGATTATACCATAATTTTTAAATGACAAACACTATTATATGAATATCATACTTTTAACAATTTAAATTTAATCAAACTTTATTACAAATTGGTTAGAGGAAGTATACATACATCTCAAAGTGTTTGTTTGCAAATCAGTTTTCTAACCTCAAATCCAAACCATGCCGTTTTCACTAGACGAGTTGGCAGAAAGGCAGTTCAATGTTGGGGCACGGAGATTGGTTGTGCGCAGCCAGCGAGATCAGTCTACCTCGTCTTCAGTCTATGGTATACAGTTGTCATAGTACACTCACGGTTAATTCCAACTTTTCTGAAGAGCTGCTTAAGTTCTAGTCCCAGGATATTACTCCGCCACATGCAAACAAAGCTTAATTAAGTATAGAAAATTACACTAGAGGGATAACGCACCGCATTCGTGCGCACTCAGTTACATATTATTTTGCATAAGAACTATTTCTTACTAGGCATTACCAACATACCTTATACCATGGAAACAACTGTACACAGGATTATACTTATAACTGTCAAAAAAAAAGTGCACTTGTTCGTGGTGTACACAATATCCCTGGACACTTCTTACTCGATTATTCGCGTATGATCAAACGTAGACTTAATAAGGAGGGAGGGGGGTAATAACCCTAACCCAAAGTCACGCAAAGAAACTAAACATGTTTAGAAATAATAAAACAGCTTCGTAAAAAAACCTTTCGCAGTTTTAGCCTGACTTTACTACATATAGAGTCAATCTTAATACTGTATGCAATATTTAAATTCTCTGAAGACTCAGCATTCCGAACCTTCGAATTGTTAAATTTCTCGAGGAGCCACCTGGATAATGGGAACAGTATTTGGCATTTATAAAGTCCGTAGCTCCGCCCCTTCTCAAGCAATTCGTGTCTGTATCAGTTTCTGAATCTGGTAGGAAATACATTTATCTGTGCCTCAATTAGCATTCTTATTTAGCTTACTTACTTCACCACGTAGTCACCCGTTTATTGCAGTATTGAGTTAATTACGCCTTTTCTTTCTAGAAACATAATGCGTTTCAACAAAAATATATATATAAATGCCGTGTTGTTAATCGAGAAATGAACATCGAGCATTTTCCAGTCCATCGTGCCCATTTGCGTAGTCATAAAAAAAATTAAGTATTTTGTCAACGAAAATGTTTGTTGACGAATCTAAGTGTTTATGCAAAATTTCAATAAAAACTGTGAAAACCATTAAACTATATTCGTGCGATTTTTGTCTTCAAGTGTCGAATTTGAAAACAGGCCTCAAAGAGTTAGAAGTGAATCAATGTGAAAATTTCAAAAATAGGTGAAAAAAACGTCAGAACATCTTAAACCAAATTAAACTGTGTAACTGTAGTGATTTTTCAAAGAAATAAAAACAATTTTTTTTTTTAACTTGTTATTTTTTTATTTTTTTATTTTCTCTCTGTAATATTGATATATGTATTTTGTCCTAAAACATTTCCGGAGAGGCGGTACACGGTTTTCTATTAAAAAATATATTATTTTTAGTTTTGGATTTTCTTTTGTTTTGTTTTACAGTTTTGAAGTGTGTGTGTGTGTGTGTGTGTGTGTTTTTTTTTTTTTTTTTTTTACGAGGTTTGGAAATTTAATTTCACATCTCTGACAGATATTTATTTAACCTACTAATGAAACGAGTTCGATTCCCGACGGGGTCGCTCCATGATTTTCTCACGTGGAATCGTGCCGGACTATGTCAATGTTCGGGAGGGGGCCGGCGGGGTGGGGGTTCTCAGGGATCTCCCGTTTCCCCCGCCCTTGCATTCCGGTGCCACTCCATACTTGCCTCAATTCGTCCTAGATGTTAAGAGTCGCCTTACCCAAATCTCTCCACTTTACTCAACTGCTATTCAGTGATTAGACCCATGATACAAGGACAACGGTTTCTCTGATGTTTCGACCAATCACTCGCTGTATTCGATTTAATAATTGGATTTAAAAAAAAAACAAAGGGCTGTATTTAATTTACAGTTCGTTCATGGAGGAGAAAAATTTTGTTTGCACGAAATAAATGCACGAAGTTTGGAATATAAATAACAAAGCTCAAACATTGCTAATGGTAAACAGGGTCGTAAAAAAATTCGGTACCTACACTTTGATTACCGTATCCTTAATTTTAACCTTCTTACGCTACCTGTTCAGTCATTTCGTTAAGAAACGCACTTCGGCAGAAAAAAATTATTACTGGTACGAAGCAGATGTTAGCACTAAAAAAAAATGTATGGTTTCGAGGCGGCGGCTGCTGGTCTGACAGTTCGCAGATGGTTCTAGCGGAGCGATAAACAAAACGGCTGGGTTTCCTCTCGCGCTTGTCGACAGCTGATGTACGTCGTAGAAACAACATGCGAGGTGCGAGTTGCCGTCGCACGGATGTACATACACATTATCAATTCCCGGTTTCTTCACGCTTTTCAAATCTAACCTTCGAAAAATCACCCGACGTATTTGGTTGTTTCTTAGACATCTCAGGTATCACAAACGTTTTATACTTGTGTTTACATAAAGTACCTTATTCTTTGATTAAATCAAGTATTTACTTATATTTTATTTATTAATTATAATATTTCATTTATAAATAATATTAATAAAAAATATGTGTTGGCAATGCCTACTAATATATAGTTTTTATGCAAAATAATATTATACTGAGGGTGTACGCTGTCCCTCTAGTGTAATTTTCTAGATCGGTTAAGCTTTGTTTGCATGAGGCGGAGGAATATCCTGGAAGCAGTGTAAAAGTTGGAGGTAACTGAATGGACTACAGTGGTCAGCCGCCTATCAGAATATCGCAAAACCCCGCTGCGCCCGGCTGGCGATGCGATTGCGCCCCGGTAAAGCGGAGGACCGAATGAGAATCGCGCTCCTGACGAGCGTGTTTTCAATAAGCGACTCGCGACGTCTACGGCCGTTAACTGTGCTGGGAATTGAATGGGGAAAAAAATGGCAGCGCGTCGCCACGCCCCAACGCAGCCTTACTTCCTGCGGGCGATCGCCTGTCGACAGCCGATGCTCGGCAGGCAGCAGGGAAGACATAGCGGGCGACTTGTAGCGGTAATGCGATAGCGAGCCGTGGACTAAGCTGTTCGGAGATTGCATCGCGACCGCGGGACCTGGGCAGTAGGCGGACAAGGGCACGCTGGCAACAAAGCAACTATATAGTCCGTTCACGGTTCCTTGCAGGGTCTCTGAAGCCCTTCCAAAAGTTCTACTTTCAGTACATTCCTCCGCCTCGTGCATACAAGGCTTAGCCGAGTCTATAAAATTACACTAGTGAGACAGCGTACCGCGTTCGTGCACCCTCAGTATAGCAATATTTTGCATAAGAACTATTTCTTACTAGGCATTGCCAACACACATATTTTATCCCATATGTTATTCATATTATTTATAAATGAAATATTATAATGTATAAATAAAATATATGTATCATTTCAACTTAATAAAAAAAAAAAGGTATTATTTATGTTAATGGAAGTATAAAATGCTTGTGATGCTTGGCATATTTAGGATACAACCAAACACGTCACACCTGGGGTTTATTTTTAAATGCTCGACTGGAAAAGTGTTAAGAAACCGCGAACAGACTATACCCAAGTTAACGCTCCCGTCTGAGTCGATGGGCGAGGCTTACTTCGTCCTTGCAGGCTCTACCCGTCCTGCTTAGTAGCGTCAATCAGCCGACCGTGTATCACACCGCCAAACGTACAATTTAACATTGCCGTGGCAGTTGATCTCTAAAGGATGTTCACGGTAAAGGGAGCACTTTTGAAATCAACTTTAGAAAAATATCACTGCTCACACCTGCATATATTTTAACGGGTGCACTGAGTGACATGCGCCCAGTAAAGTTGGTAACGATGGAGGGGAAAGTAGTTCCGTGTCTTAACGGCGAATAAACAGCTTTCTCTTTTTTTAATGCATCGAAGTGTAGAAATGAGCATATATCTAAACTATTTAATTTTCTAACAATTTCAAAACTTCACTTGACCAACGCATGAATAAAGTGATGAGACACATGACAATGTTATTTTAACATAAGGCGGAAGAACACACAACGAGCCTAAAAGTAGATCTTCAGTAGGGCTTTCAAAAGTGCTCATTTTACAGTGAACTGCCTATAGTGATTTTCTAGTTCAAAATTAATTTCGTAAAAAATTCCATTCTTTTTTGCCTATGCCAAACTATAAAACTTTTAACTCTACAATCATGAATTATTATGAAGTTTGCTTTTCTAGTGCTTTTAGTAGATTTCTCATGTGCTGTTTCCGAATATTCCCCGAGTCATTTAACGTGCATCATTTTAGACGCGGCCATCTTTGCTTTCCTTTCGAATTTGCGTGTCCGCTGTCTACTGATGTTGCATCAGTAGACATCAGTAGTACTCGAATCCATTGACGAAATAGTGAATTAATTTTTTTTTCGCTCTGAGGTCGTCACTTAAGTAGTTAGAATGCTTTTGGGCGTTAATTATGTCACAAATTCGGCACTTTATTACAAGGTTGCTTCCATTTCATGTATGGCTAGTTAGGAGCAGTCAGTGATACCGTCAAATGTCTGCAACTAGCTGCAAGTAGTTCAGCTATCTGCCACTAGGTAACAGCAGCGTCGAAGCACCTATCTCATCAGTTTGTCTGCAGGTGTCATACGCTGTGGACGTGAACATGAGTATGTGAAAAAAAAAGAGCCGGGGGGGGGGGGGCTTTTCCACCTGCTCTCCCCTCAAACCCTCAGACCACACAGTGGCTATTAGCGAGTGTGGTCAGATGACAGATAACAGGCTGGCATAGCCAGACTCCGAGCGATAGGGATTCTTCCTCAATGTTCGTTGCCGATTCTAAAAGAACAATAAACACTCGTTTTCGATATTGCAAATTTACTACAATTTCAAATCGGTTCGGGAGGGTGGAGGGGCGCATGAGGGGAAGGACGCCTAGATAAGGCATGTATTCCCAGCGCCTATTTAACTCGTCTTAAAGAATGTTTAGTTTTAAAAAACGAGAAAATAGGCAGTCTAATATGCTGTGACAAACTGAAAATGTCATTCCGTTTGTTAATAAAGAAAATGGTTTAAGGATTACTGCCATGTTGATTCAATTGATATTTTCAACTACATACTGAAAATTTAGTTATAGTCCATTCCCGATTGGAGACGACTTATGAAAATCAACCTTTGAAAAACACTCTAGGCATAACATGTTAACCTGTTTTTTCAATAACCTGTATTCCACAATTATAAAACACTGTGGTTAACTTTAGAGTTCTGTATTATTGAATAAATTAAACTTTACCTTACTATCTTCTATAACTTGGAATATTTATTTATTTTTAAATATGAATTAACAACAGCGAGAGCAGCAACGTGTTGGCTACGGGCAATAAGAAATAGTTCAAAGTTGAAAAATATTATTTTAACCTGGTTTTTTAGTATACTATTTGTAAATTAAACGGTGCCTATTGAAAAATTTAAATATTCACGTAGCCCCGATGGAAACATATCTCATTTTTACAGTTTAAAATAACAGCGGAAAATATCGTGAGTAGGCCGTAATGGTACGGTGTTGTTTTATCTAGCGAGAATAATTTTGAAGCAACTGTCTGCTGAGCCTCTCTCTCTCTCTCTCTCTCTCTCTCTCTCTCTCTCTCTCTCTCTCTCTCTCTCTCTCTCTCTCTCTCTCTCTCTCTCTCTCTCTCTCTCTCTCTCTCTCTCCACACACACACACACACACACACACACACACTCGGGAAGTTTCACTTCGCTAGTACGTGCCAAAATTGTACATGTTTTCAATTGTAGCATATTTCATACTTATTACAGCAAAATAATGACTTTTGAATTTGTAATTTACAACTGAAAAGAGATTTTAATGTTTGAATACTTATTTTAATATATTTATATGTGATGGCGGGGCAGAAACAAAGTGAAGTTGGCAGACGTGGCGAGCCATGACATGGCGTGTTGCTGTTTTACCAAACGAAGCGTAAATTATACTTACTCTGAAAAATACTTCAAATTACCACATCACGTCTGTAGACGTTGTGTTTTTTTTTAACCTACCTTAGCAAGTTACGATGTTGTGATAAATCTGTGTTTCCGTGACAGTCATAAATATACTGTTACGGTGTGTTTCGTTAACCGCTGCGTGTGAAATAGCGTGGCGTGGCTGTTTGGTGATAATTACGCTGGATCTGTGTGTGCGTGATTTCAAATGTTTGATGTGAACTATTTATACGTTGTAAATGTGAACTGTTTTTATGACTAAGTTATTTATTTACATCCACGTATGTTTATATATCACAACGTTGTACCTTAGCCCGGGGGTTTGATACACAGTCGTGTAACGTGATTTGCCACCAATCCCAACGAAATAACCAAGCCCAGCCCCAATAAATTTCAATAAACCTAATACACAGTAAGTAGCAATACATATAAATATGAGCGGAATAAAAGTTACGGTAGGCTTATTTGTGTGCATGTTCACCGCTATATTTTAAGTTTCTAAAACAAACAATGAGCGACACGAGTTGCGTGCTTGATTTTAATGTCGCTTTTTCGTTGGACTCTATTCCTTCGTTATCCGAACTGAGGCCTTCCTTTAAAAAAAAAATAACCCAACACATATCAATAACAAAAAGTTAAATACTACAGTTCATTACCCCGCAGTTGTAACAGTATTTAACACAGTCGCGGCAAAATATTAACGTGCATTACGTGTAATGTGCTATGTCGTGGAAAACAAATATGTTAATGTAACGTAACCGTAAGAACTATCGTTAATTCAGGCATTTTTAAAACTTCATAAATCTGACATAAATAATGTTATTGGCCTAAACTGTGAATATTCGTACGAAATGGTTTTTGAAATAGATCTAAGACAGAATTCTTTGAAAAGCTGTAAACAGTAAACAATACATTTGATAGGTATAAAAGTATAAGTCACATTTCAATGTTTATGTTATAGGTGTAGCGAAAGTATACGAACACATGTACATACACAATGGCATGTAAACATTGATTTTGACAGATGCTACACGGCAATGTTTGTTTACATTTGGCGGAAGGATACGAATCGGGCCTGCAAGTAGATATTTAGCAGGGCTTAGTTAAAGTTGCTTCCAAAGGGGAATTGACTATAGTTATTTAGTATATAATGGCTGACGAATAAAGTAATTCCTTGTATTTTTTTCCGGTTCTAAATCATACAGTTACATACAGTACTGTAAAAAACATAAATTGGTGGGCTACGATACACTAACATAACTACTCCAGAATATTTTATAATCGTGAAGGCAACATATAAGCAAACAATATTTAGTATTCAGTTTTATTAGTTACCGACACGCTATTGTATTCCGAATTAATATTCGTTCATAATTTAAGAGAATTTCTAACGTCTGTTATAAATGTAATTAAGTATCGGTAGGCATGGCCAGATTTGACTTGGTGGCATTTGAACAGTACAATTTGTAATACCTTATTAATTTTAATGGCTTTAATGTAAAAAGTCTTAACTTCCATTAAGTAATGAAGTGTAATTAACTGTAATTATCTGGAGAACTCTAAATATTTATCTACTTGCCATATATGACACTATAAAATTTCCTACCATTGCACGCTGTCGATGTTGAGTAAATTACTAACATTTTCTTCACAAATATCTGCAAATTGTTGAATTTATTACAATGGAGACTGAATTCCATAATCGCGCTGTCAATAAACGAGTAGTGTGAAAATAGTGCACTATAAAATTCCATAAAACGCTTTCTGTATAGAAAAGAAAAAACATTTCTTGGAGGTGTTTGGTTTTCTGTAATACAATATAGGTTTAATTCAAAGAGAGGATTACAGATACATACAGGTTTCCTGTTATTAGATGTTTTCTTTATGTTTTTGTTAATGGTAATACTATATTATTTACAGCAAATATATATTCTTTGAGTGTGTTTTGTTTAAAGTAAATAAATCTAGCTTCATACCAAATGAAAAGGTTTAGCGATGTTAAAAGCTGTAAGTGTGTGTGGGTTTATATATATATATATATATATATATATGATATATATATATATATGTATATATATATTTTAAATATATATATATAATATATATATATATATATATATATATATATATATATATATATATATATATATATATAATATATATATATATATATAATATATTGTGTGTGTGTGTGTGTGTGTGTGTGTGTGTGTGTGTGTGTGTGTGTGTGTGCGCGCGCGCACGTGCGTGCGTGTGTGCGTGCGTGTTTGTACGGTACACCTAGCTCAGGGGTTGCAACTATAGCGATGCGAGAGGTACTATGTCTATACTCGATTCTATGGGAGGCAATGAATGCTCTCGTATAGTTGGATGTAAATTGGGAGCGAACAAGAGGGCTTGATATCAAGGCAAGTTTAAAGAAAGAATTAAAGTTAGCTTTAAAATTAAAAAAGATTTATTAAAACAGTCAAATAAACTATATAAAAGCTAGATTAAGAAAATTTCAGTAAAATGGATAACCAAATTTGTGATATGAAAAAGAGGAACAATGAATAACTTAACTGTAATCGTGAGTGTATGTCCCATTCACACAAATGTTTGTTCAGTCCTTTCCTTTATAGAACTTCTATCACATTAAGGTTTCCCAGTTTTTCCTGGATATGAAGACCTTAGGGTCTGTCGCTATGAGCCAATTAGTGGTGGGGCCGTCCAAAGTTATACGTGCCGGCCGCCAAAAGCTCCCATTATGTAAAAAATCCACATTGCATTAAAAATCACGCTAGTGGTCTGCAAACGCTCTATTGGCACCCAGATTGCAAGACTAGCCTCATATTCGCAACAAGCGGACCACGACCCCACTGCTTTCAAACGGTAGACATAACGAACAAATCTGGAAAACTTTTCATGCCATGAAAAAACATGTGCAAATGGGACAATATATACATATGCATACATGCATATTACGTGATCTCCGATCATATACTTTAAAAACAGAATGTGTACATCGTATTTAAGTGTTAAAAAAATTTTCAAAACTTTTATGCTCAACTAGCGATGGTTTACTCAAATTCTCTTCTGTTCATTTACCATTTACACAGTATTGTAAGTTGGTTAGCAAATTTAATTAAGTGGTTTTATTTCATGTGAAATAAACATCTATTTTTTAATAACGAAACTCGCTATTGACAGAAAGCTGTAATAATACAAACTACAAGTTCTATTACAATTTGTCATTTTTATGACAGCACATCAAGTTACAACAAACACAGAATTACTGTAACTATGCTAGCTGTCAGAGTTCCATCATGGATTAGAATTAATACTCAACATTGTTTAGTTCTGTGAGAGCATGCTGGGTAGCTTTACAGTAAACAAAACACAGCCCTAAAGTTCAAACACCAGGAGAAAGCACCAAAGAACCAAAACTAAAACCACAATCCTGCAGCCCACAATCCTCGGTTCAGCATCCGGCACCCATCTCGCCCTAGTTTGTCAGCAAAACACCCAACCATCACATTACCCGACCAACGTCTGGTCGGCAATTCTGCAACAGTCGCTGCTATTAACCTGAACTGTTACATTAAATATGGTTCAATCTCTGTCAGATCACATACGCATAACATAAAACTATTAAGCATAGCATGCGTGTTACTACTAGTTTTCATATAAAGAAATGTGATGGTATTCGCAAATTTATATATATATAATATTATTATTAATTACTGCTCTTTATTCACTTGCCCCGGCTACAAGACTCTTCAAGGTAAAGTGCAAAGGTCGATATTACATAAAATTGCAAAAGAAGAATTAAAATCTGCATATTATTCAAAGATATGAAATAATACTAGAATAAATACTAAAACTTAAACAACCCTTGATGTTATTTATTATGAAGGAGTTGAATTAAGAATTGGATTGACTAACAGACTGGATGCTCCTTGGTCCCTTAAGTTTTCCATAAATGATGAAAAATTAAATATACCCATATATATTTTCTGCAAAAAAATTAACTTAAAAGATTGCATTATTTAAAAAGAAAATTAGTTTACTATATTAGATCAGTCAACAACGTAAACATTCATAGGCAAGGAAAAACTCAAATTAGATGTCAGGGCCATCCTTCAAAGACGAGCTACTAATTAGCCTTTGCAAAAGGTTAATGATAATGTGGAGTACGCTGGACTTAGCTGTCGATGAGAAGTCATGTAGTTCCCAGCTGGATCTGAGGTTCTCCTCCTGGGTTCGAATTTGGTACGTCACAACTCCCTGTCGACCGCGATTCCATGACGGCGTGGGTACTCCGTCATCCTTCCATGAGTCAAGGTCCTGGAGTCGACTTCCGACTGAACCACTGAAGCGGTGACCCGCGGCGCTGACCGTGTTCCCGGAGGTGGAATCACTCCTCGTGACGTGCCTCCTTCAGAAATGGATGATGGTGTCTGACTAGAAGTTACTCGGAAAACCAAATGACGAAGCTCTCGATCCCTATGAAGGTCGTCGTCGACACCTCGGTTACTGACGACTCAATATTATGTATTCGCTTCTTTCTTTTTGCATATTTCTGTTGCTTAAATTTGGTTACATTAATTCATAATAAAAAAAAAACTTCTTGAAATTGATTAGCAACGTTGAAATAACTGCATTAAATAAACACATTAAAGCGAAGCCTCGTACTTCTTTCAGTTCCATATACTAATACTTTTCAAACATCTCTAAAACGCTACTAACATTAAAACAAAAGTTGCACTTATTAACCAGTACTATTTATGTTTTTAAAGAGAAAGCAGTTTGTAAAACAAATTATTATAATAGAAAAAGCACAGGGTCAAATATCACAAGTTTATAACTAAGGAATCTGTTTAAAGATTTACACACCTAATTCGCCTCTAGAGCTAAACCAAACTTACACATATGCACAACGTGTGGCATTCAAATTACGTTAATATGATTCACCAAGTTAGGAAGAAAACCCAGGTGTTACATTATATTCAGAGTTTTATACAGTTTTTATTATTTAATGCTCTGTTATGTTTTCTGGACCAAGTATTGTAAAAACCCTGGTGGCAATTTGTAACAGCTAAAATAAGACACAAGACACTCCTACTGTTGTTGAAAGTTCCCGTACCTCTAGCCTCGCGTACCCCTGTGTTAACGCACTCGTTCGTCGCGAGGGTCAAAATTGAAATCACTTAGCACAAGTTACTGCCACTCAAAAATATATATTTAAAAAAAATGTTTGTTTCGAAATTAAAAATTAAAACTCAAGTATTGTGCCTAGCTCAGTGGAAGTCGAAACTCTTCTCAAGTTGTACGTAAGCAAACATTTAAGCTGGGATAATCTAAGCTTGCAACTTACAAGATGGCGTCACCTCTAGGGAAAACCTTCTAGAACAATAAATGGCCGACGCTGAAAATGACATCTGAAAACAATACTTAACGTACTTATCTGTAGTGTAGTTGTGAGGTTCTCGTTGAACTTTATGTGGCAAACAAAGATTAGCAGACGGCCCTCGTAGGAAGCTGAAGGACTGGGAGGAGTGTTGCAAGACGCGGAGTCTCCGCTACACGTTACGTCGCCTGATACGTCTGCCTTCAATAAACTGGGAAAAAAAAAGACTTAGTAAAAGGAGCATAAATTCAGCTCTCACTTATGCTGGAAAACAGAAATTACTTCACATTATAAATGGGAGAAGTATCTAACACCCTACATGCTAGTTTTAAATCCTACCCTCAACCTACGTACAGGCGAGGGTCCTATACCACGTCTACTCGAGGTGAAGATCAATCGAAGAGAGAGCTCAATAAGCTCGAAGCTCGTTTGGCTGGAGTTAACTTGAAGGGCCTATCATTTCAGCCAATCAGAAGTCAGTATTTGAACCTGTGGGCCAGTGGGAATCTAGAAACCCTCCAAACCCCCTTACTATCCATTTTCAACGGTGTAACTGCTGATAAACATAGAATATAAGGTCTCGGAACGGATACAAAGATATTATAAAATAAGAAACACGAAATGAGACCGAAAAATGAAATAAAATTACTAACATGAAAATAAATACAAACAAAGAAATGAAATTTAGCTCATTTCTTATTTTAAACATAGTAGAATTGCCACCGTACAGCTAATTAAAAATATCCTAACATGATAAAAAATATTATAAATAAATAAAGTGCAAAAAAAATTAAATTACGTAAGTGACATGTGTAGAAAGTGTATTTACATAAAGAATATACATAAAAATATTACGTGAAAGTGACAAATGTTAGAATAAAGTATATTAATTAGATGCGTACAACGATGTTGTATTTTGAATTTAGTACAATACAATGACTAGAAACCATAATTAGTTTTGTAATTAAATCAAAATTATAAAAATAATATATTGTGCATGTAAATGTTTGTAAACTAAATATTTTTGGGGACGAATTAGCTTTAACTATTCTATTCTTTCATTCTCCTGATTCAGTAATTTTTAAGGTCCTTCTTAAGGCCACACTAGCTTACATCTAGAGAAAGCCTAACCAGTTATGGCTGGGAACCCACTTCCAGATGACTCATGATTTGATCAAATAATTGGCAATCAGATGATTCTGTCTTTACTCAAATAAGTACAATCAAGATGTTCTATCGCTTCTAGCTAACCTTTACGTAACCAGGGGCTGTAAAAATCAATTTTGCGCGAGTCCTTTGACTAAATCTATGCTCCCGCAACAGAAAAAAATGCTAATAAGATAGTATGCATGGATTCGTGTTTTTTATTTTTTTATTTTGAACAACCAATACAAATAACCCAAGTTCTTTAAAATAAAATCAGCAATGTTCATTTTCATTTTAAAAAAAACACATTTTAGTACTTCATCGTGCTGCAAGCCCATGAAAATTATTCAAGTGTAGCAAAACACGAGCGCCGAGACTGCTCATTCATTGTAGGCAGAGCACAAATACAGTGTCACTGGCCGGCTCACCAGTCAAGATGCAGAAACTGTAGGAAAGCATTCGCTTCCAAGAATAAATTACCAGCCGTCTGCTAAGTGCTTTCTCGCCACTGCCATCTTTTTCAGCAGCACTGCATTGATGGGAAAAAGTACTGACATCTGAAGGTCATTGTCTTTAAAACAACCAATTTTATGCTTCTAGCGAGCATTAGTTTGGCATTTTCGGACACGGCATTGATCTGTGCAAGCAGTAAAAATGTTGGTTATTGTTTCTTCTTTGGTATGCCGTGTTAATTACCCTGGTACACTTTGTACGTGTGGAGTGGGAAGCATTTTCCTACGAACGTGCACATATCGCCAGCGAAAATTTGACTATTTTTCTGCCATTAGTTTGGCTTTCTCGGATGCTGTAAAAGTGTTTTACAGCCGTACATTGCTAGCGTGATGATTTGAAAGCGCAATTTCCTATTTTTATCTTTATCCGAGGTTTATATAATGTATAGTGGACGATTTCTCCGAAGACTGCACATTGGCCTTATGCAGAGGTGCAAATAAATATTATTTAATTAATAACAGAAATATTCTACTTACGTAAACCATATTTCATCAGAACAAAGCAGAAGGTTGTATGTTCACTTGATCAAAACTTAGTACACATATTTTCTACAGGTCTTTTGTTATGAAGCGACAGATTAATTAAATTAATTTTTAAATATCTCTACCAAATTTTAAAAAAATTAACAAAATCAGGTATACACAACAAAAATAGCTTAGCAAAGTAGTGTTTTCATCGAAGTCGGCCAACAAAACTGTAATTAGTGCTCCTCCCAAAGTGGTTCAGTCACTTATTTTCAAAATGATGGCTCTGTAAATATTTTACGTTAGTAAACCCTTTCATTCCAAACATTAGACATTGAATCCGAAGTTGATGCTCCGAATTCGACCTCCATAATACAGTGGATTACATGCTAGCTACGATGTTTTCTTAGTTTCAAGTCCCTGGTAAGGCACGTGTGTATTTGTAATTGTCTCACTACTTTTGCATACGTTTCTGGTTTCATTTCTAATGTTATTTCTTTCAACGAGAAGTCAAGTCCTACCTACCAACTCAGTTTTAAAGAACTTATTTAACAATTAATTGCACCCATGTTGACGAAAGTAGGCTGATTAGTTATGTCAGTAACCTCCAGGAGTTTGTCGGTGATTTTAAGTTACACGTTGTATATACCGGATGTTTCAATATTATAGGTAGGCCTACAACCTGTAGGGGCTTGTAGAAATAATGACAAAAGTCCTAATAAACATAGCCCCGGAAACCAAACGTTTCCAAGATATGAAATATTATGCAACAAATCGGTTAATAGTGTTTTGTTGAACAGGATATTACGCATGTGAAATTGTGGTTTGTAATAAATACCAACCCTCTTCATCAAGCAAATAGTGGTGGTGATTCGTAACATAACACAGGGGGGCAACCTCAATTTTCCAGATGAAGGGATGATATTACCAACCACATTTTCACAGGTGTAAGATCTCCTGTCTGCAAAACACTATTCACCGATTTGTTGTTTAATCGTATGTAGTTCCTGATATTTGTAACTAAAAATTGTTTTAAAAATTCAATTTTTGGGGGGTGCAGAGCTTTCCTATTAATAACTTTAGGGGTAAATTTTGCATACATACATTTTCTTCAGAATCACCCCCAGGAGTTTGTCGGTGATTTTTAGCTACACGTTGAATGCAGCCGCAATGATATTCCACATGTAGGGCACAGATGTGTGACCCACTTGGGGGGGGGGGGGCAGGATCTCTTACATCGCAAATGCTTCCTACAGGCTATTCACGATAAAATGAGCAATCTTGAAAGCCCTGCTTAAGATATACTTGTATGCACGTTGTGTATTATTCCGCCTTATGTAAGCTTAACATTTTCATAGGCCTCATCACTTTATTTATGCGTCGGTCAAGCAAAACTGTGAGTTGTTAGATGCATAAAAAAAAAAAATAGGAAGTGAAAGAAATAATTTAAATGATCAGAAATTGTTACCTAACGCTTGTAATTCGACGTTAAGATACGGAACTACTTCCCATCCGTTGTTACCAACTTTACGGGGCGCATGTCACCCAGTTCGCCCTTTAAAAGTATATGCAGGTAGGGATAGTTACTTTTTTCTAAGGTTGATTTCAAAAGTGCTCACTTTCATCGTGAACGGCCTTTAGTTGCATTTGCACTTGCCGAACACATTGTTTAATCACCTGAGGACGGGAGCAGATCGCAGCTTCCGAAACGTCGTGACTTTTTACTGTTTTCATATTTTTATTATAGATTTGGCCGTCTGCGTTTTTAAACTTGTGCTGTCCGTGACGTTTTTTGTTGTTTGTTGTGTGACTGGATGATGTATATTTTTGATCAATTTATAAATTGGAGAAATTATTGCTGTTTTGTTTTTTGTATGTAAATTTTACTGATGTTATCTAGTCACATGCATGCCGCCTTTGTTGCTTTTTTGTTTCGTCAGATTGTATCATTATAATTTTTTGATCCTTTTATGTGTAATTTATTTTGACTCGCCGCAGAGCGTTTGTCGCCTGTGGTTTTGCTGTTTTCATATTGGCAATAGTTGTGCTGTCCTCGTTGTTTCTGTATAGCTCGTTGTCTAACTGGATCGTTGTTTCTTGTTCCGCATATGTGCTTATTTATATTATCACATTTTTATTGCATTTGTGTTTTTCATTGATATTTTGTTTTCTTAATTATTTCGGTTACTTATATTTCGTAGCCATTGTAGGCAATGGAGATCCGATCAAAACTCGAATTCAGTTTGTACACAGCCGAGCCGTTACTAATTTCATCTTAGGCTGGCCGGGCCGTGCCGGTGGGCCAAGGCAAGCATCTAGTGACGTGAGCCGACAGCACTTGTGGCGCTTACAATACGTTTTCTTCGAACAGTGAAAAGGTTATAACGTTTGTTTTGTGGATTTCTTCACAGTGTCGTTACACTCTTATTCAGCTACAATAATATATACTGTATGCGCTCGTGGGAAATAATTGCCACTGCGATGACGTGTACGATGGGCGAAAATTTCCTCCTTTAACCGTAATTAGCAATATGGTAAATTACAGTGAACTACTACGCTAGTTTTCATGACCGTGCAGGAACTTTCCCAGCGATCCTCGGTAGTTTCTATTCTCTCGCGCAGCGTGTCACTAGTGGAGGTAGTTCAGGACATTGCCCTGAATACGAATGTCGCCTCAGGTGAAACAAGTCACTAATACCCTAACATATAGCCTGTCTCACGAACTAGTGCACTTATTTTGACAAGTCTGAAGGTACAGGTTGTTCACGGTATGCACTTTGTGTATTCTTGCGCCATATGTAAAATTAACATTGTCATGGACTTAATCACGTTGTCCATCCATCGGTCAAGTGAAACTGTAAGATTATTAGGAAAGTAATTTTTTTTTAATCTGCTAATTTTTATATTCCAGCGTGTTAAAAAAAAAAAACAGAAAGTGAAAGAAATAATATAAGTTATCACACAAATTGTTACTTCATACATTTTATTCGACGTTAAGATATGGAACTACTTTCCATCCATCGTTAATTTCGAAAGTGCTCACTTTATCGCGAACAGCTTCTAGTCCTGTTTACAGATTTTTCATGGATAAAGCGGTGTCTTCCCCCTCCCACACGTACAGTCGATGTTTACATAAACACACTCAGCTGGCTGTTAACCTGCCAACAGAAAACATTTTGCCGTGGAAGCGACTGTACGCAAGACTACTTCCAGAACTGTCGAAAAGTACACTCGTTAGTGAGACAGACTGAATGCATTGCTTTGATGCCAATGCGATAATTGAGCAGTTTCGGGAGAGATACGCTACCAAACAAACGTTAAAGGCGTTTCGTGGATTTCGAGAACAGTTGCAGAAACGAATGACGGCTGTCATACAACTCGTTTTGTAAACAAGTTTGCTACGCGTATGGGCCTATGCATGCGGCCTGCGGGGATCCCGATTCTGTTTACCGACTCGGCATGTTATGCTATTTGTATTTATTAGAGGCAGTATCCGCGATTTTGTGACTGGTGTTATTTCGCACCGGCCGCACGACCCAAAGCGCGCCATGTTGCGATACACACCACAGTACTTAACGCTCCGCATCTTAACAACTGCTTACTTGTATTATGCCGATTCCCTTATTTACCAACACACATGGCTGTTCCATAACGCAGTTTAAAAAATATATATATTAAAGAGGTTTAAATATCTTATTTTTAAACTCCACAGAAATTTGTTGAATTCCCTCGCCTGATGATGGAGGGCGGAAGCCCGAAAGACCGTTGTTTGGGCGGACCTGTCATAATTAATGCATTCCGCGAAATAAAGAAAAACGAAACGATTGATTCCTCGCGTGTACGATAAGAAACTTGCGTCCTGTTTCGTGCAACCGAAAACACGTGTCGAATTTCAACTGGGGTGTGCAAGTGTGGTAAAAGAATTTTTTGCTGCCACCCCTTCCACCCACAGAAGACAATGATACATACGTCCAGTGGCGAAACGCGAGTGCGACGCTGCACTGGCCCAGTTTTGACAAAAACAAATATTACGTCACAGCACCGAACAACACAACGGTCGTTGGTCCTTACGATTCACGGCGCCACGAGAGCGGAGCGGAGTAAATGCCCCAGGTTGGTGGAGTACTTAGTTCCGCCGCTCCTCAACAGGTGGCAGCAGCTAGCCGAACGCTATCCTTCACGTGTACGCAAGAAAGACAACGAGCTTTTGCAGTTCGCGTATTGCAGCTGACAACTGCCGTCGTGGATGCTGTGTACATTATCTGCGACGTGTTCGGGGTCAGCTCGCAGTTGTACCTCATCGCGTTTCAGTTTGTTTTTGTTCGTACGTGGTGTTTAAAACTTTTAACACCTGTGAGTGCGGTAACGACAGTGAACTGGTGAAATAAAACATTTTCGTGACTTTTTCCTACGGCGAGAAAGATGCGACACTTGTTGGATTCCGCCGTCGTGGGGTGAGTGATTTATTGTTTTGAGTTGTGTGTGACTGGGGCGTGCACATGAATGTCAACAAAAGCCCCGCGTTGCGTGCCAGCGGGCTCGAGGAAGAGAATAACAGTAAACTATTGTGCGTTCCGTTTTACGGCACGATGGGAACTGCAGCCAGCAGTTTGCGCAGCCCCGGTCGGTACGTAGAAGGTGTACCGTAGTTAATGTGACGGGCTTTACGGGGGGGGTTTTAACTGCAGTTTTCCATGGCGTCACGGATGTTAGCGCCGGTGAGGTACGAGCGGTGGGAAGGAGACTCGTAATGACGGCGGGCGGCTGGCTCGCAGCGCGCGTACGTTTGGTGACCCAGACTGCGGCGTAGGTCGTTGGCCACTCGGGTTGAAAGCCTTGGGGGCTTGCCGCGGTACAGCCAACCTTACCAGTCTCAGGTGTTGCGCGCTGTGTGGAGCTGCCTGTCTGCCGTAGCCTGGAGCGCCACTATAGTCACAAAGCCACAATTTAACGACGTAGCAACTTACAAGTTCAAAGTTCAACAGAGTATACTATCTTTTACCTCATCCTCTTTTTTTTGTAAACTAGTAATTTGGTTGGTACTTTGTGTGAAAGACTTCATTGCGAAAAATGTTCATTTTAACATGTTAAAAAATATTTTAAACTTTTTGCGGCATGAACTACAGATTTTAAAGTATTACTATATATAGGCTGTTCACAGTAAAGTGGGCACTTTTTAATATAAACATTGCAATGTAACTTATAAACACAGTGTATACATTTCAACATTCTCATAAGTTAACGCCTAAGGCTGTACAGTAGTAATAAGATATATTTATTAGTGGTTAGTGCCTGTTGGGAGGGCCTTACAAAGCACTCATTTTACCATGAATAGCCTATACCAAGATAATATCTGCTCTTTTATTTTGTATGTGCGCACGTTTTATGTAGTGAGAATTGCGAGGTCTTACATACGCTTGAACTACGAACATCGTGAATTACTTTGTCAAAAAAAATTTCTTAGAGATATCGGGAAAAGTAAGTGCGATACTGATTCTGCGCCCACGCACCACAAAAGACTAGTCCTTTACTGCTGATTACTTTGTCATGTTTACCGCATCGCGCCTGATAACGCAAGGTGGACTACTGCATAAATTCATGAACAGACTGACAACATAGGTATAGGTCGTTCACGGTAAAGTGAGCAGCACTTTTTGAAGCTGTTTCATGAGATATAATAACCAATAAATACGTTTCATTGTGGTCTCGGACTTTTGGTTTTCAGTATGGTGAATGTATACACACTGTTTTATTACTCACATGGTAGGGTTTACATTAACAAGTAGTGGAAGGATATAAATTGGTTGAAAGAAAAAAGTAACTAGGGCTTCAAAAGTGCTCACTTTACCGTGCCTAAAGGCCATTTTACAATATGTGTGACAGTTCGTCGGCGATACGACGCTCTGAGACCGTCGCACACTACACGTCTTCCGTCGATTTTTACCAAGTGCGACGTCGTTGCGTTTGTGTACGTTTATTGTCCGCGTTCTTCTGAAGTCGCAAAGGAAATGAATTAAACCCGCTATAATTGGGCAAGCTTTTAAGTTTTTTTTTTTATGTATTTAAATTGTGTTGTTAGTTCAGAGATGTTTTGATGTATATGGATCCAAGCGGAAGAAATATAAATAGCATCTCTTCAGCGTGCTTTACAAAACTTGACAGTTGAGAGAAAATAATCAACAATGGCTATATTATAAATGTATCCAACTTATAATATGCGGTGCTGGTATTTTAATGAGCAAACCATAAGCTATTATATGTACTTGTTTAAGTAACGCAAAATATGATTGTATTCAAATGCTCACAACGTGTGCGCTTGTTTACAAACATATGCTATTTCCATTCTTCTTCTTCTTCCTTGTCACATGTGACCGTCGCGGGTGCGTTAGAACAAGTTTATCGCACTCTGGCTGTGTTCCAAAAGGCCAACAGCACTCCACTCGCACTTGCATTCTTACCCGCTCTTGCTCTCGCACTCGCACTTACACTCCCTCATTATGGAACTATCGTCACTCACAATTTTCAAATAATCGATACGGTCTGGAATCGATTGTTATTCTGCATAAACAAAATAATATTTACTTTAAACAAATAATGTATTCATTAATATTTACATTTCAATTAACAATTGATTAATTACCAGGGATGATGATGATGGGTATGATAGTAATGTATGAAAAGAGTCAGGTAAAATTTTATCTGAAATCGACAGTTTGAGCTTGGAATTTTAGCACCTTTTATTCTACAATTATGAATTAATAATTTTCGAATTTATACACATATTAAATATTTACTGAAAATACTTTACAGTGAAAGAATACTTATTCCTGTGCCATTCCACTGTTTTCAGTAATGTATTGCTTTATAAATTCGTTAATTGTAATGCGTAACCCAAAATAGGCCTATAATATATTTGTTTACGAAAGTCACACTAAAGAGAATGGAATTAAGGCAGATTATTTATTTTCCCTGATGTTAGAAAACAAACAAAAGAGTGGCGGTTGTAGCGAGCACGGATAGAGCATGCATGAGCACACACTCGTAAACAAACACTCCCGCTCACACTCGCCATCTAAGAACATTTGAAACAGCACTCTCTGACGTCATTGCCGAGTGCGAGTGTATGAGAGTGCGCTGTCGCATCGCCATCCTCTGCTGGCTCGCCTCTGATTTGCTAGTCACTTAAATCGCTGTCGCTCCATGATGCCGGAATCACATAGCCCCGACGCGCACGACACGACGGCCAACAGCCAATGAAATACAAGATAGATCGTCGTAAGCCCGACCGATTTTGTCGTCCGAGCAGCAATTTTGGATTAGACATGATTTCTATTCTTCGTCGTGTCGTGCGACACGACGCACAGAATGTACAACCTTGCAAAATGATATTGTATTGCAAGATTTCCCTACAACGGTAAATACGCAGCTTAAAAGAAAAATAAATCGAAAATTACTGTATCTAACTCTTAAAAATAATAATTTTACCTTCGTATGCATTAGCGATACCAATTGGTACCATTATGTATTACAAATTTCCCTCATGTTCACCGGCTTTGAAACTAACTTAGCCTATCAGCGCTTTCTAAATAGTTAGGTTAAATGCCGAGAGCGTAGTGTCGGTCGTGCTGTTAATTCAAGTAGTCACATTGAAATGTGTCGTGGTTGCGTTTTTGGTCGTGTCATGCTGTGTTGGTCGGGGCTATGTGATTCCGGCATGACCCATAACGAGTCTTCGTGACTCATAGCGAGTATATAAAACTAAAATTAATCTAGTATATAACGCAAAATTTTAACTTTGAAACCAACAACTAGATGTATAATTCATAGCGTTCAAGGCTCAGCATCGTGGCCTTGGGTGACGTCACGGAAATGGAGACCGTGGATCTGGAGGCAGGATGATAACTGCAGTGGTGCGACAACTGGACGGGAGCAGGGTATACGTTGCCCCTCACTAAGTTTAGTAAAGAGCTCCACAATGAGAGTAAATGGGCACCCAAACTGCTTTTGTCCACCGAGATGCGTTGATACGTTGTAAGATGATTTCTATTTTAATGATGTGTTATAATAATTTGTGTAATACTTTATACAGGATGGCGACTGAAGGCTTGGCCCTCCGAAGCTAAAGACGTTGTTTTGCCATTGGATAAGTGCGGTTGTTTGTCAGTTTCGTCCGCAGTATAAAGGTGATACAAAAGTAGAATCCTTGTAGCCAGATCACCTTGTCACACATCGGTACCTCTCACCCGATCCAGGGGTGTACGCAAGGGGTGAGCCAAAAGCGCTGCAGTGCAATCCTTCCCAAAATATAAATAAGAATAAATGTATGACAATTATGTACTGAAAATGAAAATAAACAATTACATTAAATTTCACTTGTGTGTGTACTTGAAATGAAAGTGTATTTTACATTGAGAAGAGAGTTTTTTTTTTTTTGTTGTGCAAATCGCTCAGTTCAGAAATTGAGGTTCATCCCCCCCCCCCCTTTTTTTTCCGGTCCAAATAAAATACTGTGTACGCTCCTGCCATAATCCCCCCTTGTGGATAGCTCATTGGGGCTGTTCAAAATATTAATTACAATTACGTAATTCATTATTAACGCTGAGTGCTTGAGCAAACATTCTCCGTAGTCGACCCACTTCCCGCAATCCTTACGTTGAGACAAACTGCAAGAGTTATTTGGGCGAGAAACTGAGCAGGTTGTGTATTGGTTTTAAACATTATTGACTTCGCCTGCCGACGTGTTTGAAACACGGAAATGGCAATATTTTACGTCTAATCGGCTTCGAAGAGACGCCGAGCGCCACAAAGTTCACCTCCTGCTAATTGCATTTTTCTCTGCGCGAGTGTAAACTCGAGGCTGTTTTAGCGAAGAATTAATTTCAAGGTCGCAGAATACACGCTGATTGCAGTGAAGAGCATCCCCCCCCCCCCCCTTTATCCTGATTCCTTCAACATCCCTCACCGGACTCTTTTCTACAACCACGAAATAAGTTTCTGCCAACTCCGTAATGAGAAAGAGAACGTCTGTACATACTCTTTACAACTGTGCGAATTTTTTTACAGTTTAAAATATCTATTTTTTAAGATTTGCTTTATTATTATTATTTCATCGCATACGGCACGTCGACTGTATCGGTTCTTCAAGAATCATAGGTTCATAATACATATACGAGTACAAAATTTATACTTTTTTTTTTTTACGCACGCCCACGAATGAAGAGTTATTGCTGAAGATAAGCATAGTCAATTGGACAAACTGATAATTTTGATCAAGTACCGTGTTCTACACTGCGAAAAAGTGCAACATGGGGTCTTTGCACCGTACACGAAGTACACATTGGAAGAGGTGAACATTGTCGAAGAGTGAAGTGTTAAGTCGAAATACAGCTTGATGACTGTGATGGCAGACACGTATAGCCACGCAACTGTGAAAGACGTAACCGTCGTAGCGTAATACAACGACGATGGTATCCCAGTTTGGAATTTTGGGAACGATGAATTGAATACCGGTATATGTATTTTTAGCTAGCTCTGCTCCTGCGGCTCCGTCCGCTATGAGTTAGAATTTTTTTCTCTAATGAAATTAAACGTTTTTTTTATCGTGGTTTCTCCCGCTTGTAATTCGAATATGGCATTGAATTTTGTTTATGGCAGATTGAAATTAGATTTTCTTTCTCTTGGGCTACGCATGCACGTAAATTAGTCATCGAATTCATGTGTGGCAGATTGAAATTTAACAGCCTGCGTCCATTAAACTAACGTTCAGAAGGTTGAATTTCTAGTGTATTCCGAAGCCCGCTACATAACAGGTTCGTATACGTGCAGTATTGCCATATAAAAAATAGCAGTCTATCAGGTCTACTGCTCAAATCATTATTGACTCAACGTTATTGTATACCAATCGGTTGTAATTCAGAAATATAATGTGACAACAGTATAAGGTAACCCGACAGTGATACTCGCATAAAAGCCGCCCAAAACGCATAAAAGCCGCCTATTTTCTGTTACCCACCTACTTGGTATAGCATAAACCCAAGTTTTATTTATTTTAGGCGTAAGGCTTACCTTGCAGTGAAAATTTCACAAAATTCGTCCATTAGTTTTTGCATGATGCTAAAACAGGCAAATATGGAAGCAGAGGGAAAAATATATAAATATACTTTTTCCTGGCCTAATCTGGGCCGTTTTGGTAAATGTAAGATTGTGGATCTGTGCATGTGATGTGTCGCAAGTAACAGTGTGTACGAATTACAAACTAAATCGTTCTCGATAACATGCGATGTAACATGTTTTCTGAGCAGCATTCAAAATAAATGTTCATCCGCGATACGTTTGTTCTCAAGCGGGAATAATACAGTAATAAAAGTCAACGAGTTACCTAGTATTTTGCGGGCATTACGGATCTGTAGAAACACACTTTGAAGTGTCGTTTTTCAGTTTGCCACAAACCTGACAAACTTCTCAATTACAATCTTATGAGGAATGTGTATCGATCACTTCCCAAAACTGCGATGCAGATAATTCACTAATAATCCGTTTCAGTAACAGGTTAACTGACCATTCGAGTTACTGCAGATAACAATTGTTTTAACTTTACTCCTATCTTTTTTATCTGTTTCGGATCTAACGAAGCGTCGTTTGTAACACTTCACGTTAGTGGCAGTAGCTATTTATGATCTTCGAGTAATTGTCTTGACAAGTAATGCCCCCCCCCCCCCACCACCTTTTCTCCCTCATGTATGGGACTTCCTTTTCTGCATGGACGTATTTTACAACTTAATAAATAAGGTTATAAACCTGTTTCCTGTGTCACGTGTCCTTTTGCTGGACGTTGACCGCTAAACGGCGCTCGTCTTCCAGGTGCCTAAACTGCATTTTATCGTGTCCCAGACACACGTTGTAACTTAACTACGTTCACAGTGTGTTCTCTCAGAGAGTAAAACACATCTCAGGCGAGTCTAGAACACAATTTAGGAAGACATCTCGCAGTTGCAAACTTTATTTTCGGGCTCTTTCACATTACTCAAACAGAAAATCCATTAAATGGTTATAGACGAATGCAGTGATTCGCGAATCAAACTTTCAACCTTAAGACCGTTAGGGTCATTACTTAAAAACTCGCATTGGCTGTTCATAGAAAAGTGAGCACTTTTGAGACCGTAGTTACTTTACTTTTCAGCCGTATTTTATTCTTTAACCACCTTTTGAAATAAATATTGCCATGTGAGTAATAAACACTATGTGTATATTAGTAGTAGGAAAATGGGGATTCGCCGTCAACTGGCATCCTGGTGCGGAGCTGTAGTGCCATGGAGGCCATCCTCTATCATTCCTCCTCAGCAGCAGCCATCTTTTTCCCTATGTATGTCCCTTTTCCCGTATTCCCAACCTCCTGCTCTATCACTCCACCTTGTTTTTTCATGCTCTGGCATTCCAATTTTTTAAATTCATGTTTTCTCATTCCTTCCTGTCTCCCTCTCCCGCGTCCGTTATCTCTCACTACTTTTCATACTCTCTCATTCCTTCCTGTCCCCCTCTCCCACGTCCGTTGTCTCTCACTACTTTTTATACTCTCTCATTCCTTCCTGTATCTCTCCCAGGTCTGTTCTCTCGCCTGCTCTATCCCTTGGTTTTTTCATATTCCTTCTGGTATCCTTTTTTCTCTCTTGCCTTCTTGTCTCCCATCCATTTTCTCCTCTCTCTCTCTCTCTCTCTCTTGCTTTTTACGTCCTCCATCTTTAATTCTTGCACCTTCCACCAGTTGTCTGCTGTAGGCAACTATCTGTAATTCTCGCGCCTGCCACCAGAGTGTGCAGAGTTGTACTATTCGCAGCTAGGAGCACTGGTGTCGATGTGGCCATCTTGTGTGTTGATAATCATGTCGCCTGCAGGGACGAGCTAGCATCGGGGAGTTCAGTTCTGTTTGCTGCGAGCGCTGGAATTTTTTTAGTTGGTTGTTGTTTCGGAACTTAAAAAATTCCCGAGGCATGCGGGATTGTTCCAGCACCACTTGGTTTGGCAGTCAAGTATCCTTTCGCAGCTAGGAGTACTGGTATCGATGTGGCCATCTTATGCATTGTTAATCACGCCGCCTGCAGGGGCGAGCTAGCATCGGGAAGTTTAGTTCTATCGGTGGTCGCTAGGAGCACTGGCATTTTTTTAGTTGGTTGTTGATTGGGAACTGAAAAAATGCCGGAGGCATGCGGGATCGTTCCGGCACCCCTTGAGTTGGCAATATAGCATCCTTACTACAAGACTATGGTAATATATAGGAAAGGAGGGTGTTTAATGACGAATATATATGTGTGTGTATATATAATTATTACCATCCCGGCATTCGGAAAAAATTTGGACAGGCCCCGAGTTTATATAAAAATAGCCACTGCATGGGGAGTGTTAGGAGAAGAAATAAAGTAAATACTCACATCGGCCTACACACTCCCCAGATAATAAACTCGCTATCACGAAAAAGATGTTTAATGTGGAATACATATAGAAAAAACTGCAGGCGCTCTGTGCATACACACTTGTATATATGTGTAAAAGTTATGTATATAAAATTAATAGCACTTTTATTATGCCTATTCTGGTCCATGTGAGTGCTGGCAACTAATTAAAACTACATTCGCGTATAACATGCATCCATACATACACACAATTGTGCTGCGATGCACATTCACGGCGATCATGTGCGAGCACACTTCTGTATCTTCAACTTGCCAGTGCATTCGAGCATGCGCACTTTTGTATGTGCCACTTGTCCATGCATTCAGCCCAGCATGGAGCGAAGCTGGCCCACGCACCCTAGCCTAGAGTCGCACCACACATGCGTCAAGTATGCCCTAAGCCCACTTATAAGCATAGTTGGCTGTAATTTCCGAACTGTTTAAGACACAGTCACCAAATTCATAACATAGTCATCGCCTCCAATGTCGAAAAGGACTGCAGGGTCAAGTATGCCGTAAGCCCTCTTATAAGCACAGTTGGCAGTCATTTCCTTACCATTTAAGATACAGCCACCAAATTCATAACACAGACATCACCCCCGACGACGAACAGGGATGCAGGGTCAAGCATGCCCTAAGCTACATATAAGTGTAGTCACCCACCACTTCCCGCCCACCAAAATTATAGGCATTAAATTCATATCATAAACATCACCTCCTATGAAGAACTGAGTGGTAGGGTCAAGTATACCTTAAGGCATCTTATAAGCATAGTCAACCACCATTTCCCATTCACCTAAGCTATAGTTGCCAAATTCATAACAGACATCGTTGTAGCTGCTGACAATGAACAGGGTGGTAGGGTCAAGTACACCCTAAGTTCTCGTATTAAAATAGTTGACAACCATGTGCCATCTGCTGAACTCATATACATTAAATTTAAAACATATGCATCACTCCCGACATTGAACAGGACTGCAGATTCAACTACACCATATTACTTCTTATAAATTTAGTTAACAGACATTTCCCATCTGTTGAAGCTATAGCCACCGAATTCATATCATGGATAGCACACCCAGCAATGAGCAGGGCGGCTGGGTGAAGTATACCTCATTCCCTCTTATAAGCATAAATGTTTACCATTTTCGAACTGTTTAAGATACTGCCACTAATTTCATAACATAAGCATCACTTATGACGACGAAAAGGACCACAGGGTCAAGTACACCTTACGTCTTTGTATAAGTTTAGTTGGCTGCCATTTCCTGCCCACATTAGCTATACTCACCAAATTCATATCATAGGCATCACCTCTGATGACAAACAGGGTGTTAGGGACAAGTTTACTTTAAGCCCTCTTATAAGCATAGTTGCGCAACATTTCCCACCAGCGAGGCTACGACCACTAAATTCACATCACAGACATCACTTCCGAATGCAATCAAGGAGATGATGACAGTTAGGCCTTAAGACCTGTTATAAACTTAGTTGGTCAGCATTTCCAAACCTTTGAAGTTCGGGAACATGCAACAACTGTCCATGCATGTAAAGAAAAATAAAAATAGGTATACATACAAGTGCATCGCAATGTTATCTTTGTTTGTAGGAGTGTAGGGTTTGAAAAAGCACACATATCCATTGGCCTGCATGCATTCGGCAATCGCCCACCGCTGCTCTTGTCTACTACTGCATTTGTCTACCAACTCGGATCCCCTTCAGCGACAGCTAGCATCCCTTCGTCCGCCGACATTAAGGCTGTATATACAAATGTGAAATTATATGCATAAATAAACATTAGGGTGGGTATCATGCAACAAACCACTATATGCGAAAAATATCAAGGGTTATATAAATGTGCTGCGAGCGTGATGTACATAGTCTCAGATAAGGGTAAAATACATACATAGTAATATAAACTAACACGATCCATTCAACACAAGGACCGATGCCCTGAGGTATCGATAGTTTGGATAACCCTTAACAACCTAGCCACAAATGGAAAAGATAAAGGGGTCTACAATTGCAAAGAAAACAATACATACCTACTTGGTCGCAGGTTACATTAAAACATGTATGCATTAATACAAATATTCACCATCAACCTAGGGAGGATCGGGGAAACCGAATATAAAATATATGATTGATCCTGTACATGAAAAATCAATCACATAACAAACAATAAAGGACTGACATATATGCAAGTACATCACGAGCATGATGTCATAACAAGTCAAAATAATGTATATGTAGGAGGCCTACCCCACCCGATGGAGCCACAGTCCATAATAGCGATATGTGTTGCTATCGCGCCAAGAAGTTAAGTAAAATCTAGAATTGCTCGGCGACATGAGAAAGAACGAATGATCACAAGAAACAACCTCAAAAATGACTCAAATATGCCAAGTGCATTATAACATACGTGACTTGTAAAGACTGTGTTCCTTTACTTGGCGTGAAAGAAAATACATTTAAACAATTAGTCGGACAAGAGAGACAACACTGCTGCGTGCTGATGCAAACAATTAAAAAAATAATAATTTTAAAAGCAAATAGTTACAAGCATTTAGTAACCAATGAATACTGCACAAGCATCGAGTGCAATACTTTTGTGAAGCAGAGAAGCACAGAAGTGATAGAACAACACTGCTACATGCTGATGTAAACATATGTAAAAATAAAATGTAAAAGAAAGTAGTTATAAGCACTTACAAACAATCGCAATCACATATTACACAAGCGACTAGTGCTGTACGCTGCGTTAAAAAATGCTAGACAAGACCAGGCCATCATGGTTAGAACAACAATAGTAAACGGCTTCCTTACGAACTGATTGAATCGAAACCATCATATTCATAGTACAGCCAACATATCACTAGCAGCGGAACGCATCCGACTCGTCCGACATTGTGTGATCAACTAACATATTAAGAATCCATAAGGCAGCCCAGGTGGTCGACCGGTGGCGTGGCCACTGTGCAGGTCTACACTAGTCAAAGGAATGGCACATAACACTAGCATAGAGAGAGATGTGTCAAGCTCCAGGGGGGCAGACTGGCCAAGTCACATATGCACTTCCCTTTACCAGAAGACTGTTTATATAAATTACAAGGTAACAATTTATTTTGTTTTAAATTTTATATACATGTACTTATTTCGAATACATACCATTTGTGTAGAAATTGCAGTAAATGTATGAACTTCGTAATGGTGACTAAGAAAGCACCACAACATATACATTTCAAATATGTATGTACTCTTCTTTTCAGTCATCTCAAAACATGTGCACCCAGACAGTTCAGGAGACCATGCACCAACCTTGAGAATAAAGTTGTGTACATTCAATCACATGGTGAGCGCTATCATTTCACAGGAAAAAATACTCCATTATATGCAATTTGAAGTTCTGTGTTATATATTTGAGTATTTAAGTACTAACACATCAAGCAACAAACCCAAGGTCCAGGAAATGACTGAAACTAGGTACATGCAAATTGGTGATGACATCATACCAAGCATGTAGGTGCCTGCAGTGATTGGGCAAGAGCTATGCATTTATTCCTATTCTTAACAAAATCACAAACATACATAATATTTCATTCAATAACCAATCTAGCTCCGAGTTCATCAATAATTGAATTTATTTCTTCACTGACAGAAATATATAAAGTTATTTTTCAAAGGAACCAACATCAGCAGTCTACCAACCAAGTCAATGGAGTCTTCAGAAAATAAGTAGCTAGACTGCACGACTTCCTTCGCAGGAGGTTCACAATACATGTCTGCATGTATGTTCTTCTGTAATGAGCATATTGCAAGATACCTCTGAACCAGAGAACTGGGTTCGAATACACATTTCTTCTGTCCCATCTTCAAGTAGGCCCTAGTCCTTATTTTCAGTAATGCATTTGCACTTTTGCTTTGCGGATGCTGGCATTCCTTCATCATCATCAATAGAATGTGTACATTTCAGTATAGTTTTCACAACATTACCAGCAGCCTTGGGGGCCTCATTGGCTTCTAACCTTTCTGACTAGATGTAACATCTTTGTTTTTTCGCTTCACATGTTAGTGGTCCATGTTTGCTGTTTACAACTTCTGTACATCCCATATGGCTCGCACATTCCATTATAAATGTCTGCAACACTTTTATTCCCTTCAACACCCACTGTTTTAAAACACAATACAGGCCCTGGTAATGTTGTGAGTGCTTGAATTTGCTGCATCCCATGCCTAGAGTGTTTTCGAGGTAGTCCTACCATTACAGACACACCACATTCCAGGAGTTGGTGTAAGACAAATCGGGAGAGAGAAGCAGCAGAAAAATAAAAGCAAAATGCCTCCAACACTGAAACATGAACGAGAGTAAAGAAGATAGGTGATCGAATTGTCAATTTTGCAGGCTCTACAGCAATCTACCTGATACGGCAACATATTTCAGTCCAGCAACCATGCTGGCGTTTGCAACACATAGCCAGCAGTCATCTACTGAGGCAACCCGAGACAGGCAATGCAAACTACAATGCAGTGTGAACAGTATACAAACGAGCATCATGTAAAAACGGTTGTCATTTCGTCGTCGGCGAGCGTGGTGGTGGAAAGCAGATCGTTACGACTACATTCATTTACTGCGATCGCGTACTCTGTTGCAATATGAAGATGGAATCAATGGTTGAGGAATTATTATCTGTACCACCGTCAGAATCATCAACAGCAAGGGACCCTGGAGATTCTTTACAAACATCACGGAAACAATGTTACTACTGTTGAGAAATTTTTAGTAAAAGCCGTAATGCCCACAGACATGAAAGTAGCCATTGCATGTTCAGCCCAGCATACGAGACATACTACTGCGATTACTGCAATGCGATGTTTCCCCTCAGTGATAACCTGTATAGATATAACAAGAAGTGGAAAGGCTATGTATGTTGTTCGTCAGCAAGAGATTACAACTATTACAAGACATTTACTATCAGCTCTAGTGGTAGTCAACCTGAAGACAGTAACTGTCCATTCGCCATCGACTACAAGACTTACCAATGCGATAACTGTGATGCGGTGTTTACTCGCAGTGATAGTCTGTATAGACATAATAAGAAGTGCTAAGGCAACGTTTGTCTTTCATCGGGAAGCGAGTGCATGTATTGCAACAAGACATTCGCTAATAGCTTCAGTGTCAAACGACATGACGATAGTAACTGGCCATTGCCATCGCCTACAAGATCTACCCATGATATAACTACAGTGTGGTACATGTAAATAAGTGTGTCTTGAATACTCACAGCAGTAATTGTTCTACCATTAGTGTTTTGCTCGAATTAAGAATAAGCTGAGCATGCATCAAATATTATTATGTATTCTATTTAAGTCTAGTCTGTAAAATAAAGGTAAAGTGTATAAATTACTTCTGTGTTATTCATTTATTTTAACCCATGCTAATATTGTGTTTCACCTTAGACCTGAAACATTTCCACATCACTAGGAAGAAAATTACCAGATTTTGTCTAAGTCTCAAAGAGAATTAATATTTTTGTATAGTTTCTAGCATCAGCCTCTGGTCCCTACATTATACATCACCGTAGGAGATTGTTTAATTCCATATATCAGCCACATTTAAGCACGTAAACAGACAGAAAATCACATGCGAAGCTTACCGGGCACATGTAAAACATGCTCACATAAATTATACACATGTCTATTACACACGCACATGTCAGTCATCCTCATTCACCATCTCACCTTCACCATCGTCGTCTGCTGGCGTACACCTCAGGTGACTGGCATCTTGTATTCGTTGATGGATGCTTGAGCACAACACAAATGCTCCGCCATCTTTGTTTCTCCAGTCATCCGCTAGAGTGCACGTCCAACATCTGCTAGAGTTGTGGTGGTCTTCGGCTATCTTAATTTCCCCTGTCACATGGAGGGGGGCGCTATGCTAACACCTTTTGCGTTACCAATGACAGTTGCTAGGACCATTGGTGTCGACACACATGGCCAAATTCCGATGTGCAGTAGGCAGAACACTCAAACGCCAATGAGGGTTTGCAGCTCGACGGTTCAGATGGCACAGGGGGACTACAGTGGTGTGATTCGATAGTGAGGGTAAAGATGGCCATAAACAGCATCAGCTTAACACGAGGGCTAGGGGAACCGTGCAACATATGAAACCGACCCATACATAAAAAACTAATTCACATAATAATAAATAATAAAGGCTTAACATATACGCAAATGTGCTGCAAGCACGATGTCGTATCGAACCAGTACTATAAAAAATACCTGATAGTTTCACAGTCCATAATAGTGATATCAATGTTCCTATTACATATAGAAATTGAGTAAAAAGTTAGAATACCTCGCAACAGGAAAAGAGCATATTTTCACTATGAGCAATCTCAGAAAAATTCTACAGTATGTTAAGTGCAGTACATTATTTACCAGCGGTGATAATTTGAAGACACATTACACGGCTTGTAAGGGTTGAGTTACTTTGCTTGCCACTAAACATCATGCATTTAAACCGTTGGTAATGCAAGTGACGATGACACTGCTGCATATTGATGAACAGATATAAAAAATAAGTGTAAAGGAAAATAGTTGTAAACACCTACCAACCAATGCATATTTGCGCGAGCAACGAATGCTGTACATTATGTTAGCCCAAAAAAAATTGCAGTCGCGTAGCCCAGAAGCGATAAGGTCGACACGGCTATACACTGATGTCAGAGGACATTAAAAAAGAATATAGTTATAAACACCTAACAACCAACACGTATTGCACAAGTGTCGAGCGTTGTACATTCCATTATATGATGATAATGAAGGTCAGGTAGCCTTGGCTAGTACGGCAGAACAGCAAACGATTTCCTTACGAACCGATCGGAATGAAACCGTCAAATTTGAGATTAGAGTCAACACTCACAACTCGCTTCACTAGCGGTGGAACACGTCCATCCTGTCCGACATTGTGTGATCAACTAACTTCTCGAGAATCGGTAAGGTAGTCAGGTGGTCCACCGGCAGTGTCGGGACTCTGCAAGTCTCAACGAGTCGAAAGGATGGTACATACACTAGTCGTGAGTCGAATTAGGCTCCAGGGTGGCAGACCAGCCGAGTCATACATGCACTTCCTTATACGAGGGGAATTCAGTTATGCAAGGCAAAGTTGAAAGTTATTTTGTTTTAAGTATTATATACACATACTTATATTTAAGGATGAATAAAAAAAAGTGCGAATATTTTGAGAAAAAACCTTTTTGCCCTGCTCGCAATAGCAGGAACATGATAACAAGCAACCTTGATCTTGAGCTTGGATGACGTAATGCGACCTTGACCTTTGGCCACCATCTCAAACAAATTCTACCGTTTAAAATTTAAAAAATTCTTCTTTGTTTTAAGCAGCAGATTTTATTCGAGATAGTGGCTAAATGTCAAAATCAAAGTCACTTGATGTCATCTAATGTCAAGGTCAAGGTTGCTTGTCACAGTTCCTGCTACTTTGAGTGAAGCAAATGGATTTTCTCAAAGTGTTTCCATGATTGTTTTATAAACAATATATAGCTTTTCCCCCCTTCATCCCTAGGGTAGATGTCGTCCAAAATGGGGGTCAAAGGTCAAGGTCGCATGACATCACACTTCCTGCTAATGCGAATGGGTCAAATGGGTTTTCTCAGAGTATTCGCATGTTTTTTCTTCATCCTAAAAAATAAGTACTTGTATATAATATTTAAAACTAAATAACTTTTTACCTTACCTTGTATAACTGAATTCCTCTCGTATAAGGAAGTGCATGTGTGACTCGGCTGGTCTGCCACCCTGGAGCCTGACTCGACTCACGACTATTGTATGTGCCATCCTTTCGACTCGTTGAGACTTGCACAGTGCTTACATCTTCAGTCGACCACCTGGCTATCTTACAGATCCACGAGAGAAGTTAGTTGATCACACAATGTCGGACAGGATGGGCGTGTTCCACCGCTAATGAAGCGGGTTGTGAGTGTTGGCTGTAATCTTAATTTGATGTTTTCATTCCGATCTGTGCGTAAGGAAATCGTTTGCTGTTCTGCCGTACTAGCCAGGGCTACCTGACCTTCATTATCATCATATAATGGAATGTACAACGCTCGACACTTGTGCAATACGTGTTGGTTGGTAGGTGTTAATAACTATTTTCCTATTTTATGCCCTCTGGCATCAGAGCATAGCAGTGTCGACCTTATCGCTCCTGGGCTTCGCGACTATAATTTTTTTGGGCTAACATAACACACAGCGTTTGTTGCTAACACGATATGCATCGGTTGGTAAGTATTTATAACAATTTCCCTTTACATAAATTTTTATAGCTGTTCATCAATATGTAGCAGTGTCATCGTCACTTGCATTACCAATGGTTTAAATGCATGATGTTTAGTGGCAAGCAAAGTAACACAGCCTTTACAAGTCGTGTAATGCGTATTCAAAATATCACCAGTGGTAAATAGTGTACTGCACTTGACATACTTTAGAAGTCTTTCGAGGTTAGTCCTTGTAAACTATTGCTCTTTCCCTGTTGCCGGGCATTCCCACTTTTTACTAAAGTTCTCGATGCAATAGCAACACTGATATCACTATTATGGACTGTGGAACTATCAGGTATCTTTTTATAGTAGTGGTTGGATACCACATCGTGCTCGCAGCGCACTTGCGTATATGTTGGGACTTTATTATTTATTGTTATGTAAATTAGTTTTTTTATGTAAGGGTCGGTTTCATATGTTGCACGAGGTTCCCCCAGCCCTCGTGTTGGGCTGATGCTGTTTATTGCCATATTCACCCCCTCACTATCGAACCACACCACTGTAGTCCCTCTGTGCTATCTGAACCGGAGAGCTACAGCCCTCATTGGTGGTTGGATCGAAACCTCGTATATCTGGCTTTTTTTTTTTAGCTACTTGCACTGTATACTGCATGCATGGGTGAGTGTTCTGCCTGCTGCACGTCGGAATTCGGTCATGTGTGTCGACACCAGTGCTCCTAGCAACTGCCATCGGTAACGCAAACGGCGTTAGCGCCTCCTGCCATGTGACAGGGGAAACGAAGATGGCGAAGACCACCATGACCCTAGCAGACGTTGGGCGTGAACTCTAGCGGATGACTGGAGAAACGAAGATGGCGGAGCATCTGTGTTGTGCTCAAGCATCTGTCAACGAAAGCAATGTGCCAGTCACCTGAGGTGTACGCTAGCAGACGATTATGGTGAAGGTAAGATGGTGGATGAGGATTACTGATATGTGCGTGTGAAATTGACATGTGTATAATTTATGTGAGCATATTTTACATATGCCCGATTAGCTTTGCATGTGATTTCCTGTCTGTTTACGTGCTTAAATGCGGTGATATATATAGAATTAAACAATCTCCTACGGTGAGGTGTGGTGTAGGGACCTGAGGTCGAGACTCGAAACTATACAAATATTTATTCTCTTTCAGACATACAAAATCTGGTGATTTTCTTCCTAGTGATGGGGAAATGTTTCAGGTCTCTATGATGGAAGTGAAACTAATATTAGCGTGTGTTAAAATTAATGAGTAACACTGAAGTAATTTATACACTTTACCTTTATTTTACAGACTCGACATAAATAGAATACATAATAATATTTTATACATGCTCAACTTATTCTTCATTCGAGCAAAACAATTACGGTGCCTGTGTTGTACAACAATTACTGCTGTGAGCATTCAAGGCATACTTATTCATATTTACCATACTGCAGTTATTTCATGGGTAGGTCCTGTAGGCGATGGCAACTGGGCAGATCCTATCTTCATGTTGACTGCCACTAGAGCTGATAGTAACTGTCTTGTAATAGTTGCACTCCCTTGCTGATGAACAACACACATATCCTTTGCACTTCTTGTTATGTCTATATAGGTTATCCCTGTGGGTGAACACCGCATCGCAGTAATCGTAGTAGTATATCTCGTGTGCTGGGTTTAACATGAAATGGCTACTTTCATGTTGGCGTGCATTACGGCTTTTACTAAAAGTATTTCCACATTAGTAACATTGTTTCTGTGATATTTGTAAGGAATCTCGTGTCCCTTGCTGTTGACGACGCTGACGGTGTTATAGATGATAATTCTGCAACCATTGATTCCGTCTTCATATTGTAACAGAGTACGCGATCGCAATATATGAATGCAGTCGTAACGATCTGCTTTCACCACAACGCTCACCGGCGATAGAATGACAAAGGTTTTTGCGTGATGCATGGTAGTTAGCATTGCCCGTCTCGGGTCGCCTCAGTAGATGACTGCTAGCTGTGTGTTGCAAACGTCAGCATGGTTGCTGGACTGTAATATGTTGCCGTGTCATGTAGATCACTGTATAGCCTGCAAAGTTGACAATTCGATCACCTATCTTCTTTACTCTCGTTCATCTTTCAATGTTGGAGGCGTATTGTTTTTGTTTTGCTGCTGCTGGTGCTGCTCTCTCCCGATTTGTCTTACACCAGCTCCTGGAATGTGGCGTGTCTGTAATGGTAGCACTACCTTGAATACACTCTAAGCATGGGAGGCAGCCAATTCGAACGCTCACAACATTACGAGGGCCTGCATCGTGTTTCCAAATAGCAAGTTTTGAAGGGAATAAAAGTGTAGCAGACATTTATTATGGGATGCGCGAGCCATATGGACCCTACAGAAGTTGTAAACAGGAAACATGTACCACTAACATGTAAAGTGACAAAACGATAATGGCAGAAATATGTACTGCAGTGTCATGTGTTTCAGATCGTTCCTCGTGTGGAACTAATTACGCCAAGGACGACACGAGATGTTGTGGTAAACCGAAGACCTGTCTTTTGATAGTGTGTCTAGTCGTCTGTGGCCTCGCGTGTTTCCAGCCAGTACTCGCCATCTGAAGTATGCATCAAGCTTCGTTTTTAGGCCTATAATTTATATGTAGGAACAATTAGTCTCATCAACCATTATCTTCAGGGAGAAAAATCACCTTACTTGGCAGCCAGGGAAATATTTTTTCTTGCATGAACCAGGGGAAAAGAATTACGAGAGGGGGGGATTCCTTGGTACGTTCCCCCCTCCCCTCATTTAGAGGCCACAGTTGTTGAGCTGTTAGACTGCAGCCTCCTACCAAGGCGAACCGGGTCCAATCCCCGGGCGGGGCACTCCCGGATTTTCGCTAGCGGGAATCGTGCCGGACGAGATCTCTGGTCGACGTGTTTTCTCGGGGATTTCCCATTTCCCCCGCCCTTGCATTCCGGCGCTGCTCCATTCTCACCTCATTGCCTCCTCATTAGCTCTCAAGACCTCGTTGTTAAGAACCGCCAAAATCTCACAACTTTCATCTTCCTCGCCCCCCCCCCCCCCAAAAAAAATTGATTCGCACCCAGGGTGGTAGCATAGACTAATGATGAGGTAGACCGATCTCGCTGGCTGCGCACAATCAATCACCGTGTCCCAACATAGAACTGTTTTTCTGCCAATGCGATGAGCAAAAATGGCGTGGATAGGATTTGTAAACAAATGCTTTGTGATGTATGTATACTTCCTCTAACTAATTCGTAATGTATTTAAATTAAAATTAAAAAGGTGAAAGTATTTTAGTCATATAATAGTGCTTGTCATATAAAAAAATAAGATATAAACAAACACTTTCATCACAGTCGACCATGTGACTTTGAGAGTAGTGTTCATTTGGGGTAGGTGAATGTTGGGTACATGCGCAGAAGACGAATAAGCTGTTTATCTGATCTTTAGCCTTTGGTGTATGAGTGAGTGGTAGAATAAGGAGCAGCGAGTGTTGTCGGGGCCCCAGGAGCCCTGCGCGGCCAGGCTATGGGCGGGGCCAGGGGCCTTGGAATACGCATGCGCGGTGAAAGTGCACGTGCACGTCGCGCGCTTGGGGGGGCCAGTTCTCCGATTACCGCGCGGCCGCCACCAAGAAACAAAACACTCGCTAGCACCGCACGTCACAGGCAAGTCGCAGCGTGGCCGGTAATCGATATCGCCTATCGCGCACGCCCGCTCCATTACTTACCACTGGTAGGGTTTCTGCTTCTCCGCGACCAAGTCCGTTCTGCACGCGACTATGCACTGCGCGCAGGATACCTGCAAGCTTGGGCGATGTCACAAGGCTACGGAAGGTGAAAGACGGTGGGTCAAGGAAGACTGTATTTAGCTGTATTTAGTAGTGTTAAGCGGTTTCCACAATAGAGGTTTTTGATATTTTAACATACTCCTAGGTTTTCGATAGTTATGGAAAATTAATTAAAAAAATTATGGAGGTTAGCCAGCTCTCAATTATATACTACTGTAATAAGTACAATAATAAATTAATGTACACATTTTAGCGTGTCTTTAATTTCTTGAACCTTGCCTTACTCCTTTACGTATTAATTCAGTGGAGTATCAAATCGATCGCGAGAGTTTGCTTTAAGTAACACTTCTGTGAGCAAGTGGACAAGGAGGTTCAATCAGAGTAAATGGGAATGGTTTCTTCAGGCTGTGGATCGATGGGAACTTCCCGCTCTGTCAATCCGGTAATGCGACCGCCATTGTGCTAGCCAGTACGCCGCCACTTTAGACCGCCATTTTGGTAACCAGTATGTCATTTTGCCAAGCTCTATCATTCCGAGGTTTTTCTCCGAGTGCACCCATCCATTTTTCTCTTCCATTATTTCTTTTATTTGCTTCTCTCCTTTCTTTGCTTCTTTCCCTCTTTCTTTCTTTTCTCTCCCATTCGTTTGTCAGTGTTCTCTCATATCTGTCACTTTCCCTCCACCACTATATTTGTTTTTTCGTTTGTAATGTCTCTCTCACCTTAGTTCGACGCCATATTTGTTTACATTGGTTGTTGATGGAGGCCGCCATATTGGTTGTTTCGTTCACCATTTGTTTCTCACTTTGGTTTGATTATTTCTAGGGTTGCCTGCTAGTAGCTCTGGTGTGGCTGTCATTCGAATTAGTTCTGTAGTTGGCTGCTAAGGACGCTACTTTTTTTAGAACTCAGAATACCGTCGTGATTGGCACAGGATCGAACTGCGGGACCTTGGTTCGCCAGACTAACGCCTTAGATCACACAGCTATCGTGGGATGTGCTGAGCCAAGAGTTTATAAGTGTATAGCTTGTGGACGAATAAATCATCTTGTCTCTCACTAAAGGCATTGCGTTTTTTAAGTATTTTTTATTATTCAGATTTAACTTATATATTTTTAAATATTTAATATATGATATTTTTTTATTATTCAGATTTTTTTACATGTAATTTTTAAGTATTTTATATAATATTTTTATTATTCAGATTTTTTAACTTATATAATTTTTACATATATTAATATTTTTAACCCTCCCATATTTTTAAACTATTAAAGTTTTACATTTTAAGTATCCATTTAACTTGCAAAGAATTTACAGATATTAGATGTACCAAGGGATGTGTCTACGAACTCGTATTTTGAAGAAGAATTCGATTATGTGATCACGACAGCCTCATAATTTTTATAACATAAAAAGTTATGTATTTAATTATATGTATATTTTATTTTACTTTTACAATCAAGTCTAGCGAGTGGCGTATCTACAGATTCGTGTTTTTAAGACAGATATGAATATTTCATCAGAAAAACATGATTACGTGAATATTACCAGTCCCATATTGTATTTTATAAGTATATATATACAAATATATTAGTAAATATATACCAAGTGTTATATATTTTCGGACTTGTGTTTTCAAGATTAATTTGGAAGCAACATTATGAATGTTGATTATTCACACTTTTTCGTCTCCATATTGAATTAAGTAGGCAAAGGAGCGATTTTTTATGGAGCTTTGGGGCGTGTCATTTATGGGTCATTATGGGTCATTTAGGTTTCAGCACTGCACTTAGCACCGCACGTAGGGTCAAGGGTCAAGGTTTGGTCAGGCAGGAGTGAATTGTCTGCTTTAAGTAGGATCATGATCCAAAGTTGAAAGAAAAACTTGTCTGGAAGTAACTGTTGAAGACATAACTGTATGGTAATGTGAACAAGGAGCTATATAAAATGTCTGGTTGCATTAATTCATTAAAATGCTTAAATCTCACTGACGAAATATGTTAGTAAGTTTATACATAGAGCAATAGCTACGTCAAGTAGATAAACATGTTGATACTGTGGAAAGGATTTTGGTTTTTTTCATGAAGATGATGCACGCCAATGATTGTATGAAGTCTACAGTAGGGCTTACTTCTATGGATATACCTTCTCCCACTGCTGGAAAAATACATGTAAAACAGTGTCGTTTAGTGAAAAGATCTTCAGCAAAAGCTGCCATGCTTGGTGGCATGAGAGGACGGCCTGTGCGAAGAGTCCTTTTCGCGCGATGAAGAATTATAACAGTGACCGCAAGCAGTTTGTGCAAGGTAATGCATTCAAAGAACATACCGAGATTCGTCCTTTTTTGGGGGGGGGGGGCAGCCAGTGTTGCCAGCAATATCTCCTGCTACATCGATGGGTACCGTTTCCGCAGACGATTATGATGAAGCGGCTAATGCTAAAGACGGAATGAGTGCAGCAGAGTCCGTTTGCACAGAATGTACACTTGCAATGCGTTCACGTGAAGTCGGCGAACTTAAAAATAGACGACCATCAGCTCTAACTACTGACGAGCATACAACTCCCATAAATAAAGGCAAATTTAATATAGAATACAAAATGGGGAGTGAAGACAGTATTAATGATAATAACTGTGACAACGATGATGATTCTCTCGACGTTCGCACACATTTTACCAACGAGTTTCCTTCGGAAAGTGGTGCGAAGAAGGTCCGAAGACGACAAGAATACCGACTACGTTTTTTTTCCCGAAGACCCGAATGAACTTGTTGATAGACTCACATATTTGCTTGAGCTTCAAAAACGCAGGGTTTGCTCGAGCACGAAAGACGTGGTTTACATCATAGAAGAATTGTAGCCGTGTGGTCTTCTGAGTTGAGTTACAATTTTGCTGCTACCCCAAACTTGACGTAGGCGTTCTTCTGTTACTTGACTCATCAGCTTGCTGGCAGTGCAGGGTAGCTTCGGGTCTGGCCAGAAGTGGCACACTGGGCAGCTAATAAAGCAGCGTGTTACTGGAACCAAGATGAAGAAGCCATCTCCTTTATTCACGCTGACCCAATTTTCAATTCTGGATGGGCCAGTGTGTTGCTCGTGAAGCCTCGTGACTCATTATTTTTAGTTACCAGACACAGCGCAGGTGCAGACCTGCTAACATTGCTGTGTTCTGACTTAGGATATCTGACACTATGTGTAGTAGATTGTGAAATCGACGTGAAATCACGGTTTCTTCACCCTTTTAGAAACAAACCTTTGGAAAATCACCCCATGCATGGTGTGTTTGGTTGTTTCCTAGTAATGTTATGTTATCACAAGCGTTTTATACTTCTGTTAACATAAACTTGTCCTTTTGCGTAAATCAAACTTCTATTTATATTTAATCTATATTTTTTATACTTAATTTATAATTTCATTTATACTTAATATGAATAAAAACAGGTATGTTGATAATGTCTAGTAAGAAATAGTTCTTATGCAAAATGTTATTAAACTTAGTGCGCACGAATGCAGTGCGTTGTCCCTTTAGTGTAATTTTGTAGACTATGTTAAGCTTTCTTTACATGCGGCGGAGGAATATCTTGCAGGTAGAACTTAAGCAGGGATCAGAAAAGTTGGTAGTAACCGTGAATGAACTATACAACATGACATTCAGTCTTTGCAGCCGTGCGCCTTTGGTTCCCTCTTTAACATCGACGCCGAGACCCTCGCACTGAGCTCCACTCATGACGCGGCCGAAGTTCTGTCTTCGCCTCTGCTGCCTATAGTGAGGACTTCCAGTGGAGCATGCCGATCGTACCATGCCCATACTTAGGTTCCCATGGCACGCTTTACACAGGAGTGCGTGCCCATTGCTGTAGCCGGGAAAGAGTTTCTTCTCATTGGAATTCTGGCTTTGAGCTCCAACGGCTTAAGAGCTCAGTAGTCCAAGGCCCCTCCCAAAGGCTGTTCACGATAAAATGAGCACCTTTGAAACCAACCTTAGACAAAGTCACTGCCCCTGCCTGCTTATATGTATTTTAATGGGAGCACTGAGTGACATACGCCCTGTAAAGTTGGTAACGATGGATGGAAAGTAGTTCCGTTATCTTAACTTCGAATAAAAGGTGTTAGGTAACCATGTGTAACAATATAAATTTCTTCTTTCGCTTTCTTTTTTTTTTATGCATCGAAGTGTAAAAATACCAGATTTGTAAAATATTTACTTTTCTAATAATTTCACAGTTTTACCTGACCAACGCATGAGTAAAGTTATGAGGCCCATGGCAATAGTAATTTTACATATGATGGATGAATACACAACGTGCATACAAGTAGAGCTTAAGCAGGGCTTTCAAAAGTGCTCATTTTACCGTGAGCAACCTATAGTTGTCGGGCGTAGGTGCCATATAGCGACCCAAGCCAACAAGGCGTAGATGCAATGTTTCTTTCAGGCGTATCTCCCGAGAGGACTTCGCACGCTCGGAGACCACTACTGCGCCCCCCCCCCCACCTTTTTTTTCCTACCCTTCATCATTCTCTTTTTCCGAAGGGTGAGTGAAGAGCGGCTCTTAACAGCGAGGTTGAGAGTCGATGAGGGTGATTGAGGTTAATATGGAGCGGCGCCGGAATGAAGGGGTTGGGGAAACGGGAGAACCCCGAGAAAACTCGCCGATCAACATCATCGTCCTGCACGATTCCCAAATGCCGAAATCAGGTGACCCGGTCGGAGAGGAACCCGGTTCGCCTTGGTGGGAGGCGAGCGTGCTAATCGCTCAGCCACCGCGGCCCCTTCTCGGATGATTTTTATTAGATACGTTTACTAATATGTGACAAAGAAATGTCTGAATTACATCTGAGAATTCATTGTATAGGCTGTACACGGTAACTCCCAACTTCTCTGAAGCCCTGCTAAAGTTCTACTTTCAGTGTAGTCATCCGCCTCATGCAAACAAAAGTTAACCGAGTATACAAAATTACGTCACAGGGAAAACGCACCGGGTTTGTGCGCACTCAAGGTAATATTATTTTGCATATGAACTATTTCTTACTAGGCGTTCCTCAATACCAACATACCAATTTTCCCCCTGTTTTTATTCATGTTAATTATAAGTTAAATATTATAGTTTATAGATAGAATATAAGTGAAAGTTCAATTTAACTGAAAATAAGATAGTTTTGTGTTAAAACGTATATAAAACGCTTTTGATACATTACATATTTAGGAAACCACCAAATACGTTATACATGGCATGATTTTCCAAAGGTTTGATTCAAAAAAGTGTGAAGAAACCGCGAACAGACTATTATTGAGGAATGCTTGTCGACCCTTTTTTTTTTTGCCACGATCGTACACCGTGAATCTTTAAAAAGAAATGAATATGTATTTTAGTTTTAGAACACTGTTGCGATGTAATTTACGTAGAAGTAGTGCGCACCTCCGGAGATTCATCCGCTCCCTCGGAAAATAACACACACTTGGTAGGTGTCTCCTCAAGAAGCGAGGATTCCAGGTGACACGAGGATACGTCTGGTCTATGTGATCTTTGAATGAATAGTGCAATGGGAGTGAATGACAAGATGGAGATTTTTGGACATTCGCCATTGCGATGCAGATGTCTGTCATGGAAAGAACAGGACTGAGCACGAAAAAAAAAAAATGCTTAAAAAAGACAAGCAACCTATGGACGAGAAAATAATAATATGTATACAACACTGGAAAGTTCCAAGAGGGAACAGAGTCAAAAACAGAACAGCAACTAATTACGAAAATGACTTATATTTTTCGTAATTAGTTGCTGTTCTTTTTTTTTTTTTTTTTTTTTGACGGTATACCCTCTTGGAATTTTTCAGTGTTGTATGTGTGTGTGTGTGTATATATATATATAAAATTATTTTCTCGTCCATAGGTTGCTTGTCTTTTGTAAGTATTTTTTCGTGGTCAATCCCGTTTTTTTCCATGACAGACATCTGCATCGCAATAGCGAATGTACAAAAATCTCCATCTTGACGCCTGGCCCAGCACACTCTCCTACTTCCAAATCAAACATGCGACTGGTTTCGAGCACATCTTGAAGAACCGGAGAGTCGCCTTTCTGCAGGGAAGTTACGTATGATACATCCGACGTGCGTAAAGTTTTGCATGGTTAACCACATTCGGATACTAGGGCATGGCATTTATCCGACACTTGGAACACACCTACACCTTCCACCCAACTGTGGCGTAACTACGGGGATGATGAGGGTTGTCGATCACCTCCAGAGGTTAAGAGTCAAGGGGCATATTCAGCGGCACTCGCTGGTGACGACCGCCGTGGAAAAAAATTGCATTGTATTTTATTTAAATATTTTCCCCATTGGGCGATACTTATTCCATTATAAAATGGCTTAAAATGCATTATAAGTAGAGACATGCAAAATTCGCGTTATTATTCAGCATCAGGCTAAACTTCACAGCACTGTCTGCACTGGAGCCGGTGTCGTTTCTCCAATGGCCGCTGCATAGATGAGAAGCCACGTCTTTTCCGACTGAACTGCACGTGATTGGTGCACACAGTTGTGAAGTGTTCATTTATTGGTCCATAGTTACCCAGGACGTGCCAGATTAAGTATGGTCCAATGACAACTGTGTTGCAAAGGAACGCGTGTTTTAAAGTTCAACGTGTCCCAAAATAATAACACGAATTTTGCATGTCTCTAATTATAGGTTTAAAAAAATTCTCCAGGAGAGGACCCCCCGAACCTCTTCCCGCCTGGGGGGTTATTTCTATAAACACCCCCCCCCCCCCGCATACATAGTTACGCCGCTGCCACCCACAGCAGTGAGTCCGTGACTGCTTTCCCCAGAGTACAAGATACGAAGTAACGAAAACTGATTTGAGGTTTCCTGCCATGTAGGACTCTTTGGAAAATGTTGTGTTTGTTAGTTTACAGTGGAAATTTCAGATTGCATACTGTTGAAAATTTGATTTCAAGCCACATCTGTCCAATTGTTTAGGCGACTGGCTTCTTGACCCCAGTGGGCGATGTCGAGCTCCATTAGGGTCTATGTTAGTGGCAGTCCTTCCCGCTCCTTGTAGGGTAGCGACCGAGAGCTGTGTTGACTTCTGTGTACGTGAGCTTTTCGTCTCTCTTTCTCTTTTCTCCGTGAGCACTCATCTTTTCTCCTTAAAATGTTCGGCCTCATTTCGTTTTTCCTAACAGCATGTTCCTAAAGTACAAATCTTCTGATATTCAACCTGCGTTTTACCTAACTTCTTTTTGCCTAAGTTTTTTGTACTCATGTGTATGTATATACGTTTGTATTTGTGTACGCATGTGCACATCGTACTGTATGCCATTGGCTGTTCACGGTAAAGTGGGCACTTTTGAGGCCCTAGTTACATTTTTCTTTCAGTCATCGTTTATCCCTTAACCACAGTTAGAAATAAGTATTGCCTGATAAGTAATAAATAGCGTATGTGTGTATTCCACTTCACTCGAAAGTTTTCCTCTGAGGCTAAAATAAAACACATTTTTTGACCATTGTTCCAAATGAGAGTGCTTTCAAAAGTGCCCACTTTACCGTGAACATCCTATAGTCACATATAAACTGGCGAGAATATCGCTTTTAAAGGAATTAGAGAGGATGTAAAATATAAGAGTGTTTATTCAGTAACCAAAGTTTGGAAATTATAGGCGTTCTGCGTTATGGCACGTTTCAAAAACGTTGCACAGCCGAGAGAGATTTACTTTACAGTTTTTGTAGACGGTACAGAAGTAATTCACAACGTACATCGTGTGCGAGCTTGCTTACAATTATTCCGTTTAAAAATAATGTATGCTATAGACTAAACATCTGTTAGCTAATAACTCGTAATATTTTAACTGAAAGTTCGTAGCTGCCGCTCTCCTATACGGCTGGAATATTTTCGAAGTTCTACATATAAATAACTTTGCCTTTTCTTCTTCATTTCACACGCGTATCGCCCATATATTTCTTAAAACAAAAAAAGTCTCTCGACTTATACTTTCTTTCCTCTACACGTCCAGAAAAATAATAAGCAGACCATAGTTTTACAATTTTTTACGTTGAAAATATTTTTTGTAAAGAAAAGATGACATGCGTCATGAGTGGATAGTTTTCAAGAGATGATGAGTTTATTTTCAAAGCTATTCGGCCGCGCAAAGCGAGCAGGAAGCGCTTTTGAGTTTTCTGAGTATCTGCAGAAGCTGTATGAACACGGAGGTGCACAAAAGGGCGATATTCCCGTGTTTCTCTGCAGCACCGGCCAGCGCGAGGGACTTAGCGTCCGTCGGTTGTGCTCAGCTGCAGTAGAGCACTGAGACGGTACACGCGAACTGAAAGCCTGCAGTAAAATTGAGCTCTAACCAAGCAATATTGCACTGTTGAAGGAAAAAGAGTATAAATTCCCTTGTAGCAAATCACTTACGGCCCATTTATGGTTTATAGTCGGATGCCAAGCCGGCATAAAAATATCGAATAGCTGGCATGGACCCTGCACCATCCCTGGTTCTGAAGTCGTAACACATAACTAGCCATACTCTGTACATAACTGGCCCAGGTGTGGTGAACACAAATGGCCTAAGTATGGCCCATATGCTTCCAACGCTTCCAGCAGCAATAGCGCATCGATAGAGCCTCGAGTATTTCGCGGATTGAGTTGGCAGCAAGCTAGGCTGGAAAGTCCTTTATACACTCGAGACATTATCGACTGCTTATTGGTTGCTGTGATCAAGTGAGGTCTCTGTACAGGACTGTTAAAACACCCACTCACACTACTGCTTCCTGGCTCGCAGTTAAACGGGGCGTGTCTAAACAACTGTCGTCCAATCACAACTGTAGGAGAAATTAACAAGTGTTTGGAGTCTACCTGGCCTTCGAATGAATTCGCGAAATACTCGTGGCTCTACCCATCGAGGTACCACTTCGCAGCCATCAGATGACCTACTGACTGCTAACAATGCTTTCTCGATATGTTAAAACATTATCAGTTAAAAATAAATATTTTTGTACTCACTCTTCACTAATCCGTGATTTTAATTTATGTTTTAATCCACTATTAAACACATTATATGATATGACAATCTTTTACTTGCCAAGGAGAAGGTGCGGGCGCGAAAATCGCGCCGTTGCAGTAATAATCCAGCATGCTAAATATTACTCCAATTTTTACTACGCCGCTGGGATAAAGTAATTAAAAATATATTAGGACTTGAATTGTTAAGGGAAGGGTCCTATGTACTGAAACTTTTCTTTGAAATCGTTTGCGCGTAAACGCGTATCTCGGTAAATAAAAGTTCCGGAAATATGACTTTTTGTCAGAAAAGATATATAAAAAAAAAAAAAAAATTATTTATGGCTCAATTATTTTTATTTTTGTCATATTAAGTGTATTCTTGGAGAGAAAAAATCGTGAAAATGGTCAAATATCGAATTTTTAAAACTTGTCTACGCAGTTTCCTTTAGCGACAAGAGAAAAGTACAAAGATACGGACGTAGTTTAATCTGTGGGCTTTCATCGCGTGTAATAAAACCTCTATGTTACAGATCTAATTTTCACAGTACAGCGTTACGGCGGAAACACTGCACGCCTTGCGATGAGGCGCTGTGCTTGCAACTGTCGCCCGTATCGCTCCCTGGCTTCTTGACCTTGGACGCGCAGCTACAGTCCCCTTAACAGACATTAACACAATGTAAATTACACCATTTATTCCATAGTCTTAAAGTTTACCATCAGATCATTCCAGTGTTTAAAAAGTTGGAGCTTAACAAGTAACTATTGTCTTCCTACCTGAATCGCGATATTAACCCAAAAAATCTTTTTTTTAAATGTAATTTCTTGCATTGTATGTTACCGGGGTGCCATTTTCCTGTTTTGAAGCGCAGTCTACATATATTAATATTTTTCTGTTGTGAAACAACAAAAATCCTTTAAAATTATTATTCTCAAGGGTAGGCGGGGGGGGGGGGGGGTTCAAATTTTTTTACACGGAATTGAATGATATGCATTCGTACATGTAAAACAAGTATACGTCAGGTGTTTCGATCCCAGTCATGAAGTCACTGCAAATACTGTATCTTGGAATGACTAGTGCATTGGGGGTGAATGACAAGATGGAGATTTTTGGACATTCGCCATTGCGATGCAGATGTCTTCTGTCATGGGAAGAACAGGACTGAGCACGAAAAAATACTTAAAAAAGACAAGCAACCTGGCGGAGAAAATTAATATATATGTATACAACACTGGATAATTCCAAGACGGAATATATATATATATATATTATATATATATGTTGTTATATATATTTGTGTTATATATATATATATATATACACACACACAACAGCAACTAATTACGGAAAATAATTTATGTGTGTGTGTGTGTGTGTGTGTGTGTGTGTGTATATATATATATATATATATATATATATATATATATATATATATATATATATATATAACCAACAGATAACAAATAGAAACCAAAACAGGCAACAAACCTGCTGACAAATTTAGCACAACGCTGACAAAATAAGTAAGAACAAAATAGGATAACACAACAAAGAAACGCACTAAAACACAGCAGTTTAACCAGACACGACAGAATACAAGCCAGGAATGCTGTAGTCAAGAATATATAGGCACAAAGCCAGAAGATTCCATGAAAAGGAACTGAGTCAAATAAAACAGGGCAGCAAGTTAAATGCGAAAATCTAATTATATATATACACACACACACACAAAACTATATACGACCAAAAGGCAACAACAAAGACGACACTGGCTAATTATTTACTTTCACAAATAAAACAAACACAACGAGGAAACTCGCACAAGAACCAACAGCAGTTTTCCCACGACTGACAGAATGCGACTTTTCGGGCAGCGACACACAGGGTCCGAGATCAACCTACACATACTGTAATACTGTCGGACGTCTCCATCCACTCTCGTTCTGGAGGAATGGCAGGTGCTGGTGCCTTGAAGATATGCAACCTGCGCGAAATTCGTATGTCGTTGGTTGCCATAGGCAGGCGCTTGTACGACGCGTGCTGACAAACGCCTGCCTGCGTATCTAGACATAGAATTATAACTGTCGTATGTTTATTTTGGTCACTGCTGGCGTCCTTCGAGTAGTTATCGCTAGTTGACCTACAATAATGGTGCCCGCGAAGAGTAGATTCCTGTGTAAGGGGACATATTTCCCGAATGTCAGGCTAAACGAGATGGAAGTGAAACGCAACCACGCACGCCTTCTTTTGTAAACTTACGGGAGTACGGCGGCGCAGCGGCTAGAGCAGCCCTCTCCCGCCAAGATGAACCGGAGTCGATTCCCGGCAGGGTGGCTTCACACGCGAGATTCGTGCCGTGGGATGCCGCCCGCTGGCCGTGGAGTTTTCTAGGAGATATCATGTTTCCCCCGAGCCCATGCATTCCGGCGCTGCTCCGCAATCATCTCGCTTCACTTCCATTGGCTGTCAAGACATCTCAATGTTAAGAGCCGCCCAGACTTCTCCACTCCACTCCAGTAAACTAAAGGCTGTTCATGGTAAAATGAGCACTTCTGAAAGCCCTGCGTAAGATCTACTTGTATGCACGTTTATTATTCTTCCGCCTTGTGTAAAATTAACATTGCCAGGGCCTCATCACTTTATTCATGCGTCAGTCAAGTAAAAATGTGAAATTTTTAGTAAAGTAAATTCTATACAAATCTGCTCATTTTCTCACTTCGATGCATTAAAAAACAGAAAGCGAAAGAAATAATTTAAGTTATCACAAATTATTACCTAACACTTTTTATTTGACGTTAAGATATGGAACTATTTTCCATTCATCGTCTCCAACTTTATTGGGCAAATGTCACTCAGCGCGCCCATTAAAATATATGATTTTAGGGGCAGTGACTTTTTCTGAGGTTTATTTCGAAAGTGCTCACGTTATTGTGAACCGCCTTTACTTAACTTTTTGGTTGGGGACCTGGAGTTCAGGATGAAAGACAGAAGTTAAAGTGTTGATCATGCTGTAATTTTGTCGTGGAAAAGAAAAAAGGACACACAAAGTAGTAATTGTCTTCCAGTGACGTATGCCGAGGTCTATATTGATGAATGAGATTCGTGACTGGCAGCAGCGTTGTGGCGACAGCGCGCCCAAGGTCTTCAAGCCTCGCCGCCGCCTGCCGCAGCGTGAAGGTGAGAGGACAGCACTGCACCCAGTCCAGGAGCGAGGAAGGAAATATTTCACACCTGAACAACGCCCGAACTGGGACTGTAATCGAACACAGAACCTTTGGTGCACCAGTCAGGAGTCTTGACCGCTAGACGAATTGATCGGCAATTATTGGTTCGCAATAAAGTTTTGGCGTTTGGGTTGGCTACCTTGGCGCTTCAATTACGTTGCAGCGTGTTTTATTTTTAAAGAAACTATTAAACGTGTCTCCAGTACTTTTACCTACGAAAAGGAAACGTACACCAAACAAGGATCGAATGGTGCTTTCAACATATCACGCATGCTATAAATATAATTTCGGAGCCTCCCAACATCGTTAAAAACGGCTTCTTTGTACTGCTGTATCTTGGAAACATGGTAACCCGAAACGGCCGGAAACTACGACAGGAGCATGTACTGAACGTTGCTACGGACTTTCCATGAATAAAATTAAAGAGTCATCGCTTAGAGTCCCATAGAGCCACGAGTATTTCGCGAATTCATTCGGAGGCGAGGTAGACTCCAAACACTTGTTCTTTTCTCCTGTTGTTGTGATGGGACGAAAGTTGTTTAGACACGCCCCGTAACTGTGAGCTAATAATAAGCAGGGAACAGTAGTGTGGGTGCGTGTTTAACAGTCCTGTACAGAGGCCTCACTTGATTACAGCAACCAATAAGCAGACGATAATGCCTCGAGTGTATAAAGGACTGCAAACTTTAGATTGCTGCCAACTCAATCCGCGAAATACTCGGGACTCTACCCTTAAGGTACACAAAACCACGCCACAGAAACTATCGATTCTCGGACACAAACGTGAATATAGCTTATGTAGTTGATTACTTTAATCTACTTTCTTTTAGTTTGTTCTTGACACGAAGAGAGAACCTGAAATTAATAGCATATCATCAGACACGTCAAATTCGTCTGTTAGTTTAACTGAATTGTTGGAGGAGTTGTTTCTTGATGAGGCTGAATCTTCTGGGTTACCTTGCCCGTTGGCATCTCCAGCTGCTGTCAGTCCACGCGATGAACAGTGGGAAAGAGCATTAGACTGGAGCAGTGACTCCACTCCGACTTTGAGGACTGGTCATCTAGCAGGTTGTCTGGTTATAGTATAGTTGATTCGCGGTATCTTCGGCCTTTTCTGAAGCCCTGCTAAAGTTTTACTTCCAGAATAATCCTCCTCCTAGTACAAACTAAGCTTAACTAAGTATGGATGTTTACACCAGAAGGACAACGCACTGGATTCGTGCGCACTCTGTTGTAACAGTATTTTGTTTAAGTACTATTTCTTACTAAGCTCTACCAACACACATGCTTTCTCACTTGTTTCATTGGAATTATTTCTAAATGAAGTAATATAATTTATAGATAAAATATGAATAACATTTCCATTCAACAGAGAAAAAAAAGTAACTTTTATGTTAGTATAAGTATAAAACACTTGTGATACAGGGTGTATTTAGGAAGCAACCAAGCACGTCATACATGGGGAGATTTTTCCAAGGTTTGATTAAAAAAAGCCGAAGAAACCGCGAATAGACTATAGCACTATTGAGTGCCGAGGAGGTGGCTGAATTTTAATGTTAATAGTAATGTGTATTGTACAGTTAGGTTCAATAGATCTTAAATATTCGTAACGTGAAAACGTTTGCTATAAATTTGTGATTCTTAAAAGAATAGGTTATCCCGAGATTGAGAAACATATTTTAATTGTGATCACTGTTTTCTCTGGAAGGGAGAAGTGAAAATTCTGCATCATAAATTCACCAAACATAAGATTCCACATACGGTCGTGTAAGCGATTAAGGATAAAGTGAGTACTTTTTAAGGCCCTGCTGAATTTTTCTTTTCATCAGATTTCTATCTTCCTATCACTTTTTAATATGAACATTGCCTTGTGACTAATAGAGTGTATACATTTTACGACTCCTAAAAGCAAACGTCTGGAGCTGCGATAAAATATATTTATTAGTGGTTAATGCCTGTTGAAAGGGCCTTAACAAACGCTCACTTTACAGTGAACAGCCTATAAAAATATTTCGCCTGCAAGGTGCATCCACTGCCCAGAAATGCCTTGCAGTGTTCTCCACGGCGTGATGCAGATATCTAGAGCGTGTGATGTATTCGCTATGTTCCTGGAACTCGCCCAAGTGTCGGCACGCTATGCAAGACCGATGTAACGCCCAGTGCTGTCGGGGGCGGTGCAAGTGCATTTCAGCACTTGTACAATCTCCTCCGCTCTCCCGGCAGCAATATGGCTTCCCCTACCTGGCAGTCGATACCCGTGCCATGGACGTACTGTCGCTCGCAAAAGTCCTGCACCGGGGTGCATGTGTGATGGAACACCTGTACTCGTTTCCACGTCCTTTTAAGACTCGACGCCCCTCTCCCAAATGCACGTGGCGCCATTTGTATTGTACGAAGGCCTGATGACAGACAGAACCACACCGACTTTGGCTACAGTCCGCTTGGCACTGAAAGCACTGACCAGTAGTATCATGCCGAAAGGAACGCCAACAGTAAAAATTTATACTCCAGTAACACTCAGTACTGGAACCAGGTGGAACACTCGTCAGCAGTTTTCAGTAGGAACAATGGCGTCTGCTATACGCGATAAAGCAATGATAGGCTTAAACATGCTGTAAACAGGGATGGATATTTTTTCTTTTCATTTTCGTCTGATTCAGACTCATCAATTGATGATGAGATTAAAAAATGTGAAAACACACTTTCCACCTGCAACTTCGGCATATAACAACAACTTAACTTGCTCGTTATACATCGCCGCCATGTTGCGTCGTCTGCTTTTACTGAGACTGCCTGACCTTCTGCACGTCAGTAGTTTCAGTCGAAAGTATAGTCTCCAACCCAGACGCCACTGCACCATTCCATCGTTACTGATCAACAGAATCAGTACCTAAAGGAACGCTCTTCAGTACTGGTCAGCTCTTTCAGTGCCAAGTGGAATGCGGACTTTGTAACGGCGTCGCAACAAATGGCGTGCTAGGAGGTGCATCTCGTCGGTGATCCTGGTCGTCTTCCGCGGGCAAGAAATAATCGTTGTTTGCGCAGTGCTTCACCTTGCATTGCGCTCAGCTGACTCACTCCCTGCCTCGCGCAGGCATGCAGGCAGGTCTTGCGCAACTAGATTGCTCGCTTGCCTTCTGACGAACAAGCCGCCCTGGGGCTGCTGCCTACGATTCCTCCTCACCCACTCCGCGGAGGCTGGCATCCTGTTCCGTTCCGCCGTCGCTCCGAGCCTTCTGCATGCCTCTGCTACGTTCACTATTTTGTTTGATACACATACATATACACACACACACTCGCGTACATGCTGTTTACGATCAATTGAGCACTTTTGAAAAGCCCTGCTAAAGAGTCCTATTTGCTGTAAAGTTTTCTGTGAAACCTTTGTTTGCGCGAATACGCGTACCTCGGCAAATTAAAGTTCTGGAATATGACTTTTTGTCAGAGAAGATAAAAAACAATTATCTATGGCCCTTTTTTTTTTTTTACTTTTGTAATATTAGGTGTATTCTTGGAGAAAAAAGTTCGTGAAAATGGTAAAATATCGCATTTTTAAAACTTGCCAACGCAGTTTCCTTTAGTGGCAAGAGAAAGGTACAAATATAAGGGCGTAGTTTAATCTGTGGGCTCTCATCGCGTGTAATAAAATCCCTATGTTACAGATATAATTTGCACAGTACAGCGTTACAACGGAAACACTGCACACCTTGCGCGTAGGAGCAATGAAGCACTAGAAGTGCGTGTAACTGTCGCCCGTATCACTTCCTCGCTTCTTCACCTTGGACGCGCGGTTACATAGCCCCCTTGAGTTCTACTTTTATCCTCAGTTTGTATTCTTCCACCATATGTTATATTAACAGTGCCGTGGGCCAGCACACTTCATTTATGCATCGGCCTAGTTAAATTGTAGAATTATGAGAAAAGTAAATATTCTGCAAATGTTATTATATTGTTATATTAATACGAATTGAAAAAAAAAAAAAAAAAAAAAAAAAAACAGAACCCAAAAGAAATTATTTCACTATTCATTAATGTTTACTTCACTTTATTTAATTCAATGTTGAGACATTAGACAATTTTTCCACCGTTTTCGCCAACTTAACAGTGGGTGTATACCAGCTAGTGTGTACTGTGAAATATATGCAGGTAAGGGCAGCAGAATTTTTCAAAGGTTGATTACAAAAGTGCTCAATTAAGCGCGAACAGCCTGTATATGTGTGTGTATCTATGTAGTATATATACACTTGAAAATAAGTAGTAGTCGATCGCGCACACATAACCGATTAACCGCCCAGATGCCGATTCATAGTTACACCCATGAAAAGTCACGCAAATTCCTGCCCTGCATTCGTCCTGTTCATTACTAAATCAACCCTAACCTCATGTATAACTAAACCAGTATTCTTCTTTTAACACTGACGTACTGATACAAAAAATTTAATTCGGGAAGAGAATCACGATCACATTAATGCGTGTGCATTTTTAAGAATATTTTTAGTGTTCCCGTTACGTACGGTAATTTCAGTTTCTTACCAACTCCATTTACTGGCGTGTTCGGATTGGTCACTCTTCTAAACTTTTGCTTTAAGAATAAAGTAACAATTTATCCCGGACATCACGCACACGATATTCTTTTGTAAAGTAAAGCTTATTAATGTACAGATTCATTTGGTAAGTACGCGTCATACTGGCAATGTTAATCCATGGGATCTCAATTGTAAACAAGAGGCCGCGGTCGCGCAGCGGCTAGAGCGTTCGCTTCTCATCAAGGCGAACTGGGTTCGATTCCGAGCGGGGTCGCTCCCGGATTTTCGCACGCGGGAATCGTGCCGACCGATGCCGCTGGTCGGAGGGTTTTCTCGGATATCTCCCGTTTTTTCCCTCTGTTGCATTCGGGCGCTGCTCCGTGCTCACCTCGTTTCGCCTTCATCTACTCTAAAGACCCCGAATAGCCACACAAACATCTCCTCTCCATTCAGTTGTAAACCTAGGTAAAGGCTGTTCACGATACAGTGGGCACTTTTGAAATCAACCGTAGAAAAAATCTATATTCCTACCTGAAAAGTTGGTAACGTTGGAGGGAAAGTAGTTCTGTATCTTAACGTCGAATAAAAAGTGTTAGGTAACCATTTGTTAAAACTTAAATGCATATTTCGCTTCCTGTTTTTTTTTAATACATGGAAGTGTATAAATGAGCAGATTTCTAAAATATTTCCTTTTCTGATAATTGCACAGTTTCACTTGATCGAAGCATGAATAAAGTGATGATGCCCATGGTAATGTTAATTTTAGATAAGGCGGAAGAATACACAACGTGCATACAAGTAGATCTTAAGCAGGGCTTTCACAGCCTATAAACGCGTCAACTGCAGATTGTTGGTTCCATCCACAACTATACTAGCAAGATCCTTACAGTAGGGGTCAGTGGTTTAGTGAACTGCGGATATAATATAATATCACTGCATGTATACATGTGTGTATGTGTGTGGTTGCGCCACACACTTCAAGACTTCAAGACGGAAACAGGTTCCAATTCCAGAAACGACGCAGGTGTTTGTTTCTACGTACGAAGCCTGTCAATACTGTGTCGTCTTCGTTGTGTACTCGACAGCTGTTCTCCTAGATCTGCATTAACATTTCCCAATTTTAGTTCATTTTCATTTATCGTTCTGGTATTTTGTCTCGTTCCTATTGCGATTACCAGTCAAAAGGCAAGGTTCGCTTTGGCGGAAATCACACAGTCAGCCAGTCAGTGAGTCGACACGCTAACAAAAAAAAAAAAAAAAAGACAGACATGCCATACCTGCGCAACATTTGATATTGTTTTGACCCTGCATTGTGAACAATTTTTGGTCGACACCAGAAAATATTAAAAAAGTCGATGTTTTATGTGAACGTATCACATATATTCACCAGAGGTAAGACCATGTTTATTCTTCTTGCAAATAATAAAAAAGCAAGCATATTTACATTTACTCGACTGCTGTCTGATTTCGTAGGTTAATGAAGATGAATATATAATTAATGAATCGTATGAGAAATTCATTACATTTAGCACAGTATTAACTACTGCCGTGGAAAATTATTTAGAAATTTTTGTAAGGGACGCTCTTGAAGAACGTTATTGTAAAAATTCGCATTTGTTCGCTCACTTTCCGTTATAAAAACATCTTACGTCGTTTTATAACTCACAGATTCGAGACGCCAGAGATAATAACAAGAAACGTGCCGCTTTTGCAAAAGAAAAACCTTTTTTTTGTGTCTTTCGCAGATACACTAACATCTCCTACTTCCTTTGGAAATGATCTAAGGTTAGTCCATTTTACAAGTACCACCATTTAGTAACGCAGCTTTTAATTTGCTATGAGTGTGTTTACTGCGGTTTTTGAAGTAAAATGGTTTTTGAGTTTTCAGTTATAGTTAACTCATTAACATATTTTTCAAGTATTCAAATTTATATGTGTAATATTTTGATGATATCTGACACACGTCCGTACATTAATTTCACGAACAGGAATAAGCCCCGGAAATTTTTTTTTTTCTGCAGAAGTATGGTTCCTCATATTTTTTTAATCAACATTTGTTTAATAACTTTCTATTTTTTTTGGAAAGTAAAATTGTTTACATATAAACTCTGAAACAATATTCAGAAATGCGTTTCTCTTTAAACTGAGGTAGCGCTCTTTCTATATAAGGTCGTGAGGGGCGGGCGCAATGGCATAGTTACACAGCAAAAAGAAAAAAATGTACGTTTTACAAACAATTGTCTACAGACTATTTACCAAACATGCTCTTGTGAAACTACACGTGAAAAGTTGCAAATTAAAGTTAATTAATTTGTGAAACAAATAACATTTGTTTGTATCTCCATGTTTATAATAAACTTCCAGTCTGCCGTACTTGCATTAAAAAATTCTATATTGGTTTTACACATTCGGCAGTAAATCGCTTTAAATTATTATCTTATTTATTTGTAGCATTACAAAAGTTATCTCGGAAAATGATTTCCAGAAAGTTGTCTGTAAAAATACGAAAAATTGTTTACAGTGTACGGGAGGGATATGTGTGAATGTCTCCTGTAATGGTTTAGTATTGCTTGGCAAAAAAAAATTATACAGGTGTTTGAGCTGACTTAAACTATTTGCTGTATAATTTCCCGTAATGTTTGTAGTTTTCCGAAATGACAACATTTCGTAATGCTATTCCGATATTGTGCAAATGCACTATATTCTTGCGATGAATATTTCTGTCTAATACTTGCCGGTTCATCGGTGTTTTATGGACTTGTTTAAACTTAATAATCACTACTTAAATTTAAACATATTTCAGTACTTAAATATGCATGTCACTATTTAGTTTTAATTATCCATTCCATCAATGTCTAGAAACGACTATTGATTTTCTGCAGTGTTTGTTAATTTGTAAGCACTCTTTTTTTCTTCTAAACTATAATAAGCAAGTGTAAATTGTAAAAATGGTAAGAGAAGGCAGATATGTCCTTAACTGCGTCAAATAAAGACGATTTATTATTCTTAACGTTGAAGAAACCAAAAACTTCGTTGGCGTCTTATTTTCTGTTGTATGACGGAACCTCGAGTTTTTAGCCACACTAACGATGCATTAGAGTTCAGTACTACGCCGGTTAAAGAAACCTACACGATGCTAATTTTCCAAATTAATTTTTGAGGTAGATTCCTAATGTAATACGCGCATTCAATAAAATTAATACTTCTTGTCGAACTTCAGCAGAAAAATACCTTGTAAGTCACTGAGTGCAGATCGTTGGTGCATGTCAGCTAATGCGTTTTTAACTTGCCCAGTTGTCAAAAAAAAGGATCCAGCGGCTTAAAATATTGATACCATTTACAGTCGCCAGATTTCCTCAGCAGGGGCTGGAGCCATGTGCAGTGTTGAAGGAATAGTCCCGTGACCCACTTGGGAGGCAGAGGACACGTGGCCCAGGAGGGCTTCGTGCTGATCCCTTGTTTGTTGTGTGTTGAAGAAGTTTGTTGGCTTGGGGAGAGGTGTGTGGAAGGAGCCTCGTGGCGTCTTTGCTATTTCGAGAACTGCCCCGGCTGCCGCCATCTTGGGTATAAACACACGGCGACACACGTGCACACGTGCCGCCGCGAGTCGAGTGGAAAAAAAAAAAAAAAAATGGAAGAGATGACGGAGAGGAGGAGGAGAAACTGTACTTTTGGTTTCCTTCCCTCCTAGCAATCCGCGACCCACCGTGGCAGCACGGCGAAGTAGACCTCTGCCCACTGTGGCAGCACAGAGCAGACGCGGCGCCGGTAAACTCGACTACGTCTCGGCGACTCCATATTTTTGCGAACTCTTTGTGATTTTATATTATAATCGTACACTATCACCTTGACATGTTTTCCCGAGTATACTAGTTCATATAGGCTGTTCACGGTAAGAGGAGCACTTTTCAAAGCCCTGCATAAGATCGACTTGTATGCAAGTAGTGTATTCTCACACACTATGTAAAATTAATATTGCCATGGGCCTCATCACTTTATCCGTGCGTCGGTCAAGTGAAACTGAGACATTATTTGAAAAGTAATTATTTTACAAATCTTCTCATTTTTACACTTCGATGTATTAAAAAAAAAAACAGGAAGCGGAAGTGATCATTTAAGTTATCACAAATGATTACCTAACATTTGTTATTTGAAGTTAAGATTATGTAACTACTTTCCCTCTATCGTTACAAACTATACTGGGCCCATGTCACTCAGTGCATTTTTTTAAATATATGCATGTAGGAGCAGTAACTTTTTTAAAGGTCGATTTCTTAAGTGCTTATTTTATCGTGAACAGCCTTTAAGTAAAATCATGGTCCTTGCTGTGCATACAGACAGCGCCTTTCCCTCGGTAATGTTACTAGTTGTTGCTGAATCACCAGCTATTTTATAATTGGTTGCACCTTGTGCCATGGATCTATTAAAAAGCGACTGTTGTTATAAAACATTCGTAAGTGCTTCCCATAGCAAAAATTTAATTTTCTTGCTACACCTGAACAGAAAAATGGATGTGTATGTTAAGGGGTTAAAGTGTGCATACTTCCAATAATTATTCCCTTGTACGGAAATAGGCCTACCACCACCATAAAAATATCTCGGGCGCCCTAACGGGAACTGTGGAGCCAGGTCTTGCGTGTGGTGAGCTGCTCTCCTAGCCACGTGTCTGAGCGGTCTAGAAGGCGTGGTTTAGGGTCGCGGGTGGGGCTAAATGCAGTGCACATACTTTCGCAACCTGTATTAAAATGCAAATAGGCCTGCACAAGTTGAATTTTCAGAGTTTTCTATCTAAGCAGCAACACTTATTCCCGGCATTTTTATTCAGTACACAAGTTTACGTGGTTCTGTGATATATCACGTGACATGTTAAGCTTCCCCTCCGCTGCCGGGGTTGTTGCCAACCCTCCCCTATCTCCCACGGTACAGCTCCAGGAGTAGCCGTTGCCAGAGAACACCACGCGAGGGCAACAAAAATACGCAAAAATTGTTTTAGTTCTTGTGGCGTTAAAAGAAAATTTAAGAGGCGACCATACTATATGTTTATATCATTGTGTTCAGAATTACGAATTCTAGGCGTGTGAAATTTTATTTTTACGTTATTAATAACATTATATTTAAAAAAAAAAACCTTAAATTCCTAGATCCGGTATTTTTTTTTCCTTCATAAAACACTCTTTAAAATATGAAAAAATCACTTATCCACCTTTCGATGCTCTCAAAAAAATAATATTTCTGTGTTTTTGGAAACTTTTAATGTAATGAAACAAATGGCACTACATTTCCCTCTTCCCAGTCGGGTACATAGGACTCTTAACTGTGCTGTGAAAATTTCCGGATGCAAGTGGACCATATTGCCCCTTGTCATACGAGCACGCCTCGGCCTAGGCTACCAGATTCCTTTAAAAGTTTTCGTAATACAGCTTCCAATTTAATTTTTTTTTTTAATCTGTATTTTCAAGTAGGGTCCTGTTAGGACTATCGTTCGAAAAACGTTCGACGTCCTTGCACTGGTTCCATAGAGCGTTTCACCTAAACATTCTTCTCGCTATTAGGACTCTTGAGAGACCTGCGATTGAGTTCAGAGATGTTGAAGCAATTGATGCTCTCCGGAGTTGTGCGTCGAAGATGCAGAATTCAGGTAGGTGAGAGACCCAATATGTAAACTGTTCACCCCCTCTCCCCTTAACCAAGATAACGATCTGTACTTCAAACATGTATAATTTTTGTGTTATTTAGAGATTCTCTTCATAGTTGCGATGTAAACTTATTGTGTTCAAGATTTTCATTCGCCAGTAAAGTGATTCAGATCTCTTCACAAATATTATTTTAATTTTTTTTAAATTCTTAATTAACAAACAGCTAAGAATAATTTTTGGGAGGTAAGGGTGGAGTTGTATGCTTTTAGTTCTTGAATTGGCTCAACTCGTTAACTCGTATTTTTTTTAGAACGACGAATATATATATATATATATATATATATATATATATATATATATATCAATAGAGAACATTTAAGTAAGGCTACATAAGTTATCTTGTTATGTATTACGTTTATGGTTGTTCTAACACGAGGCCCAGGTACATAAAACACTCAATTTTCCACAGTTCATTTCAGAACATGTTTTAGTCTCAAACGGGTATATTAATATTTATTGAGAATCATTCCACCAAGTGAGGTGGCAACATGGACTCGCATTCGGGAGTATAGACTGCTCACTGAAAATTGTGAGCACTTTTTAAATCCCTTCCAGCAGACATTAGCCACTAATAAATATGATTTATTACAGCTTCAGACGTTAACTTTTGGGAATGGTGGAAAGTATATGCTGTGTTTGTTAGTCGCATGGCCATGTTTATGTTGAGAAGAGACAGAAACATAGAAATTGGCCAAAAGGAAAAATTTACCAGGGCCTTAAAAATAGTGCTCACTTTATCATGAATCGCCTATACCCGTATTCAATTCCCGGTCCGGCCATCCTTGTTTCGGTTTTCCACAATTTCGTGTAACCACTCCACCGCATACTTCCCTAATTTCGTGTAACCACTCCACCGCATACTTACCTAATTTCGTGTAACCACTCCACCGCATACTTCCCTAATTTCGTGGAACCACACCACCGCATACTTCCCTAATTTCGTGGAACCACACCACCGCATACTTCCCTAATTTCGTGGAACCACTCCACCGCATACTTCCCTAATTTCGTGGAACCACTCCACCGCATACTTCCCTAATTTCGTGTAACCACTCCACCGCATACTTACCTAATTTCGTGTAACCACTCCACCGCATACTTACCTAATTTCGTGTAACCACTCCACCGCATACTTCCCTAATTTCGTGTAACCACTCCACCGCATACTTCCCTAATTTCGTGTAACCACTCCACCGCATACTTCCCTAATTTTGTGGAACCACTCCACGGCATACTTCCCTAATTTCGTGTAACCACTCCACCGCATACTTCCCTAATTTCGTGGAACCACTCCACCGCATACTTCCCTAATTTCGTGGAACCACACCACAGCATACTTCCCTAATTTTGTGGAACCACTCCACCTCATACTTCCCTAATTTCGTGTAACCACTCCACCGCATACTTCCCTAATTTTGTGGAACCACTCCACCTCATACTTCCCTAATTTGTGTGACAAGTTGTTTTCCAGAGCATTATCACTGACTTTATTACTCTCGGAGCACTGATGGAAGGTAAAAACAAATATCTCATATCTTATCTTCCATCAGTACTCCGAAAACAATGAAGTTAGTGAATATCTATCTAACATTGTAAGAAGTTGTTCATAATTACTAATACCTTGTCGTGCCAAAAATGTTGATAAACGCTGTGAAGAAGACTTGTCACGAAAAATGTACTTTTGTGCACAATTGCTCCTTAATACAGGCCCTGACCGCTTTCTTCCCCGGACGGTACTTTATTCTCCGAGAACAACTCAGAAAAAAAAATCGTTATTTTATATTTATATTGAAATACCGTATAATTTCTAGACATTATTTAAAATTACTCTTTCCTCGATAAAAAAAAATTAAATCCCATAGTTTTTGCATAATGGTATGTCAACATCTGAAGGGAAACAGAAAGGTCATGTCTTAGTAAATGTTAAGGTATGCTTAGCAAAACTTACTTTACTAAGAATCATAGACTGCGACAAATAATAACTATGCCGACAATGTCCTTCCTCCTAATTGTGGGATGCTTCCCAGTCCTCACTCGACATAACATACTCTTTGATCCTTTGGAAATCAAGCGGTGTACTTGAATTTTGACTGTAGACGATAGATTCGCAGCTGCAATGCTAAACTGTATCCCCCGATTTTGTTATAATCGGATTTTCTGGTTGCAAATTTAAAGACGTATTCACGTCAAAAACAGTGACAAAACATGTGTGCTGGTAACGCGTGGTGAGAAATAATAAGTTCTTATACAAAATACTGTTACAACTGAGGGCGCACGAATTCGGTGCGTTGTCCTTTTGCAGGGCTCCAGAAAAGTTTGAAGTGACCGTGAATTGATTATAAATAGTATTCGTATATCATGGAAGTTTGTGGCGGCCAGCGCCATTAAGCCCCGCCTACCTATCCTCGCTCCTTCCGTGCCACGAGACATCAGCTGTCCATATCTACTGGCTTTTCCCCCCATGTTTAATTTAATTAGATTTGATAAGTATCTTCCTTAGCGTTGCTGCTTTTCCTTAATATTTCCACATTCTTCGCCTTGCTTGTCCACTTCGACCTCTCCAGCTGTGTCGACATGCACGCTATCTCTTTCTTTCGTCTTTGTTGTTGTCTGCCATTAAATGGTAGCGCGGCCAGTTAACGATTTGGGGAATTTAGTTTCGTTTTGCAGGGGCGCTGGAATGTGTACACTTTAAAAAAATTTCGAGGTGAAATTCCCTTACATGTAAGAGAAGTTAATTACCTCTACAGGTAAGGTAAAATTACCTCTTAAAAGTAAAGTATATTTACATAACAAGTAAAGTACTATTCCCTAATTATACGGCAAAAGTACCTGACAAAAGTGGTGGGGGGGGGGGGGAGAAATCCTATACAAGTAAGGGAAAACTAACTACTGTGTATAATAAGATCACATTAAAAATTACTCAGAAGTATTAGTACTGTTAATTATTATATTAACTATATCCTCTGACGAATAGTAACCGAAACCTCAACATTAAAATCCTCGATATTTGCTGGTGGGTGGGCGCAAACAATTGCCCCTTTATCACGATAGGCCGATGCGCTATCCATTACACCACGACGACAGCGTTGCATCGCCAGTAAATAGTAAGCGTGTTTAAATGTTGTTTCTTCCGCCCGTCACCCCGCTTAGCTGTTGAGAATGCCGAAGAGATGCACGCGTCGCACTGTAATTTTCCCATCCATGTATGGGATTTTCCACTACCATGTACGGGAATTTTACTCCAAAGTGTGATCATTTTACCTTAACCTGTAAGGAAAACTATGTTTCCCCCCACAAGTTTGCGAATATTACCTTACGTTTAGGTTATTTTCCCATTATTTTTACAGTGTAGGAGTGCTCTCGTGTATGCGCATGAAAGTTTACCTCATCACGTCCGACGTAACACCTAAGCGGGGCGGGCATGTTTGCGTGGAGAAATTACATTATATAAATTTTTTTATTTGTGTGATTTAATATTTAATATTAGGAAATTGCATGATTTAGTGCGTAAAGGAAAAAAAAAAAAACTAACTCATTGGTCGGATTTAAAACAATTTCAAACAATAACTTATTCTATGTTTTATCAGTTTGAATTATTTATCAGTATCATCCGGAATGGTTAAAAAAAAATCCAAAAAATTAGGTTTTTTGATTACTGATATGTTGCCAATTTTCTTGGAGAAGAAAGTGGCATTATGAGCTACTTAATTTCGAAAGAAAAAATTATTTTAATATTGTGACTGAAAAATATTGAAATTGTATCAAATTTTTTTTTATGAAAGTATGTGTATTATACTGTTCACAATTAATAAGCTACTTATGTCGTACCGTAATTGCTTAGTTTTTCCCCTCCCACCGTTCTTCATTTTAAAACCTGCAAGAACTCAATAGCTAATATTAATGCGTCGATCATACGACATTGTGAAACTGAGATAAGTAAAACACGTTAGTTTTACGAACATTCGTACTCAAATGATCACAAAATAATATGAACAAACTCCAGCGCCCAACAGTTTTAACATCTATTCCATTTTTAATCACACGTACAGAGATTATAGTAGTTTTATTTATTCGCAGCAAACTTTTTTTTTTTTTCCTTCCCAAAGGGAAAAGTTTGCAGTCGATTGGAAAAAGTAGTTGCAGGAGAAGCAGTGTGATCTGTAAATCTGAGGATGTTGGAATTAAGAATTGGCGTATTCCTAACCTCAGTGGTTCTTAATATTTTCACTGTAGCGTTTGTGTGGCGCATAAACGAAGTGATAACATCTATAGAAATATTAATTTTACTTGTAACGCAGAGATACAAAATGGGCCAGGAGTATGAAACATTTCCAGGAGTTCTCAGTTATACGCGAACCGCCTTTTAAGGAAAGAGCCGCAACTCACCAGTATAGAGACACGTCATCTTATTCATTTGTTCTACGAAGTAAGTTTTACAGGACAGTTAATCTAATGTAAACGCAGTAAACCACGAAATTTCACATTCTTATGTTCGCAGGCGATGTGTGAAATGTCTTCGTGTATGTCTATTTAATTATAATTTTAGCGATAGTCAACTTTTATGGGAAGTGTAATTTCCTACATCAGTAGTGGAGCGGGCGGGTTTCGGCTCACTTCTAGAATTACATAGGGATGGGTGCAGTTGTGTAGCGTGGGAAATTGTGCCGCGAGGCGAAGAGGCAGACCCTCCGCTCCTTTCCCCAATGGTTATCTACCCAGGATGCCTGCCCCCCCCCCCCAACAAAAGGTTCCATCACGTGTAGTAGTGGAAGCGCACGGGTTCTGGACCAGTGCCTAAAGGGTTAAATTGACTGAAAGGGTTAATTGTTTAATCGAAAGGGTTAAGTGCCCAAAGGGTGGAGTTTGCGCGAAAGGGTTAATTGTTATTTGAAAGGCCTACGTGTTTAAAGGGTTAATGTTGCGCGAAAGGGTTAGTTGTTTAATTGAAAGGATTAAGCATTGTAAGGGTTAAATGTGTTGAAACGATTGGGTGCCCAAAGGGTAGAGTTGTCTCTTCGGAGTCTGGAGGTCGACTGAGCTCTGAGGGGTGGGAGCAGCAGCATATACATGTTGACCTTGGAACAAGAGTGGCATAAGGGATACATGTTGCCTCTTCGAAGTCTGAGCTTGGAATGAGCTCTGTGGGTGTGTGAGGGGAGGGAGGGAGTGCGGGAGCTGCAGAGGTTCGTCGTATTCAAAGTTTGAGGACTGAAAGAGCTAGGACGGTGGGTGAGGGGAAGGAGGGGGTGTCAGAAGCAGCAAAGGTTCATGTATACTCCTATCATATAATTATAATTATATATAATTAGGTAAATACCAATATTATATTCACATATCATATTTTCTTCTGGGGTGAATGAGACTTAGTGTTCTCAGAGTGCTCTCATACCACGAAGGTTTCTCCTTTGACATTGACTTTTTCTGCAATTTTGTAACATTTTCTAAAAAATATGCTTCTCTTTGTTTTAATCAGTAGATTTTGAATGGAATGGTAGGACTCCAAAATACATTATAATGACTCCAAAATGAATCATAATGTCTCAAAAATTACTCTAGAATGACTCAATGACTCCATAATAAATCATAATGACTCCAAAGTTAGTCATAATGACTCCAAAATGACTTATAATTACTTCAAAATGGCTCACAATGACTCCAAAACAATGCATTAATAATGTAATATGATTGGTTTACAGTCGATATGACATTATAGGAATTGCATACTCTTATATTATAAGCAGTAGGGAGGTAAGCTGAGAGGCTTAGTTTGACAATGGTTGTTGTGAAAGATACATACTCTCATATAGCATCTGCAGCTTCACATATAAGTCTTATTCTGCATCTGTATTGTCTTCGAACACTCCATAGTTAATGGTAACTATGTCACTGCCATCGACTTCTTTGGGAGTAATACCGGCAATGCCATCGACTTCTTCGAGCAGTATTCCTATAGTAACATTGGCATCATTCTCTTCAGATGGAGTGTCTACAGTAGCACCGCTGTCATCTGCTATGGCTATGGTATCAACGTCACCATCGAATTCTTCGGATCACCTACATCAGTGATGCAATCGATAACATCGTTGAGGTTTCATTGCTGTTACTGTGACAGTTCCTTCAGTAAAACTTGCAATTCTCGTCGGCATGAGAGAACTGTCTGCATGAAAAGTCCTCTTCGCGCGATGAAGCTTTACGACAATGGCCACATGCAGTTTATGCAAGGTGATAGAATGAACGAACATATTGAAATCTGGAAGGGTTCGTCTACTGGGAGTCAGCAAGTGATGTCGGCAATACATTCTGCTATATTGGTGGCTACTCTTTCTGCAGACGATTATGATGAAACAGATAATGCTAAAGATGGAATGAGTGCAGTTTAGTCGGTTTGTGCAGAACATACACTTGCAAGTTGTGTGCATGAAGTTGATTAACTTCAGAGTTAACATATGGCATCTCTTAATACTGATGAGCATACAACTCCTGCTACAAAGAAAAGTAAACTTGATATTTATGAAGAAGCAGGAAGTGAAGACAGCATTGATGATGGTGTGTGTGATGGGTAGCATTAGATTGAGTAATTTGTTCATAATCCATGGTGAGATGTTCAATATATCTTGCATGTATGGTATATTAGTAATTCTGGAGATGTTTCAAGTGTTTGTTTGGTGATTGAAGAGTGTGTGAGCTTCGATTACTACTAGCGCCGGGTTTGAAAAATGGGGGTTGTCGTCGTTTCATCTAATGAAGCTGCACGAGATTGGATCTCTATGATTCTGTTACTTTTTTAAAGAGTGTTGCATATATATCATTTTTCCCTGTATAATACTACGTTTATGAAAAGTATAAAAGGTCGATGTCTTTAGGTAGTTAGTTCAGTCTGTTTGGGATGTTAGAGGAGAACATATTGAATATGTACTCTTCAGAAGAAACTTCGCAGCAAGTAATGGATTCGGACCAAAAGTATTGCGGTTTTACCCCGGCAGCGGGTGAATCATTGTGAAAGGAACATTGAGTTTATTAAGTATCATTGTGCATTGTGTGGGCATACATATACGAAAAATCTACATTAGCAACGCATATAGCAGTGTGTAAAGATAATTCTTCAATGGGAATAAAACCTAAATGTCATTTCTGTGGACAAACGTTTACAGCGTATTGTTATGTTCATCATGAAAAGAGAGCATGTTCCAAGAATCCTATTTTGAAAGCATATCGATGTACATTATGTTTACATTTGTTCAAGAAAGAGAGCGCATTAAGGATGCATGAGAATGTTCATAATATTTCCTTAACAAGACCAAATAGTGATTCGATTGTGTCGTCGCTCCTTATAATGGAAGAGGATACAAAATCCCATCACCAGTTTAAATCCTGTGAGAAGGAATTTACTTCACTGCGCAAATTGAGAAGTCATTAAAAACATACTTGAAATATCATTAGAAATAAATATTCTTGCTATAAGTGTCAGTCTGTGTTTAGTGCTCATATACAATTTAAAAACATGTGTTAACTTGCAACGAAGGTGATGAGTTGGAAATCTTGCTTACTTCAGGAAATCACTGTCGATTTTGTTGGAAGTTATTCACTTTATGTAGTAATATGTATCGTCACATGAGAAGCTATTGTTTAAAGAATCCTGAGTGTGTTGTACATCGCTGTATGATGTCTATACGATTATTTACCAGGAAGTCTATTAGACAAACATTTGTTAGAATGTAAACTTAATAACTTAATATATAACACAGTAGTTTTTGTTTTTGATTTTTTTGTATATATTTTTGAGTAATATGTATTTCTGTGTATGCATTATATAGTAATTTTTAGTATGTAATAAATATGTGAGTGATGTTATAATTGATTTTTTATTTGTTGTGATGAATGTTTTGTTTGAAAACTGTTTATATATAGAAAGTTTTGTATATTTAATTTTTTTTAAATATATTTGTGAGGTTACACAAAGGTAGTGTTGAATGCAAAAGTGGTTACAGCCTGCCATGTAGGAATTTAATTTCTTGTGCTAGACTAATATATGTGAGTGGAATTTTAACCACAGTTGCATAAAAGTTAAAAGAATTCTGAATAATTATCATCAGTAAATGCAGATATGCCAGGTGTCCTAGTTTTCAGTAGTGTTGCATTCCTATATTTCATATGTCAGTGTCTCAATGTTAGAATTTTTAATTATTTTGAAACTGGTGCCAAGTGATTTGGGTACACAAAGTGTGTACAGGGAAGTGTATATGTTGCCAAAGGTGTTCACTATAAACAGAGTAATTCCTGCGAGGCCGAGGTTAGCACCGGGCAAATGTAAATGCAGTTCTGGAATTGTCACACAATCACATTAAAACAACCATAATATATTTTCATTACATTTGGCCTACATATTCTACAGAGGTTTACATGACTGCCCTACATGCAGTTACGTTTCATAAGCGGCATCCTTGCGTGTGGCCAAATTAATAACAACATATCGCCATTTATTACATACCATGTAAAGTTACTTTACGGTAGCATACCAAAAAAAAAAAAACTAGCTTGGACCAATATTTATCTGTGAACTGTATCTTAGTAACCTTTGCCAACACATCGCTGCTCTCGCTAGTGGTAATTCATATTTAATACGAAACAAATATTACAAATTATAGAAGATACTAAGGTAAAGTTTAATTTAACATGTTACGCCTACGTTAATTTTTCAAAGGTTCGTCTTCAAAAGTCTGTTCCAGTCGTGAATGGATTATATATATATATATATATATATATATATATATATATATATATATATATATATATATATATATATATATATATAGTCGTTTTGTAGAACTTGCTATATTTTATGAAGTAATACGTATACATTTATATAATTTACACGTACATGTGAGAACAACTGAAAATCTGTGCTAGTAAATAAAATTTGTTATGTATATCGCTATCTAGTTGCAGCATTGAACTAGTAGTGTTGTATACGAATTACAAGTTACGTCTCAGAATTGCAACTTCATTAAAAAATTCAAAATTTATCGTTTATGAAGGGTTTCAGTTCCGTTATTGACAAAAATGTGTGGATTTTCAGTCCCATACGAATTGAAGTCTTTAAATCTTAATCTAATACAAGTATTGGTATCGTCATTTTGCAGGAAAATCTCGACAAGTTGGTAATTTGGGGATCTCGTTGGGCGACTAGATTTCTACACTTAAAAAAAGCAAGGTGGACTAACACTAAGACATTAAGTGAAGATCCCCCTTCGTGTCTAGTGGTGGTAGCGACTATAGTCCATTCCCGATTGGAAGCGACTTATGAAAATCAACCTTTGAAAAAACTGTCTAGGCAAAACATGTCAACCTGTATTTTCAATAACCTGTATTCCACAAATATTTAACACTGTGGTTAACTTTGGAGTACTGTATTATTGAATAAATGAAATTTTACCTTAATATCTTCTATAACTTGTAATATTTCTTATTTTTTAAACATGAATTAACAACAGCGAGAGCAGTTTTGAAACAACTGTCTGCTGAGCGAGCTTTGTCGCTCTCTCTCTTCTCTTCTCTCTCTCTCTCTCTCTCTCTCTCTCTCTCTCTCTCTCTCTCTCTCTCTCTCTCTCTCTTTCACACTCGGGAAGTTTCACTTCGCTAGTAAGTGCCAAAATTGTACATGTTTTAAATTGTATCATATTTAATACTTATTACAGCAAAATAATGATTTTTGAATTTTTTAATTTACAACTGAAAAGAGATTTTAATGTTTGAATACTTATTTTAATATATTTAGATATGATGCAGAAACAAAGTGAAGTTGGCAGACGTGGCGAGCCATATGGCGTGTTGCTGTTTTACCAAACGAAGCGTAAATTATACTTACTCTGAAAAATACTTCAAATTACCACATCACGTTTGTAGACTTTGTGTTTTTTTAAACCTTCCTTAGCAAGTTACGATGTTGTGATAAATCTGTGTTTCTGCGACAGTAATAAATATACTTTTACGGTGTGTTTCGTTAACCGCTACGTGTGAAATAGCGTGGCGTGATTGTTTGGTGATAGTTACGCTGGATCTGGGTGTGCGTGATTTCGAATATTTAATGTGAACTATTTATACATTGTAAATGTGAACTGTTTTTTATGACGAAGTTATTTATTTAAATCCACGTATGTTTATTTATCACAGCGTTGTACTTTTGCCCTGGGTGTTTGAAACACAACCCCAATAAATTTCAATAAATCTAATACACAGTAAAGGCCAACCTACAATTGAGTTAGCACAGAATATAGCACACGCACAGAAAGTAGAATACAAGTCTTGGAATGGCGCTGCTACAATAACGCACAACACACGCACAGAAAGTTGACCAATATCCTATAATTCCTGTGCGTGTGCGCCGTGCGTGGCCAATCAGAACGTCAATACCACCGAGTTCATGTGACGATTAAAATGGCTGTAAAAGTAATGAATTTGACTAGCACTTGGATGGTTGGCGCCACATAAACATTGGTTTATGTTGACTGAAATTGTTATTGTACAAGCAATGCATGTTAATATTAACGGTATAACGTATTATATTTCTACAAATTAAAACACGAGCAGCAAAGTAAACAGCTGTCGACATTTTTTTTTCATTCCAATGTGACCAACACATGCACGCGAAACTTACCGAGCATCATTTCTTTCATTTTCGCGTCTGTTTTGTTTAAACATCCGTAGATTCTGTGGGTGTGCTTGTTTGATTGTAGGCTTTCAGATTCGAGCTGTGCGTGTGTTCTGTGCTATCGCAGGTGCTGTTTTTGTGCTAAATCAATTGTAGGCTTGCCTTCAGTAGTAATACATATAAATACGAGCGGAATAAAAGTTACGGTAGGCTTATTTGAGTGCATTTTCACCGCCATATTTTAAGTTTCTATTGTAAAAAATGAGCGACACGAGTTGCGTGCTTGATTTTAATGTCGCTTTTTCGTTGGACTGTCTATTCCTTCGTTATTCGAACTGAGGCCGTCCTTTTAAATAAATAACCCAACACATATCAATAACAAAAAGTAAAATACTACTCGCGGTTCTAACAGTGTTTAACACAGTCGCGGCAAAGTATTAACGTTCATTACGTGTAATGTGCTATGTCGTGGAAAATAAATTCGTACGAAATGGTTTTTGAAATAGACCTAAGGCAGAATTCTTTGAAAAGCTGTAAACAGTAAACAACACATTTGACAGGTATAAAAGTAGAAGTCACATTTCAATATTTATTTTTAGGTGTAGCGAAAGTATACGAACACATGTACACACACAATGACATGTAAACATTGATCTTGACAGATGCTACATGGCAATGTTTGTTTACATTTGGCGGAACGATACGAAACGGGTCAACAAGTAGATATTTAGCAGGGCTCCGAGAAAGTTGATTCCAATGGGGAATGGACTATAGATTCGTGAGTTTGCACACGGCTGTGTATGTCCCTTGCTTTGCGGCAGGGGGCTGCAGGCGCATCCCACAATCAGCGAGTGGCGTGTAGCGGGTTGTCCTTTGCTGTTGAGGGGGAGGGGGGGGGGGGGGTCGACGAGTGCGCATGTGCGGGCGCAAGGCGCATCCGTGTGTGTTCCGGTGTAGCATGCGTTGCCTCGACCTGCGGGCCCAATCTAGGTCACTTCCTCTTATAGGCTGTTCATGGTAAAGTGAACACTTATTAAGGCCCTCCCAAAAGGCATTAACCCCTAATAAATATAATTTATTGCAGTCTCAGACGTTTATTTTTTAGATTGTTGAAATGTATACATTGTGTTTATTAGTCATATTGCAATGTTTACATTAAAAATTGGCGGAAAGGTAGAAATTTATTGAAAGGATATAATAAGGCCTTAAAAAGTGCTCACTTTACCGTGAATAGACTATAGCTATAGTCTATTCACGGTATATTCTCACTTTTTGAATCAAACCTTCTTAAAATCACCCTGTGTATGACGTGTTTCGTAATTTCCTAAATATGTTAAATATCACAATTGTTTTATACCTCTGTTTACATAAAAGTATCTTATTTTTCTCTAAATTAAAATTGTACTTATATTTCATCTGCAAATTATAATATTTCCTATTAATATGAGTAAAAACAGTGAGAAAAATGTGTGTTAGTAGCGCCTAGTAAGAAATAGTTCTCGTGCAAAATATTATTACAACTGAGTGCGCGCGAATTCGGTGCGTTGTCCTATGGTGTAATTTTCTAGACTTAGTTAAGCTTTGGTTGTATGAGGCGGAGGAATATACTGGAAGTAGTACTTTAGCAGGGCTTCATAAAAGTTTGAAGTTACCGTGAATGAATTATAGACAGCGTCTCTGGTTCTTTATTTTACTCACTTTAAAGCAACTAAACCAGATCCCCCAAGAGAGCGTGTGGCAGAGGGAAAATTTTTTGTACTAAACCTACAGGTTTTACGGCCCGAAGGCCAGCATTCCCTCCATCCTCCCGCACTGCCACTGTACTCTGATGAGTAAGAGAGTGCTCAGCACTCTCTCCTCTTCTCTTTTCGGGCCATTCACTAATCTTTTGTGCCATTGCACGGCACTCTACCGTTATTCTTCAGTTAAACCTGCCCTCCTCGCCAATCTGAGATACTCCGACTTCATATCAGTGAAGCCTTTACCCGAGTACCCCATCATGGGTCATCGGAAATTTGCTCCCCTTGCCACTTGTCGAAAGTCCTCCAGTCTTCTACCTATTTTAGTGGCAAACTCTTCCCATTACTTATGGAGAGCTTTGTCAATCATGAAATTTTCTGGTCTTCAGTGAATGCCCTACAAAGTAATTTTACGATATACACGCCGTGTTGGGTAAACTTAATTAATTTGTTAATCGCTGTAGAAAGTCCTACTCGTGGCCTTAAGCTGACGGTAAACTGAAAAATTATATATATCTGCCTGTAAAAGTTTGTGTTTGTCCCGGATTGTGGTATGTGCTGGCCCCCCGCCAAAATATTAACTACTAACTTGATTTTGGAAACCTTCATTCACGCCTATTGTGTTAACAAGAGCAAGCAGTAAAAATACAGACGGGTTTGGTACTGACCTTTCATAAACCTAAAGACTGCTCACTGTAAAATGAGCACTTCTGAAAGCCCTGCTTAAGATCTACTTGTATGCTTTTTGTGTATTCTTCCACCTTATATAAAATGAACATTGCAAAGGGCCTCATTATTTTATTCATGTGTCGGCCAAGAGAAACTGTGAAATTATAAGAAAAGCAAATAAGTTACAAATTTTGGTCATTTTGACACTTTGTTGCATTAAAAAAAACAGAAAGCTAAATAAATAATTGAAGTTATCACAAATGTTTTCCCAAAGCTTTTTTCGACTTTGATATATGGAACTACTTTCCATGCATCGTTACCAGCTTAACTGGGCGCATGCTCCTCAGTGCTCCTGTTAAAATATATGCAGATTGGAGCAGTGACTTTTTTCTAAGGTTGATTTCAAAAGTGCTCACTTTATCGTGCACAGCCTATGCCTGTTTTAGTGTAAAAAAGTTATGAATTTATGGCGAAATAAAGATAACTACCATCCATATGAACGCCTCTATTATACTGTCACGAGTAAATAATGTAATTAATTGAATATTACAGTTTTTTTGCAAAATATACTTTTCTGTGGTGTTACAACGCCACTAAGGGTGAGCTGTAGATGAAGCAGGCGCGTATGCCAACTACGTCACATCCCCCCTCCATCACAATTAATCATCAACACTACTGGACTCTTGGGGGGGGGGGGGTTGCAGGAGATAAGGAGTTTACACAGTAAAAAAACTGTAGACAGTAAGCAGTAGAAATTTTTCCAACGCATTGACTGAAACCTGGCCCAACAAAATAGAGTTACTACTGCTTATTTATTATTGGCTTGAAGGCGCAGTTAAGGCATAGTCGCCTTACCGTACACCGGATCCATTACAGATTCACTTTCACTTGCTAGAAATTCATACATAGATATTACGGATTAAAACTTATAAGTATGTAACTTAATACTACTAAACAAACCAAAGATAGAATTTAACTACTCTCACGTACACATTCAATCATATTCACGCATGCATAAACATAACTTAGTTTTTGTTTCAACTTATATATTAAGGAATTAATTTATACTGAGCTGCTTCGAAACACGAAACATCCGCCGAAAACAAAAAAAAAAAAACGAATAAATGAAAGTACTCTTTTAATTTTGATCGAACACAGGATACAGCACGCACTAAGATGCGTTTCTATTGGTCGAACGTAAGCTGTAACATCGCTATAGTGTCAGTTGAATTTTGGGAGCTTATTGTTTACAGCTTAATGCTTATAGCCTAAGTTTTGTAGTGTGTAAACCCCTTTAATGTGTGGTACGGAGCATCAAGCTGCAACAGTAGTGGTTCTGCAGCCATGTTTAACGTTTGTAACCTGTAAAATGCATTTGTGGCGTGAAATAGCATGCATTAACCAAGCAGTCAATAATTACGATTAAGCTAGCTCTAAAATTAAAGTAACACATGCCAGTGACGCCATGTACAACCTGCCATCGTGAGACAGTTATATATATGTGTGTGTGTGTGTGTGTGTGTGTGTGTGTGTGTATGTGTGTGTGTGTGTGTGTGTGTGTAAAGTCTGTTCACAATAAAGTGAGCACGTTGTAGAGGGGAAATTGGTTCCATGTATTAACGTCTAATGAAAAGTGTTAGGTAACCATTTGTGATCATTTAAATTATTTCTATCGCTTTGTGTATTTTTTTTAATGCATGGAAGTGTAAAAATGAGCAGATATATCAAATATTTACTTTTCTAATAATTCATCAGTTCCACTTGACCGACGCATGAATAAAGTGATGAGGCCAATGGCAATGTTAATTTTACATAAGGCCGGAAGAACACACAACGTGTATACAAGTAGATCTTAAGCATGGATATTTAAAGTGCTCATTTGACTGTGATCAGCCTATATATATATATATATATATATATATATATATATATATATATATATATATATATAACTTTAATGAGTATCCTAACGCCGATAATAGTAGCGTCTACCTCGGAACAAGTTATTAAAAAAAGGTTATTTTCTTTCTGCGGTCCATTTGCAACTCTTCCGTTGTATATGTTTACTCTCAATCAAGCTGCTGACTGCGAGTGGCATGCATGTGATAATTTCAAGACTAAAAAAGTCTTATTCACACGACGTTCGCCGATCAGGCCAAGAATGCCGAGCGGGTAGGACTTGTACCTGTTCACTTACGAAGGCCATTTTTCGACAGTTATAAGCAGGTAGCTCCAGTGTTGTTGTTTTGACGGCATGTCCTTTCACCTGAGAGCGCATGTCCTTTCACCTGAGAGCGCAGTCGGTCGATGCGCCGCTGGTTTGGGGTGCGGGAAGTGCTGGTTTCGAATCCCATTTCAGGAATGGGTGTTAGTTTAAATTAGGTCATAAGTTATTTTGTAAGTCGTTCTTCTCATAAAAATATTTAGACATAACAGTGGCGGACGTTAAGAAGCCCTTTCCAATCCTTTCACCTGAGCTATTTTGACGCATATCAAGCCATTCTGTTTGTGTTTTCTTTTTGTAATTTTGACACAAAATGGTTTCGGCGCATCCTGTTCTGCTCAAGGGACATTATGTTGTGCCTGCCTGCCAAACGTCGTAGCTGGGACAGAATAGGGTTGGGACATAGATATTCTTCAGCCGATTATATCAATAACACCGATGTTTTGTATCGATTCTTCGAAAACATCAAAACTAAAACAAAAAAAATTGCCTTTCTCTTACTGATTAAAAGTGTAATTATTTCCTATGATAATACCAGTTATCGTGTAGAGAATTTTTTTTTATGCGAGAGGCAAAAGCAGCATTTTAGGAACACATCCGAGAAGTGTGAATTTGTTGACAGTTTACGGTTTTCTGGCTGAACAGCTCCCGAGGCTATTGCAACTGACATTAAGGTGAAGCGACGAAGTGTGAAATAACAGTTATTCACATGCGATACGGGTGTGTGAACTGCCATACATGTTTGTGTAACTTCAGTTATCTATTGCAGGAAGTGTGTTTTTTTAATCAAGACAATGTCCTTATACACAAAAAATTAATATGAAAAATGTATTATTATGTTTTTCGTTTGTAATTAAAACATCGGACATTGATGTTTAAAAATATCGACATTTTGATACTGATACATTGGAAGACATCTATGTTTAAATTGTCGACGCAGAAAACAATCGAACGTCAATGTTTCCTTTGATGTCCCAACACTACGACATAGTGTATGGTGTGATGATGGTCCTCGTGAGACCAGGGGAGCGACACTAGATAGGCCACGCCCTTCCGATCCACTGTTTTCTCAGGTCGCAGCCGTGTTACCAACACAAAAATACATCGGGAATATATTCATGTTTAAAAAAATCAAAACTAGAAACAACCAAAATACCTGTACTCAGTTTGTAACTACGAAATAATTAGAATAATTATTTCATTTCTAATATATAGCAAATCACGCGACGAGGATTTTGTAACTTCACTCTATAGTTTCACAGTGGCTCTTATATTTCACTTGATGCTTTGTGACTTGCGCGGTGTTATGTTTACAGAAAGGAGATCGTTGATTTTTGATTTGCTTCGCTAGAAGGACGTTTAAAATACAAAGGTGTTCGGAAAAAAATTGAGGATAGCCAGTCTTCAATTACTAGTTTTAGAAGGAATTGGAAGCCAACCCTCGAAATAATGTATACCACTTTTAACACTAGGAAAAAAAACTTAAGACAAATGGGGTTACCTAAACAATATTTTCCCTTTACGAAGATGGCTTCCATAGATTGACCCATCAGGGTAGCCAATATCTGAATTCATAGATTTTCATTCGTGGTTGATGTGCATTGACTAATGTTCTTATGTTGCCTATATTAACTGCGACCTGTTTACATTTTGAAGCTGACGTAATTCATGGAAGTGTCTCCTCTGTACTTGTTCTGTGCGTGGGACGAGGTCCAAGGTATGCCTGGAGCGGCGCGGCACGGCTTGCTGGAGAGGTGGGTACCGCTAGGCGACTGGGCTCTTGTCTTGTAACGGTCGTCGCGTCGGATAGGTCGTCGCCGGCTACCTCAATGGAGAGGGGTGCGGGGGTCCGCAAGAGAAGTCCCCTCTCTTTCCCCGTGATCATCCTACCAGCCACTCCACCAGATGGGCGAGACACTGTTTGCTTATGTCACAGTCGCGTTGCCAACGCCACAAACACAATGGACATTACAGACGGACATATATTGTGAACAAGGAGGTGATCACCAAAAGGCGTACAAGCTCTTGTATTCAAGTCCCATGTACATACCGTACACACAATAATAGTATACGCTGTTCATGGTAAAATGAGCACTTTTGAAAGCGCTGCTCAAGATCTACTTGTATGTACGTTGTGTATTCTTCCGCCTTATGAAAAATTAACATTCCCATGGGCCTCATGACTATCCATACGTCAGTTAAGTGACACTGGAAAATTATTTACACACTGATGCATTAAAAAACCACAATGCGAAATAAATAATTTAAATGATCACAAATGGTCACCTAACACTTTTTATTCGATTTTAAGAAATGGAACTACTTTCTAACTATCGTTACCAACTTTACCTGGCGCATGTCACTCAGTGCGCAAGTGAAAGTATATGCAGGCATGGGCAGTGAATTTTTTCCGAGGTTGATTTCAAAAGTGCTCACTTGATCGTGAACAGCCTTTACTTGCATGTTACAGGATGCGAGTCAATCATTTCCATCACAACACACAAATATTTTACAAACCTAACAAATCAATAGTACAGAATTAAAATCTGTTTTCTATTCTCAAATTAACAATATCAGCCTAAACAATTGCACGGGAACTACATAAACGTATAAATTGCAAATTTAAATAAACTGCTTGCACAAGAAGGTGAACGAAAAATAGAACTGTCTTTAAATGATTCTAGCCAGCACGTTAGCTAGCCCTTGCATGTAACCCACTTGCAAACAAGTTAGCCCACACGATGCAAGTTGACTTGAACAAGAAATGTGTACACCTTCTTGTACAAAAAAAATGAACCGTGTGTAACAGGCTTTAGGAACAGCCAAAATTCATGTGCCCAAATTACTACTGTTATAGACCATTCACGGTCAAATGTTTATCAGATCGTTGATCTTTAGATTAATTTATGATAATGTAATTAAAAATGCAAAATATTCTAGAAAATGCCAACAGAAGGAGAAAAACCAGTGTAATAAAGTCGCCTAGCCATCATAATCTTTGGTGAGGATGGGTGCCCTAGATTCGTTTGTTAAATTGAGTTTTCAGTTGTATTTTATCTATAAATTATAAAATTTAATTTATAGTTGAAATGAATATCAAGTAGAAAAAAAAAGTGTGTTGGCAATGTCTGGTAAGAAACAGCTCTTATGTGAAATATTATTGAAGTGAGTGCGCACGAACGCGGTGGGTTGTCCCTTTGATGTAATTTTCTTGGCTCGGTCAAGGTTAGTTTGCGCGAAGCGGAGAAATATCCTGTAAGTACTACTTCAGCAGGGCTTCAGCAATACTACTTCAGCAGGGCTTCAGCAAAGTTGGAAGTAAGTAACCCCGAATCGACTATACTAACTTTACATGGTGCATGCCACTCGTTGTGCCCGTTGGAGTATACGCAGGTTTAGGCTATTCGCGGTAAAGTGAGCACTTGTTAAGGCCCTACCAAATTTTTCCTTTCAATTGATTTTTTTCTTTTCCGACACGTTTTAATGTAAGCATTGCAATATGATTAATGAACACAGTGTATAATTTCCATCACTCTCAAAAGTTGACGTCTGAGACTGCAATACAATATATTTATTAGAGGTTAATGCCTTTTGAGAGAGCCTTAAAAACTGCTCACTTTACCGTGAACAGACTATAGGCAGGTAGGCTGGCGGGTAGGGAGGGAGTAATAGGGGCGGCAGATAGGGAGGGGAATCGAAAGTTTTCAAAGGTTGATTTCAAACGTGAACAGCCTATTCTTCAGTTGCTCTGCGGCCGAAGACGATCTCCCACCGCAACGACGGCGCGGCGTGGGCGGGCCTTGTGCCGCCCAAGGTGCCTCGTCAAAGGTCAGTTGAAGGAGAAGGAGGTGGTACATATCTCCTGTTTCACCCGCGCGCCTCTTTTCTATCTTCTCCACCTCTGCCTTCCAAAAAAAAAAAAAAAGTCCGGCAGCATCGTAGCGACCACCATGTTCGCTAGTGTTTCCTATAGAAAGTTAAAAAGAGAGCGTGGGTGCCGGACAGGAGGTTACGAGGGAGAAAAGCATTTGCACACCATTCTTCTCCCGACAGAAGTTTTATTTGTTGCCGCCAAATACTTCAGGAAGGGACGGGACAAAAAAGTAGTGTAGATTAAGATTCATCAAGTTAAGTTGAGTTGAGAGTAATGGGCAGCCCTTAACAGTGAGGTCTTTGGAGTCGATGAGGGTGAAACGAGGTGGTATGGAGCAACGCCCGGAATGCAAGGGAGGGAGAAACAAGAGATCCTCGAGAAAACCCGCCGACCAGAGGCATCGTGCGGCACGATTCCTACATGCGAAAATATGGCAGCTGCCCTCCGGGAACCGAACCCGGTTCGCCTAGATGGGAGGCGAGTAGACTAACCACTACTCCACCTCGGCCCCAATCTTAAATAGCAGGTAACGTTTATACTGTTACACTTTCTCTCTCTAGAAATTAAGTGGACTATAACAAGTTCGTTAAGGGATGGAGGTCTTAATCAAATAAAAGAATTAATTATAATTTCCTTATTTTTTTTACAATAATTACAGCAAAAATTTCTGAACTCAAAATCTCACAATAAAGTGATATCACTTACTGTTCACAATTTATACAAATTAATGAAATTTATAATTACGACAAATAAATCAATGAAATTAAACAATTAAAGATCAGTCCCAATAGACAGTGTATCAGCCTATTCAGACATCCTGTAAAATATGTGTCCAAATGGATAGTTCGAATATTTACAATAAAAATTCGTATTACACTTCCATTCAGTCCCACCTCAGTTCAGTCCATGTCCCACCAGTCGCAATGTTCTAGATTCCTCCAAGCGCCCTCACGCACAGCAGGCTTCACTCGTCGGTTTCACACCCTCTCGGCCATTCAAGTCACGAACACCTCCTTCGCCGTCATCCTGTCGTCGTCCACACTTCCACTACACTCGCGCACACTCGCCAGGCGGCCTCCATTAAAGACTGCCGGCCGCGGGGTTGCGGCAATATATATAGTGACTTAGGCCGTCACCTAGAATCTTCCCCAACTCGCGTGATGCGTCGCGGAGGGCCGAGGCGCCAGCCAGTCTCACCAGAACATTCTTGCGTCGTCGCCTCCAGCAGGGGAGAGGGGCCGTGACACAAGCAAGGCGGCCAAGCAGCGCGACAGCCCGAAGGGCCGCTTTCCATTATTCACGGGTTTCCCAGGAAGGGGAATCAGGAGGCCCCCGAGCGCATCGTTCCAGGAAGAGAGGAGGGCGAAGTGGGTCTCCGATTACGGCGCGGGGCAGCAGAGTCGGTGCCAGCTGCAGCACCTAACAATACTGGTATAATAAGAATTTTGCATAAAATATGTGAATAGGAAACAATTTGTGTGTAAAAACTAATGTTATTTATCTAAGAACTAAATTTTGAGAAGGCGTTTTTTCAAGCCTCAGGGCTGGCAGATTATCTAAAAGAACAAGACCCCCTCCCAAATTTTAAAATATTCTGAGGCCCCTGAAAAGGAACATGTTAAAACAGGCAGTGTAGCAGAACAACAGCTAATTGACTATAGTCCATTCCCGATTGGAAGCAATTTATGAAAATCAACCTTTGAAAAAAAAAACACTCTAGGCATAACATGTCACCATTTTTTTTTCAATAACCTGTATTCCACAAATATATAACACTGTGGTTAACTTTAGAGTACTGTATTATTGAATAAATGAAACTTTACCTTAATATCTTCTATAATTTGTAATATTTATTTATTTTTAAACATGAATTAACAACAGCGAGAGCAGCGATGTGTTAGCAACGACCGGTGAGAAATAGTTCACAGTAAAAATATTATTTTAACCTCGTTTTTAGTATACTATTTGTAAATTAAACGGTGCCTATTGAAATGTTTAAATATTCACGTAGCCCAGGTAGCAACATATCTCATTTTTAAAGTTTAAAATAACAGCGGAAAATATCGTGAGTAGGCCGTAATGGTACGGTATTGTTTTATCGAACGAGAAAGCAATTGAAAAACTGTCTGTTGGCGAGGCTTGTCGCACTCTTTTCCTTTCTTCGTCTCTTTCACACTCGGGAAATTTCACTTCGCTAGTAAGCAGGAACATTATCCATGTTTTCAGTTGTATCATATTTCATACTTATTACAGCAAAATTATGATTTTTGAATTTGTAATTTACAACTGAAAAGAGATTTTAATGTTTGAATACTTATTTTATTATATTCAGATATGATGGCGGGGCAGTTACCTAGTGAAGTTGGCAGACGTGGCGAGTCATAATATGGCGTGTTGCTTTTTGTCAACCGAAACGTAAATTATTCTTACTTCGAAAATATTTCAAATTAATACATCACGTTTGTAGACGTGTTTTGTAAACCCACCTAGGCAAGTTACGATGTTGTGATAAATCTGTGTTTCGATGGCAGTAATAAATATACTGTGATGTGTGTTTCGTTAATCATTGCGTCTGTGAAATGGCGTGCCTTTGTGCATCGTGGTCGATACGCTGGCCCTGTGTGTACGTGATTTCAATTATTTGACTAGCACTATTTATACGTTTTAGATGTTAACTGTTTTTATGACGAAGTTATTTATTTACATCCACTCCTGTTTATTTATCACAACGTTGTACCTTTGCCCTAAGGGGTTTGAAACACAGTCGTGTAACGTAATTTGCCACAATCCCAGAAGAAAAATACTAAGCCCAGCCCGATAAATTTCAGTAAACCTAATAAACAGTAAGTAGCAATACATAGAAATATGAGCGGAATAAAAGTTATCGTATGCTTATTTGTGTGCATGTTCACCGCTATATTTTAAGTTTGTATGACAAAAATGAACAACACGAGTTGCGTGCTTGAATTTAATGTGCCTTTTTCACTGGTTGTTCCTTCGTTTTAATATTTATTCCAACGGAGGCCGTCCTTTTAGAGAAATGACCCAATACATATCAATAACAAAAGGATAATTACAATTACTACAGCCCTTTACCTCGCAGTTGTAACAGTGTTAAACACAGTCGCAGCAAAATACTAACGTGCATTAGATGTATTGAGCTACGTCATGGAAAACAGACATGTTAATGTAAAATAACCGCAAGAACTGTCTTCAATTAAGGAATTTTTAAAATGTCATAAAGCTGACCTAAATAATGTTAGAGGCCTAAACTGTGAATATTCATACGTAATGGCTTTTGGAATATGACAGAATTCTTTGAAAAGTTGTAAACAGTAAACAACACATTTGACAGGTATAAAAGTAGAAGTCACATTACAATGTTTATTTTTAGGTGTAGCGAAAGTGTACGAACATATGTACAGATACATTGGAATGTAAACATTGATTTTGACAGATGCTACATGGCAGTCACATGGCAATGCTTGTTTACATTTGGCGGAAGTATACGAAACGGGTCTGCAAGTAGATATTTGGCAGGGCTCCGAGAAAGTTGATTCCAATGGGGAATGGACTATAGTTACGCCCCCACAACACGCAGGGTGTCATCCGAGGCTGCCACTCGTCTTGCAGTCCCGACGTGAAGTCGCATCTGCTGGTTGGCTCGCCTGGGAAGAGGGATTGTACTTGTACAGACCACCTGCTTGGAGAAGTAAATGTACAGACTACCCGCTTGCAGCAGTAAACACAAATGTTGACTTGGAGCACCTTCCATACTGCTGGCAGCGAATTACGAGAGACAGTTTTGAGCGCCGACGTTTTGTTAGACCGGTAATGTCGTAGCAGAGGCCTTCTGAAATATGCCTATTTACATAAGAATGGACAAAGTTGTTACATACTCGTGTTTATAACAGTTTACTAGACCCATTCGTTTGACGCAAGGACACGGTGGGTTTTGTCCGCAGGCGTGTTAATATTCACACGTAGCGGAATTTCGCTCATCAAAAAGAGTTTTGTGCCACTTGTAGTTGGCTTCACAGGAAATATGTGTGTTGGGAGAATAGGCGCATTCCAAACAAGACATTTGTCAAGTCTGGCGTGGTATTGTGAATATTCAGTGTGTATTTCCATTCCATAATTTATCTTGGGTAACTCAGAAATACCGATGGCGCAAAGCTTTTTTAACATGTTCATATACAGTCTGGCAGAGAGAAGAAGCGGTGGTAAGTTACTAGTGGTTCAGTTATATACTCTGGTTCGCGGTATACCGAACACTTTTGAAATCATCTGCTGCAGAAAAGAAGATCCTGCCCCGTAACTTCATGCCGCCATACTCTCAATTCAGATGGTCCCTTGGCTGTGCACGTACAAGGCCTAGGAAGCATGGAAGTGACCCAGGCATACGCACCACGTCACATTGTATGTAGCCTCAAGGCGCAAATCATTGAACTTCCAGTGTATAATACTCGCCTCTATGAGACTTTCAGCGGTGTCCATATAATTTTATGCCTTAATACCAAAGCTGAAAGTGTGTTGCATTTAGCTATACATTTTTAAAAATCCTGCACTGGTAGGTTCATACAAAAAAAAATTGCCGTGAAAACATCCAATTTAGCTGTTTCCACTTACAGTGAATCAATAGGCTTTGGAGATAAATGGAAGACCTGAAAATGGTATAGGGTCTACACACGTGCAACGTTTCGTTAATGCTATTCCTAAGCAGACATCACTCAAGCACGTCGAGCAGTTTTGTAATTCAACATTTCCCCCCCCCCCCCCCCCCCCGAAATTCTGCACACCTGTTAGCGGCCCGGGGCAAGTGGCCATCTAAGTTGGCATTTATGTAGGGAATGTTAGTTCTGCTGTTTTAACTTCGTAAAAGTATTACGTCGAAAATTCGTGGACAGTGAATTTATAGTTCCTGCTTCTATCGTGCACCATTAGGTTGGCATATTATTACTTAATCTCTTCCCTGACATTTTCGTTGTCCACTACACTGATGCATTGATTTAATGACTGGGTGCACGGCAACATACATCATGATGTTGAACTTCAGGTACACGACCTTGTGAGATGATTCCTTATGGAAAATTACGCAGAAAACGCTAACACGATCTATGACGTAACGTGATTAAGTGAAAGAGACGTCCTTGAAAATTGGGAATTAACAGTAGTTATTTGCAAAAGGCCAGGAACTACGTGAGACGAAAGAATAAATTCGTGCGCAGTGTTAGACTGATTTGATGTATACCATCTGTGAAATTTAGCGGATGAACAACATTATCCGTTAATAGGAAATAGGAGACAAAAATTAACACATCATCGCCCGGCAAATTTTTACAGATGACGTATCAAAACAGGCCGACACAGTACACTAATTTGTTCTTTCATTTCACGTAGTTTCTGAAATTTTGCAAATAACTACTTTTAATTCCCAATTTCCGAGTGTGTGTATTTCCTTTGATGATCTCGCTAGGTCATACATAGGTCGTATTATATATTTTCTAGATAATTTTACATAATTACTAATCTCACAAAGTTGTACCAGAATTCAGGATAATCCCGTATTCTGGAAGAACATAAATTAGCAGAAAAATACTCGAGTGGGGAGTGAACCCAGGGCAAGGCAATACTCTCCGAGTGACGGGCTTTCCATATGGGACCCGTAGGTGTCCGCCATGACATGAAATGAGACCCTAAGATGGAGCGGCGCTGGAATGCAAGGGCGTGGGGAACGGGATTACCCCGAGAAAACCCGCCGGCAAGCGGAATCGTCACAGCACGATTCCCACATCCGGGAGTGAATCCGCTGGGGATCGAACCTCGGATCGCCGTGGTGGGAAGCGAGCTCCCTAGCCACTGCACCACCGCTGCCACAATGAGCAGAAAAGGATATACTAAGCATGGCTTTCAGATGTGCTCATTTATAGGCTATTCACGTTAAAGTGAGCAGTTTTGAAAGCCCAATTATTTGGAATAACTGTCAATAAATATATTTTATTTTAGCCTTAGACGTTAACTTCCGCGTGCGGTGGCATATACACACTGTGTTGATTACTTACATGGCAATATTTATTTTAAAAAGATGGTTAAGGGATGAAATATGGCGGAAAAGGAAAAAAGTAACAAGGGCTCACTTTACCGTGAACGGCCTATGACCGCTAATATCTACACTATACTTTGTTTTGATATGTGTTACTTGCCCTCACAGAGTCGGAACGGCAGTGGTGTGGGTGTGGTGGTCTGAACACTCGCCTCCCACCACGGGTTCGGTTCTCGGTTTGATCAGCCCCGGATTTCAGTCTGTTTGATCAGCCCCGGATTTCAGTCTCTCGAGTAGTGTGGTGGGCGTGACCGTTGGTTGGGTGGGGTTTGCCTCGCCATCGCATTCCGTCCGTGCCCCATCGTCACCCCGCTTCAGCTGCATCAATATTTCGCCCAAATTTATCTTACTCGTTCATAGACTTTCCTTTCGGCTACGTTCTCGAAGCGCGCAGTTCTCCTGGTGTACAGATTGAAACACAAACTGGGCGTGAGGCGTACGGCGCTCCTGGGGCATGCACAAAATGCACTGTAAAGCATGACACGAGCTCGGAAACTAAAACCGAGAGTACGCCATTTTGGCCGAGGACATTTAAGTATTAAAACCGCACTCTTCACTTCATTATGGTATTCTGAGTAGGTTCTCTATACTATTAAACAAGAACGAAAGTTTGCCGCGTCTAATACTTTACGCCCAAATTATGAGGGGGGAGGCTAGGGGGATCAATAGTGCCCTATGTGGAAGGGGACGAGTTATAGTAGCGGACCCTCCCCCCCCCTCTATTTCCTAGGTGGGGGACGGTTTTTGTGCCCCAGGCTTAAGGTTCGTGTGTACCATAAAAGTAGGGTTCGGATGTACCGTAATTATCGTACGCAAGTTCATGTAACCATTTGTCGCTTACCCTTTAGGATTAAGTCTTAAGTATTAATTATTAAGTCTGAAGCATACTCGGGAGGTGCGAACAAGTTCCTTTAGGCGCGAGCGAGCACGTGCCGGCGTTCCCGTACCACACTGTACCATAAATACGATGTTCCCTATTGCACATGCAGTAATTCCCAGGCAACACTGTACCATAATAACTACTAATTCGTACCGTTACCTGCTTCACCAAAGGTGGCTTAGCCCGCTGATTCCGCGGATCCGTTTTCTGGTCTTATGTAACCAATGTGACAACCTAATCTAATCCATATTGGTTTTTTTTTTTGTGTGGTTCGTAGTTAAATATGTCCTGTAGAAACAGATTTTATAAAATCAATGGTCGGAACAGTGAGTCCATTACGGTCTTTGTCACGAACGGGTTCACTTTTTCGTCAGACAGACCATACCTAGAGTTGTACTCATCCTCGTACCCGATGCATCTGGAACTGTACTCCGGGAGCACACCACGTGCCTGTCATGGATTCTCTTGTATGTTGCCGGGAGTCAAGCTTGCCCGTCCATTCCATCCACGTGTCTTCATGTAGCCTCCCCTCTCTCTCGCTACTCGCATTGCCCCTTCTACAACCAAATTCCTGAGCGTTTTCCCACACTCCCCACCGTTCTGCAGAGGATCAAGCAGGATCAAGCGCTCATTTTGGCCGCGCTCGTGTCTGGCGTTCCTCTGCCTCGACTGCACCACTTCAAAACGTTTTTCCTCCACTCGTTTTCACCGCAGAGTCTAGCCGAGGCGTCCGTTCTCCGATGATGTCATGCGCTGCCCGCCGGAGCCTATTTTTACGATAGCCTCTCCGGGTGTCTCCTCCCCAGCAGACGGCGTTTGTTCCTGGCGCTGTTTTCGGCGCCGTTCTTCACCTCGCGTCGGAAGGAGTCGGTACCCGGGATCGCTACTACTTCACAACAGAATAAGTAAGAATGAAGAAGCGAAGCGGTAGCATTTGCCGCGCAAGGCTCTGCTGGTCGGATTTGTTCCACTGGCTAATGTATGTACATGCGTTGAGGAAGAATCTCTGGTGGTCGACTTGCTGTCCGATTAGCGAAAAGTGTTCCGCCGTATTTTTGGCCAGCGATGACATGGCGTGTGTGGCTAGAGTTCGCGATACCCGCCACACTTTTTGACGTGAATACGTCTTTAAATCTGCAACTGTTGTGGGAGGACATCCAGACATTCCGATGATAACAAAATCTGGGGATAGGCCTACAGTTTGGCATTGCAGTTCCGAATTTATCGTCTACATACAACATTCAATTACACCACTCGATCTGCAAAGGATCAAGGAATATGTTACATTGAGTGAGGACTGCGAAGCATGGCGAGCGGCGTTAGGGGGGGGGGGGGGGGAGGGGGTCGCGAAATTTTGAGTTCGTTTCGCAGCGTCTCATAACTCCCGCGTGGTATAACTTTTGACTAGGAGAAGATACGACGCTCGTTTAAGTTTCAATCGACAGCTCTCGTTAAGATCACTCAGTTGCGTGTATAAAAACATTTGTATGGCGATGAGTTTAATGTAAAAATTCAAGAAAACTTAACACAACGTTGGCCTATACTCGTCAAAAAGCCAAGTCGAAATACATAAATCGTACACGGTTGGAAAGAGCATCTCAAAAGCAATCCAGTGATACTCATAAAACCCCATATGATCGAGTGAAGTGCTGCCGGGAACGTAAAATAAACATCAAGGTGGTATCTCCAACACAGCCACGCCCCATTTTTTCTTGTAAATTCTTCAATATTGTTGAGGCGTCACGGTCGTGTGTCGGGAAGACCTGACCGCCCAGCCTTCGGCACGGCTAGGTTTACAAACGCCGGGAAACCACGTGGTTCGAAGCCCACGGTAATCGGGAGTTTCGGTTTCTTGAGCCTTTCGGTCCACATCCGCGTAATATACGTTATAGTAATTTGTCTACCAAGCGTCACAAGAAGACCCATGATTGATTTTGTTTGCTGGTCGGTAAAAGCTGTTCACGATAAAGTGAGCACTTTTGAAATCAACCTCAGAAAAAAGTCACTGCTCCTACCTGCATATATTTTAACGGGCGCTCTGAGTGACATGCGCCCAGTAAAGTTGGTAACGACGGGTGGGAAGTAGTTCCGTACCTTAACGTCGAATAAAAAGTGTTAGGTAACAATTTCTGATAATTTAAATTATTTGTTTCTCTTTCTGTTTTGTTTTAATGCATCGGGGTGTAAAAATGAGCAGATTGGTAAAATATTTACTTTTCTAATAATTTCACAGTTTAACTTGACCGACGCTTGAATAAAGTGATGAGGCACATGACGATGTTAATCTTACATAAGACGGAAAAGTACACAACGTGCATATAAGTAGATCTTAAGCAGGGCTTCCGAAAGTGTTAATTTTACCTTGAATAGCCTACAATCTCTCACCTGCTAAGGTGTCTCGTTCTATCCCAGAATGTTCCTCACCACGTGGGCAGCGTCGCTGTTTTCTTGGCCCACTGCTGTTTTCTCTCACCTTCTGCACTCTATCGCCACTCTGCTTCCATCTGGTCTCCACTAATCTGTCATCCAGGCTGGCCAGGATTTGAACGCCTGTGCTGTGGGAGCGGCAACCACCACCCTTTGGCGCTAGTATTTTCTGGCCTATCCATGTTGACCCTGCTGAAGGGAAAACAGCTTGTGAAATAAATCGGCCAAACATGGTGTACTGTTTCTGGCGGACGAACTGCCGTCTTCCTGCACTCATAACATCAGAGTGCAGGACCCCTTTGAAATTTCCAGGACCACATAAGTAGAAAAAATCCTACACAAATGTAACCCTTTCAATTTTCCTGTAGAAATTGTTTTTTCGGCAGTGGTTTCCCATCATAAGTTAGAGTTAATTAAATAATACATTAAATTATAATTACAGTTATAATAATAGTATATAGGCTAAAGAATGATCAAGTGTTAAATTATATACTTCCTTCTAAATTAAAATCCCTTCCCCTAAAAAAATTAATTTTGATTAATATATTGGATTTCATATAATAGAGTTAAAGACTTATTATTGGGATCTATGTGAGGAGTGGGGATTAAAAAGTTGTCCAAAGATCCCCCTTTCGGCTACTACCTGATAAAGGAATTGAGTAATATTAAATAGAAAGTCCATTAATTGTATTTTGTATTATATATATATATATATATATATATATTAGAGATCAGTTATGGCCAACAGCCGGGTACTGATAAAATTTAATTTTGACCTGTTGTCCGACATATGTGGTGATCCACGTCTCTTGCAAGAGTAAAACTCGCGTAGCAATTCCTGGACCGATTTTATTTTTACAACACTTGATGTATCCAGAATATACCCACCTTAAGTTTTGACAATTTATTCCTGTGTTTTGTGGAGATTATTATTATATCCGCATACCACGTGTGCCTCTAGTAACTGTATAGCCGCATCATTCTTGCCGTGTGGTATCATCTCCTATAGGCTGTTAACGGTAAAGTGAGCACTTTTGACGGCCTGGTTACTTTTTCCTTTCAGCCATTTTTTATCGTTTAAACATCTTTTTAAATAAATATTGCCATGTAAGCAATAAACACAGTGTGTATATTCCACCGCACTCGGAAGTTAACGTCTAAGGCTAAAGAAATGCATACGCATTGACTATTATTCCAAATGAGAGGGCTTTCAAAAGTGCTCACTTTACCGTAAATGACCTTTAGTCGTTAGTACTCGCTCCAAAGACTGATAGCTCTGTGTTGTGTGAGCATTTCCAACTCGTCAGTCGGCAGGCCGTCATAATCTTAATTCCTATTCATGTCTTACAGCTTGCCCTCCGGAAATTGCAGTTAACTCCTGGAAGAAGAAAAAATTGCCCGTAATTGCATATAGTGTAAGACAAACACAAACTGGAATATCGACAGAGATAGTGTTAATGAATTCTCTGTCTTTTGTTAAATACATATTACGGTAAGAATTGACTAAGAGTAAAATATCTGTGTTTCTATTTCATGATGTCACTTATTGGCGTTTGAAACCCAGACATTGGCTTCAAGGCGCGCTGTCAAATTTTCACTTGTGGCAGGGACATTCAGATGATTTATATAATAGTGAACTACGTACACAGTAAAAAATAATAAACTAGTTACCACAGATTTTCTTGTAACTCTACAACTAAAAATATATATATTTACAACGCGTCGTTTTATGAAACACAAAATCGTTTAGGTAAGTCTGTGTTTATAATAAACTTGAAATCTACAGTACTTTCTTGTTAAAATTTAACTTTACATCTACACATTCTACATTCATGTTTCATAAAAGTTGATCTAGTGTGAAGCATATAACATGACTCAGGACGTAGGCAAATATGTAAAATGTAACAACTCACTCATGTAGATGCAATAGTGATGTAATGTCGATGTATGTGTACATACCGGGATCCCTTAGAATCAATGAATATGTACGTGTACACCTCAACAACACTTGTTTAATAGTACACCTCAACAACACTTGTTTAATAGTGTAAGTAGTAGCGGAATGTAAGTTTGAGCACAAGGGGATGGGTGAGCGGTTTCGGATTCGGGGAGCCGACACGTTATTACGTCTTCCGGCCTCCATGTTGTGTGTCATTGACCTTTTACCCCTGACCTATATGACCTTTGACCTTGACTCCGGGGACCTTTGACCCCAAAAACCCTTTAAAAACATCACAAAAATTCCCTCATAATTCCCAAAAAATTCCAAAAAATTTATTATTAAAATTTTATTAAAATTTATTAAAAAATATTTAAAATTTATTCTCAGAAATCACCCATTTTCCCTCAAAAATGATTAGTAGCCCTTCAAATCAAATTTTAACCCAATCTAAGTAATTTGAGGGGATTCCTTAGGACCTACAGAGCAGTAGCGACCATATTGGTTTTATAGGCATACCCTATGCCAAATCTATACAAGGGATACAGGATAGGATTCAGACCTAAGCATCAACCATCTTGCATCCATATTGTATGCAGATGACCTTTGACCCTGAACCAGAACCTTAACCTTTGACACTACAAATAAAAAATTCACAAAAATATTTTAAAAAGACGTGTTCATGACGCGTTTCAAAATGGCGTCGTTCCAGGCCTTCCAGAACAAATAGACGTTATGAGTTTCGCCATTATTAAAGTATGAAATACCAATACGTCTCTGTAGTAGGATGATGCTTTCGTAGGAAAACTAATTTATTAAGAGTTAGTTGGAGCTGCGCGTCCAAGGTTAAGAAGCGAGGGAACAATACGGGCGACCACAGATTAAGCTACGCCCTTATCTTCGTATTTTTCTCTTACCGTATAAGGAAACTGCACAGGCAAGCTTTAAAAATGCGATATTCGACTATCTTCACAATTTTTTTCTCCAATAATAAACTAAATATGACGAAAGTGAAACAATGGGGACATAGATAATTGTTTTTTTAATATTTTCTGACAAAAAGTCGTATTTGCAGAACACTTATTTTCCGAGATACGCGTATTCGTGCAAACAATTATTTCACAAAAAAAAAACCTGCAGGTCAATATAAACCCTTAAGCAGGAACAGGAAAGGTCCCGGACTGCTTCCGCTGCAGGTACGAAACAGAGTGTAGGGCATTTTCTTACGTTTACCAACCGTCCACTGACCAGCGTCGTAACTAGTACTATATATATGTGTATATATATCTACCCCCTAATTCTGCTACGCGAAAGAGGAGTATCGGACACCCTAACCATTAGTTTTACACCCAGGCTTCGCCCACTTCGGGTGAGCGTCCTGCTACAGGCCTACCTCTTCGAATGGTGATGGCGGAGAGTGAGAACTTCCATACTGACTGGCGTTAGCTAACCCTGTCCTACATTGCCAGCCAATCCTAGCGTAGGGTTTAAATCTGCCAGCCATTCGCAAGGCTTCCAACTTAAAACTACCCAAAACGATCCACTCCAACGGCCTAACGTAATGAAAGTCATAATATGTGGCTTCGAAACGGAGATACGAACACAATAAGAGTGTTAAAATCATTGTAATTTGCATTCATAAAAACATTACGTTTGACAAACGTGGAAAAATACACAAATTAATTAGATATTCACGTAGACGTGTAAAACGTGGGTGCTACAAGTGTACTTATATTATTACAAAAATAATTTTGGCAACTAATTTTCAAACAATTCTTTGTAAAATGCAGGTTTTGTTTATACAGCGTAGACACATTTATTATTATGCATTCTTTATTAAGGAAGAAAAGTGAGGGGGGGGGGTGTGTTGTGAAGTTTTGTGCTGCTTTAAATGCACTAAATACACACTGGTAGGGGGTGTTTGATTCTTTGATGTGTTTCCATCTGCATAGCTGCTAACCCGGGCATACACACAAATTCTTCAGTATTTCTGGTTGGGGAGGGGGAGAAAATACAGTCATTTGTAGTAAATATGTACACCACATTTTCGCTTAAAATGAAGGTTCTACAGCACCCCATCTCGATGCATGTCTACTTCATGGTGATTTATAAAACGATGTAATATGAAGAATTCTTTTGTTCATGAAAGAATGGGAAATAATTGCGTCATCATGAATCCCGTTTCGGGAAGAACGAGCAGCAATGCAAACTTCCGCGCAGTATCCCATTGTTTTGAGAGAAATGCGATTCAATGTCGCACGTGCTTCGTGATTTGTGCCTCGCGGTCACAGCTGACTCGAATTCTACATATCAAGGCAATGCCACAGCTCACACACACTACACATACACGCTTGAGAATACGTACCTGTTCTGATCTTTGATAGAATGTAAAGCTGTCGGTATTTACGAACTGTTCAATAATGCGGTCCCATCGCCTTCTGATGTAGAAACACAACCGAAAAAAAAACCGGGTTCGATTCCCGGAGGGAATCTTGCCCGGACGATGCCGCTTGACGGCGGGTTTTCTTGGGGATCTCCCGTTTCCCCCGCCCTTTCATTCCTGCGCTGCTCCGTACTCACCTCGCTTCACCCCCTCGTCCGGTTACCCCCTCTCATCACACCCGATGTTATGAAACGACAAGCCCAAAACTTTCTTAAACTCAACAACTTTAAATTAAAACATTTTCTGTTATGAAAAAATCAGACAGTCTGTCTAAAATGAATTATTTGGCAAAAGTTGACTTCGGTCAACACTTTTAATTAGAGGTTGACGAAATGGGGTTTGCATCTAGTGACAATGATACATCTTTTCTACGCATATGGTGTGGAACCATTCATTGACTCAGTACCTGATGTTTTAATTAGGAGGGGTCCTGACGACACATGGTGTCATGGACATCCTACATCATGATCGAGGCACTCTCGTGACTTCATACCCTGATACAGTGTGCCAACACCGACGTTGTCAAGACAGCAATGAGTGTATGGAAACCATGTGAGCACTCTCGTGACTTGCGAGGTTCCCAGAACATGTGTGGGACCAACTCCGATCCTGTGACGATCTGCAGGATAGTTGGAACAGCTGAGGACACCATAGCTAAATGGTTTCCTTCCGAACCGAATATGCGCGTGTATCCCGGCCCTAATGGGCGTGCTGCATCCTGCTCGCATAGCATTCCTTGTGTATGTGATAAAACCAACGCTCAGTTTTATTTTGCACGCAAAAAAAATATTATACTGCATAGGCAGCGTGCAATGGCGGATGAGAAGGATACACCGTTAATAATCAGACAAAATATCGCTATTGAATTTTGTTTTTAAGTTACGCAAAAAATGGCCAGAAAACGTCAAACAGGTGTACAGTAAAGAATTAATTGGCAGATCGTCCATATTAAATTTGCGGAAGCAATTTAAGAAATACGAAAGTGGTGTGCAGCATCAGCTGAGAAGTGGGCGACCAGCAATATCATTTTAGCTGATAATTAGGGACAGGTGTTTTTCGCGAAAATATTGATGGCCATGCTAGAATTCAACATCGTACGCCTTTGGTTATTGGCTGCGTATCAACGTGAGAACACATGCTCTTGTTTGACTGGGCGAATAGTAATAAAGTGCTCTGATACTGAACGTCCATGATTCGCTGACAGACACTTGAGGTACGTGACATTTGAAATCATCCAACCTCGAAAGTGCATATGAACTGGCCTTGAAATCTTTTCGCGAAAAACACCTCTTCCTACTGATAAATCACGAATCGACAAACTTCTTTCTACTTTCGGCAGTGTCTCTTTCATGATGTTCTCACCATGCACCGCCTTCTAACCTTGATTCCAGATCACGTTGTTCTGACAGTGGTATTAACAAAAACAAAGTTTGCTGTTAGAACATGGAGGTTATCATACTGTGCAGCTGGAGTGTGTTCTCGGCCCCATGTTCTCTTTGCGGCTGTAGTGCAGTGTTTGAATACTTCCGGCAGTCTTCTGAGATATATCTGAGCATTTGTGAAAGTCCTGCTTGCACTCCTTTGTTTGCTCTCCCGTCACAGTGGAAGGCAACGACTTTCTAGAGTAGTGGGAGCGAGAATGATGTTGAACCACCCACCCACCCCCTACTCTGGAATTGCAGTAGTGTGTATGGATCTCAAGCATATAAACATATACCAAAATACTGTTGCCTAAGTTTCTCTCAGCTTTATATACAACCCCATAATGAATTCTAGTGTTATGATACTGTGTAACAAAACTTATGCTATGCCATTTGAGACACTCCCTAACTCCTCTTCAAGGTACAGCAAACGCTTCATTTGGTTTAGAGATTGTCCGGTCCTGTTCCGGATTTGACGATTAGTATTCACCCGTTAACCAAGTGTTACAGCCGGCCTTCCGTGGCGCAGTCGGTTGGTGCGCCGCCGTCGGTATAGAGTGCAGGAGGTTCTGGGTTTGAATCCCAGGTAAGGCATGGGTGTTAGTTTCAGTTAGGTGTAAGTTAGTTTCTAAGCCGTCCCCTAATAGGCCTTCAGACATAATACTGGGGGACGTTAATTAGCTATTTCCAATCCAATCCAAGTAAACTGTTACAAACTTAAATATGTATATTCATGTAACATATCTCATCTAATGTATACAAAACAAAATAAAGTATATTCCAACTCACGAGTTTATACACTACGCTTTTAATTCGCTGTCAACGCTACTGTAAACATTTCAATTCGTGTTTGTGGACAGGGAGAGAGTCTTGAAGGTGTTCAACCAGCTGTACGAGCTATTTCGTGTTCTCGGCGGCCAAACAGTGTGACGGTTCGAGTCCACGGAGCACAGTTTCGTCGAGCACATGCTTCGGAGCCGATTATCGCCACCTTGATGTCGACTCACAAAGAACATTACGTAAGCTACGTTTGCAATGTCTATGTCGTTAAAAGGAGCCGCTGTGGCGCAGCGGCTAGAGCAGCTCGCCTCCCACCAAGACCAGCCGGTGTTCAATTCCCTCGCACCGCGGGTTTTCTTGAGGATTTCCCATTTCCCTTGACCTTGCATTCTGGCGCTGCTCTATTCTCGCCTCGCTTTATTCTCATTGACTCTTAAGATCCTGACGTTAATAGTCGCCCAAACCTCCTTTCCTCTACTCCATGTCGTTGAGAAGTAAACGAGGCCAATTTAATACTGCAGCTCTTCCTCCTCCATCACATCCACCTAATTGTTCCAGGTAAGTCGAAAGGTATACGATCGGAGTTATTAAACGGAAAAAAAATTACGTCATATTATTATAAGTTGTTCTTATACCAGTCCGGTATAGGTTATTCTTACTGGTTGTTCGCGACTGATAGACCACTTATGAAAGTCCTTACGATCTGTTTTTGTACCCATTTTGTATCCTTTCGTCATATGTAAAATTAGCATCACTTTGGACTTGATCATGTGTCCATCAAGTGTTTTTGGGCGTAAACAAGTTGCTAATATAATTTTTACCCAGCTGTGCACGGGTAAAAATTATATTAGCAACATATTTACACCTGAAATTCCTTTTTATGACTATAATCATTTTTCTTTGCTTACTACACTGCATAGGCTATTCACGGTAAAGTGAGTACTTTTTTAAGGCCCTGCTAAATTTTTCCTTTCAATTAATTTCTACTTTTCCGCCACTTTTTAGTGTAAACATTGCAATGTGACTAATAAACAGAGTGTATACATTTCATCACTCGAAAAAGTTAATGTCTGAGACTGCAATAAAATATATTTATTACGAGTTAATGCCTTTTGGAAAGGCCTTTAAAAAGTGCTCACAGCCTATAGTTAAAATGGTTGCCTAGTTCTCGCCTTGTTGAGTAAATAAATTGTTCTTTCCATAGGTCTTAATAACAGTCCAAATCGTGTATCGACTTCTATTGACAAACTTCACTATTTCATTGTTGTTGACTTTGCATATCGATTATGGTTTGTCTTTCTAACTTTCTAAGAGTGTCACCTTTTTTAATTTACACCCCATTTTCCACGCCAATACGTCAGTAATTCTTCATTAACAGGTAACCTGTATACATTTCTAGGTTAATCTGTAGCTATTTCGTGCATAGAACTAGAATAAAGTGTTCTAGGTGTGTAGTAGTAAAGAATGTTATCATAAATAAGCCATAACTATTAATGTAGTAAACTACGCTTCAAGTATAAAAGGATGAAAGTCTACATATTTTCACGTCAAAAAATATTGTGACAGTCAGTATTATTTACATTGTTTGGTTTACATAGTCTTAACAGAAATATCACTATATGTATGCTTCGTCGCAAAGCATTTCTATGGAAAATTTTAGGGTACCATTTCCTCGTGTACCTTCGATAGGAGAATCAAATGAAGCATTACTAGGTATATAAGGACGGGAACAGTTTTGCTAATGAATTGTTCTATAATTGTCGTATGCTGTATGTCCTAACTTACCAAGTATTTTGTGATTGTAATTCTTCTGTACAAATACTTTTCTTCGTCACTGTATATGCAAAGGTTAACGTTTCTTACTTGCCGACAGACGTCGTATGTACGAGCGCGCTCCGTCACCTGCATGAGACGGACAGCGGAGGAGAGAGAAGTGGCAGTTGACGGTTACCCTCTTGGCGGGAGAGGGGAAGTTTATAGCCGGTGGGGAGGGGCGGCGGACAACCAGTCCGACCAGACTCCAGCACCGCTCCTCCACACTGTTGTTCGTTTCCCCTTCAGTCGAGAGCTGGCTTTCGGTGCGCAAGGATATTGTTGTGTACGCGTGCGTTCGTGTGCATCTGTGCGGGCGCGTTCCGAAGTGCGTGCGTCGTTGGAACGGGCGCTTTCCGAAGTGCTTGCATCGTTGGAATCACCGGTAGGCATGCGGGAACCACCCGCAACACTTCTGGCAACAACCCCTTTGTTTCTTTTTCAACCAACGCCAGTGTTTTATTCGTCCGTAGTTTCGACAAAGGACGTCATTACCACATATAGCAGTCTAGTAGCTGTGTTTTTTCCCCTTCTCATTTTAAACTTGGCCAGGTCGCCTCCGAGCCATCACGGGGCAAACTCATAAAATTCATGTTTGTTCCACGGTCGCGTTGTAATCTCGTATCCTAAATTGTTTGAACATGTGTGCGTTTTTTGAAACATGCATACCGTATCCGTAACTCCGGTGATTTGTTTGTAGCCTACTCCCAGAATGACGAATTATAGAGGGAACTCTCATAAGACACGGAATACCTACTTGTAAGCAGTTTGGCAAGTGAATTTATCCGAACAAATTGTGTGTTAATTAGTGCGATACTGGTTGTAGTTACTGCCTTTCATAACGATTCCTGACAAGAAGGTCCAGTGACTCGCGTGTTCACATAGACGCTTCTGTAGGGAGCAAACACTGCCGCCTTGTTCCCTTTCCACATGCCGGCGTGCATCAAAGTATGGAAGCGGACCGCGCCGGGTCACTTCGAACTCTGCAACCGTAATTAGAGGCTGCGGTTACACGCGATGCAGCACTACTTCACTAAAACAAGTTCAGCTATCGAAGAGGTTGCATTACCTTCCAACGAGTACCGATTGCAGTTGTTCGTTCAAAGTGAACAGTTTTCATAAGTAGTTTCGAACGACTTCTCTTCTCTGCTGCGCTCCTATTGGTTGCTTCGAAGTAAACAAGCAGTGTAATAAATATTGCTGAATTTGTCGGGACTTTCTACACTTGTTGAATTAACTTAAGTTTAAGGTTGAATGAACTAATAAGCCATTATGCCATTACCGCGATAGTGTAGGTTTTTATAACAATTAAAAGATCAATAGTGAACATTTTGGAGGCTATTATAATTAAAAATCATACATGTTAAGTTACATGTTTGTTGAGGTTACAATTTCCATTGATTTCATTCTGTTTTGGGTGTATGACCGCGAAAACACGTTCATTTTTTTAAACGTGTTCAGACATGGCTACTGAATGTATTTAGCTGAATGTGTTTAACAGCACTCGTGTAACCAAGGCCTAGCTTGTTGAAAATTCCCCGGCTACATTCATTTTGCCGCGATTGTACAGTGCGATTGTCAGTCGCCTACTTGGGTCCCTTAATTATAGTGCACCCCCCCCCCCCCCCCGCGGTTATACGTCGAGAATCATGAAACGTTCTCATACCCATTTTTTTTTTTTACATTATTTTGCATATGCTGTTTTCTCTGATATGCTCACAATTTTTAACGTGGACATTTTTTATTTTTTAGGTAATTTTCCGTGTTTGGGGTATATTCTGACGGGAATGTCGTAGTTAACGAATTTTTGTCATCGGAGAATGTAGCAAGGAGATGTATTAGACCACACACTGATTTCTTTTCCACTTTTATACTTCTTAGAGTTTCGTTCTTTGTGAAACGGTTTTCCGATTTGGGCTGGAAAGTTGTATTTATAGACTAGGCCAGCTCGTTAGAATGTGATGGTTTGGTACTTGTGAATGCCTCTTTTCAGTAGCTACTTTAGATTATTGATGAAAAATGCTTCTTTTCGGTATGTTACTTAAGACTTTTGTTTGCTAGCTAGTGTTTATACAGCAGGGTAACTAAGATACCTGCCTCTTTCCGTAATTGACTTTGAATTCATAACGAGGGGTTTAGAAAGTTATGAATACTGATTCTGTTAATGTTGAAGATTATGTTTCTTTTTAAACTTGAGCTTGAGTAACTTAATTGATGTAACAATGTTAAAAACATTTTGTAAGATTTCAATTCAAACTCTTGCTAGTATGTGGTTTCTACCTCTTCCCCCTCCCCTCATCATCGTTTTTTCGCCCTTCTACTTCAACTCTTACACTTCTCCACATGTACTGATTGATTTTCGTAGGTGATTTGTTTTGTGAACTTATAATGGAACCCCATAATTTTTCGAGGCCACCTCGTGAAAGCCGGTATCACACGCTCCAATTCCCTCGTGCTGAAAATACGTGCTGCATCGGATCACTGCATGTATTCGATGTTACCGTGTAATATTTTATTTTCTCGTAAATTAATTATACAAAATTGGCGATGTTTCCACAACCTCTTAATTTGGAAAACTAACAAAGAGGCCTATAAATAGTATTTCTCGTTACGGCCTCTTAGTGGGTATTGGAAACCACTCAGAATGCAGGATAGGATATTGACTGCCAGGAAATCTAGTCACGTGTGCTACTGTACTTCATTCGTTTTCCATACAGGGATAGGCGCAAGGGAGGTATGGACACAGCAAAACGTGCAGATTTTCGATAATGTCTGAAAAAAGTTAAGCAACCTCGTTTTAGTAAAGAAGGAAAAGAGTAAATTGATAGGAGGCTTAATAGGGACCATTAAGGGTTTTCAACAATAATAATATTCGTTGATAACCTTCATCTCAGAAGTTCGTGCTACGGAATAAGTTCTTAGTACGGAGTATCGAGTACAAGGAATGGTCGTCGTCTGCCAAGTTAGCATTCTAACATCCATTGCGGAGGAAACAGAAAGGTTTCGTGTCGTATAACACATTAGCTCAAAAACTATACCAGCTACAGAGATCAAACTTATAGCAAAGTTGCAGATAATCATAGCACATCTCACGTTCGTTCCTTCTAGAAGAGAAATACGGGTCACACGTTGTTCTAGGTTAACTGAACGCTTTTGAAGTCATCTTTCGAAAAATGTCACTCCCCATGTTTGAATAATATTTTAACTGACGTACTTAACTCATGCTCCCAGTAAAGTTGGCAACGACGCCGGAAGAAAAGTTAAAGGTGGACTCACAACTATCCGTCGCATCCGTCAGGCAGAGCACGGTTTTTTCTATCCGTCAAATATTTTTCGAACTTTAACTTTGGACGGACCGACGGATGGGCCACCGCCTATCTCACGACATTCCGTAAATGCGAATACGCACTTTAAAATAAAATACAAGGCTGTGTATTTGTATATATTATATTTGGTGGTAAATTCAGAAATTCAGAAATTTTAATAATATTTCAGTATAAATTCTTATCATGTAAACAAATTGTTTGCACAAAATGTTTCTCTCTTGAAAATGTATTTCCAACCAATATATACCTCCAACTAAAGAGAGATCACGATGTTATGTTGTCACGATGATATTTTGTCGTACAGATGGATTGACGGATGACGGACGGGTGCGACGGATGGTTTTGAGTCCAGCTTTATTCGATGTCTTAACGTAGAATTAGAAGCGTTACGTGAACATTTGTGTACACTGAAATGACTTATTTTGCTCTCTGCTTTTTGCACGCACATACGTGTAAGAAATCGCGCAGATCTGTAGACTATTTACTTTCTTAATAATTTAACATATTCGCTGACAGACGTACGGGAGTGAAGTCGTAAGGCTCTTGTCAATGTTACGTTACAAAACAACACGACGTGCACACAAGTAGGCCTGAAGCAGGGTTTTCAAAAGTGCTCAGTTTACCGTGAACAGCCTATACTTAAATAGGTGTTCACGGTAAAATGAGCACTTTTGAAAGCCCTGCTTAAGATATACTTGTATGCACGTTATGTATTCTTTCGCCTTATGTAAAATTATCATTGTCATGGGCCTCATCACTTTGTTAATGCATTGGTCAGGTGAAAATGTGGAATTATTAGAAAAGTAAATATGTTACAAATCTGGAAATTTTTACACTTAGATGGATTAAAAAAAAATAACAGAAAGATAAGAATAATATTTTAAGTTATCACAAATGGTTATATAACAATTTTTATTCGGTGTTAAGATATGGAATTACTATTTCTCCATCGTTACCAACTTGTCACTCGGTGCGCCCGTTAAAATATATGCAGGTAGAAGCAGTTATATTTTCCAAAGGTTGATTTCAAAAGTGCTGACTTTATCGTGAACAGTCTTTGGTAGTAGTGTTTTTCCTGGAAAGCCATCCTTACTCAGGTCGCCCGAAGCGGCGCAGCTGGCTGTTTTTCTCCGAAGAGAAACGCCAGACGAGCAGAACGCTTTGATGTGGGACAGATATTGTGTGTGACCTCGGCGGGAACGAACAGTCGCCTACACGTTCGTGAGAGGCATTGGTCGTCGGTGCGAAGTCCCGCATGCATGTGAACGCGGCGTGCGTTCCACAACCGCGCGCTGCTCACGACCGTGTGAACCCGGCTTTGTCCCGGCCCCAATTGATAAAAGGGGGGGGGGGGCAAATTACCCATGTGGACGCAGTAGACGTTGTTACATATGTAATGAGGTTCCGCGAAACGCGTGTCTGGATGTTTCGCGTGAGTCACGGCAGCTCACGATGTTTTTTTTTTTATTGGTTATTGTTTTGTAAACACTTTCTCTTCGCAGCCATTTCGTCCCCCTGCCTTCTCCGAGCTGGCTGGTACGTAACTTGCTCACAAGGTCAGCTTTCCAGATGGACGAGTTTTATTTTCAAGGTCTGCGAGGGGAAAAAAAAAAAAATAGGTTGCCCGTGTTTTCTGAAATGGCGTTTAATAGCCGATGTGGTTTTAGAGTCGCGTGGTTTGATTGGGGGGGGGGGGAGGGAGGTAGGGACGCCGATTAGTTCAATGTTAACTCGATCGAGTTGTATAGGCTGCTCACAGTTAGCTCTTTTCGAATCAACCTTTGAAAAATATTATTGCATCTACGTGCATGTATTTGAAAAAGTCTCACCGACTGGCCGTGCTCCCAGTAAAGTTGGCAACGATGGAGTGAAAGAGTTCCATATCTTTACGTAAAATTATAATAGGCTGTTCACGGTAAAGTGAGCATTTTCGAAAGCCCTGCTTAAGATATACTTGAATGCACGTTGTGTATTCTTCCGCCTTATGAAAAATTAACTTTGCCATGGGCGTCATCACCTTATTCGTGCGTTGGTCAAGTGAAATTTGAACTAATTAGAAAAAGTGAATATCTTACAAAATCTGCTCATTTTTAAACTTGAATACATAAAAAAAAAATAAAAAAAAAAAGCGAAAGGAATAAATTTAAGTTATCACAAGTAGTTAGCCTACCTAACACTTTAAATATGTTACCAACTTTACTGGGCGCATGCCACTCAGTGCGCCTATTAAAATATATGCAGGTACGAACAGTATCTTTTTTTCTAAGGTTGAATTCAAAAGTGCTCACAAAACATTTGTGAATAACGAAATTATTATTTTTGCTTTCTGCTTTTTAATGCATATAATTATAAGACATAGCAAATTTGTAAACTATTTACTTGTCTAATAATTTTACATATTCCCATGACCGACACATGAATAAGTGGCCAGGTCCGGGGCAATGTTAAGGCCCTGCCACAATTGAGCAGATGCATCTGTCCGTCGTGCTGTCAGTCCACGTATATTTCAGATCACCGCGAGCCTAGCGTGCTAAAGGCCGGGCTACAATTGCTATAAGCACATCACCAACATATCACAGTGATACACATAAGAGTTAAAGTGCTTGTTTTCAGTTAAGAGTGGCTACAATCACGCATAGCAATAAGAATTTACCTAAGCGCAGTTATAGTAACAAGGCGAGTTAAACTGGTTTCACTTTCCGTATTACTATCGCTGTGCGTCAATATTCAGCCATTAAGAAGCCCTGACACACTACGTTATCAAATGAAAAACTTATTTACGAATGAAGAAAGACTTCATTCCTCGGGCTGATATTGTGTTTGGTTTATCTATGGATAATTGCAACCACGGAAGTTCTGTAACTTTTTAGATAACGTTAATAGTAAAATTTGAAATGAAAATAATTTCTCATATTAAAAACGCTTCACACCAATCGAAAAGCGGCCACGGTGGCTGAGCGATTAGCACGCTCGCCTCTCACCAAGGCGAACCGGGTTCAATCCCCGGCCGAGACACCGGATTTTCGCATAGGAATCGTGCCGGACGATGCCGTTGGTCGGCGGGTTTTTCTCGGGGATCTCCCGTTTCCCCCCGCCCCCCTCATTACGGCGCCACCCCACATTCACCTCACTCGCCCTCATCGGCTCTCAAGACCTCGTTGTTAAGAACTGTCCAAATCTCTTCACTCACTCACCAATCGAAAATTGTTATAACCGCTACCAGCTATACAGAACTTAATTTCTTCGGTACAAATGTAGCAACATAAACAAACTAATATTATTATCGTTATATGAATTGTAGCCAGACCACTGTGCTTGTGTTGTGTTCTGTATGTGCTTATCGTTATAGGCCTAACTGTGAATGTGTAGGTATATGTCAATTGCAGCCCGGCCCTAAGACTGAGTTTGTCTAATGGATGAAGTTGTAACAATTTTTTTTAGTAAAACCAAGTCAATGTTGGTATCAAACTGTCAGAATGGACTCTCTTAACATCTGGTATTGGCCATAATTTCGCATTGTTTTCTGCTGCTGGGATAATCCAAAACAACATTCATAACACAGAAACAGCTAACACCACACTTACTAGACACAAGAAAATGTAAGTTACCGCTTCTATGTGCCAAAATCCGTCTATTTAATGCTTATGAAAACCTTGACCTCGTCATTGGGCTCAGTTGGAATACAGTGTCTGGTTGGGAGGCGAGACCTCTAGCCGCTGCGCCACCGCGGCCCCTCAATGTGAACAAGGTCATACTAGCCTGTCACTGCGTAGATTCGCAAACTTTCCCATTTCCCAGTTTCCATATTCAAACGAAATATGTCCGAAAAGCTGTCTGTCATTTGAATAAATGCACATTGCCTTGTGACAGGATATTTCACAGACATTGAGAACTATCTTTACTATCGACAAAATAACCCGAGCGTTATTTTAATGCAATGCTGGGTTATCAAGAACGCTCTGTGTTGGCATACTTACTACATGTGCCTGGAACCACATATTTTTATATACTAAACGCAGTTATCGTCAGACAACACAGTATGTTATATTCCATACTCATTCGATCTCTTGAGAACTCTGTTAAGCTTTGAAAAGATCATGCGCCTATTTTAAGCATACATCAGAAAAAAATAATGTTCTCGTCTCGATCACTGGTAGTTGGAGACGGCTAATGCCATCTCCGCCAATTGAAATGCCTAATTAGTGTCCAGGGATGCATTAGTAGACAGTAAACATTTCTATCAATCACCTGGCGGAAGCAGTTAACTCTTTTGTGCCTCAGCCCGCTGCTGGATTCGACAAGGGGCGTTGGGGGGGCCAATTTTCTCGGCCGGATGCGCGCGCAGACCGGAACCACGCGGGTAGAAGCCACCCACCGGAAGTTGTGGAAGAGGGCGAGTTTGGCGCCCCCAGACGGTCGCTGAAGCCCGGGATAGGAACGGCCTAATAACAATACAACTTGAGCAGATGCTAAATGGAATGTAATCGCGAAGCGTTTTATTTGCGGTAACGCATGATATTTATTTGGAAACGCTTGCACTACTTTTTGTGAAATATTTAGATCAACTTAGGCCGTTGTATAAAATGCACCTCATTATGTACTAACTAAATTTTTTGACGTGTAAAATCTGTTTGCTGGTTTTAAAATGCTACTACAATAAAAAAAAATATATATTGTTATCTTAGTGTTAAATTTACAATTTACAGAACAGCCTAACAGATATGGTCTATAATTATCTCTAAAAGACCAAAATACATTTATGTTAACTTTATTGTAGTTCACACTGTTCGAAGAAAATTATGAACATAATTTCAGCTGCTTAGATGTGGAGAAGGCTTTTTTGAAAACGGTCTCACTGATATAGGCTGTTCACGGTAAACTGGGCACTTTTGAAACCCCAGCTTGAGATCTACTTAGATGCATGTTGTTTAGTCTTTCACCTTATGTAAAATTAACATTGTCATGGGCCTCATCACTTTATTCATGCGTTGATCAAGTGAGACTGTAAAATTTTTATAAAAATAAATATTTTACAAATCTACTCATTTTTACATTCATACATACATACACTCGCAATTGGGCAACCGCCCGGTGGCGAGCTCTCTCCTCTCCTTTACCCAACCAACTCCTTTTCCACTCCCTTCCTGAATTTACCAACCCTCTCACAGATACCAATTCCTCCCTCAACACATTCCACTCCCTCACAGACCTCACAAGCATGGACTGCGCACCCCGCTCCGTTTTCCTCCACACCCTTTGAAGCTTCTCACTTTTGTTTCCTCTTCCTCTAAACACCCCCTTACTTAGCTTTCAGTGTAGCCCTCCCCATCCTCCTTCTTCATTCACCACCCCGTACATCCTGACTAGCCGTTCAACTTTCCACCTGTCCCTCAATGAGCTCCATCCCATTTCTTTTATCATCACTGATGGCCTATAGTTCCCTTCTTCCTCGCCATCTTGCCCTTGCCTTCTCCATCTACCCATCATCCATCTTGCTGCCTTTCTCTGCACCTTTTCCGGTTCTCGCACCTCCACCTCCACATATGGGTCTCATACTGCTGCAGCATATTCTAACATTGGCCGTACCATTGTGCCATACGCCTTCTCCTTCACCTCACAGCTGACTCCATTCAGCACCCTTCCCAACATACCCAGAGCCCTTCTTCCCTTTGCAACCACCCTCTCTACCTGTTTTTTCCACCCGAGGTCTCCCTGCAGTACAATCCCTAGATACTTATATTCTACTGCTTCTTCTATCTCTTGTCCCTCCCATCTGTGCATGCCCCTGCTTATCATCTGCTTCCTTGTGATCCTCATTACCTTAGTTTTTCTTACATTTATCTTCATTTTATTTTTCCTTGTCCACAACCATATCTTATCAATGCCCGCCTGCAAATTTCCGCCCCCTCTTGTATCTCAGAATATACAACACAATCGTCTGCAAACAATCGGCTTTTTCCCCTAATCCCCAAACCCATGTCATTTACCATTATGGTAAATAACAAAGGATCCAGCACGCTTCCCTGTGGTACCCCTGAGTAACCTCGTCTTCTTCCGATATTGCCTCCCCCACTTTCACCCTCTGCCTTCGCCCCCTGAGAAAGTCCCCTATCCATTCCACTACCCTCCTGTCTGGTATCAGCGCCTCCACTTTCCTCATCAATGTCCCTTGGGGCACCTTATCAAATGCCTTCTCAAATCTATGAAGCAGGGATCCACCTGCTTCCCCTCATCAACTACCTGCACCAGACCCTCTAATAACACTGCCAGCTGAGTCTCGCATGAATATCCCCTCCTGAAACCATGCTGGGACTCCTCCAACCAATTCCTATTGTTCATAACACTCACCACACCCTGCATCACCAGCCTGTCCATTACTTTTCCTGTACTTGATGTGAGACTCACCGGTCTGTAGCTGCCAGGCCTCCCCATATCCTCTCCCTGCTTGTGTATAGGTATCACCATAGCATCCTTCCAATCTTGTGGTAACTTACCCTCTCCTAAGGACTTTTTTAATAGCACTTCTAAATATTTCGCCAACTCCCTGCCACTAAACTTTAGTGCTGCGTTCCTATCCCACCTGGACCCCCTGCCTTACTGCTCTCCAAACCCCTAATTACCTTTTCTATCTCCCACTCCCTCATCTTAAACTCACTAAACACCCCACGACCCTATTTGCCCCCCTATTCCAACCCTTCCGATACATAAAAAAAACCGAAAAGGAAAGAAATAATTTAAGTTATAACAAATGGTAACCTAAAACTTTTTATTCGACGTTAAGATATGGAACTACTTTCCCTCCATCGTTACCAACTTTACTAGGCGCATGTCACTCTGTGAGCCCGTTAAAATAAACGCAGGTAGGAGCAGTGACTTTTTTCTAAGGGTGATTTCAAACGTGCTCACTTTATCATGAACAGCCTTTAGCTAATTTTAAGATGACTAACCGTCGCGTCTAAGCTACGTTGTGCGACACACTCCTCCTCAGTCGTCCGAAAAAAAAAAATTCATCTTCGCGACCAGCGCCGACTACATAAATCTAATTTTAAACGCTCCTTGTCTGGTGGAGTCGTTGGCCCTCCCCCGAGGCAAGACCATGCACTCTCGGCTCTCATTTATTTCAGTCTCAGGGTCGTCAAGTCTGTGGTCTCCGTTTTTTTTTTTTCTTGCCTCGAGTTTCCACAGCCATCGGATTCTCCCGCTTGTCCAAGAAATTCCTAGACACGTGGAGCGCTTCCTTCGTGTCCGGCTGACAGGCGTGCTCGTCGTAGTCAACTGTTCACCGCTGATTGCGCTCTTTTAAAAGCCTTCTTCCGAGGCGGTTACCTAACAAACAACTTAGTAACAAGTAAGCTGTAGAAATGTTTCGAACGCAGTGACCCAGGCGCAATCCAGCATTTGCGGGGCTGTCAATTCCCACTGCAGTCGAAATATTTTGGAAGTCTTAAGATTTGACCCCAAGCTACCCACGAAGTGTGTGTCTGACAGGTGTGCGGACTAAACTGGACATTTTTTTTTTTTTAACATGAGGGTACATCACGAGGAGGTTGTCTCTTATTGAGTATTGTATTATTTAATGGTTAAGCTTATTAATATTTCACTATAGTGTGACGAGATGAAGAGTTTCGTTTGCTAATAAGTCTAATACGCAGGGGTGTGGGGATTAACCTTGTCCACCACCACCACCTTTCGCGTATATTCTTTCCTGTTAATTTATTTGTGTAGCTTGCGTGATTTTATTGAACCCCGCTCACACACTCGGTTCCTTGGATTAGAACCCCAAACTTTTTCCACCGTAGGCCAGCGTTCTGCCAACTGCACCTAACAAATGCATCTACATTCGCCTGCTCGGGGATATGAAATGTCTGGGCGGGAGCCATCACGTCCTGAATGCCAGTTAGGTACAGACTGTTCACGGTAAGGTAGCACTTTTGAAAGCCCTGCGTAAGATCTACTTGTGTGCGTGTTACGTATTCTTCCGCCTTATGTAAAATTAACATTGCCATGAGCCTCTTCACTTTATGCATGCGTCGGTCAAGTGAAACTGTAGATTTACTATAAAAGTAAATATTTTACAAATCTGGTAATCTTCACACTTTGATGCATTTAGAGAACAGAAACCGAAATAAATCATTAAAATTATTCTCAAATGGTTACCTAACACTTTTTCTTTGACGTTAAGATGTAGAACCACTTTCCATCCATCGTTACCAACTGTTCCGGGCGCATGTCACTCAGTGCGCCTGTCAAAGCATATGCAGGCAGGGTCAGTGACTCTCCTCTTAAGGTTGATTTGAAAAATGCTTATTTTATCGTGAACAGCCTTTATGTGACTTCGTGGGTAATCATGCTCGGTCTTATCATACCAGCGTAGCGCGTTTTGTAACGATAATGGAGGCGTGCGGAAAGCTGTAAGTTATCATACATTTGTGAGTTTATTTTTTAGTAAGTTAAAAAAAAAAAAAAAAGTGGTCTCAGAGATAATTGAACGCTGTTGAAATCGGCAGTTGGAAAATAATTTTCTGCCCGTAAATGCTTAGATATTAACGCGCACGCCCATTGGTGTATCTCCACGCATGTCTTACGTCCGTCTGAACTGAATAATCATAAAGCAGTTCAATATTTTCGTGCCGGGTCTGTTTGCGAATAGCTTTTAAGGAAATGTTCACGTCCGAATAAGATAATAGATTTCTGTTTCTCTGTGTTATGGTGTATGTTTTAAAAGTGAAAAAGGGCTAATGCAGGTGTTTCAATTAATTTTAGGTGTGAAACTTCTGGTACATGAATATGTATCACACATTCACCACTGAAATTCCTGTAGAGGCAAGTTGAAAACTTTAGTAGTGTCTTGTGCGTAAAGGCGACCAGGCATTCTTTCTGGGCCTCGAACACGCAAAACCCCAGCCATACGGCCACTGAATTGTTTCATTTTTTGTTTCATAGGTCATAATTGATACGTGTTTAATTTCACATTATCATTCGATCGAGACGTTTCTATCATTGGTAAGATCGACAGTGGTATCAGTTCTTTGGTGTGTAGAGACAATGTACGATGATGGGTGCAGAGGACCTCTAGGCTATTCACGGTCAAGTGAGCACTTTTGAAAGCCCAGATCAAGATCTACTTGTATGCACGTTGTGTATTCTCCCAACCTTATGTAAATTTAACCTTGCCACGGACCTCATCACTTTATTCAAGCTTCGGTCAAGTGAAGCTGTAAAATTTACTCATTTTTACACTCCGATGCATTAAAGAAACATAAAGTGAAGGAAAGACGTTAATATATGGAACTAATTCCCATCCATCGTTACCAACTTTACCGGGCGCGTGTCATTCCGCGCGTCCGTTAAAATGTATGCGGGCGTGGAGCTGGTGTAGGCCTTTCACGATAGTGAGCACTTTTGAAAGCCCTGCTTAAGATCTACTTGTATGCACGTTGTGTGTTCTTTCGCCGTATGAAAAATTAACATTTCTACGGGTCTCATTGCTTTCTTCATGCGTCGGTCAAGCGAAACCGTAAAATTATTATAAAAGTAAATATTTTAAAAATCTGCTAATTTTTACATTTTGACGCATTAAAAAAATAGAAAGCTATAGAAATAATTTAAGTTGTCACAAATGGTTACCTAATACTTTGTATTCGACGTTAAGATATGGAACAACTTTCCCCTTCATCATTACCAACTTTACTGGGCGCATGTCACTTAGTGCGTCCGTTAAAATATATGCAGGTAGGAGCTGTGGCTTTTTTCTAAGGTTGATTCCAAAAGTGCTCACTTTATTGTGAACAGCCTTTAGTCGTGTCGCAGTGAGCAGAGTGGAGAGGCAATCAGCGTGACAATGGTCGCGGGAGCCTACAATCATCCCGCAAGTTGCGGCTCGGTAAACCATTAATGTGAGGTGCCGCCGACGTGTTAGCAGTGCCTATACTCCGCTCGCATTGCACGGATTGTGTCGTGGCTTTCCTAACACTTCCCGTGCCGTATCATCTGTTTGCATGTAAAGGCTGTCCACGGTGAAGTGAGCACTTTTGAAATCAACCTTAGAAAGATGTCACTGCCCCTGCCTGCATATAAAATAACAAGAGAACTGAGTGACATGCGCTTAGTAAAATTGGTATAGATTGATGAAAAGTAGTTCCACATCTTAACGTCGAATAAAAAAATGTTAGGTAACCATTTGCGATAACTTAGTTTTTTTTTCAATGCATCGAAATGTAATAATTACTAGATTTATAAAATATTTGGTTTCCTAATAATTTCGCAGTTTCACCTGACCGGAATAAAGTGATGAGGCCGCTGGAAATATTAATTTTACATAAGGCGGAAGAATACAGAACGTGCATACAAGTAGATCTTAAGCAGGGCTTTCTAAAGTACTCATTTAACCATGAACAGCCTATATAGCCTATTCGCTGTTTCTTCGCCCCTTTTTAATCAAACTTTTGAAAAATAACCCCATGTATGACGTGTTTGGTTCTTTCCTAAATATGTTGGTATTAGAACCGTTTTATACATGTGTCAGCATAAAAGTACCTAGTTTTTACTTTGTTGCTTCTATTCTATTTGTAAATTATAATATTTAATTTATAATTAATATAAATAAAAGCGGGGAGAAAGAAGTTTTGTTGGTAACGCGCAGTAAGAAATAGTTCTTACGCAAAATAATATATTGCATTGTGTGCGTTGTCCTTTTTGATGCAATTTTCCATACTTGGTTAAGCTTCGTTTGCATGAGGCGGAGGAATATAGAGGAAGTCGAACTTCTGGCAACAGAGTGCGCCATGTACTACAATGTAAGATTGAGACACAGTGTAGCTCTACCACAACTGGCTAGAGAGTGTAGTGTATGGCGCTTGAGTCTCTACAGCCGCTCTACTGGTTAGGCCGGCAAGTGGAGCGGCGGTAATGGATGTCGACCGCCTCTACTCCGTTTGACCTCTCAAGGTCACCCGGTCAGGCCCTCCCCTTGCCCCCCTTCATTCTTTACCCCTCTTCAAGGGCTTCGTCTCTAGCCTATATTATAATAGTCTGCCTCATAAACGAGTCAACTTTTTGCATCCAAAAAGTACTTCCATAGCAAAATATTTTCTGTTGGCCAATTGGGCAAGCTGGTAGCCAGCTGAGTGTGTTTATGTAAACATCTTCGGCGCGAGAAAACACCGCTGTTTCCATGGAAACGGGTGTAAATACGACTACCTTCAAATCTCTCAAAGTAAACTCGCTTGTGAGACAGACTGTAATTTCAGCACTCGTTTGTTTAGGGCTACTGATTTGACGACCACTGGCTCTCAGGGGTACTGACTTTTGGTCATAGTAACTGCAGGGCTACTGACTACAGGGTTTACGATTTTGGGGGTTTTTGGGTTTAGGGTTAGTGACTTTAAGAGCTACAACAGTTTTTGAATGTAAAATAATAACTTCGGCTCCAGTGGCTGTAGGTTTGGTTACTTCATGAGTAGTACCTCAGGACTATTGACACACATCTTTTGGTCGTGCGTGTTTACGCTAGTGCACTTCTGACCCGGAAAGCCCCGCCGACGACGTATTCGTTCATAAATCCACAGTAGAGGTAGTTTCTGGTCGGGTTATGTTCAGTGACGATATGGTATGCCAGGCCCAGTGCGAAGTCAAATGAAACAACGGCGCATCGCAGTAGGTCTTGTGCCAGGCACCACCGATTGAATTTGGAGGCATTCACAAACTTGAGCGAAATTGCTATCGTGGTATAAACGTTAATGTTTTGTCGTGCTACTTCGCTACCGACGACCGATAGTGCAGATTTCCGGAGCATTCATACAAGTAGGGAAAAGTCGCTAGAAAACAAATCTATTTTTTTGCTTGGCCATTGTGGGCATACCAGACAAGTTGTTTGATCGAGTACTTTAAAAATTAAAATTTGGCTGAGAATTTTACGCTGAATCCTATTCGTGTCTGCTTAAAAGTTGAATGATACCAAGTTATGTCATTGTGGTGGTTAAGTTTTCTTAATGCATCAACTACAGGAAAACTAAACCTTGTGTTTCTCTCTTTCTCTCCCTCCCTTCCTCTCCCCCTCTCTCTCTCCCCTCTCTGTCGATGACTACAGCTACTAGACTGCAATGACGTTCTTCATTAATGATTTAAAAAGGAAATATTTGAAAATCAACTCGGGAATAATTAGTAGATACTGGTGTTTCAGCTGTTACTGAGAACCTTGAATGTTTTTATTCGTCCTTGGCGAGCGCCCTGGAGAACTTGGCCCGCCATGCCGGACGTAACAGCAGCGTTGCAGGTCAGACTTTGGCAACACTGCGGCCATCTCTCGTATAAACGTGCAGGCATTCTTACTGTGGAAAAGTAACTGTCAATCGGGGAGCTTAAGTTATCCACCCAGTATTTCTTTATTCTGGCCAAAAAAAAAAAACTGAGAAAACAGAAATTGAGGTTTTTTTTATACGAAATAATCCTTAGTAATTCGGCGGGGAAGTGTGTTCTGTTCCTCGGCAATGTTCGTATCAATTTAGACGTTCGCCCAACAAATAGTATCATGCAGTCAAATGCTACTATTCTGGTATCAAATTCGAGCCCGTGCTTTGGCCTGGATTAAACAATACGAAGTACATTTTTTTTTCTTCCATAAATCTTGGCACTATTTTGACAAACGGTGGTCTTGCTTTGCATGTGTTCATCATCCGCGGAAAAGAGGCAGACACGTCACGAGTAGTTCGCCATAACCTTCATACTCTTCAGTGTTGTGGAGACCGTGAAAAATCGTGTTATATCAGCATCGTTCTGACCAACTTGTGGAAGGTAAAAAATTTCGTATAACTAATTGAGTGTCGACGTCCTATAACTTAAGATCATTTGTTCGGCCGAGAAATGCAGTCGCCCATTCAGTCGATGCATTCACAGCCGTGTACGTGTTGTACGGGGAGGTTATGAATGGGTAGCGCTGTACAACGTGAAGCTTAGTACTCTGCCCAGGGCTGTGCCTTCCCGTGTTAGAACTGATTTGTCGACATTGCTACTGGTGTACGTTCATCACCCAATCCCTCAGCTTATTGGCTGTCGTTACGAAAGGATTGTTTCACCTCAAGCACAACAAGGCATTTATTTATAATCACTAATAAACGATTTTTAGCAATGCATATATAGTGACAGTGAGTGCAGAACCAGAAAGCGAAAGTTACCTCTCGGACATCTCATCGTGACTGTAGACCGTATAGTCCCTACTCCGTCAGGGACGTGACTCGATACAGTCATATTAATTAGTTGTAGGTGCTGTATCAGACTAGGATACTAATCAACCGTTTGGAATTGAAACAGTTAAAACGGCCCCAAATCAGCGACTTTGACTACATATCTGTTGAAATTGCTCCACTTGAATCATTAAAATTGTATTGGTAATTTTTGTTCCCGGTGTTCACTGACCAAACATCAATTTATGCTGATTTTTTTTCACGGGCTTTGCAGTAAAACCTCGGTGCACTCCACTGATTCGCCATTAGATAATAGCTTATTAACTGAAGATGCGGGGAAATAGTTCCTCTGTTCGAAACCACTGGGCGAAGAGAACGACAAACCACTCGGCAGAATGAATTTTATCAAGATGTATTGTAGTGAGCGGTTAACCGTGTTGCTGTTCGTCGACAGCTTGACGATGAGTTGGCAAGGGGCGGCGGTCAGGATAGTGCCAAGATGCGCGACACGAGAGGCAGTGACCTGGCGCTGCTGAGAGACGCCGCAAGGACGAGCGGTTCTACGCCACGTTTACAAGTTCCAGGGGCAGGAAACACGCTGGTGACCACATCATCCTTTGTCAGACACAATGGTAGTGTTGGAGGAGCAACTGGTTTACCTTTATCTGCAACCAGAATTTCAGTCTTGGACCGTGGCACTTCCCTGACATTTATCTGGAATGTGGGAATTGGAACCGTCATTGAAATATATCCTTCCCTCCTCCGAACTTATTTCTGCTCAGTGAATGTTGTTCAAACACGCGACCGAGACACGCTAATCACTCGACCAAACATGCTAGCTTCACACGAGATGTGTTCCACGTGTATTTCTGTTTATGGCAGCTGCTGCAAGGTAATATTTTGTCCAGTACAAATTGGAAAGTGTAGAAATTAAAATGTTATTTCTACACGATAATTAAAGGCTAAGTGCAAGTTATGATTTGAACTTTACGAAAACCTAATTTGAAATATATTTCTTGGGTTAACTTTAAAATAATGTTCGATATATTTCCCAAAAATGGGCTTATTTCTGACTTTTGGGTTATAATTTCTGTTTTACAAAAGCGTTCATAAAAAGTAGGTCAACCTATCAAGCGACGTTTTATTTTCATTGGATTTTTCTTTGGTTATGATGCGACATAAAACACGTGGCCAGTAATAGACGCTGGGGTTGTGTGCGTGTAGGCTACTTCTCGAATCACCAGGATTGTCGTGGTATAGGCTGTTCACGGTAAAGTGAGCACTTTTTAATGCCCTTCTAAATTTTTCCTTTCATCCAATTTCCATCTTCCTGCGGATTTTTAAAATAATCATTGTATTGTGACCAATAAACACAATGTGCACATTTCACCACTCTCAAAATTGAATACCTGCTACTGCAATAAGATATATGTATTAGGGGTAAATGTCTATTGGGAAGGCCTTAAAAAGTGCTCACTTTACCGTGAACAGCCTATACCTGGAACTGAGCTCGTTATCTCCCTACACAATGTCTGCACTCTAGAGGCATTTGTACAGTTTGGTGATTATGCCCTTTCCATACATGATTACGAGCTGTGATTATTTTCACCGCGTACTTAATATCTACACCTCGTATACTGCTAATATCACAGATATTACCAGTGCGGTAAATATCGCGGTATGAACTACATAATTACGTTTATTTTTGGATCATATCGCAGTTGCGATATTCCAGAAATATTGTATCGTCACCGATATATCGACTTGTCGCAAAGTCCTACCGTTGAGAGGAACCGTCCCTCGCCGTATTGGATTCTTGTCTTTTCTAGTATGTTTATGTTTTTAAAAAAGAAGATTCTGAATGTGCCTCTGCGCCCAGTAAACCTTACACTGCAGTACAGACAAGACATGGGAACTACGAACTCATAAGTACGTCACAATTTTAATTCTGCCGAAATTCGTCAGTAACAATATCGTAACACAAATACGAGTTCGTAGTTGTTCACTCGTTATGTCAATACTGCTGTAATGCTGCACCTTATGATGTACCTTACTTACGTCGTGGTACTGCCGTGCAAGGTTGGGTTGTTGGGTCTTTCCGGGTTTTCTTCTTGGGAAATGTAAACACGCTATGTAGGCTAAGAATGCAATATGGAGAGGGAAAGTCCCGCCCTAATAATGAATGACGAAGACTTAGTAGTAATGTCTGCACGACGACTTGGAAGAGTTAGGTAGGAGGAGGTGTCCGCCACCAACGTGGTTCCTGCTGCGGTATGGGCGGGGTAGGGTTGTGGTCCTCGAGGGTGGATGACAGGGGCGGCGGGGTTGTTGCAGCAGCAGTGGACGCCGGTGTCCGGCAGGCGGCAGTCGCCATGGCGACAGCGCCCCCCGTGGGCAGCGCTATGTGGTCGTCGTGGCAGACGAGGGAGGTGAGCCGCTACACGCGCCAGCTCAGCACCGTCGACTTCAGTGAGTACCTCGCCCTCTTTAACTGCACCACCTAGCTATAGCTGTATAGTACTTATGACAGCCCTCCCGCCCTGCGCCACCTAGCTATAGCTGTATAGTACTTCCTTATGACAGCCCTCCCGCCCTGTGCCACCTAGCTATAGCTGTATAGTACTTCCTTATGACAGCCCTCTCGCCCTGCAGCACCTGGCTATAGCTGTATAGTACTTACTTATGACAGCCCTCTCGCCCTGCATCACCTAGCTATAGCTGTATAGTAATTCCTTATGACAGTCCTCCCGCCCTGCGCCACCTAGCTATAGCTGTATAGTACTTCCTTATGACAGCCCTCCCGCCCTGCAACACCTAGCTATAGCTGTATAGTACTTCCTTATGATAGCCCTCTCGCCCTGCAGCACCTGGCTATAGCTGTATAGTACTTACTTATGACAGCCCTCCCGCCCTGCAACACCTAGCTATAGCTGTATAGTACTTCCTTATGATAGCCCTCTCGCCCTGCAGCACCTGGCTATAGCTGTATAGTACTTACTTATGACAGCCCTCTCGCCCTGCATCACCTAGCTCTAACTGTGTAACATGTTGATAAGACAATGGGGACCTAGTCAATGTGCTATCACATACTACTTGAACTTGAATTTAGCGATGTAATGTTTTGGTAAGTCAATTGTCAATTGGTCTAAAATAGTTCAGAAGACGCATTATTTTATGAAATGCACGGAAAAAGATGAGAACCGCAAGTTTTTCCAACTGAAAATGTTTTAAAATGAATTACTTCGATTCATCTTTCTTCCCGCAGTTCTATTGGCTGAATACCCTACGCATACGACATGACACATATCATCACAATTTCACACGCAAGATGCTCATTCATTTGTCCTCGTATCGAGAGCCGAGGTACGTCGTGGAAACAGCAAGAGGGGTGCAAGTTGCCGTGGCATGAAGTGTTAGTGCCTATCAGAATATTGTAAACTCCGCTACGCCCGGCCAGCGATACTGGCGTTGTCGGGCTCTCGATAAGTGACAGAAGTGAATGAGCATCACAGTTCAGATCAGTGCTACCACGCACACGACACGTGCACCATGTACTTACAATTTTCTATTTACATGCCTTTCGTATTTCTGTTTTCATCCTGGACTTTCGAACAGAAGACTTTTACTCTGTCCATATTTGCTCAGGCCATATAACCACAAAAAAGTTTTTTTGTTTATTTTTTAATATCCTGGAAATTACGGGTAAAATTAAAATTTGTAAAGTCAAGAAAAACACAAGCACTTATTAATTTTTCTCTTACTGTCTTTCTTGTAGCATTGTCCCTCGCGCAGTTTTTTTTAATTTTTTATTTAAAAAAAAAGCGATATTGTGATAAGTTGGTAGAGAGACGCTCGAAACTCTATCCTCTCGCTCGGCGGCCGGTCCAGAACTTGGCAGTGTTGGCACTCAGGTGTGTTGGAAATAGTGTCAAACCACACATTCGCTCTTGTCTTATGTATAGGCTATTCACGGTAAGGTGAGCACTTTTTAAGGCCCTTCCAATAGTCATTAATCACTAATAGATATATCTTATGGTAGCTTAAGACGTTAACTTTTGAGAGTGGTGGAATGTATACACTGTTTATTGGCCACATGGCAATGTTTATATTAACCCATTCAGAACCAGTGTACACAGTTGTGTACATTACGCACGTGTAGTTAATTTTTGGCCTGTACCGCACCCTTCGAAGCTCAATGACCAATGATCTTTCATGTGAGTAAATGATTCGCAAACTGTCTTATGGTCTGGGTCATAAATTGTCAATGGGTCAAAAATTAAAGTAGGTCTGAAAGGGTTAAAAAGTGGCGGAATGACAGGAAATGTGCTAAAAGGAAAACTTTAGCAGGGCCTTAAGATTTGTTCACTTTACCGCGAATAGAGGATGGAAATGAGGTGCAGTGTACCGGAGCTGCGACTGAAATTTAACCCGGTACTCGGATGCGTCGGTAATCGAATCCTGATCACTCTCGATAAGCGCACGGCATTTTGTCAGCTGTGCCAACTGCCGTCATATCATCTTCTCTTTGTCACCATTATTTCGATTATGTTGTGACGTTAGCTCTTTTTTTAGCTGCCTGCCGTCGACACAGAAACAAAATAATCAGAAACACGCAAGTCTACCCGGCGATTGAACTGCGGTGTAGTGGGTTTGCAATGCGCGTTTTCCCACGAGACCATCGAACGTGCGTCCTACGCAACTTCTTCCCCGCCTCTTCCCGAACACTTGGATATTATCCTGAAGCGATATCGTATCAAGGAGGAGCTTCTGTGGCAGCAAGTGACGGCGATCACGAGTACAGCTGTATTTCGCCAGCAATTGAAATTGCTAGCGAAACTCATTGGTGGAGGCAAGATTCCATGGCGTCGTTTTAATGTAAATTTCGTGATTAAAAATTGTTCACTTCGTCTTCATCGTCATAGAAGATTCACTGTGTGTGCATCAATACATACTTGCACAATTCAGTTGTGATAGCTTCGGGATACTACAATACATGATTATTAGAAAAATATTTTAGCTCAACCTGGTTTTAAATATATAATATGTTGGTGTAATTGTTTTTGTTTTTATGTATTCTGAGTATAGTTAATAATAGTGTATACTTACAAACCTGTACGTATAAGCATTTTTTGGTACTTAAAATTTATACAACTGCATAAACAAGAGTAAACATCTGTGTATTTGAACTAAAAGGAAATAATCACATTTTACGGTTTAATTTTTTTTCTGCCACAGCTGTGTAATTTTTCAGAGAATGCGTTTTTTAATTTGTTTATTACCTCACAAAACTATTTCGAATATAAATTTGTAGAAACATTTTTTTCATTGAAACCAAATTATTGTTAAGGTTACTTTTTCAATTTTGCCACGCTCGTTTGATAGAATATCATTTTAGTCACATGTACACAGCACCTGATACTCTCTAATACACTTTAGGCTGAGTCTCAGCCGAGCTGCTAATAACCTGAAACATGGATATATATTTTCTTTCCCGATCATCCATTATGTTATGTTTACAAAACCTTCTAGTTAAAAAATTTACATCACTTTTATTAGCACATAGCTGAGATTCAAAGTTAAGTGTATTGTAATATAAAATTGTGTTTTCTGGCAAAATTTAATTAAATGTAATGTTTTGATTAAAATTTCAATTTAACGTGGTGTATTAAATTGAATTTCGGCGTTGGCAATGGATTAACTTGAATTTCAGTGTTATCACGTTTTAATTTTTATTCAGCGTATAATCTTGCCTCTGCTCATTAAGGATGTGAATTGTCGCCGAACATGTTTCACAAAGTTGTGGCTCGTTCGCGTGTATATGTATATTCACGTATATACATTTACGTAAATTGACGGCGGTACAGGAAATGCGCAGCGTTTAAGAAATAGAAAAAAATATCTTGATAAAGGCTGTTTACGATAAAGTGAGCACGTCTGAAATGAACCTTAGAAAAATATCACTGCTCCTGCCTGTCATATATTTTAACGGGCTCACTGAGTGACATGCACTCAGTAAAGTTGGTAACGATGAAGGGAAAGTAGTTCCATAATTTAACGTAGAATAAAAATTAAATAACCATTTGTGATAACTTAAATTATTTCTTTGTCTTTTTTTTATGCTTCAAAGTGTAAAAAATGAGCAGATTTGCAAAATATTTACTTGTCTAGTAATTTCACTGTTTCACTTGACCGACGTATGAATAAAGAGATGAGACCCATGGCAGTGTAAATGTTACGTAAGGCGGAGGAATACACAACGTGCGTACAAGTAGATCTTAAGCAGGGCTTTGAAAAGTGCTCATGTTACCGGGAACAGCCTATGGTTTCGCAATCTACCGCATTGCGGCTCGCGAAACTCCTGCGAAGATGTTTGACGATGACTTGTCACGAATTAGCACGCTGAGCGGGAAAGCGCACAGGACGCCTGGCCTCGCTGCAAGTTCGCACGACGAGCAAACCTGCCTCATTCGCACCTCCCATATTTAGAGGCTTGTTGGTGAAGAAAAGGGTGGGGGGGGGGATATTCACGGGTTGAGTGACCCGCTACACTTCACACCAGTCTAAACGTTACCTACTGCCGCTGTCCGTTTTTTTTTTCAACGGCTACGCACTTCCGTGAGAAACCAAATTTTTTCTTTGGACTGTGTCGCCCATGATTCGACGTTTCCTTTCCCGCGGGCTTGTAATTGCCTCGGAACTATCGAGAATACGTAATGCACGATAACACAAAATATATAGCATTACATGGCGTAGAAACATCTATATTCCATCAACACAACTTATTTATAAATAGTTCATTTGTTTGGTTTCATGATAGCGAAATAACATCACGCAGCTTTAAAGTTTGGTTAAAACATTAATCTGGGCAGCCATAAACTGACAGCGTGGTAGATTTTTGTTCAACTTTGTTTGATGAAAAGCTTTGTTGGTTGTATCCGGTGAAACAGTCCTCTTCAGATCTTATTGGCAAATACGCACGAAGGGAAGAAATTAAGAGTGACAAGGTCTTAACATTGCGATGTCAGAAAACAACAGAGTATTGGAGAACACAGAAGTGATTGTATCTTGTGTCTTGCGGATTCCGGCCAGATGCGCCTGCAAAATGGCCTAACGCTATCTCCTTGAAACATGACGGAATTCCATTTACCAGCGGCAGTTTCGCTGTATTGCAAAGTTGAGGCCATTTTTAGGTCGTGTGGGTGTATGTCGCAATGCACTAGGCGCTTTCGCTTCTGTACATTTGGATATTCTGTGGCAGTTCTTCTCCGATTGTGGGTGATCCTGAGTGCAGGCTGTTCACGGTAAAGTGAGCACTTTTTAAGACCCTTCCAACAGGAGCATCAGCATCAGGCATTAAATTTTGAGGGCGGTGAAATATATTCACTGTGTATATTGGTCACATTGCAATGTTTATATAAAAAAAAAGCAGCAGGAAGATGGAAATTGGATGAAAGGGAAAATTTAGAAGGGCCTAAAAATGTGCTCACTTTACTGTGAACAGCCTATAAAAATTGTTTACGGTAAACTGAACACTGTTGGAAACCCTGATTAAGATCTACTTGTATGTGCGTTGTGTGTCATTCCATCACATGTAAAAACACTGTCATGGACCCGATCACTTTATTCATGCGTCGGCCAAGTTAAACTGTAAAATTATCACGGAAGTAAATATTTAAAAAAAAATTATATTAATTCTTACACTTTTTATGTATTGAAAAACAGAGAATAAAAGAATTCACCTCAGTATTCACAAATGTGTACGTATAATACTTTCTAATCCGGCGATAAAATGTCTGACTTCTTTCCCTCCGTTGTTGACATCTTTACTGGGCTTCTGCTAGTCCGTGTGGTCGTTAAAATAAATGCAGACAGGGGCGGTGGCATTTTTTCTGAGGCTGATTTTAAAAGTGCTCAATTCACTGTGAACATCCTACATAAGGTCGCGCGGTAGCTGTGCAGTAAGGTGCGTTTACATGCTGATAGTATCTACCGTAGCTATCGCGAAAGTGTGCGAAAGTGACCGCCGTGAGGGGTCCTACTTACACGCACGATCGAGACGTACTGAGGGCGATATTTGTTGGGGTAGTTAATTGTCGTGACAAGATGTTAACGACATGTAAAACTCATATTGTTCCCGTGGTTTACTATATGAAAAATAAATATGCTGTCAATATTGTCGTGTCATACCTGTATGATGATATGCGTCCTGTCGTACCGCCACGTAGCGTAGGAAAGCGACAGATATTAACAGAATACAAATAACTCTGCAATTTTACTGTAGAAATGAACATACGTACAAATTTGTGACTCGCACTATCACGATAGTGATGCTACATGGTTTACACTACGATAGTTGCAGTTCTGTCACGACGGTTACTATCACTATCTAGCTCGAGCTGATATCGCGACGGTGCGACGGTAACTGCCATGCAGTTTATACGGCGATAGTAATGTGAGAGTAGCTCTCGCGATAGGAACTGTCGCGCATTACTATAGTCTATTCACGGTAAAGTGAGCACTTTTTTAAGGCCTTGCTAAATTTTTCCTTTTAGCAAGTTTCTATCTTTCCGCCGCTTTTTAATATAAACATTGTCATGTGACCAACACGCCCAAAAGTTAACGCCTGAAACTGCCATAAAATATATTTAATAGTGGTTAATACCTATTGGAAGAAAGTGTTCACTTTACCGTGAATAGCTTATATCGCCGTGTATACGCGACCTAACATATTCGGGTTTTACGTCGTTGATGCGTCAAACGCGGTGGCACAGTTGGCACACTGTACGTCGATACATTCTGTGAAACTTCCCTTGACAGAAGTTATAGCATTTTTTTTTTTAAAACGTAATATTAGGTATGGCTAACAAAATGTAAACAAACAGCCATGTCGTCGTTTAGACCTGAGCACGTGTACTGAAGTGTGCCGTGCGTGTGTGTGTGTGGCTTCTCCTGCTCCTCTCCTCTATTCCTCCGTCTGAAGCCCAGCGTTTGCCACGCTATACGGCACCACGGGGAGCGCCTGTATTGCAGCAACGACTCCCGGAAGCCGGCGCGCAGTTGTGTGTGAAGGCACGTCGTTTCCACTCTATCCTGCTTTATTCCTCCGCGCTGCCCCGGAAGTTGCGTCAACAGGGGGAGGGGGCGGGGGGATTATTGTTTCACTGACTCGGTGAGCGGCCTCGGGACTCATCATCGCCGATTACATCATCTCTGTAGTAAAGTCTGTTCACGATAAAGTGAGCACTTTAGAAATCAACCTTGGAAAAAGTCACTGCCCATGCCTGTATATACTTCAACGGGCGCACAGAGTGACATTCGCCCGGTAAAGTTGGTAACGATAGATGGAAAGTGGTTCCATATCTTAACGTCGGATAAAAACTCCTAGGTAACCATTTGTGATCATTTAAATTATTTACTTCGCATTCTGTTATTTTAATGCATCAGTGTGTAAAAATTAGGAGGTTTTTAAAATGTCTACCTTTCTAACAATTTCACAGTTTCATTTGACCCGACGCATGAATAAAGTGATGAAGCCCATGGCAATGTTAATTTTACATAAGGCGAAATGATGCACAACGTGCATACTAGATGATCTTAAGCAGGGCTTTCAAAAGTGCCCATCATTTTAACCTGAACAGCCTATACGTTTTTTTTTTTTTCTTTCCTGAATGTTACCTTTGAATCAGTGTGACACACCGACTTTTCTGATGCTGTTTGCCGGGTTATCTCGTGCAGCCCTGTGTGCGGGGCGACATCTCGTGTCCTTGCCAGGAGACGATATTTGATGGACATGGACCGCCTGTGATTGTTTTTTGTTTTTTTAATTATTCGGTGTGTAAAACAGAATTTGGAATATGTGTGGTCACTTTTATAAGTTGGTCTGTTGAAATTTATTTATTAATACCGAAGCAGTTATGAAGAGTAAGTTTGTCTGGTTTATAATAATTTCAAGAATTATGGTTAAAAGCTGCTATATATTTTTAAACACCAGAAGCCGTCTCAGAAAATCTGTAAGTGATCTAAATTTGTTATGGTTTCAAGTTTCGGTAAAGCGTATTTTTGCAATTCGAGTTTGTACAAAAATTCTGTAAATACAAAATCACTTCCAATATTGGTTCCAAAATCTATCATTCCTATTCTGGCATTATCATTCACGAACCTAAAGCTAGTGGTGCATCAAATTACCAATTCATACAGTACACTTATCAATTAAATTATTATTCAATACTCGTTACTTTGCGGTGTCTTCGCGAGGTTGTGCCGTCACATCGGCCTATATCTGGGTTCGCGGATAATTAAGCACTGTACTTTTGAAACCAACATTTGAAAAAAAAAACCCTGTTCTTAACTTCGCGTATGTCATTTACACGCGTAATGAGTTTACCCCAGTAAAGTTGGCAGTACTGTAGTAAAACGAGTTCCACGTCATAACGTAGTACTAGTACTATGAGGTTTTTATTTTATTTATTTTCTGCTCGTTTTGTGCACGTAAGTGCAGGGAATAACTTATTATTTGCATATTTAAGTTACGGCCCTAAAATTTTAAGAACTCGACTTTATCGACGTATGAATATTGTGATCGGGTTCAAGGCAATGTAAACTGTACATGTGGTCGGAAGTATATAAAATGCAGAAAATAGTTCCTAAGCAGGGATTTCAAATTCAAAAGTGCATATTCGAGAATCTGTTACATCAGAATTGTGCCTTTTATATTTCGTAAATAGGAAACTGTGATTTGGTTTGTGAACAGAATTATGCTATACGGAAAATGAGTTCATGAGTTCTGTATACAGCAGAAAAAATGATATATGTTCGTCAGTGGATCCTCTACCATATGTCCCACTACCGCAAAACTCCACCTCAATACCCAGATTTAAATCCGATAGAGAACCTGTAGTATGAGCTGAAAGAAAAATGTACATATACTACAACCTTCCAACAGAAGACAATTGATTGTCTGCGTCCTAGATGAGTGGGCACAAATGGACGTCAGCATTTGCCAGGAGTACATATTTTCGACACTGCCCTTATTTTGTTTCAAAAAGTTTTCTTGTTCGGTGTAATTTTAATTTTATTCTGGATATATTATTCATTGTTAACATGCTGTACACAAATGGGGTACACGTTATGTGCGTAGCTATAGGCTGTTCAAGGTAAAGTGAGCACTTTTTAAGGCCCTTCTAAATTTTTCCTTTCGTCCAATTCACATCTTCCTGCTGCTTTTTAATATAAACATGCAATGTGAACAATAAACACAGTGCATATATTTCCTTCCCCACCCTCAAAATCTAATGCCTGAGGCTGCAATAAGATACGTTTTTCATTGGTTTATGCCTGTTGGGGGGCCTTAAAAAGTGCTCACTTTACCGTGAACAGCCTATAACTAACTGTAACACGCACGCCTAGCGCCTCATCGCTCCTACGCGCAAGGCGTGCTGCGTGTCCGTCGTAACGCTGTACTGTGCAAATTATATCTGTAACATAGAGGTTTTATTACACGCGATGAAAGCCCACAGATTAAACTACGCCCGTATCTTTGTACTTCTGTCTTGCCGCTTAAGGAAACTGCATAGGTAAGCTTTAAAAATGCGATGTTGAATCATTTTCACGATTTTTTTCTCCAAGAATACACTTAATATGACCAAAAAAAAAAATAGGGGCATAGATAATAGTTTTTTTTTTTTTTGTCTTTTCTAACAAAAAAGTCGTATTTTCAAAACATTTATTTACCGAGATAGGCGTATTTGCGCAAACAACCATTTTACAAAAAAAAAAAAAAAAAAAAAACGCCCAGATCCTTCCCACTCTGAATTGCTTCAGATATATGGCCTACAGCACGTGAGGTGGTTCCATATTCATTGCTCCGACCGTCTGCCTCAGGGATAATATATTATAAGCTGGTTTGGTAAAATGAGCAGTTTTGAAAGCCCTGCTGAAGATCTACTTGTATACATATTGTGTATTCTTCCACCTTAACGTAAAATTAACTTTTACCGTGGGCCTCATCACTTTATTCATGCGTCGGTCAAATGAAATTGTGGAATTATTAAGTAAGTAAATACTTTACAAATCTGCTCATTTTTATACTTCGATGGATTAAAAAACAGGAACAGAAATAAATAATTTTCAGTTATAACAAATGGTTATGTAACACTTTTCATTCGACGTTAAGATATGGAACTACTTTCCATCCATCGTTACCAACTTTACTGGTCGAGTGTCGCTCAATACGCCCGTTAAAATAAATGCATGCAGGGGCCGTGACTTTTTTCAAAGTTTGATTTCAAAAAGTGCTCACTTTATCGAGAACAGCCTTTAGCAGCCCGCGGGCCAAATGCGACCCGCATTCAAAATGTTTTACCAGCGAATATATATATATATATATATATATATATATATATATATATATATATATATATATATATATTATATATATATATATATATATATATATATATATATATATATATACACCTTCAAACGCAGTTTACTTGATTTAACGTCAACTGTAACTATCACTAGCGTGAAACTTGTCATAACATTTATATGTTGTATTATATCATAAATCACTTGTCATAAAATGTATATGTTGTATTATATCGTAAATCACTTGTCATAAAATTTATATGTTGTATTGTATCGTAAATCACATCTTCACGCAAATAAAGTGACTGTGATAAGTGAGGCATGACTTTTTAATGTGCGAGTGCCGCGGGTCAAGAGTTATAATTATTTGTAAGTGGTCCGATTGGAAAACTAATTGAAACTTCTCTGGAGTGAGCTGTTTCGATCACGCCTAGAAACTGGAGAGAGATGGTTCATGCATGTTTTTTTTTTTTTTTACCGCCGTGGGATGACTGTCGTCAGTTGCCCCTCGGAATGTGGGGGGGGGGGGGGGCAGCGAGGCTCTAGCAGCCGCTGCGTTGCATTTACTCTCTCTCGCTCTCTCTCTACCAGATATCCTCTTTGACAAACTCCACGCGTAAACCAACGTGTGATACTTCGGGGCCGTTAAGTGGCCTTTTAACTGGACGCTCGCGAGCGGCCGGCCAGCTCCGCCTCTTAATTGCACGCTTCGGTTTCCGAGGCCGTCACGATAGGTAAAAAACGAAGTTTGTGGCGGGGGGGGGGGGGGGGGGGGGGTAAACATTGATCGTGAGGCACGCGGAAGTGGTTCATCTGAGCGCTCTATGTGGTTCACGGTTGATTGCCCACTTGGGAAAGCCCTGCTTAGGGCTTTAATTTCTGTGTGTCCTTCCTCTCCTTATGAAAAACTAACATTGGCGTGTTGAGTGAAGAGATTTGGGTGGCTCTTAACGAGGTCTTGAGGGCCGAAGGGGGGGGGGGGGGTGAAATTTAAAGACGCATTCGCGTCAAAAAATATTATTTGGTGAGCAGCCGATTCGCATTTCAAGTTTTTTAAGGCGCTTACTTAAGATGCGAGGGTCCTCGGCTTGAATCTCAAGTGAGGAATGCTGATTACTTTTGGTTTAAACAGTCTCCAAATGCCTATTTTTTTTTCACTTCGAAGAGCTCAAAAATATTTGGTTGTATGTAAAGAATGCCTTTTGAAGTCGAAGCCTCAAGACGCGTGTATTGTGTTTCTTATTTTTGCGAAGTGCCGTAAACAAATCTGCGAATTTGTTCGGTAGTTTTCTTTTAGAAGTGCATGTTTTTAAAAAACCGTGCAAACGCACTAGTTAGCCGGATGCCACAATAGAATTGCCAAAGATTATTTATATGCATTGTGTACTCTCACTTTAGATGCAAGTGAAGTGCTGATAAATGTATGTGTCGTGGGTACGTGTCGTAATATTTATAGCAACATAAGTTGTGTGCAGCTTACGTGAGTATTCGAAAGCTGGCTTATATATATCAGTCACGTAACAGGATATCTATGATCTTTATAGTGACGATGATGATGATCGAATATCGTTAGATGAAAAAACGCTATTGTGTCGCGCAAATAATCGGGTCTGGCTTTGCGTCACGTAGTCATTCACTTAACGGTTGTAAACGAGCTAGAGTGAAATTTAATGCGCCTGTAATTGATGCAGTTCTCGATGCTCGCTGTAATGAAAATAATTGCCGCACTAGTATTTTGCCGCGAGGAACGAGGTTTCGTTTAAAATGCCGGGAACGCTTAGTCTGTTTACTGCCAGAGTTATTATGTGAACTCGCTACTGCCGCAGGCTACGATGACCGTAAGGCCGACTTTCGCAGGCGGGGCTCGCGTGTGCTCGGCCGTAAGGACACATTGGCGGTCGTTCCCGTGCAGCTGCGAAGCGGTGATTATGATGCCTCGGCGCGGCTAGTGGCGACCTACAATTTGACGACGCCGTAAACGTAAAAATAAAGGCTGGTTCCATGACTGGTTCCGAGTTGCCGTGCGTGTATCGTCCCCGCCCACTCGAGAGCGAGGCAGAGAAGGGCGAAGATGGTCGACGCGGCAAATGCAGCATCGCCTCTGTTCGCAAGCCACTAAACTGGCGTGTAGTCTTTGTCGTGAGCGAACAACTCTGGGGCTTTAAGCGATGGCTTTTGACGTGAACGCGTCTTTAAATTTGCGACCATAGTGGGAGGCAATCCAGAAAATCCGATGATAACAAAATCTGGGAATACTGTTTGGCATTGCAGCTCCGAATCTATCGTCTACATTCAAAATTAAATTTCACCACTCGATTTCCAAAGGATCAAAGAATATGTTACGTTGAGCGAGGACTGCGAAGCATCGTTCGCGGCAAGCGGGAAAAAATGTGTGTGTGTGGGGGGGGGGGGGGGGGGGGGAGTTCGTTTTTCCGCTTCTCATAACTTCCGCGTAGTGTAACCTTTGACTAGGAGAAGCTAGGACGCTAGTTTAGGTTTCTATCGACAGTTCTCGTCAAGATCAATCACTGGTTCTGATAATATAGATATGTTTCATCTATTTAATGCATGCCGGCGGAGGAGTATAATACCGGAGGAATGGGAAAACTGCTCAAATTGTCTCTCTTATTAAAAAAGGAGACCGAAAACAAATGCGAACATTATAGGGGAATCAGCATTTTGAATACAGCATACAAAGTTTACTCGAAAATAATTGATAAAAGGTTCGAGAAAATTGCAGACGTTATTTTACTTGACAAAACGGTTTTAGGAAGGGATGATCTTGTACAGACCATGTTTTTATTTTGAAACATATAACTGAAGAACGTCGGGAATTTAATCTTGTTACTCATATCGCGTTTGTTGACTTTGAAAAAGCATACGATAGAGTTGACAGATACACAATGTGGACTATAATAAAGCAGAAAGGCTACCCTCCTCATCTAATAACAGTCATTAGGAGCCCATATAGTGGAACAAAGGAATGCATGAAGTTAGACTCCCATTAGTCTCAATCAATAGAAACAAGTCAAGGCTCGAAACAAGTTTGTAGTTTATCCCTTACTTTATCTAACATCTATATGAATAGTATCTTAAATTACTGGATGTCGATAATAACTTCAGGAATTAAGATAAATCGCAATTGATACGTCAATACATTACTGTTTGCAAATGATCAACTTATAATAAAGGATAATGAAAACGACCTTCAAAGATCTCTACACCATTTTAATCAGTTGTGTAAGGATTACAATATGGAAATTTCAAAGAGGAAGACAAAGGTTATGGCATTCAAAGGAAAACAATACAGTTAGGACAAAAATATGTGTAGGTGATTTACCCATAGAACAGGTTTCGCATTTCAACTATTTAGGTTGTGACATTGGCTATGATAGAGATCATGACATTGACAACAAATTACATAAATTTGGATATATATGCGGGACAATACAAATGACATTAAAAATAAGACAAGGAAAGATACTATGCTACAATTCTACAAAGCAATGGCAGTACCCGTTCTTACTTGGCTGTGAAAACTAGGTTCCCACTCTTAAGGAGATGTCTAAAATACAAGCCACTGAAATGAAATTTTTAAGGGGGCGAGGGGAGGATTTACAAGGCTGGATCGATTGAAAAATTAGCACATTAGGCAGGAATTGAATATATATATATATATATATATAAATGTAATGATAAAATTTATCAGTATAGACAAGAATGGAAGGAACCTATCACACGAGTGGATGAGAGAAATCTTACAAAGGAGATAACACTCCATATTCCTAGAGACCAGAGGGATGTTGGTCGACCAAGAAGATGGAACGAAGCATGAAGCCGGAACAGGCAGTGGCCTAATGCATGAAGTGTAGAAGAAGAAGAAGATATTTAATTTCATGGAATTCCATATTCAGGAATCGCTAGGCTGACATATTTGTATTGCCTTGATAGTGGAAATTTTGTGATGTATGTTACACGCAGGGTCACTCAATGATTTGATCTCAATTTTTTTTTCTGTTTAACAGTGGCCAAGAAAAATGTGTTTCAAACTTGGAATATCGTATCATTGATTTGTTTACACATTCTGAATTACACTTTCCTAGCAAGTACTTAAAGACACAGAATAACCAAGTACACAGAAGCAACATTGCGTCTTGTATGTCGAGTCCCAGCCCCGAGAAAATGCTGTTACTTGCCAGCAGCATAATAGGACGTGATTCACCAATCTCTGCCATGTCGGAACAGTAGGGAGACTTCTTCAGCAGGACGTAGCAAACCAAGACACAAGGTCCGCCTCTAGAGCTATCATGCAACCAATCAGCGATTGGTAGAGACGTCTCTCCATTGGCTGCTGCATAGATATGAAGCCACACCTTTTCTGACTGAATTGCACGTGATTGGGGCACACAATTGTGAAGTGTTCATTTCTTGGCGCAGAGTTCCCCAGGACGTGCCAGATACATTATGTTCCAATGACAAACGTATTGCAAAGGTACACGTGTTTAAAGTTCAACGTGTCCGCAAATAATCATGCGAATTTCGCAGCTCTATAGCGATTGGGTATACCTAGATCCAAAGGACCGTCTGTGTACCTAATTGACATTACTTCGTGTGGGCTACGACTTTCGGAGGCTTGTCTCGTGCTCGAGGAGAATCCACGTACGGCTAATTGGAGCAGCTCGTAGCTTCCTTTCACCTGTGCCCCTGTTGTGTGTGTGTGTGTGTGTGTGTGTGTGAGAGAGAAAGAGAGATAAGCAACTGGGGCGGTGACAACTGGCGACAGTCGCCGAACCTCTGCTGGCGACGGCCACATGTATTGCATTGCGTCGCTGCCAGCTGGAAAGTCGGACACATCCCTGCAGACGGGTCTCCTTCTCAGATCTCGATTCATCGAGACAACCGATAAACGACTTGATTTTTTTTTTTTTTGTGTCGCATATCAACGTTCTTGCGCTACGCCGACTGGTAGAAGCGGAATATTTGGCGAAAGTCTGAACTTCGAACATGCACATATTAGTAGGGACCTGCAAAATTCGCGTTATTTTTTGGCTTCCAGCTAAAATTCACGGTGCTGTATATACTCTAGCCTGCGTCGTTCCCTCATTGGCTGCTACCCAAATGTGAAGTCACGCCCTTTCTCAGTGAACTGTACGTGATTGGGGCACACGATCGTGAAGTGTTCATTTATTGGCGCAGAGATACCAGGGGCGTGTCGATTAAAGCATGGCCCAATGACAAACGTATTACAAAAGTATAAGTGTTTTAAGTTTACACTTTCCTCAAATATTAACGGGAATTTTGCAGGTCTCTACATATTAGTAGTACCTATTTGGACCCCAGTTGCCACTCTCTTGTGCAGCAGCCAATAGACAGATAGGCAGAATGCAGAATTGTGTAGTCTGTTAAATGCCATTGATTGATGAACTTGGGAATTTTCTTATTCCGTGTCGTTCAGGACGACCAACTGACCTGAGAGTGTACGTTCATCTAAAACCTGCGTGTGCATGCATGGTTTATTCGGGATCAGAACCAGGGGCATTGTTGTCCCTAGTGTAACCCCTTAGCAACATCAAACCTGCAGAAGTCATCTTCGTAAGTCTTCTCTACGAAGCTTGTCACTATCTCTCACCATCGTCTTCGGCGACTAATGAACAGAGGGCCTGCTCTCATAACCCTGATGTAACCACACGACTACCAGGTACATTAGGTCAGAAAAATTTCTGCTAAATCATGTTTTCCATGTTTTCTATTACGATTCATAAATTTTATTATTGCCGCTTGTAGGTTTTCGTGTAATTTTTTTTAAATTTTAAATTATCAGTTTTATAATTTTACGTCATAGTAGAGAGAATAATGCCTCGGCAGAATATGTAGATTAAATTGTGATCAGTTTCATATCTCATAAGCACATTTGTGTTTAATTTTTCGTCAGTACCGCCTTTAGTAGAGCATATAGATTAATTTACAAACATTTTTAACAACTCATGTGCGCTTCGGCGAATCCATTTCAGTTAAAACCCTGTTCCTAACTGCCGGTAGCTGGGAATGTGCTTTGCAATTTCTAGCCTCGCACACATGGCTCAAAAAATCATCGAACTCTCAAAACGCCTCGCGAAAGAAGATCGATGTGCGAGATATTTAAGAGGCAGTCAGTCACCTCTTGTATGCGAAGGATTAGCGTGGCCACAAACAAAATGTTTAAGAATCCTACTCCAAGAAGTAATTTATTGTATTTTTTTGAGTATCTAATTTCTAAAATAAAACTTACATTTTAATTTTTCTATTACTTATACATTTATTATTACAAATACTATTACAAATACGTCGAAATTTTTATATTTGCTGATTAATCACTACTTCATTGAAACCAAATGGTAGTGTGTGGTTGGTTGGACATAACGTGTACGAACCACGCATTTTTGTAAATGTTCTATGCAGACGTCTCTCGTGTAGGCATACACGAAATTGATCATGAAATGAACCGACCTTTACCCCTAATGTCAGGATGGAAATCCCTATGTCAGAGGGATTTTTCGTTTGTCTTGTGCGTTTCTCACTAGTCAGCCGTTTTGGGTTTTGGTTTTCGTATCGTGTCACGTTTTTCATTTTTCTTAGCACTGAAACAGTGTGCTTGCAGTTTTTTTTTTTTTTGAAAAATCACGTATTAATTTGTAAGCCAATTTTTCTTTTTTTCGTATTTCCGGTGTTATTATAATAAAATACTTTGAAATTATTTGATTACCTTCCAATGGTCGGATCAAATGCTAACTTATATAAAATTATTTAAATAATGACTATTGTATCGCTCGATTGAAAAGTAATTTATTAATTGGTATGAACGGTTGCAACCAGCGATGTGATACTCTATAAACCCTTCGATCTGCTGTTTTCCTAAGTCACAGCCGTGTTGCCAACACCAGTAACGAAATGGAAATGTATTCATGTTTAAAAAATACTCAGGAACAACCAAACTTACCTCTCCTCAGTTCATAATTACGAGGTGGTCGGAAATATAATTTCACTTTTAATATATATCAAATTACACGACGGCAATTTGTAATTTCAATCGATAGTTGCAGAGTTGCCGCCGTGTTCCACTTGATGCTTTGTACCGAGACGAGATCGTTGATCTTCGATTCAGGTTGTTAGAAGGACGTTTCAAGTACAGAGGTGTTGGGAAATCACAAGTCCAAGGCGCTTTCTGAATATCTGTCACATGGGCTGGCAGCAGCAGTTGGGGAAGCCAAAGAGCATGGCAACCCAGAGTGTCCAGCCTCATCAGTGAAAACTCCGGGCGCCGACTCCTCTATTGAATAATCCGAACTATTTGACGAAATACTCACTACCTCAGGCCTCGTCAAAACGTTCGCCCTTAATGGTTGGTCTCCTTTTGCACTCCTGATTGCCTAATTGCAGAAAGTATTAGTCAACCCACGAATTAGTGTATGCCATTTTTTAACGGGATGAATAGTACGAAAAAAAAAAAAAAAAATCTTCACTTAGACAACGTTTACCTTGACGAAGATGGGTTCCTTAGATTGTCTCATCAGCGTAGCCGATATCTGAATTCATAGCTTTCAACCGCGCTGGTGTGCACTGACGAATGCTTCGTTGGTGATATTACCGTGGCCTGTTCACATTTTGCAGCTCAAAATAAGAGCTCGACGCAATGTCACCTCTGTGGTTGCAATCACGCACGAGCTTAATAACGTGTTGACGCTGCTACCCGCAACCCAGTTAAGTGAATATGCTCGCAAAAGTGCAAACTTTTGCGCATGCGCACAGCTGAAAGTCGCGTATCCAGAATGTGCGGCGGATCCTCCGCAAGACTCGCGAGTTCCTTTTAGCGGCACAAGTGCAGTCGCAGGATAACCAAGCGCACGACAACGTAACTGCGGTATACTCGTGCCTCACGGGCAAGCCAATCTCCATATAACTATAAATATGACGTGAGCTCGCTCGACAACTGAGACACGAAATTTGACTGACACGAGTCGGAACCTTCGCCGGAATAAAGCTTTGTAATTAATTAATTTGCAGGTGTCATAGCTTTTGTTGTTCATAGATTGTAACATGACACCTAAATTTGTAAGCCAGCCAGTGACTGAATGTGGCACGTATAAATGAATAATGCCGAATTCGAATTGGCAATTTTTAGTTTACGGAAAATTCACGCGGCCCGAATTAATCGTCTAAAGATGCCGTATTTTGTATTTTAGTATCTAGGTTTTTCGTATGTAACCAAACGTACTAAAATACCAAATTGCAGCCATCCTTGAACAAGTGACTATCGATGGTGTCCGAATTGAACGCTACCGAATGCTGAAATACTAATTCGAATAAGGGCTAAATGTCAGTAAACGTGGTATGTTCATCGCATGGCCGGACTGGGGCGACGATCTGATGGGCAGGGAAATTGTGGGTTGCTTTGTACGACCAGGGGGGGGGGGGGGGAGGGGAGCCGGCCTCTGCCAAGCTGCTGGAATGTCCTGGCTGGAGGCAGCGCAGGAGCACGGCTGCGCGGCATTCCAGCGCTCACACGCTCCAAGGTCTCCCCTCCCCCTCGACCACATATATACACTTCACACGGCCCCTAGCTACCCCCTCTTTCCTTCCACCACATTACCCTCTGATCACTTTACACCCACCAAGACCAGAGCTCGAGCGCTGCTTCTGTCTGTCGCAACGGCAAGGTCATATAAGATGTATACCAGAGTGGCAACAGCAATGTTATTGAGCGGTCGCTAAGTTTTTTTGGCCCTCTCCACGCATACCAACTTAGTCGGCACAACTACTGCATCACTTCGAACTACGAAGTTGGCTCTACTGAGTACTTACAGCGCTTCTGGCGGATATACCTTGAACTTCTTAAAACTGTAGTACAAATATTATTATAATCGCACGTACTGTTCAATATCTTTAGGAAATTTGAACACTTGTGGATCACCTTCAACAGTGGAATAAAATGAATTATGTGTGGGATCAGAAGATTACAATGTTCTGCCAAGAATCGCAACGCATTTTAGAAATTCAAACTTTTCCTGGCGTTACGCTATCGTCAACAACAATATGGCCGGGCAACATAATAAAAATTAAGAAGCAAACTTTTTTTTTTGCGTAAATCTGGGAGAATGCATATTTTTTTTATGTAGAAAATACTTAAGCTCCCGCAGTGTAACAACTACGAAACAATTTGTAATTGCTTTAATGGGTATCAAAAGATTTCACTATAATGAGGGTATGCGTGGAGAGGGCCTGAAAAAAAAAATAAGGGACCGGTTGTTCCCTGTCCTGTGAGCACGACACTTCCTGGGCAAGGCAACATAACACGCGTGCTCGTGTTCACGTGCCGCTCGCTGCATCCTCACCAGATGTCGTCGCAACTACAAACCAAGTTCCTGCCGGATGGGAGGGAAAAGGGGTTTGTAACCCCTACCCTTTTCGCCCAGAAGGTTGGCAGCAATTTGTTTTAAAATTGTTGATAAGCCTTTAATTGAGATCAGTATACGATTTGCGGTTAACCATGGCGCAGTTTATTAGACTGTGGGGTAATAATTTTCCTAGCACTGCTGATATCCGTGTAGCCTCCGTCTCTTCAGTTCAGTCAGTGTAACCCCCTCCCCATGAGAAATTTCTATCTACGCCACTGCGGAGTACACGTTTGGTACAGGCTGTTCACGGTAAAGTGAGCACTTTTTAAGACCCTTTCAACAGGCATTAACTACTAATAAATATAATATATTTTATTGCAGTTCCAGACATTAACTTTCGTTAGTGGTGAATTGTTTACAGTGTGTTATTAGTCTGATGGCAATGTTTATATTAAAAAGTGACCTGAAGATAGAAATCAAACGAAAAGAAAAATTCAGCAGGGCCTTAAAAAGTGCTCACTTTACCGCGAATCGCCTATACTACGTTTTACGTGACGAATAGGTAGGGATAGGAAAAATACGCGAGTTCAAGGACCTGTAGTCTAGACTCCACAGACATATGTATACTCGAGCCTCAGATGTTTGTTCATTGGCTGCTGCCCCATAAAGTAGTCAGTGTTACTTCACACCTGGCAGTATGGCACTCGATACTTGTTTCCTTGCGAGACTGCTATTGACTCAGAGTCGTCCAGGGCGTGTCTAATAAACTGCGATCCAAATGCAAAGTCAACTTCAGTGTACACGTGTTTGAAGTCTATCTTGTCGTGAAATGAACTCGCGAAATGTTCCTATCCCTACGAATAGGGCATGAGCGATTGTTTCGTGCATTTCCTGAAGTCGGGATTGCTTGATTGTTTCTCTTATCACTTGTTCACTTGCATCGCACAGAAAGGTCATGTTATGTCGTCTGGGTTGTTACATGCGGAAAATTACCGCAGCGAATGCATAACTGTTTAATTATTTTTGGGAAGTGATTATTCGCGATGTGCAGTGTTGAACATCTGGATGTACGTCTCACGACTTATTACTGCCGAACGATGCCGCTGGTCGACAGGTTTTTTTTCTCGGTGATCTCCAGTTTCCCCCGCCCTTTCATTCCGACTCTGCTCCATACTCACGTCACTTTACTCTCAGCGGCTGTAAAGACCTTGATGTTTTAAGAGCCGCCCAAATCTCTACACGACTTCTTACTAAACGCTTTGGCATAATCCGGTGAAATATATAACGGCGGCACCGCTACTATAAGACGCTCCAGACGTCAAGATCAAGAGACGAAGGGGCAATACGGACGACACTAACACGAGAGCCTATTGTATCATCGCTCCTACGCACAAGGCGTGCAGTGTTTCCGTCGTGACGCTGTACTGTGCAATTCAGATATCTAACATAGGGGTTTTATTACAAGCGAAGAAAGCCCACAGATTAAACTACGTCCGTATCTTCGTATTTTTCTCTTGCGGCCTAAGGAAACTGCCACAGGCAAGCTTTAAAAATGCGATATTTGACCATATTCACGATTTTATTTTTCTGTAAGAATATACTAAATATGACTAAAGTAAAATAATAGGGACATAGATAATTGTTTTTTTTTTTTTTTTCTGACAAAAATTCGTATTTGCAGAACATTTATTTACGCAGATACGCGAATTCGCGCAAACAACTATTAAAAAAAAAAAAAAAAACCTGCAGGTCCATATAACTGTTAAAGCCTCCCCTTCCATGAACTGCTCGCTCAACGCGGCTCTCCCTGCAGGCGCCCGCCTCGGGGAATTCTCCTCACAGATGCGATGAAGATGTCTTACCTGCAGCTGTTCCGCGCGATGAGGCGCCCAGGGAACGCTCTGTGGGGCGCGGTAACCGCTCCGTGTCCCAACATTGGCTTACTTTCTTTGCCAGTACGACTGTCAAAAACGACGTGGATAGTATTCGAGGGACCGACGGACAGCCATACCGCCCTGCCAACCCCGTGGTCTTCAGATCACTGCTGTTCACGGTAAAGTGAGCACTTTTTAAGGCCTTCATAAATTTTTCCTTTCATCCAATTTCCATCTTCCTGCTGCTTTTTAATATAAACATTTCAATTTGAGAAATAAACACAGTGTTTATATTTCACCACCATCAAAATGTATTGCCTGAGACTGCAATAAGATATATTTATTAGCTGTTAATGCCTGTTGGAAGGGCCTTAAAAAGTGCTCACTTTTTCGTGAACAGCCTATATAACAAGGGTGTGGCGGGACCAGTACTTGGATGGGTGACCGTCCTGAGGAACGCCCCGTAGCAGAATGCACACATCAAACACAAGGCAGGGTCACCACAAGGCGAGGTCGTGTCGACCAGGTACTCCGCCCAACCTGTCCCAGACTGCAACCCCAGGCACAAGCGACCCGTTTTAAAAAAAAATAGGATTTGAGGTTAGAGCTCTGGTTGATGTTAACGAGTGCTTTGATATGTTTGCATACTCACTCTATCAATTCTTTTCGATGCAGTTAAATTAAATTCGTATTAGTAAACGTATTTTATTTACATAAAAGTGCTTGCTTTTTGAAAATTTAAAATACAAACAAACACTGTTAACCGTAGAAAAAGAGACAGTTTTTGGGAACCTAAATATGGTGCTAATATCTCGATTAGTACTCTAATGTGCATCGAGCAGAAAAACATCGACTCGATTTGTCATAAACTTAAACATTACACTCGCAATATGACGTCGATACTTTGATCTAATTTTCTGAGTTCTCTGCTAACTGAACTGCGAGACTGCATGGCAGCGTGTGCGTTAGTTTATATGCAGGTATAGGATATTCACGGTAAAATGACCACTTTTGAAAGCCCTGCTTAAGATCTTGCAAGAACGTTGTGCATTTGTCCGTCTTATGTAAGATTAACATTGCCATGGGCCTTATAACTCTATTCACGCGTCGGTCAAATGAAACTGTCAAATGATTAAGAAAGTAAATACTTTACAAATCTGCTATAGTTTAAATGATGAGAAATGGTTACCGAACACTTTTCATTCGACGTTAAGATATGGAACTACTTCCCATCCATCGTTACCAACTTTACTGGGTGCGTGTCACTCGCTGCGCCCGTTAAATATATGCAAGTAGGGGTAGTGACTTTTTTTCTAAGGTTGATTTCAAAAGTGATTACTGTACCGTGTTACAGTTGCCGAGTTTCTGCCGTGCGTGTGGCATGTAAGAGATGAATTGTCAGGCGCGTGTGTCTCGACACATTCGCGCTAATCTGCTCGGTCTAGTAGCGTACTTATGAGCGCAACCTCGGGGGAAAAAAAAAATAAGAGGACAGTTTAACTGACGGAACTATTTTCGTTGAAGTAACGCCTTTGCAGAGGTCGATTATATCAGTCGGCAATATCGCGGAAATCCCAGAGTATGATAAGAACACAGCCGGAATAAAAAAAATAGCAAGATCAGCTGTTATCAGCACGTAAATAATAAGCAGTGCATTCTGTGAAATTTTTGTATTTGTTACTTACGTATTTGTTGACGACGGTAAATACAGTGTTTCTTTTTGACGTCATATTGTGGGGCTTTGTGCGGCATAAGAGTTCTTCATTCGCGTATATCCTCAATAGTAGTTCACTCAGTCACTTTGCCCATAACAAAAACATTCAAAAAGCGTGTGCTGTTTAAAATGGGGACATCTGGCATTTGTTTCTGTTTCTAACAGTAGGCGAGGACGTAAGTGTACACCATATTTTTGGAATTTCTCGACAGCTCTCTGCGCTTATGGCAACGTTAATATTCCTTCATGTGGCAGAAGAATGCGTAGTTTACAGAATGAATACTCTTGAGATTGAGGGGGGGGGGGGGGGAGTCGGTACCCGCCATCTTGCATTTACGGATTTTTTGCCACAACCTGCATACAGATTTTGCATTGTGTTTTATTGATCGACAGGTAAGGTTGCTTTATTCCGTGATAAATTATTTTGGAAGAAATCCAGTGCAATTTCTGTAAGACAATGTGCATGTTAACATTTTTTTAATGTAAAGTCTATTTAATTACTAGCGAGTTAAATACGTTTTCGACCATTTCTAAAAGTTCACATAATGGAATATATTATTTTTATTAATCGTAACATAGGGTCCTAAATTTGTGACAAGTGCTTTTATTTCTTGATGGCGGTATCCTAATTTCGCGATACTGTACCGTAATTCCGTGATACTCTTAACAATTCAAAAGCAACAAGTAAATTTAACACCACTTTTGTGATTTTGTAATTGGAAAGGAAAACTTTACACAATGTTGCTTATTTACGTATTATAAGTTAAAGTAGGCATCTTAAAACGAGCAGATACTACAGAATTAAATTTAAGCACAATATACTAAACAACAGTAAAATGAATCCGAAATTAAGACGCGAAAATGAAGAATTTGTGCAAGAGGGTTGCAGCCGAGCCTAAGGTACCAGTATCGCCCCGTAAACGCCACAGAATACCTGCAAGTAGGTGGGGCTGTAGAGAAAATCTCAATTTATCCTCCAGAGTATGGTAGATGTTTCGTGCGCAGTGTCCTCCCTCGAGTCCTTCCCAATCCCAGAAACGGCTGTGCGGGGCGTGTCCGGAATACGTGAGCGTCCATCGCCTCATGAACATTCGTGGCACTCCGAGCCGAGGTTGGCGATGCAGGAGCGAGTCGTGGTCGACGACCCTCCCGCGGGACCCGGACCTCGCCTCCCGTCCTCTCTGTATCCTTCCGCCGCGTATATAGTCCATTCACGACTGGAACAGCCTTATACAAATCAACCTCTGGAAAAACACCCTAGCCATTAGCTGTATGCTATGGGCTATACGTAGGGCCACCTGGGTTTCGTGAAAACATACCACTGCTGGTTGTGCTGCAAAACAAGAACAAGTTTCGTGATTGGGTGAGTTTTACTCTCACGTGTTTTCGGTGTCTTTCAGCCAATCGCGGACGTTCAGTGTCGCCGTAACTTAATTCTGATTGGCCGAGTCCAGTATACAGTTTCTTCTCACTCAGACCCGCGGCCAATGTCCAGAGGAGATTTGCAAGTGTGCGCGTACCAAGTTGAAGTATAGACTGCGCGTAAATATTTTCGCGAAAAACAGGCGGCCTTACGTAGGCTGCGGCAGGATTGACAGCGCTGCTGCTAAGGCAGGGGGCTGGAGAACTCTGGTTGGCTGCTTTTTTCCCCGTGACGTCACCACCTGCCAGGAGTTATGGGTAGAGGTGACAGGTGTTAGGTGAAGTTTGTGAAACGTTTTATTTTCATGGTTGCCGGACACAACTATCCTCACGTGATGACATCACAAAAACCCTTGTGCAGGGTGACACGTTTCTTTTACGGAATTTATCCTGAGTAAATTTATTCCAATAAACACAGCTGTTTCAACCCGATATGTGAACGCCTCTTAAACTACGAAAGAGTCGTCAGAAACAGTGCTCCGTTTGTTTGTAATTATTAAAAGCCTGAACACAAAATTCAAAACATGCTAGTGAATTTCACCGCAATCAAATATGATTTCTCGTACGTGTTAAGCCGCAGTCGCGCATGTCGCCGTGACGTGTGTTTTCGGGAAACGCCGCCTGCACTTCGCACTTAGCTAGTTTATTGTTAATCATGATGTACCAGCCAGCACGATGAGTTCTTCCGTAGCCGTAACGTTGCCAGGGACAGGGATACTTTTTTCGGACTCCAAACACGTGCACATTCCAGATCGCAGTTTTGTGGGATACGCTTTGAAGAGACTCTCAGTAACACATGGTGGGAGGGGCGGGGGGAAAGCGAGGACTGCCAGTCGGAGATAGGGGCTTGCCTACGTCAGAGGGATAGTCACATCGCTCAACTTTCTATGCAAGTGCTTATTTCGCGCTGCAGGTCTCGCTTGACGGGAAGGTGTCTATGGGCCGTGGACGAATAGTTTCGTCACTTGGCGGTGACGCCATGTGGAAATGTCGGGCGCATGCGAGCTGAACTATAATAAAAGCCTCCTGAGTTTCGTCAACACGAACGTTGCGCAGTCTCGTTTCCCCACGCAAGCTTCGCTACAGGAAAAGTTGAAACCACTGCCCCCTCCCAAGTCCCACTGTGGGCTGACTTTATGGTCCATTGACTGCATCTTCCAAACCTGTTTCTTCCATTCTTCTGTATTCCACCTGGGGCGAACCCGGGCTTTTCTGAAGCCGTCCTGCGTAACGGATGAGATTACGTGGTGATATCATTTATAAATAAGTTCTGCCGTTTGTTGCAGCGGACAGTACATACTTCTTCCCCCGAATTAGATTCCTTGCTGCGTCAAGGATTCCCCGACTTTAGAAAATTTCCTTCTCTGATAAAGTTCTCTGTTTTCTGTTGTCCGCCAAGGCTTATATTAGAAGCATTGGGCGTACAGCCGTATCGAGTATTAAAAATCACGGCTTGATAAACCGCCACCACGAACTCTCATTTCTTCATTGACTGTTGCCACCGTGATAACCTATTTCTCATCTCGCTGATTTGGGCATGATTCGGTCACGTCGTAGTGAAATATAAATTTTTGGCTCAGGGCCCCCTCGATCGTCTAAGGCGTGTCCAAATACGCACTAGTTAAGTAACAGAGGAATGGAGACTTGGATATATCCAATACACCCTGTTATTGTGGAAATATGTGAATATTGTTAGTCGCTAGCGACGGTAGAATATTGGAGGCTTACGCAGCAATTGTCAGCCCGGGAGCAGAGATGATCTGCTAGTGATGGTTTCTGGATATATCTCAGCACCCTGGAACACAGCGGATGAGTACCAGAAATTCATCAGGTGACCTCTGTGTGGCAAAGCTGTACAAATATCCGGCAAATGCCAAATGCAGCAGCTGGTGAAACGATGTGCTCGCGATGGGTTTGGCATCCAGTCCGTTATAAGCAATATTTTGGTCCAGTGTGTAAATTGTTTTTGAGTGGACAGTATCACAAGTATCGTTACGTTATTTGCCTGTTCTGCTCACGTCTGGAGACAAGCAATTGACAAATACATGTCACCTCCGTTGCAGTGCTTACACTATGATGTATAGTTTCCTACTGATATGTCAAAATGTGAAATACATGGACTCTTTTTAACTGTTACGCTGTTCCTTTCCGTGCTTGGTTTTCGCCCGTGCATTAAGCCTAGTGGTTCATATCCACCGGAAATGCTTGGGAGCATCCATGTTTTAAGGGCACTTCTTAGAAGTAGTAGCTTGTAGAGCTGAGATAATTTGAGTTCTGGTTTATCAGGAGATTTATACTGGCATCAGATGAGTGCTTCATGCCGATGTGGGAAATGTAAACTTCCGGCTCAACCATGTTTAATGGTAGGTGAGTGCTACGTAGACCTAATGCTGGACGACTCGCCTACAAAAGGTTCTACGTCAGACAGTTGGGTAAAAATAAGTAGTTTTACTTTTTTTTTTCGCCATCGGTTGTAGGGTTTTTTTTTAGTTCTTTCTACGGTTTTCCCGTGGTTATTTTATAAATAAAGTTTTTTGTTATCGTCTTGGGCCAAAGGTGTGAATTGCGTAATGGTTTTGAGAAAAAAAAGGGGGGGGGGATGGCTGGGTGGAAATGACGCATAGTTGCCGGGATGTGAATTGGAGTGAGCGAGGATGGAAGGAAATTCAAATTATTCGCTGTTCACGCGGATTACAAGTTTGGCTTCTGTGTGGTTGCCCGTTCTGTGACTGCAGCCCAGCGCGGCAGTCGGGGAAAGTTCTCCGTAAATACTCCAGTGCTGCTGGGAATCCCTTCAACCCGGGGACACGTGTCTATATCCGGTTTGTTTACGCCCGGCCGCGCGTGCCTCACGTAAGGGGCGGACATGCCACGTGGCAGGCACATCCCTCACCACGGAGCAGCCGGCGATACAGAAGCGGAACTGCAGCGTGTAACAGGTAACGCGCACGCAGCATACTACAGGACACTACAGGACGTCGTTCACCAATCGTGGATTAGATGCGAACTTAACCAGGCACCAGCCGAGTCAACGCGGAACTTCTCTACGGCTCGAGTCGCACGGAAACCGAGGACGGCTTCTGATTGGCTGTTCTAGTTTTCCGCTCTGTCTGTTCGGCATGATCGGCGTACTTGTGAACCAGGCATTATAGGCCCTGTTCAGAAAAGTTGCACAGCTCGTGAACGAACGAATATGCCTCAATCAAGGGGAACGCCGCACCTTTCCGCTCCTGTTTACCTATGTGGTCTCAGACAAAATCGTGAAAAATATGTTTTCCACTTGCTCGGTTGAATTCCCGCAGTCTACGAAACGAAGAAATATTTCGTGCGGATTAATCTTTCTAATTAAAAAAATAACTCTGCAGCTGCTTTCGTGATTGGTTGGTGCGGTTACTCCGGCCATGCTCTGTGGCCCAGTCACACGAGGAAGCTGTTGCTAACACAGGCGACAGCCAGTAACCAAGGTAAAGCGACAGGCATGTAAGCTACATATTGTATTTCAGCACATAGACAGTGCATTTTATATCTGCTGTCTCATTAGGCGTATTTTCGCTGTTGAATTGGTGACAAGCTGTTCACCAGCGTTCACAACGATATATCCATATCGCGAAAATGCTTACTGTAAACATATGGCGACCTCATGTGGAAGGAACTTAAAAATTGCGCAATTGCTGTAACTGTGTATGGAATAGAAATAGAAAGTACTGACTTGTTATCTGAATTCATATACTAACATGTTCTTCTCACTTGGAAATAATAACATTCACATGTCAGAAATGCAGCTATAGTTACAACGAAGAAAAACATATATTCACACGTCACTGATACTCGAAATATCTTTGGTCGTTTTATACATCGAAACTGTATGTATATAATACTGTCTCTTAATCATTTCTACTTGTTGATTTTTTATATTTTATTTAACGAACAGTTGCCATGTAACTGTAATTTTACTCTCATTGTAAAATAACCCCATTTTAAAGCTCTGCCCCTGGGGCCAGCCAAAAAAAAATACTTGAAACATTTGTACTGTTAATTTTCGATGTGTATTAAAAAAAGAAACTAAATGAAACGTACGTTACGTACAGATTGAGCTTATCTTCGTTTGTGACACTCAACTCCGACCCATTTCAACAAAACTTCCCCGCTGTCGTTGCGAAATAAGGTACCATTTTCATTTTGAACTATTGAATATTCATCGATTTTGAACATTAAAAGGCAAGCATATGGTAATGCAAGTTGCAAATGCAATTAGAGAAACCTGGAATTTAAAAAGATGAGCGACAACCATCAACATCCGGTTAGCAATTCTACTAACGTGCTGCTGACCCCGTGAGCCAAAAATGTTGAACGCTGGTTACCCGGTCACCGTTTGTTCACAACAAAGTGGTGAACAGGAGCGCGAAACTACATCTTTGCTATCGATTCAACGGCGAAAATTTCGGCCGTTGTTGGGGCCACACAGATTTTCGCGAGAAGAACGCCACGAAAGCTAGATTTCAATATCCTACTTCCACACCTGCAGTTTTCGTTCCGTTTCTGGCCGCGTGCCTTCGTCTAAATTACGTTACTCCCTCCGGTACTGGGCGTCTGATTCGTGGGCAGGCACCGAAGACGCATAGCTGTTGAAACCATCCAATCGGTGAAGTGGATGTGTGTGTGTGTGTGTGTGTTAGCAACCCGAAGGTTGGTCGGAGCAAGGACTCTACGCGGGAATGGATGTCACGTCGTGACCGAGGCAACTAGGCAGGATGACACCGCAGTGGTTTTCCATTGCCTTCCGTGTGATGGATGAGACGAAGCGAGATGGGAATGGAGCAGGGCCGGAATGCAAGGGCGAAGGAAACGGGAGATCTCCGCGAAAATCCGCCGTCCAGCGGCATCGTCCGGCACGATCCCTGCGTGCGAAAATCCGGGAGTGACTCGGCCGGGGATTGAACCCGGTTCATCTGGAAGGAGGTGAGCAGGCTACCCGCTCAGCCACCGTGGTTCACATGTTAAAGTGCATTGAAATATAACTTGATTTATATTCTTTCGGGGAAAATCGGGTGACCCTACTCATTGGTATATATCGATACCTGGTACCATATGTTTAACGTGGGTAGCTCATGGTTCAAGCCATTCTAGGACATCGCTAGAACAGGGTTGACGCAGACAGAGCGGAGAAGGGGGTCACAGGGGACTATCCGCCCCAAAAGCCCTCATGTTCCCAATATGAAATTGTTCTGAGATTGTATTAAAACTGAAATTAAATAAAATGAAAATTGTTTCAAATAGCTATTTTATTTTATTAATTTGATATTGTTTTCTAAAAGTATGTTTCAACAGAGCCCTACTCCCATGTCACGAATCGAAAGTCCAGCCCTGCACTGGCACAACGGAACGACCCCCCCCCCCCCTCTTTTCCAACCGAAAGAGTAGATCCACTCCTGGCGAAGAGTCGCTTGCAGTGATGAAACGATGGTCCTCGGTCGAGATGATGATATATTTTTTTCGTATGACTGGAGGATGCTATGCGTTGCATCTTTATCTACCCCTTCCATATTCAAGACCTCTAACTGAAGTTATTACGTGTGGTTCTTTGGCTCTGAACCAGAACTTGCTATCATTAGGAGTCAATGAATGTCGTAAATCCTTCCGTTGGAAGGTTAAACTTCAAGAACGTGTACTATAGTGTTCCTTTCGTGATTGCACCACAGTTGTTTGTACGCGCCCTAGACAACTCTTGAACTAGTAACAAAACGAAGAAATGTCATAACTACCACCTGCAACTAAGTTGAAACAAAAAGAAGCCTTTTACTGTGGCAGCAGCCAATGGTTAAACAGTTGTAGCCCTAGCATGACAAGTTTAGGTTGCCGCCAAAATTATCTGCGAAATTCATGTACCTTTAACTATCATCTTCGTAATCATCATTATAAGCTATTCACGGTAAAGTGAGCACTTTTTAGGCACCATTTACTTTTTTTTTTGCTATCAGCCATTTTTATCCTTCGCCACTTTTTAAAAATAAATATTGTTATGTAAGTAATAAACACGGTGTATATATTCACCGGACTCGAAAGGTACGTCCAAGGCTACAATAAAATGTATTTATTGACTATTATTACAAATGAGAGGGCTTCAAAAAGTCTTCACTTTACCGTGAATGGCGGATATCATCGTCACGACATTGTGTGCCTATATTGAAAAACCGCCTAAAACAATTCTTATGATTATTACATACGTAGCCGAATAATTCCTGCCTGCGAAGAAGCCTGCCGGCACTTCACAGCCCTCGACAAGTGGATCGTCTATATTTTTCAGGAATAGAGGACGCAGCATCACTTTCACCTAAGGAATGACTGATACTGGCGTCTTCATGGATAGTTTATGCACCTCGTAGCCATTTCTTTCCTCCGCCCCATTGTTTCTCGGAACAAATGTGAAAGCATCCTGCGAACAACTTTTTAACGACCTCTTTCGTCTGTTCCAACCTTGAGCAGTAGAAGTGGGACTCACTTCGCATGCATGCCGCCGCTTATAATCGCCTCGTCGAGAGATTTCGCACGAGATAGCGTCTCGGTAAATAGCACGGAAAATGACGTCTAGTACACGGGATTTCACATTTAGTCGCGCAAATTGTTTTCCACCACTTGTCGCAGTTACAGTTGGATGTGTTAACGTGCTCTCGTGGGCGCAAACCTGGGCCTTTTTGGGAGAACCAGGGTCGCCAAATAATATCAAGCTAAGCTACCAAACATTGAGTGGCAGTCCACTGAGGCCAAATGTTATCATTTTAATGAAATGAAACCAGCAAACTAAAGTAGTATTACAAACCGTTTCATTGCCATTCCTCTTTATGTACGTGGCGTTGGGAAGTTCAGTACTGTTTTTAATATGTTAAAAAGACCACTTAAAGTCCTTCACGGTTACTTAAAATTTTCTGAAGCCCTGCTGAAGTTCTACCTTCAGGATATTCCTACGCCTCATGCAGGCAAAAGCTTAACCACGTCTAGAAAATTACGCTAAAGGGCCAGCGCGCCCCATTCGTGCGCACTGAATATGATAATATTTTGTATAAGAACTACACTCTACCAAAAAGTAATTGGGCACTTGTCCATAATGTTTGCTCGTTGGTTGTCACCCCGTTATAATCTCGTAGGGCCACCTCTTGCGGCTATAACATCAGCCATCCTGTCTGGCATGCTCTCTACGAGTGTTTGCAGGACATCCACGGGGATTCATCGCCATTCCTCTTGCAACCATTCCATGAGTTGAGCGATGGATTTCGGCCGCGCCTGACGAGCCCTCACCTGGCGATCATATTTGTTCCAAAGATGTTCTATAGGGTTGAGGTCGGGGCTCTGGGCGGGCCAGTCCAATCGGCGAATATTGTTGTCGGCGTACCACTGCATAGTAGCCCTTGAAACATGGCACTTGGCATTGTCATCCTGGAAGTAACACGGGTCCATTCCGTAAAAACGCTGAAATGTTGGGAGCTTTCATTATCCAGAATGTTACAATCTGCCTCCGTGTTCATGCTATCATGGACAAACACCAGTGGTCCTACGCCGAAGGCCGTGAAACACAAATCAACTGACGTATCTTCAGGGATGCCCAATTACTTTTTGGTAGATAGTGTATTACTAGGCATTACCAACACGCCTTTTTATCTCCCTGTATTTATTCATATTAATATATATAAAATATATCTTATTATACAAAATATGTGTAAAAGTGTAATTTAATAAGAAATAACGTATTTTTACGTTAACACACGTATAAGACACTTGGAAAACATGAAATATCTAGGAAACAACCAAGTACAGCACGCATTGGGTGATTTTCCAACGGCGTGATTCAGTAAGTATGAAGAAACCGCGAATAGACTAAGACTATACAGTTACTTGAATGTTTAAGAAGCGTGCTTCAATGCACCTAAACAAACTTAAGTTATACCTGCCAGCTTTTTCCCCTCCATTGCGGTCTTGTAGCATGGTTTTTTCTCTTTATTGGACACAATGTGTTTTTGTTTGAAAGATATATTGCGAAATGCAGTTGAAACATGCACTAAGCAGTGTCCATAAGTGATGTTATTACTTTCACTAGGCATTTGTTCTAAAGTCGGTTCACGATAAAGTGAGCATTCTTGAAATCAACCTTAGAAAAAAGTCACTGCTCCTACCTGCATGTATTTTAACGGGCGCACTGAATGACATGCGCCCAGTAAAGTTGGTAATGATTGATGGGAAGTAGTTCCATATCTTAACGTCGAATAAAGTGTTGGGTAACCATTTCTGATAATTTAAATTATATCTTTCATTTTCTCTTAATGCGTCGAAGAGTAAAGTTGATCAGATTTGTAAAATATTTACTTTTCTAATAAATTCAGGCGTTTCACTTGACCGACGCATGAATAAAGTGATGAGACCCATGCCAATGTTAATCTTACATAAGGCGGAAGAATACACAACGTGCATACAAGTAGATGTTTTAGCAGGACTTTCAAAAGTGCTGATTTTACCGCGAATAGCCCATATTGTGATGTGACATAAAACACATGTTCTGTAGTGGATGTTGAGACAGTGTGCGGGAACATACACAAGTCTCCACGATTGAATGTGCCTGGAACTGAGTTGCTGGCTCCGTAATAATTCATTCCTGGTTTCTTCGTACTATTTGCACCAAACCTTTGAAAAATTACCCCATGAAAGCTGTGCTTGGTTGTTTCCTTAATATTTCAAGTGTCCCAAGCGTGTTATACTCGTATTGACAAAAAAGTACGTAATTTTTTTTTTTTTTATATGAGTTGAACTTTATGTGTAATTTTCTAGACTCTGTTAAGCCTTATTCGTATGAGGAGGAAGACTATACTGGAAGTAGAACTTCGGCAGGGTTCCAGGAAAGTTTGAAGTTAACCGTGAATGGACTATACACACTATCTGGGTTGTAAAAGGCGGTCGCACACTTATGCGACATTGTCCTCAATATATCGAGATTCTTGGCAGTTGCCGTCTTCGCCGCGTACCAATGGTGGCCTTAAACCAGTGAATTACACTAAAAAAAAAAAAAAAAACCAGTAGGCTGCCGCCGATCTCCAGAAGAGCAGTGCTCTGGAGTCTCCGTGTGTGGACGACATTCGGAACTGCCTTGGGCGCGGGGTTGTGTGGCGTGTCCACCACGTGGAGGCTGCAGCAACCTGTCGCAGGCCCCATCATGAAGCCCCTGAGGAAGCTCAAGGTCGACTGGCCGCTACTCCGCCCCCCCCCCCCCACCGCCAAGCCCATTGCGTAACGACCTTCGTCGTCCACCCCCTCCCCCCACTCTCTCTTGACGGACCACCTCGACGAGTGTGTGTGCCCGCGTCTTCTCCGCAAACATTCGCGCACCGGCTCCAGCTGCGTGGCGCGGTCCTGCCTTCGCCGGCGGTGCTACGCCGTGCAGCTGTGACGTGCATCCTCGGCAGCGAAGTGTCGCGACGTGAGCCCATGGGAGGTATTAGTCTATGGAGTTGAAGCCGAGACACGAAAGTGAAGCCGAGAATGAAAGACGAGGGCAGGGCTAGTAGTGGCAAAAAGCTGCATGTTTTACGTTGCTTACTATGTAACTTTTTCCGCTCATAACGTGGCGGCTGACGTAAACAATCGGTCTGCACATGCGCAGTTGAGAGAAGTCAGGCAAGGCATCGGCTTCACTTGATAAACGTGGAGAAGATAGGCTGTTGCCACTCCATCATCTGTTACTTCCATGGGTGAGTCGGTGTTTGCCCAGTGCTGTACATACTCCGCGGCCGCTTGCCAGACAGCTGCGAGGCTTCCATTACTAGAGCCCTGAAAAGTACGCGGGTTCATTTCTAGACAAGTTGGAATTCGCACACTCGTACGTTCATGTTACTTTTGTATTTGCTCGACGTGTTGTTCGACACCTGGAGATAAATGAGCGAATAACAAACATGCAATAAATTGTGCGCCCAACCACCGCCTTTTACTACCACAACAAGCGAGCAATAAACAGCTGATATAGGCTGTTCACGGTAAAGTGAGCACTTTTTAAGCCCCTCTCAACAACCATTAACCACTAATAAATATATCTTATTGCAGCCTCAGAAATTAAATTTTGAGGGTGGTGAAATGTATACATTGTGTTTATTGGTCACATTGCAATGTTCATATTAAAAAGCAGGAGGAAGATGGGAATTTGATGAAAGGAAAAAATTTAGAAGGGCCTTAAGTGCTCACTTTACCGTGAACAGCCTATATATGTTATAGAATATATAAGACTGTGAAGTCTAGCTTACAGGTCATTGCACTCGCGAATTTCTTGGGTCTCTACCCATTACTAAAGACCTGCAAAATTCGCGTTATTATTTGGAACGGGGCTAAACTCCACAGTACTGCATACACTCGAACCGGCGTCGTTTCTCCGTTGGCTGCTGTGTAACTGTGAAGCCACCCCCTTTCTCGGTGAACTGTACGTGATTGGGCCACACGATTGTGAAGTGTTCATTTATTGGCGTGGAGATACCCGGGGCGTGTCGAATAAAGCATGGACGATGGTCTAATGACAAACGTATTGCAAAAGTATAAGTGTTAAAAGTTTAATGCACTGCCCTCAAATAATAACGCGAATTTTGCAGGTCTCTAATTATCACTCAATAAAATAAAAGATTAGGCCCTAAGGCTGTTCACGGCAAAATGAACCTTTTAAAATTAACATTTGAAAAACTTCACTGCCCCTATAGGTTGTTTACGGTAAAATGAGCACTTTTGAAAGCCCTGCTTAAGATCTACATGTATGCACGTTGTGTGTTCTTGCGTCTTATGTACGATTTGCTCCTCCCCACTTTAATCATACGTCGGTCAAGTGAAACTTTGAAATTATTATAAAAGTAAATATTTTGCAAATCTGCTAATCTTTACACTTTGACACATAAAAGAACAGAAAGAGAAAGAAATAGTTATTACAAATGGTTACTTAGCACTTTTTATTCAACATTAAGATATGGAACTACTTCCCTCCATCGCTACCAACTTTACTGGAAGCATGTCACTCAGTGAGCCCGTTAAAATGTGTTTCACTCAGGAGCAGTGACGTTTTTCTAAGTTTTATTTCAAAAGTGCTCACTTAACAAGAACAGTTATTACCTGCAGCTATAGGTCGTTCACGGTAAAGTGAGTACTTGAAAATAATTTTAGATTCAGTTGTTAACTTTTGAAAGTGGTGAAATGTATACGGTGTATTATTAGTTACATGGAAATTTTTATAGTAACAAGTGGCGGAATGACAAAAATTGACTGAGAAGTAATAATTAAGAATGGCCTTAAATAGTGCTCACTTTACCGTGAACAGCGTATAGTAAAGTAGTTCCACGTCTTAACGGTAAATTAAAAGTACCGGGTCAAACATTTATGGACATTAAAATTACATATTTTACTTCATATTTATTTTTAATGCACATATGTGTTAGAATTATCAAATTTGTGAAAGATTTACATTTATAATAATTCCACAGTTTCATTTGCCGAGCCCTGATTAAAGTGAGCTGGCCCACGGTGGTGGAAAAAAAAATACATTATGTGCATATACACAAGATGATCTCAGTAGGGCTTTCAAAAATGCTCAGTTTAGCGTGGACATCCTATACGTACGTTATTTCAAAGAGGGGACGATGCAGTTTCTGCTCTGTCCGGGTGACTATTCTGTGTCCGCGCTCACGCTGTTCACCTTAGCGGTGCAGAACTGACCATGTGGAGCCGACAATGCAGGAGCGGCTGACCCTATTGGGCAAGGTATCTCTCTATCTCTCTCTCTGTCGTTGCCAGTGTGTGACCGCTAGGCCGACCAGTCCGCCGCGCGGCCGAAGAACGCCAAGGCAGTCCGCATTGCTGGCCTCTCGGGGCTGCCTGTCGTTGCCTCATCGCCGCGCAGAACAGCGGCACACACCTCTCCTCCATACACCTAGCCATGCCTGTCCGTAGCTGACAAGTATACAGCCTCTGATCTCCGCAGTAACGCCAGTCTCTGAGGACGACTTGTGGAATCACACGTGTCTCGGCCTGCGATGTGATGAAAGGCACCTGTGTATGCCTATTCGTGGTTTATTCACATTTTTTGACTCAAGCCTTTGAAAAATCACCCCTTGTATGCTATGCTTGGTTGTTTCCTAAATATATGCTATTCATCACAAGGGTTTTATTATTGTGTCGTCATAAAAATTCCTTATTTTTGGTTAAATGAACTCTTACGTATATTCTATCCATACATTACAATATTTCATTTATAATCAATATTAATTAAAACAGGGAGATAATATGTGTGTGGGTGTAATTTCCTAGACTTGGTTAAGCTTTGTTGGGGCGAAGGAATATCCTAGAAGTAGATCTTCAGCAGGGCTTCAGAAAAACTGGAATTAACCGTGAATGGACTATAAGCTGTTATCCCTTTCAGACGTAGTGGTGTACACAGGATGTAACGTAACTTACGTTACAGACGTTAGTGGGGAATTTGCCATGAAAATTCAAGAAGTAAAGCTCACAGATATTTTGTTCTCACCCGATTCGGTGAGGAACTACACCTTAAGATTTGAAGTTCACATGAGACGAATGAACGCCTAGTAGTTTGGCAACTAGAGTGATTGCTGGCAGTATTGCGTACCATATAGTAACCGCTATGCTACAAAAATGGAGGGAGGGAGTGTCAGCGCATACTGTACGTAACATAGACCTATTACTAGAGACCTTCAAAATTCGCATTACTATTTGAGGACAAGTTAAATTTCAAACACGTGTGCCTTTGCAACATGTTTATCATTTGACCCTACTTTTATTTGACACGCGCTGAGTATCTCTGTGCCTATAAATGAACGCTTCATAACTGTGTGCTCCAATCACATGCAGTTCAGTCAGAAAGGGCGTGGCTTCACAGCTATACAGCAGCCAACGGAGAAACGATGCCGGCTCGAGAGTATACAGTACTGTGGAGTTTAGCCTGGTTCCGAATAATAACGCGAATTTTACTTGTCCCTACCTAGTACACATAATTGCATTGTCAGCCGGAGCTCAGAACGGTACTACAAGTTGCACAAATGAAGTGATGCACGTGAAAGTATGCAATGTGACACATTTTATTAGGACAGAACCGTTGTCTGATGAGATGTAGGCTTGATTAATTAGTGCACACAACTTGGGTATTTACCCGATTCGTTTGTGCTGCACTTTCAAAGGCGTACTTCTTTAACGAATCGCTTTGAGGAAATAATGCTTGTAAGATTTTCTTCGTGTATTTTAATGGCGAATCTCCGATTAAAGTTTGTAACATAACTCACGTTGAATCCCGTATATCGGGCGTTGCACAAGCAGTAGACTTAATGGCGTGCACTCTACATTCGAGTCAGTGTCTAAATTCGAGTCAGTGGGAAAGCACTGACAGTTTTAGTGAAAAAAAAATTTACTGATTGAATAGTGATGGCCGACCGCAGTGCCGAATCAAATATTGTGTTTATTGACTGTAGCCAAATAATTACGTGAAATAAACATATTTACGATAGTTTACTATTTATATTCCGCAATTTACCACAGTTTAAGTAAGTAAAGCATTTTCAGAGGTGGCCAGGATTGAACTCTCGCATCTTTTCCACTTTGACTTTAGACCGTTACCGTACCATCTGCGCTACCAAGCCACGTTGAAAGACAAGAGTAAAATATAGATGTTATAGTACTTTTCGAAGTCGTAAAGATTTAAAGTGTATGCCCTTACTTTTCCATCAGTCAAAAATAAGGCACTGAAGAAACAGTTAAAAATATGACTTCCGCATCAGTGGAAAATGTCACTGAATCGAAAAGTGAAGGAAATCTGGCTTTTTTTTTTTTTTTTTTTTTTCCCACTGAAGTGACTGTTGCATCAGTCAGAGTACTGTTGACTGATTGAGACTGTGGAGTTCTCACTGATTCAGATGTAGATTGTACAGTGTTCACAGCAGCAAACGACATCACAACGTTAATTGTTTACGGACTGTACTCCGGGGTCGCATGGACAGTTGCTGCCAATAACATCGAACATATTGATCCTGACTTTAACAGAGAGTTTACCAATACAGTTACAAGAAGAAAAAAAACCTTGCTCGTTGTAACGCATGAAATTACATTTTTACATACGGCTGGAAGAGTTGACATTAGATCCCGGATGTATTCGTTTAGCTGTGTCGGTGTTGCAGAGTATAAATACAATTATCACTGGGTTGTGCGCTCGTTTAGTAAACATTGTGCTGGCGGTATGCAGGTGTTTACACTGTTCATTGCTTATTAGCGCGCGCACACGTCAGTCACTAAGTACGTCATTCTGCAGCTGTATACACATCACGTGTGTTATAGGCAGAAGTGTTGCTGGGGCATGGAGTTGTAACCCCTCTATTTTGCCCATTAAGTGGTCAACCATTAGTGTTAAAATTATCAATAATTCTTTAATTATGACAAAAATGCAGTTTCTGTTCACTATGAAAGTATTTTACTATAACGTGCGTCAACGGTGATGCCTGTGTAACCTCCCTTCCCTTTTCTGCAGTCAGTGTAACCCCGCCCTCCCCATTTCGAGCTCCCCTCCCCCCACACGATACATTTCTAGCTACGCCACTGGTATTAGGGTGTCGCGTTGTTTGCTCGTTGAGTGGTTCAGTACTTACGTTATGTGATCAACGGCTCCCGGTGCTTATTGCTTCCTGCTGCGTGCATTTGGAGTGTATATGCTGTTCACGATAAAGTGAGCACTTTAGAAATGAGCCTTAGAGATAAGACGCTGCCCCTGCCTGCATATGTTTTAACGAGTGCACTGAGTGACATGCGCCCAGCAAAGTTGGTAACAATGGATGGGAAGTAGTTCCGTATGTTAACGTCGAATGAAAAGTGTTAGGAAACCATTTCTGATAACTTAAAATAATTTATTTCGCTTTCGGTAATTTTTTAAGACACTGGAAGTGTAAAAATGAGCCAATTGGAAAATTATTTACTTTTCTAATAATTTCACATTTTCACTTGACCAACGCATGGATAAAGTGATGAGGCTATGAAAATGTTAATTTTACATAAGGCGGAATAATACACAGTGCATACAAATAGATCTTATGCAGGGCTTTCAAAAAAGTGCTCATTTTACCGTGAATAGTCTTTATAGTTGTGTGTGCAAGCAATATCATGCCCTGTAAAAGCCCACTAGCATCCACGTTAACATGTTCAGTCTACATGTCGACGGTCGGGGGATCTAGAGGCAGAGGATACAACAGTACGAAGCTTCAGAGGGTGTGTTGGAGAACGGAGCGGGGTAGGCAGTCCATGCTTGTGATGTCTGTAAAGGAGTTGAATGTGTTGAGGGAGGAATTGGTATCTGCGAGTGGGGTTGGAAAGTTCAGGAAGGGAGTGGAAGAGGAGTTTAGTCAGGTAAGGGGGAGGCGAGAGAGCTCGCCACCGGGCGGTAGCTTAATTGCGAGTGTATTATTATTATGTTCCAATTACGGATATTTATACTTGGTAGGGACTGCTGTTTTGGATGCCGTGGACCAGAACATTCCGCGTCTTTCACTGTCCCGTTAGCGGCTGCTGCTCGTTGGTTCCTCTCTGTATTAAATACTGGTAAATACTCCTCTGGAAAAAACAGCCTTTTGTTGAAAAATCCTTAAATGAATCGCTACAGGTATGTTAGGGTAGGTCGGGATGCCGCTCACTTTCAATTTAACGCCCTTAAAGTTTATAGTAACATAGGGCTTACTCATGGAAAAATGTAAACCTATTGCAGTGAAAGAGTACTTGTTGATTTACACAAACACATCATATGGAACAAAGCATAAACGTAAACTATGACAGAAATCTACTTTTGTATACACGAAATAAAAACTTACGAAAATGGTAAATTAGAGGAAAGTAGGCTCATTAGTTACCAGTAACTTCTTGTTCTGAGCGGTGTTTGTTTACAAAAAGCATCTTTGAAACGTTAAACAGACAACGGGTGTTTTAGTAATAATTTTTAATACGAAAATTCCGTTACAAAGTCTTAAAGTAGTACAGGGAGGTGTAGCATGCTTTCGTCAGTATTGCGCCATAAAATATAGGGATCACTAGTGAAACTCCTGTCCAGTTGCGTTGTCGGCTCAGACTGTATGTGCTGGCTCAGTACCTTGCGCGTAAAGGTGTTTGGAAATTTGATTTGCGTATGTGTCACCCTTATCGTTCCTGCACTTCTAGGCCTAGAACATAATGAATACCTCTAAGGCGGCTAGGGGCCGCGGTGGCTGAGCGGTTAGCCTGCTCGCCTCCCATTAAGGCGAACCGGATTCGATCCCCAGGCCGGGGCACTCCTGGGTTTTCGCGAGTGGTAATCGTGCCGGACTATCCTGCTGTTCGGCGGGTTTCCCCCGGGGGGGGGGGGTCTCCCGTTGCCCCCGCTTATTTCATTCCGGTGCTGCTCCATTCTCACCTCAATCACCCTCATCGGGTCTCAAGACCTCGCTGTTAAGAGCTGCCCAAATCTCTTAACTCACTCACTGTTAGGCGGAAATCTTAACACGTCCTCACAAAAGAAATGTTCAGCTGGGATTGAGTTCCGGCGAGTGCGGGGGCCATGCGACTGGCGCTCCACGGGCTATGCGCTGTCGGGAACGTGAGCAGGATTGAATACCGCGCAAAGCAGATCACGCTACGAAGATAGGATGTTTTACTGACGATTCGCATCCAAGGTCACGAGCCGGTACAGCTCGGATGGCGGCCAAATTAGATTCCCGAGTTGATAGTCTGGAGTGTTACAAGCAGCGCGCAGTGGCGCGCCTGACTGGCATCCGGTAGGTCGCCGGTTCGATTTACGCCGATTGCACTGGATGATGTTTTCCACGAGTGTTTTTGCATCCTAATTACTGATATCTGGGCGGAGTTTATCGTGTCCCTGCCCAACTCCAGCTTTTTATGTTCACGTTCTAACACTTTGAATGCTGCTGACGCAATATTATGTCGCCTGTGTTTAACTGAGTTGTATTCATTATGCAGTAACATTTACGACATCCGCATTTTTCGAAGACACGGGCGAAGAAACAATAATCCGTCAGCAGTTTCCATAATTTTCTCTGCAACATAATATTGCGTCAGCAACGCTCAAAAAGTGCAAATTACTCAAATGAACGGGATGGATTGTATATTATTAGACGTAGAATGAAAATTGTATTGGGAAATTTTAAACTCGGCATTCTGTTGGCAAAAAGCCGGCCAGTAATGGACATAGCGCACTATCATAGCCGTGGCTGTGGCAGTATAGTAAGCATGTCTATAGACTGTTCACGGTAGAACGAGCACTGTTGAAAGCCCTGCTTAGTATCTATTCACATACACGTTGCGTATTCCTCCGCCTTATGTAAAATTAACATTGCTATGGGCCTCATCACTTTATTCATACGCCGATCTATTGAAATTGTGAAATTATTAAGAAATTAAATACTTTACAAATGTGCTCAGTTTTGCACTTCGATGCATTAAAAAACAGAAAACGAAAGAAATAATTTTAAGTTATCACAAATGCTTACGAACATTTTTTATTCGACGTTATGATCTTGAACTACTTTCCTCCATCGTAACCAACTTTACTGGGCGAATGTCACTACGCGCCCATACAAATATACGAATGCTGGGGCAGTGACTTTTTTCTAATGTTCATTTCTAAAGAGCTCACTTTATCGTGAACAGCCTGCAGTAGTGTGAACACAATAAGACGGTTGCAACTAGGACCAATAGAAGTGATGGCCATGCAGCCGTGAATATATTTACTACACGCTTCTAGCTTGTCAGTAAATCTATACCGCGCTCAAAGATAACACGAATGTCAGTTGGTCCACTGATGTGTTTAAAAGTTAATACGCGAACTCTGCAGTCTGTCGAACTTGAACTTAGTGAAGTTGGCGTAAACAACTGAAACCTTCACTCTTTTTTTTTTGGAAAACATTTTATCATCACACTATTGCAGACAACGTCCAGAGGACTAACAGTGTTAGAGTAGGCGAGTTGCGTGTGAATTGTGGGCCATTGGTAAGTGTACTACAGAAAATGCAGCATCATTCATCATGTCTGAAAAGCTAGTGCTTGTGCCCCTGAGTACACTTCTTGTCTTCATTTCTATCGTGTTGGCAGAAGGACCACTTGTTGATGGCTGATGCCATGTCTATATCTAATATCTGTTCTTTGATTACTGACGCTGAGAAAAGTTAAGTTTCCTTTCGACTGATCTGAACGTGGTCTGTAGTAGTTAGCGCCTTTGTTGCTGCGGATTTATTTTTCGCTTTGTTCTGCAGGACGTGTCTAATATCGTGTATTACAATTGGAAAAGTGACGTAATGTGAAGTGTCACCAAATTAATTCTTCAAATTTTGCAGTACTTAGTTAAAGAATAATGCGTCTGCTATAGAAGCATAGAAAAGGTAGGTTCACAGAAGTGAAATAGTGTTACGGTTCCTTTGGTGTAAGCACAGGCCTACTTGGTGGTTTATTGGCTGTGGTATGCTCTGGGAGTGTGCCTTGTCTCAGGTTGGCTGGTTGCTACAGCGCGCAGCATATCTGACGTCACAAAACTAAGAATGGCGCTGGAAAGTGACGGAGGGAAGCTAGGGAACTATATATAATAGTGCACAGTAGTGAAAAATAATGTACCGTCACGCTCACCAGTCACGCGTTACTTTTTTGCTGCCTGTGTTCAAGGACAGTTTAAATAGGTACGGTAGCTAAGCTTTCAGCTAACCCGTGAGCAGTGTACGTAATGTAGAAACATTCTCTGTTGGATTGACTGCCCCGTGCAAATACTTCTTTAGGAGCTGTACCGGGAGAGATACTCTGCTACACTATAGCCAATAAAAACGTTTTGCCAACTCGTGTGATTAAGAGATTGCGATACAAGAGGCACTTCAACTTCTATATTGTTATACACTATCGACCAAAAAGTAATTGGCCACCTGTCCACAATGTTTGCTCGGTGGTTGTCACCCCGTTATAATCTCGTAGGGCCACCTCTTGCGGCTATAACAGCAGCCACCCTGTCTGGCATGCTCTCTACGAGTGTTTGCAGGACATCCACGGGGATTCGTCGCCATTCCTCTTGATTCCATTCCATGAGCTGAGCAATGATGTTCTATAGGGTTGAGGTCGGGACTCTGGGCGGGCCAGTCCAATCGGCGAACATTGTTGTCGGCGTACCACTGCATAGTAGCCTTTGAAACATGGCACCTGGCATTGTCATCCTGGGAGTAACACGGGTCCATTCCGTAAAAACGCCACAATGTTGGGAGCATTTAATGATCTAGAATGTTGGCTTTCTGTGTTCATGTTATCACGGACAAACACCAGCGGCCCTACGTCGAAGACCGTGAAACACAATTTAACTGACTTACTGAATTACTTATCTTCACGGGTGCCCAATTACTTTTTGTTAGGTAGTGTAGATTCTGTGACGGAAGACTTTGAAAGATGGGACCAGTAAAGGCAGAACCAACATGTAGTTCCACCAGACCTCTTGCCACGCCCATTTCCTGGGATTCGCCTCACAAGAAGTGGGCGTGGCCGGAGTGCGTCGCCGACTTGTATTGGTGCTATTTTCGCGAGCGTCTACAGGGTCAAGTGTTTTCCTCAAGCGAAAGTGTTTCTTCTGTACTCCTAATACAGTTTCGTTCGCAGGATAGCGTGTATGTGAATCAGATTCACGGTTTCATCGACACGAATTATGCGCGAGTTCAATAATAGTACTATAAAAGCAGGTGTATTTTTTATTCGTGGGCACAATACTTGTAATTGTTTATCTTATAAATTACAATTATTACGAGAGTCGTCTTAGAAATTCGCGCGAAGTTAAAATTACGTGTTGCTTTTTTAACTCATTAAATAATAAAATTGGAATAAAATAAGTTTCTACTAGTGTTTTACCCTTTTTTTTTTGCCATATTTAATTTTGAACGCCCCTTCATTTTTACAAACCCTCAACTCAGACAACTGCTTAACTTTTGTTATGCCAGGTTTACAACACCATTTGGCTGTATATGTGAAAATCATTCTATTTGTCCGGACGTGCCTGTGTCGTTACACGCACGCCAAGGTCGTAACTGCTTTGCAAGCAGTATTCGTTCCGCATCCGTAGTTTGATTGTTCAGGTATACTGTACACGGCCGGACGCACACGCCGTCGAAAAAAAAAAAAAAAACCGCGAGGTCGTGTTCGTGTAAAACACTGAATATAGAAACAGGGTAACAATAACGTTTTCAGTACTAAGGACTCTGCCTGGAACACTGTAGGTGTAGCGTTACAGTCCTCTGGGCGTAGCCAGGTTCGTCATGGGATGGAGGCCTAGTTTCGTTAGAATACTATCTAATTTAACAATTTATTTGCGGTATTAAGAAAAAATAACCTACATCCTTATCTTTTCCAATGAACCATTCATGTTTCACATTCCACAAGCGAACGCAGGGGCGATAGGTATAGAAATTGCCATTTCCATCAATGAATAGTTTAGAGAACGTCGTACACTTTACGTTGACAAGCAAGCCCCACCTCCACACTATCCCATCATCATTAGAGACATGCGAAAGTCGCGTTATTATTCGGCACCAGGTTAAACTTGATAGTACTGTCTGTACTGGAGCCGGCGTAGTTTCTCCAGTGGCTGCTGCGCAACTGTGAAGACGCTCCCTCCCTGACTGAACTGCACGTGATTGGGGCACACAGTAGTGAAGTGTTCATTAATTGACGCAGAGTTATCCAGGGCGTGTCAGATTAAGTGTGATCCAACGAGAAACTTATTGCAAATATATTCTGCAGGTATCTATTGCAACAAATATTTTTTGTTCTCATTACTAACAAAATTCGAGTGGCTGGCATTCTCAAAACAATCACAGGCGTCGATCGTACAGACAATATTAGGTCGTCAGTGTTTGGAAAGGGAGGCCAGGATCCCTCGGTAATAACGTGTACCACATGATTGTATTGTACTCTATATTCCACAATTAAATATCAGTTATATTTTCATTCAGTGAAAATTGATCCAGTAAATTAATTCAATAAGTATTTTAACAAAAAACGCACAGAGAATTTGTTAGTACCCTCTAACTGTAGTCCATACGTACAGCCAAGAGCAGTTTGCAGTGTAAGTAATAAACACAGTGTGTATATTTCATCGCACTAAAATCCTTACTAATATTATAAATGGGAAAGTGTGTTTGTTTGTTTGTCCTTCTTTCATGTCAAAACGGAGATACGGATCGACGTGATTTTTTGCACAGAGATAGTTGGAGTGCCGGAGAGTGACATAGGCTACTTTTTATTAATTCTGAATGCAGCGCGATTATACAACGTGACGAGGCTTAGTGTCACAAAACTTCATTATTTATCCCTATAAACACGCGCGGGAAGACGAGGGTAAAAGCTAGTAAAAAATTTTTATTGGCTCTTATCTCAAATGAGAGGGCTTTCAATAGTGTTCGCTTTATCGTGATTAGCCAATTGTTGCAATACCTGAAAACGTATATTAGTGCGGCAGGTCAGTTGCGTGGAGTGACATTCGCGCGGAACGGTAGATCATTTTGGCTGTTATTAAACAGAGTGGCGGGGTTACTCCGCGGAAACGACAACCCGTCGCTCAAGTGTTGGGAACCCTTTCCCCCCCTCGTGGCTGGCCATGATTCACATACCCATCCGGCGTTTGGTCTATCAGCTGCTTCGAGGTTTGTTTGCTTGTCGTGTGACTGGGTAACGGACCGACGTCGCACTTCCAAGGAAGTGGGCGGCTCTGCAGCGCTCCTGGAAACTCTAAACTCGCGCCTCCTGGAAACTCTAAACTCGCGCCTCGCGAGAGGTAAATGTTTCTGCTACCACAGACGTCACTTGCAATGCCTGCTTATCTGAACCCGGGCCAGGGGCCATGTTCTCTCACTTGAGCTTGCTTAAAGACAGTCTACGTGATCGTCTTTATCATAAAGAGGGCCATAACGATGGTTACTCGTAAACGTCTTTATGTTGTATTCTGCAAGCCATATATTTATTGGCATAGGCTATTCACGGTAAAGTGAGCTCTTTTGAAAGCCCTCTCATTTGGAATAATAATCAATAAATATATTTTATTTTTGCCTTAGACGTTAACTTTAAAGTTCGGTGGAATATACACACTGTGTATTACTTACATGGCAAATATTTATTTTAAAATGTGGTTAAAGTATACGAAATAGTTGAAAGGAAAAAGTAACTAGGGTCTCGAAAGTGCTCACTTTATCGTGAACAGCCTATATCTCTGTGCAGATATGTAGGTTTGTGTTCTGAAATCAACGATATCGGCTTGCTTGATTATATATTTTTTCAATTATTACAGGATGCATTGTCGCAAATTTCATTACTATAGGGGCCTAGTACATTTTTGACAATAAGTGAAATTTATTTGTTAATACATTTTCGAATAGGCAATATAAATCGCTTGCGTAGTGGAGTTGTTTTTTGCCCGACAATCATATACATGCGTGCTTTACAATTTCAGTATACGTCATCTGGCCCAGTTTTCGTGCAATTAGGAAATATTCAAGTACAAAAAAGCGAAAGTGTGTTTTTATTAACAGACTTCCGCGATGCTGGTGTGTTTTCGACAGTTCTTTAGGCTCTTCAGGTTATTGGCAAGCCAGTTGGTAGTGCTTCGCGAGGAAGGCAAAAACCCCACTTAATGCATAGCCTGCGGCATTGACAAAAAATAAGCCTACGTAATCCCTAGCCTGTGGAATCTCCGCTTCGTTGGACAACACACGCAGGAGTGTAACTGGCCGTTACTTCCTAGACGTGAGATCTCCATCTCATCTCTGCTGAACGAAGCCGCTGCGAGGTTGGCGAAGCCGGTCTTCTGTCCGCGTGTTGCTGCTCATGCTGCAACTCCTCTTATTCACCCCTAAATAGTAGGTAAGTTTTTTTGTATGGTTAGTTTGGGGTGGTTACTAAAATATGGCTCTTGACTCCTTACTGCCCGCGCATTCGCTGGGAAGTTAACTGTAGTCCAAACAACTATTTCGCTTGGCTTTGGTCGAGTGACCAATCATAGCCGGTTCACAAGTACACTGCAGATAGAAATATTACGTTCCCGAACTCCAGCCGTGCGCCCTAACATCATGATTCAAGTTCGTTACTCAGCCAGTAGCCTCAGAAGCTTGCCTACCAAATTTTTGTGAAATATATATGGAGTATTCTTTGACATTAATGTGGCCAATCAGAATAGAGGCACAAGAGTGTCGGGTGAAAATTCCACCGTGGTCCTGTAATGTGAAAGTCAGATCTGTAACAGTGGGATTTTATTACATGCAATGAAAGCCCACATATTAAACTACCCCCGTATGTTTATACTTTTCTCTTGACGCTTAAGGAAACTGCGTAGGCAAGGTAAAAACATGGAGGCATAGGTAATGGTGTTTTTCCTTTTCAAGCAAAATGTCGTATTTACAGAACATACAGTTACCGATATACGCGAATACGCGCAAACAACGATTTCACAAAAAATATTTCAATGCACACTCCTGTTAGAGGTAGTCCCATGTTAAGGAAATTTAGCCTCAGTGTGTTAGTTTTGAAGATAGGCGTTTCAAACAAAATGAATTCTTCATGCATTGTTTAGAAGTTCCCTACAGTAGAGATATTTCCATAACATGCATAGCCTGTTTCCAAGGAATTTTTATAATTTGTTTTATAAAAATTAACTCTATTGATTATCTATATTGAAAATTTACTCCCATAGGGATCTCCTAAAAAATTTACTAATAATACATTTTGTTTGAAACGTCTACCTTTAAAATAAACGCACTGAGGCGAAATTTGCTTGACATGGAGTTTCCTATTTAAATTTCGCATCTGCCAGCCAGTAGGTAATAAGGGCCCTTAAACAGAGGGACCGATGCACCACGTATTTCTACAGGCTCTGGACATAACTTGACGAAGGCCTTGGATGACCAGGTATTCTGTTGAGAATTTAGAATACGCTGAATAACTCCTGCACGTTGGGTTATATGTTGGCAAATATGTTATAACTTGATCTATTTATCCTTGAGAAGTTCAGCACAATGGTGGTCGCGTGGCCGGATTGACAGAGCAGGAAGTCCGGGATCCATGACGGCGTCCGGCTCCCTGGTGCCATTCCCTGATCGCTCATGCTACCGAAGACCCGTTTGCCTGCTACTCTTACACTTTCGTATAAATTCTTATCAAGTCGTTAAGCTCAAGATGTTGAAATTTTGTAATACTTCTCTTCTCGATGACTAACATGTAAATAAAAGACATGCAACGATTCCCGATAGTGCTTGATCTTATGTTACCGGGAGTGCATGATAGTACGGGTATCTCGTCGAAATTCAATTCATTTTATCGTTATCCATTACTTTCGCAGAAAGCTCTTCTTTTCTTAGTGTACTATCTGTTTCTCGTGTGCAACTCTCAAAACCATATGACCACTTGACATCTGCTGATAAGTATTCCCGGACATCATAACATCAGCGGATCGTATTGCCGTTAACTGTTAGTACACTGGACTGCAAGAAAGGCGAGGATGGGACCAGATAGTTCAGCCAAGCCGTACATGTTCGGTCAAAAAAAAAAAAAAACAGCAATGGAAAATATAAGAAAATAACATGTCTTTGTGTTTGTCGTTCCCTGAAACGGAATCGTCGATTCCCACCAAGGAAATGTCTCTCGCTTCAAATCCCTGCAATGAGCTGCACTGACTGGAGAATAAGTGGGATGGCCTGAGATTAAGTGCTGTATATTGCGCGCCAGATATCTTGGAGCTTGAGTAACGTTACAGTGAAGGGGAGGAGGAGGGGGGGGGGGGTGTCATTCTGACGATTACAGGAATCCAGACAGAGCACGGCATGCGAGAGAAAGTAGTGAACATTGACTATATTTTCTGCTATTCTTCGCATAATGTCGCAGGCTCTAATCTGTTCGGTGGTATACACCATCAACTACCGTTGACGAGAATACGCCACTAGCTTATCTGCTTTCGCTATCAGCACCACATTCACATAATATTATTGTATTTCATTTAAAAAAAAATACTTTAATATTCGTTATAATAACGTCTCTCTAGTTTATTCACATACTCGCACAGTACTTTTCCAGTTCTATGTAACCATGACTGTAGGCTTTTAAAAGTGAAGTTAGCACTTTTGAAGTCCTGGTAACTATATTTTCCTTTCAGTCACTTTGCATTTTTTCCGCTACTTCATAATATAAACATTGCCCTGCAAGTAATAAACACAGTGTATATATTTCACTGCGATCAAAAGTTTACGCCTGAAGCAAAAATAAACAATATTTATTGCTTGTTATTCGTGATTATAACGTCTTGAAAATTGCTCTCTTTGCCGAGAATAGCCTCGTATATGTATCCTGTCTGTGGAATGTTGGATTAGTCGTGGTTCCTGTGGCGTTAAGAGTTCGTTTAATTTTGTTTTCAGCATGTCAGTTGTGACGCTAATATTCTCATTCGGTAGTTATTGTAGAATTACCGTATTTGCCTTATTTCTTAAATCATACTTTGAATCCTTCCAGTGATGTATCGTTTAACATTACAGCTACGCTTCTTGAGGTAATGTTGGGACAAGTTTCTCGGTAACTTTTTTTTTTCTGCACCTTACTGTCGTGTTAATCTCTCATTGCCTGCTGCCATTTCCATATCGCCATATCATTTAAAAGCAGGTTATTTTCGCTCTTCACATGGGTTAGTCAAACGTAATCCTTTTAGACGCATTTGCAAATACACCACAATTTATTTTGCACGCAAGTTGTTAAAATATTTTTTTTAATAGTTTCACTGTATTGGTGTGTTCTTCAGAAATATCTGATTTTTCAGTTCAGTTAGACGTCATTTAGTTTTGTCATGTAAAATTAATTTCCCTCAAAATGATTTTTAAAGTTACATTTTTAAAAGGAATGACGATTGGTTCCTTACAGTCAACAACTGTGTAAAATTCTGTAAATTACTTACAGCGTCTCGAGAAAATAATTATTTGTTTACCATTTTCGGTTAATATAATTAGAGAAATATTTTTTTATACAGTGAGCTATTTTTGTTGTAACTGCAATGCGCATATGCTCACACAGAAACATTGAACTTTGAAAACTAATTTACTTCTGCAGTGCTGAACTGGAAGGAGTCAATATTTTCCTATCAGTTAGTAGAAAGAATTCCGTGCTTTGTTCTCAGGTTACCTGCTCCTCTGCTTATATATAGTTGCCGATAACAGGGGTTTTTATAACCGTCGTAGTCGAGGCACGTGGATATATGACGCCCAATATAGGGTGCGGAATTCACTGTAACACAAGAAAATTCGTTACGCCAGGGAATTCGGTTACGTCATAATCAGTATAAACTATCCGCGGTTTCCTCACACGTTTCGAGCCAAACCATTCCTTAAATATGCCATAGTAGCTGGATAGTGGCTGTTCAACGGCAGGGCACACGGCCTCCATCTTGGATGCCAATTCGCCAATGCAGATTCACCAATGCCAATTCGGTTATGCCAATTCCAGCAATGCGAATGATGCCAATACCAATTGTGAATACGCTAATATCTCACACGTCAGTCACGCACGTGTCAATCACCCGCCGCCATCTTGCCCGCGTCGACCGCTGTAGGCGACCATCTTTAAATCTCGCGCACGCTACCAGGGTGTGTGAAGTTGTACCTTCCGCAGCTAGGAGCGCTCTTATAGATGAGGCCATTTTGTGAGTTGGTAATCACGTCGTCCACAGGGGCGCGCTAGTATCGGGGAGTGTAGTGCAAATGGGGCCGCTAGAAGCTCTGGGAATTATTATTATTTTTTAGTTGGTTGTTGTTTGGGAACTCAAGATAAGCCGGAGGCGTGCGGGATCGCCTGGCACCCCGTGGGTCGGCAGTCGAACGTCTCGACCACAAGACCACTCCGACATCTAGGAAAGGAGGATGTTTAATGTCGAATACGTATATAGTTATTACCATCCCGACATTCGGACACTTCCCGACTTGATACATAAAAGTCGCCAATGCATTGTTACGAGAAGAAATAAAGTAAATGCATCGGCCTACGCACTTCCATGACAATAAACGTGTCATCTCGAAAAAACATAGGACGTTTAATGTCGAAATCACATAGAAAAAAAAAACTTCAGGCACCACGCGCGCGCGCACACACTTTTTTTATATATGTAAAAGTTATACATAAAAATTAATAGCACGAAAAAAAAAAAATACCGTCATTCTATCCAGTGTCCAGGCCACACCCGCACGCTCGTGGATATACAAGAGCATGGGCATAAATAAATGACCGTATTAAAAATGATGCCAACATATGGCGAAACAGAGTAAACACTACCTTCCGATACCGCCTTCTCTTCTAACATTCAGAAAATAGTGGTGCCTGGGGCTGCGGACACGATGACACACGGCCGTCATTCTAACACCCACAAGCCAGAAAAAAACAATAATCTAATATGGCGGGGAAGGTTCCGTATAAAGCTACTTACACAATAGAAAACTGTAGCATTTGACTTTACATTTCCTTTCCTCTGAAGAAACCACGAATACACAATTAAATTGTAAAGCCAGAGTTCAGAGAATTGAACATCGGTTCTGCGAGCTTCGTAAAGATGCGTATCTTGGTATGGAAATAACTATGATATTGTTACGTGCTGCAGCTGCCGCCGACTCAGCTGCCCCGCGACGTAATCGGAGACCCACCTCGCCCTCCCCTCTCCCTGGAACGATGCGCTCGTGCCTGCCTCCTTCCCCTTTATGAGAATCCAGTGTATGTCGACAATGGCGAGGCTTGCTGGCGCCACAGACCTCCTCTCGCCTGCTAGAGTTTCCGATACGTTTAGCTACGACATAAGAATGTTCTGGTGAGACTGGCTGGCGCGTCAGTCCTCCGCGACGCATCACGCGACTTGGGGAAGATTCTAGGTGTTGGCCTAAGACACTATATATACTGCCGCAACCCAGTGGCCGGCAGTCTTTGACGGAGGCCGTCTGGCGAGTGTGCGCGAGAGAAGTGAAGTACGGACGACGATGGGAGATTGCGGGACGACGGCGAGTGAGGTGTTCGTGGCTTGAATGGACGAGAGGGTGTAAAACCGACGAGTGAAGGCTATTGTGCGTGAGGGCGCTTGGATGACTCTAGAACATTGCGACTGGCGGGACATGGACTGAACTGAGGTGGGACGGAATGGAAGTGTAATACTGATTTTATTGTAAATATTCGAACTATCAAATATGGACGCATAAACTATAAAATAATTGAATAGGTTGCTACAGTGTCTATTGGGACTGATCTTTAATTATTTGATTTAATTGATTTCTTTGTCGTAATTAATAAATTTTATTAGTTGGTGTCAATTGTGAACAGTAAGTGATTTCAATTTATTGTGAGAATTTGAGTTCAGAAAATTTTGCTGTATTAATTGTAAATAAAATGAGGAAACTATGATATATTCTTTCATTTGATTAAGACCTTCATCTCTTAACGAATTGGGAATAGTCCACTTAATTTCTATAGAGAAATTGTAACAATATTATGCAGGAATACATTTTACGTACGTTTTAAAAAAATGCTGAAAATTTGTATTAAAATTTATTTCAAAACAAAAAAAAAAACTCATTTATTTAACTATTAAAATATGTCAAACCATACATTTCCTCTCAACATTATATTCGTTTGCCATTTATTTAATTTAAGACGAGCTTTGTTTAATATACCGAGATAAAAATCGCCGTACAATAAAATAACGCACTTTCCACATAACCTCTGTTAGATTCTCGGCAAAGTGGCTGCTTGACTTTGACTTTAAATTTCAACTTTTCGAAATCGTAAAGTAAAGAGTGCTTGACTTTACCTTCGACAGTTCCATTGTGTCATGCTCCGTAAGAAACATGTCGAAGAGCAAACGTAAAGTCAAATGTTAAAAGTTTTTAATTGTGTAAGGGCCTTAAGGGGGTAGTATCCACTCCATATTCTAATTTTCTTACAAATCTTCGTAATGAAAACGTATGTCCAGAAATAAAAAATCAAAGCTAGACATGACATGGACGATTACTTAACGATTTTTTAAAATTAATTTGTAGGGTTTCAAATATAACTGTATTTCCCTTTGTGGGACTGAAATTATTAAATAATTAGAAAAATTCTTTGATTATGGTTACAGATGTGACACTAATCATGTTAGGAAAATAAGTGGGATTTAGAAATAACAGTTAAGATGTTCCCTATGTCATGACTAGCTTGGTTTCTAAATATTGACTACGAGAATTAAGTTAATGAGGAAAATACGTAAATCCGAGATAGCAAGGATACTTCCCCCTTTAAGCAGGGCTTTAGAAAAGTTGTAAGTAAACATTAGTGGAGGTAGTGTCAACGTTGGTGGCGCGAGTAGGATGGGATGGTGCTTTCTGGCGCAGTGGGCTGAGGGAGGAAGTGGTCGAGTAGGATGGGATGGTGCGTTCTGGCGCAGTGGGTTGAGGGAGGAAGCGGTCGAGTAGGATGGGATGGCGCCTTCCGGCACAATGGGCTGAGGGAGGATGTGGTCGAGTAGGATGGGATGGTGCGTTCTGGTGCACTGGGTTGAGGGAGGAGTGGCGCGAGTAGGATAGGATGGTGCGTTCTGGCGCAGTGGGTTGAGGGAGGAAGTGGTTGAGTAGGATGGGATGGTGCGTTCTGGCGCAGTGGGCTGAGGGAGGAAGTGGTCGAGTGGGCGCGGAAAGTAGTTCGCGGCGAGTGCATGGTTGGATTGCCAGGAGAGCGCGTGCCGACTCTTCCAGTCTCTGCGCGGGTAACGGCCAATCTTGCGTCTTGCCGGACCGCAAAGTGGCGCCATCCTGTTGCTCCGGCTTGGCGGGCCGCGGCGAGATGAATCCCGCGCACGCGGTTGTCGACCCGCCTGCCCCCCCCCCCCCCTGTTGCAGCCCGAGGCCATTCCCTCGGGCAACGGGGTACTTTGGCCGCATTCCGTTACTGCTTACGAGCACTGGGATCACTGATGGCTAGAAGCCTACAAAATTCGCGTCATTATTTAAGGACAAGTTAAACTTCGAACACGTTTTACATTTGCAACGTGTTTGTCATTGGACCATACTCACATGCTCTGGGTAACTCTACTCATATAAATGAACGCATCACAACTGTGTGTTCCAATCACATGCAGTTCAGTCAGAAAATGCGTGGCTTCACAGCTATACAGCAGCCAACAGAGAAACGACACCGGCTCGAGTGTGTACAGTACTCTGGAGTTTAGCGTGGTTCCAAATAATAACGCGAATTTTGCATGTCCCTACTGATGGCTCATCAGGGTTCGTCAGCAGTAAACTGTAATTTTTTTTTTTTTTTCGTCAGCAACTTCATAATTTTGGAATGCTCGGCCGTGGTATTCATTCAAATTAAACGAAGGTATAATAAATTATGAATTCAAGAATTATTTTCTTTCTCGTCTGATATAAAAGAATTCTCATGCGTATAAAAACAACTATTCATAATAGTTTTACTGAAGAAATGCAATTTTTCTAATAACTTATAACTGTTTTGAGTTTATTTGTGTACTGCTTTTGTTCGGGATTTCAGTAAGAACTATTTTGTATTTAATGATCCTGCCATGTGAACATTTTAAATATCTCTGAGAACCTATACTGAAAAAAAAATATATATTTAAGATAAAAATCCCTTACATGTAAGGAAAGCGAATTACCTCTACATGTAAGGTAAAATCACCTCTTAAATGTAGAGTAAATTTACATAACAAGTAAAGTACTTTTCCTCAATTGTACGGGAAAAGTACGTGACAAAAATGAAAAGTGTTTGTGGGGGGGATTCCATTCAAGCAAGGGAAAATGAACTATTGTATAGTAAAATTATATTAAAAATAATTCCGAATATCAGTACCGTTAATTTTTTATTACATACATCCTCTGACGAATAGTAACCGAAACCTCAACACTAAATTCCTCGACACTTGCGGGATGGGCGCGAACCACAGTCATTTATCACGATAGGCCGATGCACTATCCCTTACACCATGAAGACAGCGTGACAGCATTAGTGAATGTTAGCATGTTAAACAATTGTTTCTTCCGTCCTCCTCTCCCTCCCTCCCACTTAGCTGTTGAGAATACCGAAGAGATGCACACGTCGTAAGATAATTTTCGGATCCATGAATGGGATTTTCCTCTACCATGTACGTGAATTTTACTCCAGAGTGCGGTGATTTTACCTTGTTTGTATGGAAAACTATTTTTCCCTCATAAGTTTGCAAATATTGACTTACACCTATCAGGTAATTTTCCCAATAATTTTTACAGTTTACGACAGCTTGAATCTCCCGCCAAAATTTTTGTTTCGCCGACTATGTACAACATCTGCAGCTTCAGTCAACTCAGTACTTTCAGTATTCAACATAGCCTCGCGAAGGGTGCCAGTGATCATCAGTGCTCGCCAGTAGTGTCGGAACAATAGCTGACTTTACTGAGATTACTGTCCCAGGGAAAACCGGTGAGTCTGAAGGCCGCTTGTGGTCTCGGACATCAGGCGGCTAGGGCAATACCGGCTGTCACTCTCCAGGGCGCTTTTCTCTAACGTGTCTTCTTTTTTATGCATAAAGAGGTTTTACACTGTTGTGAACGTAAATATTAGCATTTGACAGTAAGCAGTAACCTCGCATATATTTAGTATACTCTGCAGCGTAAAAACGATTGCGTAAACAAATGTGCAACTAATTGAACGCCTATTTTCATTGTAATTTCAAGTATCGCCCTTTAAAGTTGCATTTTTGTTGCGTACTTAATTTTTGTTAGGTTACTGCTCACTGCCAAATCCCACTACTTACTGCATAAGTTCTTAATTGTGTAAACCCCTTAATTGTCGTTACTAGGTGAAACGACAATATGTCGTCATGACTATCTTTCGAGTGCCTTGTGCCGGTCTTCGCGTTTAATGAGACCGAAATTACGTCTTTACAAAATTCAAATGACTGCCGTGTTCAGGTTATTTAAATTGAACAAATTTATAGAAAGAAAAACCATACACAAGGAATGTCGCTGGAGTTAGTTCTGCTACATTTCCGTAAAATGTGCCTTCGGGTATATTTAATAAACATAGATTTTTCTCCCCTACAAATAATCTCTGAGGTAGGTCTAACAACTATACAGACGAGTTCAGCCACGCGGCCACGAACTCGGTGCCGCTTTCTCGTAGTGCTCGAAATTGTCAACGTCCTAATAAAAACCTCTGTCGCAGAGGAGCAAATTTTTGTAATTTGGCAAGCTTATCACAGATTTCAAGGCCAGGGTAGTCAGCGGTGTCAAACATATGCACTCATACTTTGCAGAGTACTGCATATACTGTCAATAATTTTATTTATAAGATTATTATCTTGTATTTTTTTTTTTTTTTTTGGTTGTGATTTATTTTCTATAATTTTTTTTATTAAAATAATATTTATGTCTTTTTTATTTGTTTGGATTCGTGGTACTTTACCTCGTTTTCGTTATGATAAATTAATGTATTTGGCTTGGAAATGCTATCTTCCTTTATCATTAAATTATTTAATTTTTTTTTATTGGCTTTAAATTATTTATTATTTCTATATTTATTTATTGAATTAATTTTAGTTTATTAAGTTAATAGAAGTATTAACTTCTTTTTTATATTTTCAAAATATATGTTTCTATAAAACTTATTAACTAATTTATTATTTTGTCTCAATATATTTTAATAATATTATCAAATAGAAAATATGAAAAATATCTCAGGTTAACTGCATTGATAGTTATTATTATAAATATCTGTCGTTTTCATGACAGTCACGCTAAGTACCTTAAGTAAGACAAAAGTGCTTGATATTGCCTCTGAACTATAGTGCTTTTAACCTCTCACTACGTACAAGTTTACAATTGCATTATGTTTTCATATTATTTAATTATTTTATTAATAAATATATTTTATGGATTACTGTATACGCAGCAAATAGTTGAGAAGATATAAGCGTCATTGTCGCTGCGTAAGGCAAACAACTGGCGCAATTGTACTGCCGGGCCAGGGTGATAGATTAATTACACCAAAATATTATTCAGAGGAAAAAATAGTAACCGGGTTTATCAGTGTATAATGCTATCCTATACCGTAAATATAGGCCTTTGAAAGTAGGTATTGATGCATAGGCTGTTCATGGTAAAATGAGCACTTTTGAGAGCTCTGCTTAAGATCTACTTGTATGCAAGTTATATATTCTTTCGCCTTATGTAACATTAACTTTACCATTGGCCTCATCACTTTATTCATGCCTCGGTCAAGTGAAACTGTGAAGTAATTAGGGAAGTAAATATTTAACAAACCTGTACATTTTCACACTTCGACGCATAATAAATAATTTAAGTTATCACAAATGGTTATCTAAGACTTTAATTCAACGTTAATATATGAAACTGCTTTCCCCCCATCGTTACCAACTTTACTGGGCGCATGTCACTCAGTGCGCAGGTATGCAGGTAGGGTTTATTGCTAAGGGTTATTTCAAAAGTGATCACTTAATCGTGAATAGCGTTTACCTCATCTGTAGTCTATGACCCAGTGTGGCGCGAGAGACTCCTCGTGAGTTGAGTTGGTTAGTGCGCAGATGGCACGCACGCCATACCCATAGTGTGGCGACGTCGTAGCAGAAGGCGGCAGGGCAGGCAGCTGGGGCTCACATGTGGCCCGGCCGGCCGACGACAGCAGGTGTCGGCAGCGTGTGTCTGTGGGGCGGCACTGTCGCAGATATCGGCCCCAGGTTTGGTGACGTCATGCCACGTGCTCTGCACTCGAGCACCGCCAGCTGCGCCCAGCGTGCCTCCCGGTCCACGGGCCACCTTCCACAACTACACTACATACAGAGCGATTCTCAGTTAAACCCACAAACTTCGGGGGGTGATTCTTCATGAAGAATTAAAAGGAAAACATACGTGACACTTTATACCTAAACTGAATATTAAGGGAGGTAGGAGGAATAAAAAAAAAAAAACAGATTTTAAACCGTACTTGTGCAAAATATTGACTCTTACGTTGAAGATCCCGATAACATACAATAATGTTCCGAGAGTTGTGATTATATTTTACTTCGTTGCCTACATTTTGCACAGATACGTTTTAAAACCTCATTTATTTAAGTGTTTTAAGTACATTATTTTCCTTTTACTTTTTCATGAAGAATCACCTCTCTAAGTTTGTCGGTCTAACTGCGAATCACTCAGTATATTCCAAGAGAAAAGTGATATTGTTAAAAGACGCCAGGCCAGGTCGTGTGAGTCGGAAAGGATTGAGATCTTAAAAATAAAAAAATAAATAAATGTAGTTATTTATTCATCCTACTGCGATAGATATTCGCACAGCTTTGTCTACAACATTAAACTACGTATCTCTACTAGACTTTGTTATTCTCAGTGCGTATTGTCTATCTTTCAATTAAAGTCGTTATCACTGTCTTAATATTGATTACAGTCATACACGTATTTGATTTGTCTACTGACGTCATTCCAAGTGTCTGTCTCTTACGCATCCTTTTCAGTATTCCCGTCCGTCAGCCTCACTTTCCGCTGTACCGATTCTCGCAGTCCGCAGACTCCACTCTGGGTGGTCACCCGCCGTCTTCGCACACCTAGTCTCTTAAGGCCGTGCAATCCTCCAAACAAAAGTCTGTCGTTTCGGAGCCCCCGAACCAGAAGGTTCCCCGCACGTCGAGTTAACACAGAGTGGAGGGGGCGATGACCAGAACGTTCTTGAAACGATAACCCAAAACATTATATCCTTTCTATGGTAGAAGGCGGCACGAGTCCCTGGCAACCACTCTGCCCTTGGCACACTACTTAGCTCGCTCGAGCGAGCGAAGTTAGGGAAGTGATGCAGACAATTTCAATCCCGATCGAACTCTTGAGTGTACTGAGTAACCCCGATTGAAACTTTACCCCGAACACACCCGGATCAGATCTTCTGACAAGACACGCTAGAAGAAGAGAGCACATTGATTCATTACTGCTGTTGATTCTGCATTTACAACCTTCTTATATAGTTCACTCAACACCGGACGCGCTTACTGTACAGGATGAGTGTGAATTAGACCGAAAAAAACGTAGTAGGGAAATTCCTTATGCAAAATTAGTTAGGGTATTCATTTTAGAAAGTGGCTGAAAGAGCATATTTAAAGGCCGTGTCACAAATTCAATCCCATATCTGTTCTAATGTTATATTTTACGACGTGGTACTTCGAAAACTATAAACGGTAAAGATATAAAACTCTACATAGTGAAAGTTCATAATAAACGTGTCTGCTCTGCTTACTTAAAAAAATATATATTAATCGTTCAATATTTCTTTTTCCCATGATTAAAATCAAGTCAAGTAATTTTTTAATTCAACCACTTAAGTTAAAATCAAGCCAAGTATTTATAAAAATTTACACAAAAATCAAAAAGGGAATTAATGTTCCTTTGAGCAGTTTTCACTTTGAGTGTTGCTAACGTAATAACATGTTGCGAGAACTTTACGAAAAATGCTGGCGAAGCAATAGTTCTTCGCCCACGTCATCAAAGACTGCGGTTGTCGTAATGTTAGGGCAAACTACGCACTACTCAGTTTAATTCAGGCGACGTAATATGTCGGCAGCACTTAAAGGTGTTAAATTGCAATGTTTGACCTTAAAAAAATACCTTCGGAACTATTTTATGGCGCAGTAATACTGTGTACCTATTGCCCAGCCAATGAAGGGACCGACTGTTTCTGACTATGCTTATTTCTGCTGTGACCTTGGAAGGAATGTAGTATAGCAGAATCACCGGTACTGTATATATATCATTTTCGCTTGTGCATGGATATACCTTACGTTGACACTTCACTCTAAGGCCGTGTCTCAATTTATAGAATACTCTCTCGAGAGAGAGCACTCTTTCGCACAACCTGGCGAGAGCGCTGCTTCGAGCTCTCTCGTGCTCTTGCTCTGCAGAATTGAGACAACCACTCTCTCGTTTCTCTCCGACGTCAGGCAAACAGCTGATGCCAAAAGGCGGGAAATCACGTTAAGCTAAAATCGCGGTCATAGCTATAAGTAATTTATGTGTGTTCAAAATAATTCACAAATAATTATAGAACTACCAGAATAATCATTAGTGCATAAAATACTATTTTTTTAAATACTTTACCGCCATGTTACAATAAAGTGACGAGAAAAAAAACAGATTTAGTCAGAAATCCGTATTTATATTTTTATAAATACATGTTGTGTATGTCATTTCGCTGTTTAAAAGAGTTGAAATTATTTACTTACTTTTAAAGTGCAGCGTGGTTTTGGCCCAGAAAGCTACTATAACCTTATTTAAACACTGAATTAATGTAAACAAATATGGCGCCTGTGAGAGAGCGCCAGAGAGTATACAACTTCGTGCTCTCTGTGCTCTCGCTCTTTCGCGCTCTCTCCGACGAATTGAGACGACCAGAGAGCGTTCTCTCTGACGTCGCGAGAGCGAGAGCACGAGAGAGTGCTCTCTGGGCCAATTGAGACACGGGCTAAGCTTCCCTCGGCTGTGAAAACCTCGCTGTTAAGAACCGTCCAAATCTCTTCACTCACTCTAAGCTTCCTTACTTCAGGTTTTTGTGTGGCGTGGGCGTGAAAGGTTAGAGGAGTTCGGGAGGGGGGGGGGAGAGGATTGTTTACAAGGTCAGCACCAGGAGGTATTTCCGCCGCGGGCAAAGCCAGACACCGCTTGAGAAAGGTCGTGCGCTGCTGGACACGACTATCGTCGGATACCGCCGAGCCAGGCATTGGTAACTGCGGTTGCCACGACAGATGCTGGATTTTGTTACACTGCGTCTTGCGTCGGGAGACGAGCATAGGAAAGCCAAAGCTAACAGGCCCTCGACGAGTAAATAATTTGTGTAACCATGAAAACACGATTTATTTGGCGATTTAATCAAAATACAGACTGTCTTTTCAGAACAGTAATACGAGCGACGTGAAATGTTGTCTTAATTGAAATTGCAGGCAATGTGTTGACTGCAGTATCCTAGCGGCGCGCCCGCCTTTCCTTTCCCGCAAGCCCTTTCGTTCGCAGTTTGCCCCTGGAAATGTGCAGTAATGATACGAATATTGCGATTTATTGCTAAACTGCAGTGAATAGCTGTATGCTGCTGCAGACATTTCGTTGTTTCTGCTGGCTTACTCAAGAAGCGGGGTGCATGGATGATAGCCAGAGTTCCAGAATCTTTAAAAAAATATATATTTCGAAGAAAGATAATTTCGTATTATTTTTTTCTCATATTATTTTTGAGTCTTCCAAAACATTGATGAAATCATATAAAAATATTATTGCCAGATATTTCGAATTCGTTATGTCGATGTCGATATCCACATGTCGACCTCGGCATCGATATGACCTCGGCATCGATATGCCGAACAGTATTTCAGAACAATCTCGACACATCGACATGCATTATACGTCGATGTCGACCCGCCCCTAGTCGTGTTGCGGCACGGCACGGCCGTGAGAACGGGAGGTGTAGCTGGTGGGTGAGTCGGTCTGCTGGTCATTGCGGGCGATGAGTGGCGTCGATTGCTGTGTATGCGGAGGTGTCGGAGTGCAAGACGACCTTGGGAGGTCGCTTCTCACACACCTGCCAGGACAGCCGCCTGCCTCTCGCGTAGTCGACGCCCTCATAGCTATAGTCTGTTCGCGGTCTCTTCGCGCTCTTCGAATGAAACCTTTGAAAAATCATCACCACATGTAGGATACGTCGTGTTTGGTCATCACAAGCGGTTTGTACTTTTGTTAACGTAAGAGTATTTTTTTGGTTTTATACTTCTCTTTACTTAAAAGTACCTTATCTTTGGTTGAATGGTTTTTTCTTTTATATTTTTCTATAAATTTTATAATTTTTCATTAAAAATTAATATGCATAAAAACAGTAAGAAATTGTGTGTTGGTAATGTCCAGTAAGAAATCGTTATTACGCAAATTATTACACTAAGTGCCACGAATGTGGTACGTTGTCCTTTTGGTGTAATTCACACTCTAAATGGGCTTCAAAAAATTAAGGAGTGGCAATGAATGAGCTATATACGCTGTTCAACTTTATTTAAGCACTTTTTAATATATGTGATATCATCGATCTTTTTGATTGGTTGCAACCATCGAAAATCACCCCTGCCATGCTGCTGTTGGCAGGTGGTGACGCCACAGAGTTTTGAGCCATATAAGCGCGGAAGCGATAAGGGTGACGTTACCGTGCGCAACCAGTTCGCAATAGCCGCTACGCGCAAGGCTCTGAACTGAAGTGAAGTGTTCTCGCCGTGCCACGTGTGTACCTATGGGACTTTTTAAAGTGGCCCACCCCTGTCCAAAAACAGTGATGTGCAGGCATGATCACCATAAGTATCAAAAAAGAGTATTTGCTACACAAAATATTTCTCAAAGAGTCGTTTTTTTTATTCAACCGGAGTTTTCGCCAGAAAACTCGTATTTCAAAAATGCAGGTAGAACGCCACGTCGGGTGGGTCCTGATGTGAGGAACAACAGTATGTATAGGTTGGTTCACGGTAAAATGAGCACTTTTGAAATCTTGCTAATGGTCTATTTGTATGCATGTTGTTTATTCCTCCGCCTTATGTAAAATTAACACTGCCATGGGGTTCTTCACTTTATTCATGCTTCGATCAAATTAAACTGTTAAATTATTATGAAAGTAAATGTTTTACAATTCGGTTCATTTTTACACTTCCGATGAATAAAAGAAAAACCCGAAAATGAAAAAATAATAATAATAAATCGCAAATGGTTGCCTTAACATTTTTATTCGACGTTAAGATATTGAACTACTTCCCATCCATTGTTACCAACTTTACTGGGCGAATATCACGAACTATGCAGCTGCGTGACCAAGGCCAAGAAGCGAGAGAGCGATACGGGCGACAGTTACACGCACTTCTAGCGCCTCATCGCTCCTACGCGCAAGACGTGCAGTGTTTCCGTCATGACGCTGTAACTGTGCTAATTAGATCTGTAAGATAGGGGTTTTATTACACGCGATGAAAGACCACAGATTTAACTAGGTCCGTATCTTTGTACTTCTGTCTGGCCGCTTGAGGAAACTGCATAGGTAAGCTTTAAAAATGCGATATTTGACAATCTTCACGAATTTTTTCCTCCAAGAATATACTAAATATGACAAAAGTATAATAATAGGGCCATAAATAATTGTCTATTTATTTTTTCTTACAAAAAGTCGTATTTTCAGAACTTATTTACTGACATACGTGTTTACGCGCAGACAACGATTTCACGGAAAACGTTTCAGTACACAGGACTCTTAAAATATATGCATGCAGGGGCAATGACTTTTTTCTAATATTCATTTCTAAAGTACTCACCTTAACGTGAACAGCATATAATGAGTGTTGGTCCTAGTCTGCCTGCTGTAGCTGTGCGGTGCAGCAGCTACCAGCATGGCTTGCTTGCCTCTCGGAACCAGTCCAGGGCTCTCCTGGCAGCTGCTCAAGGTCACGGAGCGAGCCCTGTTCTCCCGTCCTGCTGCTTGCTCCATTTACCCGCCATTTACAGCCGCAATACCGCGATGTTTTCCGTCAGCTAATATTGTCTTGTAGACTGCGTGCATATTCCGTCAACAGCAGCTCTAAAGAGTAAAAGGCTGTTCTCGATAAAGTGAGCACTTTTGAAAATCAACCTTATAAAAAGTCGCTGCTCCTGCCTGCATGTACTGCATTTTAACGGGCGCACTGAGTAACATGTGCCCAGTAAAGTTGGTAGTGATGGATGGAAAGTGCTTCCATATCTTAACGTAGAATATAAAGTTTGAGATAACCATATAACTTAAACTGTTCTTTTTTTTTTAAATGCGCCGAAGGGTTAACATGACCAGATTTGTATCATATTTACTTTTCCAATTATTTCACAGTCTTACCTGACCGACGCATGAATAAAGTGATGAGGCTTAAGGCAGAAGAAGGCACAACATGCATACAAGTAGATCTGGAGCAGGGCTTTCAAAAGTGCTCATTTTACCGTGAACAGCCTATACACAATTTTACACTGTCAGAAATACGGCATTGCACGTGGATCATTTCTGATCGAACAGTAAAGGTGATAAAAATGTTAACAAAACATTTAACGCTGTTGGGATATTGCTTAATAATTGTATATAAAACCAGCACTAAAAATGCCTTCTCGATCATTTTGGCATGTCTTTGTAGATGAGCGTCGTGCTTAAATCTCCATTCTGTAATAATAGTAGGACCAACCATGCGTTATTAACATGAAACTTTGTCTCTTTATCAGCTTTCGTCGGCGCGGAAAATTTCGAATCTTTATTCGAAAAGCAACACATTTCACACACACACGTGTTGAAGAGCTGAGCTAAGCCTTCTGTGATGCACACTCGTACATGCTGTTCACGGTAAAATGAGCACTTTTGAAAGCCCTGCGTAAGATCTACTTGTATTCACGTTGTGTATTCTTCCGCCTTATGTAAGATTAACATTGTCATGGACCGCATAACTTTATTCATGCGTCGGTCAAGTGAAACTTTGAAATAATCACGAAAGAAAATATTTTACATATCGACTCATTTTCACACTTCGATGCATAAAAAAATAAAATAACCAGAAAGCGAAGTAAATAATTTGTGTTATCACAAGTGGTTACCAATCGCTTTTTATTTTACGTAGAGATATGGAACTACTTTCCCTCCATCGTTACCAACTTTACTGGTCGCATGTCACTCGTTGCGACCGGTAAAACATAAAGAGGGTAGGAGCAGTGACTTTTTTCCAAAGTTGATTTCGAAAGTGCTCACTTTATCGCGAACGGCGTTTAATTGCGAGCGATTTGTTTCGTGACCTGCAGTGCGTACATCGTGACCGGTATTAGCACGCCAGCAGTCAATATGGGCCAAAGCCTGAGCACTCCTGACATTAAGTACCCTCACTCTTTTTTTTTTGTCTTATCAGTATATTCCGTTTTTCAACGGTTTAAATTTTTTTAAAATAAATATGACTATTCTTTTTTAAATTAATTTTTATCGTAGTTATTCGAGGCGTATTTTTGTCAGTCTAGGACCAAGTAGCAGCATGTTGACTATTGAGAACGGGATTACATTTGACGAAAGCCATGCAGAACGCACATGCGCTTGAAAATCGCACACTTGGTTGTTGTCATAATGAATAAACTGATAGAGACTTCCAGAACGGTATGATTGTATTACTCATAAATTCTAGCTTTTGTTCAGATTTATGAACAGTATTTTTAGTATTAACGTAAGCATTTTAACAGAAAACTTCTATTTGTACTTATTTCAAAACGCTATTTGAACACAAAGTTTGGTTTTAGGCAGTGGTGAAACGTCTCCAACTTGGGAGGGTGCAAGCCTTTGAAGCGCCTCTCGTGAAACATTTTTGCTTCCCTTTTACATTTTTTTTTAATGCAACATAAACCCGAATAGTCCTGCATATAATATAGAGAATAGTCTGTAACGAATGAATGAAGACGTATATAAATATCAGAAACTAAGCACTGTATAAACTGTATCAACGCATTTTGGTGAACAAAAACAGCTGGGGTGCCCATTGACTCCCATTATGGCGCACCTTACTAAAATTACGGAGGGGCAATGAAAACCACTCCCAATAGTTTTTTTGCCACTGGTTTCAGCTAAAATGTTTTCTCGAAGTCTTAGAAACGGAGTGTTAACAATTGCTTTGAAATTCTGCGCTTGGTTCACCTGCGGCGAGCGTCTGGAAATAAAAAAAAAATTAATGTAGGCGAACTATATAAAAAAAAAACTTAGTGAATTTTCAATTATCCTATACGGGCACGATTATTTTGAGCGGTTGCCTAACATATTAACTTGGTCGAGTTTTGGAATTTGTGCGATATATATTTTATAATATATTTTATTATATATATATATATATATATATATATAACACACACTCCCACACACACACACACATTAAATTCCTGCAATTCCTTTAACTCGTTTTTGAAAAAATAATTTTTTGCCTTTGTCATACTTATTTTCAGACTATTGTTTCATTTAATAACGAAAAGTATATAATATGCTAAACGTGTTAAAAATAATTTGACACTTAGCCGTCCTTAAGGCTCGGCCTCACACCATGTCGAATTACTGGTTTCTTGCTTGTTTCACATGTTTAGATGCACTTATTGTGAAACTAATACAACGAACATAAATTCTGATTTTTTGTCAATTAGTTATCACGTAACGTGTGCAGTACAATTTTTATATCATTAGCATATTCTTGCCGCTTCACTATTACCAGATAATGTGTGGGTAAAATTTGGCGACTAGATTTGAAGGTATTTATGAAATTTAAAAGAGCTATAATAAATATTTAGTTATTTAATTGGAATCGAAGTAATTACACAAAAAAGAAAAAATGTAGTATGGCGGGTGAGACGGAGTCGCAGAGCAAATAAATACAAGAGACGGAATATTTGCGCGGCGGTTCCTTTGACGTGGGCGCACTCATTCTGTGATCGGCTGTGCGCGGGTCTGGGAACAGGTCTTGTGTCTGGTTGGCTACCGCGCTCTGCGAAATGTAACACTACTAGCTGGTGAGTAAGTTACCAGGCGCTGATTGGCGAACGGCGCGCGTTACGGCATGTTGCTGGCTGGTGACGCCATGTTGGTGGCGCGTGCGACTGGAGTTCGCGAAATAAGCGGTTATTTCTATTTCTTATTTACTCTGTGACCGAGCCGTGCCACCATTTCTCCGGCTTTCTTGAAGGGTCAATATGTACTACACACACACACACACACCGGCCAGTTTGGGGAGGGGGGTGGGGGTGGAGTAGGCGATGTCTAGCTTTAGTTACTTTGCTCGCCGCACGATGGCGCCACGGAAAACGGGAGCGATGATAGCGCTGCCTTGTGTACTACACGGAGAGTTTCACTATTTGTTTCCAGATATGTTACGATACCATGAAAGTATCGATACTGGGATCACAAGAAAATTATCGATACCGGTACCTACCATATCACTACCGGGAAAAATTTTTTTTAAAGTTAATTCGTTAGTCTTCTATTTTTCATAAAATATTTTTATATTTATACACACTTATTTATATTTTTAATAATTCAATACCTAGATCGTTCTCTCATTTCGAGGTCTCTACAGAATTGGCAATTTTTTTTTTTTTTTTTTTTTTTTTTTTTTTTCATATCTGGTGTTTGCTTTGAAAAAATACAGAGCGCAGCACTTATTAGTATTAGTTGCATTTGAGCATCGTTCTAATTCGAGAACAAGTGAAATACTGACTGTACTGTTTATCAAATTATTATTTTATGGAGGAAAACACATCTCTATATTTTTGGGGCACTTTAATTGAAAGGGTTCAAAATTAACAGCTAGAAGTAATTCTGAAAAAATGGTATCGGTATCGAATCATATACTGATAAGGTATCAAATTAGAAGTATCGATTCCAAATATACCCGGTATGAAAAGGAAAGTATCGATACCAGTATCATATCGTTAGTATCGCAACATCCCTATTGTGTCGCGAGCTGTCAGGTACATACAGTCGCGAGGCGTGACGTCTGTCTGCAGTCTATTCTCGGGAGTTATCATCTGACCTCGGCGCTGTCACCTTCGAGGGTCCTTCATGCAGTCGCCGGTGTCATCTGCGCGCAGAGACAATGGAACCACTTGCCATCTGTGTGCAGAGACAATGGAACCACTCTGACTTACTTGTGCAACGCTCGGCAAACCAGATCTCCTTCGTAGGTTGACGCACCTCGAGCACCAGACTGCGCATGCGCTGTCATTTTTATTGCGACATCTTCCAATCAACGCTTTGAAAACTCCACACATTTATATTAAATATAATTCATATTTTTCAATAACGTCAATACAAACAAATTGATATTGGTTAGACGTTTCTGGTGCGTATTCCCCTAACATGGTTAATTTTTCTCCGAAATGGGAAAACTCCCGTAATACCAAGGAAGTAGATACAGGATTGGGATAAACTCTACCCTCAAGGCTCCCTTGTGTTATTTTGTTGATGCATAGTCAATTGTTGTATAACATCCTAGTATTTTATTCTCGTGTTGCTAGAAAGCCAAGATGGCCCGTTGTATCAATATTCAACGTAACTGGTCTTATTCACATAACGTTTAAGAAAGGAAAGTGTGGAGTGTACCCCCGACATCCATCATCGAGACTCAGGAAAATGTCGACGCTTGCCAGCAAGATGGCGGAACGTCATCCTTTCAGTGCGCATAGGCGTACTAGCTTTACGCCAGCGTGAGGTTACCAATCAGTAGAGCCCCTAGTATTTCGCGAACTGAGTTGGCAGCAAGCTAGGCTGGACGACCCTCTATACACTCGAGACATTATTGTCTGCTCATTAGTTGCCGTGGGCAATTGAGGCCTCTGTACAGGAAACTCACTCACACTACTGCTTCCTGCTTATTGCTGGTTCACAGTTAAATGGGGCGTGTCTAAACAACTGTCGTACAATCAAAACAGTAGGAGAAAAGAACAAGTGTTTGGAGTCTAGCTCGCGTCCAAATGAATTCGCGAAATACTCGTGGCTCTTAACAATCAGACGCAAGGTGCAGTTCCGTAATTTCCATAAACATTCGGCAAATAGGAGTACACCAACAAAGAGATTGCCACGGCGTCACTGCTGTGTAAAGGCTGTTCACGATAAGGTGAGCACTTTTGAAATCAACCTCAGGAAAATTTCATTGCCCATGCTTGCAAATACTTCAGCGGGCGCACTGAGTGACATGCGGCCGGTAAAGTTGGTAACGATAAATGGAAAGTAGTTGCGTAGCTTAACGTCGAATAAAAAGTGTTAGGTAACCATTTGTGATAATTTAAATTATTTATTTCGCTTTCTGTTTTTTTAAATGCATCAACGTGTAAAAATTATCAGATTTATAAAATGTTTACTTTTCTAATAATTTCAGTTTCACTTGACCGACGCATGAATAAAGTGATGAGGCCCATGGCAATGTTAATTTTACATAAGGCGGAAGAATACATAACGTGCATACTAGTACGTACTAAGCAGGGCTTTCAAAAGTGCTCATGTACCGTGAACAGCCTATATCTATCTACAAAGCGGTCCTTACTGGACTTACGCAAAATTTTATATTTTTAAACGTTTTATAACAATGGACGCTTTATGTTCAGTGTTCGATACCGCCGTTTTAAGTTTGTCAATGTGGCCAAGTAATCACCTGACAAGTGAATCCTCAAAAAATTCATCGGGCCGGTTCAGTTTTGCACAAATCACACTTGGCTCCCAGAAACGACATGTTTTCAGATTACCGGAGGGTGAAATGAAAGTTGTGGCGAAACCTTTTAATTTCGCCGAAACTGGGATTGATATTCCTGTGGCAGCATCTGGGGATTGCTGGTTCTAAATTACATAATTTATGTTTACGTAGGAGCAGTCTACAGCAAAAGACGGCGATTGGCTTACGTTTCGGCAAAATACGACGAGGCATATAAAATCAAATTGACGTTTCTTCACTCTGCAGGACCATCTCCATCTTTCTCTTTATCGAACCAAAAAAAAAAAAAAACACCCTTATAGTTGAGGATTTCATTAGCAGACATTCTTTTTCTAAGGTTAACCCCAGTGACTCCAACTCCGTGCCGTGACGAAGTGGAGAGAGCCGCCCAAGAATTGGAAAAACGCAATGCGAGGTGAAAAACACTTCATTACAGAATCTAAGTCCAACTACCATTATTTGCGTAAACTTTGTGGTATAAACCCTTAGTATCCTAATGGGCCGGTACTCAATATTTGCGCTTGTTTTGCCATTCAGTAAAAAATACCGTAGTAAATTAACTTTTCTTTGCTCACACCACTACTTCATGCCACATATAAAGACCCCGTAAATATTTCAGAAGTGTGGATAAATAAAAGTAGTACAAAGATGTTTAAAAAAAAAAAAAAAATCTAATTTTAAACATTATTAGGTTTTTGATTTTTTTTTTGTAGTAACTCCTATCAAGTTGCATGTCCGTATGAGCGCCAATCTAAATAACTTTCAAATGAGCAAAATTTAAGCTTTCTATTAGACCTACTGATCCTACCAAAGTTGTACTTAATTTCGCAAATCAGTAACCAAATTTGACGTTTTTTGCAATTGAAAAATTATTACGTGTTAAAAATCTAAAAGGAAAAATATTGTTTTCTCGTGTAGTCTTTTTATGGGCGCAAGCTATAAAAATAATTGTAATTCGAGAGGCTGTGGTAGAATAATTATTAAAAGTATGTTAATTTGATACGAAATAACCCAAACATGATATTGATATTTTTTTTTTCATTAATAAAGTTGGTTCATTGGAAACTGAAGATATTGTTGAATTATTTAAATATAACGTGTAAGAAATGCTTGCCTCCTGCTGGAATAGTAAGAAGAGTGTTCAAAAACTTTCACACACTTGCCTGGGCATTATCGTATAATTACGCACGCATGTTCTCCAGTATTTAAATATAACGTGTAAGAAATGCTTGCCTCCTGCTAGAATAGTAAGAAGAGTGTTCAAAAACTTTCACACACTTGCCTGGGCATTATCGTATAATTACGCACGCATGTTCTCCAGTATTTAAATATAACGTGTAAGAAATGCTTGCCTCCTGCTAGAATAGTAAGAAGAGTGTTCAAAAACTTTCACACACTTGCCTGGGCATTATCGTATAATTACGCACGCATGTTCTCCAGTATTTAAATATAACGTGTAAGAAATGCTTGCCTCCTGCTAGAATATTAAGAAGAGTGTTCAAAAACTTTCACACACTTGCCTGGGCATTATCGTATAATTACGCACGCATGTTCTCCAGTATTTAAATATAACGTGTAAGAAATGCTTGCCTCCTGCTAGAATAGTAAGAAGAGTGTTCAAAAACTTTCCACACACTTGCCTGGGCATTATCGTATAATTACGCACGCATGTTCTCCAGTATTTAAATATAACGTGTAAGAAATGCTTGCCTCCTGCTAGAATATTAAGAAGAGTGTTCAAAAACTTTCACACACTTGCCTGGGCATTATCGTATAATTACGCACGCATGTTCTCCAGTATTTAAATATAACGTGTAAGAAATGCTTGCCTCCTGCTAGAATAGTAAGAAGAGTGTTCAAAAACTTTCACACACTTGCCTGGGCATTATCGTATAATTACGCACGCATGTTCTCCAGTATTTAAATATAACGTGTAAGAAATGCTTGCCTCCTGCTAGAATAGTAAGAAGAGTGTTCAAAAACTTTCACACACTTGCCTGGGCATTATCGTATAATTACGCACGCATGTTCTCCAGTGTGTTAATACAGAATGTGATTCAATGAGCGGCTGTCAGCAAATCGGTAGCCTGCGAAACGAGCCTCGTGCCGGGATCAGTTTCTTAACGTTTAACGAAGTTGTGAAAAAAAAAAAAAAAAAAAAAAAAATACAGCCGCACGTACTGGTACGTGACTCTCCGTTGTTTGTCAATGTAATGTCGGCTGCTCGTTGACAGCCGGGTGTGGAATTACGACACAGCCAGAATGGAACGCAAAAAAAAAAAAAAAAAAAAAAATGAAAATAATACACGACTTTCCAGGTTGTGGAATCTTGTTTTCCCGTGATTTTTGCATAGATAACCGAGACTCGGGATTCGTGAATGACTCGTAAAACTGTCAACAACGTTTAGTCGGACTGTGATGCGGACGTTTGTTTATATTTATTTTTCATATGTATACGTGCTTTAAAAAATCACCTAACTTGAATGAATTGCATCTACGTTGAATCTTGACCAGACGAAGTGTAATAAAAATCTCAAAATATATGTTGACGTAAACTGCACGCTAACCATTATACCAGACCAGTGGTTTTGACAGTTGTGTTGGCAGTAAACGCAGTCCACCGTTGCGACTCTGGAAGTATGTTACTGCGCAACAACTGACATGCACACTCTGCCTTATACTTCCTCTGCCTAGACTACCTCACAGGCTTTGTTGTGTGGAAGCGCCCGTTTACGGTGCACGGGACTCTATTTGGGTAAATGCTGTTCGCGGTAAAATGAGCACTTTCGAAAGACCTGCTTACGATCTACTTGTGTGCACGTTGTGTATTCTTCCGCCTTATGTAAAATTGACATTGCCATGGGCCTCATCACTTTATCCATACGTCGGTCAAGTAACACATCTGGAATTATTAGGAAAGTATATATTATACAAATCTGCTCATTTTTACCCTTCGATGCTTTAAATAAATAAATAAATCGAAACAAATAATTTAAGTTATCACAATATGGTTAACTAAAACGTTTTTATTTGACGTTAATATATGGAACTACTTTCCATCCATCGTCACCAACTTTACTGGGTGCATGCCACTCATTGCAACAGTTAAAATATATGCAGGTAGGAGCAGTGACTTTTACTAAGGTTGATTTCAAAAGTGAGCACTTTTTGTGCCGGTTTGGGCGTGAGTTTAGTTTATAGGTTTGGTTTGTTAACCGCACTTTCTCCACGCATCCAATTAGCCTTCCAGCATAAGATGGGAAAGTTAAAAAGTCACAGTCAAATAAAAATTAAAATATGTGGATCACTTGTTTGGTACGACCATAGTCATTTGCATTTTCAGTAAACTACGTAACATAACACGGAATGTTATGAGCGATAATGGAGATCGAAAACGTGTTCGGTAGTCGTCTGTAAATACTTTTCGCACTGATCTGTATTGACTGAAAATGCAGGGATGATCGCATGAAGAGAAACAGAAAAATTTCTCTTCCATTCGTATACAGAGCACAAAATCAATCAATTCGTTTATAAAAATGTTCGAAAACTGGTTGTCGTAAAAATCCCATGAGATACAGTGGATATTCTAAAAAATGTTGCAAAATTTTACATTTTCTTAAATGTCTATCAACGTTTTATACATGCCAAGCCAGGTCCATAATTTTCTAATGCAAGAGCAAATATGTCACTCATTTGCTGTAATAGTGACATCTCAAAAACTGTAATTTTTTAGGAGCATTTTAAACTTTAAATTTGTAATTTCTTGGAATAATCAGTAGAAAATACGTAATGAGTGTTCTTATGAGAAAGTTCGCTATATAACAAAACTGAATGCGTGTTATGTAAGATACAGTTAGTATATTGGAGAGTTTTTACAAAACAAAAATTGCCATTGTGACTTATGACAGTTTTGTTGCAATAACTTCTACAAAGATACATCATGAGTATAATAGTGTCACTCTTGTTAGAAAACGAGTTAGGAAGTGAGTGATTTTGTTATCAAAGGTTTAACTTGTCATAACGACCAGTATCATTTAGTAACAGAACAATACTCAGAAAAAAAAACATATGTATAAATGTTTGGCACATTTCACTTCATGAAAATGAGCCTCTCCTCATTACATATTTGTGTAGAATGACTTGTAATATATTGGTATGAGGTTCTTGTGAACCAGGTCTATATGGTTTTTTTCCCCTAAAAATCCTGGCATGGAAAAGAAGGCTGGCGTGAAATTGATGTCGTTTCTCTTGCTCTTGATAATTGTTGCCTCCTCGAATTCCTCTGAATAAGAATATTTATAACAAACTGATATTTTGCGATTTTCTCACAACTTTTACAGCCTTTGTTTCGGACAATTTTTAATTTAGCCCATCACGGGATAACACAAATTTCCCATAATGCGATTCGTTGGAAAATTTGGCTATTCTTGTGCGGGATCCTAAAACCACTAATCGTTCATCTTTAAGTTAAGAGAATGGGAGCCGTAGAGCATAATTTGGTTTGCTTAGTCGAATGTAAAGTGTGCAAGGATACTTGGCGAGGTGGCGCCTGCAAGTTGGCAGCACTGCGGAGGGGCCGTTGCTTGACAAAAGGCAGAGCGCATCGCGGCGGCCTGGCAACGGCAGTATTTGGTGATGCGTCAAACTGCCGCGGCATGCATCGGCAATGCGACCGCCTGGGGGGGGGGGGGGGCGCCGCCATCTTGCCACGCGACTGTGCGCGCTGTCTGTCCCCGCTTCTGCACCGAGACATGCTGCTTTGTAAATGCTGTTCACGATAAAGTGAGCACTTTTGAAATCAACCTTAGAAAAAGTCACTATCCCTATCTGCATATATTTTTACGGGCGAAATGAGTGGCATGCGTCCAGTAAAGTTGGTAACGATGAATGGAAGGTAGTTCCGTATCTCAACATCGAATACAAAGTGTCAGGTAACAATTTGTGATAACTTAAATAATTTCTTCCACCTTTGTCTTTTTTTTTTTAATGCATCGAAATGTAAAATGAGCACATTTGCAAAAAAAAATTCTTTTGTAATAATTTTACAATGGCACTTGACCGACGCATGAATAAATTGACGAGGCCTATGGCAATGTTAATTTGGCATAAGGTGGAAGAATACACAATTTGAATACAAGTAGATCTTAAGCAGGTCTTTCAAAAGTGCTCATTTTTACCGCGAACATCCTATAACATGCGAGAATATGCTACATTACATGTTACTTCGTGGAAACTAATAGAATAAAAATATAGCTCTAGGGGTGGTTTAATTGCGTGCGATCGGGTCCAACTGGAGAATGAGTTATGCCTGTGGCAATAGCCGATATGTGTATATGGATACATACACACACACACGCCTCCAGTAGCTTGGCTAGGCGTTATGTTGTAATCCGAAACGGTAGGGTATTCTTCAAGAAATCATTCTGAATCCTTTTGCTTGTAGTTAATAAACTAGCCTATAGGCTGTTCACAGTAAAGCGAGCACTTTTTAAGGCACTTCCAAAATGCTTTAACCACCAATAAATATATCTTATTGCAGCATCAGGCATTAAATTTCGAGGGTGGTGAAATGTATACACTGTGTTTATTCGTCACGTTACACTGTTTATACTAAAAAGCAGCAGGAAGATGGAAATATAATGAAAGGAAAAATTAAGAAGGGCCTTAAAAAGGGCTGACTTTACCGTGAACAGCCTATAGTATTTATGTACTGCAATACCGATGATACTGTGTTGGTTGGACAGACTTCCAGCTATCTGTTTTTTTTTTTTTTTATTTTTTGCGCGGCAAGAATTTGTAATGTTAATCTTTACTAATGACTTATTCCGTCATGGCACGTATACCGGAAGGATACGAAATGTCCAGAAATAAAAAACCCATTAGGGCTTTCAGAAGTGCCCGATTACCCGCGAACGAGACGCGGGCAGTTCCTTCCTGTTCATTAGGTTGGCAGCAGTATGTTCGGGCTAGATATGTGCGACGCCACGGTCGCTAGGCGTTGTTAGCGGACAAGTCCCTATGTGGAATAATGGCCTGTTTAAGTGGAGCAGCTTGAGAAAATAGGACATTCTCTGATACCTGTCTATAGAGATGATTCCCGGAACCTGCCAGCAGGGAGCGGCCTAATTGGATCTGTTGGGCTACGGTGAATCGATACTCCGAACTGGTTTGCATTTATGCTACTATATCGATATTCATGCTTGATATAACGTGTAATGTTTGCGTGACTACTGATGATAAAATTAGAAATTTTATTGCACTGCCATTGTTTAGAGTGCCTAAATAATGGGCCACAGAACAGAAATATTTACAGAAGCAAAACGCCATCGGTGTGGATTGTTTGGCTGTGCCACACAATTGGAACGGGTCACAAGTAAGACGGGTTACACTGTACCCGGGTCGCTATTGATTCAGCTAGCGTCCGACATGTTTCTTTTTAGTAACCGATTGGTAGAGGCAAGTGATCTTTCGCGAAAATATTTCCGCTACAGATTTATATTTTTTAATGTTATATATGTTGGGCAAGTCTTAAGTAATGTATTCCGAAACATGTTCGATGAACAACGAAGTGGTAGAATAAATAGTTCCTTCTTGTACAGGCAGACAGTGGTTGCAGAGAAGCGTTTTGTTATGGAATTGCTATTGCAGAGCTTTTTACGTGCAGCAGAAAACCAACAATCTGCGTATGTGCACGTCATATTAGTAGAGACATGCAAAATTCGCGTTGTTATTCGGCACCAGGCTGAACTTCACAGTACTGTATGCACCAGAGTCGGGGTCGTTTGTCCATTGGCTGATGCATAACTGTGAAGACACTCCCTCTCTGACTGAATACACGTGATTGAGGCACACAGTTGTGAAGTGTTCCATTATTGGTGCAGTCACCCAGGGTGTCACAAAGTATGGTCCAATGACAAACATATTACAAAGATACACGCGTTTCAAGTTTAACATGTCCCCAAATAATAACGCGAATTTTGCAGGTCTCTACATATTAGACAAAGGAGTGCGTAGAATTAGGTTATGATGGGTGCAAACTGCGAAATGAAGATCGATTTTTACGAGCTTAAAAATACAAAGTAGGTATATATGGCAAATATGCATCACAAAAGCATAGTCTACACTACATTAAATCTATTTTTAAATCAGCGATCGTTTCAAGCACGCAGATTTTCTAGTGAAAACGAGAATTTGGCAGTATTCTTGTTATGTTTTCCTAATGGCATGATGCAATTGGGGGGGGGGGGTGCAGCTGCACCCCTGCACACCCGCTGCTCACGCCTATGATATTAGACTATACCATGTCTAGCTATGGGCTGTTTACCGTAAAATGAGCACTTTTGAAAGCCCCTCTTAAGATCTACTTGTATGCACGTTGTGTAATCTTCCACCTTATGTAAAATTAACATTACCATGGGCCTCGTCACGTTATTCATTCGTCTGCCAAGAGAAAACGTAAAACTATCATAAAAAATAAATATTTTACAAATATACTTAATTTTACACTTCAGTGCATTAAAAATCAGAAAGCGAAAGATATAATTTAAGTTATAGGCTGTTCACGGTAAAATGAGCACTTTTGAAAGCCCTGCTTAAGATATACTTTCATACACGTTGTGTATTCTTCCGCCTTATATAAAATTAACATTCCCATGGGCCTCGTCACTTTATTCATGCTTCGTTCAAATGAAACTGTGAAATTTTTAAGAAAGCAAATACTTTACAAAGCTGCTCATGTTTACAATTCGGTGCATAAAAAAAAAAAAACGAAAAGCGAAAGAAATAATTTTAAGTTATCACTAATGATTACCTTACACTTCTTATTCGACGTTAAGATATGGAACTACTTTCCACTCATCTTACCCAACTTTACTGGGTGAATGTCACTCAGTGCGCCCATTAAAATATATGCAGGCAGGAGGCAGTGACTTTTTTTCTAAGGTTCACTTCAAAAGTGCTCACTTTATTGTGAAAATCCTATGTCTGTAATGATCACAGCGCCCCTAGTATTCAGCGAATTCGAATTCATTCGCTGGCGAGTGAGTCTTCACACGCTTGTTCTTTTCTCTGACTTGTGATTGGACATGCCCTTTAACCGTGAGCCAGTGATAAGCAGGGAGCGGTAGTGTGAGTGAGCCTCGCTCGATCGCAACAACCAATAAGCAAACGATAGTGTCTCGACTGTATACAGGACTGTGAAGTCTCCAGTGTAGTCTGCTGCTAAATCAGTCCGCGGAACACTCGCGGTTCTATTGGCTGGATAACGAATAGGGGTAATGGAAAATCGCGACAAATTTTTGAGCCAACGTATTTCCTACATCACTCTACCATAGTTTTCTTTCATGATTCGATGAACTCGGCTAAGTTATCTGCAGACCAATCACGGACGTTTTGTCTTATAGTATCAGAATTCTCATTGGTCCAGTGAAATGGGATAGTAGCTTAATACATGCATGGTAGCCAATAAGGGAAGAAAACTGTCGGACATGTGTACAGTGCTGGCAAGCGGTCAACTTGTCCAGCGATAAACCACCATCTCTAATAAAAGATGTTGTCCGCGGGGCACGTCTAGGTGGCTGCGCCGTTTCGTAGAGGCGTGCGGTTGACTTGGGAGCTTCGCTTCTGCACTTGTGGCTGCTCTGTCGGCGGGGCGCACACTGGAAGCTGTGTGCGTGTGCGGTAGACCCAGATACGGCTCCGCATCGCCGGGCAAACAACCGGCGCGTAAAGGCACGCACTGAACGAGCGTATAACGGTCTCCTGGTTCTGTGCGGACCGTGCAAACCTCTCTCTCTCACACACACACACCTCCCTTCCACAACGAGAATGGCTGTATGTGTGTTGTGTGTGTGTGTCCTTGCCTGAATATGACGTCACCCGGCATCTCGCTTATCAGCCGGTGCGATCTTTCTTCTCTCCGCGCCCCATGGTTGGTGTGTGGTTACGCCTCCCACCAAGTTTTGATCGTGTCGTGGGCGGTAATAAGGTCGTGTTTCGTCAGCGGTGCGGCAAAAGATTTTGACTCGGCAACGCCTAGTGGTGCAGGTACACGCAGATCTTAGTAGTTCAAGGGCCCCCAAGGTTTTTTTTCCCCCTGGATGAACCAATAAAATTTTAACCAGTTCAGTCATGAATTTTTTTTATAAGCTCATGTGTTGCACTATTTTAATCTTGCGATGCGCGCTGTACTTACGCCGAGCGTGCTTCTCGCAGCCAGTGAACAACAAGCTGCGTGTTCGTTTATATAAGCATTAACCATTCACGGACGATAGGTAAATCTCCGGGTATTTCGCGGAATGAGTTGGCAGCAAGCTAGGCTGGGCAGTCCTCTATAGACTCGAGATATTATTGTTTGCTTGTAAGTTGCTGTAATCAAGTGGGGCCTCCGTACAGGACTGTTAAACACTCACACTATTGCTTCCTGCTGCTTATTGGCTCACAGTTAAACGGGGCGTGTCTAAAAACTGTCGTCCAATCAGAACAGTGGAAAAAAATAAGTGTTTGAAGTCTACCTCGCCACCGAATGAATTCGCGAAATACTCGTGGCTCTAACGATATGTGCAGAAACTTCAACAAATCACATTTCTCATGACTAGAGCTAGTGACTTTTCGCGAAAAAATTCGAGTACAGAGTGGACTTCAATGCTATAAGCACCCTACAGCAGTTCGTCATTGGCCATTGGTCGCTGTCTGCTTGAGAAGGCGCCTTCATATTTGGCCGAGCCACTCAGAACTCGGCAACATCGGCCCGGCTCCTACGTGATTCGTGTGCAGTCAAAACGCGTCAAAAAATAATTCAGCCAGTTAAGATAGGTAAATGACCGTACAGTGTTTTGAAATTTAACTTGTCTTGAAATCTTTTCGCGAAATTTCACTAGCTCTGCTCATGAGGCAGACGCTCGAAACACTGGCTAATGTCGTCTTGTTGTGTACAGCGCCGACCATAAATATCCTTCATGTGCAGCGTGTACTCGCTCGTGGACATAGACTACTCATCGAGTTAGGATTAAAATAACTTAACGTTTGGCCATTTTCCCATTTTTATGCTTGTGTGTAATATCGCAAGATATACCCTGCAGTACGGGGTTGTTCGCATCTCACCACAGCATATTCAAGAATAGAGAAGCGAAGCGGTGACACGTTCTCAGCAACTACAGTCATACACACCAGCAAAATGGCCTGGATGGGCAGGCAATGTGGAGAAACGCCATTCGCCACTCAGCGCCTGGAGACTAACCTGCCCGATTGCAGCTCATAAGGCGAATGTTTCGCAACGTGTGATAGCCATTCAAACCATTGGTATGTTTCCAGAGCTGCATGCGGGCTATGAGAGATCGCTACACTTAACATGGAAAGAACCTCCACATTTGTCACTTCTGTACGAGTCTACTGTAGTAATGAATGCAGAGCCCGGCGTGTTTATTCAGTGCATGGGCAGTCGTGCGGCGTATTTATGTAATTTGTAACAATCTTGGGCTTTTCTTTAGAACTTTATAGGAAGTAATATTTCACTGTATTTCTAGGTCCGGTGGGGGACCGCGGTGGTTTAGTGGTTAGACTACTCGCCCGCCACCAATGCCAGCCGGATTCAATTCCCGGCGGGGTCGCTTCCGGATTTTCGCATTTGGGAATCGTGCCGGACGATGCCGCTGGTCGGCGGGTATTTTCTCGTGGATCTTCCGTTTACCCCGCCCTTACATTCCGGCGTTGCTCCACGCTCAACTCGTTTCACTCTAGGTCCAGTATAGAGGAGATATGTGGATGGCGCTTAACCCGTTCAGTCCCGAATTAATTTACAAGTTAAAGTGTTGCAATCGTTGATTTTTTTTGTGCACTGTACCTATCTCGAGCGTTCTTCTCACAGCCAATGAATAAGGTGCTGCGAGTTCGGTGGTGTCAACATGAACCATTTACAAATGAGAGGTGTAGAAACTTCCAACAAATAAATTTCTCAGAAGGAAGACGCTCAAAATATCGGCCACTGATTCCTTGTTGTGTACAGCTCCGACCACAAATACCCTCCATATGCAACATACCCCCGAGCATGGACACGGGGACTTGTCGGGTTAAAATAAGAACATGTCTTACCGTCCACGGGGGCGATGCGAAATTGAGACGGGGCCGCGATGGACCGCAAGGCCGGGAGTAGGGCAGGGAGAACCCCGAGATAACCGGCTGGTAAGCGGCAGCGTCCGTCACGTGTTCAACGCGCGAACGTCGAGACCAACTACGCAGTGAATGGAGGGCCGTTGCTCCAGCGACGCGGCGCGGCGTGGGTCCGAGTGTTGCTCCAGCAACTAGGGCGTTTCCCAGTCGGCGGCCTTTGAGGTGGAGATCTGCCGCATCATCGAGATAGCGCAAAAGCACGCAGCGAACCATGGGAGGACGTGCACGGGAGGACAGTCTATTCAGTCGAGCTCACCCCAGGCCCACTCGGCCTTATTATGGTTAGAAGGCTGACAAGGCGGCGCCATGTGGAGGCTAAGCGAAATATGGCGTATGGGTGCAGGTTATATCCACTTATTAACCGCGATTCAGGCATGTCGCAGAAAAATGGAATTCGTTTATATCAGACTATGATCCGACCCGTTATCACTTATGCATAAGGACATGCAACATTCGCGTTATTATTTGCAACCAGGCTAAACTGCACAGTACTGTATACACTCGTGCCGGCGCCGTTTCTCCGTTGGCTGCTGTATATCTGTGAAGCCACGCCCTTTCTGACTGAACTGCATGTAATTGGAGCACACAGTTAAGAAGCGTTCATTTATAGGCGTGGAGTTACCCAGGGTGTGTGAAATAAAGTATGGTCCAATATCAAACATGCTGCAAAGGTACACATGTTTGGAGTTGAACTTGTCCTCAAATAATAACGCGAATTGTGTAGGTCTCTACTTATGCAGCTTCAGCGCGGTCCTACGCGCACAAACTCACGTAAATTCATTGCAGGTGGTGCAAAATATTTGCCTAAGAATGGCAGCAAATGCATCCAGACATGTCCCTATCAGATACTTGCATGCAGAATTAAAACAAGAAATGCTGCAAGAAGCCATTGGCAAACATACCCAATACCTTTATGATTCAAACGAGGAACATACAAATCCTCTCATAACTGACCTTGGGGACTACGATATCGATGAGACCCTGCGCTATAAGCGTCCCAGATCGCTTTTAGCGCATAGGCCCCCTTAGCCTTGTATATAACACATTGCCAAGCATATCACTATAGAATATGCGCAGCCTTTTAATTAAATTACTGTAGGTTTACTCATTATTTTTAATCAGCTGATGTGTCCATGATACGCAGCTGGAAATAATCTGAACAGTCCTAAAGGGAAAGCTCAGCTTAGCTTAATTATTGTTAGGTAGTCTCCTTACACACCTCTCATCCGACAGCTGTCTGTATGTATGGTCCTTCGCTTCTCCCGATTCCAAGGCAGACACTCGCTGTACTGTATTAAATCATATCACATCGCTAGAGGTGAGTGTGCATACAGCGCATGGAACATCGCCCTTCGCCTCCAGCTGACACCAGCGCTCCTAGCAGCTTATGACATCAAGCGACACTAGTGCAGCGCCCTAGCAGACAGTGGGAGAACCAATATAGCACCCTGGGTGGGCAATAAATGAAACTTCCAAGATGACGGCCGATACTAGCACCACCTAGCAGACGATATGATAACAAAGATGGCAACAGAGGAAACAAAATGGCGACCTACAGAGAACCAAGATGGCAGCCAACAGCAGATCATATCATGCAGTTAGGGAGAGAGCAGGCGAGAAGGAATGACAGCAGGAGGTACCAAGGGAATGACAGAAGGAAAATGGAAAATTATAGAAATAAGATGGTTGAGGTGGAATGATAGAGCATGAGGAGATATTCACAATGGTGGCATGCTGGTTCCTAAGATGACGTTATGAATATATCAATGTTAAGGTCATCCAAGATGATGGATCCAAGGTGGCTAGTCCACTGGTCCACTGCTAGATGATATGTTAGGAATGATGGAGAATGAGGTACCAAGGTGGAATATCAGAGCATGGACTGGAAAATTCTAAAAACAAGATTGTAGAATGAAATGATAAGAGATTGAAGTACCACAGCAGAATGGCATAGAATGAACTGGAACATTCTTGAAATAAGAAGGCAGCATGGAATGACAGAGCATGAAGTGCGTGGTGAATGGAGTTCAAGGTCATAGGTCGAGGTGATCTAAGATGATGGCTTCCTCTGGTCCTCTGGCAGATGTCATGCTGTTGGTCCATTGGTCCACTACCAGATGCCATGTGCGCTCGGACATACCAAAAACTACTCACGTAGTCGTGTCCAGAGGAAGCATCATCTGGAATGTAGAGCATTCTTGCTGACTTCTAGCGAAAGTGTGCGCCACAGACTGATGGAATGAGATGTAGAGATATTTACGCTCTTGTGCTTTTGTGAGCCTAGTCGTCTCGACCTTAGATGGAATAGAACCAACACTGAAAATAATCCCGCAGAGAAGTAACAACAGGGCCGTTAAAGTATGGTTGCAGTCAGTGTTGATCGGGTTTTAGGCCAGCAGCGCCCCAACTGGAGCCTCTTAAAATACACTTAAATTTACCATGTACGCAATCCACCCGTTCCCTTTTTGTTCCCAGAAGACCTTTTTATGTCGACTAAACCAAAATACGTTATATTTGAGTTTCTGATAGATGGGTGATCATTTATTTCTGCCGTTTAATCAGTTGTTAGTAACGGAAACAGGAATTTATTCCATGCTTGACTGGTCGTGATTTTTGTATAAGAGCTAGTACCAGGTGCGTTACGGTATGAGACTAACAGGTGCATGTTTTGAAAGAAAATCCGCTAACACAGTTACGTAGTGGTTGGAGCATCTTGACTCGGCAGTTCCAGTACCCAGTAGTGTCGCGGTCGGCGTAGCGGGTAGAGCTCTCGCCTCCGGCGCACCGGGTTCTATTCCCCGCGGCGCCTCTCCCGGGCTTTCTTTTGTAGGATTCGTGTCGGACGATACCGTTGGTCGGCAGGTTTTTCCCTGGGTCTCCCTTTACCTTCACCCTTGCATTCCGGCGCTGCCCCTTTCTCACCTCATTTCGCCCTCGGCTCTTGAGACGTCGTTGTTAAGAGCCGCCCAAATCTCTCAACTCAAGTTACTGCTCAGTAAAATCTGAGATTTTCTTGTTGCTCGCCTTACTATTGGTAGTCTCGAAAGGCCCAGGGAAACTTCAAACAGTTGTCTGAAGACGTAATTGTAAACATTAAAAATATGTTCGTTTTTTTCTTTCAGCGCCAGCGCTCTCATTGTACACGGATAATAAAATCACGCTACGACTGCCTTCGAGTGAGATAAATTTGAATTTTTTTTTTTTTTTTTTGTTGAGAGGAGCGACTCCGTTAAGGCTAGATATAGCGTATTTAAAGTTGTCGCCCGCCACGGGTTAAAGTTTCCAGACAGCACGAATTCAGCAAACTTGCGGAACGAACAAGAACGAAGTGCTGCCATTCTAGTATGTGAGGTCACTGTGACACAACACCGACACAGACATCAAACACACGACGGACACCTCACTAAACGACAACAACCGTCGGCCCCTCTGTCTCCGGAGAGGATGGCGGGGTGAGGGTTCAAGGGTGGAGGCAGAGGAATGTTAACTGTGGACATTTTAAAATTATAACCTGGTCTTCTATTTTAAACGGTAGAAAAATAATTTTATGCCCCTGTTTTAAACTTTAACGTGTTTGTAAATTTTATAAGGCGACAAATTAATGTTTCGATTATTTTCTAAATTTATTTTAAATTCAATTAACTAAGACCAGTTATGGCCTTCAGCTGTGCACTGGCGCCATTTTAATATGTTCTGTTGCGTGAAGACCACCCGACGTTATTTTTGCTGTAGGCAGCAGAGGAAGTTGCGGTAAGGCCCGCATTTCTGCGCGGACTCGGACCTTCTCCTGAGCGAATTTCATTGCTTGTCGCGTGCAGAGGCGTGATTCATAGTGCACCCTTGCGGCGGGCTGTGGGGTGGGGGGGTCCTCCCAGCCTTTCTGGTGCAGCTGCGCCGGGGTTTGGAATAGACGGACATTCCTAGACAGGGTCCATGACTAACCGCTGATTCAACCATTGCCTCCGGTCGCTCCATGTTTAGTTTTCCATTTGAAGTCATCACGTCGGAGAGGCACAGTGAGGGGGGTTCACGAGTTCATTCGCCTCTATGCGCTTGGAACGTTCCACTGTCGCGACCGTCTAGCAGTTGGCGGGAACATTTCTCGGCAACAGATACGAGGTGGCTAATATGACTCACGCACAAGGGAATGGACTGGCATGCTGTCGTTGATATGAAACTTGCCTATTTGAAATCTATAGTCGTGACCCTTTTATTCAGCATTGTAATAAATACAGGCTAAAGTTTTGTTTAACGTTCCCATGCTAATACAGATATTCCATACCGTAGTCTGCGTGCCTGAGAATGATTATGAAAACAACTATTTTAGTCATTTTCAGAAGACACGTGCGTACGCATGTGAAACGTTTCTCAAATTACATTCGTAAGCACACTGTTCGAAAATATTCAGCAGTTATTTTTGAATACAACGTCTTTCACTGAAGTCGCAGATTCTGTATGTACACAGAAACGAATTGAGGTAGAGGCAGTTTCGTTGATTGAATGCGGGATGTACTGGAGGTCGACTGTTGGGAGTGATTCCTGGCGAGGCCATTTACCTGGCGCCTACGGGTAGAGTTAGCTATACACGTGGCAGAGTATTTTTTTTTCTTCAACTTTTGTCTATTTATGATTCAAGAATGGCTGGCTCGCAATTTTTTTTGTCAACTTATAAATTCGTACTTCCTGTAGGCCAACTCACTGTGCACTAAATGAAGGCGGCATGCTCTTTTGGTCTTCGGTGCATTGTCGTTTAAGTGCAGTTAAAAAGTTACAGTTACATGTGTACGTTTTGGCACCGAGAACAGAAGAAAATCTCGCGAATATTTATCTCCGAAGGTGGCGTGACCTGATGATAGTGGATTGCAAACTACCACCACGACTAATAATGGTGATTAATAATATATCTATTAATGAATGCACATTATGACAGGGGCAGTATCCGTGGTACTGATGAGTGGGGCCCGCAGGCTTGGCTGTAGTTCTTGAAGGCGTGATAAGGAATTACTAGGGAACTGCAACACTTGCATTATTATTAGGCGTCACGGTAGACTTTACAGTCGTGTAAATACTATAACCGGCGCCACGTGTTCATCAGCTGCTACAGTCCATTCATGGTTACTTTCGACGCTTTTCTGAAGCCCTGCTAAAAGTTCTACTTTCAGGATATTACTCTGCCTCTTGCAAAAAAAAAGCTTAACTAAATCTAAAAACTGCACCAAAGAGACAATGCACCGTATTTCTGCACATTCAATTTATTAATGTTTTGCATGAAAACAATTTCTTTCTAGGCATTGCCAACATATCTCTGTTTTTATTCATATTAATTGTAAATGAAATATTGGAATTTATAGATTAAATTTAAACAAAATTTCTGTTTCACCAATAATATGGTAGTTAATGCAAATACGAGTACAAAATGCTTGTGATACACGACATATCTAGGAAGCAACCAGTCACGTCGTATATAGCGTGATTTTTCCAAAGATATGATTAAAGAAGTGATATAAATTTACCGCGAATAGGGTATACCTTTGTGTGAAGATGCTCTCCCTACAGGACTGCACATTACACGTGAACACAATTACAGCGCCCCTTCGCTGGCACAAGAGCTGGGCGTGTTATAAGTATAATTATTAAAAGTAGCTAGGGGCGTATCAGAATTCGTGGGGGGATAGAGGTCTTAATAAAAATTAAATTTAAATTATTATTTTTTAAAATGTACACCCATCATTGAAAACACTATACTGTCTATCTGTGCTATTTCACTTATTCTGTCAGTGAGCGCAATATTTGATGCCAATCTTGATTGTAATTAAAGTCGTTATCACTGTCTTTGTACTACCTAACGTACAGTCTCTTGATTCTCGCTTATTATTTACACACATACACCGTACATGTCCGCTGCCATACATTTAACACAATTATAAATGTTTGTCGCTGTCGCACCCAGTCCCGCTTCCCCACGGCCCAGTCGGTCAGTACCACACACTTCCCTCCTGATGCTCACAAACTACACTCGCTGGTCGCTGTTGTCGTTCGTCTCGCCGATGGCATCACCTACCCGGCGCTAATTACCCTACTAGACTCCAGACTCTCCGCTCGGAGACAAGCCGCGACTTATATATAGCTCAGTCGGCCTGGCCCAGAAGAAGGTTCTTCGCACCCCGAGCAACGCTGAGGAGTAGGTGCGGTGATTACCAGAAAATTCGCGCGGTGGCTATCCCAAGGCTTCCAAGGACGGGAGCGGCACGAGTCTCGATAGCGTTATCGCATCACGCAGCACGTGTTACGCGAAGGCTCGTCTGTAACTGCGCGTGCTTCTCCTGTTACTGGCGACGCCCTTGGGTCGACACTGCGCTTCGCACAAACAGGGCGTGTACAACTGCATGTAACAGTGTGGTCTAATGGCGAATGCAGCACAAATTTACGTGTTCTTGAAGTACAACCTGCTATAGGCTGTTCACTGTAAAGTGAGCACCTTTTAAGGCCCTCCCAGCAGCCTTTAACCACTAATAAATGAATTTTATTGCGGCCTCACTCATCTTTTGAGTATGATGAAATGTATACCCTGTGTTTATAAGTCACATAGCAATGTTTATATTTAAAAGTGGCGGAAAGATAGTAATTGGCTGAGAAGAACATTTTAGCAGGGCCTTAAAAAGTGCTCAATTTACCGTGACCAGCCTATAACGGGCCTGCCTACCAAGCTGACAGCCGCGAACTTCAAATGGAGAATCAATGTTAAACGAAATTCCTTCCCATTGCGCCAATTTTAAAGATAACTATTTCAAACAAAAATGATTCTACGTGAAATTTCTTAAGAAGTGATGCAACGTTAAAATATTTTGCCAATCAATTTGTTTGTTTAATGTGTTTTTTTTTATAAAATGTAAATATTGAAATTTACATACAAAAAAAAAAGATGGATAAATACTTTTTTTTTTTCCGGAAAGAATTTTATGTAGCAATATTCTCTGAGAAAATCGCGTCAACGTGTTGAACATTGATTCCCCATTTGAAGTTCGCGACTGCCGGCTTGATAGGCAGGCCCGTTAACAGAAAACAACTCGAATTTTATGGGTGTATGGAAATGAAACGCCACGATGGACAGAGAAACGACGGGATGAATGTTGCGGGACAACCGCGATTACCTCCAGGAAATTCCACCAGCAACGTCCGTTAAATTGCCAGACGGTGAAAACCCTAGCTTGCCCGGGACTTGCCGACGCCTCTAAGAATCACGTCTTCTCCGGCTTGGCGCTTATACATTCGACACGTGCCGTACATGGGGGGGCGTGGCTAAAGACGGAACATCCGAACCATGGAAGTCTCCTCCCCATCTATCTTCGTTCCGACTGTGGTCGTAAATGGAGTCGTACCAGAGGCTGCGCACGAGCCACCATTGACCCGACCTCCTCGCGCACGCGGGTACCGCGGTGGCTGAGCGGATAGACTCCTCGCCCCCCCCCCCACCAATGCTGGACCGGGCTCGAACCCCGGCAAGGTCCACTCCCGGATTTTCGCAAGTGGGAATCGTGCCGGACGATGCCGCTGGTCGGAGGGTTTTCTCGGGATCTCCTGTTTCCCCCGTCCTTGCATTCCGGCGCTGCTTCATTCTCACATCGCTTCATCCTCATCGGCTCTCGAGACAGCCACCAAAATCTCTTAACTCAACTCCTCGCGCACATGTGCGTGATGATCGTCGACGTGGCACGGGCACCAGCAACTTGAATATGGAAAACACATCCTTACCGTAGATACCCGAAGTCGAGGTTATACAGTTTCACAACTTCGGCATTAAAAAAAAAAAAAGCTGTGGCATGTTCAAACAGAACATTTACTACCTGCGCAACGCGTAAGTTGACAATAAACGATCATGCAGTTTTTCCCTCTAGATGTTGTAGAGATGTGCTTCGTTATTTTCATTTTGATGGCGGCAGTATTGTGGTCTTTGTCTATATGGCGTTCGCAAGTGTTAGTTCATACCACGAAACTGTTGATAAAGAACGTGGTTCGTTTTCAGGATGGGTATTGTTCTCTCAGACGCATTCGTGGTATGAAATAACCACGAATAAAAGACGTAATCAATAAGTTTGCTCAGTAAACGGAAGCCATTAAACAAGCGGGAGGGGGAACAGACTGGCCACGTTATACCTACTGCCTGCCAACATTACGAATTTAATATTTTGTATAGGATTCTGACGATAAAGTGAGCACTTTTGAATGCCCTCTCATTTGTAATAATTGCCAATAAATATAGTTTATTTTTAAGCCGTAGACGTTAACTTCCGAGTGCGAGGAATATACTCACTGTGTTTATTACTTACACGCAATATTGATTTAAAAAGGTAGTTAAAGGATAAAAAATGGCTGAAAGGAAAAGTGATTAGGGCCTCAAAAGTTCTTAATTTACCGTGAACAGCTAGTAGTTAACTGTGTTCTGACGTTGGCAGTACCGTAGGAACGTACTTCAACTGACGCCGACCTCCCGTGGCGAAGCCGGTTGGTGCGCCACCGCTCTGGGGTGCGGGAGACTCTGGGTTCGAATCCCGGGCAAGGCATGGGCGTTAATCTAAGTTAGGTCATAAGTTAATATGTGAGCCGCCCCCTGCCAAGCCTTCAAGCGTAAAACCGAGGGACGTTAAAAACCTCTTTACAATACAATTGTGACGATTTGGGAATCGCCACATTTTTTAAAATATATTTTTAGTATATATTTTTAGTGTATTTTTATGGCGGTTGGTATTACCGCTGGTAACATTGAGTATGTATATTAATAATTGTTTTATAACTGGTCATGCATTTAATCCTATCATTTAATCATTTGCTTATATATACTTTGTAATGACTATAGGCTGTTCACGAAAAAGTGAGCACTTTTTAAGGCCCTTATGAAATCTTCCTTTCATCCAATTTCCATCTTCCTGCTGCTTTTTAATATAAACATTGCAATGTGACCAATAAACACCTGTGTACATTTCACATCCATCAAAATTTAATGCCTGAGGCTGCAATAAGATATATTTATTAGCGGTTAATGCTTCCTGGGAGGGCCTTAAAAAGTGCTCACTTTACCGTGAACAGCCTTCAGAAACATAGACAGGTTGTGTAACGTAACTGAGAGTACGGAGTTGGGGAGAGATGAATAATTTGCTGCTAATGAAAGTTTGTGCCGAGGTATTGGAACATTATCTAGAAACGGTCGTAGATCGCCAAATGTCCGTAGTTATATATTTTTTTAACCATGCAAGTCATTGAAACAACTACTGAACTTTGGCGTGGAAAACGTATCGAGGTGAACCCAGACTTTGTGATTACGGCGGACGTGTTAGAAGTTGCGCCCTGTGTTACTGGACGATCACCGTGGTAGAATTGTCGGTCCGAATGACGGAAGTCATTTTGGCCGGGGATAACACCTTGACTGTTCCGCTAGCCAAAACTCCGTCGGGGGCATGTTCGTCCCCGTCATGGCTGCCGCGGTAAACTTAGTATGAGAGCGAGTGAATCGTGGAAGAGCGGCGAGATTTAGGTGTTGTGCCGACGGAAATGAAGACCGCGAGCTGAGAAATACGACACGACGGCGTCGTTGACAAGTGGTGGGGGGGGGGGGGGCGACAACTGCGCTGCGTCGTGGCCCTGAACGGTCGGGCCTCATTCCTTCGCATCGTCAGGCCCAGGGTATAGGGCTGCTGCCAAGGTACTGTGATTACAACATTGCTAGTTCTTCGTACCGGAGTGCGACACGTAACGCCGCGGTGAGACTCGCCAACAGGTAAACCCAGTGGCTTTTCTGCGGTGGCTTGCAATTATACATTTCTGGAACTTGTGTTAAAATATATATTTGTACATAGTATTGCGTGGGGTGAGAGCGAACTTTCCGGACTGGTGTAAGAGTATTTTTATATGTAGTATTTAAATGTGTTGGTCCGGAGATTTTTGCAATGCCACGTGAATTAATGGATTGTAATTTAAAAATAAATTTGTTCCCATCAAAAGCCTGAACTTGGGAAAGCATTCTTTCGTGCTTCACTGAAATGGACCTCTAGAGCTGTTTGCTGAATTTGACCAGTCATTTGTTTATAAGCTCATGCAGTATTGTGGACGGGGCATGGCTCAGATGGGTGTTAATGTTGAGTACGTCTTAACTTCATCCAGGGGCGGAGTTGGGGATTGTTGTTGCCTGGGTGACGGAGTGAGGCAAATTTTGCTACCCCCCCCCCCCCCGGGGGGGTGTAGGGGTTAGGAAGGCGTCTCACAATACAATACTTGAGCTGACTTCGGCAAACGAATGAGATGAGGTTGTCTTGTTACACCTTCAAGTTGCAACTCTATGCTTGTTGACAGGAGACTCGCCAGAGAAGAGCCCGCGGACAGCACTCGACCTTGGCGAGCCGCCGGCTCTCGACACCCACGTCGCTCAGTCAGCGTGCGGTCCGTCGCGCCCCCCGGCTGTGCGTGCGCCTTGTGTGTTCGCTGAGTGCGTGACAGAAGAGGCGCTGCGCATGCGTCAGCCGCTGCGACGTCGGCACAACGCCGCGGGACACCGGCCCAGCCGGTAGACGTGATTCGAAACATTCGTCTGCCGGTGACTCGATACTTTCGCCAAGGCTGTGCGAGTTGCGATACATGCGCGATCTGTTCCGTACGTTTTGAAACGAGCCAAGGGTTTTTTTTCGATTCATTCGCAATGGTGGCGGTGATGTGTCAGACACTGAGTCGTGAATAGTGTTTAATTCTCGTGTGTAGTATTGCGTCGTATTGCAGTGTTTATTGGTACAGTTTACGCGATCATTTTTATAGTACGAGCATTGTTTTGAAAATACTTTTTGTTTATTTTTTTATGTTTTGTTATGTAAGAGTTTATTCTAGAGTATTTTTTAATGCATTATCTATTGTTAAATACAAAACTTTGAATGAAAGCACCATGTTATAAGTACTTCCTCATAATATATACCTGTATTTTTTCTAGATTTCTGCTAAAAATTCAAAAAATAAATAAAATGTTCATCCATGCGACAACCATTATTTTAAAACGAGTGTATGTGTAACCAAATAAGTATTTTGAATCTTGGTAAAGCTTGTATTATTACATTTTAATATTTTAATTTCCCACTATATTCGTATTTTTTGTCTCTCGCGTATCACATGTCACTGCAACACAGTTTTTCGGCAACGATCAACGGTTCTCTGTGAGCCGAACCTACTGTTTCGAGTTGAAACTGCCACGCAAAGATGCGTGTGTGTTGTTGATTCAATACAGTTCAGAGCCCTCGAGATGTCTCGAATCTTGAGAGTCGAATCAGTGAGTCGACTCATATAGCAGAGTTGATCCAAATGTTTCGAATCAATAGAATGACTCGTTTCGCCCACGTCTACCCGCCAGTGCCGTGATGACGAGTGAGTGAAGAGATCTAGGCTGCTCTCGAGGCCAGGCTTCACCATGCATGGGCGTATAGGGAATTAAAGGCAAAATTCGGGCAAAGATCTCTCAGGCATTTTTTTACGACTTTATTTTCAACTAAGGTTTTTTTTTTGTTTGTTTAAGATTGAACTCGTCTAGATTTGCAAACCATTAAAATTTTAAATTTTAAATGCACTTTTCAATTATTTATAAAATGGCACAATCTTATAAATTATGAAAACGTACATTTGAAATGAAGAAATTAAAATTTGGGAGGTTTACAAATCTAGACGAGTTCCATCTCTAACAACAAATCTTTAGTTGACAATACTATCACAAAAAACGACTGAGAGATCTTTGTCCGAATTTAGCCTTCAATTCCATATACGCCCATGCATGGTGAAGCCTGGCCTTAACAGCGAGGTCTTGAGAACTGATTAGGATGATTGAAGTCGAATATGGAGCAGCGCCGGAATGAAGGGACCGGGGGAAACGGGAGAGCCCCGAGAAAACTCGTCGACCAATGGCATCGTCCGGCACGATTCCAACCTGTGACAATCCGGTAACCCGACCGGTGATTGAATCCGGTTCGCCTTGGTGGGAGGCGAGCGTGCTAACCGCTCAGCCACCGTGGACCCTCCGTGATGACGAGCACCCCCCCCCCCACCCCACTTCCCACGCCTTGATAAATCTCTTCGGCAGGCGCAGGGATGCACCCAGGATTTTGGTTTGGAGGGGGCACAATACTTAAAAGAAAATAACATTAAAAATTATTGCTATATAAACATGCAAGCATTTAACAAAAAATGTAATTATTCCCCAAGGGTCATTACATTTTAATCGAACACAGTTCGGAGAAAAAAATTGAATCGCTATATTTTTTTTTTTTTAATAAAATTCTTAATGGAATTAATCTCATCCCCTCAGAAAACGGAAGTAATTTTTGTATATTATAAAAAAATCTGTCCAAGATATAATTATGCAATATAATTGACTGGCGGGGGAGACAGGCCCCATTGCACCTTTGCCCCCACCAGAGCGGAGTGTTCCCCTCCACTCTGGTTAGTCCAGCGCTAGACGAATCCAAGGAAAATAAGATTCCGCCCCTCTCTGTACTAGAATTCCTCTTCCTACTAATAAAGGACATGATCCATACCAATCTGTGTCCTGTAGCATTTTCCAATAATGCTTGTAACAATTTTGAATTCTTTTCTGTCGGCCGGGTTTTTACGGTACTTGTGCGGGTTTTTCCCAGCCTCGTCTTAGTTATAGTTTTAACTATAGGTACACTAAGGGAGACGGGCATGGCCCAAAACGATGGCCATGGCTGCCCAATCCTTCCCTGCCGCGATACATGCCTCCTTGCATGTATTCCCTCCCCTGTAGGCGCGAGGGGCTCAGCCCTGAGACGCAATAGTTCCCGTCCCTACCTCGGCTGTACATCTAACACTTAGAATTAGGGTAGGATAAAAAAAAAAAGTAATTTGCTGGTGCGAAAAAAAAAAAAGTGACATTTCACGGTCGTTTGTAGGAGTCTTAACATTTCACCTCTTCCTGCTACAAAGCTCCACAATAGCTCCTTAGAAACTGAAAAGGAAAAGTTTTACTATGCTCAGCGCAAATGTTATCCAAAATCAAGCCTAACGCAAAATTTTTATTACTGAAATAGGACCTGAAAAATCCTTCTTTCTGCAGTATTTGGCTAGCCAAAAATTCCTGAGGGGTTGTTAACAACAATCTTAATTTTTTGTGCATATTAGGCAAACATGAGTACTACTAAGAGAATAAAATAAAATGTTGTTTCTTCACCCCCTCCACAAGATATGACCCCGAAAAATCATCAGTTTCTCACAAAGTTTCTGTTTTCGAAGTCAAAAAGAGACATGCGTGAAGGGGATTTTTTTTTTGTTTTAAAATACTTTTTTAATAGCTTTCTTACAAAATAAATTTCATCATCGGAATCTTGACATCCAATGAGAGCGAAGTGAGGCGAGAATGGAGCAGCGCCGGAATGCAAGGGTGGGGGAAACGGGAGATCCCCGAGGAAACTCGGCGACCAGTGGTATCGTCCGGCACGATCCCCTCATGCGGAGATCCGGGAGCTGCCCCGCCGGGAAGCGAACCCGGTTCTCCTAGGTGGGAGGTGAACAGTCTGACCACTACACCACCGCGGCCCACAACGATACGTTAGAAAAAAAAATCGTCTGGTGCACTCAGAAACGGGAGCAGTTACTTCCACTGACGCGAACATTTACTTGATCACGTGGTAGTAGGATGTAGACTACGATATTAGGAGAAGTTAGACAGACACTCGTCTTGTTCTCTCGGCTAGCCAGATACGAGTCCGGGATCGCCTTCTACGGCGGTCGTCTTCTCACGACACCCAACGCGACCAGCCAGCCAATCCGAGAGCTTGGTTGCTGGCCCCCTACCTTTTGCGAGGAATATGGTTTTCTTTTCCGGAAGTGACGTGATTTATTTTCCTCTTCAGTCTAAAATATGTCTCGTACACCTTCTTATTTTATTGACTTATTATTTTATGCTATAGTAATGTTTCACAGATATTATGCGACAAAAGTTTTCCTGAGGCAGCAAAAGTATTGTTATATAAAACTTATCTGCTCCCCATCTTGATTAGAAGCTGGCACACTGACTAGAAGGGACTGAAATAAATTTCTCAGGTCAAGTATCCAGAAGACCAGAAGAGATAAGATCAGAAATGAATCAGTTCGACGTCAACAAGGATTACAAAAAAGCATTCTTGACATCTTAGAAGAATCAAGGCTGAAATGGTTTGGTCACATGATGAGAATGCCTCCACATAGACTACCTAAGGCATATTTTGAAAAAGTAGTAACTGGAAAAATACTAAAAGGAAGACCACGAGATAGTTGGATGAAGCAAGTACATAAAGATCTAGTTGGTAGCAGTGCAGAGTGGGAGAAGACACTGGAAGACGAGTGATGGCAAGACAGAACATTATGGAAAGGACTTGTTAATTATCACACCCGGTCCGCTGGAGTGGAGAATCGATAATGATGATGATTATTATTTAGCTAACCTATCATATATATATATATATATATATAACGCTCCTGTGAAGGCTTTGCTCGTCTCAGTGGTTTTGCATGATGATGGGGGACGAAGTTAACCATGCTGGCGTGTTTTTTTGAGGGCGCCGGCACCATACTTGTCACAAGGAAACGAATCTTGTGCCCGCCTCTTGTTAATGTGTACCTATTCTTTCATACATATATCTTATTTCAGGTTTGCCCCCCCCCCCCCCCTCGTTCGCTTTGTTGGCGTGTGAGGTCTGCATCCTTCATCGCCATCCACACAGGCCAGGCATTGCTTGTGCCAACCATTCCGGTAATTTTATTTGTATATACACAACCAAGAATATCAAAAATATCCGATATACGTGTCCCAAATCCTAGACATTTTTTTTTGGAAAATGAATTCCTAGTTTTAGTTTGTTGGTTAACCAATGATAATTGCTGTGACTGGAGAATGGATGACTTAATACGTTGTCTTACGTGCATCACTCCTACCATTTTCTGCAGGCGCTATGGCTCGTTTTAAGTTTTGTTTTGAATTTAAAATTAATTACGCTTTAATTACAGTACAGTTAAAGTTGACGCCTGCATGCAAATTAAACGAATGTTTTCCATCGTGTCGCGGCGTACAAATTAGACATGTGGCCCCGCCTGCCACCACTTGGCCACTCTTTCTCTTTAATATGCTCCAACAACTTTGTTTACATTAGCGTGTGAATAAATCAGACGTAGATGTTAGTCTGTTTCGATGGGCGCAACTATTTTTCGGGTTATTAACCAATTCACGCTCGATCAGCTTGGCGTTCGACATAGAAAAATTGCAGTACAATTTCGTTTAATGCGTAAGAGATTTACACAAGTAGTTAAATTCTGCCGTATTTGTAAAGGATAGTTTCTTAAAATATTAAGGAAAAAATTATTTTGAATACTTAAGGAGAAACAGCTGCTACGCCAATAAGCGTCGCGTAAGAATTTAACGTCTGTTCCACCCAGTCCGTGGTCTGTGAAGGTGACGATTAATCTAGTCCTTCACAAAGTTCATTTTAGTTTCGTTATGCTGCATTTTCGAAGCCTTCTTCCACATTAGTGTTAGTAAAAATGAGGCCTGACTGTGTTGGCGACACGGCGGTTTGTTTTTCGTGAATACGTCTACGTTGACGCGCTCGGACGCCTTGATGGTTTTTTTACGTCTCGGCGCCGCTTCGCTCTATCAAAAGGGGGTTTTATGGGTATCACTGGATTACTTTTGAGATACTCTTTCCAACCGTATACGATTTCTGTATTTCGACTTGGCTTTTTGACGAGTAGGCGTATAGCCGACATTGTGTTAAGTTTTCTTAAAATTTACATTGAACTTATAAAATTTCACCTTAACCACGCCACACAAATGTTTTTATACACGCAATCGATTGATCTTGACTAGAGCTGTCGATTGAAACCTAAACGAGCGTCGTAGCTTCTCGTAGTCAAAAGTTATACTACGCGGAAGTTATGAGACGCGGCGAAACGAACTAAAAATTCCCCCCTCCCCCTTCTCGCCGCGCGCGATGCTTCGCAGTCCTCACTCAAAGTAACATATTCTCTGATCCTATGGCAATCGAGTGGTGTAATTGAATTTAGAATGTAGACTATAGATTCGGAGCTGCAATGCCAAACTCTATCCCCCGATTTTGTTATCGTCGGGTTTTCTGGATTGCCTCCCACTATGGTCGCAAATTTAATGACGTATTCACGTAAAAAATAATATTGCTATAGGCTTGATGACTTAATTTCACACTGTGACATTGTTAGGAACTTAAGTATTGTTACGCACTCGCTGCTTCACATCCCACGCCAGTGAATGGAAGTGAAGGACAAAGTAGTTATATGATAGCGGCGGCGGCAAGTCAATGGAATGTTTTGAATGGCAGGCGAGCGAACCGCGTATCTGTTAAGCAGGTTTCATACAATGCAAGATGAGTAGCAATCTTGCCCGAGATGCCGATATTGCACGAGAATTTCTTGCACAAGTTCATGTGCCAGGCACATCTTACACGAATTGAGGAAATAGAGCAGGTCCTATTTTTCTCGTGCAAGGCGATGCAAGTTGCGATCCTATTGGTCCTTGTATGCTGGCTATGTGGTCTGTTGTAAACTAAACCATAGAGTAAAAGAAAATCGTAATCTGAGGTGTGCGAAGAGGAATACAGGGAGAAAAAAAAAACATTGCTGGAAAATAACTTTAAAGTGTGGATTGAAGTTTAGACAGTTCGACGAGAATAAAATAATAGCAATTATATATTGGAGGGATAACTTTGAAATAAATTACTTGTCGAGGTAAGTAACTTCATATTTAGTATTATGATACCTTGGCTGTTTGATACTCACCAGCGCTATCAACTAATTTTGATGCGAGACAGTAGTCATCTTATTTATCTGCGTGTGAGCTCGTTTCGCATGCAATTTAGTTGGCATTCTCGTACGAAATCTTGCGCGAAATACATCTTGCATCGTGTGATCCTTGCTTTACAAAAAAAGCGAGCTGACACGATGATCCCTTTTGCGTCGCGCGCTGCTGACCCAGGTTGTATTGAGTTTCTGCATTTATCTGAAGAATTTTCGAGCGGTTTACTGCCCTAGTTTCTCTAAGCGTTACTCGGGAGTGTGTCGGAACTTTCCAGGGCAAGGCTAGCAGAGTATAAATAATGCGAAGGACGAAGAGCGAGCGACAAGACAAGTGAACAGCGGGATGAAAATCTGCGACTGCGAGCATCGGTGCAGCGAATAGTGCGACTGCAGGCTGGACTCTTGGACTGGACATTGCAAATGATGGCAACAGATAGACTGAACGTGTGTTAAAGATGAGTGTATCCCGACTACAAGGTACTACAGAAACATTGGGTCAACAGTTACCTACAGGGAACTAGACAGTGTTTCGAGAAGCCCTTAAAAGAATGCAGCAACAGCGGGGAACTCCTACAAACGACGCAGCGCCATCAGCCATGGTCAAATTTAAAGTTGTTTATAAGCACAATGCATTTCAAAACAGTAATTAATTTTTAACATAAAAAAACACATCAGTGTGCTTTTTGTAACACATGAAATATTGTGAATTTTTTAATTAATTAGAAATTTTCCATTTTGAATTCAATAATCCCGGTTTCCCTCAAACTACCAAAATTTCCCTTGTTTTCCTCGCGGAATTTCCCGCTACCTGTCAACACTTGTGTCGTAGCCCGGGGTGCACCATAGAGTAGAGATTATGTAGACCGCTTATTCGTCTTCTGCACATGTACCCAACATTGACCTACCTCAAAGCAACACAGCTGTTATAAAGTCACATGGTCAACAGTGACGAACGTGTTTGTTTATATTTTAATTTTTAAATGACAAGCACTATTACTTTAATTAAATACTGTTACCGATTTGAGTTAGATCAATCTGCCTTACAAATTGCCTCGTGGAAGTATGAAAATCTCTTAAAGCACTTTTTTTACTGAAAAATATTCTAACCTCAAATCCAATCCACGCCGTTTTTGCTAGACGTGTTGGCAGAAAAGCAGGTTCAATGCTAGGGCACGGGGATCAGTTGTCTCATCTTTAATTTAGTGATGGGATAATCGCTTGTAAAATAATCGATTATTTAATTATTTGAATATAATCGATTCATCGATTATTTTGAAACAATTCGATTGTTTTCGCTATTTTCCGCTGTGTGTACTGAAACAAAACATTGCAGATACGTGTGTGTTTCACATTTTAAAAAAATTGTATGGGGTGTACGCGGAGGACTGTGGCTTGGCTGTGGCTTTGGAGCGCTGGCGGCTCGAGGGGTCGGAGCGTGGTGCGCGTGCGCAGAAGTGTGGCATGTCTGCCGAGTGGCGGGGGAACAATGGACGATTGTCCGGCGTCGTCGCCCCGCCACGACCTGGCGTGGCGCGGCACGGCACCCGCCCGCCGCCCGCACGGACGGGCCGCGCCCAGTCGCGTCGCCCGCCGCGTCACCGCTATTTCGCGCGCCGCGAAGCCCGCCCGTCCGTCCCACTAATTAATTATGGCCCATTGAGCGCAGCCGCATACGCGCTCGGCCCATCCCCTCCCCTCCCTCCACCTCGTCTTCCCACAAGTAAAGGCGGTTCACGACAGTGGCGTTTATTCCATAGATGCGCGGTAAGCGATGCCTACCCTATTCATATTGGAAATGTTTGGCCGTTAAATACAGTTTTTGCCTTAACTTAAAACACATTTAATTGAGATTTTCACGTTTCCGATTCGAGAAACAGAGTTTTCGCAACTCCCGTGCTGTACACGCATAGTGCTGCTATCTAGTATTTACTTCCACAAACGGGAGCGACTATCGATGAATCGAACCCGCAAGCAACAACACGCCACACACTCGAGCTCCTTCGTCACCAGCCGCGTTCCTTTGTCAGGGTAAGCAGTCGTTCTGTTTGCGACCTCCAGTCGTATACTTTTCCTTGGAAAGTGGATGAAAGTGTTCGGGAAAACAGGAGTTTTTTTATATGTATATAATTTGTAATATGCTCTCTAACTAATATTTAGTTGAATAATTATTGCATTAATTTTGTTTCTGTTTTTACAACCAATGTTAGGTATGATAAAAGGGTTAATACATGTTGAGGATAAGCAAAGTTGGAAATTGCGTTTGTTAGTAGAAATTGCTTATCCTGTAAGAAAACTCACTACACGCCACTGGTTCACGATAAAGTAAGCATATTTGAAATCAACCTTAGGAAAAAGTCACTGGGGCGCACCGAGTGATATACGCCCAGTAAAGTTGGTAACGATGGACGGGAAGATGTTCCATTTCTTAGCGTCGAATAAAAAGTGTTAGGTAACCATTTGTGATAAGTTAAATTATTTCTTTCATTTCTGTTTTTTTTTTGCCTCGAAGTGTAAAAATTAGCATATTTGTAAAATATTTACTTTTCTAATAATTTCACAGTTTCACTTGACCGACGCGTAAATAAAGTGATGAGGCCCATGGCAATGTTAATTTTACATAAGGTGGAAGAATACACAACGTGTACACAAGTAGATCTTAAGCAGGGCTTTCAATTTTACAATGAACAAACAGCATATACCTACACAGAGACGAAATGGCGTGGCTGTTCCAACTGTGTGGCGTACCCATTCGCTAATTGGTTGTGCGAGAGTCTGACAACAGGTCTCCTGTGTTATTGGCTACCGCGCTCTTCGAAATGTGCTCTATTGGCTGGGATCCCGGCTGGCGAGTAAGCGCTGATTGGCGAACGGCGTCCTGGCGTGTCGCTAGCTAGTGATTCCATTTTGGTGGTGCGTGCGGCCGGAGTGAGTGGAAAAAGCAGCTATTTCACTTCTGTATTTTCATTTACTCTGTGGTGGGGCCTTGATCTTCCAGGTGAGCCCAGGAACTCGTTATATTATTGTTGCACTTAATTTTATTAAAGGCTGTTTGCGCCTAATAGGGTACATTTAAAAGCTCTACCCAAGATAATAATTTTCTGCCCGTTTTGTATCCTTCCACCATTTATATATATTTTACGTTGCAATTTACCCGATCACTGAATTCATACGTTGATAAAGTTAAACTTGTGATAAGTTATTAATGCGCAAATTACACTGAATACTTGCGCCTACAAAGTCCGCAGCAAAAATGGGACTTATGCTTCCTATGTTGCGGAGACGTATCCGTAATGCTGGCCGTCTTCGGTCTGTGCGCACTGTTCGGCTTGAGGAAGTGATACGTCAGCACATCAACGATATACCCTCTAGTATTACACGCTCCATAGCGCACCAAATGGGCGTGTCCCATTCAACCATGTGGGACGTACTGTGGGTAAATCGCCTCCATCCCGACCGCTGGCAGTAAGTACAAGGTATTCAACGCAAAAAACGTTTTTAAAACACAATTTTCACAGGCTCATATCTCCTTTAATATTTTGTTTAGTGGTGCCCTATATATTTTCGACTTTATTTTTCATAAGGTATCACCTTCCGTACTTTGGGCGTTTAATTTCCGAACATCCTGTACATACACACATACATACATGCACCCATATATACATACATACATGCATATATCATGCATACATGCATGCATATATAATGCATACATGCATATACACTGTCGTCCAAAAAGTAATTGGGCACCCGTGAAGATAGGCAATTCAGTACGTCAGTTGACTTGTGTGGCCGCCATAAGGTGCAGGCCGGTGTAGACCCAGTTGACAAGGAGATGGCAGGAGGTACTTAGCTATCGGACTTCGATAAGGGCGTGATTGTGGGCTGCCATCTCAGTGGGCTGTCTAGTCGGGCGATTGCACGGAAGGTAAACAGGCCCAAATCAACGGTCGCATACGTCCTGCGTAAGTGGATGGTCGATGGGCATTGTGCCAATGTTGCACGTTCTGGGCGACCTCCAATCTTGACCGACAGAAATCGCAGAACCCTGAAACGTGACATTGTCAAAAATAGGGCACAACACATGGCTACCATCCGACAGGAGTTTCATACAGCAACAGGAGTATCGGTTTCCATTGGAACATTGCGTACAGAGGCCCACCGACTTGGATATTTCGGAAGAGCAGCTGCACATAAGCCCCATATCACGACAACCAATAAAGCTCGGCGATTCAGTTGGTGTTTGTGGACCGTCGCAACTGGACACTGGAACTGTGAAAATTGGTTCTGTGGAGTGATGAGTCGAGGTTTACATTATTCCGGTCCGATGGACGTGTATGGGTTACGTCTCCCGGGGAACGGCTCTGCCAGAGTGTATAGTGCCAACTAGGAAATTCGGTGATGGTGGAGTAAGGCTGTGGGGTTGTTTCACGGCGTTCGGCGTAGGACCGCTGGTGTTTGTCCGTGGTAGCATGAACACAAGAGGCCTATTGTAACATTTTGGATAATGAGAAGCTCCCAACATTGTGGCGTTCTTACGGAATGGACCCGTGTTACTTCCAGGATGACAATCCCAGGTGCCATGTTTCAAGGGCTACTATGCAGTGGTATGTCGACAACAATGTTCGCCGATTAGACTGGCCCGCCCAGAGCCCCGACTTCAACCATATAGAACATCTTTGGGACAAATTGGATCGCCGGGTGAGGGTTCGTCAGACGCGGCCAATATCTATTGCCAAACTCATGGAATGGTTGCAAGGGGAATGGCGACGAATACCCGTGGATGTAAACACTCGTAGAGAGCATGCCAGACAGGCTGGCTGCTGTTATAGCCGCAAGAGGTGATCCTACGAGATTCTAACGGGGTGACAACAACCGAGCAAACATTGTGGACAGGTGCCCAATTACTTTTTGGTCGATGGTGTATATATGCACTAAATATAATACATTCATATATACATTATATATTAATTAATTTATATTTATTTATATACACATGTACTGTTTTTTTTTCTTTTTTTTTTTTTTTGGCTGAAAACCATTCTGTTCTTATTTTAGGTCATAAAATTTAACTGAAGCATTATATAGAGAGAGAAAAACCAACAAATCGACATCCAAGAAAAATCTTTGAATGAACTGAAATTCTCCTGCCGTCAATATTTTTTAACTGTTGAGTAATACATTCTAATAACTTTTGCACATAAAAATGAAATAATAAAGTATAAAAATACTTACAAAACTCAATACCAAGTATGTACTTTTCCGTGATTCGTTCGCTAAATATTTCTATACATAAAATACGCTGGTTTGTCTTTTATCGTTTAGAAATTATATTTGTCGGTGATTTTTGTACATCTATCAGGTGACATGTTGTATTTTAAAAACATTTTTAAAACATAATTTTAGCAAAATTAGTATACATTATTTCCAAATTTTAAGCTATAAATTAAATTTAGTTTATTCAATTCTTTTTTTTAATACAGCAGGATAATTTAACTCTGTGAGCAGTATATTTATTTCAACTTCTTATTAATAAAATTGTAATAAAATATAAAAGTTATTAATTATTATAACATTTTTCGTTGTATTTATTTCATTGAGTTGGCATCTAGTGGTTGGGTTTATACCGCACTCGGAGGTCCCGTTTCCTCCAGTTTGCGAAGCGATCGTAACTGTATTTACAAAAAATTAACTGTTATAGTGTATTCTGTAGGAGCGTTCTGAATGAAGGCAGCTTTCACTGTGATTTTTGGTTTAGTATTCGATCGATTAATACTAATTAGAAATGTAGTTCTTTAGTTAAAACTTTGGTCAAAAAATGTAAAACATTACCAGTTATATGACTACAATCATGGTACAACTGAGGTAATGCACAGTTTTATTATGTAAATATGTTTTTCACTGCTGTGCCCAGTGATAAAACCTCAATAAATTCTTTGAACCAGAAGTATAACAGGAGAAAATCGAAGCAGACCGAAGCAAATGTCTTAAGTTGAATAGTCATTGAATTGCCATTGCGACACCAAGATGACTAGGAATAAATTTCCCAGATAACGGTTGTTTTCTACGAAGTGAGGGAGATAGCTAAGAAGTGTAGGAAGAGGTTATTCAGGTTTATGTGGCATGCTTATAGGTAATCCATCTTCATTTTACGACTTTTTAATGGGACTGTTACGCGTACATCACTGCCTCAGGCAAACGGAAATTAAGTTATTTTACGTTTCATTGTTTAGTATTTCTGCGAGGCGTTGTTTTACTTGTAGACGCTGTAGCTCGCGCAGTTCTCATCTCCCCGGACTTGAATTTTGGGTGACAAGTTTTTGGAATACAGTCTGCCATAAAGTATTTTCTAGATTGCTATTAGCTTCCAGTGACAATTTTCGCTATAATACCACCCGTAGCTTGTTACAAAGTTGTTTTTGTGGCATTCAAAATTATGCCTTCTTGATATTGCTGTACAGCACAATGTTTTAGATCAAGTGTACTTATGCAGGACTTGTAAAACTGGAGCACCAAGTCTTTTCTGTTTAAATTATGAAAACAATATAAACTGCTCAAAAAAAGTTTTGCAACAAACAAAAAGTCATGAATATTCCAACGTTGTTACTAGGAATGCATTTCTAGAATAATGTTTACGAAATTTTCTAGCGTTTTTATCGGAATGTGCGCGTTCCACTTGACTACTCACGTTTGGTGCTCTGTCTGTGACAGACGAATGTCGGCTTGCTTTCATTCAGCGATGTGGAGACTGTCAGCGAGTCCTGTACTGCAGAAGTGATCAGATCATGCCACGGCACAAAGTTTCGACGTGCTAGGATCGTTTCTCTCGTGCAAAGTGATTTTGTACGATGTGCGGTTGCTGCAAACCTGAGTGTGTCACATAGTGATGCGTCTAGAATCTGAATGCACACCGTAGTGATCAACAGCAATCTTGTCGCCTGAGGGGCGCACACCTTCTCAGGACTGCTGTGTGAGAATTAATGCACCCCGGAACACCACCTCAACAGCAATCGTACTCTTTTTGTTCTAAACTACCTTATTCTAAGTGTTATGTGAAGTTAAGGCCCGAAGGTTGGACGGGATTTTATTGCGTCTCAGGGCTAACCCCTTACGCCTACTAGGAAAAATCATGCAAGGAGACATGCATCGCTGCAAAGAGGGATTGGGGTCTTAACTATGAAGAGCAAGGGAAACACCGTCAAGAGAGACGTAAGAACACTTGCAACAGAGAAGTAAAAACTCAAAAATTATTGCACGCATTAAATTAAATAGAATGCTACAGGAGACAGAGTGTACGGAAAACATGCTCTTAGTGAATAGGGTTGGAAATACTAGTAGAGAGGGGGCGGGAGCTTTTTTTTTATTTTGACTTGATGCCGGCAGTAACCAGAGAGGTGTTTGGGCGCCTCTCTGTTGGGAGAATTGACGCTATTGGGCCTCTCTCTCTCTCTCTCCCCCCCCCCCATAAATCCTCGAGAGAGTTGCCTACAAGCTAGGAGACCTATGAGACGCCCTTACCGCAACAGACAACATCGGCAGAACCGAACCACTTGCAGTGGGCACGTATCATCGCGAGTAGAAAGCTGAAGAATGGTCCCATGTTCTCTTCACTGATGAGACGAGGATTTATTTTAGGCCAGATTCTAGAAAGTTGAGGGTGTGGAGAAGATGAGGTACGCAGGCCAGGAATGACGCTGTGTAAGACGGTCCATGCATACCGAGGTGGAGGAATCTTGGTCTGACCAGGAATAATGCTCGGACGTCGAACATCTTTAGTTCGTATTGAGGGCACAATGACAGTTCGGTACATCACAGATGACCTTCAGACTGCTGTTCGCCCTTACTTACAGGCATTTTGTGAAATGTTTCTGTTGGCTGATGATAATGCCTGCGCACACTGTGCAAGAGTCTTTGATCATTGTCAGCAAGCTGGTATTCAAATAATGGATTGGCCAGCAGTTAAGTCCACACATGAACTGCTTAGAGCATGCCTGGGACTTTACTTATGCCGTTACTTGGGAACATATTACTTACTTTTTAACTTCTAATTCTTTTCCCCCGATAAATGTCACGAGTTATGAAGTAGGTGTATTAAAAATGGTTGGTATTTTAACACAATGAGTATAACCAATCTGCAAAGTAGTTTTCTATTATGTTTCTTTTTCCAAGAGCGTGTTCTGGTATTGTACTGACTGTAACTGTCTACGGAAATCGCAGTTTTGATTTTTTTACTTGTGGTTCTAGCGAAACAAGTAACTTCCAGAAGTAGAACAGCCCGCGCTGAAAAAACACTGACCACGTTGCTCGCTACGTGCATATGATTCAACGAAGGTGTTATCAATAATGAAATTGTTTTGGGATCGAGGACTTTGAGTGTTTTCGCGCGAGTATTATAATGTGTCGTTAGTTAACATTCCTTCGCTTATTACTTGGAAGGCTAATGGCATTTAACACGACGATGCGTGCTCAGAATTACTAGCGTGTTATACTCAATGTGATAGGTCTACTGCAGAAATTGTTTTGTGGGTTCGTGTATTATACCTACCTGGACATCGCCTATTCTACACGTATATCTCCGAGTAGTTAGCGAATCCAGTTGTTAGCAAGATAAATTTGTTCACTTATTACTTTATTGTGCTGTTAAGTAATGAAGGGATAATCACGTAATTTTGTAATTTGAATGTATCGATTACGATTATTTTTTTAGTCGAATAAATGATCGGCAAGTATAATCGATTGTCTTGCTTTAATCCATAGCCTACACAAAAATTTACCACAAATACTGTATATTTCTATAAATTTGTTTAAAATATTCCCACTAAACACTTTCTCTTTATTTTTAATAATTTCTGCTATTTTCAAAATTTGTTATTTGAAAATTGTATATTATATTTTTAACAAATGTAAAATAAACGTTATCTGCAATGTTTTGTTTAAGTATAAACAGCTGAAAGTCGTGAATAATCGAATTGTTTAAAAATAATCGAAGAATCGATTATAATTAATTAATCGAATACTCGATTATTTTAAAACCGATTATGGCCACGAAAAAAATTATTTTGTATTTGCACCACACACTGTTTAACTTTTTGACATCAATGATTACACTTCGTGCAAAAAAAATTTTGAGCGCATAGTTTTCACATAAATAGGCCTATATGCCAAAATCACGATTCTACTGTTTTAGAAATGTACCTACAAATAATGAAAACGAATATACACAGATGAGATAATTAACACCGACAGAAGATGTCAAGAGCTAATTCAAGATGTCTGTAAAATCACACAGTGAAATATTTTGCAATTTCAAAGAATGGCTGAAAATAAGGAAATTGTTGCATATTTTTTTTGCATATGGTTGTCCTTGGCGATCTGTTTAATGTAGGTTGCAAAAATTTTTTTGTTGCGAATCTCCCATCCCAACGTCTCGAGGCACAAGTACAGTTCACTAGTTGCTATGCTGGTTTGAGGTTATTGAAAATACATGCTTAAAATCGGAATTCATCCCGCGTGATTCCGATTTTTTCTTCGGTGCAGTTCTTTTTTCGACGGGCATTGAACGTTTAGGCAAATGTGGTGTTGTTGAAGTGTGAACGTCGACGTTATTAGCCATCCCCACTCACGCCGAGTGAGTTCCTCTCTACTGATGCAGACTCTTAAATGCTTTTAAAGTATCCCGATAGAGGCCTGAAGATGGATGACGTGCAGTCTCCCGGCAGTTGAATGGTTATCTCACGGCCCTGCTTTAGGCAACGAGAAGAGTGGCGCCCGGTTAGGCGGGCGGGGAGGGGGAAGGACTGTCTCTGATCCTTGACACACCGCGGTGTCTACAAGTGGTGACCTTGATCGCCCTTGGCAGTGACCTTGACCCCTGTTCGGTTCGGGACTTTCTTGACCTCCTGCGGCTGGCGCCGTTCTGGAGGGCAGATGATGCGGTCATCCATTTAGGAGAGGCTGAGTTTGTTGTTTGCGCCCGTCTCCAAGCACCCAGCAGGATTCTGCTGCAGTTGTGGCGTTAAAAAAAAAAATTAACTGTACCCTCGAACATGACTTTCGCAGGCGATGCTAGTGGATACAACAATTTCTGGAACGTGGACTTGGTATTGTTTTGGTGAGCATTGGCGTATTTACCGTTTAGGGACATCGGCAGACATACTGTTCTGAGAGAAGTTGACGTACAGTATCGAAAGTCAGGTGTATTTGGTACACGCCATTTCCAGTAACTTCAATTTTATGTCTCAATACGCTGGTGAGTATGCTTTGTTTTTCCTGCATGGATGAGATGAGCTTTACGTCGGCTGCCTTGCTCGAGGAACAGCATTTTTTCCTCTAACATACAGTTCAAATATGTTGTAATGCATGTCCGAGTTCATCAGGGCTGAGCCGCGCACGCACGCTTACGAAGAAAGGAAATGCATGGAGGAGGCCAGGAATCGCAGCAGAGAGCGAGTGGCCAAACGAAAATGGGCATATTCATCGTAACAATCCTTTCGACAGTAAGGGACAAGTCCCAGTCACCATTCAGCATACTTCATGTAAAGAAAGGTCCAGGATCTTAATTAGTTTACCTGTGAAATCACTATTAGGGAATGGCAGAGTAAGTGGTATGTGATAGTGTTTCCTACGCTGGTTGAACCAGAGTAATGGGGAACACATCACTCCGGAGCGCAAGGGATACACTTTTAGTTACCGGCCAGCCGCGGAGAAAAGACGAGAGATGCTGTAGATGGACGAGGCGACGGAATGCAGTGAGAAAACCCACCGGTCATCGGCACCGTCCGCCAAGTTACCCACACGCGAAAATACTGACTCGTATACACCGGGGGTCGAACATGTTTTGCTTCAGGGAAACTAAAGATCTCGTTCCTCTCTACTTGCCTGTTCTTGGGCAGCCGGGTGAGACTTGGAAGATGCCTGTGGCGGTTATAGCACTATTACAATTTCTCTCTCTAGAAATTAAGCGGCTCAAATAAAGTTCGTTAAGTGATGGGGGTCTTAATCAAATGAAATTATTAATTATAATTTTCGAATTTATTTACAATAAATACAGCTAAAATCCTCTCAACTCAACCTCTCACAAGGAATGAATATCACCAACTGTTCACAATTGACACCAATTAACAAAATTTATAATTACGACCTACATCATCAAAGAAATTAAATAATTAAATATCAGTCCCAATAGACAGTGTATCGACCTATTAAATTATTTTATAATTTATGCGTCCATATTTGGCAGTTCGAATATTTACAGTAAAATCAGTATTATACTTCCATTCAGACCCAGTCCAATCCATGTCCCGCCAGTCGCAATGTTCTAGAGTCCTCCAAGCGCCCTCACGTACAGTGGGTTTCACTCGTCGGTTTCACACCCTCGCGTCCATTCAAGCCACGAACACCTCACTCGCCGTCGTCCCGCAATCTCCAGTCGTCGTCAGTTTTTCCCTTCGCTCGCGCACACTCGGCCAGACGGCCTCTATCAAAGACTGCCGGTCGCTGGGTTGCGGCAGTATATATAGTGTCTTAGGCCAACACCTAGAATCTTCCCAAACAGGCGTGATGCGTCACGGAGGGACGAGGCGCCTGCCAGTCTCACCCGAACATTCTTGCGTCGTTGCTAAACGTATCGAAAACTCTAGTAGGCGAGAGGATGTCTGTGACGCCAGCAAGTCTCGCCACTGTCGGCATTCACGGGATTCTCAGAAGGGGAGAACAGGAGGCCGCGAGCGCATCGTTCCAGGGAGAGGGGAGGGCGAGGTGGGTCTCCGATTACGGCCCGGGGCAGCTGAGTCGGCGCCAGCTGCAACACGTAACAGTACTATAGGCTGTTCACGGTAAAGTGACCACTTTTTAAGGCCCTCACAAAATGCATTAACCCCTAATAAATGTGTTTTATTGCAGTCGCAGACGTTAACTATTGAGTGTGATGAAATGTATACACTGTGTTTATTGGTCATAGCGCACTGTTTACATTAAAAAGTGGTGGAAAGGTATACATTAATTGAAAGGAAAAATTTAGCAGGCCCTTAAAAAGTGCTCACTTTACTGTGAATAGCCTATATCGATACTTACGAGATGTCTGCTGGTGATCGATTGTTATCGTGAAGGAATGTGCGTGGCGTCACGTGGCGGGTGATAAACGATGACGCGATGCCAGGTGCGAGGACGGGACTCGGCCATTGGCTGCAGATTAGCAGTCGTTATCGAGTTCGGAGCGAGTCTCTGTAGAGGCCAGTGTAGTGGCGGTGCTCGTCCGAGGTGCGTGTGTGTAGCTAGTGTAGACGCCCCATGGAGCGGCGACAGTATGGCGCCATGCGGCGTTCCTGGCAGACCGACGACGCCTTGAGACCTCAGGTTACTACGACGACGGTCCCTTCGTACAGGCGGTCGATGCAGCCCCGCCCAGGTAGGAGTGCCCGTGTCTCAGTATAGGCTGTTCACGGTAGAGGCTCTAGTTACTTCCCCCCCCTCTTCTTACCCATGTTTTAGCCTCCCACCACTTTTTACAGTAAACATTGCCATGTAATTTATAAACACAGTGTATATATTTCACCGGACTCGAAAGTTGACGTCTAAGGCTACAATAAAGTATATTTATGTAAGGCCCCGAGTATCTCGCGGATTGAGTTGGCAGCAAGCTAGGCTGGACAGTCCTATATACACTCGAGACATTATCGTTTGCTTATTGGTTGCTGTGATCAAGTGAGGCCTCTGTACAGGCCTGTTAAACACTAACTCACACTACTGCTTCCTGCTTATTACTGGTTCACAGATGTACGGGGCGTGTCTAAACAACTGTCGTCCAATAACAACTGTAGGAGAAAAGAACAAGTGTTTGGAGTCCACCTCGCCTTCGAATGAATTCGCGAAATACTCGTGGCTCTATATTGGCTAAATTCCAAATGAGAGAGCTTCAAAAAGTGCTTACTGTGAATGGCCTATAGAAACGTTTATATCAAACGCCTTTCAGCATTATTGAACGGTGGACGCGTGTGTATCCACGCGTTATTTTCTCAACTCTTTTATTAGAGGTACGTAAATATCGCAATTCTTTACGGCAGCAGTTTAGACTTCAAGTACATATGCTTTAGTGTTCCTTTTATGATTTGAGCGCAGTGCTTTTGAAACGCTTTGTTCGACTCTTTAGCCAGTAGCAAACAGGAAGATATATCTAATGTGACGGTATCGCCTGGAACCAATTATATAAAAACGTCTTTCTTCAAAACAGCGGCCAACAAACAAACAGAAGTGACCCCAGTATGTGAAGGACTGAAAAGTCTAGGTTTCTGTCAAATTAATTCGCTAAATTCACGTACTTCTAGCGATTGTTTTAGATTGCGAATACGGCCAACACAGGTTTTCTCGTTTACAGGGACTTGTATCGCGCCTTTATCTTTATAGCCGCGCCATTAAATACCAATGGTTGCTTGTTGCGCCACAGCAACACTTCACGCCACTTCAGTGTCTTGAGCAGAGAGTCGATAAGGCGTTTTTAGGGTCCACGTTAATGCATGTTTCCATATGTTCGACTAGCGAACTGCGTACTTGGTGTTAGGGCTGCTGAATGATCGTAATTCTATTAAAAATATTCAATCAGGATCCATGCAAGATGACGTAGCTCAGTAGAATATCGGCACAAAAGTATTTGAGATTACAAGCAGTGTTTATTTATTACGGGGTGCCTTTTGCTCGACACTCCACATGAACTCCGAGACTTGACCTCAACTTTTTCATCAACACAGGGGTGAAAGTTTTTTACAGTACGAACTCGCATCTTTTAAGTATCAGCCCAGATATTTGTTGAGCGTGAATCAGAGCTGGTAGCTACGTCAACGAATCATGCCACCTGCGCGGAATATCGTTTGACGGACTACGCATCATGTACACGAATGGGGGTCACAAAATTTTACACTCCTTAATTATATATATATATATAAAAAAAGGCCAATCAGAAAATTGTACGACGCTCGGTTGTTGGCAGCATCTTAGGGCCCATCCACAATCGACGTAAGGAGGTGAACAAGGGAATTTTAAATACCAGCATCTAGAACCAGCTTGTGGAGTGGCATAACCGGCGCGACTTTACGTATGGTCATATTTAGTGACCCGGAAAATATCGCGAATTCATTTGAGGACAAGCTAAACTTGATCCTCGAGTACATTTGAGTTCCTGTGTCTGTTGAACCACTGTGTTTGATAGGCAAGTCCAGGCCATATTATAACCAATACAGAATCTGCAAATTAACAAGGACCCAATCCTGCGCTTCCTGGTCTGGGATTAAACTGGAGCAACAGCCAATGAAAAACTCACTGACTCTCGAGCGCACAAAGGATTGCGGAGTCTAACTTGCTATAGGCTATTCACGGTAAAGTGAGCACTTTTTAAAGGCCCTCCCAACAGGCACTAACCACTAGTAAATATATCTTACTGTAGCCTTAGATGTTCACTTTTGAGAGTGATGAAATCTATACACTGTGTTTATTGGCAACATTGCACTATTTATATTAAAAAGCAACAGGAAGATAGAAATTGGGCGAAAGTTAAAATTTAGAAGGTCCTTAAAAAGTGCTCATTTTACCGTGAACAGCCTATACCAGATGAATCCGCGAAATTTCCGAGTCTAGTCATGTTCCATCTTCTTATGGAGTGAATTTAACTCCCGCCAATCAGAACGCGACAGGTACTTCATATGATCTATTGTCTTCAAATGAGGCCCGAATGGAATTTGGGGGGGGGGGGGGGGTGTTAATAGTTGACTCCAGTTGTAGCTCGCCTACCTTTTGTAAGTCGATTCAGTATGTGGAATTATGATAGCAGATCCAACAATTCCCTTAAAACGTATTGTTTTATCATTTCTATTCCTTCCAAGTGTGGCGAGCGTGTTTTATGGCCACTGCTGTTATGTTCGCGCCCCACCCCGCCCCCCAAACAACACTCGCCAACTCGTGTCCCTTCTGCGTTCCAGCTGCAGTTCGGCCCCAAAGTCTATTCGCGGCCACTTCCAACATTTCTGAAGCCCTGATGAAGTTCTACTTCCAGGATATTCCTCCACCTCATGCTGCCAAAGCTCAACTAAGTCTAGTAAATACACCCGAGGGACAACGCACCGCATTCGTGCGCACATAGCCTAATAATATTTCGCATAAGAACATTTCCTTACTTGGCATTACAGACACACATTCTCTCAATGATTTTATTCGTATAATTATAAATGAAATATAATATACAGTAAAATATAAATCAAATTCTAATTTAACACTGTAGTTTTATTTCAACGAAAGGTTAAAACGCTTGTGATATATGGCATATTTAGGAAATAAACGTACATGTCATACGTGTAGCGATTTTTCAAAAATTTAATTCAAACAGTGTGAAGATTCCGCGAGACAATAAACACTGGATAGCTTAAGCAGAGCTTTAAGATCTACTTGTATGCACACCGTGTATTCTGCCGCCTTATGCAAAATTAACATTGCCATGGGCCTCGTCACTTTATCCATACGTCGGTCAAGTGCAACTGTGAAATTATTACAAAAAAATGATTGGCAAATATGCTAATTTTTACTCTTCGATGTGTTAAAAAAAAAAAAAAAAAAAAAAAAAAAAAAAAAAAACCCGAAAGTGAAAGAAATAATTTAAGTTGTCGCAAATGGTTACCTGACACTTTATTTGACGTTAAGATATGGGACTACTTTCCATTCTTCGTTAGCAACTTTACTGGGCGCATGTCACTCAGTTCTCCCGTTAAAATAGCCTATATGCAGGTAAAGGCTGTTCGCGATAAAAGGAGCACTTTTGAAATCAACCTTAGAAAAAAGTCATTGTCCCTACCTGCATTTATTTTAACGGGCGCCCTGAGTGATATGCGCCCAGTAAAGTTGGTAACGATGAATGGGAAGTAGTTCCGTATCTCAAGTCGAATAAAAAATGTTATGTAACCATTTGTGATAACTGAAATTATTTCTTTCTTTTCCTGTTTTTTTTTTATTGCACTGAAGTGTAAAATTGAGAAAATATGTAAAATGTTTAGTTTTCTAATAATTTCACAATTTTACTTGGCTGACTCATGAATAATGTGATGAGTCCCATGACAATGTTAATATTACATAAGGCGAAAGAATACATAACGTGCATACACGTAGATCTCAAGCAGGACTTTCAAAAGTGCTCACTTTATCGTGAACAGCCTTTACGTACCATGTATCCTGCGCCTCGTATTTTTCCCGTGTACCATTTCCCCCCCCCCCCCCCCAGCAGCACTTTAAAAGAGACTTTCGCCGCTGTGTTGGGAAATGAAACCTTGGCGGATTGACAGGGGGGAAGGGTCCCGGGATGGCCGCGCCGGGACAAGCGGTGTTCTGGGTGGGCAGGCCGCGTAGTGTTTCGCAACAAGGGCGAAATGTGCAGGATGCACGTCCGCCCGTTGTTGATCCTGGCCGCGGTGCATTGTGGGCGGACCTGTCGTGGTCGCGGTGGCCCCGCTCTCCGCGGCGTGTTCATTCAAAGGTATCCGGTTTCCGCTCGCGCGTTCTTATGAAACGAGTCATACTCCGTTCCTCGTTGCTTCCAGTTTCCGGGAAGTCCTGCCTCAAATTGTGCTTCCAGACTGTTCCTCCGGCTTGTGCAAACGAGGCTTAACCAAGTCTAGAAAATCACGCAGTGAGGGACAAAGAGCCGAGTTAGGCATGCTGTGATGCGCGCGCTTAAAACCCGTTCGGTCGCGAATTGATTCGATGGCCAAGGTGTTTCAATCGCGTAATATTTTGATGTGCACCGTACTTGTGTACAGTGTACTTGTGAGCAGTGATTAACGTGCTGCACGTTAGAGGACGTTGCCATCAACCACCCGTTAACGAGGATTGTCGTAACTTTCACGAATCAGATTGCCTGCCGGGTAGACTCTCAAGGCATTGGGTACAGATTCCTCGCTGTGTACAGAACTCGACATAAATATTCTTCATGTGCAGCACGTCCCCTTTCGTATACACGGTCACTGAACCGGTTAAGATCATACTTCACTTTTTTAAATTTGTTTATCTTAAAGAGCTTTCGAAAATTGCCCCCTTAATACAGTTACTATTTGTCAAATCATTATAGTTTTGAAAATATAACACTCAAAAGTCTCAATTTCCCGAATTCTGCAGCATACTAGGCTTCGCTCCTAGATGTTTTTTTTTTCTTCCAATCAAATCGTATTTAATGCAATCTGTATGACGTGCAGAACGTACTTATTCAGTGTGAGTGCGATTATATATACAGGTGAACGAGTATTGGCATTCTGAATTTGGTTGAAAATATGGGTCAGACTTGTCGTAAATATACTTTTGTTCATTCAAGCGAAACTGTTACCATTCATTTAATAAATAGTTTATAAAAAAAAACAGTATGTAACACGAATGCAGAATACCGCGCTTAGACTCTAATTCAACGCTTTGAACGTGCCTATAACGATCTTGTGTCGGAATTTGTGTTATATCTTGAAAACTAGAATGATTTGACAGCTAACAACTGCGTTAAGGGTTGTATTTTTCGAAACCTCTCTCAGACAACCACATTCCAATGAAATGAGAAACGTGACGTTAACCCTTTCATTCGCGGTCTTTATATTGGACGCTGTACAAGAAGTGTATTTATTGATCTACTACACTGTAAACGGCAGAAATCACCGCCCAACAATCAAGTCTGTGACGTGTGTGAGACATCATGTGTCGCCGAGACTATTTCTCAGTCTCATAAAAGCTTCTGCCAGTAACATCAAACACAAACATGTTTTTTTTATTGGTCCTGGCATAAAGACTGTGCGTTGTACTGATATTGTACGGTCCCGATGGGGGAAAAAAAAACTTGCTCGGTGGGACTCCTGGAATAAGACCAACGATTGTCCCGTTCTGTGGCATGCTGAAGTGATATTAATAAGTACAAGGAGAATACCGTATTGAACAGTAAACGCCCCTTTCCCCTCTTTTTTCCAAACCTCGGGAGGGATATGAGGGGCGGGAGGAAGCAGAACGTGACGTAAATTTTTCATGCAGCAAAGCAAAACACGCATGAGGAATATATGAGAACTTGCTTGTCCAGTTTCCACGCCCTCTCCCAAGAATGACATTTGCTGGCGCTTTCTGCCGCCGCCTTGTTTACGAATTATTTTACTGTGGGAAGCAACTTTCTGAAAGAAAAAAAATAAAATAAACTCTTCCAGATGGTAACAAGTTTACTCACGAATTATACTACCAAGTGGAGGAAATATGGTGATCAGCTTAACAAATTCTATCCTCCCAGCCAAATAAAGAATTGAAACGATCTAGTCTGTTTTTTTTTTTTTTTTGGGATAGCAAAATCCACATGAAACAACCATTTGTAAATGTTTCTCTGCAGATAGGAGGAAAATGTTTTTGGTTCTTTATTTGGCATGTTACAAAAACAATATTTTCAACATTAAAACAGAAGCAAATAAGTTGTTGGTCTGTATCACTGCGCAGTTTCTGTGCACCGCGACCGTTAGCCATGCTTGTTGTTAAGGTCCGGCTACGATCACCGTAAGAAATAACAATAAAGAATTGAAACGATCTAAGTTGTTGGTCTGTATCACTGCGCAGTTTCTGTGCACCGCGACCGTTAGCCATGCTTGTTGTTAAGGTCCGGCTACGATCACCGTAAGAAATAACAATAAAGAATTGAAACGATCTAAGTTGTTGGTCTGTATCACTGCGCAGTTTCTGTGCACCGCGACAGTTAGCCATGCTTGTTGTTAAGGTCCGGCTACTACGATCACAGTAAGAAATAACAATAAAGAATTGAAACGATCTAAGTTGTTGGTCTGTATCACTGCGCAGTTTCTGTGCACCGCGACAGTTAGCCATGCTTGTTGTTAAGGTCCGGCTACTACGATCACAGTAAGAAATAACAATAAAGAATTGAAACGATCTAAGTTGTTGGTCTGTATCACTGCGCAGTTTCTGTGCACCGCGACCGTTAGCCATGCTTGTTGTTAAGGTCCGGCTACGATCACCGTAAGAAATAACAATAAAGAATTGAAACGATCTAAGTTGTTGGTCTGTATCACTGCGCAGTTTCTGTGCACCGCGACAGTTAGCCATGCTTGTTGTTAAGGTCCGGCTACTACGATCACAGTAAGAAATAACAATAAAGAATTGAAACGATCTAAGTTGTTGGTCTGTATCACTGCGCAGTTTCTGTGCACCGCGACCGTTAGCCATGCTTGTTGTTAAGGTCCGGCTACGATCACCGTAAGAAATAACAATAAAGAATTGAAACGATCTAAGTTGTTGGTCTGTATCACTGCGCAGTTTCTGTGCACCGCGACCGTTAGACATGCTTGTTGTTAAGGTCCGGCTACGATCACCGTAAGAAATAACAATAAAGAATTGAAACCCACTCTTTTATATGGTGCGAGCTACAACACAGCATAACGGCGTAAGATGGCGGCCTGCTCGCGGTAGCGGCGTAAAGAGAATTGAGTATTTTCCATTCTCTTACATCGAGTTCTACGCCGGCCAATCACGAGACAACATTTCCAACCACGAGAGTCAGTGCAGTGCAAGCTTGTAACCAGAACATAGCTATTAAATGAAATTTGCGTTACAGTTAATATTGCCGTTTATTTAAATAGTCAACGCAATTATTAACAATTTAAATATCGCGAAACACGATCTTCGCGAAACTTTTTTTCATAACAAGTAGATAAACAAAAATAAATATCAGGTTAGCCAACACACAGTTCGTAAATATCCGCGATACATGTACAGCCTGTCTATTTTTTTTTGCGCTCTTTTCTCATTGGCCGCGTAAACAGTTTTCTTGCTGCGGTTGTAACCAGTATATTTTCATACATCCGCGGTAACGCCATTGTTATTTTGTTACGGGAAGCCCAGTCTTTTAGACGAGGCGAGGATCAACGATTTCCTTGGTAGCTGATTGGCTAATCGTACTGCTGCTATACGATATGAATGGTTCTTGTGTCTATCGACGAACACGAAGCGTACAGATCATTGACTGTGAAAAGAGAACATGTAACGTGTCATTTCAAGTACATCACTCATCAAAAATTAATATGGCTAAATCTTTAAATCACAGCTTGTGGTGAGCCGGTCACGTACCATTTTCCAATGGTTGTTTCTTCCAACTTGTATGAAGCCCTGCTCCAAGTTCTTATGATGGTTTGATGCGATTGTGCTTGTCGTAGACCTTGTGACTGAATAAAAATCACAGATGAGTCGACAGGACATAGGGAATTAGTTTCTACGTTCTAAAATTCCGTTTTAATCGTGGACTGTCACTAGTGTCATTTCTGTATTAACGCATGCAAGATGTCATATCTAGCCAAAAAAAATCACCGAATGCAATGAAGCTGTAACATTTTAACAAAGCTTCATGAGCCCATAATTTATTCTCTGACGTGCGGAAAATTTCACTGAACTTAACTTATTGGAATGGAATGTGTTGCAATAATCTTGATGAATCCAAGATGACGGGTACTGATCCCCCTAAAGGGAACTGCTGTTTCGTTATCACAGCCAATAAGCTGTGAGCTTTGTGTTCGGTGATAAGTAAAATGTATAAGCTGTTCACGGTAAAGTGAGCACTTTTGAGACCCTAGTTACTTTTTTCCTTTCGGGTATTTTTTTTATCCTTTAAGCACCTTTTAAAATAATATTGCCATGTAAGTTGAAAATACAGTGAGTATATTCCACCGCACGAAGTTAACGTCTAAGGCCACAATAAAATGTATATATTAACTGTTATTCTAAATAAGAGGGTATCAAAAGCTCACTTTACCGTGAACAGTCTATACCAGCATAACGTGGAGTCTGTGGCAAAAATTCCGTAAAACAAAAGATGGCGGGTAATAATCTCCCTTTAGCGGTAGATACCTATAGGTAGATCCACGAGTATTTCGCGAATTCATTGGGAGGCGATCTAGAATCCAAACATTTGTTCTTTTCTTCTACTGTTGTGATTGGACGACAGTTGTTTAGACACGTCTCGTTTAACTGCGAGCCAGTAATAAGCAGGAAGCAGTAGTGTGAGTGAATGTTTAACAGTCCTGTACAGAGGTCTCACTTGATCACAGTAACCAATAAGCAGTCGATAATGTCTGGAGTGTATAGAGGACTGTCCAGCCTAGCTTGCCCTCCAACTCAACTCGCGAAATACTCGGAGCTCTAACTATAGGCAGTGAGGTGGGGTTGAAAAAAAAGGGGGGGGGGGGGCATTCACCAGCGCGGAAATGACCCGAGGCGGCGACAGGGATGTCCCTGGCGCGTGTGTCGCCACTTAGCAATCAGCCGTCACCTCCGCACACCTCTCCTCCTCTAGGATGGCGGATGATTGGGGGGGGGGGGGGGGGGACGTCTGCCAACACCGGGTCCGGCCGTTGACCCGGGCCTACAAACACAACTCTCCCCGCGCGCGGAATTGTCCTCCTGCTACGTTGTCCGCGCGAGCCCTGCTCCAGTTCGCCGTCACTCGTGATTCGCTTCACACTAGTCTTTAACCCGTTCAGACGCAGTGTGCACAATTGTGTACATTACGCCACTTGTAGGTAATTTTTGGTCTGTACTACACACTGCGAAGGTCAATGGCCAATAATCTTACCTTACCTGATAGTAAATGATTCGCAAACCGTCTTGCTGGTCTAGGTATTAATTGGTTCATATAACTGTACCCGAACGTATAGCTTACAGCTCATTGGTTGTGCCAACGAAACAAATGTTGTGTCGACTAAAGTACAGCACGCATCATAAAATATCTTTGTTTGCAACACCTAAGACCCTAAATTAAAGTCAGCCTGTAAGGGTTAAAAAAAAAATGTTCCTCTAACTGCATGTATTTCAAAGGAGCACGCCGTCTGGCAATGTCCATGTCGAGTTGGTAACGGCGTGGAGAAAAATAGTTCAATGTCGTAGTCTTATTAAATGTTTGACGTTATAAATTTCTAGGCATTGAACACCGCCGCGTTTCTCTCGTGGCTATCGCCGTGCCACAAATTTATGGTCACAACTATACTGGCCACCTGTAGCCTCGCGCTTTCATCGCTTCCCGAAAGGAGAAGGATTCTGCTGGCCTATTGTTTCACTGCAGTCGAGCGAAGGAAATTTTTCTACTGTTATTAATTTTCTTTTGCGACACTTGAAATAATATACTAACTCTTAGAACACTATGGCCGAGTATTAACTCGGGCTACGCTAAAAATAGAGATCTCTCCCATTGAAAATAAAATTCATGGTGATGAAGTTCAAATGTTTCATTAATGCTTTTTCAGAATCGTAAAATAACTCTACAGCACGTCTACTCTAATTGTCGTGAATAAAAATATTTAAACAACATAAGTCAACGATAGAAATCGTTTCACGTGTTGAATACGAACGTTTACCGTCAACTGTGGTTACTTGGGACTCGGGTGGTAACGATTTATAGAAATGTTAACATTGCGCGTGTGGTAACACTGAAGTATGCTTCTTCATTGGGCTGGTTACCTGCAGTAATGTATCGTGCGTGATGTTTTGTTTTACTCAAAGCTGTTGCGTGTGTAGACAACATTCGTAAGTTACCCCAAGTGTCCCATGCAACCCCAGATGACAGTATTTTATTGGGGTACAATCAAATCGGCATTCCATTGGCTCACCAGTCAGTAATAACATTTATTCAGAGGAATAAGCGTGTCAGATAAGATACGAACAAATAAGACTGTGGTAAGTAGGAAAGTAAGAGACCAGCACAAATACCATTCCTACAATTTAGTATATAAGTGACACGATTGTAGCTTCCCCTGAATGCCAGTATGCAAAGTGTTAAGTCATATTTAAAATACAGATAACTTTCGTTGAACGCGTGTGTTAGTAAATAAAATGAGATATTGTTTACTGGATGAAATGTAGTGGCCAGAGATTCGGGTTATAAGTTAGTGATAAACTAGGAGCTATATGTTATCACGTATGTGATGGAACCATCACTGATACGACTCGCCTTTCGGATCTCGGAACAGTTAGCAAACACATAGCACACTGGTGGCTTTATTTCGTGCGGCTGAGTGGAACACGAGATTGGTTTTTGACCGTGGCAGCAGCCAATGGGCGAATGACCTTTGCTCCAGCGTGGAGTCTAGCATTGTGCCGAATGAAGTGTCTAGTAATATCGCGATGAAAAAATTATCTTGTCTGGAGTGAGTGAATATATCTTGGTGGCTCTTAACGTAGAGGTCTTGAGAGCCGACGAGGGTCAAGCGATGCGAGTATGGATCAAGGCCGGGATTGAATAGCGAGGGAAACGGGAGATCCCCGAGAAAATCCGCAAGCCAGCGGCATCGTCCGGCACGATTCCCACATGCGACCCCGCCGGGAATTGAACCCGGTTCACCTTGGTGGGAGTCGAGTAGTCTAACCACTACACCACCGCGGCACCAAGTTAGATTGAAAAGCTAAAAGTACTTCAATGGTGCCTGATTTAGAGTAGGCGTGTGTCTAGAAGATGTGCTTGTGTGGTTTTCATTATGGTTAAGCTTCGTTGCGCGTACAACGTACATTAAAAATGTTTAAGCACACGAAGCAAGGTTAAGGTGTGCGAAGATTATTTACTTGGTGTGGATTCTCCATCTTTATTTTCAACCAATTGTAAAATAGGCGCATGGTGGTTATTCCATTTACTTGTGTACTCGAGAATGTATTTAATAACGAATAGCATCGCACGAGTTTTCTAGCATCTGCATTAGTGCAGGAAACGGAAAAATGCAAGATACGCGTAGCATTCGCGTTATAAATTGAATACAGGTGACACCAGGTCACATACCGCAGCACAATCCAAATTGCGTTGGTTTTTGTAAAAGAAGTAATTTACCTGGGCGACTGCAGTGCAGGCGATTGGCCGCTCTACCATTGCCATTTCATTATTGGCGAAAAGAGTCCTCGCGATGTGCTGGACGAAATGTCGGTCAACGGCAGACGTCTACAAGTTGATTTGAATAAGAAAGGTACACGAAATTGAACAGTGTGCAACAGGCTTAAGTCATCCAATCCAGAAAGTGGATCTGAGCAAAAGTATTATGAAATACTACATACAACTGGTCGTGAAATATTTTTTTCGCGAAATTGGGGTGTGTCTATTGATGGGTAGGGACAGGCATTTATCGCGAAAATTTCTATGGCCATGCTATGCTAGACTTCAATATCCTACGTCCAAAACTACAACTTTCTTTGGTTATTGGCCGCGTGTCTTCTTTGAGAAGAAATGTTCCTGTTTGACTGGGCCAATCGTAATAAAGTGGCCCAATACTGAACGTCCATCATTCGCGGACAGACACTTGAGTCACGTGACATTGAAAATCTTTCCAACCACGAAAGTGCATACAAACAACAGTGTTTTTGAGTACAACTGGTCTTACAATATTTTCGCGAAAAACACATGCCCTACTGATGGGCAAGTCAATGCTGGAGACACGCACGGGAGATGAAAAACAGTCTACTCCACGGCCGTAGAAGACAGGTCTAGACACCAGCTTGAAAAGTTAACGCCCTTATTGGCCCATTTAGTTCATGAACCCAACCGCAGAGCGCTGCTGCCGAAGTAGTGCTTTTTGACATGGCTATCATAGGGAGGGGAATTGCATTTTTTTTCTTAAAATGAGGAATTGACGTTCACATCTCTATGGTGTTTTCCCTATACCAACAACGCTATTAACACTAAGTTTGCTTGCAGCGCTTTGCGGCTCCTGCATTTACTAATCATTCAATAAGGAGGTTAATTCGCTAACATTGTTAAAGGCTGTTCACTATAAAGTGAGGACTTTAGAAATTAACCTTGGAAAAATGTCACTGCCCCTGCATGCGCATATTTTAACGGGCCCACGAGTGACGTGCGTCCGAAAAAGTTGGTAACGATGGATGGAAAGTAGTTCCATATCTTAACTTCGAATAAAAAGTGTTAGGTAATCAGTTGTGATAACTTAAATTATTAATTTCGCTTTCTGTTTTTTAAATGCGCGGAAGTTTAAAAATGAGCAGATTTGTAAAATATTTACTTTTCTAATAATTTCACAGTTTCACTTGACCGACGCATGAATAAAGTGATGAGGCCCATGACAATGTTCATTTTTCATAATGCGGATGGATACACAACGCGTATACAAGTAGATCTTAAGCAGGGCTTTCACAAGTGCTCATTTTAACGTGCACAGCTATAGATAGGCGAGTGTTCAGACCTGTCTTCTACGGCCGTCGTGGTCTACTCCATCTTCAGTGTATGAGTAATGATCGTGGCGTGGCATGGACAGCCCTGGGACCTTGGATGTCCCGCGCCACGGCGCCCCGTGACGTCATGTCCAGTGTGGGCTCGGAGTCGCGTGTCCTGCCGGCCAGGCGGACGCCCCACTTGACTCAACACTCGTCCTCGTGTCACAGCAGCGCGCGCAGTGGCGAACAACGACACACTCGAGAGTAGCACGTGACTGCCCTACTCTCACTCTGGAACTTCAGCAGTGTATATGGAGCTCAAATACAGGGTGGTTCACATGTCTTTTCACCCCCTGACAGTGTCTTGTCGCCCATTACATACCTACATAACCAGTAATAAAGCAGTGCAATCCAGTACATCATTAGATATTCCAATAATCAGACAGCTTTTAAGGAGATTACGAGACGTGTGGACCACCCTTACACATTGAAAAAAATAGAAACGGTTCAGGGGGTGACAAGACATGTGAACCATCCTGTACATAAGTTTGTCGCTTCATGGGAAAATCCCCCATGGTGTAATCTTACAGAAGAGGACAAAATGATTGAATTTACATCACTGCATCAGAAGGGATATCGCTATCATCTCTGAGTTAGTTCTACACAACAAATTTTGTAAGGTGTTACCTGGGCTACCAGACAGGGATAAGTTGCCTATAAGCTATTCATGGTAAAATGAACACTTTTTAAGGCTCTGCTAATATATTTTTTCAGTCAATCTCTATCTTTCCGCCAAATTTTACTATCGCCCCTGAGAAAGAAAAGGACCCTTTTCCCCTGACGTGTCATAAATATACAGCAAATATCTTTTGCATAACAGGATTGCCACAGGTCTGGAAAACCTGAAAAACAGGAAAATGTCAGGGAATTTGAAAACTGTCAGGGAAATTATGCAAATGTCAGGGAATTTCAAACAAGTTAGTTAAATGTCACAGAATGATATATTTGGCAGTTCTGTCATCAATCGTCCACCGCTGCCAGAATCATAAATCGTTTTAATGATTGTGGACTAAATGCGTAGGCATTTTTCTTTGCAATTTATGTGGCGAGCGATTTTGTAAAATCAGAGATTTATTTTGGTGTAAACGTTTGTTATAATGTAAAGGCGCCAGCCAATTCTTACAGAAAAGATGTGTTAGAAAATGTACGGGGGTGGGGGGGGAATTCTTTGTCTCGAAATGAGGGAAATGTCAGGGAATTTTCCAATGCAAAAACGGTGGCAACACTGCATAACAGGTTCCCTTACAAGTACATATAGCTCTATAATAAATTGTAGCGTGGTAAGTCTATACAACATAACAGTTGAACTGTAATTGTATCGTGAGTTTTTCCCGGCGTACGACGCCGATATTTGAGCAACGACAGAAATCAACGAGTATATAAAAACTTGTAGTTTAGACAGGTGTCAGAAAATAACGCGAATTTTGCCTGTCCCTCTGCATGGGCAAGGTTCTAAACTGGCTTGCCCGCTGGGGCGGCAGAGTATGATCAAATTGGCCGAGGCTCGAGTGAACAAAGGACTGTGGTGTCGAGCCCGTTGGTCATTAAACTAACGAGATTTTCCAAACCCGGAGAATTGTGAGCCCAAATAATCCTTTAACTCTGCGACAGGTGTAACCTGAATCCTTCCCGAATCCGGAACTTCCTGTTTGCCATGTGATATATCCCGAGTCCAGGGACATGCGGTAGGCGTCGAGATCAGCTCGCGTGTCTTGCACCACGGTGGTCTGGGCTTGATCCCCGGGCGCACCTGAGTTCCGACTGTCGAGTGTGGGAGGGACCGCGGTGGTGTGCTGGTTTGGCCACTCGCCGCTCCCACCAATGCGGGACCGGGTTCGATTCCCGGCGGGGTCGCCTCCCCCCCCCACCCGGATATGCGCATGTGGGAATCGTGGCGGACGATACCGCTGATCGGCGGGTTTTCTCGGGGATCTCTCGTTTCTCCCGGCTATTTATTCCAGCGCTGCTCCATACCCACCTCGCTTCACACCCTCACTCGCTCGGGTGTAGGAAACTTGGCGGACGTTACCGATGAACGCTGGATTGTTACACGGTGTTGCGGTTTACACCGGCAAGCTCCATTGTTCAGAATTGTGCCCGAAGAAGGTAATTACCGCCACTTTTGAGTTATAGATTTTTTTTTTTTCAATCTTGCCACAACCTGGCAGTACACAGATTTCGTGTTTATGGGTGGGCAGGACTTGGTGTAACTTGGTTTATTTTTGGAAGTCACTATTGCCCGCTGTTTCTTTAACGGCCACTGAAATATTACATCACGGCTCTTAAAGGTTAGGAAGTAATAAGGTAGAGGCTGTTCACGGTAAAGTGAGCACTTCTGAGGCCCTAGTTATTTTTTATTTCAGTATTTTTTTTTAAATTTTAACCACATCTTTAAATAAATATTGCTATGCAAGTAATAAACACAATTTGTGGATTGCACGGCACTTGGAAGTTAGCATCTAAGGCTAAAATAAAATATATTTATCGATTATTATTCCAAATGAGAGGGCTTTAAAAAATGCTCAATTTTTCGTGAATAGCCTATAGTGTAAATATGGCGGTTATTGATGGAGTAAGAAGTTATAGATTATGTTCTGTCTCGCCAAAAATTTTTAACGCCTTCTGAAAAAGAATTTGCAGTCAATCCGTTTTTGAATTTTTCTGGCTGTCCCGTACGAATACGTTCGGTAGTTTCTGAAAGTAAAAATATGTTTTGTTTGTAAAGGCTGTTCACGATAAAGTGAGAAATTTTGAAATAACCTTAGAAAATAGCCACTGCCCCTGCCTGCATATATTTTAACTGGCGCACTGTGACGTTCGCCCAGTAAAGTTGATAACGATGGCTGGAAAGTAGTTCCATATTATGACGTCGAATAAAGAGCGTCAGCTAACCATTTGTGATAACTTAAAATTATTCTGTTCGCTTTCTTTATTTTTAATGCACCGAAGCGTAAAAATAAGCAGATTTGTAAAGTTTTTACTTCCTATATGTTTTCACAGTTTCACTTGACGGACGCATGAATAAAGTGAAGAGACCCATGGCAATGTTAATTTTATATAAGGCGGAGGAATACACAACTTGTATACAAGTAGTAGATATCTTAAGCAGGGCTTTCAAAAGTGCTCATTTTACCGTGTACAGCCTATAGTTAAACTCGGTTCATGCGCCAGTATGGCGAAAAACTAGACCAGTATTCATCACGTGACAACCGTTGCATTTGGCACCTTCGTGGGGGCAGGACTTGGAGCTGCCCGGATGCTCATCTCTTCGACAGCAGTCCGAAACCGGACTGTCGGGTTCAAAACCGGACTGGTGGCAGCACTGCGTGCCTGTCACCTATCCCTGCTGTCCCGTGGGTGGGTGGGGGGGGGGGGGGGGGGGGATGGCGGGGGGAGCAGACTGCGGTCGGTTGTCTCTAGCCTGAGGGCTCGTCCGTAAAAAAAGTCTGCCATTTTAAGAGTTCTTTGGCCCCTGTCTCCGAGAAGTAGCTGTTTGTGACATTTTGCAGGCCGCATTCCCGCATAAGAATGCTATGTCTCAATTTTTTTATTTCTGTTCTGAACTGATTCTTATTTATTTCGGTAAAACGTTTGATTTTGCGCGTTTTGCGTCCAAATAGGCTAATATTTTGGTGTCGCGATGGGCTGTTGAGCCCTGTTTGTGTACAGCACTGATCATAAATCTTAGGAAACACGTCGACGAACATTTCTTTGGTTTACCCCACCGCCTTTATGGTCGAAAGATAATGGCAGCCGGCTTGCAAGCTGACCTTACGTAGATTGCCGTATAAAAACGGGGCGAAGTTCACGGGTTTTGAACGCGTAGTCGTATCCGGATGTAAAATATTGTAAACGTTGACATCAGCGAGGCCTGTCCATCCAACTTTTTCACGCTGTTATAAATCCTCGTGAGGTAGTATTAGGTTTTGCAGAAATGTAAAGCTAACAGTATACAGAAAACGAGGGAACCCATATTCTCCGCGTTCCGAAAATACAAAAATATCACATAGATGTGGTTGTTACTAAAGACATCACAAGAGTCCTGCACCAATGCAGTAAGGTATATTATTCACGCAGTAGAAGTCATTGCTCCACTCCACTGCCATAACCCTTTTACAGGCCATTTGCTTGTAGCAGTTGTAAAACTCTGTTTATTTGAGCGTCTGTATAAAAATAAACCAAGAATGTAATAATTTGTCATAAAAGTATTTTTACACAAAAAAAAATATTTTGAGGAATTATCAGAGGTAGTGATTTTTCGCGAGAAAAATTCTAGTGCACGGTAGACGTCAATACTATAAGCACCCAACAGCAGTTTGTCTATTGCCATTGGTTGCTGTCTGCTTGAGAAGGCGTTTTCATATTTGATCGGGCCACTCAGAATTCGACAACAACATCGGAGCAGCTCCTGCGTGATTAGTGTGCAGACAGTTAACAAGTGTCAAGAAGTAATTCAGCCAGTCAAGACGGGCAAACGACCCTATAGTGTTTTGAAATATAACTAACTTGTCTTGAAATCTTTTCGCGAAATTTCACTACCCCTAGTAATGATGCACAGAACACTCACCGCGACCTATTTTGACACGCGCGATAAACTTATTTCGAACTGCGGCAAGTAGGCAAAGTATTCCCGTGCCAAGAATAAGGACTCGGTATTAAGAGAGACTGGACATTTCAGCGCTTCATATAAGTAGACGTATATTTCTCAGCAAGCAACCGATTTTAGTCTGGTAGATGTGTGGTTATGGCTGTATAATATTTTGGTCTACTGCGTTTTTTTCGTGTGCAAAGACAGCCATTAAACAATTAGTTTTTTAAAAGTACTTGTATGTAGGCCGAGCGTAGTACCCGTAAATGCCCAAAAAAAAAAACGCCGAAAAAAAACTAAATGACCCTACTCAATGGAAAGACTTAGCTGGCAGAGATCCTTTTTGTCAAGTGATATTTTTTTTGTACAGATAAAAAGTTTTCAGAGTAACGTTTGGCTAGTGTTAATTTTTCTTTCCGTATAAGTACTGAGGTTTCTTTTTTTAATAAGCTCCTGTCACCTGTCAACCAACTACATGAAGAGAAACTGCCTATTGTAAACTATAGGCCGTTCACAGTAAAGTTAGCACTTTTGAGACTCTAGTTACTTTTCCCTTTCAGTCATATTTTATTCTATATTTACCTTTTTAAATAAGTATTGCCGTGTAGGTAATAAACACAGTTTGCACATTTCACCGCACTCGGAAGTTAACGTCTAAAGCTAAAATAAAATATATTTATTGAACATTATTCCAAATGAGAGGGCTTTCAAAAGTGCTCACTTTACCGTGAACAGTCTATAGTCGCCTGTTCGTGCACCGGCAAGCACGGCAGGACATGGCTCGCCAATCGTTGCCCAGTCACAGTATCTACAGCCGCCCGTCAACCAATGGAGAACATATCACACCGCTGAAGACAATGAGAGGCCGAGTAGGCACGCTTATATTTAAGGGTCGCAGCGACATTTCGCTTCTGTGTTGGCATTTGCTCTGTGACCTCGCTCTCGCTATATCACTGAAGAATACACGCACATAGTCTATTCGCGGTTTCGTCTCACTTTTCTGAACCAAACTTTCGAAATATCGCTCCATATATGACGTGCATCGCAAGGATTTTGTTGTACTTCTGTTAATATAAACGTATCTAATTTTTAGTTCAGTTGAACTATTACGTATAGTTTATATGCAAATTGTAATAGTTAGCTTATACTAATATAAATGCAAGCAGGGAGAAAATAGGTGTGTTGGTAAATGCCTAGTGAGAAATAGTTCTTGTGCAAAATATGATCACACAGAGTGCGCACTAATGCGGCGTGCTGTCCCTTTGGTGTAATTTCCTAGGCTCATGTAAGATTTGTTTGCATGTTTGCACGGGGCGAAGGGATATACTGGAAATAAAATTTTAGCAAGGCTCCAGAAATTTGGAAATATCCTGAATGGACTATACACACAGAAGTCTCTCTTCCCCCAGACATCCTCATTTTACCGTCTCCTCCTCTCCATCAAAAAGAACCTTTCTGCTACGTCTTCATTTTATGGAAATCTCCTGGAGTAATTTATTCTGGAGATTGTCGACGGGAGGAAGACGAACAATTAGTTCTGGCGTGGCCGACTCCATTTCGCATCGTTTTCTTTAGCATCGTGGGATGTTGTTCTTTTTAACGCGTTGTGCTGTCCCTCGTAAATAAAGATCTGCTACCTAAAATAGATCCCATTTACAAGGTTCGGGTCGAGCGTGACGTAAATAGAGGATACCAGTTCTCCAGACGTCGCCACAAGTTCTTGGAATGTGTCCTTGCATAACAGTAGTTTAAATTCATAACCTGGTTATTATCGTAGAGTTTGCGAATTTCCTCGTATGTAGATATTTGTACACGGAAACCACTTTATTTTGGTCCTTCAAATTATTTGACTTAAGCTCTCCTTTAAAAACGCCCTTGAACTGGAACAATGGACCGCCAGCAATTCAGCTGAAATTACTGTAAAAAAAAAAGCCTGCGTGGAGTTTTTATCTGGCGATTTCCGAGTTAGATACTATTATGGTTTTGACGATCATTATTTATTCTCGTTCAACGTTCACTGCCCTTGTGATGTGGTCGATTTTGTATGGGCTGTTCGCTGTTGATCGTTCACTAGAGGTAATACATGTAATAGAGCGCGCATGCGTTCGATCGCGGCGGAATGCAAGGCAGGTTGTGGGTGCCCAAGTTGTTTCCATTCCAATTCCAGACTACAGCTGCTACAGCGCAACTCAAACAAAGCCATCCCCCCCCCCCCCCATTTCGAGAGATCATATTAGTAGAAAGTTTGAGATCTGTAGCATCCACAATCTTAGCACAGGCGCGCTGCAAGCGCATCAGACAGTTTTTTTTAGGGGAATGTAAGAGAGAGAGAGAGAGAGAGAGAGAGAGAGAGAGAGAGAGAGAGAGAAGGGGAGGGGGATTTTGGTGGCTCTTAACAACTAGGTCTTGAGAGCCGATGAGGGTGATTGAGGTGAGTATGGAACAGCGCCGGAATGAAAGGGCGGGGGAAACGGGAGATCCCCGAGAAAACCCGCACGATTCCCACATGAGAAAATCCGGAGTGGCCCGGCCGGGGATTGAACTCGGATCGCCTTGGTGGGAGGCGAGCAGGCTAACCGCTCAGCCACCGTGGCTATAATGGAACCAGGGAAACAAAAACAATAATACTTTTTCTTAAGCATATAGTCCAGCACAGAATATTGTGCCGTTTTCTTAAGCTCTTACATTAATTGAAAAATAACGTCTGCTATAGTTTTATTCGAAACATATCTTTGTCACCAAAACAGATGTTGCGTAATCTCTGTGTAGTAAGTGTAGTTTATTCATCATCATGGTGTGTTTCTCTTTGTTGATGGTTACAGACGTTTATTATGATTGCTTGTTAAATATAATTTACGAAGTAACAAAAGTCATTCTTTATTGAAAACTTCTTCGACTGATTAAACGTGGGTGCTTCGCTGGCTTTGAGGATCGGAAAGATTGTCCCTTGCCATGCTAGGAGCACGGGCGAGCGTCCAGACATTCTCTTCTAAGATCGTGGCGGTGCCCTGGGGTGCTTATAACGTCGGAGAGCGTTAATGCATTTCACACGATCAAATATTTAGTCTATTCAATTACTTGAATTCAGTTTATCGAACTGCAAAATCACTTCACTTGCCTTTCGATGAATTGCGTTCAATAAGTTTTCAAAAGTCTTCCCATTAAAATGCATCACAAACTTTTTAAAGAAACCATTTTGAGAAATACCAAAAGTAAATTTTTAGGAGTATGCACGACTCATGCACGACACAAAATTATTGGTTCAACCACGACACATATTCTTCATTTCATTGCAAATTTACTTTTTCTTTTAAAATACGAGTCCTTATTTCGTAACAACTTTAAATGTTTGCACATGGCTGTATTATTATAGATTACTTGCATTAACACTGTCTGAAAACTGTGATCGGCAATTGAGAAATTAATTTCTAGAAAATATAACATGATCTAAACGAAACATTTAAAAGGAAAACGAGATTTTCATGAATTTGCAAGAGAAAATGATCGCGATTACGACGTTTCTATGACGTCTATAGCATCCAGTGAACTGAATTAAATAAGAATTGAAGGTAATTGGAAGAAAAAATTTACTGCGAGAAAGGAAGTTTGGGTGATTCGTGTCTAGGCAACTGTTGCACGCTGACTGCGCCCTGGACAGCTCTCCCTCCTCTGTCAATGACTAGCTACGTTATATTCTCCGTAATCTCCCGTGTGATAACTGGAGTTGTGTGGCTAAGGTGCAGGTATTTGTCGCTAGATAACGCGCACACCTGGCCAGACCGTGTCAGTGCATCGAAATGCTCGCGTTGATTGAATGCCGTATAAAATGCACATCCATGCTCAGCGGTGCTGGTGGCGATGTTTCGGAAATGTGGCCCCGTCTCATGTCAAGTGTCTCAAGAATTTACATTTCTCGTCTAAGAAAATATACTACCTTTCACCTAGTTTTCCGGTACGACCTGCTCAAAGAATTTATGGCTAGATTGCTCTGTTTCTTCGTCAAGGAAATTGATTCTTTTACACTAAAATCTTCTCTCTCAGATTTTTTTTTCTTTCTGTTTTTCTGCTCGGGCGACGTCGGTTTCCTGATAGCACAAGATAAAAAAAACGCAATTTGCTAATATTTGTGTCGCTTTTGTAATATTTCGTTCATTACGAACAGGGCATCCAATATGCAAACAGTATTGCCATACGGGTGCCACTAGAGATTTTTTTTTTTAAAGAAGGAAAAGTCAATAAAGGAAACATTGCTTTAATGCTCAAAGATTGACGATCAGTTGTTAACGGCCTAGCCTACCAATCCGGCAGCTGGCCTAATAATGCGTGTTGTACCCAACTATAGACTAATAATAAAATTCTTCTGCCAAAATTTTGACGCCTGAAATTGCGTTAAAATACCCACCATGGCCATTTTCACTCACGAAAAAATTGAATACTTTTAAGGGGAAGTAGAACTTCGATACAGCCACTGACGTTATCTGTGTGCCGTCCGTAGTTAAATACCGTAGTATAATTCGCGGTAGATTTTCTGTAAAAGACTTTCATAAAGCTCTTCATGTCTCTTCTTGTTTTAAGCCAGCGTAAACTTAATACATACTCCAGTATTATAATTATCATAAACTGTGCTTGCACCTAGTTACCGCTTCTTCTATTGCACTCCATTCCTCGGTTGTGTTGTACTGAATGTTCGGAAACTCGGTGTCCAAACTCCAGACATAAAGTTTCTGTCTACCGATCGTAATACAAAATCCCTATATACCTATATCTTTAAAAAGTATTTTTATATCATTTAATTGTGTTCAAAGTTGCCGAGTACAACACTTGCAGAACAAGGCGGTCCTATCATGCCTGTAGGACAAGTTGCATTTGAAATAGGCGCCCAATGCTGCGAATGTAATAAATTAGCATCGCGCGCCTACGACCTATGCAACTTGTCCTACATGCATGCGCTGCAGGTGTTGCGCGCCGCAACTCTGAACACGATAATTTGATATAAAAATAAGTTTCCGGATATAAGTGTCTTGGGCTATTGTGTTACTATTGTAAGGAACACTGGAGTTTGTCACTAAGTTTCCAAACATACTGTATAGTTACGCATTACGTGTTTATAGGTCGCGGGGTACACGCTTACGTTTAAGTCGCGCGTACGTGCTGCTGGCTTATCGCAGCACTAACCACTGCAAAACGCGTAGCAAGTAATATGGTTTTAAATTATGCGTTTTATCTCGCCGTGTCTAAAAATTAGGTTAGTGCGATTGGGTCTCTGAACGATAAGCGAGTCGCTCGCTGCATGTGTCGAAATGCAGAGGAAATGCAGGAGAAATTCATGTGGTGACCTTAATTGGATGACGTTAAAGGGAGCATTATACACAAGTGTAGATACGGGACGCCTTTGATGAGGATTACATGGCGACGGCTTATCGTTGCCTGTTACAGTGTGAGAATAAAATATATTTTAGGGACAACGCAAAACAAAATCCAGTTCTGAAGCCAGGAAGAAAAGTTTCCACTTCCAAAACAAAGTTTCCGTCCCGGCGGGGAACCGAACCCGGAGTATAATTATAATTAGTCATCTAGCGTCTCTGTGTTAGTGACTCTGCGTATTTTCAAGTGGATGCGCCGGCTGGTTTTGAATTAGCAGCTACTTGCTCTGTAACTTAACCCAACACAGTCTATTATACCGTAAATAAAATCCTCGTTTCTAGCAAGTGTTCCGACCGTTGTTAAGGCATGGGGGATTTGGCCGATTGCTGGCAAATTTCATAGACGTTTTCGTTGATTGGTTGTGTGCAATTTTCGATGGAAGGTTTCCTACAAGGTTGCAATTTTTTGTAATCGGAGGTGATATTGACGATATTTGTAATTTTGTTTATATTGTTTTGAGAAACAGCGATTGGACCGTTAAACAATAATTAATAGTAAATAAAAACCACGAAAATGTTTAGTGATCCTATAGCAGCATTGTGAGGACATCGTGGTAAGCGTTTGTGTTTATTTAATACAACAAAAGTTACAGTTAACAAAACAATTGAGCTCTGTACATAAACGGATACTCCAGAAATCGTGAGTGAAATCCGTTTCTGAATCACGGTTTAGCCTTCACTGGTGCGGCTGCAAGTATCGTGTGACAGGTTATTCCATATAAACCTACATACCTGCCGGCTCGTGTAACGGGTCTCAGGTCTCGTAGAACATTCCGCCCGAGATTGTGCGGAGCGTTGTATAAATGGCACACATGCTTTAGCCACAGGCGGTGTCGAATAACACATTTATTTATCCCCCCCCCTTTTTTTTTTTTTTTTACATGTTGAAGTTGTGCGTCGCAGCAAAATTTGTTACAGTCGTATGTGTATCGTTAATATATTTCGTATACGCCCGTGGTACCTGTAGCCAAAGAGGAATATTTTCAGAGTCTCTCCGAGAATCTAACGAGCGCCATGAACGTTGATTACGAGGTTAGCATTTTATACTACTGTGCCATTTTATTCGTGGGCGTGTTCAACTGCAATTGCAGTTTTTGCGGAAATGTCGTATTGCTACAAATATCGGATGAATTTGGGGGTAAGTTAACATCTCACTTTGAAGTAGGCCAATCAGTAGGCCAATATTACAAGTATCTATCTGAGCTATAATTGATATGGCGTGGAAAGGAGGCATAAATATTTGTATAAAGGTACCGAAGTCTTAAATTCGACCACTTAACGTTAACCGTATTTAAATATGTGCAATGTGGTTATACAGACGTGCATGGTTAGTCGCAGATAGACTGCATCATTTTTTTTTAAAAGTGATGCTAAAGTTGTATTTAGGGTGATGATTAAGGCTGGTGTTATTCTTTCGTCATCGTGAGATATATTTACAGCGGGAGTGCGGTGTTGTTTGCTCTGAGTGCGGCTGGAACGAATCATGTAAACCGACTAGGACATCTTTGGATGTGTTGATTAAGGTGGCCGCCTGGTTGAAGGAATTTTGACGTCAGGGTCTAAAAGTGTGGGAGCGCTAGGGGCGACAGAGACATGCGCATCAACTCTCTTCATCGCCTCTACGCGCAAAGCACTGCGCGCAGTCTGCCGTCGATAACGCGCCTCTATGAGACTTTCAGCGGAGACCCTGCCGTAATAATAAAAATAAAGGTTTTGTGCACGCCCCTATTCCTTTTTTTTTATGTTTTATACCGGGATGTTCATGAAGGCTGTTCACGGCAAAATGAGCAATTTTGAATGCCCTGCTTACGATCTACTTAAAAGCACGTTGTGTAATTTTCCGTCTGATCAAAATTAACATTGGCCGGGCTTCATCATTTTATTCATACGTCAGTCAAGTAAAACTGTGAAATTATTAGGAAAGCGGATATTTTTCAGACCTGCTCATTTTTACTCCCCCGTGCATGAAAAAAGACAAAAGCGAAATAAATAACTTAAGTTATCACAAATGGTCACCTAACACTTTTATTCGACGTTAAAATAAAGAACTACTTCCCATCCATCGTTACCAACTTTACTGGGCGAATGTCTCTCTGTGTGCCCATTAAAATAGATGCAGGGAGGATCAGTGACGTTTTCTAAGGTTGATTTCTAAAGTGCTCACTTTATCGTGAACAACCTTTACCTAAAAATGTCAGTGAAAACACCCGTTTAAGCCATTTTGGCTATCACAAAAACTTGCGTTAGAGAGAAATGGCGGAACTGAAAAACGTATCCAGACGCGTAACGTGCTATTCGTAAGCAGGTCTCACTGAGACACGCTGGACTTTTTTTTTTTTTAACAAAAGGTTTTCCGTTGGAGCTCTGCACACCGTTCGGCGGCCTAACCAGGCGGCCACCTTAAATATACGGTTTTCCCGATACTTTAAAATGACACCAACAGAAACTATGTACTCCTAGCTGGTGTTTTTGTAAAGAACATAAAATTGTTCTTGTCTGTAGCGTGGACGAGATCGAGGACAGCGTGTCCATCTCAGCCAATGGAGAATGCTGTGGTGAGACTACTTGCGCGCGTAATGACGTGGCGTTGGCCTGATTGTTCGAACAAACTGCGGCGCACTGTCACAGACTATAGGCTGTTCACGGTAAAGTGAGCACTTTTTAGGTCCTAGTTACTTTTTCCTTTCAGCAATATTGTATCCTTAAAAAAATTTTTCCTTTCATCCTGTTTCCATCTTCCTGCTGCTTTTTAATATAAACATTGTTTGTGACGAATAAACGCAGTGTATATATTTAACCCTCTCAAAATTCAATGCGTGATGCTGCAATAAGATATATTTATTAGTGGTTAAAGTCTTTGGGAGGGCCTTAAAAAGTGCTCACGTTACCGTGAACAGCCTATAAGTATTACTGAACTCAGAAATAATCCTTCCCAGTAAGGATATGGGACCAGCAAAGAGGTTTATTATACACAGTGTCATCAACTTGTGGCATTTTTCCACCCTAGATATAGGCTAACGCCAGTGATAGTGCTCCCTGGAAAATGCACTTATAAAATATATAGCGCTCATCAGAAACCAACATTGGATACTGATATTATTAGTATTAAAAACATATTATTTATTAATATAATATATGAGTGAAAGACATGCAAAAGTTAGGGACACAAACGATATTTTCCGCTCCTCCCGTATATAAACAAACAAATGAACAGCGTGACCTTGAGACTTGCATTAGGCCCCCAGTTTTTTCGCCGGCCCCGCTCTTTGTCTGGAGCATTCGGTCGGTGTGCCTCGAGGAGTAGCTAGCTGTCGGCAAGTGCGCATCTTTCTCGGTAGCATGTGGCGGTGTCATCGTTCATATTCCGAACCCCGCCCGTTTTTTTTATCTCTGGCGTTTTTTCGTCTAATCTTCCGCGGCGCGAAACACTGCTGCCTTCCTTACTGTTCGTTGCGCGAGGCGATACCTTGCCCGAAGACAGATGCATGCTGTTTGTTTATTCGTATAACCGTCCGCTTTACGTTCTCTTGAGAGGCTATGAGGGCGAAGTGAGGCGGATATGGAGCTGCGCCGGGGTTTGAGGAAGGACCCGGGGGGGGGGGGGGGGGGCACGATTACGTCAGATGCGAAAATCCAGGAGTGACCCCGCCTAAATGGGAGGCGAATAGTCTAACCATTACACCACCGCGCCCCCTAGGGTAGGTATGTGGCTGTCCGCTGGGGTTAACAGTAGGATGGATTGAAACATTTTCTGTGAAATAGTTGTTTTGCGCGAATACTCGTAACTCGGTAAATAAATGTTGTGCAAATATACAACTTTTTGTGAGAAAAGATAAAAAAAACAATTATCTAACCCCCTATTTTCTTACTTTTGTGATATAAGGTGTATCTAGGAGAAAAAAATGGTCAAATGTCGCATTTTTAAAGCTTGCCTATGCAGTTTCCTTAAGCGGCAAGAGAAAAGTACAAATATAAGGGCGTAGTTTAATCTGTGGCTTTCATCGCGTGTAATGAAACCCCACAGTTACAGATCTAATCTGCACAGTACATCGTTACAGCGGAAACCCTGCACGCCTAGCACGTAGGAGCGATGAGGCGCAAGGCGTGCGTGTTACTGTCGCCCGTATCGTCCTTCTCATTTGACCTTGGGACAAGCTCGTGAGAAGTGAAAGGCCGCAAAGCTCCGCAAGATGGTCTCTGCGATACGCGCTATAACTGCTAAGGCATACCTCTTATCTGGCTGGATTAACACGAGCCAATCGGTGTCGCCCTTATCAGCGCAGTGTGTTGTTTGGCACGCTGCTGCACTCGTATTACAATCGGCTTATCCTGCCTACTGAAGACAGCGGAGCCCAGGAGACTGGCAGGCTGTTAAACAACTTGTCATTGCGCTTAAGCTAGGTTTTAACGTAGTCCCGTAACTTGTGTTATACAGCGTGTTATATCTTTCGTTCTAAGGTAGTAGCAACAGCAAACGCGTTTATTTATTTTTTTTTTCTCTCCTCTTCTCTCTCTCAGACGATTGATTTGTGAGAGAGTACATATAGAATATTCTGAACTACACCGATAATGTTTTGTTTGTCTGTTAAATGTTGTTACATGGTGTAATTTTCGTTTACAGTTGCAACGCCCTTGCCCCCAAGGACTGGCAAGGTGGACATAAACAATCCGCAGAGCAAGAAACCTAATAAAAGATAAAACTCTCGTTTGAGCAGATAATGAGGACATATAACACAATATATTAAAGTGATGTGTCAGAAAGCAAAACCATAAATCATTGCTATGTTGCATTTATTTTGTTCTTTCTTTTTATTTTCAATATTTGTTTTAAATACATTATAAGTATATTTGTTTATTTTTACGTGGATTATCTTTATATCACAACATGTATAGTTGAAATAAAATGGCCTATAAAATATTTTCCAAAAAATGTACAGTTGGGAGATCTCAAGTATTACAAAATTTGATTACCACGATTTTTTTATTCACATTTGCCTTCAATTATATTCATCAGGTCCTATATAAAGGCCTTGCCAGAGAATGATTACAGGAGAAAAATTTAATAAAGGTGTGCTTTCCATACCAGGCACTTCTGCAGTATTATATCGATGATATAAGGAATTTGTTATTTGGTAACAGCATTTAGTAAGTTTTTTTTTTAACTGTAATAACGAAAGGTTGTATCAAATAAGATTTTCCTTTGCTGTATTACATTTCGTAACTGTGTACAAAACAAGCTCAAGGAATTTTTTCCCTGTGGTATAAAGAACATTAATATTGCCATAAAACGATTTAATAACAACAAACCTCTGTAACCTTCCCGTTGAATTAGAGCACAACTTTGTTAGCGTAAACAGAAGAGCCCTAAGAAAATTTTCTTTGCTGCACAGAAAGCTTTAAACATACTGTTTTTATATAATATGAAAAAAATTACAATTCAACAAAATTAAGCCTCCCTTCCTCTCCCCCGATCTCCAAGCAAAAAGGTTTATGTGTTTTTTAAAACTCTTGGGTTTTTCCCAACCCCGTGTTGTGAATGCACGAATTAATTAATTTCTTCTGATAGTCTATTCACTTTAAAGTGACCACTTTTAAAAGCCCTCTCATTTCGTATATTATCAATAAATATATTTTATTGTAGCCTTAGATATTAACTTCAGAGTGCGAGAGTATATACACACTGTGTTTATTACTTACATGGCAATATTTATTTTAAAATGTGGTTAAAGGATAAAATATCACTGGAAGGAAAAAGTAATTATACCCTCAAACGTGTTCACTTACCGCGAACAGCTTGTACGTGTTTCACCAAACACGTAGTAACGCCCAACGTAAAGCGGTCACCCTAAAAGTACGACGTCGCGTCTCCAATCACAAGGGATCGTATGTATTATACTACGATTGGCGTGGTACTTATACATTATTTCTTCGCGTGCGAACCAGCCTGTGGTTTATCGTTATAAATTATGCAAGTACAGTCGCAATATAATTCAACTGGGTGCGGATAAATGTTGAATATCACAAAAGCGCAGCCTTGACCACAGAATAAAATTTGTATAGGTTGTTCACGGTAAAGTGAGTACTTCTGTAAGTTCTGCTTGGAATATACTTCCCCCCCCCCCCCAATTTTGTATAATTGCACCACGTGCAAAAATTAACATTGTCATCGACTTCATCACTTTATCCAAACGTTAGCCAAGTTTATCTGCGAGATTGGGCATAAGCTTATTCTTACACTTGTGTTCTTAAAACAAACAGAAACCAAATCAAATTAAATGGATCCTAGGTACAAAAATTTAAACGCCACCCTTTCTTATTTTGATGCTAAGACATGTTAATCCAAACAATGACTGGAATTGTAATGTTGGTAGTGATCTAGGGGAAAAATTGTCCACATGTTAACGTCTCGTTAGTTGGTTGTAAGTTAAGTAGCGTGTTTTACGCACAATAATCGGAACGGCCATGCACTAGTGGGATACGTGGGCAATTTCTGTAGGTGAGGCTTCCCTATCCACTATGAATATTTCCCAACATTCTTTATTATTCGAGTTAATTAAAATATGATTGTTAGTAAGAAAACGGTTCTCACTGTTTACAACCAATACAGGGTTTACGTGGGTCGGCGCCAAAACGAAATTCCTTTCCCTTCGTAATATAATGTTTCCCGGCAAATCACATGTGGACACAAGGAGCCTCTGCAAGCTATTTGGAAGGTGGCGAATGATAATTAAAGTAAGATCAGACGCACTTCATAGTATTATTTGAGTGTTAGTTAGGTCTTGGGACTTCGACCAGGTCAGTGTGTACACGTGACGGAAGCATACGTAATGGGTGGATACCTGAAGAATTCGCGGATTCATTTTGGGACAAGCTAGCATTCAGAACACATGCGTTTACACAACTTAAGCCACTGGTCCACACGATGTTTGACACCTCTTGGAGAACGGTGTCAAATTATCGCCTTCCAATGCGTGACAGCAGACAACCAAGGTGCTGTTGAGATTGGCATATTTGTACATAAGAACTGTAGAGACTAGCCTGCAGGTCATTGAATTCGCGAATTTCTCAGGTCGCTAGTAATGGGTTGGAAGAGCAGGGCTTTCGAAAACGATAATCGCAAAGAACACTTGAAGAACGCCATTATTCACGACCAAACTGAGACAGTGAAAATTGCTCCGCAGCTCGGTAGAATATTGTTTGAAGAAATCGCATGCCTAATGTGTACGAGTCCCAACCATGAAATTCCGTGTTGCTAAACTGCGAAAACTACGTGGCATAAACACTTGCTTAGCGCTCTGTTTCGATGTATTTTATCACACTTCATGTGACCGAGTTTAATCTTTTAGAAAGCTAAATATCAAATGTCAATAACTTTTTCTGCAAGTTCTGCTGATAACTTGTGAGCCAGTGATAGGAATATACGCAGTAGGCAAGAATGTGTGTATTTATTGCCGGTGCTGAAAATTAATGAAAACTGCTTCGTTGAAACAGCTTTTTATTTCACTGACCCGAGTTTCGACACCGATTAAAAATGAAATGGAATGATTTTCGTTTTCTCGGGCAGAGTGAGTGTACTTAACTTCCGAAGCACTTGTGTATTGTCACTCAGGCAACCACAATGCCATGCCATTTGGTTTCACAGATCTGTTGACAAAATTACCATTCAATGTTGGAGTTCGGAAATTGGTTACTGCGCGCTCGTGTTCTCTCTACGAATTTCACAGAAATAACTTAAATTTCCAGAGAATTTCATCGTGCTTTGGTTTCGTGTATTGCACCCATTTGATCTCTGGAAGCACAGTCATGTAAAAAAAAAACTGTATGATTGGGATCAAATGGGGTTAATTCCGATCATGGGATAAATCCAACTGTCCACTGTTTGAGTTTTTTTATAGAATGAAAAAATCAGTTATAGGCTGTTCACGGTAAAATGAGCACTTTTGATAGCCCTGCTTAAGATCTACTTGTATACACGTTGTGTATTACTTCGCCTTATAGACCTCTTCACTTTATTCATCATTCGGTCAAATGAAACTGTGAAATTATTAAGAACGTATGTACTTTACAAATATGCTCATTTTTACACTTCAATGCAAATGGTTACCTGACACTTTTTATTCGACGTTAATATATGAAACTACTTTCCATCCACCGTTACCAACTTTGATGGGCGAATGCGACTCAGTGCGCCTGTTGAAATATATGCAGGCAGGAGCAGTGACTTTTTCCTAATGTTAATTTCTAAAGTGCTCACTTTATCGTGAACAGCCCTTACCATAGTTACTTCTACGAACACCATGCATGTCCATGTATAGTGTAATGAGCTGGAGCTACAACGAGTGTGTGCATGTGTTGTTACAGCCCAGCATGAGCGAGCCGTGTCGGCGGACCAGGCCAAGATGACACAGCGTGAGGATGTGCTCAAGTTCGAGCAGGGTCGTATCCGCGCCCTGCAGGAGGAGCGCCTCGCCATACAGAAGAAGACCTTCACCAAGTGGATGAACTCTTTCCTGCTCAAGGTTGGTACTCTCTCTCTCTCTCTCCTCTCTCTAGTCCTCCTCTCCTCCGCTCACGGGTAACTCGACACTTTTATAACCAGCGTCACCACCAAGGCGAACCGGGTTCGATTCCCGGCGGGGTCACCCCCCGGATTTTCGCTTGTGGGAATCGTGCCGCACGATGCCGCTGGTCGGCAGTTTTCTCGGGGATCTCCCGTTTCCCCCGCCCTTGCCTTCCGGCGCTGCTCCATACCTCGTTTCACCATCATCGGCTCTTAGACCTCGATGTTAAGAGCCGCCCAAACCTCATCCCTTACTTCGCTCGCAGATCGCAACTGACACATATATTGCTGGCAGCGAATTAAGGAAAAAATGTCTAAGCATATTTGAAAAGTGTTATGTTAGTGGCAACTTAAATTGACTTATTTTTGCTTTATTATGCGCATTAGAAAGATATAGGCTGTTTATAGTTCAATACTTTTGAATTCCAACCTTTGAAAAACGTCACTGCTCTGTATCTACATTGGCACCTGGAATCCTGGCTACTCCGCAATCATCAATACACACAAACTCAACATGGATTTCAAGTTAATTTAGCATAAAATCTTATTAAGCTACCTTTATGGTTCAAATTGCACTTGAAAGACGAAAGTTCAATTTTACCAGTGCAAAATATTAACGAAATACATATATTTCACAGTAATTAAAAATAAAATAATATCGCTTATAATCTTCTAATTTTCTGTGAAGTTCACGGATAATTTTTCTCCTAAAAAAAATTTCCAAGCAGTTTGGTTTCTTAGAAAAAAGTGAACCTGCGTCTATGGAAAATAATGTACAAAAAGTCCGGGGAAAAAATCTTATCGTTAGTAGTGATTTTAAAACAAATTTTTATATTTGGCCATATAATATAACTTTATTCTTGGAGGGAAGAAATATCGATGAACCCTAGGTAATCTTCACTATTTTAATATGGTTTTAGCTTCATGTAGTTAGGTTGAATAGTTTTCGAAGGATAATTTGAACTACTGTAATAATTGTAAATTTAGCTTGCGATGTGCTGCTGATGTGTGGTGGCGTATTCCGCAACTACTAGCAGATATTTGCCTTAGTATGTAGGTAGATAAATTATTATTATTTGGGCGCTATCTGTATGTCACCAAAACACACAGACGTGCATGTTTGTTTAGATGATCTTATCGATGGGTGTTTTACCTGGGCAACACATCGAAGTCTTTGGCCTATAGCCTCGGTGCTGAACACGTAATCTGGTGTGTTCGACGTACACACATGTACATACTGTTATAATTACTCTATCTAGAAATTAAGTGGGCTATTCCAAGTTCGTTAAGGGATGGAGGTCTTAATCAAATAAAATAATTAATTTTAATTTTCTAATTTTGTTTACAATAACTACAGCAAAAATCCTCTCAACTCAACTTCTCACAAGGAATGGATATCACTAACTGTTCACAATTGACACCAATTAATAACATTTATAATTATGAGATTCATCAAAGAAATTAAATAATTAAATATCAGTCCCAATACACAGTGTATCGACCTATTAAATTATGTTATAGTTTATGCGTCCTTATTTGACAGAATATTTACAATAAAATCAGTATTACACTTCCATTCCGCCCCACCTCAGTTCAGTCCATGTCCCGCCAGTCGCAATGTTCTAGAGTCATCCAAGCGCCCTCACGCACAGTAGCCTTCACTCGTCGGTTTCACGCCCTCTCGTCCATTCAAGCCACGAACACCTCGCCCGACGTCGTCCCGCACTCTCTTGTCGTCGTCCACACTTCACTTCGCTCGCGCACACTCGCAGGCGGCCTCTATCAAAGACTGCCGGCCGCTGGGTTGCGGCAGTATATATAGGTCTTAGGCCGCCACCTGGAATCTTCCCAACACGCGTGATGATGCGTCGCGGAGGGCTGAGGCGCCAGCCAGTCTCACCAAAACATTCTTGCGTCGTCGCTAAACGTATCGGAAACTCTAGCAGTCGAGAGGAGGTCTGTGACACCAGCAAGTCTCGCCACTGTCGGCATACACGGGAGTCTCAGAAGGGGGGAACAGGAGACCGCGAGCGCATCGTTCCATGAAGAGGGGTGGGCGAGGTGGGTCTCCGATTACGGCGCGGGGCAGCTGAGTCGACGCCAGGTGCAGCACGCAACACTACGTAATATATACATACGTAAATGCATTCATTAGTGGAACGTAGTATGATCTGTAACAGTGTGCCTGTTGAATACTACGGTCTGTTTTTCAGGCCCACCTTCCCCATTGTGACCCCCCCCCCCCCTTTTTTTACTTTTTTCCATAACCGACAACTTAAAATCCGTCTTTATATTGTTGGCAGTACCTTCCATCTGGCATGGAATAAATGTTAGTGCTGGTTATGCCGGAATCACATAGTCCCGATGATCACAGCACGACACGACAAAAACCGCAACCTCGACCATTTTCTATGTGCCTGCTCGAATTTATAGCCCGACAGTTTACTGACACGACACAACGTGTGGAAATTTTCGGATCCATTTAGATGGCGCTGATTAACTACGCTAGTTTCAAAGGCGGTGGCAGACGGGAAATTTGGAATACAAAGTGGCGACAAAGTTTTATAGATAAATACAAAGGTAAAATTATTATTTATAAGATTTAAATACAATAAATGTCATCATTTGTTTTCTTTTAAGCTACGTATTTGCCATGGTTGGAAGCCTTATCATAGAATTTCATTTTATAAGGTTGTACACTCTGTGCGTCGTGACGCACGACACGACGAAGAATAGAAATAATTTCTAATCCAGAACTGCTGGTCGTACGACAGAACTGTCGGACTTACGTCAGATCTATCTTGTATTTCATTGGTTGTTAAGTTTTAAGTGTCTGTCGTGCTTGCTGTGGCGTGCTGGCCGTGGCTATGTATTTCCGGCATTACCCAAAGAATAGGATTGCCGGATGGCAATAATGCCAGTATGCAAGCTACTTATAAATGGGAGGTGGCCGGAGCCACTCCCCATCAGATGTCCGGTGTAACTTGGGCAGTCCTGGGCAGACTTTGTCCACCTCCAGCGGAGAACTGGCCGGCCATATCAGCACCGTTCACATATTGCATATTGAAATATTTCGTTGTATTTAACTATAGGCTGTCCACGGTAAATTGAGCTCTTTTGAAATCAACCTTTGAAAAAAGTCACTGCACATACCTGCGTAAATAGGTTGTTCACGGTAAAGTAAGTACTTTTAGGGCCCTAGTTACGTTTTATTTCAGTCATTTTTTATTCTGTAACGACTCTTTAAATACATATTGCCGTGTAACTAATAAACACAGTGTGTATATTCCACAGCACCCGGAATTTAACGTCTAAGAATAAAATAAAATATATTTATGGACTATTATTCCAAATCAGAGGGTTTTTAAAAGTGCTGCCTTTACCATGAATTGCTTATACATATTTTAATGGTGGCGTGTGGCCAGTAAAGTTGGTACGACGTCAGAGGGAAACTAGTTCCACGTCGTGACTTTGAATTAAAATTGCTGGGTAAATATTTCTCAATGTTGAAATGGTCTCTTTCGCTTTCTACTTTTTTTAATACAAACAAATTCAAGAACGAGCAGTTTTGTCAAATATTTGGTTTTCTAACAATCTGGCGGTTTCATTTGACCGCCGTACGAATAAAGTGATCAGGTCCACGACAGTGTTAGTTCACGTGTGGCGGAAGAATACACAGTATGCATGCAAGCAGCTGTTAAGGAGGGCTTTCAAAAGTGCTCAGTTTACCGTGGAGCCAGGTGTGTTTTTGCCGTTGCCCAGCATTCGAGTTCAAAAGGAACGAGTCGCGAACTCGGATTGCGCAGAGTTACCGAGCAGGTTTGGGGATCCCGATGTCGCATCCTCGGTGGCGGTGTTGGACAATAAACGAATATTGCTTGTTTCCGCTGCCCGTCTAGTTCACGACTCGGACTCCATTTCCCGTCACGCGTTGTGAGGGACATGTCAGTTTTCGTTAGTCATTGCTGTCTCCAGTGTTGAAAGGATGTTGGTTTTCAGCGCCTCCTTTCTCGTCTTGTGCTGTTCGAGGTTCTGTCATCACGGAAAAAAAAAAAAAAACAGCGTTCATGCAGAATGACGCCTCGAAAATTGAATCCATCTTGGTGAGCGAAACAGTCGACTGAAGTGAGGCGATTTATATAGGCTCCTTTTATAAATGCATGCTTCAACTTCGTACTTGATGATTTGTTTAATTAATTAATTATTTAAATTAACTTAAGGGCGAAGGGTCTTTATAATGTTTAGTGTAATTTTACGGACGAAATTTATTGCATTTATTATTTTTGGCTCATTGATATTGTCCTTTCATGCTGACTTCCCAAACCTTGACTATATTCAAATGAGCTACATAAAATTATTTTAAGTGTCAGTAGGCATGGGTGATTATATTTATTTATTTACAAGCACGCACGCCCACACATACAATGTGGAACGATTGACAAACAGTTAATACTGGTAGGGGGCCGCGGTGGTTTAGTGGTTAGACCACTGGCGTCCCACCAAGGCGAAACGGGCTCGATTCCCGGCGGGGTCGCCCCGGATTTGCGCATGTGGGAATCGTGGCGGACGATGCCGCTGGTGGGTGGGTTTTCTCGGGATATTCCGCTTGCCCTGCCCTTGCATTCCGGCGCTGCTCCATACTCACCTCACTTCACTCTCATCGGCTCTTAGTACCTCGATGTTAAGATGTTACTCGGTTTTTTCCCCAGGTGACATTGTGGAATTTATTTCGGCAGCGAAAGGAGAGGAAGTGGGGCGATGACGCGGGGTGTTGTGCCCCCTCCCCCCTCCTTCCGACACTTAGTTCATCACTAACTTTTAAGGGGGCAGTATCCTCTCCATCTTCGAATTTCCTTACAAATCTTCGTAATGAAAATGTATGACCAGTAATAAAAAATCAAAGCTAGACATGACATGGACTACTTAACGAATATTTTTTAATTTGTAGGGTTTCAAATATATCTTATTTTCCCATGTGGGACTGAAATTATTAAATAACTAGATAATGTTTGATTACGGTTACATATGTGACACTAATCATGTTAGAAAAATAAGTGGGATTTAGAAATAACAGTTAAAATGTTCCCTATGTCATGACAAGCTTGGTTTTTAAATATTGACTCCGAAAATTAAGTTAATGAGGAAAATACGGAAATACAAGATAGCAAGGATACTTCCCCTTAATGGGCGATGTGCACACTAGTAAAACATCCATACAGAAAACAACAGATAACAGCATTCCTTGAAATATCACCATTCGTCCCTGGCTTAAGGGTGGCACTTCCCGAAAAAGGAAGGCCGTGGCAGAGGTGATGTGCCTGGGACATATGTGAAGCCAGAATCGAGCCGGAAACACAGGGGTTGGTGCTCAAGGTCAGACACCCATCATCTGCCTCGTACCTCGAGGATTCCACGCGTGTGTTTCCCTACTGGAAGAAAGGTTGTTAAAACCCGACCAATTACCGCAATGCAGTATATAATTCCCCACGGTACACTAGTCATTTTGCGTATATTTAATTCTTGATTGTTCAGTAGATCTAATTACCGAACATGTGCTTAGTTAGTTACGAGGTCCTGGCTCGTAAACAGTTCGCCATTACGGTTAAAAGAAAAATCGCAGAGTTCGTTTTCGTTTACTATTCAGTGTAGACAGTTTCCCGCTGAAACTCCTATTGCTAAATTAGAGGGAGTATTAATGTGTTAAGCAACGCGATGCTTGTAGACGTCATTCGACACAGTAACAAGCCAGCGCTAGTGGCAAGTATATTTTTGAGCGATTTTACTCCAACTTATGCACAGAATCTACCGTAATAATTCTGTTGTGATAATTGAAACTTTTGTGTTAAAAAAACCCAGTTTTTAGCGTAGTTCTCGTACAATGGTATTACTGCACCAGTAAATGTTTTTTCATTCACTATTTTTCTTGTTTAATGGTTTTAATGCGGTTTTTCTTAATCAAATATAAATAGTGCAAGGAAGTTGTTTCCGGACCTACAGTATGCTCATGTATAGGCTGTTCACGGTAAAGTGAGCACTTTCGAGGTTCTAGTTACTTTTTCCTTTCAACCATTTCTTATCATTTAATCGCCTTTTAAAAATAAATATGACCATGTAAGTAATAAATACTGTGTGTATATTACACCGCACTTGGAAGTTAACGTCTAACGTTAAAACAAAATATATTTAGACTATTATTCCAAATGCGAGGGCTCCTCTAGATGCGAAGATCGTTTCTGTGGCGTGCCTTCTTATTAAATCTTTATACTAATGTACAGATGAATATAAGTTTGTTATTGGGATCGAAGGGTCATGAAATACAAACGTAACATGGCGATTGAAATGCTCAGTAATACTCTACTTGTTTACTGGAAGAGCTATACATGCAATGCATCTAATAGTAGATGTAATATTTGTTTGTATATATCACTATGTGTGGGGTTCTTTTGAATGCAGTCTCGCGGCTTGTGTGGGCGATGTTTCGTGTCCGTCAGCGATTGATGTGAACTGCTGAAACGTGTGCTGGGCTTGCCATTTAAACACGCGTCCGTGTGTGTGTGTTTTAAATGTAACTGTGTAAACCGACCGGAACAATATACTGAACGATAATAGTATACTGAGATAAGAATGACGTAGGCAAAAGCGTCAATGCCGAGTAGTTGCCACTTAATCGTAGCGGGCCATACTAATGGGTGTATGTTGTGCCTGACCTACAGTAAGTATGTAGGACGTAATTATACGATACTAGACAACAGGTCATGTTCATGCTGCATGGTAAAGTAAATTTCTTGAAGGATTTTAGACACGTTATCCAGAATTATCTTTTTTTTTTTTGTCAGTGTCAGCTGAGTTTTGTGTTGAGGGAAATTGATGATAAGGCTACCGATAAGCGTTTAGCTGGAGGAAGGAGGTAGGGAAAAGTGTAAGGGGGGGGGGGTGGCGATATGTGCAACGTGATCACGGAACATATCAAAGTATATATGATACGTCGATTCTCGAAGGGTTCCAGCGAGCGAATCACACGAGCACTCTCGACAGTCACCCGACGCGAAGTGTGTGTGACGTTAATATGATGGTCAAATAACGCAATCAGTTTTCGGAGTGGGGAAAAAAAAAACTCTCGTTATTTTTGTACTTAAACAAAATTTTAAGTAATTAAAATGAAGTTGCCTTCGGTGTATGAGTTCTTAAGGTCATTTCCAAGCATTTTAAGTTGTTCGTGCAGCGAGTATAAATCACGATGAAAACAGAGACGTATGATACGCATTTGTTATCTTAAAAATTTATTTTGTATAATTCCTAGTAAAAATTTCAAACGTCGGAGGTGCCACGTCTGGCTGTGTAGCAAGGAAGCATTGTGGTGGATTCCTAGTGTTCCTGAAGCTGTTAGTACCCATTCCCGCGTAGCTGAATTTCTCGGAAATTAGATCTGAGTAAGAGATTATTAAACGCTATGTAAGCCAATGGATTGTAATTATTTTTTCCTGCTGTACTTTCAGGAAACTGTGCAGAAAAGCTCTAAAAATTTTTTTTATAAATATTTTTTAAGGAATTTTCACATTTTTTTTTTTTTTTTTTAATTTAATTCCATAATTGTTAAAGGTGGCGGCTATAGATGATCGTTTTTCATCTTTCCTGGAAAAACTTGATATTCCCAGAACATTTATTTACCGAGATACTCGTATACGCACAAACACTGCGGATAAGTATTCTACTATACTCCATTCACTGTTACTTCCACCTTTTCTGAAGCCGTGCTGTAGTTCTGCTTCCGGGATATGCATCCGCCTCATGCAAACAAAGCTTAACCGAGTCTAGAAAATTACACCGTAGGCACAACGCACCGCATTCGTGCGCACTCACGTAGATGATAATCTGCAAAAGAACTATTTCTTACTAAGTATTACCAACACACCTATTTTCTCCCTTTCTTTTATGTATTTTGATATTAATTATAAATGAAATATTATATTTTGTACATGAAATATTAGTAAAACTTCAATTTAACCAAGAGTGTAAACAGAAGTATGAAATACTTGAGATACGTGACACTTTTAGGAAACAACCATACACCGTCATACGTGGGGTGATTTTTCAAAAGTTTGTCTCAAACACTGTGAAAAAAACTGCGAATAGACTACGTATAGGAAGTACTCTTTCATCTGCTGAATGTGTTGAAATGGTTTCTATATTAACACATACTGCCAGTATTTACATGGTATAGGCCAAGGTCACTTGCAACCAAGTTTGAAGTCTTTTGGATGTTTGGCCTCCGGCGGGAACGACTATGTATCACTACGGACGTGCAGAATTCGCGTCATTATCTGGAGCCAGGCTAAACTCCACAGTACTGTATACACTCGAGCCGGCGTCGTTTCTCCGTTGACTGCTGTATAGCTGTGAAGCCACGCCCTTTCTGACTGAACTGCACGTGACCGGAGCACACAGTTGTGAACCGTTCATTTGTAGGCGCAGTGATACACAGGGCGTGTCAAATAAAGTATGGTCCAATGGCAAACATGTTGCAAAGGTACACATGTTTGAAGTTTAACTTGTCCTCAAATAATAACGCCAATTTTGCAGTTCGCTATGTATCACCATTAATCTATATTCTTCAGTCTACTATTGGTTATAATGAACTGGTAAATACTAGAGTAAAAATACTGACTTCCAATATCAACAGCCACTGTTGAAAGGTCTTTCAGTGCTATAAACAGAATTATGACTCCACTGAGAAACAGGGGATGAGATAGTTTACTGAATTCATTACATTTCATTTTTAAATTGAAGTTTTCTGCACGCACAGTTATTTTTCACGTCACATCTACTAAAATGTGAGATTATTGTTGGAATTGTTGGAGATAAACCCCCGCCCTCCAACACACACACACACACACACACACACACACACACACACACACACACACACACAGAGCTAGCCACTGAAAGAACCTTGCTTCCACAATTTTCCCTCCCCCCTCCCCGACAACAATCATTTAACAGCTTCAATGATATTTGTTCACACTCGTCGTGGATGTTTGCGCGGGAATACCAAACATTTTCAAGGTCGCAAGCCAAAACTAAGAGTATTTACAATTCAGCGATGCGTTTCCCTGCATTCACTCTTAAGTGTTTGCAATGGTAATGCTGCGACATAATTCGGGAAAACGTTTATTTCATATGGCCACGAAAAGTTTTTGTATCCTAGTAGAGTATTTTTGGAGTCGAATTAGGGGACATAGTTTCACTTCTTCACATTGCGTTTTAAAACTGAAGGCAAAATGTTTAAAATCGTTGCAACTGATTACTTCCTCCGCGCAGAGCAGGAATGATTTAGCTATGAAACCGTTTCATTTGCGTATGTGAATAATTTCTTCGTGTAGCTTGATCACTTGGTTATCAGGCACGTTTGCAGTTAATTGAACTCTATTAAACATCTTCGATAGTTACGAAAGTCTTCGTGTTCGTAGTTATTTCCATGGCAAAATATTTTCTGCCTACATACTGGACAGCTGGGTGTTTTTTTGTAATTATAAAATACGTGGCGGAGGGATTCACTGCTGTATCCATATAAACAGCTGTGTATAGGACTACCTTCATGTAAAAAAAAAAGTGCATTTGTTCGTGAGACAGGCTATATTATTACTTATTAGTAGGGATGGGAAAATTTCGCGAGTTCATGTCAGGACAAGGTAGACGTCAAACACGTGTACACTCATATAGAGTTTGCAATTGGATCGTAGTTTTAACAGACACGCCCTCGACTACTCTGAGCCAATATCGGACTTGTAAGGAAACAAGTAGCAAATCCCATACTGCCTGGCGTGGAGTAACACTGTCTACTCTGTGAGACAGCAGTCAGTGATCAAACAACTTAGGCTTAAGTGTACGCAGGATTGTGGAGTCTAGCCCTACGGGCCAGTAAACTCGCGAAATTTCCCTACCCCTACTTATTAGTGAAGTTCGCACCCACTTGGGAGAAGTGGTTCCATGTCCAAACGTCATATTTAAAGTGTGGCGTTTAAATTGTGTATGTATTGTTTTATAAACGTCAATTTAATTTAATTTTGGGCACATGCCAGAACTAACATACTTAATAACATTTCTACGTCTTTAAAATTTTTTATAGTTATTCTTGATAGACGAATGAATAATGCGAGTATGTCCATGGTAAAGCATATTTAACATATGGCGGAAGTATAGAAAATAAGGGAAAAGTAGGTCGTAACCGCGAACGGCTTATGCTCGCCAGGTTCGAGGCAGGGGAGCGAGGCGCTTGTTGTAACAGGGGCGAATAGTAACACGTATTTTTTATAGTTATTCTTGATAGACGAATGAATAATGCGAGTATGTCCATGGTAAAGCATATTTAACATATGGCGGAAGTATAGAAAATAAGGGAAAAGTAGGTCGTAACCGCGAACGGCTTATGCTCGCCAGGTTCGAGGCAGGGGAGCGAGGCGCTTGTTGTAACAGGGGCGAATAGTAACACGTATTTTTTATAATTATTCTTGATAGACGAATGAATAATGCGAGTATGTCCATGGTAAAGCATATTTAACATATGGCGGAAGTATAGAAAATAAGGGAAAAGTAGGTCGTAACCGCGAACGGCTTATGCTCGCCAGGTTCGAGGCAGGGGAGCGAGGCGCTTGTTGTAACAGGGGCGAATAGTAACACGTATTTTTTATAGTTATTCTTGATAGACGAATGAATAATGCGAGTATGTCCATGGTAAAGCATATTTAACATATGGCGGAAGTATAGAAAATAAGGGAAAAGTAGGTCGTAACCGCGAACGGCTTATGCTCGCCAGGTTCGAGGCAGGGGAGCGAGGCGCTTGTTGTAACAGGGGCGAATAGTAACACGTATTTTTTATAATTATTCTTGATAGACGAATGAATAATGCGAGTATGTCCATGGTAAAGCATATTTAACATATGGCGGAAGTATAGAAAATAAGGGAAAACTAGGTCGTGACCGCGAACGGCTTATGCTCGCCAGGTTCGTGGTAGGGGAGCGAGGCACTTGTAACAGGGGCGAATAGTAACACGTATTTTTTATAGTTATTCTTGATAGACGAATGAATAATGCGAGTATGTCCATGGTAAAGCATATTTAACATATGGCGGAAGTATAGAAAATAAGGGAAAAGTAGGTCGTAACCGCGAACGGCTTATGCTCGCCAGGTTCGAGGCAGGGGAGCGAGGCGCTTGTTGTAACAGGGGCGAATAGTAACACGTATTTTTTATAGTTATTCTTGATAGACGAATGAATAATGCGAGTATGTCCATGGTAAAGCATATTTAACATATGGCGGAAGTATAGAAAATAAGGGAAAAGTAGGTCGTAACCGCGAACGGCTTATGCTCGCCAGGTTCGAGGCAGGGGAGCGAGGCGCTTGTTGTAACAGGGGCGAATAGTAACACGTATTTTTTATAGTTATTCTTGATAGACGAATGAATAATGCGAGTATGTCCATGGTAAAGCATATTTAACATATGGCGGAAGTATAGAAAATAAGGGAAAAGTAGGTCGTAACCGCGAACGGCTTATGCTCGCCAGGTTCGAGGCAGGGGAGCGAGGCGCTTGTTGTAACAGGGGCGAATAGTAACACGTATTTTTTATAATTATTCTTGATAGACGAATGAATAATGCGAGTATGTCCATGGTAAAGCATATTTAACATATGGCGGAAGTATAGAAAATAAGGGAAAACTAGGTCGTGACCGCGAACGGCTTATGCTCGCCAGGTTCGTGGTAGGGGAGCGAGGCACTTGTAACAGGGGCGAATAGTAACACGTATTTTTTGCCGGGTATTTTGAAGTCTTTGACGTCGACTATTTGACTCGATCTCGTTCTCGTCCATAACTCCCCGCATTACGTAAGCACAGCCAGTGTTCCGCCAAGCGGCGTAGCGGGAGGTTGCGTGCACACGCTCCGATCGGGCCACATTGATTTTTAAGTATAGATTATCGAAACTAAGTAAACTAATAAAACGCTGTTTAATCTGTACAGTTGATTGTTGATGACAAGTTTATTTTAAATTTAAGGACAAAATGTCGGTAGTTCTATGAATGAAAACGTTTATAAGACGTACCAAGTTAATTTTGTTTTTTTGTCGTTGTTGATGTGAAAATTTAAATATTAGTTTAAAAACAAACTGTTGGAAATTTCAATAAAGAACCATTTACAATACTTACATAAATATAAGATTTCCAAAAATGGTTGTTTTTGTACTTAACTTTCAAAATAAACTCTCCAACGTATTAAAAACTTTACGATTTTATAACTGTCATTACCTGCCTGATTGCGGTTACAATTAACCCTAAACATGGGTCAAATTGCAACAACCGACCTTCTTTAATAAAACGCCTGTTTTGGGAAAAAGGTGTACTTTTTTATATTTTTTCTGTTCGGAATTAATATATGAATGGTTGATTTATCGATTCAAGCAATCATAGTTATATAATACCTGATAGGTTTCATGATATACACAATTTTCTGAAAATTGTTACAACATGCCCCTCGCTCCCCTACTGCGGAAGATTACATAACGGCTAGATAGACTGAAACAAAGCGTGTTTTGCGCGTGTGAAAGAGAAAGAGTGGCTGAGAGTGAGAGAGAAAGTACGAGCGTGATGTGCCCGAAGGGAGGGACGCAGTAGTATGGCCGGCCTGCCACGGAAGAGGCTGTTATCTAGGCGGCTCCAAAGTCCTGGAATGCGCTCTGATAAGATAAGCAGCCCGCTGACAGACCGCCCCGTTACGCAATGCTCACTTGTTTCTCTCGGCTCCGTGTTTACAATCATGACACCTCGTTTCCGGGAACGTCTCCCCCGAGAGATTCCCTGGACACTCTGCCAAGTCCTGTTCGCTAGAGGCCCTTCGCGATCAGTTGAGCTCTTCTGAAAGCCCTTCTTAGAATATACCTTCCTCTTCAAGTGTTCTTCCGCCACATTATCTAAGATTTGCATTGCCATGGACCGTTTCGCTTTATTCATGCGTTATACAGGGAGTGTTTTTTTTTTTTTTTTTTTTTTTTTTTTTAACAGTAAACGTGTTCATAGTATGCAGATACGCGTTCTTGTGAATGTCACATAAGAATACTTCAGTAGTCATAAATGTAAACTTTACAACGGGGCAGAGGTCTGTTCCAGCCAACAAAAAACTTGTTTGTACGTGGCCAAACATGTATGTTGTAAGTCCTACAAAATATATCGAATGTCACCATTCGGTACAGGCCGATAGCAGGCTGCATAATCGATAAATTAACTCCACGTTTGTGTAGAAAATTTAATCCAACATGGAGGGTGACGATAGCACTACCTGCACTTTAAATACAAACAAATATGGCCGTCACCTGGTGGCTAAATCGGTAAACAATACACTAACGCCATCTAGGTGATGTAAAAGTAAACATATGAAATCCAAGATGGCGGCATCCAGCAATGTATATGAACAAATGATAAACGAAAAAAATCTAAGATGGCTGCATACGACGAAATGAGTATGGGTGAGGGCCTGCTAATTTAACCATTGAGAAACATTGGTAGGGGAGGGAAATGTTAAGACAATGTGATTGATTTTTAAAATATTTTTTTATAAATTATAATATTTTAAAATAAATTTTCATATATTTTAAATAATTTATGGGTTCAAGGTTTTTCAAAGTTACAGGGTCAAGCTCAAGATCACCGACATCCAACATGGCGGATAAGATGACTGACAGAACCAAGATGGCTCATGGTTAGGTTTTGACTTCGGACCCTGGACCCTGTGCATCGATTTGGAATAGCACTTGTGAACTATTTACTTTTCTAATAATTTCACAGTTTCACTTGACCGACGGATAAATAAAGTGACCAGGTGCAAGGGTTTGTTAATTTTGGTTATGACGGAAAAATACATATTGTATGTACATAGGCCTACAATTAGACTTTAAGAACCTGTGTCACCTCTTATTCAGAAATTATTAATTTTAATGTCACAAGTGTCAGGGTCATTACCGAAAATGCTTCATCATAGAAGCATTACATTTCATGTTTCTGTGCAAATTTTTATACCTGACTTTTCCCTGGGTGTCATTAGGCGAGAATGTATTAACATGTCCAATTTTGTATTAATTTAATTGTTGCATAAATATGCATTGGCTTTTCATATATTATGTCTGTAATGATTATTAAAGTAAAGTAATGGAGCTTCTATTGCCCCATTCTTCAATAAATAATCGTAAATTGTAATCGGGAAGAAATAAATAATAAATCCAGCAGTGCTTTCAAAAGTGCGCAGTTTACAGTCAAATAGCCAATAGGCAGAGCCACGAGTATTTCGCGAATTCATTCGGAGGCGAGCTAGACTCCAAACACTTGTTCTTTTCTCCTACTGCTGTGATTGGAAGACAGTTGTTTAGACACGCCCCGTTTAACTGCGAGCCAGTAATAAGCAGGAAGCAGTAGTGTGAGTGAGTGTTTAACAGTCCTGTACAGAGGCCTCACTTGATCACAGCAACCAATAAGCAGACGATAATGTCCCGAGTTTATAGAAAGCTGTCCAAAGTAGCTTGCTGCCAGCTCGATCCGCGAGATATTCGGAATTCTACCCGTAGGACGGAAGACACTACGAGCATGACTTGTAGGTCGCGACGTCACGCCAGCAGTTGGTGGGTGTACTCAGCGACACGTGATAACAGCCGGCGGGGGGGGGGGGGGGGGGGGGTGATGAGCGAGGTGGCTAATTGCCTGCTTTGTTCGTCGCGTCGTCGCAAATAAAGATAAGGAGGCGCGTCGCAATCTGCGGGCGGGAACACCTCACTCGCGGCTGAGCTAACATCTTGCCACATATTGTAAGGCCACCTCCGAGCTGGCGTTATGACTACAGGCACCCGAGAAATTCGCGAGTGCAATGTCCTGTAGGCTAGGTTCCACAGTCGTGTGTACACTCGAGCCTCAGATGTGTGTTCATTGGCTGTTTCCCCACAAAATAGCGTGTGTTAACCCACACCTGGCTTCAGAGACCTGCAAAATTCGCGTTATTATTTGAGGACAAGTTAAAACTTCAAACACATGTTTGAAGTTGGACCATATTTTATTTGACACGCCCTGGGTAACTTTGCGCCTATAAATGAACGCTTCACAACTGTGTGCTCCAATCACATGCAGTTCAGTCAGAAAGGGCGTGGCTTCACAGTTATACAGCCGCCAACGGAGAAACGACACGCTGGCTCGAGAGTATACAGTACTGCAGAATTTAGCCTGGTATCAAATAATAATGCGAATTTTGCATGCCCCTGCCTGGCGGTATGGCACTCGCTTCTGTTTACTTCCCAATCTGCTATTGGCTTAGAGTCGTCCAGGGCGTGTCTAATGATCTGTGATCCAATCGCAAAGGCGATCTGAAATGAACTCGCGAAATTTTCCGATCCCTAGATATAGGCTATTCACGGTAAACTGAGCACATTTGAAAGCCGTGCAGAAGATCTGCTTGTATTTACGTTGCGTATTCTTCCGCCTTATGTAAAATTAACAGTCATGGGTCTCATCACTTTATTCATTCGTCGGACAAGTGAAACTGTGAAATTATTAGAAAAGTTAATATTTAATAAATCTGCTTATTTTTATACTCCGATGCATGAAAAAACACAGAAAGCGAAAGAAATAATTCGAGTTATCATAAATGGTTGCCTAACACTTTTTATTCGATGTTAAGATATGCAACTACTTCCCATCTATCGTTATCAACTTTACCGGACGCGTGTCATTAACGTATGCAGTTAGGGGCGTTTACTTTTTTTCTAAGGTTGATTTGAAAAGTGCTAACTTTATCGTGAACAGCCTTTATCAACTGTTTATTGGTCGATTGTAGTGGTAGTAAAAGGCGGTCGTTGGGGCGCACAATTTATTGCACGTTTGTTATTGGCTCATTTATCTCCAGGAAGTGTGTGAATTCCAACTTGTCTAGAAATGAACCCGCGAAATTCTCGGGTCTCCAACGACCCACACCTCACCCCGCCTCACCTGCAGTAGTTAGAACCACCTTTTTTTTTTTTTTTCGCGAAAATATTTGCGCCGGGGCTTGACTCCAGTATCCTATGTGCACATTTGCGGTCTTCACTTGACTTCTGGCCGCTTGTCTTTGTGTGAAGACAGTTACGTGAGTAAGCGAATCAGGATTAAATTACTGAAATACTGACCGTCCGTGAATCGCGGGCAGGCAGATACGCGTACAGGCCGTTCACGATAAAGTGAGCACTTTCGAAGCCCTAGTTACTTTTTTCTTTCAAACAATTTATTTCCTTCCACCACTTGTTAATGTAAACCCTGCCATGTGAGTAATAAACACAGTGTATACATTTATCATACCCAAAACCATAAGTCCGAGGCCACAATGAAATTTATTAGTTGGTTATTATGTCTGACGAAACAGCTTCAAAAAGTGCTCACTTTACCGTGAACGGCCTATAACAATTCAAATGAACCACTCACGAAAGTGGCTCTGAACTAAAGTGTTCTGGAACAGAACTCGTTCCGAAATCTTTTCTCGATAAACAGTTCCCCCCCCCCCCCCCCCCTAGGTGTAGACTATTCGCGGTCTCTTCAGATTTTTAAAAATCAAACCTCTGAAAAATCACCCCATGCATGATGTTTTTGTTTTTTCATAATTATGTTATGTATCACAAGTGTTACTATGTACCTGCGCGTTCAAGGTCAAGAAGCGGGTAGCGATACGGGCGACACTAACAGGCACGCCTAGTGCCTCACCGCCCCTACGCGCAAGGCGGCAGTATTTCCGTCGTGGCCCTGAACTGTGCAAATCAGATCTGTAACAGTGGGATTTTGTTACGTGCAATGAAAGCCCACATATTAAAGTACGCCGGTTTATTTGTACTTCTATCTTGCCGCTTAAAGAAACTGCATAGAAAAGCTTTAAATATGCATTATTCGACCATTTTCAAGATTTTTTTTTTCTCCGTGAGTATACTTCTGTTAAAAGTAAAAACATAGCGGCGCATGTTTTTTTTTTTTTCAGCGAAAAGTCGTATTTACAGATCATATTATATTTACTGAGATACGCGAAAACGCGCAAACAACGATTTCAAAAAGAATGTTTCAATGCACATTCGTCTTAACATAAAAGTACCTTATCTTTGGTTTAGTTGAAGTTTTAATTATATTTTTGATATAAATAGTTATACCACTTATAATTAATCTGAATAACAACATGGCGAAAATATGTGTTGGTAATGGCTAGTAAGAAATAGTTCTTATGCAGAATAGCCTGTTATTAGACTGAGTGCGCGCGAATGCGGCACGCTGTTCCTTTGGTGTAATGTTTGCATGAGGCGGAGGAATATCCTGGAAATAGAACTTTAGCAGGGCTTCAGAAAAGTTGTAAGTAACCGTGACTTACTATATAAAGACTGTTCACGGTAAAGTGAGCACTCTTGAGAGCAGCCTTCGAAAAAAACTACATAGCAGCTCCCAGTTAAGTTGGCAGCAGTTTAATGAAAATAGTTCTAAGACTTGACGTTTTGCGAGTGTAATGTTTAAAGGTATTGCTACTGGTTTAAGACAATGTTTAATATTTTATACACATAATATTATACACCATAGTCCATCTACAGTTGCTTCGATATTTTTGAAGCCCTGCTTAAGTTCTATTTTCAGAATGTTCCTCCGCCTCGTGCAAACAAAGCTGGTCCTGCCTACCATGCCGGTAGCCGCAGACTTCAAACGGGGAATCAATACTAAACGAAATTCCTTCTCATTGCGTCAAATTCGAAGATATTCCAAACAAAAAACATTTTGACGCTACTTTCTCAGAGAATATCGCTATATAAAATTATTTTTCAAATATGTGATTTATGCATTTAAAAAAAATGTAAATTTCAGTATTACATTCCAGGAAAAAAAAACATTAAACAAAATAATTGGCAAGATGTCTTAACGTAGCAACATTCCTTAAGAAATTTCACGTAGAATACTTTTTGTTTGAAATATGTATATACGAGTAATATTAGCCGTATTAAACTGGGAATGTTATGAACGTGTTGACATCCAGTGGCTTGTGGTGAACTGTTGCAAGGTAAGGTGTGTTTTGCTGTGTGCTCTACCTAATCGCTTGCTAGTTTACACATCAGCCACTTAAACGTAGTAGAGCAGCTGACGTCACAGCACCTGTGTAATGGATGCCTCGCCACTCTCTCGTGAGTGGCCGCAATACATTCTGTTTCCTCCGGCCCCACTTTGGTTCCTGCTGCGTGTACCGAGTGTGTACAGGGATTGAGCAAGCACCAGCTCACCTTGCAACACTTCACCACACGCCACTGGTGACATCACTCATAATGATATATATATATATATATAATATATATATATATATATGCAAAATCCGCGGTATTATTTGAGGACAATTTAAACTTTAAACACGTGTACCTTTGCAACATGTTTGTCATTGGACCGTACTTTTTGTGACACGCCCTGTGTAACTATGCGCCTATAAATGAACGGTTCACAACTGTGTGCTCCAGTCACGTGCGGTTCAGTCAGAAAGGGCGTGGCTTCACAGATATACAGCAGCCAACGGAGAAACGACGCCGGCTCGAGTGTATACAGTACTGTGGAGTTTAGCCTGGTTCCAAATAATAAAGCGAATTTTGCATGTCCCTACTCATAACAAGTTTTCAGACACAGCAGGCCCACAGGGCACTGAAAGGGGAACACAGAACCTAGTTCGCGGCTTGAAAATAGGAAATTCCATAATTCTCGGTCCAGCTAACGGCCGGGAACGAGGAGGTGGAAGCGAATAGGAAACGGCTGCCATTCCTACGGGAATTGCCTGATCACGATTCACGGTAAGTTACGACTCGTCCGCGGCCGAGCTTCTTACCTACCTCTTGATTGGCGGGATCCGCTTCCCTACCTTTCAGAATGCTCTCTGGGAAATGCGAGCCGACTGCTCCGGACATGTTTCTCATAACGCTGCTGGGCGACGCTACAGTTACGTTAAAATCCTGTTTCATGAGCGTGTCGTGTAATTTTTTTTTTTTTAATCAAAATTTCACGATTGGCATTTTTTAAACATAAAATCGACGTGTTTCTATTGCTTTGAATAAGAAAACTGGCAGCAGGGTCAGCATGGATGAGAGGAGGCTAGTGCCATGGCAGGTCCAAAGCACTGATGAAATGGCAGAACAAAGACGGGGGAGGAAGCGGCAGTGTCCCGAGAAAAACTCCATACCCCGGCCGTGTACGCCTGCATATTGCCCTCTTGAAAATATCTCAAGACTAAAGGCGAGGTGGACCGATCTCACTGGCTGCGCACAACCAATTGCATTGTCCCAACATTGAACAGCTTTTCTGCCAGCACGTCTAGCGAAAAAGGCATGGGTTGGATTTTACGTCAGGTAACTGATTTGTAAACAAATTGTTTCAGATGTATGTGTACTTCCTCTGACCAATCTGTAATGCAGTTTGATTTAATTCAAGTTGGTAAAAGTGTTTTATTCATTTAATAGCGCATGTCATTTTAAAATTAAGATACAAACAAACGCTTTCATCACTGTTGACTAGAGACCTGCAAAATTCGCGTTATTATTTGAGGAAAGTGTAAACTTAAAACACTTATACTTTTGTAATTCGTTTGTTATTGGGCCATGCTTTAATCGACACGCCGCTGGAATCTCTGCGTCAATAAATGAACACTTCACGATCGTGTAGCCCAATCACGTAGAGTTCACTGAGAAAGGGCGTGACTTCACATTTGGGCAGCAGCCAATGAGGGAACGACGTAGACTAGAGTATATACAGTACCGTGAATTTTAACTTGAAGCCAAAAAAATAACGCGAATTTTGTAGGTTCCTACTGTTGACCATGTGACTGTGACAGTTGTGTTCCTTTGGAGTGGGTCAATGTTGGGTACATGCGCATAAGACGAAATAGCGGTCTACTTTTTCTTTAGTCTATGCAGAAACCCTCGAAAAGTTCCCGCCCGCATGGACCTGGGACGGGATCGAACCTCGCACTCCAGCTGTGGGACGATACTGTTACGTGTCGCGGGTTTGCGCGGCTGTGTCCACGGCTTGCCCGGCTGTCCATGGCTTGCCCGGCTGTCCATGGCTTGCCCGGCTGTCCATGGCTTGCCCGGCTGTCCATGGCTTGCCCGGCTGTCCATGGCTTGCCCGGCTGTCCATGGCTTGCGCGGCTGTCCATGGCTTGCCCGGCTGTCCATGGCTTGCCCGGCTGTCCATGGCTTGCCCGGCTGTCCATGGCTTGCCCGGCTGTCCATGGCTTGCGCGGCTGTCCATGGCTTGCCCGGCTGTCCATGGCTTGCCAGGCTGTCCATGGCTTGCCCGGCTGTCCATGGCTTGCCCGGCTGCCCATGGCTTGCCCGGCTGTCCATGGCTTGCCGGCTGTCCATGGCTTGCCCGGCTGTCCATGGCTTGCCGGCTGTCCATGGCTTGCCCGGCTGTCCATGGCTTGCCAGGCTGTCCATGGCTTGCCCGGCTGTCCATGGCTTGCCCGGCTGCCCATGGCTTGCCCGGCTGTCCATGGCTTGCCCGGCTGTCCATGGCTTGCCCGGCTGTCCATGGCTTGCCCGGCTGTCCATGGCTTGCCCGGCTGTCCATGGCTTGCCCGGCTGTCCATGGCTTGCCCGGCTGTCCATGGCTTGCGCGGCTGTCCATGGCTTGCCCGGCTGTCCATGGCTTGCCAGGCTGTCCATGGCTTGCCCGGCTGTCCATGGCTTGCCCGGCTGTCCATGGTTTGCCCGGCTGTCCATGGCTTGCGCGGCTGTCCATGGCTTGCCCGGCTGTCCATGGCTTGCCCGGCTGTCCATGGCTTGCCCGGCTGTCCATGGCTTGCCCGGCTGTCCATGGCTTGCCCGGCTGTCCATGGCTTGCCCGGCTGCCCATGGCTTGCCCGGCTGTCCATGGCTTGCCCGGCTGTCCATGGCTTGCCCGGCTGTCCATGGCTTGCCCGGCTGTCCATGGCTTGCCCGGCTGCCCATGGCTTGCCCGGCTGTCCATGGCTTGCCCGGCTCGTGAGAACGAGTATGAAGGAGAGTCGTTGTGAGAAAACTGCGGCAGGCGATCGGGAGGCGTAGTGTCAGTTTCAAAGCCAGGCCGACAAGATACTATTCTGCGGCACCGGCACGGCGCTTTGTGCCCGTGCCCTGGGTGGGGTGCTTTTTTCCTCGCTTATCGAAGAATCTCCTGGATTACTGACCAAGGTTCTCGGCGCACCTCGGGGATTTTTTGAACCTTCCAGACTGTATCTACGTGTGACGGGTCTCATGGCCGGGAGATTTTGAGTTGAGTTGGTGTGGCCGAGTGGATGACTGGCGGGATTCCGAGCCAGCGGCGTGGTCAGCTGTGGGTGAAGGAAGGAGGCGACTGCGCGTGTCAACGTTTTGAAGGACGTGTCTGGAGCCTGGACTCTTGTACCAAGTGCGTGAGCGAAAGACATTTAACTGACGGAAACAGATACACTGAACACGTGATAATAATTGGTGCGAGTTAATTGACTGTGATCAAGTGAGACATCAAGAAAGACCTTAATTAAAGTTGAAATAAACATTAAATATTGCGCTCACTGTTAAATAGAAATAGAATAAAAGTGGAGACAGCTAAGTAATGTTGTACATAGTAGCAGGGTGAGTAAATTAGAAATCAAACGTTGTTTCTTTTATTTATAAATTTATTTATTTTTATTAAGACCTCCATCCCTTACGAACTCAGATACGCCCTTCACATGCAAAAATATCAATTAACATCATAAGCGTGTGCATTATGTTAATATAATACATACGCACACGCCCTGGTGCGTTAGGCTAAAATCTATGAAGGTGTCGGGGGATGACTTGCAGAGAGAGCGGGATTTAGGGGAAGGCAACAGGAGCTTTCACTAATTAAGGTTTTTGCAACTTAGTAATGAAACCACGATTTATTAATTACAGTTAGAATTTGTAGCCGAAAAAAACTAAATAACGTAAACTGCACTGTAAGACAAAACGAGGCTCATTTCCGGATGTAGAAATATCTAGTGGTGTTAGTCATCGTCGCCCCACGACCTCCACTCATTTAGTTCTGTCCTGCTTACAGATTACACTAAAGTCGAACCTACATCTCGGTAAAGGCACATACACATACCCGCGCCTTACCCACAGTTAGGCTCTAGAACCACCATGTACCATAAGCTGGCGCCATAGCCAACCTCACACTTTAATTTGGAATTTCCACCGTTCTAATAACTTAAGGGTAGGCTTCACCATGCATGGGAGTATAGGGAATTAAATGCTAAATTCGGACAAACATCTCTGTCTTTTTTTGTAGTAGTATTTTCAACTAAAGATTTTTTTTGTTAGAGATTTAACGCATCTAGATTTGTAAATACATCAAATTTAATTTTTAAATACACCTTTTAATTGATTTCAAAATCATACAATTTTATAAATAACAAAAAAAAATAAAAAATAAAAAAAATTAAAATTTTGGTTTACAAATGTAAATGCGTTCTATCCCTAAAAAATAATCTTTAGTTGGAAATTCTAAAACAAAAAACGACTTACAGATATTTGTCCCAATTTAGCATTAAATTCCCTATACATTTATGTTTGGTGAAGCCTGATCTTAAACACTGATCCTTCACGAAACACCGATAAACGTTTTCTTTCTAACAATGCAATGAATTCAATGCTTTAGTGACGTATGAGTCATTTCTCGCGGATTAATAGTCAGATAGGACCTCAGCTGTGAGACCGCTCTCCTCTTTCAGTTTCCAGCGGGGACAATCCCGGAATTTCCCGCGTGGGAAACGTGACGGACGTTGCCTCAACCCATGTGTTTCCTCTAGATACTCCGACAAGTATAGCAACAAACTTTCCTCCGAACTCTGCAAGACAGTTAGTGTAAGTATGCCGTCTTATTACCTTTCTGCTGTTGAGCGGCGGTTCGGCTGTACCTATATTTATAGGCGGTTCACGGTAAAATCAGCACTTTTGAAAGCTCTGCTTATATATCTACTTGTATGCACGTTGTATATTTTCCCACCTTATTAACATTGCCATGGGTCTCCTCACTTTACTCATGCGAGGGTCATGTGAAACTGGAATTATTGGGAAAGAAAATATTTTTTCAAATCTGGTCATTTTTATACTTCGGTGCATTAACAAAAAAAAAAAAAAAAAACCAGAAAGCGAAAGAAATAATTCTAGATGTCACAAATAATTACCTAACACTTTTTATTCGACGTTATGATATGGAACTACTTTCATCCATCGTTACCAACTTTACTGGCGAATGTCACTCAGTGCTTCCGTTAAAATACATGCAAGTAGGAGCAGTGATTTTTTCTAAGGTTGATTTCAAAATTTCTCACTTTATGTCGTGAACAGCCTTTAATTATCTCAATCTCAGTGGTAGGGATATTAGTAATCCGTCCACAGAAACTAGCTACCAGAATTAATTGCCTGAACCCGTTTCAGACTCATTTTAATTTGTCGTGAGGAAGGAATTTTTAGTGTGTGCTGTACTGCAGCTGACATTGCTTATTTCGTTATCGCGAGTGGGCGGTAATCTTTGTACTCGGCTATACTGACACGAACTTGCCAAAACGCAGAACACCAGTACGGTTAACGAGTGATACCCGCGGGGAAAGTGATTTGCGAAGCTCCGTGTATTTTGAGAATTGTTTTGCCAGAAAGTTGGGCGTCGCGTTCCTCCGTGCACACGAGCCGACGTCGTTCGCCCGTAGGTTACTCGTACTGTGTTTAAAACATGCGATCTAGTGGTATGGAGTAGAACTATTTCCGAGCTCCATTTATGTGTTCAAAACGGAAACTTTAACTACCGTTGGTGGGATATACTTTCTGTTTGCATATAATTGCGTCAGTTGGTATCCACATTTTGGAGACTGTTTTAGAACTCTGTTTAACTACTAGATTACAGAAAGGGGCATGGCAACGTAAAAATGGTAAAACGACGCATACATATTACGTAAATTCACACGACTACTTTGCAAAAGAACTGATCTGATCCTGTCGGTAATGTTACTTGGTAAAGCATTGAAAGATTTAAAAAAAATTGTGATTTTACTTTTGTGTAAGTGGGAAAAGAGAGAAGAGACACACACTGCGCCGGGATTGAACTCGGACTCCCTTTCCACTTCGTTTATAGGCCATTACTATACCATCTGCGCTACCAAGTCATGTTGAAAAATAAGAGGAAAATTATGTCATAGTTCTTATCGAAAGTACGAAGATTTAAATTGCATGCCCTTTTCGTTTTTGGTTTGATTGGTACCGTTAGGATTGTTAAAACGAATAGTATACATGAGTGCACTCTTCACCACATTATATGCAGTTTAAATTTTCAAACAGAGCGCTGTGATGATTACATGAAAACGAAATGAAAGACGTAGAAACGGAATGAAAGGCTGAATGTTCACACTACCTCGTAAAGTGGCGTTTGAAATACGAAGCACATTTTAGAAAATATCTTGTATTGGTTTTGTTAGTTTAATCGTTATTTTACTTGATACACGTTGTTTAACGGCCATTTTTAAACGTTTTTTGACAGACATTTTTACACGCTTTTAAACTGATCCATCAGTCGAAAAACAAACCACTGAAAAAAAAAAGAGTTAGTGAATCGGTGGTAAATGTCACTGAATCAATAAGTGAAGGAAATTTCGGCATTTTCTCACTGATTCATCAGTTAAATTCACTGAAGTGACTGTTGAATCAATCAGAGTACTGTTGACTGATTGAAACAATGAAATAATCTCTGACTCGGATTAAGAGTGTACAACGTAGATCATGGATCTCGGGGAACTTCAGTAAATATTAATTTTTCCTATTCGAGTTCACAGGGCCTGCTAGGTATAGGCTGTTCACGGTAAAGTGGGCACATTTTATGGCCGCGAAGTTCCTTTGAGCTTTTTAAAATCTTTTTGTCTATTGTTCATATGAAAACTGCCGTGTGACTAGTACACACAATGTCCACATTTTATAGCCCTCGTAAGTTAACATATCAAGCCATGATAAAATATTTTATTGTGCCTACCGGGCGAGCTTTGATTAAGTGCTCACTTTATTGTGAGTAGCCTATATGTATGATAGGGGGCCCGAGTGGTGTAGCAGTCAGACTATTCGCCCCTCATCTAGGCGAACTGGGTTCGATTCCCGGATTTTCGCGTGGCCGGGTCGGCGGGTTTTCTCGGGGATCTCCGATTTCCCCCGCCCTAGAATTCCGGCGCTGCTGCGTACTCGCCTCATGGGGAAGCGATCGCTCACGCGTCTCTAGCCCCGCGTGTGGAAGACACGGACCGCCATATATCGGGGAAACTTGCCGCGGAGACTTGTCACTTTCTCCTGTCGCCGCCCGCGAGGACGCCTGCCTGCCTGCCTGCCTTCCTGTCTTCATTGCACTCGGCCTGGAGTCTGTGTATAGTACATTCGTGGTTTATTCATGAAAAATCACCCCATGTATGACGTGTTTGGTTATTACCTACACTGTAAAAAATTTCTGGCAAACTTCCTAAACGGTAATGGAAGTTTTTAACCTTAAACACTGTATGGAAATAATACCACACAACATGCTGTAGATATACGAATGTTTAGCGTCGCTACTGTACAAAGTTGGGAACTCACATATCCATTTGAATATTTCCTGAGCAAATGTAGTATAGATAGAATGAATGTATAGGGGGAAAAAATTACAACTCCCGCTTTCTCGCTAAGTAAATGATTCCTTAGAGTACGCCATGCATGACAACCGTTTTATACATTTTATTTATAAATTATAACATTTAATTTATAACAAGTATGAGTAGAAACAGTGAGAAAACATGTGGTTTGGTGTTGGTAGTGCCTTGTAAGAAGTAGTTTTCAAGCAGAATATAATTATAAATGAGCGCGGGCGAATTGAATTAGGTGCGTTGCCCTTTGGTTTTATTTTCTAGACCTAGTTAAGCCTTGTTTACACGAGGCGGGGGACTATTCCGAAAGTATAACTTTAGCAGGTCTTAACAAAGTATGAAGTAACCGTGGATGAATTATGTAAGATTTATTCCTCTCAGGTTGGGAAGCTCAATGCTTTTAGTTTGGCACCTAAAATTTTCGCCGTACTAGTGTCGCATGTGTACGTGATTTTTCCATTTTGATTGGAAGTAAATAATGGGATAATTGCAATTTTCATAAAATAAATATAATTGTGTAAAATTAATCCGCTTTGCTTTGTCGTACGTCAATAATAAAATTGGTTCTTCGCACCGCAGTGGAAATATAATGAAATATGTTCATATTTTGTTTAATACTTTGTCGTAAATTGGATTTATCAAAACCTCATCTTAAACAATTGCTTTATTTAAATAGAACAACTGAATATTTTCAGGACTTTCTTGCGCAGAAAAGTACAAAGTCCTATTGACAGCTGTATTAATCCCTCGCTTAATTTTGCAGCTTTTTTTTTCAACTGAATTAAGTTTGCCAAACACAATTTCTGAGTTTAAGTGAGAGATTTGGGCTCTTAACAACGAGGTCTTTAGAGTCGATGAGGGCGAAATGATGTAACGTAGCAAAGGCAGGGGGGACCGGGAGATCCCCTAGAAAACCCGCCGACCAGCGGCACGATTCCCACTTGCGAAAATTGGGGAGTTTCGCGGCTGGGGCGTTGGGGACTCATTAGCGCTCAGGCCATTGGGTCTGAGTAATTAGTAATTCAAGGTAATGGAAATGTAATGTGGAGCTACCCACTAGTGCCATGACAATTTAAGATGGTGCCACAGACTACGGGAACGTCCCTTAACGTGGTTCTCTGCTGTGTCCGATCCATTGAGTGTGTATTCGTGGCGGCAAGCTGAAGGAGGCCTGGAGGGTAAATCTCCCCTTCGAAGAGTCGACGCACCGAGCTCCGGCACTGCCCAGGAAACACAACAGTGGTTGGGTAGTGCCTTGGCAGGACCAGGGATACATCTGGGTGTTTGGGTCCTAGATTAGGGCGCGGGAGTGGATGGCGCATACAGTATCAGTTCGGAGCTCGGAGCTGTCAACTGGGAATCACCCTGGCTGATGGTGCTGAAGCCAGCACCAATTGAATCCCAACTACAGCACTCTCCTTCCACTAGTCTTTCATCTTTGCTTATAAAACACAAGTTCCAACCTCTGTTTCTCGTAGCATAATTTTGAATTCTTTCCTGTCGACAGGGTTTTTACGTTGTCTTTGGTGGTTTTTCGCAGTTTCTTCTTAGTTATAAGTTTTAACTATAGGTACACTCAGGGAGGTATTTATGGCCCCAATCGCCGGCCATGGCTGCCCAATCCCTCTCTGCCGCGATGTATGTCTCCTTGCATGGCTTCCTTTCCTTGTATGCGTAAGGGGTTAGTCCTGAGATGCAACAAGATCCAGCCCTACCCACCGGGCTTCCACTTAACACTTAGTAATAGAGTAGTTAGAAAAAAAATATTGTCAACTGGGATGCTAGCTGAATGCACCTTCGCTCTGATTGAGCGCATATCAACCCTTGTCCACGGGGATCCGCTGGTGTGTTGCTGGTATACCCCATTTGGAGGTCGGGCACAGACGTTTGGCGAGTTTTACCCCAAAATGGTGACCGGGAAGTGGCTATGCCGTAGTGTTGATACAGTTTCCGTACTCACGCACTCTTCTCTGTTGCATTACATACCCAATATTAATTTTAATAAACGTATTTGTAATGTGCGGAATTATTTATACCAAGCATTAAAGATGTTTCCGTCTGCTTTTATAAAAAGCCTTCATTTATGATTTTCGCCCCGTGGCGATACTTCAGCCATTACTATCGAGTATAGGCTGTTCACGGTAAAGTGAGCACTTTTGAGGCACAAGTTACTTTTTTCCTTTCGGCCCTTTTTTTTATACTTTAACCACGTCTTTAAAATAAATATTGTCATGTAAGTAATAAACACATTGTGGTTTTCAAAAGTGCTCACTTTACCGTGAATAACCTATATCGGTGAGGCCTACCCGACACGTACTCCGTCTTGAACAGTTCTGGTTAATTGGTGCGTTTTGTTCCCCCGGAAAGGAAACAAAACTACTTTTTTTCTAACTGCAAACACAATCTTGTATGCGCAAAAGTATTATTATATTATAAAAGTTTAAAATACGCAATTAATAATTCTAATTGGTGCGTTTCATCTTGAACAATTCTGGTTAATTGGTGCGTTTTGTTCCCCCGGAAAGGAAACAAAACTACTTTTTTTCTAACTGCAAACACAATCTTGTATGCGCAAACGTATTATTATATTATAAAAGTTTAAAATACGCAATTAATAATTCTAATTGGTGCGTTTCATCTTGAACAATTCTGGTTAATTGGTGCGTTTTGTTCCCCCGGAAAGGAAACAAAACTATTTTTTTTCTAACTGCAAACACAATCTTGTATGCGCAAACGTATTATTATATTATAAAAGTTTAAAATACGCAATTAATAATTCTAATTGGTGCGTTTCATCTTAAAAAATGACAAAATACTGCCCGAACTATTTTCTGGCGTTGTCATACTGTGACCCTTTTAGACAGCCAATCATTGTGATTTTGTCTCGGGAAATGTTATCTCTGCTGGCACCTTGAAATGGCAATGGCAGTTGATCGAACACTTTTGGTACCGATATAATCGCCGACTTAAGCTGACAGTATTGACGACACGGATATACGAATTATTTATCTCGGAAATGTTGTATTTAATTGCAACGACAAGGCGATAGCCACGCTGTAATTAAGACGAATTTACTACCCTCACGCCAGAGCCGCCTTGTTTAGGGGATAGTGCTGACTAAGCCGAGCAGTGCAAACTTTCTCACTGGGAAGCGTTCCACTCCCAGGGAATTGTCTGTAACTTTCTCTGCACATTCACACAAGTCTTGATACAACTGAAAACAAATACGCTACCGCAGGTGTTCTTCTCTCAGGGCTGTTTTGTGTGGTAAAGGCTGTTCACGATAAAGTGAGCACTTTAGAAATGAACCTTATAAGAATGACACTGCCCCTGCATGCACATATTTTAATGGGTGCACTGAGTGACATCCGCCCAGTAAAGTTGGCAACGATGTATGGAAAGTAGTTCCATATCTTAACGTCGAATAACAAGTGTTAGGTAACCATTAGTGATAGCTTAAAATGATTTATTTCGCTTTGTTTTTTTTTTTTTTTAATTCACCGAAGAGTAAAATGAGCAGATTTGTAAATTATTTTCGTTCTTGATAATTTTACGGTTTAATTTGATCGACGCATGAATAAAGTGATGAGGCCCATGGCAATGTAATTTTTACATAAGACGGAGGAATACACAATGTGTATACAAGTAGATCATAAGCAGAGCTTTCAAAATTGCTAATTTTACCGTGAACAGCCTATAGTTGCTTGTTGACCGTGGGACGAGACGAATTACATTTCTCAGGCTCGTCAAAAAGTAAGCGAGTCCCTAATTTGTCGATCACGGGCGTGGGCGACTGTTGCTTCAATTAAATCTACTTATGCGGCCAGCCTGTAATTTTCGATTTCTTTTCTCTGTACATATTTCACCGAACTTTCTCAGTTAAGCTCGCGACGAGAATTCTCATTCTAGAATTTCTTTGCTTAGGCCTAAGACCAAACACCAACGTGAGTTAGTTTATTTCTCTTCCGTACAAAAACGGATTTTATAAAGGCACAAATAATTTTATTTAAGCATATTTCTTTTAATAGGTCCATCATGTGTAACGTTAAAAAATAATATAAAAAAATAGGAAATAAATGTTATTTTGTAATACCCATCTTCTAATCAGGATCCGAATTTGATGGGTGATGGATAGGAGAGCGTTCATATTAAGGTATTGGAAATGACTGGAGAGAAGCCACTTAGCTGGCCGGTTTCGAACGTGCTTACGCCCTTACGAGTCTCTATCGCACCCGGATGACCCAAACGGTTTTAGTTAATGGCGGGGGTTTAATTTTGAAGGCAGTTATTTAATAATTTATTACTAATTTAAACCTATCTACCTTTTATGAAAATAACTCTTAAAAAATTATTTCCATAAAGGGTAGATAGGTTCAAATTAGTAATAAATTATCAAATAACTTCCTTCTAAATTAAACCCTCTCCCTCAAATAAAACAAAATTTTAATTTAATTTAACTGATTATGTAACAGAGTTCACGACTTTTAATTGGGATCAATGTGGGGGAGGGGGGATTTAAAAGATGTCCAACGATCCCCTTTTCGGCTACTACCGGGTAAGATAAATGAATAACTTTATATATAGGAAGAACATTAATTAACGTTAATTTAAAAGATATAATAGAGTTCAGTTATGACCAATGGCCGAGCACTGATCAAATTTGTAATTTCTTTGCTGTTGTCATAACGTTCAGTTCGGAATAGTCTTTAGACGTGCCACAGAAATATAGGGTCACCGCTTAAAGTCGCATTCAAGCGCGTTGGCTACGGAGAGACGGCACGCTATATAGCGTCAGATTGAACTATAGTGTGAATGGCGCGCGCTGTTGCCAGGTGCCTTCAGCTTTGCGACGTAACTGGCAGGCTGAGTAACAAATGGGAGGCGGAGGTAACACCCTGATTAAGAGAATTTTATCTGTTTACCTCCCGGATAATTCTCGAAGGATTCCAATCCTGCGACGCAAAGCTAAGCGGCTACTTTGAAACTGAAACCTGTGAGAAACCCGAGCATTGTGATTGGACGGCGCGTAAAAAAGGCAACCTATCAGGCAACAGCGCACGCAGGAACAAGGACAGCGTTGACAGAAATTGTGTATTGGAAAGACTGTCTATACAGGTGATTCTCAATTAGACCGACAAACTTCGGGAGGTTATTCTTCATGAAAAACTAAAAGGGTAACATATGTGATACTTTATACCTAAACCGAATATTAAGGGAGATATGAGCCTTTAAAAAATGACGTTTTAAACTGTATTTGTGCAAAATATCGGCAATGAAGTGAAATACAATGGTAACTCTCGGAACATAATTGTATGTTATCGGGATCTTCAACATAAAAGCCGATATTTTGCACAAATACTGCGTAAAATGTCGATTTTTAAACCTCCCTTAATATTCGGTTTAGGTAAAAGTGTCACATATATTTTCCTTTTACTTTTCCATGAAGAATCATATCCCGAAGTTTGTCGATATAATTAAGAATCATTCTGTATAGTTGAGCGCATATAGCGTAGAGCTGACAATTAGGAACACGTGATTTTCGCGGAAAGATTTACGCGCAGCCTAGATTTAAGTATTCTACTTGCACACCCTGAGCTTTCCTTTATTTATTGGGGCCGCGGTGGTGTGGTGGTCAGAATACTCGCCTCCCACCGATGTGAACCGGGTTCGATTCCCGGCGGGGTCGCTCCTCGGATCTTCGCGTGCGGGAATCGTGCCGGACAATGCCGCTGGATCTGCGAGTTTCCTCGGGAATCTCCCATTTCCGCCGCGCTTGCATTCCGGAGTAGCTTTACCCTCACCTCGCTTCATCCCATCGGCTCTCAAGACCTCTGTGTTAAGAGCCATCCTAACATCTTCACCGTCATATCTTTAGTAGGTACATAACTGCGATGATCGAGACTGATTTTGAGATATACTGATGAAAATTTGCAGAAGGTATAAATTGCCTCAATTTAACGTGCAAATGCAATTGAGGTATATTTCATTGCCTCATGCCATATGCACAGAATGGTTGAGGACCTGTAGGACCTCCTCATTATTGTGATATCCGAACACACTCTACTATTTCGCATAGTTGTAGCTTCGGTTGAGAGTAGATAAGAACTTAGAAAGAAAAAAAACCGTATGTTTCTGTAAGGTTAAAGATGATCGCATACACTTTGTATGCGATCCAATAACAAACCTAGGAGAGAACGATCGAATCCCTTACTACTTAATCAAGGGTAAAACTCGCTGTTCTCTGGGGGAGTAGTTGATAGAAAATTAGCCGATGCTCAGGTTAAAGAATTGTGAAGCCTACCTTGCAAGGTCAAAGAACCCGCGAATTCTCGTTGTCCCGAATTACGAGTCATATATCTTGTGGGTGTAGAACTGTCACCGATTACGGTATCTACAGCCCAACTGGTTTGTGACATCAACGTTTCAAAAGAAAGTTGACCGAAAGTAGTCGCAAGTTGCTAAAGGCTGTCTATAGTAAAGTGAGCACTTTTGAAATCAACCTTTGAAAAAGGTCACTGCTCCTGATTTAATTTATTTTAACAGACGCACTGAGTGACATGGGCCCAATAAAGTTGGCAGCGATGGATGGAAAGTAGTCCCATTATCTGAACGTCGAATAAAAAAAGTGTTAGGTAACCATTTGTGATAACTTAAATTATTCCTTCCGCTTTCTGTTATTTTTACGCATCGAAGTATAAAAATGACCAGATTTGTAAAATATTTTCTTTTCCAATAATTTTACAGTTTCACTTAACCGACGCATGGATAAAATGATGAAGTCCATGGCAATGTTAATTTCACATAATGCGGAAAAATACGCAACGTACATAAAAGTAGATCTTAAGCAGGGCTTTTGGAAGTGCTCATTTTACCGTGAATAGCCTATAACGTATTGTCACGTGACGTTGGTCGGCACCGCGCGGGCGAAAGAGCATGATGACGGGAAGTCGTCATGTGATAATGGCATAGCGCGCAGATAATGTTTAGAACGGCAGCGCGTGCGATCATGACTGTCATTTTCAGAGCGTGCCGACGCAATTATCTCTTTAGCGGCGCCAGCTGCTTACCCTGACCGATATCTGAAGAATGCTCAGGATTACTGATCTAGTCTCTCAGCGCAACCCGGGTTGTGTTGAACCCTCGAGATGGCCAGGGCCGACGCTATTTAAGACCGCTGGTGCATGGAAGCAGTATATTTATATAATTCGTGTCATAACGTGTTTCACAGCGGATTTTTCAAGATTTCTGGCACTCCAAGACGTAAATAACAACTTTTAGCACCTACTTACGGAGTTAGATATGTACTGCCGTTATTATTCTCAGAGCACTGATTGCAGATAAGAAAACAAAAATCCTTTCTTTTCTTCCATCAGTGCTCCGAGAATAATTATGGCGGTGAATATCTAATAACGTAAGAAGGCGCTAAAAGTTGTTATTTACTTCTTGAAGTGCCAGAAAAAAAATGGCTGTGAAATAAGTTATGACACAAATCATATAAATATATTGCGTTCATGCACCAATAGCCTTAATTGTGACCGGCCGTCCGAGAGAGGAGTTGAGTTGTAGCCTGAGTTCTGTGTTGGAGTGGCTGAGTGGATGACTGGCGGGATTCCGAGCGATAGAAGAACGAGCGGCGTGGTTAGCTGTGGGTGAAGGAAGGAGGCGACTGCGCGTGTCAACGTTTTGAAGGACGTGTCTGGAGCCTGGACTATTGTACCAAGTGCGTGAGCGAAAGACATGACCGATGGAAACAGATACACTGAACACATGATAATAATTGGTGCGAGTTAATTGACAGTGATCAAGAGAGACATTGAGAAGGACGTTAATTAAAGTTGAAACAAACATTATATATTGCGCTCACTGTTAAATAGAAATAGAATAAAAGTGGAAACAGATAATTTATGTTGTACACAGTAACAGAGTGAATAAATTAGAAATCAAATTTAGTTTCTTTTATTTATTTTTTAAAATGAAGATCTCCATCCCTCCCAAACTCAGATACGCCCCGCAGGCATCACACATGCAACAGTATGAGTAAAGTGACAGGCACCATGGCAATGTTAATTTTACGTAAGGCGGAAGAATGCACAACGTTCGTAAAAGTAGATCTTAAGCAGGACTTTCAAAAGTGCTCATTTTACGTGAACAACCTATAGATCTTAAGCAGGGCTTTCAATAGTGTTTAATTCACCGTGAACAACCCATGCACTTGTGGAAACCTGACACACCTCAAGTCTCGGGAAGGAAGAGAAACAGCTTGGAAGCTGCCATCGCAGTGTTGCGAAACAGGACGGAGAAAATGGCGGGGTGGTGCACGGCTGCTGTATCCTCGTACACGACGGTGGAATGTGCGTGAAAGTTGTTTAGCCGCACGCACGTTGCTTTCTGACACGCCTCGCGGCGTTATGTTCCGTGGGGCATGTTGTGAAGCCCGCGTTAAGCTCACGCGGAAAAAAAAAAAAAACTGCGGACATTCCTTGAGGCATTTGTTTGTTGGCATCACAAGATTATTTCGTAGTGACCACAGAACAGATAGTTGGATATGCGTGGTCCCGTGTCTGTGCTGTGAGGGGTGGGGGGACCCACTCACCTCGACTGTCCTCTCCCACAGGCAGACTTCATCACTGTTTTGTCGCCCCTTCCTTCCCCCCCCCCCTGCCGGAGGAGTCAAAGATTTGAGAGGATGAGCAAAAAATTTCTGGTATAGCTATTCACGTAAAGAGCACTTTTGAAAGCCTGCTTAAGATCTACTTGTACGCACGTGTGTAGTCTTCCGCCTTATGTAAGATTACATTGTTGTGGGCCTCATCACCTTATTCATGCTTCGGGTTAGGCGAATGTTCGAAATTATCAGAAAAGTAAATATTTTACAAATCTGGAAATTTTTACACTTCGATGCATTAAAAAAAAACAGAAAGCGAAACAAATAATTTAAGTCATCACAAATGGTTACCTAACATTTCTATTCGACGTTAAAATATGGAACTACTTTCCCTCCATCGTTACTAACTCTACTGGGCGCCCTTTAAAACATATGCAGGTAGGGGCAGTGACTTTTTTCTAAGGTTGATTTCAAAAGTGCTCACTTTATCGTGAAAAGCCATTAATGAATTTCCTCGGCGCAAGGCGGCATGTGACCGCGGCCGGCGCCGACTATACCCGCAGCCAGAGAGCAGTCAGTCTTTGGGTAGCCATCCGACTGGAGTGCGGCATTGTGCGAAGTCTGGTGCATCGAAGGACATCAGCGGAGAGGTCGGACGACGACGAAGTGTAAGAGACAACAGCCGATATGTGTGTATGTGTGCAGCGTGGACAGACGAGAGGGCGTGGCACGCGATAAGTAGACGGCTGTAACACACTAGAACATTCCAGACTGGTGGAACGTGGACAGACGAGAGGGCGTGGCACGCGACAAGTAGACGGCTGTAACACACTAGAACATTCCAGACTGGTGGAACGTGGACAGACGAGAGGGCGTGGCACGCGACAAGTAGACGGCTGTAACACACTAGAACATTCCAGACTGGTGGAACGTGGATTAATTTAAGGTGGAACTGTATAAATGGATGATATGGATTTTATTCGAGGTGTTTAGCCCGTGACTGTTTTCAGTTTGGCATTTACAATGTTAAAACATTTGGTTATCATACAAAGACTGATTTTTTTATATTTCTCTATCCACTGGACCACTGCGGTCCCACTTGGAATCGCTCTATCCACTGAGCCACTAAGGCCGCACTTGGAAATTAACTCAACATTGAAGCGGGACATTTAGAGTAAAAAATGATTTTCCACTGCTTTCATATTTCTACGCAATAATCTCTATGCATTAATACCAAACTTTCATAGGAAAACGTAATTAAAAAATGAGTTTTTAGGGTCAACAGTAATGATTGCGTAATCTGATCTTGCTGAAATTCGAACTTGGCCTGTATTTGACCCTGAAGATTCGCTCTGCAAAATTCGAAGGACTTTCGTTGCGTTTCAAGGGACTTACAAGTATTAAAGAGGGACACACGGACAGAGATCGTACTATTATATAATAGGATATTGGAACCGTCAAACATGCACATACAATCTGTAAAGTAATTCAGTAGGTTTTGAAATACTGTTTATTGGGACTGATTTTAGTAATTTGATTGCATTAATTTCTTTGGGATGATTGTGAATTGTTTGTAAACAGTAAGTAATAGTCGTTTACTGCGAGATATTAAGGCCGTGTCCGAACTCAGGTGTATACTTGCGTACTTGCATCCTTGCATACTTCACTTACCCGTGGCACCAAACTTGATGATTTCGGACAGGCAGTCTTCTTGGCTTCGGTGTCAGTTATTAGCCAGCTAACCACTTCAAATGTTTATGTATTCCGACTAAGAATTTGATAATTTCCGAAGGTTTTAGGGGTTAAATAAAGTATTTAATAATATATAATTAGATTTACATAAAAATTTATTTTCTTACATTATTGTATGTAAGTGCAGTTTGGATTGCTTTTTTTTATCTTAGTTTCTGTAGTTTAGGAACATAGGCCTAATACGAATTTATTGCTTAGACCTTTCTTTAAGGTGAAACTTGCGATAATTATTTATTCAGTTCAAAATTCTATGTCTACGGAGTAGTAATATTGCCCTATTAAACTTCAAATCAAATAATTATGTCGGAAATCAACCGGGGACAGGTACGCACAAGTATGTACTTCAGGCGAATTCGGACAGTCTTAGTCGATAGAATTTTCTTTGTAGCGTTTGTAAATAAATTACAAAGTTACTATTAAATATTGAATTTAATTAAGAACTTCATCCCTTAAACAACTTGGCTATGAGAAATTGTAACAGTACATTTAGCGACACACACAGATTCAAAATAGCCCATCAGAATAATTGGAGTCAAGTAAGAAATTTAGATAAAATTCAATATTTTGTCATTCTGCAGCATTGTAAGAGTTTTCTTTGCAAACAGAACACTGCAAGCCATAGTAGCCATAACTCGTGCATTAATTACCTATTAATTATTCTCGTACATTGAATGATTTATATTCCTTGCACTTTTTGGGTCAAATTTCTGGCATTACCATGAGAAACATTACCTTAGTAGAAGTACGATTTCTAAAGAGGCATTTCCAACTAAAGTACTCATCACGCGCTATACTAAAATCAAATCTCGCGACGACGAGGGGTCGTGGCTGGCTCAGCTGCTACGGTACAAACCACCCCCACCCACCGAAGCGGATCGGGTTCGATTTCCGGCGGGGTCGCCGCTGGATTTTCGCACGGGTTTCCTCGGTGTTATCTCGTTTCCCCCGCCCGTGCATTCTGGCGCTGCTCCGTACTCACCTCGCCTCATCCCGTTGGTAGGAGCCATCAGAATATCTCCGTTCACATTAACGCGTGTAAGAGCAATCTTTGCATTGCTTCGACGCCATTTTCCGTAGTTTTTATGTATGGTGAGAGGACTACAGGTAAACAAATAAAATATTTAATGACAGTAGGAACTTGACATACACATACAAGGTAACAGAAGGTAAATAAGGCATGAGTTAGTGCAAACTTGAATTCGCTGTAAGTAGGAAATAATTATAATATTTACCTACATACGTCCACTAATAAATTGATTTAGCTAAACATGGAATTAAGTGTATACAGTATATTGGTGTGTCAAAACAAGTAACAAGACATATTGTGCAAACTGGTGCAATATATCTATATATCACGTGCTTAATAATACTCACACCAGAAACGTTTAGCCATAATCAGCGAAATAATTTTTCGAATTTTTAATGAAAATTTTGTTTGACCTGGCTTCTAGGTAGGTTATTGTAATATCTGAGCAAGGAATTTTTGACTCCAGCAAACACCAAATTTAGAGGAACCAGAATGCAAACAGTGAAGGCTTTTTTTTCCTGTCTTGCGCTGTAACTATGAATGTATTGAAATATAGTTCGATGTTGCTGTGTGTAAGTCGCAATTGCAACACCAATGAAAGTGTGTTGCAAGTGGGTGGTTCTCGCGAGGACACGATAATGACACCGTTCCTGTCAGGATGCCTTTGCACAGTCGCCAGCGTGCGGGAGACATAGCACACCCAGCGAAATCGTCTACCTCCAAGCAAGGCTACTTACTGAGGAAGCCAGGCTTGAGGCATTGCTCGGAAAGTGAGAGGGAATATAGGCTGTTCACGGTAAAGTGAGCTGTTTCGAGGCCCTAGTTACTTTTCACCTTACAGCCAACTTTTAAAATAAATATTCCCAGTGTATATATTCCACCGTGCTCGGAAGTTAACCTCTAAGGCTAAAATAAAATATGTTTATTGACTCTTATTCCAAACGAAAGGGCTTCCAAAATTGCTCAGTTTACCGTGAATAGCCTATAGTGTCATGCAGCATGTGCTAGCCTGTGTGCCAGGGGGGGGGGGGGGGGTGGACTTCGTAGTGAATATAAACATCTCCTACATGTTGACATTTTTATGTACATTCTCGACGCACGCAACGGGAGCCAGACGTCCTGTGGCGTCAGCTGCCGAGCTACGTTTTAGTGGTGGAAGTGTAAACTAGCAAGCAACAGGGTACAGTACGCAGCTAACGCCAGCTTACCTTGCAACAGCTCACCACACACGCCACTGGTTACTACTATGTATCGTCTTCATTCAAATGTTTAATTTAATGTGAATAATTTCTAACATAACTTTGCTGTCCAGTATTAAAATACGAAAGGTCTACATATCTGGAGCATAGTTGAGCTCTCGGGTGGGCGAGGGGATTTCCCCTCCGTACTCTCCCCCCCCCCCCAATCACTTCCTCTCTTCCCTTTTTATCCGTCCCTGATGTGCCGCCACGTGAACGAATTGCTCTCGACGTGATCTGCCAGTTGTTTACCTTGAGATTGAGATTGCCAACCTTCCTGCTTCCGTACTAGAGGCTGTTCACGATGAAATGAGCACTTTGGAAATCAACCATAGAAAAAAGTCACTGCTCCTACCTGCATATATTTTAACGGGCGCCTTGGGTGACATGCGCCCAGTTAAGTTGGTAACGATGACTAGTTTTGTAAAATATGTACTTCTCTAACAATTTGACAGTTTCCTTGACCGACGCACGAATAAAGTGATGACGCCCATGGCAATGTTAACCTTACATAAGGCGGAAGAATACATAACGTGTATACAACTAGCTCCTACGCAGGGCTTTCAAAAGTGCTCATTTTATCGTGAATAGCCTATACCTATAAATTAATTTTTTTTTTTTGTAAATTTTACAATATTGTATATGCCTACTGAGAAAACACCAATAGTAAAATATTTCTTCTCATACGTTCATCCTAGCTTCACCACATTTCTTCAGGGAAGAGTCAGTCAAATGCATACCAGGCGTGAAGTTCCCAACTGTGTATAGTAGCATTTCTATATTTACTGCCTGATGATGCGTGGCAATTTTTCCGTACTACGTACATGTCAAACAATTCCATTGCGGTTTGGAAAGTAGATATACTAGACTAGGAAATTATTTACGTTGTCGACTTGCATTAACCACTTTTTTCTGCTGTTCCAAGTCAAGCTTAAAGCCATAGGTTATCCACGGTAAAGTGAGCGCTTTTGAAAAACCCCTCATTTGAAATAATGATCAATAAATATATTGCATTTTAGCCTTAGACATTAATTTCCGATTGTGGGAGGAATATACACACTGTGTTTATTACTTACATGGCGATATTGATTTAAAAAGATGGTTAAAGGATTTTAAAAAATGGTTAAAAGGATAATGTAACTAGCGCCTCAGAAGTGCTCACTTGACCGCGAACAGCCTATAGTTGTCTGTATTTACCGCAGCTAGAAAACCAGTTCTGTTGGACTCTGCAATCCCACTTGGCACCGAGTTGACTCACCCCATGTGTGCCGTGTTTGGTGGTTTCCTATGTATGCCACACATCTCAATACATTTTATACTTCTGTTTAAGTACCTCATTTTTGTTTAAATTATACTTTTTCTTTCTGTAAATTGTAATATTTCATTTATAGTTACTATGAATAAAACAGGGAGAAAATCTATGTGTTGGTGATGCCTAGTAACAAATAGTTCTCATGCAAAATGTTATAAAACAGAATACAGAGTACATACGAATGCGGTGCGTTGTCACTTTTGTTTATATGGGGCGGAGGAATATCCCTTAAGTGGAACTCAAGTAGAGCTTCGGAAAAGTTGAGAATAGACTATACAGTCCGAAGTCTTAATTTTAGTTGCTATACAATGACAGCTTTTTATTTACGGATCTTCATGTTGATGTCCAGTAGTGTTCTTGCAAGAGTTTGCAAAACAACAGCTAAGCAATTAGGTTATATTCGTGCATGTTTAGTCTTCAAGAGGAAATAAATTCTCAAACTGGCGCCGCCCAAACTGGCTTGCACTTGATTAGGGACTACTTTTCAAAATTTAGGGGCTAACGATGGGGCAGTGGTCAGAACGCTCGCCTCCCACTACGACGAATCGGCTTCAATTCCCGGCTGAGTCATACCCGAATTTAACGCGTGGAAACGAGGCAGGCACATTTGGCGGGGGTGGGTTTTTTTTTTTTTTTTTTCCGGATTACTTCCATCCTTCCGCTTCATTTCGTTCCATCATCGCTCCATCTTTAGCTGACTTCACCTCCACTGAAGCTGAATACCACTGCTGTTAAATACCACCCACGTCTTCCGTGCTCGAAATTCGCTGCCAGAGTTGCCAAGATACAACCCGCGAGTCTTTACTTGGGAAATTGATGCAATCTGAAGGAGGTATTTTATTTTTTCAAAGGTGTTTACTGAGTAGAGACTTTGCCACTTCGCACTATAACATGGTGCCAATCTAGACTTCGTGCGTCTTACACAATTGATCAGTTAATTTTCTCATTGGTTGCTGTCAGAGGCAGGGCACATTTTCCTGCTCGACTCGGTCGATAGTAGTTAAGAGCGTGCATCGCATGACAATCAACTCCGTGATGATGCAGTCAGTTATAATTCGGAAAATTACTCTGGCAGTGTTGTACGGGGATATTTTTCGATTATACAATAAAGTAATTGACGTTAAATTAGATTTAATATTCTTGAATTATTTATTTATAATTGTACATTGAAAGGGCCGCCTTTCGACGGTTTGGCGAAGCTTTGTAGACAAGTATTGTGCATAACTCTCCATTCTGTCGTAATATGAACAGCATTTCGCCATTTACAGGACACCTTGCCGCTTTCTCTCCCATCGTCAACCCTGAGAAATTCGAATAATCACTTGAAACGAACGCAATGAACACGTCTTTTACTTTTGCTAGATGATAGCCGGGGGCTAAGTTAGGATTTGCTATGATGCACACGTACAGGTGCTGAATGTTTACTATTGGATCCGAGTCAACCGTGTCGGATGAACGTAGGTCCAAAGAAACCAGAAAGATTGCTCATAGTTTTGCGACACCTAACTTTTTCCTGAGTGAGCTATAATGAACTGTGAACCATTTAGCTCTTCAAGACTAACCATTTAGCTCTTCAAGGTTGTTCGCGCTAAAGTAAGCACTCTTGAAATTAACCTTAAAAAAAAATTGCTATCCATAACTATATATGTGTTTATATGTGCGTGTGCATATGTATATATAAATATTTGTATGTATATGTGTATATTTGTGTATATGTACATGTGTATATATGTCTATGAGTATATATGTATACTTATGTATATATAAGTATACCTATGTGTATATACGAGTATGTATGTGTATATATGAGTATGTATGTGTATATATGATTATGTATGTGTATATAAATGATTATTTATGTATATATGTTTATATATGTATATATGTATATGTGTATACATATGCACATGTGTATATGTATATATGTATACGTATGCATATGTATATGTGTATATACCTGTATATATGTTTTTGGGGGTGTGTGTATGTATACATATATATATATATATATATATATATATATATATATATATATATATATATATATATATATATATATATATATAATATATATATATATATGTGTGTGTATAGACACACAGACGGTACTGAACGCAGCAAGGCAGTGTCCACTCTTCCCTGTGGCTAATCCGATTTGTTGAAATTCTCTACATCTCTCTGACACGAATGGCTGTTGAGCAAGCACCCAGCACGTTGTTCATTTGCTGCAAGAATAATGCTGAACACAAGTACAGTGCTTACAAAAAATATTACGTGATTGTAACACCTCAACTTATAAATTGATGTGCGACTGGACGGCTTGGGTAATCAGCGAATTAAAAAATATAGTTCCACGAAGCTGACGTTCTTTTGAGTGTTTGCTGATTAAATTTATGGCGACAGCTGAAGTCAGCGTTTCTTGTTTTACACACGAGTACAAATTTGCATATTATCATCAGATTTACTATACTGAAAATTTCACGGTTCCCTTTGATGACGCACGAATAAAGTGAGACGGTCCCTGGCGATGCTAATTTTACATTTGGCGGAATGATACAAAATGAGAAAGAATGTTAATTCTAAGCAGCTAGGGCTTCACGGCCTACTGTTCTATAAGTTGTTCATTGTAAACAGAGTACTTTCGAAAGCCCTGTTTAAGATCTACTTGTTTGCACAGTGCGTATCCCTCCAACATTATGTAAAATTAACTTTGCCACGGGCCTCATCACTTTATTCATGCGTCGGTCAAGTGAAATGTGAAATTGTTTGAAAAATTAAATACTTTAAAATGGTGCAATTTCTTACACTTACAAGAATTAAAAAGCAAATAGTAAAATTAATTATTTCAGTATTAACATATGTTTACGTAATATTTTTTATTCAGTGTTATGGGGAACCTTTCCCCTCCATATAGGATTCTTGGTTTTTTCTAGTTAGTTTTATGTTTTTAGAAGAGAAAATTATGAACATCCCCCCTCACCCAACCCTTACTCAACAGTACAGAACTACTAGCTCGTATTTATGTCACAGTGTTAAGTATGCTAGATTTTGAGAGAATTAAAATTTTGGAGTAATTATGAAAGTTCTAGCTCCTTTGTCTTGTTTCTACTGCAGTGTAACGCGAATAGCTAGTTGGGTAATGGTGTGCTTTCGGAATTTTCTTTTGTAAAAAATACAAACAAACTTGAGAAACCAAGAATCCAATATTTCGGGGGACGCTCCCCCTTAACTCGTGGAGCAGCTTTCACTCTGTAGGTCAGCGTGCCTGTTAAAATGTACGCAGGTACGGGGCAGTGACAGTTTTCAAACGTTGATTACAAAATTGGTCAGTTAACAGTGTATAGTTAGAGTATAGGCGATTCACGGTAAAGCGAGCACTTTTGAAAGCCCTCTTATTTGGAATAATATTCAATAAACATATTTTATTTTATGCCTTAGATGTAAACTTCTGAGTTCGTTGAAATCTACGCTCTGTGTGTATTACGTAGAATGCAATATTTATTGTAAAAAGTAGTTAAAGGTTAAAAAATGGCTGAAATAAAAAAGCAACTAGGGCTTCAAAAGTGCTCACTTTATCATGGACAGCCTATAGCAGTAATGTTACTTTTACTTCAGGCTGGTAAAGGGAAAATTATCGCCACTAGGTAAGAAATAGTGTCGCGTGTGTACCAGATTTTCCTTATTTTCTACGTTAATGAACAAGATCATTGCAATAAATTTAAAGTATAAAATAACTTTAAATAAAATGTTTCTCTTTTATTATTAACGTAGCTTAAATTTTCAATTAAAAGTTACGTCATGGAGCACTGCGCACCTAGTGGCGGAAATCTTTCCAATGCAAACTCTGACTTAATAAATCTCGCTTTGTTCCCAACCTTCGAGTAAACCTTATTATAGGCTATTCACGGTAAAGTGAGCACTTTTGAAAGCCCTCTCTTTTGGAATAGTAGTCAATAAATATATTTTATTTTTGCCTTAGACATTAACGCTGGATTGCAGTGGAATATGTGCAGTGTGTTTATTACTTACACTGCGATATTTGTTTAAATAGGTGGTTGAAGGATAAAAAAAAAAAGAATGACTGAAAGGGTAAAGTGTAGGGCGTGGAAAGTGGTGAGTTAGCCGTGAACGGCGCATGGCAGCGGCGAGCGGCACAGAGGGGGGTTAAGACGCAGCGTGTTGTTGTTGTTGCTGCAGGCGAGGATGGAGGTGGAGGACCTGTTCACGGACCTCGCCGACGGCAAGAAGCTGCTCAAACTGCTCGAGATCATCTCCGGCGAGAAGCTGGGCAAGCCGAACAACGGCAAGATGCGCGTGCATCGCGTCGAGAACGTCAACAAGTCCCTCGCCTTCCTGCACACCAAGGTCAGTCTCACTCACTACCTACCTAACTTCCTTCTAAAAGCCGGTGTTACACGATACCTGCAGCCGTACTTGGTTCTTGTACAAGGTCTGGTGCACGAGCCGCTATGTGAGCCGCCACGGAAGATTCATGTTACACGACAGCCCGCATAGGCTGTTCACGGTAAAGTGAGCACTTTTTTTACGGCCCTCCCGACGGGCATTAACTACTAATAAATATATCTTATTGCAGCCTCAGGCATTAAATTTAGAACGTGGTGAAATGTATACACTGTGTTTATTGGTCACATTGCAATGTTTATATTAAAAAGCAGCAGGAAGATGGAAATTGAATGAAAGGAAAAATTTATAAGGGCCTTAAAAAGTGCTCACTTTACCGTGAACAGCCTATATTAGCGTTTGGCACCCTCGGTGGGTGCGCAGTGTGTGGTTTGTAGTAAATATGAACCCCTTTCATAGAACTGCTACCAGTTAGTAACTTGCGTTAGCCTATGAAAAAAAAAACACTAACTAGCACAACTTAATATTGCTATATTACTGTTCGCTTTTTACATAAATTACTTGCTTACTGGTATAGTTTCATTCTCTTTCTTGAAAATGACGTGAAGTCGCTAGAGTATGAGTGCGTTTTTTTTTTTTTAATTTGGGCGAAAATTACTGACCGGTTGCAATATATATATATTTTATGTATGTACCGGGATATTATCCGCATGTAAAATTTAATGATAAAAATTTTTTTTGGGTCCGACGGAGTTTCGAACTCACACACTAAAGTTACATGCCATTCACAAGCACCGCGACTTTACGACCGTACCACCACCGAGTTTATTTATACTCCAGATACAGTAAAAAATTTTAAACTAAGTTTTTTCGTACAGTTTATAATGTTTGAAGTATTTAGAACGGCTTTAAATGGCAATTAGAAGTTGTCACCGCCAATTATTATTCACCGCTGTCGTATTTTATATCTGTTCGAAAGAGTTTCAACCTCACGGATGTATAATCAAGATGGAGGCGTCCTTTTCGGTTTCTTCATCAAATCGTTTCGAGTAGTAGCCACGGGGAGCGCCTTACGCTCCGAAACTGCTATGTGATTGGCCAGGTACGAAAGCCGACGTGGAACCTGCCACGAAAAATACGGCGTGTCCAATTACCAAACCTGGTACGAAATATGCCCGTACAAGGCGGGAGATGCTATGACTGGTGCCATGCTAGCCCTCACACCGGCCGCTATGGCGGACCTTGCACAAGCTTTTGCGGAAACGTGTATCGTGTAATGTCGCCTTTACCTTTATAAACTTGCCTTTCATTGACAAGTCTCGAGTACATACATTAATCACTAATAAATATATTTTATTGCTGCCTCATACGTTAAATTTCGGAGTTGTTAAATGTTTATAAGTTACATGGTAATGCTTATATTAAAAATTGGTGGAAACGTAGAAATTAGTTGAAAGAAAATATTAAAAAGTGAGTAGCCTATAGTATCCTCAATCACATCATCCCTACACTGTAAACAAATTTGTAATTTTTTTTTTGCTATGAAATTATTTGTAGTTTTTCAAATGCTTTTAACATTAGAAAAATTTCACCTATATAATTACTTGTTTGTAAAATTACAAGAGCCTTGTTCGCCCGATTATGAAGCGCATCGGTTCTCTAATTCGTTTAATGCCAGTTCTTAGATATACGTGCAATTATGTTGTTCTGGCTTAATCAGTACTTACCGCACTGCATGCGTCGTGTGAAAATATACTTCAACATTGCGTGTTAAGTTTGTCGTGTGAATAAAGGTGCGATGTCGTTACAGAATTGTTGCTGGTTCACGTCTCCATGCTGGCAAGGTCTAACTTTCTAACTTTCGTTTTTAGTGAATTGTATTTCGAAGAATATTTTCACTTATATATATATATATATATATATATATATATATATATATATATATATTTTATGTTTACAATAAAATCGTTTATAGAACTACATAAAAAGTTTTCTTGTTAAATCTGCAATATACACACTTATAAAATTACATATTATAGTGAAAATTTGTTTTTCTTATATATATTTATTAGAAAAACAAATTTTCACTAATATATATATTTATATTAGAAAAACAAATTTTTGCTATAATATGTAATATTATAAGTGTGTGTGTCTTATTATATATATTATATATATATATATATATATATATATATATATATTATATATATATATATATATTAGAAAAACAAATTTTCCCTATATTATGTATTTTTATAAGTGTATGTGTATATATATTAGAAAATTTTTTTTCACTATAATATGTAATTTTATAAGTGTGTATATTGCAGATTTAACAAGAAAACGTTTTATGCAGTTATATAAACGATTTTATTGTAAACATGGTTTACAAAAAAATTTCTTGTAGAAGTAAAAAACAAATTTAGTATACTTCTAGTTCCTACTGTTATTTGAAGTGCGTGTACATGGAAGTTAAACGTTGAATTTTATTCAAACATGTACTACAAAAGTGGAGGGGAAAAAAAAACAACATGCATGAACAGAGAGAACTAGATAACACGATATAATATCAATATAAAGAATAGTTTAAGGCACGAGCAGTCGAAAAAAAAAAAAAAAAAAAAACAGGCTGTAACCAAAATGAGTTACTTTTTCAAAGTAGCTTCAGTTATCCTAATATTTACATCATGGGTGTGAATCTGTATGGTTTTGGGGATAAGTAGGGGCAGGAATAGTTGTATAGGCTGTTAACGTTAAAGCTAACACTTGAGGCTCTAGTTACTTTTTCTTTTCAGCTATTTTTTTTTATCATTTAACCATATTTTAAAATAAATATTGCAATGTAGGTAAGAGAAACAGTGTGTATATTCCATCGTGCTCGGAAGTTAACGTCCAGGGCTAAAATATAATATATTTTCTAACTATTATTCCAAACTAGAGGGCTTCCAAAACTGCTCACTTTACCGTGAATAGCCTATAGTTTGAGGGGTGCGGTTGGAGGTTAAAGCTAAGGTTCAGAAGTTTGTATCTAAGGAAAATTTAGAAATATGTTGTCCAAAACGCTAGCTGTAATCTTATTTTACGAATTAGATGGCCAAATGTTTGCATGTTTTACTTCTAAAAAAAAATTTCAGACTAACATGTTACAGCTTTACAGGACGAAGCGAGCCTCCCGATGAGGTGACATTCAAATTCAGAGGGGGTTAGGGGGGTTGTGTGCTGAGGTCCCTCTGAGATTGTCGGAATCAGCGCCCATTATTTACACCAGTATATCATAATGATTTAAGTATCACGGACGTGGGGTTCGTGTCATCGAACAGTCTTTTATTTTGTGCGCCATCGGTAATCTCGAGTGAAGGTATTTGGAAGGTTCGTATTGGGGAACTTGATCACCATTTTCTTCCAATATGGACGGAAAACCAACTCGGGGGGAAAATAATAGGTAGTTTTGGAGGCTGGGACAGAACACAGTCCAGCGGCGTTTAGCGAGCCCCCCCCCCCCCCCCTAGGGTAAGCAATATAATAGCCCGGCATATTTAAGTGTTTTAGATAACATTTGCTAGTGCCGGGCTGTGATTCCATTTTAAATTTCTACTAACAAACGCAACTTCTAACCTTGCTTACTCTTAACATGTATTTGCCATTTTCTAATCCCTAACATTAGTTATAAAAACGGAAACGAAATGAATGCAATAGTAATTAAACTGAATTGTCTTCAGAGAGAATATTACGAATTATAAGAACTCCCGTTTTCCCGAACACTTTCGTCCACTTTCCAAGGAAAAATGTAGGACTGGAGGACGCAAACAGAACGACTGCTTATACCCTGTCAAAAGAACGCGGCAGGGTAACTCGCTTGCGAGTTCGATGCATCACCAATCACTCCCGTTTGTGGAAATAAGTACTAGATAGCAGCACTACGCGTATCTCTGTTTCTGGAATCGGTAACTTGAAACTCAGGTTTAAATGTGTTTAAATTTAAAGTTAAGGCGAAAACTATAAAGGCTCAAACATTTCCAATGTGTATAGAGTAAGCGTTGCTTACCTTGCTTCTATGGAATAAACGCCACTGGGGCACGCGATCTCTCCAATGCGAACGAGACGTGTTGCTGCTTTCGAACACGCTCGCACGGGTACTAGAGTGTTTTCAAAAGCGTGCTCGCACAAAGTATTTTATTTTTGGAGAACATGTGTTAGATTTACTTGTAGTTATCTGAGCTTTGAAGTTATTTTGTTATTGACCTTTCGCGTGGGCGGCAAGTTCCTTGACTTACTCGATTGTAAAGTATGCCAGCTATGTGGACGCTGTTACGACGTTTGCGTTATTGCAGAGTTTCAGTGGATAACTGACAGTCACATCACTCGCCTTTCTGGGGATCCCGCCCATTCTGACGTTTACCGAATGCTTCCTGGCGTTTCCTCACTTGAAATAAACTTTATTTCGTTTCACATTGGTTTTTGCTGCCGTTATTGCCGCTAACGGGAAAAAAGTGCGCCAAGACAGGGCGCTGAAGTTGATCTTGTTTGATATAAATTACTTAGGATCTTAATATTTGAACCAAATTAGAAGTGAAACATCTTCTTGTAAAATCTCTAGGAATTTTATCTGCCACTAACTTCTAAGCTTTTGTGTGCAAATAAAAAAAAAAAAAAACCGTACCCACTCTTTTGGAAGTACAGTACGTTAATTTCGCGTATTAATTTGGTAGATGTCTATATTTCCAATTGCTAGACATACTCGATCCACAACTGTTTATTTATTGGCGAGAGACTTTATTTTATGCAACTTCACCGAACGTGATAGTCACATTATATTTCCCGTTCATTACTAGCCAAAGAGCTGAACAGGCTGTACCCAAAAGGCGCTGTTATTCGATCGTAAAAGGAACACCAGAAGTGTATGTATTTGAAGTCTTATCCTACCGTCGGAAGAAATTGCGAAATCCACGTAGGCCTCTACCTGTATTTATGAATGTGCACCTTGCGGTACTAGAAGCGCTCTTTCTTCTGGCTGATTGATTGATTGACTATTCGTGTGATTAACGCGATAGTGTAGAGGGTTCATGACGGAGAAACATTAATATTAAGATCCCGCATACCTGGAGCTTTCTTCCGCGTTTGAGGCCGAGAAATGCGGTAGCGATAAGGTCGATACTGCCACGCGCATTAAGTCCGTCGTCGCCGCTAAGCGCAGGTCTCTGTACTGGCGAGCAGCGTTCTCGTCGTGCTGCGAGTAACTACACGAGACTTGCAGAGGTAACACTGTTAATTTGTTGGTGGAAAATCTGTAGGAAAGTTCAGTGCGGGGCCCTTGAGTAGTTTTGTATGTACACTGTCCAAAAAAAATCCTCGCTCATTTTACGGAAAAGTGCTGGTAAAAAATTCTCCAGAAATCTTAGTAAACTGTCCGTAACATCACGGACACGTTGCTTTCCAAAAACGGACTTCCCGTAAATTTGTCAGAACTTTCTGTGAATGAACAATACGTTTCCGTAAATTTTCATGTTAGTTTTCTGTATTTCCTGTTTTTCTAACCGTTCACCTGCATTCTTGTCGTACCATTCCCGGCATACATGTGGTATTTGATGTAACGAGCTAAGAAACTTTTTTTTTTAGCGTCTATTGAAATCTGTGTAGGTTAAGTGTTGCTAAATGTTACAGACGCCTGATGCTATTTGTTATGTTTGTTGGAATGTGTCTCAAGTGTCGTGGATATCGCGACTGGCGCAGAAACCAATTTTCTGGTTACAGTCGCGAAGAAAGCTTCGGGTAAACTCGACAGTGTTCGTTACCGGAACCTGAGGCGAATAGGAAATACGGAGAAGACTTTTCCCTTATGTCGTATTTACGGAGCCCATCTCCGTTTCTCGTCTTTAAGGATTCCGTTTCCGTACACTTAACTGTACGTATCTGTAAATATACGGAAATTTTCAACAGTGTATCTGACGAATATTTCTCGAGATGCAGCGCTTTGAGAAAGCTGTTTTTAGGCGTTCTGAAGTACTCGTGTTTGTAACGAGTGTGACACGTCTTGAAAGCACTCGACAAACCTCGTCAGAAGTCTGTGGACCAGCTCAGTGGACACGTTGTTATATAGTTTCGTGGGAAAACGAGGATTTCAATCACTGAAACCCAGTTCAGTCGCCAACTAAAGGCTGTTCACAATACAGTGAACACTTTAGAAAGAAAAAAGTCACCGACCCTGCATCCATTCGGCCAGTGTAGTTGGTAACGATTGATAGAAAGCAGTTCCATATCTTAACGTCGAATTAAAAATTGTTAGGTAACCATTTGTGATAACTTAAAAAAAATTTCTTTCTTTCGCTTTCTGTCTTTTTAATGCACCGAAGTGTAAAAATGAGCTGATTTGTGTAGCATTTACTTTCTTAATTATTTCACAGTTTCATTTGACCGACGCGTGAATAAAATGATGAGGCCCATAGCAATGTTAAGTTTACATAAGGCGGAAGACCGCACAACGTACATACAAGCAGATCTTAAGCAGGGCTTTATAAAGTGCTTATTTTACCGTGATCAGCTTGTAGGCGGAAGTCCGCTGCCAAGGTTTTTTTTCCCAAGAAGGGCATAAGAATCCGAATACTTTTACTTCAGAGAAGTGTGAAACTTAAACATGGGTTTTACGGAATATAAATGCAAGAAACATCTATGGCATATTATGTTAATAAATTAATTTACCTTTAACAATGTACAATATAATATTAAATACAAGAGCACAAAACCGTTACCAAAATAAATTTACTGGGAAACATGAAGGACTCGGTTACTTTTCCGAACAGGGGCTTTAATTCTGGAAATTGCATCACTAATAAGAAATTTATTTGTTACAGAAATTGTTGCTTCACTTAGTTTCGAGAATTATTACGAACCATGATCATTTCAAACGATTGGTCACATTTCGCAGAAGAAAAAATTCAGTTTTCAGTTGAGGACAAGTGCTTCCACATGTCCCTTCTACTTAAAAAAAAAACTCGAGTGGGGAGTGAACCCAGGGCGGGGCTACCCTCTCCGAGTGACGGGCTTTCCAGCTGGGACCCGTAGATGCCCGTCATGAGATCCTAGGATGAAGCGACTCTGGAATGCAAGGGCAGGGGAAACGGGAGTACCCCGAAAAAAAACCGCCGGCAAGAGGCATCGTCAAGCACGATTCCCACATGCGAAAATACGCGAGTGAACACTCCGGGTAGCGAACCGTGATCCCCGTGGTGGGAGGCGAGCGCCCTAGCCACTGAGCCACCGCTGCCCCGCCCCCTGACGCCCAATGTTAACAAGATAGACATTATGGTCCTTCCGTAGAACATGAAAACTTTACAAACACTGGACAGGAACAGTAACTGAAACAAACAAAAAGCCCAGTATCGGAAACAAGGGGAAGTTATCCGAATTCCCAATAATGACAGTAGTAAAGAAGAAACAGTTAAGATCCAAGAAACACTGCATGGATCTTGGGTAGGCAAAACCTGTTTACACAGATCCAAGGTCGGATACACTCCACTGTCCTCTGTATTTTCGAGCTTCAGCCTGCCGTTCATTTGCTGCTGCCTCAGTCTGAAGCCAGTATTACCTCGGACCAGATGTTACGGGATTCTGTTTTTTTTTTGCAGGCACTGTTCTCCAGCCGTGAACATAACAGGAATACACGCGTGCTTGAGGTCTAGCTTGTCCTGAAATGAATACGTGAAATTTTCCAATCCTACCTGTATTGTCTAATCGCGGTGTCTTCACATTTTTCGAATCAAACCTTTGAAAAATCACCCTCTGTATGACGTGCTTGGTCGTGGCCTAAACAGCTCGTGTATCATAAGCGTTTTATACTTCTGTTAATATGGAAGTACCCTAATTTTGGTTAAATTTAACTCTTTATTATTTTATCTATAAGTTATAATATTTCATTTATATTTAATATGAATAAAACAGGGAGAAAATATGGGTGTTGGTAATGACTGGTAAGAAATAGTTCTTATGAAAATATTATTACACTGTGTGCGCACGAATGCAGTGAGTGCATTGTCCCTTTGGTATGATTTTCTAGAATTGGTTAAGCTTCGTTTGCATGAATCGGAGGAATATCCTGGAAGTAGAACTTTAGCATGCCTTAAGAAAAGTTGGAAGTATATAATCATGAATGGACTATGGATGTGAAACTGTGTGCAATGACGTAAGGTCTTAAAATGGCATCCCTACATCTAGAGACCTGCGCAGATAGAGAATATGGTATCCGCATCCGACATGCGCAAACACTGATCTGCATCCGCGTCCACGGATATTGAAATTACCCGGACAGTTGCTTGATTTTCAGCTCAAATTCTGTTAAGAATTATGACAACAAAAATGGAGACTAGAAAATCAAACGAAAACGCCACTCATTTATTTTACAACAGGGCATTCCGCCGGCATAAAAAATACATGACATGTTATTCTTAGAGTACGTAACATAAAAATTGTAATATAAAATGAATACGTATCGATGATGTGCACTCTGTCAGTATCATTTATTGTAAAATAGTAGACATTTTCCATAAGTAGTATCGGTAATGTCATTATCCTTAATTTTATCCGTCATCCGCAATGAGGGAAGAGTGTAATCCTCAAAACTTTTAGGGGGGAAAAAAAAGGCTTATAAAAAGCTGTTCACGATAAAGTGAGCACTTTTGAAATCAACCTAAGAAAAATTTCATTGCTACTAACGTCATATATTTTAACGGGCGCACTGAATGACAAGCCCCCAGTAAAGTTGGTAACGATTGATTGAAAGTAGTTCCATATCTTAACGTCGAATAAAAAGTGTTACGTAACCATTTGTGATAACTTAAATGATTTGTTTCGCTTTCTGTTTTTTATGCATCGAAGTATAAAAATGACCAGATTTGTAAAATATTTTATTTTCCGATTATTTCACAGTTTCACCTGACCGACGCGTGAATAAAGTGACGAGGCCCATGGCAATATTAATTTTACATAAGGCGGAAAAATGCACAACATGCATACAAGTAGATCTTAGCAGGGATTTAAAAAAGTGCTCATTTTACCGTGGACAGCCTATATCCGCGGATATCCACATCCGCGCAGATCTCTATCTACAACCAGTGTAGACCTCGTGGCTGTACTCTCTCATCATTGCCGAAGCTCAGAGCGGGGGGTGTGCTCGGGCCCTTATACCACCCATACGGTTGCAGCAATTGTATCTCTCTGCGGGCTGAGGAAGTTTCCCTCACCAGACCGCAAAGAACACATAGCCCAGAGGTCAGGACGCCCTGCACGTCCCGGCGCAACTCAGACAGCCCGCCAGTCAGACCAGCAAAGCCGCGGTTCATGGCTGTACTGACCGCATCATTTGTGTAGCGGTCTCAGGGATGATAATGCGTCAATGCTCTGTCATGGTACGGGGCATACAAACAATGGTACCCTGACACAAAATTATGGTACATTTATAACAAATGCGTAAAATCACAATTTTATGTTTGTTTTATTTTTATTATGCATCAGTTTGAACGTTTCACTACTGATGTCAAATAAAAATGAAATACAACCTCTAATTTGCAGATATATCATAGAGGTTCGGCTTTCGACTTAAATCAAGCGCTACAAACTGATGATCTTTTATTATACTTCAGAGAGTCATTAGTTGCATATTTTTGCTGTGGTCAGATTATGTTAGATTTGCGTGCCATGAGGACCTTGTCATGGTGTATGGTACACAAGGTATAATTATGGTACAAGTACCATGAAAATGGCACGTCTGACATCACTGTGAGGTCTGTGCCTGCCGGGGGGGGGGGGGGGGGGGTGTCCAGGAGCGGGGATCGTCTCGCCGACCAGCCTGAAGGTGTTGGTCTGTGATGGTCTATGACGTGTGTCGGGGAAGGGGGGGGGGGGGGGGGTTGCGCAACGCGGGCCCGGGCAGATATGGGTAACGGTTGTGCCGAGTCCCGGACCTTGACCTTGGAAGGAATGCCAAGGTGGAGACCGGCCAGGTCAGCCGACAGAGGTAGGTCCTTCCAGGGACGGCGCGGGTACTGTCTATCTCATGTAAGACAGTCAGTGAGTGGCAACTTGGGACGTAAACGAAACGAACAAAGTGCCGTTTATAAAATTGTGTATCATCTGATGCGTGGACGAACAAAAGAAGTTAATATTAAGTTGGCCATTCTATACGCGATAACAAAGTTTCTAGATTAATTAATATATTTTATTTTATGTGGTCACAAAACAGCGTTTGTAAGTGTTACAAACTAATCTTCCTGCTAAAGTAGTAATGTATAGGTGTTCAAAATGAAATGCACAATAAGACGATTCATAGCCGAATGAAATGCTACTTCAAACCTTAGATCTTTTCATGTCGTGTTCCCACTGTCCATCCATGCTTTCCGTATGGGCTTGATATTAATTCAAAAAGCCTACAGAATATTGCATGATAATATTGAATTATTTTTTCAAAGAATTTGTTGAAATATGTTTCAAAGTCGTGTTGTTTCGAGGCAGTAATAGGAGAAAAGTCAAGTTTTAAAAAAGCAGGATTCAGAGGCGGCGAACCTGCTGCTATCTGTTGGTATCGCGTGCGACTCACACACTTAACCATGTCGTGCGCGCCATCTGTGTCTTCTTTCTCGAACCTTACCAGTTACAATGATCAAATGAATAGGTTTCGTATGTAAAATTACAAATTGACGAACATATACCAATAGCTTAATTTTTCCGCGAGCTCTGTATAGTTTTTAAAGTAACATATATTTCGTGTACAAAAATTTTGATCACTAGTAATTTCTATTGGACCAGTAATTTGTCCGTCTATGTCCTAAACACGCCATGTTTTTTTCCGAGAGCCATTTCCTTGTTTTCGTGTAGCCTCTAATTTACACACCAGCTGATGCCGAAAGGATACATAAACTAAAAATATACATTCGTTGAACTGTCAAAATCTCGCCAGCCAGTTATTTAATTACATCAATTTCTTTGAGGTAATTGTAAATTGTGCTAATTGAAACGTACTAATTGTAAATAGCAAGATAGATCAATTTATTGTTAGATGTTGCGATGAAAGTATTTTTTTGTAATTATTTTAATAAATTAAGTAATTACAATTAACTCTTGTATTAATTACGACCTCTATTCCTTAACGAACATGGTTCAGCCGACTGGCTTTGAGAAATTGTAACAGTACATTTATAATATGGTGTTACAAGCCGCCTGAGGGGCGTATCAGAGTTCGTGAGGGATATAGGTTTTAATAAAAATAAAATAACTAAACTTGATTTCAAATTTATTCACACAGCTATTATTTATAGAATTAATCTTTCTATCTTCACTATTATTCTTTTTATTTCTCAATGATCGCAGTATTTGTCTCGACTCTAATTAAAGTACTTCTCAGTGTATATGCTTGATTATAGTCAATTAACCCACACTCATCATTAACATAGTTCATTCTGTTTGTTGCCATCATTTGTAAATGCTGTTCACGATAAAGTGAGCAGTTTTGAAACCAACCTTTGGAAAATATAACTGCCCTTGTCTGAATATATTTTATCGGGAACACTGACTGGCATGCACCCAGTTTAGTTGGTAACGGCAGAGGGAAGGTAGTGCCGCGTTTTAACATTTAATTAAAACTCTCAGATAAGCATTTGTGAATACTGTTTTTTTTCTAAAGCGTATAAGTGTCAAAATTAGCGAATTTCTAAAACATTTACTTTTGAAATAACACCGACTCATGAATAAAGTGGCGAGGCCCATGCCAATGTTAATTTTACCTATAGTGGAAGAATACACAACGTGCATACAAATAGATCGTAAGTAGGGCATTCAAAGATCTCAGTTTACAGTGAACAGCCTATAATGTCTTCTACTCACGTATCCAGTCCAATAGTCCAGCCTGCAGTCGTACTCTTCACTGCACCGATGCAGCCATTAGCAGATTTTCCTCCCGCTAGTCACTTGCGGCCGCTCGCTGCCCCTTCTAGCTCGTCGTATTGAGGCCGCACGATCGCCCAAACGTTTGCCAGACACGGATACGACCATCGTAGTGCTGCAAGCACGAGCGGGATTCGTCGCAGGAGACGACACGCCGTTCGTACTTACGTTCCGCACACTATTACAGTCGCAGGCGCCTGTGCGCAGCAGTCGGTGGCAGCCGCAGGCAGTAATGGGCGCATCAACTATATGCCCTGGTGCTACAGACGACGACGAACCGTGCGCGCGGACACAGATGTGCCACATGCCTGAACTTCCGAGCCTTACACAAGATGTGTGCTTACTACCTTACGCAAATGATGTATACGTTCTATATTGCGCCAAGCTTTTGTATACCAAATATAAAGTGATACAAACATATTAATTTGTAGTTAAGTTTATTATGGCTGTTGGACCACATCTTACAAGTTCTACAAATTGTGTAACTTCTATAATTATTTTTCTCTTTTTAGTACATTTATAAATAAAAGCCTGGTTTTAAAAGTTTTTAACAGTTATTTTATTTTTTCACTTTTTAGGTTCACCAATTTTTTTTTTGTAATATTATTTAGCAATGCACATCTCGGGACAAACTTTATGTCTGTTAATGTGCATTGCTACAGACCCTCGTCACCATCTACAACAATCAAATTACTCATCGAGACAAGTCCAACGAGGCCAAACTCGATACATTTACTATGTGAGGAGAGAAATAATTAATTTAAATCAGCATCTCCAAGACATCTCAGTTTCTCACGAAATTTCCCCAACGTACTAAAACATTTATGCAAAATGCAATAGTTACGTAATATGAAAAACCAGCATTAATACACTAGATAACGACGCAACTCGACTCTTTGTGTGCACTTGCATGCGAGTACAGCTGATCGGACACACAAAGCTGCCCTGCCTGATTGAGGCATGCTTGTGCCACCCACACAAGGACGACATTCAAAGACAAGGAGATCTGGCAACATTGCTTCAGCAAGCTCAATTGGATAACGGGAACTGGTTTAACATATGTACATACTCGTGAAGTTACATAAAAGCTTGTAAATTCCGGCTCCATCATCAGATCAGCTCTGTGGTACCTTCACATGTTCACATGTATTGTCATGAGAACTACACATGCATGCGAAATTTCAGCTCAATTGGATAACGGGAAGTGGTTTAAAATCGACTTGCAATATTTGATCTAAACACACCTACATACATAAAACTGAAATAAAAATAAACGGTCGACTTGCCTAGTGAAATGAGCCCAAACTCGAAGATTCCATGTTTAGCTTTGATGAAGTTCCTATGGCCACCTTCCAAATCCATTGTCAGGCCTTACGGATCATCTATCTCCAAAGGTCTCATTAAGAGCAATCAAATGAGCCCAAACTCGAGTCAATACTATAAAGAGTTCCCTCCTGAGGAGATGATCCTGGCTGCAGCACGAGTTCGCTGTCGCCATATTATTGCATTGTCATCGGGTTTCCATATGTATACCAAGTTTCAGCTGGATTGAATACCTAGAAGTGGGTCAAAATTCACTTGCAAGATTTCACCCGAAGGTACAAATAAACTAACAAGGCAATGCAGCACCAGGTCACTGTCACCATATTATTGCATTGTCATTGGGTTTCTATATGTATACCAATTTTCATCTTGATTGAATACCTAGAAGTGGGTCAAAATTCACTAGCAAGATTTCACCAGAACGTAGAAATAAACTAACAAGGCAAGTTAAATAAAAGCTTGTAAAAAATCATTTTTATCGTAAAGCAACTTTACAAAACATCCTACGATAAATGCAGCTACTTAATTATTTAGAACTACTTGGAACTCAGACCCCAGCAATGCGTATGGGCTGCGATAAGGAACTAATCCGAACTTGTCTAAAACTAAATCTTGTGTACATTCTTGCATACAGTATAAAAATTTGCTACAGAATAAATAATAATAATAATAATAATAATAATATAATAATAATAATAATCTAGAATAAATGAATCTGTATTGTGTTTTGTCGAAGACTGCTGTCACACTCCAAAAAAAAAAAAAACTAGCCAGGCAACTAAGAAATACCAGTGCAGCATGCAAACACGAATACTAACATTTCCATAATTTTTTTCTCTTGCAGTGTATCACTCAGTTGCGAATTGTTAGTGTAATTGAAGAACAGTATGTTATCACATACGCCGTAGCTGAGAGCGCTGGAGAAAGTCACCGCCAAGTCTAATCATTGCCGAAGCTCAGAGCGGGGGGTAGACCGTGTCCTTGTGAGGGCCCTTTACCACCCAGACAGTTTTCATATTTGATGTGGAGGGAAGGAGAAGCTAGTCCCCTCACCCCTCCACAACCCATCAAAATATTTTAGTCCAGCTGCGTTTGTTTTAGGGAATGTAGAGTTTCCCCAGCAAACCCTGGTTCCCAAAGCTGCTCCCCTCCCCCCTTTTACGCCTACCCTGTCTGCAAAGGTTCGTGGGAGGAGATAACAGTGATGCTGTTACCTGTTGTTGTCCCTTTAATTATGCTAATTTAGAAAGATGCAGGTTAAGTTATAGACTGTACGAGAGTGTGTTAGACTCTCGGCCAGTCTTTCCATGTAAAAACGGAAGCTAAGCCTAAATAATTCCGTGAATTTAATTGCGAAAGGTCTGGGTAAAGGTGTTTCCTGCAGTGAAATGAGGTGAGGTGGTTGTGTACATTAGCTGGTGTAAATATTCTAATAAGTTGTTCAGTTAAATTATTATTATTACAATCAATCATTCTCAATTTCCTGAGATGCTGTTAGTACCCAAGTCCTAAGACAGGCTGGAAACGTATGGTGGCAGCACATTAAAACTATAATATAGGTAAAATAAGAAGTTTTAACTTAGAATTTCAATTATATTAATATTTCTTATAGTAAAATTAAATCTTAGGCGGTATTTGCATATTACGAGAGCTTCACGTAAGAAAGGAGACAGTGCTGCTATTTACTCTGTAAACTGCTGACCTGTGTGGTGTCTACAGCCACAGGAAGTTCTACGTTGTGTTACCGTATGATCAAACCCATCATCCGCCGATTTTACAGCGGTGTAAGACATTTCTGTTGGCAATACCTCCATTATTCGTGGCTGTTGTGCCTTTCCTTGGAAACAAACAAAAAAGGCAGAGCCAAACATTTGGGGCTTTACCTCCACTTCTGAGTAAGGAATTACCAAGACTGACTATCTAATTATGTTATTTGTGTCCAGTTTTAAATTCATAAACATAAATTACTTTAAAAAAATTGTGAACTATATCAGAAACAAACAAGCTATCAAATCTTGTATGTTGAGGTTTATTTATACCAGTTGAGGTAAAAATACTACAACAAACGAAAGCAGATTAATTTTCTTTTTTAAAAAGCTGGTTGGATAGTTTTAATCCTGGTTAAAAGTACAGCGGCAAAAAGGCCACGAAAATAAAATTCAAACTACAACAAACATATTCAGTCGTATTTCTCATCAAAATATTGCTGCATTACCACGAGCACAAAATCAGCTTGCATTGTTGTCCTGGTATTGGCGCTGACGTAATTTCCTGTCCGTGGATGGCCATAACAACAGTTATAGGGTTCACAGTATCTTGACACATGAATCAAACCCTAGTCTAGTTATCTTGAATCAAACCTTTCAAAAATCTCTGATGTATGAAGTGTGTGGTTATTTCCCAAACATCTTATTTTTGGTTAAATGGAACTTTTGCTCATATTTTTATGTATAAATTATAATATTTATTTTAATTGACGTTTCGACTCGAAACTTATGTATTTAAGACTTGATAAACAGTAATGAACGCTACGCGTCCGGTCATGCCGGCCGCCATCTTCCACTTACTGATGGTCAAAATCAAATGAAAATAATTTGAATATTCGATTGTTGCAGGATAATCAAATTTTCGATTTTTGTCTGTGTTATTAGTCGGTTTAAAGTTTTCCTTCTCGACAACAGATAGCACTAGGTGCACTAAAACATTAAAATAATTTTTTAAGGTCATCAAAAATTAACATTTAAATTTTTGCTATTTTTATACAAAGATTGAAAATTTTTGCTTTCTATTTTTCTTTAAACACAGTTTTTGTAGAATATTCTACTTGAAGGAAGCAAAATTTCACCCAACATTCACTTTGTTAAATGAAAAATAAATCGCTTCACTCATGCGAATATTCATTCGTTTCACTTATGCGAATGTTCATAATCTCCACGAAGTGAATGTTCCATTCTAATATCAGGGAAGTGAATGGCAGCTATTGCAATAATTTGGTTTCTGATAACTTCAGTCAAATACGCCATTAATTTACTCGCTTCAAAAAAGTACTTTCGAACTGCTAAACGCTAAACTGCTAAAAAGTTAGGGGGTCTGCTCCCCTACCAAGATTCTTCTCATGGAAATGCAGGTCATGTGTTCAGGTTTTTCGAACTGTTAACTTGTGACAGCAATAAGACGCAATGACACAAGCGGAGAAGAAAACCGAATATTCGGAATCCGAATGATTGATTCGATTTCAGACAAGACTTTTCGAATAAATATCTATTTAGAGAATAATTCAAATTTACCTGCCACTACTGCCTCGCCGCTCCTAGCGGCTGCTAGGAGAGCTGAAGTCGTGACTCGCTAAGTGGCGCACATGTTGAACGTCTCATCTTATAAGCTATGCTCGTTCCTCAGAACACTTTAAACACACTATTACAATAATTTATAGTCTCAAAAATTGATGTGAATAAAACTGAGAGAAAATAGATGTGCTGGTAAATGCCTAGTAAAAAGTAGTTCTCATGCAAAATATTATTGAGCTGAGTGCGCACGAATTCAGCGCGTTACCTCTTTGGTGTAATTTTCTAGAATTGGTTATGCAGCCGCCTTTCCTATCATTGCCGAAGCTCAGAGCGGGGGTGATCCGGGCCCTTGTGAGGGCCCTTCACCACCCAGGTGGTTTCATCATGGCACTTTCTCACGGCTTACCGGGGAAGTTTCCCTCCCCGGTTACAGCTCAGCTCTCAAAAGCACTGTGTTAGAGATGTCCTGCAACATGTAGCTTGCCCAGTTGGTCAGGCGAGCTGGTTTTTAAATGTTTTCCTCCCCGACTCCTTGCCTGGGGGGGAGGAGGAGGAGGCAGTAGCAAACTCCCATCTAATTTGCAAAGAGTTACTGTACCGGAATTTATAAATTTGCAGGGCTTTTAACGTATTTCTAGCCCCTGAAGGGGACTGGAGATAGTTGCACGTAAATCGCGGATTCTAGTTTGCCAGAAAAAGTTAAAATATACAAAACAATTAAATTTTTGGGCCCAAGATCCCGGTAGTCTGGTTGTAGAACTTACATAATTTAGGTGGATTTAATATGTTTCAATGCATGGCTGCTGTGATGGAATTGAATTCTAGTTAATTATTGGTTATATAAACAGGATATATCTTAATTGCAATGCAAGCTTGTAATGCTGTATTCACTGGTGATGCAGGGTGAGGGGGAGGGGGAGGAGGCATGTGTTCACAGCAGAGTGCTGGGCTGGCGCAGACAGTTTTGTTAAAATGCCCGAATTTTCGTCCAGGACTGATCAGAGAATTTCCGCGGCCCGCTGGGGTTTATTTTAATGAGGTGTTTTCAAGCTTTTAACTTTATTTTACATCTGTAAGCACTGCATTTTAGGTCATTTGAGTTGAACGTTAGTGTCAGGGAGGTATTTGCAGAGTTTACGGATAACTGGATTACTGTGGATTGCAATTTTATTGTAATATTTATTGTTTTGTGAGATTATTTTGTTGCCAATGTAAGGGACTTTCAAGGCTTCATGTAAACTGGTTGTGCGAGTAAACCAACTGGCATTTCCTATTACTCTTAAGAATTTGTTTTTTAATACTTGAATTGAATTAATTAGATGTTTAGCTGCATTTCCCCAGATTTCATTTCCATACATTAAAGCTGACCGGACTACGGAAGTGTAAATTAACAGTTTTAGTCTGAGGTAGGTTGGTGGATTTGAGAAGTGGGTAGAGTTGAACTAATTTTGCCACAGCTAGTTTGCGTATATTTTTAATGCGTGAATGTCATCTGAGTTTATCGTCTGTTACTAGTCCGAGGTATTTAGCTTCCAGGGAGTAGGGGATTTCTGTGTTATAATATTTTAAACGTTTTAAAGGGGTTGGTTTTTTCCTGCGTGTAATGAAAGTGCCTGGGATTTTTCGGCATTTATTTTTATTTTCCATTGCTCGTACCACCGCCCCAGCTCGTCCAGCTGAAGTTGAGCATGAAGGTAGACATAGTTTATTGATTTATCGTGGGCATAAATGACTGTGTTGTCTGCGTAGATTTGGAGGCTGGCATAGTTGCTGGGTATGTCTGCTGTGTAAATATTATGCAGAAAAGGATAGGGCTGAGCCTTGCGGGACGCCTGCAAATAGAGAACGGGTAGTAGATGCTGCTTTTATCTATTGTGACATAAAATTCTTGGTTTTCAAAGTACCTTTTAAGAAGATGGATGTAACAGTTCAGAAATTTAAAATTTAGGAGTTTTTGAAGTAGGTCAGAGTATCCAGGGCTATGGCAACGTCCAGGAAAACTGCCATAGTGTATTTATGATTGTTATTTGCTGTGATAGTGTCTGTGGCAAAGTTTTTTAGAGCATGGGTGTTGGAATGTGCTGCTTTAAAGTCAAATTGTATGTTGGGTATGATTCTTTTGATACGGGCATGGATATTGAGTCAGACAAGCAGTAATTTTTCAAAGAGTTTGCTGAGCGAGCTGAGGAGCGATATCGGGCGGCGGTTTTGTGGGAGGGCAGGGTCTTTGCCCGGTTTAGGAATTGTTATGATTTTAGCACTTTTCCAATTTGAGGGAAATGTTTATATTTTAGTATTGTGTTAAATATGTTTAATATAATACAAAGCGTGGGATATGGTAGGTTTTTAATCATCAGATAATTATTCTGTCATCTCCGGAAGCCTTTCGCGGTTTGACTGCTTTGCTGGTTATTAGTAGTTCTTTAAGAGTGATATATTGTGGTTTGCGTTTATATTTATTTGTTTTATTGGTAACTACAACCCTTGTAAAGTCAGGGTCTCCTATGTCATCACTGGAGGTGAACAGATCTGCGAGGGAATCTGCTATTGCTTCACCCTTGTCTGTTGGATTGTATTTTAAGCCTGCATTCATTAAAATGGGAGTGGAGGTTTTGTTTGAATTTTTTCCACGAAGGGTTTATGATATTCGCCAAAAATCTTGGTTATTTTCAGAAAGTTCTGTAACGAAAGTCTTCTATTTGTTAATTTTACGTTGTGATAGTTTATTTTTGAGTTATTTTTTAAGTCTGTTGTATTTTATTTTTAACAGATCAGTTCTATGTTTTTTGAAAAAGGTGCCTAGCTTGCAGTTTTTCTGCCAGTAAAAAGTCTATTTCTGGGAAACTTTATGCTTGGTTAGGCGGAGGAATATCCTGAAAGTAGAACTTTAGTATGGTTTCGAAAAAGTTAGAAGTAACCATTAATGGACTATCTCCCTTTTTTTCCAGGTTCGACTGGAGAGCATTGGTGCAGAAGACATAGTGGATGGGAACCCTCGCCTGATACTGGGTCTTATCTGGACCATCATCCTGCGGTTCCAGATACAGGAGATAGAGATAGACGTGGTGAGTGGATAATGCTCTGTGGAAAATGTAATTTTTATATTCTTACTTTCATTCCCGTCCGCCTGGAAACGTCATTTCTTTCCCCTTCTCCAGTGCATCACAATCTCAGTTTCCGCCGACAGACAATGCTAGGTGATGTCAGCATGCAGCAACCGGAAATCTTGATACCCTCTTAGCCAGCGTGTGTGACGAGCCTCTAGACCATGATGTCACGATAGTAACAGTTTCACTACCCGGTAATTAATGTTCGTGAGCGTACGGCAGCTGAACAGCCAAGCATACAGAGAATGGTACACCACAAGGTTTGTGTGGGCCGAGCAGATTTGTACAGTTGATAGAAATCTACGTGTGAATTTCTGACTTGTTTAGTTGAACCAACAATTTTGTTTAGTGAAACATAAGGTGGACTCCTAGAGCATCACCGGGCCGCAGTTCCGCAGCAGCTAGAGCACTCGCCTCCCACCACGGCGGACCGGGTTCGAATCCTGGCGGAATCACTCCATGATTTTCGCATGTAGGAATTGGGCTGGATGATGCTGCTGGTCGGCGGGTTTGCCTCCCACCACGGCGGACCGGGTTCGAATCCTGGCGGAATCACTCCATGATTTTCGCATGTAGGAATTGGGCTGGATGATGCTGCTGGTCGGCGGGTTTTCTTGGGGATCTCCTGTTTCCCCCGTCTTGCATTCTGACAAAACTGTTCTATACTCTGCTCGCTTCACCCTCATTGGCTCTCAAGACCTCAATGTTAAGAGCAGTCTATATCTCCACTCCATTCTAGAGCATCGTACTGCTCATTGAGTGGGCACCTACAGTAATTAAGGTACCACCCATCATGCCATTTCACATCTGTGTACCTGTGATTTGGCATTCATTGTGTTGGGCGAGTGAGGATCAGTGTCGCCAGATTTTCAGAAATGAATTTCCTCACATGTTGCATTTCCAAATTATTGTATTATTAATTTGACATATACTGTTACATGAAAAAACAGCAATATTACGAAGTATTGTAGTTGAAATTATCACGTAGTTAACAAAGAATGACAATTGAATATTCTTCTCAGATGCATAAGAAGTTTCGAAATCAGGGGAAAATGTGAATTGACCATTACTTGACCCATTTAAATTTCTTAGTGTTTCTAAGTTCAGTGCATTGTGTATCATTGCATTGCAACAAATGCTGTATTTGATTCCTGCACAAAAAAAATACATACATACATACATACATACATTCATTCTTCCCAAGTTGACATACTTGCGTTGTGTTATCTATGATTAAAGTAGTTAGGCTGGTGCATGTGTTGAATTTGAATGTTATGTTGGACTCACAAAGACGAATGTCACTAAAAATTACTCTTTTCTTCATTTTACATGTACACTTTCTTATACTCACGTCTCCTATGTATACAAAATTCATCTCAAACCAATCTTTATTTAGTATGTGACCCATATTACATCTTGTTCCTTTTGTAGTGGATTGTCGTGATAAAAGTGTATGTTAATTTTGCAGAATGATAACAAGTGTTCAATTTTTTTTTTGTGCTTTAATAGATGTCTGCACTGAATTAATTTTTGAGTATTTATGAAGATACTTTGGAGATAGTTGATCTGTTTTGCTGAAGTTGACATAGCTTTTGAGCATTGTTACTGTCTGGCTGAATTCACAGTAAATGCAATTCTGGTAGAAGAGGACATAGTGTTAATTTTTGTCACATTTTATTAAAACATTTTTTATTTTACCAAATAGTCAGTGGCTGATTAAAAAAGAATTTCATTCCAAGGGTCACACCATTTGTGAGTTTGAGTTCGAGCTGCAGAATTAATTTTATTTAGGCCCACTTACACATAGGTAAATATTTAAGTTATTTTTTTTTTTTTTTAACATTTATAAAGTTGTTAATACAATTTTAGATATAATTTTTTTTTGGCATGTATTGAGTTTTGTTGTGGATTGTTGTTGCACAATTAATGTATTTTGCTAGTGCATTAATAGTTTGGTGTTAATGGCTTGTGAAAGGATGAAGAGAATGAAAGCAGTGAGAAGAAGTCTGCGAAAGATGCGTTGCTACTTTGGTGTCAACGGAAGACAAATGGCTATCCAGGTGTCAACATACAGGACTTCACAGGTGAAGTATCATATGATACAGTTAATGACCAAGGTAGACTTTTGTATTACTTGCTCCACAGTGTTTTGTGTTTACATTACTTTCTGTGTTGCTTGTAATGAAGTAAGCTGGCACTTCAATGATTTGAATCTGTATTAGCTATTAATGTACATGCCTTCGCTGGTCACATTCTTTAAATGGAGAACCATTTTGTAGAAAATGTGAAAAATGGTTAGTTTCTGTAACAATTTGTTTCCCATCTAGTATTGACTTACTGTATGTGATGCCTGTACTATAACGTAAAGTTTTGCAAAACTTTTCTCAATTGTTTGTATACAGTACCGTTAATGTTTTCATTAGTCATGGCAAAGGATGTGTTAAGATATGTTTGTGTGGGCCAATGTGTGTGTGATTGTTGTGCTTCTTTGCTTGTCCAGGCTCGTGGAGGAGTGGGCTAGGATTCAATGCCCTCATACATGCCCACAGACCAGACCTGATCAACTTTTCAGCGCTCCACCCAAACCGACACATCGATAACTTGAACAATGCATTTGACATTGCCAACAATGAGCTGGGGATTCCGAGGCTGCTTGATGCTGAAGGTGAAGCTTTAACCTTAGTTGATGACATTTTCACCTTACAGTCTCACCTATGCTCTGGGTTTTGTTTAGTATATATAACTTGTAAATATTTTATACCTCTTTAATGTGCCTTAAGCATTAATGGTTAACATTACATACTAACTCTTTTTCAAATATTTTAATACACTGTGTACATATACTGCATGTTAAAAGAAGTATTCCATTTTTTGAGAGGAGGTAGTGTGCACCAAAAGAAGAACAAAATGTCTAATAAACGTGTGTCCTAAAACCCATACCATAACAGCTATGAGCACCTGACACAGATGTTTAATGGGCGATGGATTGGTCGGGGAGGTCCAGTAAGTTGGCATTCACGTTCCCCTGATCTTAATCCCTTGTATTTCTGGTTGTGGGGGCACCTGAAGGCTTTGGTGTATGCAACCTCCATCAGTGATGTACAAGCACTATAGGAACACGTCATCAACAGCTGCCAGCACACCCGAGACCAACCAGGAGTGTTTCAAAGGGTACATGATTCCCTATGACTATTGGAACAAGGATGTATTAATACGAATGGATATCACATTGAGCACCTCCTGTAGCGAAGGTGAGCAAGAGCTGATAGCTCTTACGGTACAGGTTTTCAGAGCCATGTTTATTAGATTTTTTTCCTTGTTTTGGTGCGTACTATCTCCTCGCAAAATATGGAATACTTTATTTTTAACATCCTGTCCTGCATACATATCTAGTGTCTTGCCAAAATTACTTAAGCAGTCCCTTACTTGCCAGCTGGTGGAGAGGTCAGAATTTGCGTGCGTCATTGTGGTGGATAGCATAGCTTGTCTGCTTACAGTTGAAAAGGAGTGGGACCTGTTTGAGCATACTGTCTCATTAATATAATGTTTCATTTCAGTGTACATATTTGTTGTTAAGACTCTTGGTACAATTTTAACACACTAACATGTAAGTTGAAGTACTAATTGGAAACTTAAGCTCCAGAATAGGATATTTCAAACAATCTTAGGGTGCTTTCAAAAATTCTATTCCTTTCAGTATTTTACATTAGTTGGTTAAGGCTTGCATACTTTTTAACCAGAATTCACTCCACCATTTCGAGTAATGTGCTGTATATATGTTCCTTTGTTCTGTAGTGTAATTTTTAAAGTTATTCTTTGCACAGTGTTCTGTGGGTGACTTTCTCTGTGAATCAACCTGTACCTGTACCGAACTGGTACCTGTTTTGAGGACTCGGTTGACAGGTGTGACAAGAATATGATGAAGATGGTTTTATCCATAGTGTTCATCAGTCCTGATTTTCAAAATCATTTGTTAATTTTTTTCTAGCTTCGCTTGAAGTGAGGACCCGAAACTGTGCTTTTGTCAGCTGGATTCAGGTTGTTTGAGTCTAAAATAGTGGAAGTTCCACAGTCCGTTCCTTAAATGTTAACCATGTACAGTGAAACCCAGTTAAGACGTTTCAGAAAAATACTGAATATGTGTGCTTATTAAGCAGTAATGCTTCTTAAAAGGGTAAAATTATAGACAAAGTGCAAACTTTTTAAAGTTTGCTAAGCAGGAAATCTTAACAGAAAACTTCTTAAGTGGGTTTTACTTACTTAGCAATTACTGGCTATTGACTGTTAAAAGTATACTCTGGGCAGAGCTATTGGAAGTGCCAGGCATCTTCATGTGTTATTAAAAACGTGGCTGTCAATTTGCCATTCTGCCCGGCAGCATGGTCAGCAGACTGTTCAAATCTACCAAGTGTTTCAAATGACATTGCTGTCAACGCCCTCATTTTTCTGCAGTGCCATTTACATTTACTAACTGTTCCAGATGTGGACCAGGCGAGGCCAGACGAAAAGTCGGTGATCACATATGTTGCCTCATACTACCACACGTTTGCACGTATGAAGAACGAGATGAAGAGTGGTCGGCGAATTGCCAATGTGAGTGACTGTTCAAACCACTGTACACTTATCACAGCATGTCCAGGGTCTCTTGCCCAAAAAGTAGTCAGTCTGTAACTTTTTATTTTATTATATACATATATATAAATAATTTAGTAGTATACGTACCATGTTTCAATATAAATACCCAATGCCCTAGGACTGCTTAGTTTATGATTTTCAGGAAATTGAGAAGAAAATGTAAAATGCCATAAATGTTAAATATGTATTCAGAAGAAGGTTTTTGCTGTTCAAAGATTCAGTGGGTAGAGGAAGATCTAATATACAAGTGTAGTTAAAACAGAGAAAATGTAAATGGTTTTTTCTGTACATGTCTAACATTAATGCTTTGTTCAGAAGCTAAATCACACTTGAACACTGTAATTAGTGAGTCTAAAAAGTTGTGGCACTTATTGTGTATTGTCATACTTGTCCCTGTAGCAAAGTGATTGGCATACTTTTGTGTAATCAAGGTATAATATTTAGGTAACAAGAAGAATCTTGTAGAGTATGGTGACGTTTACACATCAGTGCGTTTTTTCTGGGAAGTTTAGCAGTGAATGTTAAAAAAAACCTATGACGCATGACGTCCTGTGGTACAACGCCTAGTGTTTTCGGTTGGAACTAGGCCAGGCGCATCAGGGGTGGATCTTGGACTCTAGTCCTTGCGAGGTACTGGAGCGTGTCCAGAATATAAAATGGGCCATGTGGCTTTTCTCAGGGCACAAAATCTGTGTGGCCAGGACGATTTTTGTTTTGGTGGGTTTCCTTTGGCTTGTATACCTGGGCGACTCTTGACCATTTGAGTTTGCAAGGTATCTGACCATTCTATGCTGGGGTGAGTTTTGGTGTCAGGTGTGTGACTGCGCAAGGGCTTGTTAAAGATGTTTGCTGCAAGTGTAGACTGAGGGTACGGCATTCCCCAAAATCACAAATTATCAAGTCCGAATGGTCGTTTTTGTCTGCTCAAGTAAGCATCTAGTACTGGATGTGTATTTCCGGAAAGCTGGTTGGGTTGCTCAAAAAGGCGTAGCTCGTAGATGGGCGTGGTCAGTCTCTGGCAAAGGGCTGCCGCTTGTCCACGGGGACCAAGGTGCTTGAGTCTGGTAGGGGATTGGGCTAGGCTCCGGCTGGTATTTAGAAATTATCTCAACTTGTTTTACCTTCTTACGGTTACCACTGCAGAGGCAAAAGGAGTATGGCATGAGGCCTGAGATAGAGAATACTACTATCGGACCTCACGGAAGTGGAGCATGTGATGTTGTGGTTCTACGCGGGTGTCGAACCACATGCTGCCTCGGGTCACCCAATGCGGGATCCCTATGCCCGTATCCAGCACCAGAAGCACAGTGGATGAGAGCTGGGTCACACTGGCGGGTGGTTTCGATATGTGGGTGAGCCTCACCTGAGGACCAGTCTTCCCAACTCAGGGAATGCCCTGTCCGGCACCAGAAGCGCGGTGAAGAGAGCAAGCACCAAGCCGACAAGCTGACCCAGAGAGAGAGAGAGAGAGAGAGAGAGAGAGAGAGAGAGAGAGAGAGAGAGAGAGAATATATATATATATATATATAATGTCAGGGCTCTACCGTTTATGTCACTGTGGTGCGCAGAAAGGGTGACCGTCCAAGCTGCGTGTGTGTACTCTACTGACATGTGTAGTGGTGTTAGCAAATCTCCCGGTCACCTGCTGTCCCTCTGATGGGGCCTGTGTTTACAGGGTACAGTGCTATTAGTACTGGATGGATACCCTTAAGTGGATAAAACTGTTAATTCCAGTGATGGAAATAAACAGCAGTGGTGTTGTACTACTTCCTACCATCTGGAGATTACGGAAGCTTGACCCTACTTGAAACAAGTGAAGGCAGTCTGTTCCTAGGCTAACAAGGGGTAGGTAGACGAGCGTTATGAGAATAACTTGAACTGGACTACTATGGTGCCCTGAAGGGGCCGGCAGTGTCTAGTGTTAGACGATGTAGACGTTGACTGGAAAGGATAGTTGGCGCAGTAGGAGTCTTTGGCCCCAAGAGCACGGTGAAGACCAGGAGTGAAGTCGATGTTTCCTTTGGCACCAGCAGCGCGGTGAAGGAACAGAACTGACTTTGATGGGACCTTCGGTACTGGCAGTGGACCCAATTATTTATTCATGGAAATATGTTTCAAGCTTCAACACAGGCAGGTTCCTATGATAGTATCGCTCATGTCTAGGTAGTGTGTGTTAAGATAGAGCAGTCTTTAAAGTAATTCCATCCTTGTCTGGAGTTTTTTCTTTTTGTATGAAAACATATTGATAGAGAGCTAATTTAGTGGTTTCAGCAAAAACTCTGTAGTATTTCAATCATGCTGCAAAGCAGTGGTAAGATATTAACTTTGTCATGGCCCAAAAGTGATTAAGAATACAAAAAAAGGTGTTATAAAACATAAAAAACTCAATAAAAAATTGGATATTGTAATATTATTTCGCAGTGATTTTCATAAATGATCAGTTTAAATACTATTGTATGCATGTTAAAAACTCATGCTCACAAACAAATGAGCAAATGTTTGTTCTGAAGCAGGCAGTACATGCCATCTGTCGATAAGAAGTTGAATCTTTGGTCAGGGAGAATAAATTGAAATGGACCATGGCTACTGTATTTCAGCGTGTATAGGCCGCACATTTTTACAAAAAAAATGACTACAAAAACTGGGGTGCAGCTTATATACGAGATATTGGCATTAAAATTTTTTTTTCTCCAAGACATGTTTTGAAATTTGTCAACATACAGTACATTTTAATGTTGGTTTAACTTGCAGGGAGTAAGGTAGGGAAGGGAAGGGAATCGGAAGAAAAAAATAAAAAACATCCACTTGTGCAATTATTTTAATTATTTGTTCACTCGCATTACTTATCAAAATAACCTTCATCCCGCATGTGTGAAATGTAAACATGCTGGAGCTCGGCCATAGATGCCATACATGAGAATATAATTTCTCTACTGTACAAGAGAAAGATAACTTATATAGTTTTGCACGCCCACCGTGGCACTACAAGTGCCCATTTATAAGACGCCACTTTGTATAACATGTTGCAATGGTTTTGCTTTCTCAGGTCAAGTTAACATCGTTGGAATAGTAATTGCATCATGTATAGTTGTAAACATTGCAACGTAATACAAATTTTCTGTCACAAATGTCTTGTAGGGGAGAAATGAAGTCAAAATTTATTATGTTTGTATGGAATCGTAACTTAACAATATTTATAGGAATTCAAAAATTCAGTGCGGCCTATACTTGAAATATTAATTATCCCTCATTTTTCATTAAAAACTTATGGTGCGACCTATAAATGCATGTGGCATGTATACACACCAAAATACGGTAATTTGTGAAATTGCTATAAATTTACATGATGTTAAATGTGTTACTACATAACATTTATTTCAATCATACATTGATATGTGGAAATACTTTTTGTAATTGGCTGTCACCTTCAAAGAGATTAAAGCACCTGCCTATGCGATGTGTGAACTGCATTGCAGTGTGCTTGAAATACCAATTTCAATATTCGGGATATATCTTCATGCAAAAAGAGATTACAGCTTAGAATAATCTGGAATACAACTTTTAATACATATCACATGTTGTAAACATTATTTTGGAGACATTCAACACATTAAAAAATATAATTTCTTAACTGCTGTATCTTAAAATATGTACTTGAATAGCTGCAAAATGGTGTATAGGGTTCTGCTTTGAAGTTTGTTACATATTCTTACTACTAATTTGATGATAGGTTTATAGAAGGATTACTGCTGAAATGCCATAGGAATGACATACAATATGCTGGCATCGCAGTTGAGTACTTTTGTGTGCATATCTGTGATAGGGCACATTATGCACGTGCTAGTGGTGTGTTTATTATAGGTTATTCATGGTAAAGTGAGCACTTTTGAAAGCCCTGCTTAAGATCTACTTGTATGCAAGTTGTGTATTCCTTCGCCTTATGTAAGATTAACATTGTCATGGGCTTCATCACTTTAGTCATACGTTCGTCAAGTGAAACTGTGAAATTATTAGAAAAGTATATATTTAACAAATCTGCTCATTTTTACACTTCCAGTGTCTTAAAAAATTACCGAAAGCGAAATAAATGATTTTAAGTTATCAGGAATGGTTCCCTAACACTTTTCATTCAACGTTAACATACGGAACTACTTCCCATCCATTGTTACCAACTTTGCTGGGCGCATATCACTCAGTGCACCCGTTAAAACATATGCAGGAAGAGGCAGTGACATTTTTCTAAGGTTGATTTCAAAAGTGCTCACTTTATGTGAACAGCCTTTACTTCCTTGCAACCGTGCCTCAATCACAGGAAGTCTTGTGGCCATGCAGTGTCCAGATACAGTTAAGTCAGGAGCAGAGCTAGACTTTTTGAATTGATGGGGAAGAGGGTGGCTTATTTTCCCATAGTCCAAGTGCAGGTTTAGACTTCTGATTTGTGCATGGGAAAAGGAGGGATGGGTGGAAGATGCACTTTCTCATCATAATTTTATGAAACTGTATTAAATTAATAAAATAAATCGGAATTTTTAAAAATTCTGATATTATTTTATTGTTTTTAAACATTCACAGGACAATTTAATGTCAATATATGGGTTTTGTTTGGAGCGGTGTTATAGCTCCTGTTATCCCCCCTGTGGATCCATCCCTGAGATGAGCTTGTGTTGCAGATCGTGGGGCAGATGATGGATGCGGACAAGATGAAGGTGGTGTACGAGCGCCTCACTAGCAACCTGCTTGAGTGGATCCGCCTCAAGATCGTTGAGCTGGAGGACCGCAACTTCCCCAATGCTCTCGAGGGCATCCAGAAGGAGCTCACCAGGTTCAAGGAGTACCGCACCATAGAGAAGCCCCCTAAGTGAGTGTCACTGAAACAACATGGAATTCTACAGAAAAAAGTCTTATGCAAATACAGCCATGGGAACACTAAGAAATTTTTTTTCAGCACGAATCGTTGTGTGGCCTATGTGCTTTTAAGGATGTGCCAAAGATAATGACAAACTTTGGTTTCACTGTATCAAATAAGAAAATTTTGTTGCAGTATTGCTTCATTCTTATTAGTACACTGGCGGACAATAAAAATATCTCACACAGAGTGATGCATCATTATTACAAAAACTTTATAAAGGCTATGATACAGATGAGTAATACACACAATCACAAAAACAGAGTAGCAGGGTAATTACATATGGATCTGTGGTATGCCATCCGGTCATCTTCAATAGTGTGTCACACCCCTTTGCACTGCACACACTGCAACATGGTCTTGCATAGAGTCCAGTAAACATTGGATGTTGCTCTTAGGCAAATGGGCCTACAATTGTTGGACAGTGTGTTCCAAATCTTATTTACTGTGGCGTAGCGGCGGTTGGCTTTTCAACTGGTCCCACACATGCTCAATTGGGGACTTGTCTGGGGAGTGGGCAGGCCATGATAGTGTTTGGATATGACGGAGGCAGTCTGGGGCGACCCTTGCCATGTGTGGTTAGTTGTTATCTTGCTGAAATATCACACCAGGAATTCTGGCCAGAAATGGGAGCAGAAGGGGATCTAAGATCTCATCCACATACTGCTGGGCCATCTATGTTCCACGTAACACAACAGTGGATTGGCCATTCTAGGCTATGGTTCTTCAGACATTAATACTACCTAGCGTGGGAGAAGTGTACCGTTTGACAGCGAGATCGGGATTGTGGCATTCACTTTCTAATTAGTACCGGTATTTCTTGACTGCCTATTTACAGCAAGGCACGCCTGTTCATTCATGTGGTACCTCTGTTCCATGCCGTTGAGTCGTGTACTGGTGTAGGCTATCATCTGGGGTTGGCCGTTGGTATCTTATTGGTACAGCACTGCTCCTAGGCCGTTTTGGCAGGCATCTATGTGAAGTATAAGTGGCCCTTCACCTTGGGGTCTATGTAGTTGCTTTATCTTTGGAAAGCTGGCTTTCAGGGCTTCAAAGGCAGCTTGATGTTTGGTTCCTCATCGCCACCGGGCTTCCTTTTTCAGCAGGGCATGTAATGGGGCCATGATGTTGGCGATACTTGGTACAAAATCTTATAGCCAGTTGCACAGGCCGAGGAAACTGCGAAGTTGTTTTTTTTCTGTAGGTTCTTCAACTTCCGGGATTGCGCATATAGAACTAGCTTGAGGGAAGTTTCCTTTGGGTGAGACTATATTTCCCAAATAGTCTATTGAGGTCTTCCTGAAGTGACTTTTAGAGAGCTTGGCCTGGCCATCATACTATGTAATTCTAGGTGCTCTAACACTCTCTGATGATGGATGAGGTGCTCTTCCCATGACTTTAAATAGATGATTATGTCGTCGAGGTACGCAAAACAAAACTGTCCAATATATTCAGTTAAGACCTCAGACAACATTAACCTGTGGAAGGTGGTCGGTGTGTTCTTCAGCCTAAAGGGCATCACTCGGAACTATAGAGATTTCCCTTTGGGGCTAGTAAAGGCTGTATATCGCCTGCTATCGGGGTGTACTGCAATCTGCCAGTAGCCTGACTTCATGTCAAGGGTACTAAAAATTCGGACTTTCTCCAATGTCTTGCAGTGTGTGTGCTAAGGTAATTGCAGGTGGGGTGATCGGATGCGCAACATCGTTCAGTGGCTTATAATTTACACAAAAACCTAGTTGTCAGTCTTTCTTGGACACGAGTAATATATGTGAATTATACGGGGAATCTGAGGGTTCCTTGATGCCTTGTTATTTCATTTAGTTTATCTGTTCCATTATAAGACGATGAAGTCATCTTGCGGACATCCTGTAGAGTGGGTTGTAGGTGATGATTGTGGTTAGCCAGATCTCATGTTGAATAGTTTGTGTTTGGTAAAGATTACACCCCCCTCCTCTCCACTTGGAAGGTCCCTGAATGGTCTTCTAGCACCTGTTTGAGTTGTTGCAATTTTTCTCCACTTAATTCATGGTTAATTTCATCTGCCCTTAGGGGCGGCTGCAACACGGTGTTAGGGCTGTGTTCCCAGTTGACAATAATGCAATTTTTATTGCTCAGGTACATTTTTTGCTGATCCATCACACACTGTTGGTGGAGCCAGGGGTGGGCCAGTATTAGTGCTTCTTGAAGTTCAGCAGATACGACAAACTCCGCAGGTCCGGAGATTTGGTCAATCGGTAGTGTGCAGCCTGGGTTAGCCATTCATACGACACTCGTCTGAAGGCATAATGCGGCCCGTTGCTTATTGATTAGTTCGCTGCGTACAAAATTGCCAGTAGCTGCAGAGTCCAAGAGGGCGAGGACACTTTTTCCATTTATCGTAACTGCTATGTGTGGTGCTTCAAGTGGTTCTGTTTCTCTGTTGAGAAGTTGAATCATAGGCCCTTTGGTTCCAGCAGGGTCGGCCTTTTTACTCCGACGTTCACAGCATTTCCCGCCTGTGAGGATCCCTTCTGCTCGGTTGTCATGGGTTGCGGCCCACTAGTTGCGTCCCCTTTTTTCGTGTGGTTGTGTGGAAATTGATGTGTTGGGCAGTCCTTGTGGAAGAGATACTCCAGACAATACCAGCACTTTGGAAGGTTCTAAATGTGCTGGGGGAGGTGTCGCTTTTCCCTTCCTTTCTTGTGGCTTCTCGGGTTCCGCGATCTTGCATTCCCGAGTTTGATGATATGCTCCATTACTTGTTCCATATTCACTAATTCTTCCACCGTAAGTGGCTTGGGGACTATGAGAATGTTTCGTAGTTGTGGTAACAACATTCTTGTCACGTGTCTCACACAACTTTTCTTAGCTTTTTTCGCTTTCTTTGCTTTCTTCAAGGAAAATGCGGTGGAACATCTGAACTTTTTGCAGTATGAACAGCTTGGTTTCCTTGCCAGGGTGCTGTGTTCTGCTATGGAACTCTGTAAATTTGATGGCAAGCCTGTTACTTAGCCGAGCCCAGTCGGCAGGGAACTCTCCATATTTTCCCCACCAATCTCTGGTCTTGCCTTTGAGTTTGTCCCGGGCTAGGTTTATCCACTGCTTAGGTGGAATCTCGTGGTCCGGGAATTCCTTCTTGCACCCAGAGAGGAATATGAGAGATCTTCATGAGGTCTCCCCACGAAGTCTGGGAGCTGTAGGTCCCCTGTTCCGCGGCTGTATGTTGGCACACTTTACAACTGTATACCATGCACGGTTGGGTTACCTGTTCATTGGGCCAGCTGATACAGCTGTAATGGAACACTATGGCACATGTGATACACTGAATAGTGTGCTTTCCTCGCCCTGGGAATGTCAACTAGCTGCAGTAAGCTGTCTCTCGGGTTCGGCACTCGTCACAGCGGAACTCCAGCCCATCAGTGTGTCGTGCTACGTTTGCCCAGCCCACACAGAGGTCATGAAACTGCTGCTGTCAGTGAGCGCATTCAATTTGATAGGTCTTTTTGCGTGGGTTGATGGGCTTTGCACATTGCTCTATGTGGGTGCTGGCCATTGTGGCCTTGGCTTGCTCAGTCTGATCAATGTCGGTTTCGGACATTGTTACAGTGTTTGAGCGCTACGGGGTGTTTTTAGACTCCCCGAAGTTGGTTCTTGGGGTTTTTTTGTTCCTCGGCTAGTAACTTATCTAGGGGGTTGTGGTGGTCTTATCCTGCTTAATTTCTTCTCTCTGAGTTGTCCCAGAACTGATCGAGTGGGCTTGAATCGGTGCATGAGGTGTAGCAGCCTGTGTGGTTTGTGGCGTTCCCCAGAACCAGAGGTTGGTGATGGCCAGGGATGTGGTTTGGCCACTGATGAAAGCTTGTAAGACAGGGTGCATTTCTCCGGAGCTTTTGGTTGGCGGCTGGAACGTGGCAGGCTCGTAGGTAGGTATTGCAGAGACGGAGCGTTTACGGAGTTCAGCTGCTTGTTCACGCAGGGCCTGTCATTCGAGCATAACCAAAAGGGGGGTTAAGCTCCAATGGAGATATAGAGGCAGCCGTTTACCTTTTCACCCTCTTATGATCACCACTACGACGGGTAAAGGGCATGAGAAAGGACAACTATCGAGCCTGGCCGAGGTTTGGCAGGTGACATATATCAAGTGTAGCACGTGTAGGTGAAGTGGTTGGCATCCAGTGCCGTATATCACTCTAAAACCCTGGCACCGGAGTACGGTGGTTCTTCAAGCAGCGTTAACACTGGCTTCAGACACAACACAGGTGTTGTCCTATAAGGATTCGTCTCTCCAGTCTCAGAGAGCTGTTCCTCTCGGTACCTCTAGTGTGCAATAAGAAGGGCAACCTCCAAGCTGGCAAGCCGACCCAAATGGCATCATGTACTTAGTGTCGTGGCTCTACCATTCCTCCACGTGGTGCAGGGAACGGGTGGCCTTCCAACTTTGGTGTGGTGAGTGTTCCAGGAGAATGGGTCCCCCCAAGACCCGGAGAAGTATTCCTGTCAGCACTTCTAGTGTTTCGTAAGAAGAGTAACTCCACACTGGCAATCCAGCGCCCAAGGAAGCAGTATACTAGTATCATGGCTCTACCGTTCTCCACACGAGTGTGGATAATGTGTGGCCTTCCAAGCTTCTTTTTGTTAAGGTGTTAGAAGTTGTGGCTGTAATTGTAAAACCCGGTCATCTGTGGTACCCTAGATGTGTCTGATATCCGTGATTGAGTGAAAACAGTGTTTATTTCTTTCTAAGGAAGTAAACAGTGATGGAGAATGTACTACCTCCTATGTTATTAGAGTTTAATGGAAGTTGTACACCCTATGCAAACAGGTGAAGGCTACCTTATTTAATCTACCAGGGGCAGCCAGAAAACTGGTGTCTTTACTATTTACTTTCCCTATCTGTACTCTGATGTCCTGAAGGGACCGGTACGTGTTGAGAATGTTCTAACGACATTGGTTCTTCAGGGGCGAGGCGCTTCAGGGATCTTCGGCATCATGATGGTTGTGGTGAAGAGTTTGAGGTGTGGATAGTCTTTGGCACTGTGACGGTTGCGGTGAAGAGCAAGGTATGAGCCGTTGGTTCCTTCGGCACTACGAAGGTGTGCGGTGAAGGAGCAGGAACTGGTTACGAGCCCTGGTGTGGCCCAGTATATATACTCTGTTGCGACGGCGGCATCCCTTTGACATGGCAGCTGGGGTTGACGTGGAGAGGGGTGCGATAGGTGTAGCGACGTGGCATAGATCCTCAGTGTGAGATGTCCATGGCGAATACTGGATCCTGGTTCAAGCTTAGGCTGTGGTATCAGTAGTGACCTCTAGAGGCATATAGTGGTACTCGTTGAGCCTGCTGCATGGTCTCAGTGGCTCGGCCGGCGAATAATTATATCTGGCTTGGTGCCTTGGTAGATAGAACAATTTCTGACGTCTCATCTATAGTGGCGGTAAATCAAGCTTCGTTGGATGTCCTCAGTTCGAGGTACAGATGAGTTGAAGTTGATTTAATAATATGTAGAAAGACGTAATGCGTTGATATTTCCCTTTTAAAATTTTTGTGTTTTTAAAGTAATGCAATGATAAGGTACCAAGTTTAGATGACATTTCACTGGTACGTAGACTAATGCAAAGCACTTACAGTAATTGGAAATCTGCATGATTTAGAAAGCCAGAAAAGGAATATCAACGATTTGCAGTTTTGTTTGTAAATTTCAACAATGTATTGAGAAAATAATTTTCCATAATGATGCATATTTTCTGCTTTAAATGTTTTGATTTCATTGCGGAACAAAGTACGTAAAGGAAAATGTAGGAGGGGAGACCTGTTCCTAAAAGTGTTTATGTGTGTGAAAGTTAACAAGACTGTGCCATTTGCAATAAGATGTCTGCAGAGATAGCTGAAAACTACCCGGAGTCATGCATTTGTGTGTGCAGGTACAAGGAGCGCAGCGAAATAGAGGCGCTCTACTTCCACATCAACACTCTGCTAAAGTCACTGAACCAGCCGGCGTTCACCCCGCAGGAAGGCCAGCTGGTACACGATCTTGAGCGCAGTTGGGAGGCACTTGAGCGTGCCGAGCATGCCCGCGAGGTTGCCCTCAGGCAAGAGCTACTCAGGCAACAGCGGCTTGAGCAGCTCAACTACAAGTTTGAGAAGAAGGTGTGAACCTGCTCACTCTGGCTGCATACATACCTGCTTTTCTTCTCTGAAATTGTTTTAGGTTATATAAAATAATAAGATTTGTTGTCCAAGAAAATACATAAATTATTATATAAAATTGAAGAACATCTCACATGTTTTACTGTGAGGAAACGGAAGTATTTAAATTGCTGAGAAAAATACTTTTGCGGAGTATTATAGATGAAAAGGAAAGGAAACTAATGAAATAAGTGATAGGAAAATATTTTAAGCCAATGTTTTATTTTAATTTTGAAGTGCTGGGGTAATGTTGTAACATTTAGATATTGAGGTTTGTTTCGGTTTGTACAAAATATATCAAGATTTGTTCCAAACTGAGGGTAGGATTATGTAACGTTGCAGGTTTTCAGAGGTTATTGTTATTACCATATTACTAAGTATTACCTTTTCAGTTTCATATAATTTGATTATGATGATTAACTATCATTATTTTAAAACGGAGATTTAAGCAAAAAAGTGCAGCGTAAGTTTGCTTATGTCACGAGTTTGTTGATGTAAAATTATTTAGAGGTTATTGCTGTTGTTATTTTTATGATTCATTTGTCCTTAGAGGATATAAAATATTGCAAATTTCCAATCATATAAAATTAAAGAAAAGTGTTGTGATCTGTTCTCGTCTCGTCATTGCTGATTGGAGGAGAAATGTAGCATAGTCAAACGACAGCCAATCAGAGAGCAAATAAAAAAAGTATGATGCTGAAGTTCGAATCAAACATTTTCTGTAACAAATAATGTCACTACAGCCAAGGATGGGCGTGTTTTTTTATGAAGTAAAAAATAATATGTATAATGATTGAGAATATTTATAAACAAGCAGTTCATTTATAAGTGTGGCAAGATTTTTTTATATTTTAATCATAAAAAAAATGAAAATGGAGTAATATTTATTTATTTTGTTTGAGAAGATAGGCTAGTAAAATATAAAATTTTGATAAGCAGAGGATTTCGGCATGCTAATTCCACCAAAGTGTGCAAACTGAATTAATTTATAGATTCTGATTCTACAGAAATGTTACAAATTTGTCACTTTGTGTAAGAGATGAAGTTCAGAAGACTTTGAAAAATTTATGTAGGAAAAATTAAAGACTGGACAGTTTCGTCGTGAAATTTTTGCCTTTCGTTCAGGACTCTGTAGTGCTGGTTTCATAATTTTAATCCTTCCCCATGGAAATGCAGTTATGGAACTAGTTTTCTCCATCAACTGACAGTGTTTACTTGAGAACCTCGTAGAAGTCTCCAATTGCGCAGAGGCAAGCATATGTTGGGATTGTTACCACTGGCGGACTGGACTGTACTTCATGTGTAAGGAAACTGTGGGTCATCATAAAAATGTAAATGAAACCAAGAAGCAAATGCAATGGCAAATAAGAGGGCTGCAATAGTTGAAAGAGAACTAGCTGTCACGGAACAAAAAAAATATTGATGATTGAAGGAAGTAAGTGGAGTTAATAGAGAAATGAGATTAAATCTCTCATCAGCTGGATAGGCACCATGAACTAAAATTGAAGTTTGTTCCTCTAATTACTGTACCTTATAATCAAGAGGTTTGTGAATGAGACAGTTTGAATAAGGAAGTTAGTGTTTAAGTGTTTATTGTTAATTCTGCTGAGACAGTCTACATTTCATCAGTTAATGTGTACTTAGTATTATGACATCCTTAATACGATGTCGATAGCTTAAGATGTCAAGTTTCATATGTAGTTTCTTGTGCAGGACATTCGTCTGTTTTTATATTTTGCTAATGAATTATGCAAAATTTTGACAGAAACAATATCTGTCATTTTACTTTGTACTTTGTATAATTACATAAAAATTGGCTCCTAATACTGTGGAGAGAGCAGAATTCATTTTTCAAAATGCTTCATTCCAAGTATTTGGTATGTGGTGTGCTATGTTTATTTGAGGTGTATGAAGTGTTTGCTGAATGTTGTTGTTTCAGAGTGTCCTGAGGGAAGGATATTTGAAGGAGATGATTCAGGTTCTGTCTGACCCACGCTACGGCAGCAACTTGGCTCAGGTTGACGCTACCGTTAAGAAACATGAAGCCATTGGTGCCGACATAATGGCAAGGGTAAGCTGTACTGTCATTATTGCTCAAGTGTACAGGGTTTCTCAGGGAGAATTCAAAAGTTATGATAATATGTTATTTTTCTTATCACAATTTGCTGACCAGTTCCTGTAAACAAAGGAAAGGGGTGGAATTACATACATAATTTTTTGTGGTATATTAGCTTAATTTATGGTACATATATGTTTGAATATATGTTTTCATTTAGATGATTTTTCTCCCCTTTTTCATTTCCTTTCTAAGTTGCTCCTTTTATATCAGCAGACATATGCGAATATAATTCGAAGTGGGCAGTGCCGCACGTGATCTGGGTACTGCCTCAGGTGGGAGTCGAACCCATACCGTTTTTCCTGATGCCAGCTTAATGACACAGAAATTTGGTAGATCCACCTCTGCTGGGTGTTGAACCCGGATGGGCTTTCCGGACGTGAGTTTGATGATACTGGACGTGGTGGGTGCCGAGCTAGGTACGGTATCAATGGGAGTATCACTGGCTATAGGCGATTACCGCTCTGCTTGGGCAAGGCGTTATCCCTGAGGGTCGTACCTGGGCCAACATCTGCCTAAATGCTTATCCAAAAGGGATTCGTGCTCAACGGAATGAATGGAGAGATCAGCCGATGTACAGTTTTGATAGTTTACGACAGAGGTTCAATCTCCTGCTTGTCCCCTTCAAGGGTGTCGGCTGTTTTGACTCTTGCTAGGGCACGGTGTTCCTTACCCGTTGTCTACTCTGCATTTCTCCCCTTCTGCTATACATTGTGTCCCTTGTAAAGCTCGGTACAACACTCTGTTCCTCTCCAGTGAGATTACCTGGCACAAGTACACAGACAACTAGAAGTCTAATGAATGGGAACTAGAATACAAGTAAGGTAAACGGAAAATAACTTTAATGTAAGTTTTACTTACTGTAATAGAGAAAGGGGAAAGTCCCGGCTAAAATCAAATATAATATAAATACTAACTGACTAAGCGGTTAAGACGGACATGAAATTATTGCCCTCACGGTCAGCGGGTGCAGTTGAGGACGAGCCGTTTGCAAGCTGCTAGGATGTTGCAGTCTTCACAGTCTGCAGAGTGGAGTAAGGGCATCTTGCAGGCTTTGAGGTGATGCGCCGTATTGCAGGTTGCAGAGAGGAGAGAGAGCCTTTTTTAGACTGAGAGAGCCTTTCTAGACTGAGGAGAGTCTTTACAGACTAAGGAGAGTCTTTTTAAACTGGGAAGGGCTCGCGATCATATTCGGCCAGTGAGCCCGGCGTATCTGTTGGTCCAGGGTGCTATACCTCTATTTATACTGAAAATCTTCCGATCAGCAGTTCTTCGTGGTGCGGGGGTAGCGTAGCCTTCCAGCGCAGGAGTATGTTATTTGGGGTGCTGGTGCGCCGCTCATTTCTTACTTATCACCCCACTTGGAGGCAACGACAAATTAATACACCTCATTCTGAGGTGGGTATGTTGTGATGCCACTAGGCTACAGGGGTGTTGCCATCTCTGGGGTTGATAAGAACTTTTTCCGAGGCTAAGCGAAGAGTAGTGGAATATCACAATTATTTATTTTATTTCCAGGGGTGACGCTTGCATGCAGAATTCTGGGTGGGCAATGCTTATTGTAATTACTTGGATGAATTACAATTTTGTATTCTGCTGTCCAGGCTTGTGGAATCTCCTTGCTTGATACATTCATTTTATTTTGCCACTGTTATGACTTTCGTCTGAGCTCGGGTCACTCGTAGATGTGGCGAAGTCGCCCATAGAGTGCCCATCAGCACAGCGCAGCATGTTGGCATGCATCAAGGTTTAGTGTATATAATGTTGTCAATATTCTTGTTATGGCCATTCAGTGTTGTTTTAATTATGAAAGTGGGTGAGCTAAGCAAACAACCTCTACCTATTCCTGTTACACTATTGTTCTTCAGCGCATACTCTACTACAATATTCTCTTTTTTTCTGCACTCCTTCTGCTGTCTGTTGTCTCTGTTTCCTATTTTTATTTATTTGTAATTTTTATTACCATATATTTTGTAACACATATATTATATAGGTTAAATCCTTCATGCTTGCTCTTTTGTGTCTTGTGTTTTTGTGATTGTGTTTGGCTGTGTAAGTGCTGATATTTGTTTGGTATCACCATTGTAAGGTGATTATTCTCATTTTAAAGGCTGGGTCTGTGCACTTGAGAGGAGAGAATGTTAATGTTAAGTGAAAGCAGCTTGGCTACTTGAGGGGCTAATAAGATGTTACTTGCCAGCCTAGAGATTGAATGAGCCCTGAGACAAGGCATAGGTTGAGAGGTATAGGAATGTAGTGGTGGTGACAATGTAGAGTATTCTGAAAACACCCATTGTCTACTTGTGACATTCATTTTTGGTACAAGTGAAAATATTTGTTGTTGACCCCCCCAGTTTGCCTTGGCAGAAGGTACATAAATGGTTTTAACACTTCTTCACTGTGACTCCCAAATTTGGACTCAGTTCCAACAGAGATTGAACCCAGATCAGTGTGGTGGGAGGCAGGAACGCTAATCCCACAGTTACTGTCACCTGTTGTATTGAATAGTACTTTCATAACTGATGTTGGTATGAGTGTGTTTGAAGGAGGAGCGGTTCCATGACCTGACAAACATGTGCGAGGAGCTGGTGCGGGAGAACTACCATGGTAAGGAGCGTGTGGTGCGGCGTGAACAAGAGGTGCTCCAGCGCTGGAGGAACCTGCTGGAGCTACTAGACAAGCACAAGACCAACCTCACCACACTCTGCTCCCTAATGGCCATGTTGCGTGAGATTGACACCGTCATGTCCTCAATTGATGAGCTGCAGGTCAGTGTGATATTAGACGTGGTAACACATGTGCTATAAGATTCTGTACTATATTTTATGTTGAAGTTTTTCAGTCTTTTCTAATATTTGTGTAAGATAAAATAATTACAGGCTTTGATACAGCTCCGACAATGTGTTACCGTGTGCTCTGTTGTGATTTCAATTTTATAAGTGTAAGTACAGAATTAAATTGAGAACTGTGACAAAACTAATTCTAAAAGTACGCAAAGAATTAAGTTGAGAATTGTGTCTTGTGTTTACTGACAGTAGAAACACAGTTTTAGAAGGTTTCAACGTATTGAAAAACTGGATTTTCAAACTTTTCTCTTTGAGAATATATTAACCAAATACTGTATATGCACATCTAGGATAGTCAGCTGTTGTGAATTTGTGAACAGACGACTTCCTTTGAAGGATTACTGTTTAAAGTCGTATCCTGTAATTACTTGTGGTATTATATCTACATCGGTTGTTAGGGGCTGGAAAAGTAAGCATTCATTATTTTGGAAATTAGCATGTATTTTGAGAAATTTGATGCATAACGTCTGTTATACTTATTAATCAACGACTACTACTCATCAGTGCAACTACACCACTAGCAGTTGTCAATGGAGTTGAGTCACTACCACCACCTACAAGTTTGTTGTATCTACTGGGCAGGGATAGACATCCCTCGCCCAATGAGCCACCGGGATCATGCAAGAGGTCTGGGGCTAGTACAGCAGTGTGCCACAGGATGCCGCCACAAGTATGATGCCTAGATCTCACAACTCTCCACTATGCCGCTCGCACCTAGGATCTAGGCGCAGGGCTTGAACCTGCTAACCCCCTCTCCAGACACCCTATGCTAGTGAATGAAGGGATGGCCGAGGAGTATATAAGGCACAGAGCTTCCGGCCTCCGGGTACTCAGTTCTGCTTCAGTTCTTGACCTGTCCTCTCCTGGGCTCTCATTGTACACGCAATCGGTGCAGAGCCCGCACCAATCCTAAACGCTTCACCGCCACCCCACGGGGCCGAAGATACTCTCCAACCGTCTACAAAAGGAAGCACCAGTGGCGTAATCAGTACCTCACACTGATACATGTTAGGCCCTTTATAGACAACAGAGAGTAGAGCTAGCCCAGAGGAGAAAGCTACATTCACATGTGCCAGTTACTGCCTACTCCCTGTAGCTTTGCACAGGGTGCCTTCCCCAGTTTTATGCTAGAGCGTGTACCTTCCGCCAAGCCTGAGTGGATAGAAGATAGTACTTCTGCCATCTTTGTATATTTTCCTAAACGGCAAAATAAACATTGATCTTGCCTAACTTCTTGAGTATCACTCTGACCTACTCTTCACCCTCATCGGATCTGACAGTGACAGCAGGAGTCTGGGTTTTGCTCTTTCTGAATTCACACTAACAGAACAAAACATCCTTTGAAGGCCACCCATTCTCTGCCCCATGCAGTGAATGGTAGAGCCACGACACTAGGATACCGACCTTCCCCTGGAAAGTGGCTTGCCTGCTTGAAGTCACCCCTGTTTCACCGCATACTCAGTGGTGCAGAGGAGGGGAACTTCTTCCGGCCTGGGGGGACCAGTGACCTTGGAATACTCACCCAACCACTTTTGGAAAGCCACCCATTCCTTGCACCCAGGTGAAGGGAATGGTAGATCCATGACACTAGGTGCTCTCTCGGTGGGATCGACGTGCGGTGGAGGAATCAAGAGTGAGGTGCGGTGTTGGGGGTAACAGTTCGCACCTATACTTGCACTCCAACACGTTGACTACCGAACTCCTGCAGGCCCCATCCTAGTCTAAAGCCTCATGCCTTACACCTGCAGGAGTGGTGTTCAGAAGAAGGCAAATAAGGCTGGGACTAGCTCTAAAGATCCACAAGGGCTTAGCATCCTTCCCAGCGGGTTTGGACTATCGAGTCCACAAGAACAAGCTGGTTTGCTGTGACGACTCACCATACCATTAACGCCCATCACTCCTACAGAACTGTTCGAGCCACTCACCCATAAAGCAGAAACATATCATCCCGTAATACAGGAGATTCTATTCGGCAAGGGTTCAACCTAACTTCGGTAGCACCTAGCGGCACCACGACAGTAGGGAAGACCAGCACCTTGGACGCACACCACACTCACCAGTCAAGCGCAACCATTGCTGAGGGACCTACCCTAGCTAAACCACACCAGGGCCAGACACACCATCCTGCTCGCTTGATTTCAGTCCCGCACCCTAAGCCAACACCTCGCAGAGTGGTATTGCCAGAGCCAGACTCATACCAAGCCGGGGGCCTACTGGGTCATTATTATATTCCGGTCGGGCACCAGTGTCAAGAGACAACTAGACCCTTAACAATGCGACATGCCTAGCGTCAAACAAGTCACTCAGAGACGTGGGCAGACAATCCGCAGAGTCTTATGTGAACCCTGGGGTCATCAGATCCTGGCTTACCAGAGCACATAGTTTGAATACTGCAAATTTTGTTGACCTATTCTGGCCCACCCGGTGATGGGGCATTTGAATAACTGTGAATATTCATCTATGCACAGTCAGAGATGTTATTTTACTTTGGGGGTTAAAACAAATGAGGTGTAATGAATTACTACTTTAACCCGTTTGGTGACACGTTAAATCCTGAGTTGAAGTGTTGCAATCACGTAATTTTTTGGTATGAACTATACTTGTGTTCAGCATTTTTTTTTTCAGCCGGTGAACAACATACTGCTTATTCAATGATATTGGCAATAACCATTCATGTCAAAGAGGTGTAGAAAAGTCTACAAATAGGATTAGTGACAAGCAAGCCTGGGCACTGGTGCACTGCTGTGTACAGTTCTGGTCATAACTTTCACTCATTTGCGTGTCCACAATTGTGGACACGGTGATTGAATGGGTTAAAGGATTTAGTGTACCCCAGGCTTGGGCGTAGATGAAAGTACAGGAATGTAGAAGTGCTGGGTAGGGGAGGTTCTGTTGTGGTCTGTCCAGGAAGGAACTTATTCTTTCTGGGGCTAGTGCCTTGGAGTAAACTGTTGCTGGAGTCCTATCAATAGATTGTCATCACGAGAGGTATGCCTCACTATTGATGGTGCTCAGGCTTAACGCGGCTTGTGGAGAGGGCACCTTGATCCTTCTTGGTAAGAGCTGAGTGAGTGTCATTACCAGGAAATATTGTCAACTTCCCCTCAGTCTCACAGCATTCTCCATGCGAGGTTTCTACATGTCTCAGTAAGTGGCGCAAATCACTTGTAGTATGAGAGTCATGATGACTCTGTGGGTTTGTTCTCTTCAAGTCTCAGGAACCTCAGAGAAAGGTTCTTTCCTACCTTGCCACATTCATTCCCCAGCTGGGTCACTCCGAATTTTTGCAAGTGGTAATCATGCCCCTTTTTCCCTGCCCTTGCATCCTGGGGCTGCTCCATTCTCACCTCATTACACCCTCATTGGCTCTCAAGACCTCATTGTTAAGAGCCATCCAATTCTTTCAACCCTTGCCACAGTGGTGCTAGAGGGTGACGTTGACCAGTACAAGAGACGCAAGAATCAGTGGGGATGTGGCTTAATTCCCAGATGCAGTGGTTGCGTGTGCACCTGGAAGTATTTGAGTGGATGATCACACATAAGACAGAGGGAAGAGAATACATGAAACGAAAGGGAATTGACTGGAACACAAAGATGTAACTGGCAGTTATAGGTTTTATTCAGTCTTTTGCCTTTTACAAACATATATCTCTGATCTGGGCATGCTATCATCTGATGGACGAGGGTCCAAGATTGCCAAGTTGACTACCGCAGGGCGGTAACGAGGTCCGAAGCACGGTCTTGAGGTGAGATCGACCCCAGCATCTACTACATCCAGCCCGGATGAGACACACACAGGCTAACACTTAGTACCTGTTCTAGAAGACTCCACGACAAGAGCTTCTATTATACATTAATGACACAAGTTGGATATGCTAGAATAGCAAAACAAACAGAGCAAAGTATGAGCTGCTGAAGGCAATCTTTAACGAGTAGAGAGGCTAGCTTTCAGAAGGGTATGCAAGGAAATTTATATTGCCAGAGAGCTGTGGCGGGCTAGGGGCAGCTGGAGCGAGCCACTTGGAGGAGGAAACGTCTCCTAATGTGCTGCCAGCTTGCACATTTGGTGCCTGCTGGCCAGGGCAGACCTAGCAAAGGGTTGGGCACATGCACTTGATTTCGAGCAGGGTATCTTGTGGTTTGCCTGCCTCTCAGGCAGCAAGGGCTTGTGGGACAGACTGGCACAGATGTGTATTGAGCGATGCCACTCAGTTATACAGTGTACTCGGGAGGGCTGGGGCCACCAGAGGCTGAGGCTGTGTATGTAACGGACAGTGCTCTTGGTGCATCAATCATGCCACCAACTTAAAGTTTTTTTAGCGCACTAGAGGCTCAGAAGTAAGCAAGCGATAAAGGTGACATTGATACATGTACCTATTGCTGCATCACTCCTTTGCCAAAATTCTGAACTGGCATACAGAATCCAAGGGGAAGTGGAAAACCCCAAGAAAAACAATGTATCACTTTGCACATTAACCTTGTTTCTCACTTAATAATCAAAGACAGTTGTGTGTATGATACTGAATCTGGATCATCATGAATGCTGCCATAGCAGCTAGGCCACCAAGGCTCCTTTTTCTTCTGATGCATGCAGCATCTTTCATATTTAGTATTCAAACGACCTCAGCTCCTTCCCTATACTTAGCATTGTTGAGATAGGAATTTATTTTCTATTTTAATTGCCCGCCATGTGAGCTGAGCTTGTTCTGTCTACTCCCCAGCTTGTTTTATTCACCGGCCCACCGTAATCATGCTAGTAGGACAAAGAGTTCCTTTTTCCACATATAGATAGCGCTAGTAGTATTACTGTTTGTCCTTTGCTTCACATCCCCCAGCCGGCCGGTGACGTCACAGCAGTAAGCTATAACTTCATAACCCCCCAACTGTCCATTTACCCGTCGCCCACATGATGCCGGCCAATCACCACCGGGCACCGCCCAAGATGAGTATAAAAGGAAGTTTTGCGCACGCCTCCATGCTAAGTCGCTCCACGGAAATTATCGCTAGCACTCGTAGCTCAGAGCTATCAGTCAGTGTCTTCCCAGTGCTCCCGCTCAGGAATCCTAAACTTAGTCACCTTTCGGCATTTTTGCTAGCTTTCGCTGCTCAGTAACACCCTCTTAGCTTATTCCAGCACTCAATGCGTGGAACTGCGTTACACCATGTCGTCTAACCACTCGACACTCTTTAGTCACGTACTCTCCGCTACGGAACCCTAATAACACATCCTCTCTGTCTCAGCACAGATATGTTGGAGCTCAGGGAACCGCCATTCCTAAGTCCTTCTCTGGACTACTCCTTCTCTCTCTTGCATAGTTATCCTGCCTTTGTGCCAACCCAGCGTACTGACGTTGACATAGGAGAAACTACAGCACAGCGAAGAATTCTCTTCAACAATCAAGAACATCTGCACTCGCCCTCCACACCATCCGTCGCCCAGGTATATCAAATCCCTCTGCAGCGCCTTGTTGATCCATCGTACTTAAGAAGGTTGACTTTGTGTCCTGCCGCCAGCTAACCAGACCTAGATTGTTTAAGGGGAATGTCCCTATTAGCCAGGGAGAGCAAGCCACAGGAGTATTACAGGAGTGCTCTGCTTAGCTCCTGGACAAAAGCACCCTTCTTGCAGACGGGATCACCAAGGGCATTGTAAGTACGCACGTACTCAATCACCTACACAGAAATTAACCAGTGGTCTTGCTTCACTTCATAAAATAAACATTTTATATAGAGCACTTACGTGTTGTGTAATATCAACTTTCTAAGGACCAGCTTTGAACTGATATTTGGCAACAAGAACTGCCAGAACTCTGCAGCTTAGACTGATACATGTTATTCCTTTCGCAGAGTTTAAATTTTTTGGGTGATTGTATTGGTCCGTTGCAAAACTAAATGCAGTATAAAAATATGTAAATTATACTGTTTGATCATGAAATATGGAGATAATTTTTCAAGCAACGTTAATGTCTTGCAAATTATGTAAACTTACATACCTCATGTTTAGTCTGTAGGGTTGTTACTGGTCTGTGTTTCATCAGTGGTTTTGCTGGAATGTTGTTGGTGTGGTGTACAGGGGAGCTTCCAGTCGGAGGATGTGGGCCCACATCTAATGGCGGTGGAGGATCTGTTACAAAAGCACAGCCTGGCAGAGTTGCAAGCAACATCTCTGGGTGAAACACAACGTCGGCTGGGACGCCAGGCACAGCAGTACATCGCCAATGGCAGCCGTGAGGCACAGCTGCTTGCAGCCCGCCTTGATCAGCTCAACAAGGCTTATGAGAGGTACGTCTTTAGCATTTGCACAAGGTGTTGTGTGTGGCATTCTTAAAACTGCCCACTTACCTGGTGCTTTGAACTGCACTGGAAAATCGTATCATCTTTACTTATTAATTAAATTATTGTATGTTTTCCTCATTTCCATATTTACAAAAAAGAACATGCTCTTAGATGACAACAAATGGCATTTTTAATACATGTATCAATACATATTTAAAAAACTGTATTTTATATCTCGAACATAACTAAAAACTGCATTTTCCCAAACCAGATACACATGTACAGAATTACAGTATACGTCTGCAGAGAACTTTCACTATAGTCCATTCACGTTTTCTTCTGATGTTTTGAAACAAACCTCTGAAAAATCACCATAGGAGTAACATGTCAACTTGTTTTTTTAAATAACTTGTTTACCACAAATGTATAACATTGTGATTAGCTTTAAAGTATTATTGTTGAATAAATGAAATATTTACTTAGTATCTTCTATAACTTGTAATATTTATTTTGTATTCAATACGAATTAAAAACTGTGAGAGTAGCGATGTGTTGGCAACGACTAATAAAAAATAGTTTCCTGTTAAAATATTGTTTTGGCAAATATTTTTTAATGCCCTTGGTAAATTAAACGTTGGCTATTGAAATATTGAAATTTTTAGGTAGCACTGGCGGAAACATATTGAATTTTTACAGTTAAAAATATCAACGCATATTGCGATGTGTAGGCCCTAGTGATATGATGTCTTTTTTCTGTCCGAGGAAAAATTTTGAATAAATGTAATGGAGCTTGTCGCACTCTCTTTTTCTTTTGCTCGGGAAGTTTCACATTGCTAACAGTAGTGGAAATTATACACGTTTTCAATTTTGGCATATTTCATACGTATTACAGCAAATATAATTATTTTGGAATTTGTAATTTACTACTGAAATGGGATTTTAATGTTTGAATATTTAATATTTATTATAATTAATGCGTGACGGGTTCTGGTTCAGATTGATAATTGCTATGTTTCAAAGTGGTTTCTTTGTTAGTGTCCGTCGGATGACACTTTCGGGTGTGACCTGCATCTTTTTTACGCTGGGCAGAGACGTGACCTGTATAGAGAGTGGGCCACGTCATCTGCCAACTGGGCACAAAGTCGTTTACTGGTTTGGCAATGAACCTGCTGATGAGCTTAAGTGCCAGTGGCTTACTCAATCCTGTGTTAGGGCAGCTGACTGGTGCTGATGGCTTACTGGTGGAGGTGCTGCAGCCGGTGGATCTGGACTTCCCCCACGGACTGCTGCTCTTGAATGGACCTCGGTGGGCTGGCATAGCGTTGGGTCTTGAACCAAGAGCAGGCTGCTTGCACTGGAACATTCCTTCCCTTGTTGAAGGTGGCGATGATGGGATGAACAGGGCGCTTCCGGGGTGGCTGAAACAAAGACTGGGAGGGAGTTGGGCGGCTAGTCACCACCGACTGACAGGCAGCTGAAGCTCATTCCCATGGGTTTAATTGGCAAAGTGCCTTACTGGGTTGGGTATAACCCCAGGTACTCTGGTAAGCAGTAGTTGCTTGTCATTGCCTAACGTCCTTCCCATCTCTCTTGGTGAAGGGCATGAGGTGCAAGTACTGACGCATGTCCAATTAGGTAAGGCTGGTCCACGGTTGTGTGGCTTTGGTTTCACTTAAGCCTGTTGTGCTTTCAGGGTTTAATTATTGATGTCTTGATGACGCGTGGTTGTTGGCTGCAGACGGTTGATGCTGGTGTAGTCTCGTTCTACCTGTCGGCCTGCTATAGGGGAAGCTAAACCACCTGGCTGCTTGGCAGTGAGGTAAGCTACTCTTTGCTCCTCCTTTCTTGCACCGTGTCAGAAGGCCCCCCCCCCCCACCTTAGTGGGTGAACCAGAAGCGTTGAAGCAGTGTGGGCTACCACTGCTACTACTGGGTGTGAGTTTCCCAACCAAGGCCAGGCCGTAGTACCTAAGCAAATACCCACGCCAGCACCCAGGTGCTCTGGTAGGAGTACAACTCAGGCGTACTATCTCTCCCTGGGTGGAAAATGTTTTTAGTGATTGGGGCTCCTCTATTTTATTCCTCATAAAATAGATGGCCGTCTAATATGCGTGTATCAGAACTGGAGCCGCCTGAGGGGGAGTCTCCAGTTATAGCTAGATTGTAGTAACAATTTCCTATTCTCTTTTGGCAGTACTTGGCTCAAGGTTCTCCTAGCAGTTTGTTCAAAAGTACTCTATGAATGAGACTCGTTGTTAGAAGAAACAAAGTTGTGTTTATTAATCGCTTAGTAAACACAGTGACTCGTGCTCTCCTGCCAAATAGACGGGTGACTGGAAGTAAACCTACAGTAGCCAGGTGTAGGTGACCTGTTCCTAGACTTGTTAGGGAAAGTGAAATAAAACTGACAAAAATTGCTTACGACAAAACTTACTATAACCGTGATGTCTGTAGGAGACGGTAAAGGTGGTGTGTGGTATGTGTCTAGTTACTGAAGAAGCTTCTGGTAACTTGGTAATTTGATTGGCGTCACTGGAGCGTCTGATTGCGGGTGCTACAGAGCTCTAATGGTGACAGCAATGGTAGCAGCCGCTGGTAATTGCTCAAGTCTATTGATGTCAATGCTGGTAGCTGCTGGTGGGTGCCCAAGACTGTTGAGCAAAGTCCAAGGTAGGCAGTTTCGGATGGCTGCCGAAAACTGTTGAACAACGTCCAAGATAGGCAGCCTTGATAGGCTGTTGATTTGTTGATGGTAATGGTTGCAGCCTCTGGAAAGACTGCCGAAGATCTACTAGTAGTTGGAGGGCCCCAGCACTGGAAGTGGTGGAGCGAGCTCAAAGACTCGCAGGAACAACTCGCGAGGCCCACCGCGCACTGACTTTTATAGTCAGTGTAGTGCGTGTCGTGGCAGCGGCGGACGAAGTTGCGTGACATCCCGCTGCTGCAAGGCCAGATTGGGGGTAGCACCCTCTAGTCATCTCTTGGTCTTCGCTTAACTTTGGTGGCGCTCGGGCATGCACTGAATTTGGCAGAAATGCGGCGACATGATGACATGGCGTGCTGCTCTTGGCGGAACAAAGTGTTAATTTTTCTTCCTGCGAAAGATGCTTAAAATTACTACGAGATAGTATTTTGGTTTTTTAAACTTACCTAGGCAAGTAATGATGTTGTGATAGATGTGTTTTTTTACAACAGGAATAATATACTGTAACATGTCGTGACCACTGCGTGTGAAAGAGTATTGTTGTGTCTGCATTCCGTTATGTTTGTTACATTGGGTGTGTGTGCGATTGCAAATATTGGACATGCAAAGTTTGTTAGTTTTAGCCGTGAACTTTTTTTATAAGGAAATAAATTATTTGAAAGTCACATGTGTTTATCACAACTATATAACAGTGAGTTGTGTATTTGTCAGTTATGATTCTTCTCTAATTTTTTACATTGAAATTTGGGACATGCGTTAGTTACATAAAGTACATGAAATGTATGTTTTATGAGTAATTTATTTTTAACCAATGGTAATACTGTAATTACCTGCCTACTGTTTATGTGAAAATTTGGTTATTGTACTTTGTTGTGTGATTTTAACAAACTAGTTTTTAGAAAACCCAACTTTTTTCTAAATGCTATAAGATGTTAGTTTTTAATCTGAAAATGCTACAAAATGATGGATTTCATTTTTAAAGTGCTAAAAATACACATTTCAAAATGCTAATTTTCCTGACCTCTACCTATCATCAATACATACATTATTTTAAAAGTCATAAAACTGACCTAAATAGGTATTGTTATAGGCCCAAATTGTGAAGTTTTGTACATAATGGTTTTTGAAATATGACAGAATTCTTCGAACAGCTGAAAACAGTAAACAAAGGATTTGAAAGTTAACATGTAGATATCACATGGCAGTGTTTATGTTTACGTATAGTGGAAGGATACGTAATCGTCTATCTGCATCCAAAAGTATAATTTAAGCAGGGCTTCAGAAAAGTGTGAAGTAACTGTGAATGGCCTATATACTTACTTTTCAATGATAACATGGTAGGTTTATTGCTTGAAGTCTCAATAGTACAGTGGCTTCCCTTGCTATCGTTTTCAGGGGACTATCAAAACATTTCCATACATTTGAAATCTTAGTACATAAGGGTTCTGACATGTACATCTGTTTGGACTTGTGACCTTGGAAATATGGATATGTGACTTTTTAAATATTGATTGGATAGAATTTTAGATCAGTAGTAATTTCATGGCAGAACTTTGTGTAGTTTCTTTTACTGACCTCTTAATACTTGTGCGGGGCCCATTTTAAATTTCCCGTACGCGCAATTGGTACACATTCATCAACTGGCAAAGCTGCCTTAATGGCTGGCACTCTTGAGCTACAGGAAGAAGAGAGCAGTTTTGTGTCGGACATTGTGCAGGTAAGTTGAGTCGTGTAAAGCTGCAACCAGTCGGTCGTTTACTTGCTGAAATTCGCGTACAGTCCTCTAGTGGCAATTTAATTTTATTACTGTTAAATTCGCCACTACATTTTTCGTCCTCTGGGGCCGAATATTTACCTGCGTTATCGTTTTAGTGCACATTTGCGTTCTTGCATTGCTCGTGTTGGTTATAAAAAATGTGTGTACTACAGTGTTCTTGGTGTGCGTGTGCTTAGAGTACAATACCAAAAAAAATTTCGTAGTCGAGAAGAGACCTTTTGGATGCCAATGACAAAGTGAACTGATGCGTGACTTACCGGGAATATATACTCACTATTTTGTCTTCATAGTGAATGCCGGGGTCTTTTTATCTAGAGGCTGAGCCAGGTGCTTGTGGATGGTACAGTTCTTGTGAAGACATATTCCTGACTGGCTTGGAACAGTGGATATTCTTTACCCTTGTTTCTTCTTCGTTCACACTGGCTGTGGGAGATGTCTGTTCTTCCTGGCCAGCGGACGTAGAGCCGCTATTTTCTTCTGGGTACCGGCGTATCTTGCCTCTCAGAGCTTTCCTTATCCTTCCAATGCTATCTTCCACCCAGTTTACGTTATTTTGTCGTCCAATTATCATGTAGGGCCCTTTCCACTTGCTTGCCAATCCTGCTCAGAACTGATTGCATCCTCAGCTCAATGGATGGCTGTGTAGGAGTACAGTTTTCCCCACCATTGCAAAAGGGCGGACTCTGGTGCGGGGTTGCGGATACTTCCGGTTTGCGTACTCGTCCTGCTCCTCTTGGGCTCGTTTGAAGTGTAACTCCGCTGCTTGACGAATTGCTTCGGGTTGAGGCTTGATTGTGGTGGAATGCTCCCACTGCCATTCACCTGGGTGTTGCTACGTGCGTCACAGTAGAAGCTGACTTGGGCTTGATGCGGTTGTTTTGTTGGTTCTCTGGTGGCGAGGGAACAGTATCCTCGGATAGTGGCGATCCCAGTACCGTTGGTCTTCTTTTAAACTGAGGCATATGCATTTCTTGAGTTATTGGTTGTGCTGTTCTGTAGGGTTCGCCTGAGGGTGATATAGCAATGTCATCAAAGTCTTTACTCTCCAGCCTTGGTATGCCTTATGCCACAGTGCACTGATAAACTGGGTCCTATTGTCTGTCAGAATACTCTGAGGATATCCCCTGCGTGGGAATATCTCCTGATCAAATTTGGCTGTGATCAGGTCTCTTGGCTGGTTAACAGGAAAGCTTCGACCCAGTGAAAAAACATATCGGTGACCACCAGCAGGTAGCGGTTCCCTTGGGTACTCCTGGGATAAGGCCCCATAAAGTTCACTGTGACTTGGCTCCAGGGTGCGTAGGGTTTGCATTGTTTGGCTGTGTTCTGTGGAACAGGGTAGGCTTTGTTCTGGCCAGGTACTCTCAATGTTATTCGACTCGTCGTTCGTAGGCCAGGTATACCGTGCGCTTCCTGTGATCCATAATGCATTATTGCTCGCAAAGACATGGATGTCTGAGGATGATGTCTTCTTCGATATCTGGAGTGACGACGAAGTCAGCATAGGTCTTCAGGCTGTGCACTTTGAAAGGCAAGGAGATTCGTCCATCAACATTGAGGGTGGAATCTGACATGGTCATTCGTACTGCCTTACTCTAGGATTCCAACTCGTGGTGTTGGTGTTGGAATAAATCGCGGCAAATACAAATTCCCCAACCTAGCTGAGTCCAACAATGCTAGCGCAGTTTTGCAGTTTACCCTGATCTCAATGTAAGGGGCCATAGGCGCCTCAGCTGTCTCATCTAAGAGCTTGATGGTTGGTTCCTTTTACCCGGCAGGAACACTCCTTTCTTCCTGTCTGCATTGCAGTATCTCTTCGACGACTTGGTTAGCGATGTCCCTTTGTCTTGAGCAGTCCATGGTGTCGAGGTAGCAACCCGCATCTCCATGAATTTCTGCAGTTCAGGGGTTGGTTTTTGAGGGCAGTCCTTATTAAAGTGATTCTCAGGGCAGAACCAACGTTTAGGCAGTTTAAGAGGCTGCGGTGGAGGTGGCGGGGGTAACATGGTACGACGTTCCTCTGTCTTCCCTTTGTCGTAGAGTTTAGTTGGCTTGTGCTGACCAAGCAGGGCTTGCGTCTGGAAATTATTTTCTTCCTCATGAGCTCTTGTCAATTAGCAAGCCACGACCGTCCCATCCACGCTCACAGAGCTTAGGACAATCAGACTTTGGGGGGAGTCGCAGAAAAACACCTCGTAATGCCCACCAACACAGCCAGAATGTTGTTCAACTGCCATAGCGAGCACGAGCTTCAAGAGGCCAACTTGGCTGCAACTGGGCAAAACCGCTGTTCATGCCCAGGCTGACCCAGAACGGGAATATGCCGCATACAATGCGCCCAATGCCACCACTGGCACCACTACACCTATCTGGGCTGGGAAGACACGCCATGGTATACAGAAGGGTTTGAATACCACTATGAAGAGTGTCGTAGTAGGCAAATTGCATACTGTAATTGGGTCATTTGCCCTGACCGTAAGATACATACTAGTACGCTGCATCATCTGCGTGGAGAACTTCCACCATGTATGCATCAACTGGCCCGACAAGCCCATAAAAAGGCCAGGCTTGGTCTATTAGTGTGAGGTGTGTAAACGAGCCGCAGAGTATAGACCAACCAACCCCGAACCTACCTCAACACGCAGTCATGTAATGTGCATGGGAGAACCGTAACTTCCAGAGTTCGCTGCCTGGCCACATGAAGATCCATGCTCATTCATCAATGAATGCGAGCATGCATTCTGCCTTCACAAAATTCCTGAGAAACACTGGGTTTCCTGGGCCCCTCTAAAGCTGAAGGGGAAGGCGCTAGACTGGTGGAATGTATACAGTGAATTCATTACAGGCTGGCAGCAGCTCTGCACAAGCCTGATGCAATGATTTGCTGGAGAAGAGGTCATCGCTCACTTAATGACGGAATTATACAGCGTGCTCAAAAGCCCGGGGATGAGGTAGAAATATTTGTACCCAGGAAAGTACAGATGTACCGCCGGATCAGAAGCCCTCAAGTTGCAGCAGGAACTGAAAAATCTCCTAAAGTAAGGTGTTTCGAATTAAGAAAATTGGTCCAGTAATAGCCAAGCTGTCTTAGATGCAGTGCCAGAAAACCACAGAGAGAGTCCACTGACTTTTCAAGAAAATAGTAAAGGGATAAATGTATATTTGGATGTCCGGTGGTACTCAAGGTTGGATGTGTTTTTACTAAGGGATGGGCCGATGCCGATGCCAACTAACCAGCCGATACCACGACCATCAGCATCTGTGGCATCTGAACATTATTTGTCAATTATTACTCACCAATTAGTCGCACTAATTTAATTAACACACTGTTAAATAAACCGGCATGCTACATCTCGTAAAGCATTAATATACTGCCACCATCAACCAGATATTCTGTCCAAAGCCCAAAATATATTCTGAACAATAGTTTTTTGATGATTTGTTCCCATTGTTTACATTTTACCGTATTTCCTGTTGGTACATTCACCAAAGATTGTGTGCATTATTCGTTTTTGAACACGTTTGCAAAACAAGCAGATAATCAACAACTGGTGCTGTCAATAGTATTGATTACATCCCAAAAGAGTTTTTGTGTTCTGTTTTATTCTTATGTTTTTACTGCATTCGTAGGTTGGCGACAATGAGAAAGAAACCTGTATTATTATTCTTCTGATATGTATACTGCACTTGTAGGTTGGCGACAATGAAAATGAATTGCACACTCTATGATACTGTATTCAACAATCTGCGGTATTGATATTTTAAATAGAAAGTGAAAGTAAATACACTAGATTTTGACAGGTGTAGTTCTTATTGGAAACTATCGGCTGTGGTTATGGTTAGGATGTTAAAGGTCTGAATAAGACTTCACAAGTAATAATTAGTGAAAATTGTCGCAAATAAATCAGTTGTCATTTTAACCAACGGATTGAGAATGGCTCGGCTGACAAAGGAATACTAAACGATAATATTAATATAGATAACAAAAAATTTGCTTAATTTCAAGCGAATATTGAATTGATTTCAATAGGTTCCTTTGAATGACATCTTTAGGCTGTTGGTTTAAAGAAACATGCATTTTGAAGTTATGTATGGTATTTCTCAGATCTAAAATCCAAGTTCACATCAGATTGCCTGAAGTTTTGAAGGTTGTCTTTAATGAACTCAGTTTTTATTGAATGCTGTTTTGTGTGGTAACAGTTTTTGCTCGACTGTTAAGTCACTTATTTGCCCAGTTAAATTGTCTATCTTATCATTTTGATACATGCCAACATGCTGCACCGCAGAGAGGCGTGCTCTACGGACGACTCTGCCCCATCTGAGAGCACCCTACACTCGGGGAGAAAGTCAGTGGCTGAAATGATTTTTTTTACTAGTCGAGCAAGGAGACTCCATGCATTGGCCAGTTGACTAAGTAGCCGTAATTAACGCGTTTAATTATGGAATTCTATGCACTCCCGGAATTTAGCATGCAAGCGCCACCCAGACGAATAAAATTATATTTATTTGAATTTCCACTATGCATCTTTAACTGCAGAAGAAGTTCTGAACAACCCCAGAGATAGCAGCACCCCCTTGGCCTTGTGATGTCACGACTCGCTGGCCTCAACCCAGGGCACATGAAAATATCTACGCGTCCACCTGTGTTGGGAGGCTATGCTACCCCCACCCGCGGAGAATCGCTGATGCAGGGAGATTTTTATATAAATAGAAGTCCAGCACCGTGGTCCAGCAGAGACGCCGGGGCTCGCCGACCGACAAGGTTTGCGAGCTCACCCCAGTCTGCGAAGACTCTCTCTCTCTCCTCTCCTCAGCCTGAGGCAGGACTTGAACTTTCTACCCACTGCTTGGGATCAGCAGTGCTCTCTCCAGCCAGTAGCTTGCAGAAGGCAGCCAGCACTCCAACCTCAGCTTGGCCAAGGCTCATCCCTACAGCTGACCGCTCAGGGACAGCTCACCTCTTCAACTGTAAATCCCAACACCTGTACCCACTACCCTTTATCTTAGTCAACTTCCCTTGACTTCCGTGGTAGTAGGTCGTTGCGCGATTACATCCCACTGGATTGAGCCCTCATAGAATCACGCTGTAAATAGCATTGTTTATTAGCTAATTTTCTTTTAGTTAATTTTTAATTAATTTTCCCATGCTTGCCTTTGCCTGTTGAGTAACAAGTAATTTTAATATTTTGTATTTTAGCTATATCTTATAGTGTATCAGTCAGCCAGGACTTTCCAATATTCTTCTATTAGACGTAATAAAAATTACAGAGTGGTGAAATATTTCATAATTGTGGTCAATTCAGTTGCGCAATAATAATCTTCTTTCTCATGTCACTACACGGTCATGAGCTGCACTGAACTCCTCAGGAGACGGGGCCTGAGAGTGACTGGAATACAAGCCTGCAGGGGCATACCGCTGCTTCTGGGTTTCCAGTGCACCGGTTGCCGGTGCGAGGCGCAAGGACTTGATACCTAGGTTTGCCCATTACACGGCAGGTCCTCGGAAGCGACTGAAGAACTCGTCCCACATAGGACTGCTCGTCTGTAGCCAGGTAGACAGCCTTGTAATTTTCTCAAATGCGCAGTCAGCACGGTGGTGCAGGTAGCCGTCAGAGGCTATGCGAGAGGTGCGTCTTAACTAAGCAGTCAATCATAACTCAATTAATTCTTGAATCAAACCCAGCCACACTAATACCCAGTGAGCCTACCCAGGAAACCCCTCTGAAACATTGGTTAGGCTGGTGTCCGCCGGACGAGGAATCAGAGACAGAGGATGTTCCCACCAAGCAATCACTAGTACATGGGTCAGCTTCTAGCATAGAAACTCAGAAACTCCCCACTCAGGAAACCCCGTCTGTGCCAGCACCGTAAAGTTATTATCTGGAAAATTAATTCGGATTCAACACCTGAACACAGAAGAGCTTGCCAACTTCTGTGTGGTAAAATTGGCCTCCAGGAAGACGATCAGGGTTTGACTCCCTGTCAAGGTAGTTCCCAAGCCATGCGGAGAATGATCCCCGGCCAATTTGATCCCCACTTGACAGCCAACGAGGCAGCAGTGGGTTGATCCCATCAATTTTGCCAGAACACTCACCACCACACCCAATCTCAATTAATCTTCGACTGAGCACATCACCCACATTTGGGACAGTTGGCATCCCATCTCTTGATAATCCTAGTCGTGAGGAGGGTGAAACTCCCTAAGAGAGATAGTATTACATTCCGACTCACACTGGGGTTTGACTCTCCTCTCCCTTATAAGAACTGAGAGGGTGGTCAGCGCCCTAACCATTTGTCCCTCCAGCAAGCACGCTCTCAATCTTATTGAAATTAGTGTTGTATTTCATTTCTATGCTGTAGTCACCTAATACAAAGTGCTTAAATTTAAGTAATAAAAATGTAGTATTTACAAATATTGGGAATTGGAAATTATGATTGTGCTCATCAAATCTGATATCGGCTTCGCTGTAATCTGCAGCTTCGCAGTTGAGAATTGGTATCATTGGTGTCCATCCATCCCTAGTTTTTATATAATATTTAATTAGCCAGCACAACTGTGAGCAAACATTCTATTCTTTCAGACATTACTAGGTTGTATGACCCATTAGGATGGCTTACTCCAGTTGTCATTTGAGCTAAGAGTTTCCTCCAAACACATCTGGCTGTTGGGTGAGTCATGGAATGAAGCTCCACCTTTCATCAGCCAACTGGGTGTTCTCAGCAAACTGTCCATACCTTGTCTTGTGTCAGGATCACAGCCAGAATATCAGCTTCATGGCTTTAGCGATGCATCCAATGAAGGCTACACATATGTTGTGTTCCTACGTACTGCTCATAAAGGTGAGGTGAAGACACACCTGCTTCTGGCCAAATCCCATGTTGAACCAGTTAAAAGTCACACTTATTAGACGTGAATTGCAGACTGCACATTTACTCATTAAGTTTCCTAAGTCAGTAATGCCAACCCTTTCAGAACATATCCACATTAGCTGTTTTACTGGATGGTGTGATTCAACAGTGGTCCTCGCCTGGATCAGGATTCCTCCTCATCATCTGAAAACTTTTGTTGTAAACAGAGTTGCTCACATTTAAGAGAACAAGATTACGGTCCAGTGGAGACCTGTGTCTTCTGTTGACAATGCTGCAGACTGTGCTTCCAGAGGACTCTTGCCCCAAGAGTTACTGACACACACACACACTTTGTTGAACTGGGCCTTGTTGGTTAATATCTGAGAAGTAATCATGTCCATGTTGACGAGTAGTGACCAGTATTCATGAAGGTGAAGACGAGCTAAAGCGGCTTAAGGTAGTTTAATTGGTTGGACATTGTGAGCCAAACCTCCTTGCAAGCCTCTCTAGGTTCTCTTCCTGGTCACAGCTTCAGAGAGTGCTTGCTTAAGTGTTAAGATTAATTTCAAACCTGAAGGTATCACTAGGATGTTGAGGCACTGGTCCGATTACTGTCGTAGAACTTGATTCTGCTATGAAGATATGCCTGAAGGAGAATGTTTCAGCTCGGAGATTGAATGTTTGATTTCAGAAGGTGAATGCTCCCCTGGTACTGGTATTAGAAAGGTGAATCCATTCTTGGATATCGTTCTGCGTTTGGGTGGACATTTACAAAATTTACACTTAACTTACAAAGAAAAAACATCAAATCTTGATACCCAAGAGGAATTTTGTGACAAAATCTGACAATAGATTATCAGCTCGTGCACCTCCACGTTGGTTCCAATACCACACATGCAGCAATTTGTTGTGAGTACTGGATTGCGGCAGGGAAGCGATCTGTTAAAGCCAGGATCCACAGTTGTATAAAATGCTACAGGTTCAGGGCCACCAATACACAGTGTTAGGAATTAGCTTGTAAGTCAATTCATACCTGAAAGGGGCTATGGTAGTAGTTAAATAATAAGTGACAAAAGTATAAGGTGAGATTTATTAGACATAAGGATAATACAATAATTAGTATTTACGTGATTACTGATCGGAGAAGCTTAAATGGAATACCAAGATGCTAATTAACTATAAGTTTTATTACTACATGACACTACTATTACATTCTAATTGGAAAGTCCCCAACTTGTTCATGTTGAGGTAGGCTGATTCTAGGAGGTGGTAAATGACGGTTGGACATACCTATCTCCATTCCTTCTTGGTCCGCTGCTCCGATGACAAAATAGGCGGCTCCCAGTATTACGTTGGCCTATATCGGGCGCATTGTTAAATATTTTCGGCCCCATTTATTGGCCGGTGGAAGGGGTTTCTGCAACTTTCTTTCGCAAGGTGTTATTGCAATCACGCTTATGCCCTGGTTCAGTGTTTGAAGGTATGATCAGGCAGGTCGTTCAGTTAAAGCCTGATCACTTCATAACGACAGCCATTGATAAGAAATCTTCCTCCAAGTGGAGTTCAACAAGCGCGGCCATTTCTAAACATTGGTGTTGACTATGGGGCCCATTCCAAATCAAACAGTCACATGTTTGAAACAGTAATGTGTGAAAGGCTTATTTGTGCCTATTTGTTTGCTTAGCAACAGTCAGTACATTTAGAAGTTGTTTCTTCTTTGAACACCGCAGCTTTTCTTGAAGAGTTATTCAGATTTACTGCTAAGTGCGGGCTTTGTAAAAATGATTTTTCTTACTGCGGAACAAACTTTGCAGGCAAATATAGTTATTTCAATGATCTACAGTAGTTCTTAAGGGAGAATGCCAACTTGTAGTGAGTTGTGGATACTCTTGCCTTTCGTGCCATTTAGTGGAAACTCAATCCTCCATCTGTACCACATTTTGGTGGGTTTTGGGAGGCAGTCATAAAATCTGCAAAGTAACATCTGAAAAGAATTTTAGGCCAGCAGGTTCTTACCTCATTTCATCTGATTCAGATGACTTAGAGGATCTGATACCAGCACACTTCTTTATGGGCACCACCCTGACAGTACCTCCAGCTCCAGACCTCACAGAGATCCAGTCAAGCAGATTCTACAGGTGGCAGCTGGTATAGTCCATTCACGGTTTCTTCGGCCTTTTTGAATCAAACCTTTGAAAATCTCTCCATGTATGGCGTGTTTAGTTATTTCCTAAATATGCCCTGTATCACAAGCGTTTTATACTTGTGTTCATAAAGATACTTTTTTTTCTGTTAAATTGAACTGTTATTCATATTTTATTTGTAAATTATAATGCTTTATTTATAAATAATTTGAATAAAACCAGTGAGAAAACAGGTGTGTTGGTAGCGCCTAGTAAGAAATAGTTCTTATACAAAATACTGTTACAAAAAAGTGCGCACAAATCCGGTGCATTGTCCCTCTGGTACATGATCTTCCAGAATTAGTGAAGTTTAGATTGCACAACGTGGAGGAATATCTTGGAAGTAGAACTTTAGCAGGGCTTCAGAAAAGTCCAAAGATACAGTGAATCAACTATACAGTGTGCTTCTCAGCACTTCTGGCAGAGATGGCACAAGGAGTAACTACACACACTACAACCACGTGGCACGTGGACCCCAGAGTGAAGGTGAGGTGCAGATTGGCGACCTTGTACTTGTCAAGGAAGACCACTTGCCACCCCTGCAGTGGCAGCTTGGGCGTGTCGCAGTTCTACATACGGGCAAGGATGGAGTTTGCGGGGGTGGCCACCATTAAGCAGCAACATCGAACAGTGAAGCTCTCCGTGAACATGTTGTGTTGCCTACCCATTCATCGAGAATCACATGTATCATTGTGTCATTGTACAGATATTCTAGTTAGCTTAAAAATGTTATTTTTGGCAGAAAGTATGTTTAGGTTTGTTTTTGTTGTATTCGTTTATTGTATATACTTGGATTCAAATTCAAATTTAGCACCAACTGTTGCAAATTCCATGGCTAGCAGCCATCTTGATTTGTGTTGCCACCTATGAAGGAAAATGGTTAGTTACCCTTACTTCGTTTTGCTGGACGTCACACAGTTGGAATGTGTTACAAAGGATATTGTTTGAAAACAGTTGGCCTTAATAATTTTGTGCCACGTTCATACAAACATACCTCCAAGTAGGTAGAGCCATTAAGGTTTTTTGAAGCAAAAGTTTAATTTTTTTAGATGCCAAAATGGTTATTTCTTTATTGTGGTGCCAGTTGTTGTTCCAATGGATTATGTCTAAGCAAAATAATTGCTGCTGCATCTGAATCGCAGTGACACTGTTGCAGCCTGATGGAGAGCGGGAAGGCGCGTCGGGCACGGCTGGAGGATGCCCGCAACTTTTTCCAGTTCCTTCAGGATCACGAGGAGGAGGAGGCATGGCTGGTGGAGAAGCAACGTATCTGCAAGGCCGGGGTGACGGCCAAGGATCTGCGAGCTGTCCTCAGCTTACAGCAGAAGCACAAGGTGAGAGACAATTACCCTCCACCTCTTTCATTCACCAGATAAGTGTTCTCGTCTCCATGCTTGTCACACTTGCTTCTGATGGTGAGCTTGCTTGCTTCCCACCAGAATGTTCGGGACAAATTTGTTTTGTAGAAAGTAATTTATATTGCAGATGGATTGTGGCTTTTATTAGGGTAATGGTATTTCTCTCATCACAACGTTCCTTTACGTCACTCTCTCAACTTATCTTGTCAATTCTTCAGGCTGGCCAGCAATGACTAGTGTGTTCCTTCTATAATGTAGCAGGTTTCAGCTAGCACCACCCTGCTGTCAATTGTGTTGATCCTGCCTCAAATTGGGAAGAATGTGGTGAGATTTTAACTTTTTATACTACTGTCACTTAGACTGCTATGTTATAAAAATGTGTCATTATTCAAGTCTTATGTTAGTAGAACTTTGATTTTACAGGCGCTCACGGTTCCCTGATTGAGTTGCCTAGACAATCCAGTATGGCTGAATTTATATCCATTTGGGCCTCTCCCTCTTCCCTAAATGTGAAAAGAGCATCCAAACAAAAAATTCTTATTGGGAACGCAAAGTCATGTTCACACGTCTGTAATAGAAATTTTATGTGTTTTTATTGTTGTAATGTCATTGTATATATTAGGCTATTATCTGAGTATAATGATACTCCATTTATGCAGAAAAGACTATTGAGTGAGTTAATATTAACAAAAAAGTAGACTGCATCATTGCACATTCGCGTATATAACATTGCAGCTGTGATATGGCACATGTTTACATTTCTCCTGAGGAAACGGGAAACTTTGTATGTTTTTCATTGTGTTTTCTGAGCAAAATTGATAACCCCGGTTATGCATAATGTTGTATAATGAAATGAAACCCATGTGATCACAGATGCAGCAAAGATGAACAGAACCAGAAGTGACTGTAATCCATAGACGCTACAATGACGTACTCGCTACTAGCACTCGGGATGGCAATGGCACTTTCAGTTGTACGGTCTGTGTAAAAACATATGACTTTGGCACTTACAAACAATAACAAATTTTTTCCCTGAAGTTTTACAAATTCAATGTGTAATTTTGATACAAAAACCATGCAAAATTGGCCTAAGTAACATTCTAATACAATTTTTGTATTTGATGGGTCGCCAGTGGGGGTCAGAATCTGTCTAAAATCACACAAATTCTTCAGTGTACCAACCATTTACCTGAGAGCTGTGAAAGGTCAGCAACTTGCTTTGTGTTATAGTTATTGTGAGTGTAATGCATCTTTATTTATTCCAGAAACATCACTTGTATGTATATTTAATAATTCAGAAAGGCAGAACTAATATGGTGGTAATTTTTAAATTTTTAATTTGATATTTCATCAGTTTTGCAGCTGATAAAATGCAAATTGCAAAATTAAATTATACATTTTCTGGACCAGATCATGTCACATGCCTATTTTGTTAACAAAATGTGCCAATTGGAACACAGCCTCCGTCAAAATTAACAAAAAAACTCTACTAACACCTAGGCCTAATGTATACAGCATGATACGACCTATTTTTACATTTCCCATGAAGAAATTGGATGTTTTATGTTAATGAAGTAATATTTAACACATAGACATTTTCACTTTGATGTGTGACGTATCAGGAATATATACTCACTACGTATATTGTCTTCGTAGGGGACCGTGTAGAGGTTGAGCCAGGTGCTTCTATAGGTACAAGGGGGTTCAGTTTTGCTTGGGTGCTGGTGGCTTCCCGTTGTACAAAAATGGCAGCGTTGACTTGTGGCAGGTTACAAAGTCAGGTGTGGGCAACACAATTCGTCGTCTATGTGCCACCACTATCTTAGATATACTTGGGTGATGTTTGGTGGAGCAGCACTTGAGAATGGCATGGCTACTTCAGGTACAGAGTTTAGACTAGTAGTAACCTGAGGCTTTGGCAGAGGTGTAGGATGATGAATAGCAGGCACTAAATAGGCTATTACTGGCGTGGGAGGTTGTTCAGGTTGGTACAGATACTTGACGATCTACCCCTGGTGCTCAACACGGACCGTTCCTCCTGGTGGTGTGAAGAGGTTGCTTGACACAGGGTCTTGCTTGCAGGTGGCGTAACGCAGCTTGTTCTTGAGGTGACAAACTAGCTATATGTTTGATCAGGGAATGCTGATATTTGTGTGCTCTAACTGGTGCTAAGAGTGTCTGCCTAACCTTTTTGTTCATGCCTTTTCTCTGGCGTAGGGCATGGCATTGGGAAGTGGAATTTACCCTCCTACTATTGTATCACGTCTGCAGGTTCCTTGTACAGTGATACGAGTGGCACCATGGGTGGTAGTGGACAGGCGGACACCCTGTTCCCAAGTCTGGTGGAGACTGCGGTACACGAGGGAAGTCAGGCCTCACTCACCTTGTCCAGATACTCACGCGGGTGTGTGGCCCTGTCCCAGTCTTCCCAACCTAGGGGGCACAAGTCTCTCTCAGGGGAGCCAGCTCGAAGGAGGCCAGTGAATACCAAGCCGACAAGCTGTTCAAGGACAGTGTACGTGTGTAGCTCCTTCTTTCCGTCAATCCCAGAGGGTTGAAGGGAAGGGTGGCCACAGCTAGTGTGTGTTGGGTCAAAAATTAGTGTCAGACTCGTTTGAGTAGTATTCCCGGGGATCACCTACAAACCTGTTACGCGAGGGTAACCACGGAAAGGTGCTAAGTCTACAAGGAAGATACTCAAAGTAAACGCTGATCCACGTTTTATTTCATTTGATGGAAATAAACACGTGGTGAATGTACTCTAGCTCCTGGTCAGCGGCGCAAATTTCAGCAGGAAAGCAATAAGTACAAATTATGATTACCTCGACCGACACAGCAAAAGGGGAATGTGGTGTGCGATAGTGTAGACTAAGCAACTAACTTTTGCATTGCTGTACAAGTGTGTTGTAGGTAACGACATAACCTAAATAGAATTGTTCCGATACCGATACTTAGTATCAGTATCGGCCGATACTTGGCCTTTTCCAGATGTATTTGTATCGGGTATGGTATCGGGCCGATACTTTAGTATCGGTTGTAGACAATGAAGTCAGGTTATTACTTTCTTTAGGCACAAAAATTACCGTAGGTTTGTATACATTGCACATTAAAAGAAAAAGAAAAATACGAACAAATGCAGTATTTACTTGTGTACACCACACCCTTTTTTCCCCAAAATAAAAGGGAAAAAAAAGAGGAAGGGGGAGTGTTAGCCATAAATTGTCCAGGGATGTTGAGGGAAGTGGCTGGCGGAACTGTCTGTTGTCTCATCTCTCCCTCTTACATCACTACTCTCCCTTCTCTCTCTTTCTCACTCAATAACCCTTAAGTTATGTGTAGATCGAAACCTTGCTCCCTCCCTCCCTCACCCAACTAATGGCATCCTGTCAGCCACAAAACCAGAGCTATCATGTGTTTACAGCCACCCACCCCCTTGTAATAACGCCCAGATGTTGCCCAATTCAATTCTGCCATCCCTCTTTGTTTCCGTGGCAGAGGCTAGCAGCCCCTTGGTTGGGGGGGGGGGGGGAGGTACGAGGAGACCCCCTTTTTTTTAGATAAGGGTCACTGCTATAAGGAGAAAGGAGAAAAAAGAAAAATGATGCTGGGAATGTTGAGCAGTAGGAGCAAGAGGTTTCTGGATTTTTTTTTTATTTTGTCTTTTTGCACCCAAGTTATTTAATTAAAGTATTTTCCAAACATATCACAATCACCGCACATTAATGTAAAAAAGAATAATTTGTTCCATACTTACTAACAGGGTGCCACAAATGTTTGGTACAATTTTATTTAAAAAATGTTTTTGCAGGAACTTGTTGCAAAGTCTTGGTGCAATCTATACATGAGTGCGCGCTGTACACGAGTAAATATGGTATGCATTACTCAAAATAGTTGCACCTAACATCACTTGTATTTCAAAGCAAATGGTTTCACCTGAAAATGTTATTGCAAAACATTTTCACGAGGAATTATTATTTGTAAAGATGTTTTCTTTTGTGTTTAAAGGTTGTTTTATCTGGTAAGGTTGGTGTTTTATTGTATCTGGAATAAAATTAACATGACTGTAAAACTTAATATTTATTTATCTCAAAGGGCAGCATCTTCACGAATAAAATTATATGCCCAAAAGCATATACTTTACCACTTGTCAGCAAAAAATTGTTTGATTATTGAGTGACTTGTATTATAAGTGTTCATTTTCAGTAACTTCTTGCAGGGAAATCGGAGGATTTATATTACTTTATTATAATAGACACACATCTTTGAATAAACTGATAAATATGCAAGTGCCTATTCGACACCTTTTGCTGTCTAATAATGGGTAGGTAAGCACCGAGCCGAGTACGGTGTAACTCATGGCTGGGAAAATTAGAGGATGTGGTTTTGAATGATTAGTTAAGAAATCGATTATAATCTCCTCATTTGTGTCTCAAAATTACAAGTTTTATTTGCAGTAAAATATGATTAATTACTTTAAAAGACAGACATTTGCCACGCGTGCAAAGTGTCGCCAACAGGTAGCGGCGTGGAGAGGTCATCCCCTCCCCCCTTAAACCTACACACATGACATTGCCCGATCAATAAATTCTCCGTGCACTCTAAGCTGATAGTGCATGCGGGACATTTAAAATTTGACTTGCATTTGGTGTCATATTATTTGCACAATTCTAAACCTAAATGCTGACATGTAGCATGTGACAGGATTTAGCCTTGAAAAAGACTTTAAGGAGAGGTCCTTTACAGATACGTCCTTAACTGTAGGAGGTCACAGGGTTTGCGGGGTATGTAGCAGATATCTTGTAACTAGTTTATCCTTACCCTATCGCAAGCGTATCTTAAGTGAAGTATGGGATGTTGTCGTGGGCAATAGGTGCTAGAACAAACATAGAATGGGGGTTTCGTGAGTAGCGAGTGCTAGGAAGCGGTGAGATATCAATCTGTTCAGGTTTGAGCGGCGAGCGCTAGAAACAAAGATTGGTCTACAATCTGGTCACTTCCTGAGCGGCGGGTGCTGGTAAGGAAGACTGCTGCTGGAGATGCGGCCCGTCTCTGCTTCTATACTAATTTTGGGCTGCTGCTTGCTACTGATTGGCTGGTGCTGCTAGGGTGAGGCGTAGTCACAAAGTGGGGGGTGCGAATGCATGCCTCTGTGACGTTACCGGCCAGCTGGAAGAGGGCATGTGAAACAAAATCAAGCGATAATTATTATACTAGAGTTATCTAGCAGGGAATAAAGGAACTCGCTGTTTTTAAGCATTGTTTTTGGGGGGCCGTTGAATAAAACAATCTGCAAGGCAGACAGTACAATCTCACACAGTAATGGGATAAATTTATCTTCCAATTCTGCAAGAACTGATTTTGGGATATAGCGAAAGTCATTCAAATCACCATTGTTAAAAAGAGGTCATGCGTTAACTTCAAAAGCTTATTCCTTGAGTGTATAGGCTATCAGGCTAACACATGCAAAGAAATATTAGAAAAGCAATTTTGTTATACCCTCAAATAAAATATCACATATCACAGAAAAAAAAAAAATGTATTAGTAAAATAATTTTAATATTATTAAATGTGTTGTTATTAAAATGTCCCACTAGCTCAGAACAGTATTTCAATTCAAAAGTTGTGTTAGTGGGAACAAGTTAGGTGGAACAGGTGAGGAAGAAAAAAGAAAAGTAAAAGTTGGAGTTGTTGTTGTTGTTGGATAGCTGCCATAGGGTGGGACATGGAATGTACTGGGCTGTGCATGTGTATCTCAACAGACATGTACAGTGCAGAAAAGAGATCTTCACCAGCAGAGACCGCCAAGTGGAACAGCTGACAGGGCGATAAACTTGCTTATATGCTGTGCACTACCAACTGTAAATTTAAAATAATTTCTGTCTAGTTTCTTTTAGTTTAATCATGTGATGCTTTACTTCAGGGTAAAGCCCATACAACTTATATTATTTTTAAATGTTGGAGCTTGCAACAGTGTTTTAATTGAGTTGTGCTGTAATTCTTTTGTTTTTAAAATTGAACAAACTTTTTTTACGTTTTACGGTTCCTGAATACCTTTCTGGCCTTATGTACAAGGTGTTAGTACGAATCGGGTGCCATTTGAATGAGTTTAGAGTCACAAAGCTTTGTTGGCAAAATAATGAGATGGTTTACTATTGCATATTATGGCATATATATACTATGTATACTTTTAAAAACCACTAACATGCATGTATTGTCTCTTTTGGCTGCTAGGCCCTCCAGGATGAGATGAAAGTGCGAAGGCCAAAGTCTGACCAGCTTTGCGAGGCTGGCCGAGTTCTCATACGGGACAAGCATCCCAGGCTGGGTGAGATTCAGGCTCGTATAGACAGCCTTTTGGAGCATTGGAAAACACTGGAGCAGTTGGCAGCCTTGCGCAAGAAACAACTCGAGGATGCCGCAGAAGCCTACCAAGTAAGAAAACTGGTTTCTTCTGCTAATGTAGATGCCATGCTTTAGAAGTCTACTGGGTCGTAAGGGTGTTAGTTTTCTTTGCTAGAGTATAGAACATGGTCACTGACTTGTTTCTGAAGTACTACATTACCATTAATTATATACATTCCATATTGTTGCTCTTTTTAAATAAAAAAACATAGTTCTTCGAAGAATAAAAAAAAGAGTTTACAGTAGACTCTCAATGTATCGTTATAGCATGTACTGATATACTGCAACCACCAAACATTTTTTGTGGTCTCGGTGAAATTCCTACATAAATAATGTTAATATAAATCGCCTGTGTCGTTTATCGCATGGTGTGTCGATCCAAGTATATTTCGGGTCCCTTCACCTAAGATTTCCTACAAGTAATGTTTTTAAGCTAACATCTAGTAACTGGATGTGAAATACGCCACGCGCGCCACCGTTTATAACTGCTCTGCGGCGCTGTGTCTAGTGTCTTGTCTTCCCAACACATCTGTCGACACTGCGGCGTGGTGCAGCATGTGAGACTGGCGTGCTACTTCCTTTTACACACCTCCGAGAGGGAAAGTGGTTACCTCTAGTAACAAGCGTGGCGACCTAGCTTCCTCTCCGTCACCCTTCTTTCTGTCTCTCTCATCTGTGCACCTTCCTTCCTCCCCTCACATGCCTTTGAGAGAGGAAGTTGCTGTCTAGCAAAAGATAGTCGTCTCTCTCTTGGCCACACCTGCTTTCCTTGCCTCCATACGCCTGCCTAGAGCAAATTTGTGCCTGGTGAACGTAATTTTATCAAAAAAATGCATTTCTCAAAATAGTTGCACCTATCATAACTTTTTTTTCAAAGCAAATTGTTTCGCCTGAAAATGTTACACAAAACATTTTAACATGGAATTATTATTTGCAAATATGTTTTCTTTTGTGACTAAAGGTCTTTTTCCCCGTAAGGTTGGTGTTTCATTATATATGGAGTAAAATTAACATTATTTTAAAACATAATATTTATTTTACTCAAGGAGCAGCATTTTCGTAAGTAAAATTGTATGCCCAGAAGCATATAGTTGTCCTCCCCATGTCACCAAAAATAGATTGAACATCGAATGACATGTATTATAAGTGTAAAGTTCAATTTCAGTAACTTGTTGCAGGGAAATTGGTGTATTTATATTAATTTATTTCATTAGAGAGGTGTCTTTTGAATAAACTGATAAAATGTAAGTGCGAGTAAAGGCACGATTATGTGGTAAATCGCGATAAAACGAAATAACACTGAAATACTAGTTAAAAGGCAAAATAACACGAAATACAGACAAATGTGTGTGATCCCACGAAATTGGCTGATTTTCTTTTTAGCTGAGGATGATAGGGTGGCAGTGTTGGAGTGAAATAAGTATGTGCTGAATTTAAAAACGGTACATATTAATAATTTTTAATTTTCTGAATATAAACAAAGTTGAATTATGTTGAGAAATGTGGTACACAACCTCCTACGTTTAATATTTTCTATGTGATAACTTTAAAACATAAATTGTTTAAGTTGCCCTGACCTAAGATTAAAAATACATTACTAAAGTATTCTTTGAGTGCCACTTTTATTCTCCAATTTTGAAGAATTTATGTGAAATTAATTAACCTATTATTTTGTATGTTTACTTAACGTACAAAATAGTACATTGTGTGACACTGACTTTAACACAGATGTCCATCAGCTTTCCAAACTACTTTTAGTGCTAGTAGAAGTTTTTCAGTTCATTGTTTTAAGTTTTATTAGCTGCATACAATATATTTTAATAATAAATCATGAAAGTATTCAAATATTCTTTTATAACAAAACATCTCTTCTAATGTAGGTACCGGTATCGAGTATTGGCAGTATTGGCTCACAAGAATCTGTATCGGTATAATCTGCCAAAAGTGGCATCAGCCCAGCCCTAATTAAAATTTTCTTGGTATAATTAATGTAATTTTTTATTTTAAATTCTTTTTGGTAATTGACTGATTGTAATATGTGAATTTTGCATATTTAGGAAAGAAATCTATTACTTAAATTTCTTTTTTTTATGAGCTAAATAAGTGTAGACATGGTTTCTTGTGTATAGGTCTGAAAATAAAGACTGCTTGAATAAACTATTGGTACTGGTATCTGGTATCTGGAGTATCTGTGTAACCAGAATCAGTAACTGTGAATATCTGCAAAATTTGGTATCGGCCCAGCCCTAATTTAAATCCGGAAATATAAAATGCATGTCATTTGTGTTGGAAAAAAAATAAAACCAATAACACAGAAATCTAAGAAAAATAACACCAAAATGTTCTTAAAAATTAAACCCAAAATTGTGCCTCTACCTATTCGACACCTTTTGCCGTCTAATAATGGGTAGGTAAGCACAGAGCCGAGTGCAGTGTAACAGGGCAAATCAGAGGAAATGGTTTTGAATAATTAATTATTAAAGGCAGTACGAAATCAATTATAATCGCCTTATTTATGTACTTCTGTCTAAAAATTGTAAGTTTTCTTTGCAGTAAAATATAATTAATTGCTTTTAAAGACAGACATATGCCACAGGCACAAGGTGTCGGTACTTGGCAACATGTAGTGGCATGGAGAGGTAATCCTCCCACCGCCACCCTTCCACCACCAGCCACCGTGAACTCACTATCCGATCAATAACTTCTCCGTGTGCTCTTAGCAGAACGAGTGCACGCGGGTGATTCTAAATTTAACTTGCATTCAGTGTCATATTATGTACTTTCATTTTCAGAGGGTTTGAAAGTTTTAGGTCAGCTTGAATTTGGTGTCGGATTATGGATTACAATCAATTATATACAGTATTTTGAGACGTTTTCTTCTTCATTTAAATGAGTTTAGGTGAAAGTTTTTTTAAATGTATTATTTACAATAATACTTTTTCTAAAATTTCCATTTATATTGTGTTTATTAGCTAAACTTTATTCACTTACTATACCCAACATAAAATTTAGTAAGGTTAGAAGTTGTATTTTATTGATATACATGTCTGAAACCTCATCTACTGAAATCCCACATGTATGGACTCTGAATAACGATAGATTGAGAGTCGACTGTACTAGACACTGAATAATTATTGAAGAGTAAATTTTTATTCAATCTGTTAGATGTGAAAATTATGTTTGATAGTCTTAGACATGTTTTGGATGTTACCTCCATTGTTGTTCATTGACAACTAACAAACCAGAAACATTATTAATGTTTTTAACTTTCCTGAAGAATCATTTTGCGGGGACATTAATTTTGTTATCTGCGGTTCTTCTGATATTTATGTACCATGCAAATTTTATGTGTGATGTTCAATTTTGAAGGTTATTCATCATTATGTTGATGGGCGGAGCTGTAGTAAGAGCGGTAATGGTGTTCTTGTGTAGTTCTACACAGATGCAAATGAGGCAGAGTCGTGGCTAAATGAGAAGATGGCGCTGGTGACGTCGGCAGACTATGGGGAGGACGAGCCTAGCGCCCAGGCCCTGCTTCAACGACACAGGGACCTGCAAGGAGAGATCCATGCCTACCAGGGTGACATCCAGGGCCTCAACAGCCAGGCTGAGAAGCTCATCAAGGCCGGCATTTCCACCCTCGAGGTGTGCACACCATAGAGAGAATACAGGGTTAGAGAGCTTGTGCCAGCTGCAAAGAATCTAGTTTCTGTGTCTAAACTTTGATTCTCATCTTTGGAATAAATGTCAACAAACTTTCACAACATTGAATGATCACTATTTTTTTTAAATCATGCATTATGTATATATTTGCATACATTTTAAGGTAAGCTGCTACTTGATTATGTGCATTATCATTGGCAGATTATTAGAAAATATACAGTTATGTTTCTAAATCTTAAATTGAATGTGTGAGGTTCTCTTGCTGAAACAAACACATGCGCAAACATGTGCGCGCATGTGTACACAGAGGGAGAGAGGGTGGGAGTGTGAGAGGGAGGGAGGGTGGGAGGTAGGGTAGGTGAGTATTCTGGAGGGAGGGAGGATGAACTATTGACTGGTTGGCAAGAAGGTATGGTGTAATATCTTGTTGACAGCAAGGATATCTGCAGGCCTCATTCTATTATACTAGTCTTCTATATTCATCAAATATGACGATTGCAATAGGTAATTATATCATAACAACATTATAAATACTGTACATACATATTAAATACATACATTATACATATGTACATTATAGATATGTACGTTATAATTTCATACATTATAAATATATACATTATAAACATGAACATTATTAATATGCACATTATAAATACCTACATTACAAATATGTACATTATAAGTACATTAATTATAAATATGTACTTTATAAATATGTACATTATAAACATTATAAATACATTCATTATAAATACGTAAATAATATGTGAATTATAAATACATAAATTGTAAATGCAAAAATTATAAATATATTAGCTAAATATATACATTATATGTAAATATATACATTATAAATATATACATCATAAATATATACATGATATTGTAAATATATACATTAGAAATATACATACATTATAAATATATGTATACATTATAAATATATAACTGAAAAAGAAACTTAATAAAAACATTAATTAAATAAATTAAATATATACCTAATGTTTTGACGCGTGCCGGTTAAGTCTGGCTGACATGTATGTCTAGGAATTTTTCCGCTAGACCAAAAGTGGGGTGGTTTAAGGGTGAATGCAAATGAACTGTGACAAGAAGATTACTGGTACCGAAGCACGTGTTACTGCTTGTCGTCTAAGTTGGGCTGCGTAGTCTCTTTCCGCCTGCCTGCCCTGCGTAGGATGAGGTAATACTATCCATGGTTTGATAGCAGTGTGACCTAGGTATTGCTCTCTATGCCTCTTGCCACTCCTCATCTTGTAAGGCATAGGATACACCAGTCTGACAGCCTACGCAGTGCACTTAAACAGGAACGGTAATTAAAGTGTTAGCCCAATAGAGTCTTGCAAGCACAAGCTCGATAGGAGTCTCCTTTGATCCCCCGCGCATGCGGACTGATCAGGGACGTGGAGCTGCGTGGGTCACCAAGCCTCTACTGGTTGTGCGTTCATACCGCGCTGGGCGGCAACCCCCAGGCTAAATTCACTTCAGCACTAAGTTAGTGCTCAAAGTGAGAGATAACCTGAGCCTGTAGCTCCTCCCTGCACGAAGGTGTTCCTAGTGTTTGGGGCGTTGCTGTTTCTCCCCACCAGCACTGACTTAGTGCTCGGGGTTGGGAAGAAACAGGTAGCCGTCTAATGTGTATGTCAGTACTTTGGGTTCCTGTTGGCGGTGCACTTCGTATTCTGTTCCTGACCGTCACACTGACAAGTACCCTGTAAATGAAATGCAGAAGGGTGGTTAAAATGGGTGTTTATTGTAGATGTGATAAACATGTGACCTTGTGCTACCTTCCATTAGACCATGGAGAGCTGAAGGTAACTGAAGTTCTAGGTGTAGGCAACCTGGTTCTAGTAAAAATGGGAAGTAACTGGTTCTAGTTGGATGCAAAAATATCTAAAGTTAAACTGGCTAAGAGAAGGGTGTCTGGAGGAGACAAAGTGAATTTAAGTAAATATGTATGTGTTTGATGGATATCGACACATGGTGAGCAGCCACTGGGGGCGTACTCGTAGCTTCCTAAGTTCCCCAGAGGTCCCAGCCCTGAATTATGCTCAGGGATGTCACAAGCTAGTTTGCGAAGAATGAACCCAGAGTCCGGCAGCGTCCGGTCTGATATAGCTGAAGTTTGTTGACTGCCAGTGGGGACTGCGGGTAGGGTGAGCAGAGCATCCTGGCTGGCTGGCAGCTTTTTGGCTCTCAGCAAGGCTGGGGGGGAGGGGTGCCTACTGGGTTGCATAACCTTTAGGTGAAGAAAATCTGCTCATAGGTTCTTGTTGCCTGGTAGAGTAGGCGGCCGAGAATTCATGTGTAAAATTCTCTCTCCTCTAGTGATGAAAGTAGGAACATTTAGCAATGAGTTGTAATCATTGTTATTTATTAGGTTGAGCGGCATGCGTTGGTTTTGAAATATAATAGAATAAATAAATAAAATAAAAAATATATATTTATAAGTAAATAATAAAGAAAAATATATACAAAATGATTAAATATTTCACTTAAAAAAGTTACTTAGAACACTGTTTAAGTGAAAACGACATTTCATAGGCTTATCAACGTACATAACTGTATACAAAACAGAGAAACTCTAACCATGAAAAATCTAACACCTGGTATGAAACACCTAAAAATAGAATATATAGGAAAACTGACTATACAATAAAGTGGGGCATCCTGGCGGGGGTCAGTAAGATTAGTTGCCTGCTAGGGTGAATAGGTTGAGGTTATGTTATAACTTGAAAACTTCGAAAAATCATAACTCGAAAGTTCTATTAAAAAAATTCAAATTGTTAATTGTTACATTTCAATGGCACAATACAATCATAACAAATTCAATACTTTGACGTGGGACGTCGGTTGAACTTTTGGCATCATCACTGTATGACAAGGGTTCTGTAGTGCCGGACAGAGGTGCAGGCTAACTTATTGTGTTGTGGTTTGGTTTATTGGCCTTTGATTGGTCCTTGACTGTGGTATAGGTTGAGGTGCGTGGCCCTATGGCATGGTACAAAGTCAGGTGTGGGATTAGCGACTTGTTGCACTGCTGTAGACACAGACACTCATTTACCTGCAGTAGGCATGGTCCAGGGTGATTCCTGGCTCGGTCGCTGCTGCTGGCTGGAACTAGTGCCCTGTCCTGGGGTGGTGGCGGTGTGGCTGCTGGTGGGGCTGGTCGGCTCCCGCGGTAGACTGTTCTTGTAGGCCATAAGAAAGAGTTGGCGATGCCCAGAGGTACTGGAAACCTCAGTCGTATGCACACTACTACGAGTGGATGCGGCTCGCCAGCGGTCTTGTGGGGTGGCTGGTAGTGGGTGCTGATGGCCAGAAGGGGGGGGGGGGGACTGTGAGGTGAGGCCTCTCCAGTTGTCGGGCGGCTTCATCTCGTTCCTGTGGGGGTAAACTGCTGAAGACAGATGGCACAGGATTGCAGAACAATAAGCTAGGTTCAGAGGCAGTAGCTGCCCACTTAAGTCTACATCTTGCACCACTACTATGGAAGAGTAGGCGACGAGTTCCCTAGATATATGTGCAGCCAGTCGGGGCTAGACCACTCTGACTCAGTCCTATTGCTCCAACCGGCGAAGATAACCATACGGTGGATGGATCAGTATGCTGATAGGGATGTCTAATCGCGTCGTGGTGTGTGATCCAGAAGGGCTCATGCCGTCTGTTGTGCCACAATAGCAAAATGGACTGTATTCGAAAATTCGAAAGGATGCAAAATTAAAACACTGATAGAAAGTGAGGCTGCCCGACTGGCACTATTCACCGCCATGATGCTTTACAAACAACTGACTGCCTCCTCTCGGCAGTCCAGGGTTGCCAACTCTGTGGTCCAGCACTGGATGCAGGTCTGCCAACTTCGAAAACCACAAGAGGTGGCAGAGTGGGAAATTCAAAACTTGAATGTGTCCAGTACACACACAGCAGTCACAAACACACGAAAAATTAAGTATTCACATATTTACAGTTCTAAACACTGCCAGAACCAGTCCTATCATTCCAATCGGCGATGATAGCAATGCGGTGGAGGGAGGAGACTGGCTGATTTGGATGTCTTGCAGCTTTGTGGATTCGCTTACTAGCGTTTGGTTTCTGCCTTACATGCACACCAGTTACCTTTGCATACCTGGTTAACAGTATGGGTGGCTGTCTAATGTGTATGTATTGTGACGTATGTGCGTCCGGTTAAGGGAGTTTCGGCAAAGAAGTTTTAAAATGCAGTCTCCTTCATTTCCTTAGTAGGTTTGATGTCTATGGGGATGGAACTCACATTAACCTTAGAAATAAGTACTTTGGGTTAGGTAAGATCACATGTTTATTCCCCAGAGGAATAAACACTGTGGCCCCTTACTAACTGCTAGCTATCAATGAATTGTAACAGAAGTAAACTACGGTAAACCATGTGAAGATGACCTGGTGCTAAACTAAACAAGAGCAGATATGGCTAGGTAGCTATGATAACAACTGACCCTAACTAATTCTATGCTGTTGTCCAGAAGGGACTCGGGATACACTACCAAAGTGGTATTGAGTGTAAAGGAGGCAACGAAGACTTCTACAAAGGTCGCTCGGCGAAGGTCTAGAAGACTCCTGGAAGGTAGTGATGGTCCTTTGTGAGGAAGGCAGTAAGCAGAGGGCTCCAGCACACGAGGTACTAAAGCGAGCTGCTGGGTATCAATTGGTGTTTTGGAGCTGTGCGCTCGCATATATAAAGGGCTGGATGCGGGTCTTTCGGCTCCCTTTGGACAGTCTTAGGGCTGGAACTCCTTCCTTAGCTGCGCAGGCCGCGTTCTCTTGGGGGAAGCTGGAAATGCAGTTTTCATTGTATGCAGGTTGCATAGTGCCCACGAGCTTAGGGACTGTGCTGGGCTGCTTGGCTGGTGTCTATCACACACAGGGTGATTAACGGACAGGTTACGTCTGACATACTGGAGTAGATGGTCTTGACTGCCGTGACCTTGGGTGCTCCTTGCCTAAGGGTATGCTGGTAGGCTCTGGAAGCAAGTCGTTCGTCCTGTGTTCAAACTCAGCTCAGAGTGATGTCACGTCACGTGAAGATGAGACATAGAGTTGTATTTAATAATTGTCAGTATGCATCACACGTAAACTTAAATCATACCTATATGCCTTGGCAGGCATCTAATATTACTGACGCCAGCCTGGATACCCTATTTTTGTGTATATTCATTGTTTTTCTGTATATTCTGTTTTTAGATGTTTCATATGGATGTCAAATTTTTCAAGGTTATGGACGTAAGAGTTTTTGTAAGTTGTATGTTGTTATGTACTTTGTTCTTTCTATGGAATTTTGTGTTTAGTGTAATAGTGTTGTAAGTTCCTTTTTTTTGGTGAAATATTTCATCGTTTCGTATAGTATGACATCTTTCTCAACTTTATTAAATCAACTTGTACTCATCAGTGCCCATCACTTAGCCATGCATTTCAAAGGAGTTTGATTGGAAGTGCGTTTTATGAGACGTCAGAACTTAGACTGTTTACCCAGGGAAAAGATGCACGCTCCACACCTGATGACTTGTACTGTTCACCGGCAGAGCCACCGAGACTATGCTTCAAGATTATTCAAGTACTATAGCACACCGGCAGATGGCACCACTAGTACAGTCGCCACATGCAGCCCTGGATCCAGTGCCGGCCGGTGACATCACACGTCCAGAGGATCATGAGCAGTAATCCCCTCTACACCTAACCAAGGTCGTGCCAGGAAGAGTATAAATACTGGGGCCTGGCCCTTGGAACGCCAGTCTGTTCTGTTCCTTCACCACACTCCTGGTGCCGAAGGAACCATAAGCTCTACTGGTCTTCATTGCACTTTTGGTGCCGAAGACCCTCCTCTAACCTTGTCTTCACCGCACTCCTGGTGCTGAAGATTCCTTCATCTACTGTCGTCAAACACCTAGACACTTTCAGCCCCTTCAGGGCAACACAGTACTATAGTCAGAGTTAACTTATTTTCATACCACTTCGTCTACCTACTCTGTTAGTCTAGAACTGGTCACCTTCACCTGTCATTGCGTAGTCAGCTTCCGTTGAGCACCCGTTGATAGTAGGTAGTGCACCACCACCTTGTTTATTTCCTTAAATGGAATAAACAAGCATTTAATCCATCAAAGGGTATCTTTCCAGTAGTCACAGTACCCTTCCCTGTAGACATCAGCTCTTGTCAGAGGGACAGCAGGGGACCGGGAAATTTGCTCCTACCACCAAACACTTCTCTAATAACACACACACGCACGTGCATGAACACGCACACATGCATCCCCCCCTGGATGGCCACCCTTTCTGTGCACCACGGTGTACGGAACGGTAAAGCCCTGGCACTAGGTACTCCTCCGCTTTGGGTTAGCTTGTCAGTCTGGGGTTTGCTCTTTCCACCACACTTCTGGTGCCAGAAAGAGTACTCCCGCGTCTGGGGAGACTGATCCTCAAGAGGAACTTATCCACATATGGGGGGGGGGTTAGTCAGTGAGAAGTACACCTGAGTAGGACCATTGCGTTACCTGCTCCACAACTCTGCAAGGTCTGATCGTATAATATACTCTTTTCTCATGCTTTTCTCCTGCTGCAGTAGTATCTGTAAGGGGGTAAAAAGGGTTGAGACTACCTCTAAGTGGGAGCTTAGTCCCATCCCTACTGGACTCAAGCATCTCTTGTTTGCATGGAGCAAGTGCAAGCTGTCCAGCATTTGGAGAGACCCATCTCGTCAGCTTACGAACCAGCCTTCTTTACGCCACCCACCAGAGTCAATGTCACAATACACCCAGTTTTCTAAGCCTACGAGAGCGGATGAGACAAGTCTCTCGGCCTAGCCAACCTGTGGTTTTGGGGGATCTAGATCAGTCAGCCTACCCTGACATCAAACAGTACTTGCAAACGCTCACTGACCAGCACACCAGAATCAGGGTTAAATCCCGCCGCTCCTTGGCCTGAACCACAGCAATCCAACAGCTTACGCAGGCGAAGCGTCGCTCAAGCAATTCAGTGAGAGTGGTCCTACCGAAGTGGAAAATACTACTGCCCTGCTGGAAGGTCACACTGTTGGTCCTCTACTCTGGATGCAATTCAGTCCCGCTCAAGGACTAGAGTTACAGCATCACCCCGGGTGCATCTGCCCTTGCAGCTACCAAAAACACTTGGGGCTATGACGTACCATAGTTGCCCACAGGACGTCGTGCATCAATATTATCTATGGTTTATTATTTACTTTTAGTATGTATTTTATAGTATATGAAGTTATGTTTGTGGGTTTTTTTTTTCAATGCTAAGGAAAGGTTGTGAATTCCTGTTCTGGTGTTTTATTATATTTGAGAGAAGTTTGCCAGTTGGACAAAAATTAACAGTTTATTTTTTTTAGCACATCCTTTGGTTTTCTTTCATTCAGAAGACGTCTGGCTATTGAATTAAATTAATATTTTATATAAAGGATGAACTTGAGCCAATTAAACAGTGACATTTTGTGAAAGGGGCCATGGTGTTAGTAGTCAGACCACTCACGTCCCACTGGCAAATGTGATTCAATTCCCTGTGCGAATTGGGTTCAATTCTTTGTGTGAACTGTGTTTGATGCCCAGTGTAAATTGTTAGAATTGTGCAAATTGGGTTTGATTCCTGGCCGGGTCACCTTTATTTTTGTATGTTGGGAATGTCTTGGACATTGTCATTGGCAGGCTGGCTTTCTTGGGGCACTCATATTTCTACCATCTTTATCATTCCACCGCTGCTCCATCTTCAACTCATATCACCCTTGTCGGCGCTTAACTCCTCAATGTTTATTGCTGACCAAAACTTCTCTCATATGAAAAACTCACTTTCAACTCAATTTTTATTTTATTTTACGGGGGTCAATATTGGCCAGTTTATGTTTTACAGGAGTAATAATGATTTTAGGAAATCATTTCCAAGACTATAGTAGTTTGAAAAATTGAGTGCTTTCTGTTATATGAAACACATATTTTCGAAGTTAGTAAGTAAGTCAGCACAGTGGTAATACACTGCACTCACATTTGGAATGACTTGGCTTCAGTTCCTTGACCAGTCACCTGAATACAGTTTTTGTTGTTGTTTTCTGAAATCAGTGAAAATTAAATTTGGATGTGGTCCATGATACAGTCTGCAGCTGATTCTTCCCAGTCCTAATTAGGTTTCATCCGTAATGACTTCATTGTCAACAAGTGGTTAAGAGGCATAAATAATGAATAAGTTTAATATTTTCCGGAGTTGGGACGGATGGTGATGTGTACTGAGAGAGAAAAAAATAGAGCATATTGTTGAGAGTGGGAATGTTGTCTGCAGCTAACAGCGGAGCCGGACGTGCCCACGGAATTGGAGCAGGATGAGTGGGTGAACGAGGTGCGGATGGTGCCCCAGGAGGTTTGGGAGGAGGAGCCTGTGGAACGCATAGAACACCGCACCGCGCTCGAGGAGCGCCGCGTCTTGCAAGTGAAGAGCCTCTACCCCTTCCAGGGACAGGGCATGTCCATGGCTAAGGGCGAGGTGAGTGGTGCTTCACTTCCAAAAAGAGCAACATCCACTCATTTCATTTTAACCCTGTTTTTGTTTTGGAGGAGAGAGAGAGTGAGAGTGTGCCACGTTGCAGAACGTTGGTGCTGCACTGTTATAAAAATTATACCTCTTCCAGTTTACATAAATTAAAAATTAGTTTGCTAACAAAGACACCAAATGAATTCACATATGTTTTATTTTGTTAGATTATCAAGAAGTTCAGTGCATTTTGGACCTTTTTCAGTATGTGTGATACTAATAGTTATTTGTAGCTACATATTTTTCTTATGCATGCTGACCGTAGTAAACCTTTAATGTATACAGGAATCATTATAGAAAAACTTCTATGCCTGCACACTAAAGACAATGACTATCTCCTAATGAATACAGTATATGCAAAAAACTGTAGCCTTGGTGTATGGTCAAAAAGTGGGAAAAAATTTTTTTGTGTTGATGCATGATGCCAGTTCGACTGTCGAAGACGTCATGGTCAGACAAGGTTTTATTGTGCCGGTCAGACACACTGGTTATCTAACTGGATTCACTTTATTGGCTCCTGACTGGTCCCAGCCTGGTGTATCAGTTGCTGTACGTGGCTTGATGGCATTGCACAAAGTCAGGTCTGGGCTTAATGGTTCTTCGCACTATTGGTGTGAACACGGCATTGGTTTTTTGTGCACCGTCTATGGCTTGGGGTATCTCCTGACTCAGCCGCTGTTGCTGCTTGTGTCGGCTGGAATTTGGGCCCGGTTCTTGGGAGAAGGTGGTGCTATGGCTGGTGGTGCTGGTTGGTGTCCCCGGAGGGCTGCTGGACCTGGTGAGTCAGAACCATGGGTTAACTATCCTCAGTGGAACTGGAAGTCCTTGCCGAAGTCTCTTGACAATTGGATGCAGCTCGTCAGTGGTCTTGTGGGGTGGCTGAAAGAAGAGAGCGGGAAGGGCCTGGGAGGTGAGGCCTCTCTAGTTGGTGTGTGGCTTGATCTCATTCCCATGGGGATAGACTGCTAAGGGCAGTTGTACAGGGTGGTAGTCCAATCGGCTAGGCTCAGAGGCAGTAGCTGCTCTCTTAGCTCTTCATTTTGCTCCACTCCTATGGGTGAAGGGCATAAAGGAATGAAGTAAGGTATACCATGCTAAGGAAGAGCAGGCTGCAAAATTCCATAGCTATAGTCCATTCCCGATTGGAAGTTACTTACGAAAATCAACCTTTGAAAAAACACTCTAGGCATAACATGTAAACCTGTTTTTTTAATAACCTGTATTCCACAAATATATAACACTGTGATTAACTTTAGAGTACTGTATTATTGAATAGATGAAACTTTACCTTAATATCTTCTATAACTTGTGATATTTATTTCTTTTTAAATATGAATTAACAACAGCGAGAGCAGCGATGTGTTGGCAACGGACTGTAAGAAATAGTTCACATTAAAAATATTATTTTAACATAGTTTTTTAGTATACTATTTGTAAATTAAATGATGCCTATTGAAATATTTAAATATTTAGGTAGCCTTGATGGCAACATATCTCATTTTTACAGTTTAAATAACAGCGGAAAATATCGTGAGTAGGTCATAACTGTACGGTATTGTTTTATCGAACGAGAAAGCAATTGAAAAACTGTCTGTTGGCGAGGCTTGTCGCTCTCTTTCTTCGTCTCTTTCACTCTCGGAAAATTTCACTTCGCTAGTAAGCAGAAACATTATACATGTTTTCAATTGTATCATATTTCATACATATTACAGCAAAATAATAATTTTTGAATTTGTAATTTACAACTGAAAGGAGATTTTAATGTTTGAATACTAATATATTTAGATATGATGGCAGGGCAGAAAAAAAGTGAAGTTGGCAGATGTGATGAGTCATGACATGGCGTGTTGCTGTTTTACTAAACGAAGCGTAAATTATACTTACCCCAAAAAATATTTCAAATTACCACATCACGTTTGTAGACGTGTTTTTTAAATCTACCTAAGCAAGTTACGATGTTGTGATAAATCTGTGTTTCCGCAGCAGAAATAAAAGTAATAAATATACTGTTACGCTGTGTTTCGTTACCCGCTGCATGTGATATAGCGTGGCGTGGCTGCGTGGTGATCGTTACGCCGGATCTGTGTGTGTACGTGATTTCAAATATTTGATGTGAACTATTTATACGTTTTAAATGTGAACTGTTTTTATGTCAAAGTTATTTATTTACTTACACATCTGTTTATTTATCACAACGTTGTACCTTTGCCCTGGGTGTTTGAAACACAGTCGTGTAACGTGATTTACCACCAATCCCAACAAAATAACCAAGCCCAGTCCTAATAAATTTCAATAAACCTAATACACAGTAAGTACCAATACATATAAATATGAGCGGAATAAAAGTTAAGGTAGGCTTATTTGTGTGCATGTCCACCACTATATTTTAAGTTTCTATAACAAAAAATGAGCGACACAAGTTGTGTGCTTGATTTTAATGTTGCTTTTTCGTTGGACTCGTTATTCCTTCGTTATTCGAACTGAGGCCGTCCTTTTAAAGAAATAACCCAACACATATCAATAACAAAAGTTTAAATACTACAGTTCATTACCCCGCAGTTGTAATAGTGTTTAACACAGTCGCTGCAATATATTATCATGCATTACGTGTAGTGTGCTATGTCGTGGAAAATAAATATGTTAATGTAATGTGACTATAAGAACTATTGTTAATTCAAGCATTTTTAAAACGTCATAAAGCTGACCTAAATAGTATTATAGGCCTAAACTGTGAATATTCGTACAAAATTGTTTTTGAAATAGACCTAAGACAGAATTCTTTGAAAAGCTGTAAACAGTAAACAACATATTTGGCAGGTTTAAAAGTATAAGTCACATTTCAATGTTTATGTTATAGGTGTAGCGAAAGTATACGAACACATGTATACCCACAATGGCATGTAAACATTGAATTTGAAAAATGCTACATGGCAGTCACATGGCAATGTTTGTTTACATTTGGCGGAACGATACAATGCGGGCCTGCAAGTAGATATTTAGAAGGGCTCCGATAAAGTTGCTTCCAATGGGGAATGGACTATAAGTGTGCAGCCAGACATGTCTAGGCCACACAGACTCAGTCCTGTACTCCAACCGCCGAAAATAACAAAGTGGTGAATGGAGCACTGGTCTGATCGGGATGTCTAGTCACATTGTAGGTGTGGTCCAGAAAGTGTCAGACCATTAGAACCGGTCTTATCACTCCAACTGGAGAAAATAGCAATGCGGTGGATGGAGTGAATTGACTGGGCGGGATGACTAGCCGCCTTGTGGATTGAGTCTCTAGTGGTTGTGGCTCTACCGTATGTGCGCACTCGGTATCTTGGCGTATCTGATCCAAAGTTTGTGTTGCAGTCGAATGTGTGTATTTTGAGATGTATATGTGCCTAGTTAAGGGAGCACGCAGCTGTACTCTAGATTTGGTAAAGAGGGTTTCAAGAGCGTGGTCTCCTGCTTTTCCTTTTTAGGTGGGTGTCTACTTGGGATTGAAGTCACAGTCACCCTAGAAATAAGTACTTGATGTTAAGTAAGATCATGTGTTTATTCCCAGAGGAAGAGACATGGAGGTCCGTAGTAACTCCTAACTATCAACTTAACTGTAAAGGAAGGAAACTACGGTAATATCAGACAAAGGGGATCGGAGTCTAAACTAGAAAAGAACATATACGCCTAGGTAGCTATACTACTAACTGATTCTGACTAACCCTAATACTGTTGTCCAGAAGGGACTCTGGGTGTCACTACCAAAGTGGTTGTTAGTGTACACGTGACATTGAAGACTTCTTCAGGGGTTGAAGGTCTGGAAGATGTCTTGAAAGTAGTGGTGGCCCTTCATGAGGAAGGCGGTACAAGCAACTCTCTCCAGCACACGAGGTGGTGGAGCAAGCTGCTGAGTATCAACTGGCATTTCTGGGTCTGTGTGCTCGCCTATATGGATGGCTGGCTGCGGGTCCTTCGGGTACCTTTGGCTGGTCTGGTATCTTTGGGCTGGAGCGCTCTTCCTATAGCGGCAAAGGCAGTTATTTCTCAGGAAAGACTGGACGTGCAGTTTTCCTTGTATGCGGGTTGCATCACTTATGCAAGATTTGAGGCAGCGTGGACTGCTTGGCTGGTTCTACCACATATGGGGAGGGGTAGTGTAATGTCTGACATAAAGGTAAAGACTGTCTTGACTGCCGTGTCTGTGAGTGCCTCTTGCCTAGGGGCATGCTGATTGGCTGATAACAAGTCGTCCAGGGCTCAAATCCCGCCTGGGGTGACGTGTTATGTGAAGATGAGGTTAAGTGGTATATAATAAATATATCAGTACGCATCATGTGTCAGTGTTGTGACCAGAGAAATGTAAATCCATCCCTCAAGTTTACTCATCTATTAAAAGAACGTTAATACTCTATGTGATTAATAACTCTGTTAGAAAATGTTTTTCATTTGTAAATATTGTGCCGATGTACAAAATTAATTTCACAATGACACGTTTCACTTTAAAGTTTATGAGACTTGTCCAATGTTATTTTGTTTTGTGCTAGGTCATGCGTGCTCTGGTTTTAACAGATTATTAATTCTGAGGTGGTTTTCTACTGGAATTTAATACTGGTTATGTAGGTTGGTGACTTGGCACGAAATAAGGTTTGGAAAGTACCGCAATATGTCTTACTGTTACACTAGCCGTTTAGGTAGGACAGACTTACCAGGGTATTCAGGTACCTGCTTCTTTGACTTCGATAAGGCTGGCTGGGACCAGCCATCTCCGTTGAAGTGCTGGATGATGAGTTATCGTACACTATGGTATGGTACTTCATGCTTCACCCTGCGGCTTTGGTGCTGCGGAAGAAGTTGTTTGCTATGCTGGTCCTGGTGTCAGTACCAGTTACCAGGGTACGAGCAGCCGGATGGTAGTCTTCGCCAAGCCTAGTGTGTGTGGGGAAGAAAACAAGGATGCCGACTGGAGAGGGAGGCCTCTCCAGTGGTTGGGTGTCTTGAGCTCTGCCCCGAGGGATGTTTCCACAAGGTGCAGAGAGGTTACTGGTACACTCTTGCTTAGCAGCAACGAACTTTGTCTTTCATTCCTCCCTTTGAGCTCCGTGCATGGCATAGAAGCAGAGTTGATACTTAAGCAGTCGACGGTTCCCTAGGCAAGTGTATAACCAACAGTAGTTGAGGCGCAAACCTTGTGCTCAAATTAGTCCTGAACCACTGGTGCACGAACCTGGAGCTGTGGGCAATGTGGGCTATCTTCCTACTACTGCTGGGTGTGGTCCAACACAGGTCGGGCCTCCAGACCCAGGCAAATAACCCTGTCAGCACCATCGGTGCTCCGACAGCAGTACAACCTGGAGTGGCTATCCTGCCTCTATTGCATGAGTACCTATTGGTTGTGGCTCTAGCTTTCTGTATATCTGAGAGCATGGAACGGGTGGCTGTCGAAAGTGGTGAGTGTATGAGACGTACAGATTCCTGAAGGTGATTTGCATCCTTTGCTATGGTTCGTACATTTAGTTACACGCTCTCTCTTGCTTGCTCCAGTGGAGGGTCTAGTATCTAGGAATCGGAAAGGGAATTACCTCCAGAACAAATCACTCTTGGTGATACGTACTGTCACGCTATGCTAAGAGTGAATGGAAGTAAACTACGAACTAACAGGTGGAGGAGACCTGCTCCTAAACTACTCAAGATAAGAATGACTTCGACAGCTATGAAAATAACTCAGACGCAGTTACTCTAACCTGTGGTTGTCTTGAAGAGACTTTAAAAAGGAGCCACTACCAAAAGGGTAGTGGGTGTAGTTGTCAGTACCAGCAAGTAGCTGCAACTACCGAACCAAGAGGATCGACAACGGAAGTGTGGAGTGAAGTCTTGCAGGCTTAGGATGTTAAGAGCTTGACATGTGCTCGATTAGACTGACTTGGCATGTTCGTAGAGGATTTTGTCCACTAGACCAAAAGCGGGGTAGTTTGGTTTAGGTAGTCGGCATGAGGCGAGGGGTGTTGGTTAGCATTTACTTACTCCAGCTTTTTTGGTGTTGTGGTCGGGGTAGGTTTCTTCTAGATGCGACGGATTCGGTCTACGCCGGATTGGAGACTCCACAGGTGTGCTTCATTGGGCCAAAAGTTGAGGTTGTCCCAGCCAAGTCACACTTTGGTGCCAGTTAGAAACCCTTTTACCACAGGGTGACACGTAGGATGTATGCGGATACAAGATGGGATGTCAATTACCAGAACCGGAGCAGGCGCGACTGCCTGAGGTGTAAGTTCGGTGGCGCTGTCCCATTCCACCTGTCTCTCCTGCGTAGGATGTGGTAGTGCGATCCACGGTTTGAGAGCAGAGTGAGCCAAGTATTGTTCCATACGTTTTCTACCACTCCTCTTCTCGTGAGGCATAGGGCAAACAGTTCAACAGCCTGACTTAGTGCGAGTGGTGAGAAATAACCTGAGTCTGTCGCCCCTCCTGATGTGAAGGTGTTTCTAGTGGTTTTGGCATCTCTGTTTCTCCCCCAGGAGCACTGACTTAATGCCATTGTGTGACCAGGAAGAAACAGATAGGTGTTGAATATGTGTGTTTTCTGACGTGCAGACACCTGACAGTCAGGCTAACTTGGTTTAAATAAACCTCCCAGTTCCTGTCAGCAGTGCATGTCGTATTCTGTCTCCAACCGTTAATTCAAACAAATACCCTGGAAATGAAAAACAGAAAGATAGAAAACAATGAGTGTTTATTGAATATTCAATAAACTTGTGACCCATGCTATCTCCTATCAAACCGTGGAGGGATGAAGGTAACTGCGGTTCCAGGTGGAGGTGACCTGGTTCTAAGTGAAAAGTGGGATAGCTGGTTCTAGACAAAAACAAATTAGTTAAAGTTAAACTGCTAAGTAAAAGGTGTCTAGAGGAGACAAAGTGAAGTTGAATACGTATGTTCGTGTTCGTTGGTCGTCAAGACGTAGTAAGTAGCAGCTGGGGGCGTACTTGAAGTTTCCAATATCTCTGGAGGTCCCAACACTGAGTTAGTGCGAGATGTCGCTAGAGAAGATATTTAAGAATGACTCCAGAGCCCGGCAGCATCCGGACTTATATGGTGGAAGCTTGTAGGCTTCCAGCGCGGGCTGCGGCGGGGAGGGCGTGACGTCCATCTGCCCTGGTTGGCGTGTGAAAAGTCTGGTCATGGTTTTTGCTTCATGCCTCGTATGTGGCGCTCGGCCTTGCCCGAGGTCTGGGCAGCTTGTTGGCTTTCTCAGCATTCCAGGTAGTGGTGGGGGCATTGCATCCCTTCCGGGTTGCTTATCCTCCAGTTGAAGAAAATTTGCTCATAAGTTCTTGTTTCCTGTAGGGTAGGCAACGTATCACTCATGTCTGTAGTAGTGGAAGAGGTACCCTTGGTGATGAGTCGTAATTGTATTAGATTAGTTGTATAAGCGGCACGCGTCAAGCTTCTGGTAAGCTCTTGGTGGTAGAAACCTCTGCAGTTTCTGGTAGTTGATGGTAGCAGCCTCTGGTGGCTGCTGAATATCTAGAAGACCTGGTAGGTAGTAGAAATCCCCAGCACAGAATTGTTCAGGCGAGCTACTGGAGAAGATAATTGGCTTCTTTTGCCGCGCACTGCCTTTTATAGTGCGGTCAGCCTGCCCATGTCTGGGCTGGCGGGAGGGGGGGCTGTGACGCCCTCTGTGATGTCTGCCTGGAATTATAGGGGTGGGAGAATCTACCCTCTGCGCTTGGCTATATGGCCTTAGGTGCTCGGCCATCTTCTGAAAGCTTTGCTGGTGTGGCGAAACTCTGTCTGCCAGGTCTGTAGGGGAGGCTGACGCGTTACTGTGGCTGCTAGGAAAAATCTTTATTTCATGTGCTGGAACCGCCCACTAGGCTGGGAGCAATCCTGTATGCAGTCGTGAATTACGTGTATTGTTTGACCTTTCCTTGGGTTACCACACGTAGAACTACATTAGAAGCGAGATAAAGTTGGGTCTGGAACCATCAGGAATACCATGTGTCTTTTACTGTCCGTCCATAGGAACCAATCCTGTAGCCATCTATGTGTTCCTTTTTGGGTTGGTAATAACACGTTAGGATGAGTTGTAGTCGTTTGGTATAACTCAATATGAGGCATGCGTCATCTCCAATTCAAATCATATTCTGTTTGAACAAACCAACCATCAAGGTCTTCTAGAAACATTTTCATAACATTCAAGTGTCACACTGGTGTAAGAGTTTTGCCACCTTTCTCATAATTCAACAATATATAATTAATGCTGGGCTTGAATGACATTGAGTATTAAGAAGTCTTAAATACCAGAGTTGATACAACCTGGTGTACTGACGGATGACGCGTCACCGGTATTTAGTGTTCTGATGACCTCAGCTCCATCCTGATGTTAGCATTTTTGGAAATATGATTTTATTTTACAGTTTCTACCCCACGTGAACTGAGATTGTTCTGTCTACTCTTTAGCTTGTTTTATTCATCGGCCCATCGTAACTATGTGTGCAGGACGAGTTCCTTTTCTCACAGCTAGATAGCGTTAGTTATATTGTCGTTTGTCTTTTGCTTCCCATACTCCAGCTGGCCGATGATGTCGCAGTTGTAAGCCATGCTTTTGCTACCTGTCCACTCTTCGGCCATCCCCTCGCCCTCATGACACCGGCCAATCATTGAAGGGCAGCAGCACGAGTTAATATAAAAGGAGGTATCTTTCGTACCTCCAAGTGCAGACATTGTCTCCAGCACTCACTGCTCGGAACAAGTCACCCACCATCACAGTTTGATTTTGTCTCTAGAACTCGCTGCTCAGAGCAAGTCGCCCACCAGTCTAGCACCCGTTTCTCAGACATCAACCCTAGTAGCCTTTGTTTATTCCAGCACCCATTGCTCAGAATCAGTTAAAACCCTTAGTCATAGTGGTCTGCCCACTCAGCTACGCTAGTCAGGCGACTCTCCGAGAAGCTCCCTGGTAACTCCCACCCTCCTCAGCAGGGACGTGTTCGAGATAGGGAAACCTATCCCTTCACTCCTTATCTGGTTTATTCCCTCCTCACCTCTCTTAGTATCCCTGCATCACGTACAGCACCACGTACCGTCATCAGCATAGGGAACTGTGGCAATAATAGGCAAGAAAAGTTTGCAAGCCAGGCCACACCATGCTTTGCTCACTACACACCTCAACATAGCACCGGTTGCCTCGACTGGTCTCCACCAGCGTATTTCAGCTTCCCGGCAGATTATTCATGCCAGTGCACAGTTGTGAGTACGTCACCACGTTCTTTCCATTACTGAAATAAAACGTGAACTGAGCTTCAAACCTTGAGACTTACCATTCCTGTAGACCTAGTACCTAGCTCCCAGTTGTCACCTCTAAGGGAAGGGAGTGCAGGTAATCCCAGGAAGTTCTCTCAAGCGCTTTACAGACTCTGCATTTTTACCCACATTCACCTAGCTTTGCTAACCTTTCCCTCTAACGAGTGGAACGGGGTTGCCACACAGGTACACTGTCTTCGGAACAGCTTGTCACTATGGTATCCATAAGTCTCTCTACCGCGGCCCCTCCAAGAGAGTCATATGTTCACTGAGTAAGGAAGACTGAACCGGAACAACACCTACGTGACTGACTTTAACCAGTATGGCTCTACCTCCGTCACCCACTGCAGTCTGTGCCAGGTGCCTGAAGTAGGGTGACCGCTGCATTTTGCATGTCTGTGGCTCGACACGAAATTTGGCCGGGGGGGGGGGGGGGGCACAAGGAGCCTACTTACAAGGAGCCTACTTTTCATTCCTCGGTGGAGGTGGTGTATTTTGTGTCCTCATGCCTTATTTCAAGAGACGTGGTCTCAAGGAAAAGGTAAAGTTTTCTCTACTTGCTTCTGGGTGCCAGCACGAATACTTACCTGCTTTGGTGGCATCCATCACCAGCCTACAACCCAGAGAGCAACCACAGGCACTTTGACACTTGCAGGATTCTGTCACCCCTGAAATACAGAAAAACCTCTTCAGCAACCCGATACAAACTATACTATCAGAGCTACCCCACTGGATTACAGAGCTAGTCTGCACCTCCTCAGCTCCACAGCCACCGGTAGTAGCCTCCAGGGTTCCCGACGTTCTGCGACCTGTCTACACACTTCAACCACCTAAGAACCCGAAGCTTCTAACAATACGACCTATTGTTCCGTGGTCTCTCTTCCAGGTATCAAAAAGCCAGTGGTTACTCTGAAACGCCCATTGTGTTGAAAGCTGCTTACTTTGTGCCATGCCGACATCCAACCCGGCTTTTTCTATATAATGGGAAGATCCCAGCAGCCCAACATAATCTGAACCCATCATCCACCCAGGAGTGCTCAGCTAAGCTCATGAACAAAAATCTCTCTTTTGGAGTAGTTAATAGGAGCCTGCTTGTAAACTAGTGGTCTTGCGTTGGTACATAAATATCACAGACCTTAGGAGTAACACACTTCATTAAAATACACTTTGTACACGAACCACAAAGGTAAAAACAATTTCATATTTGTAGACCCTACTCAAATTCCAGTTCACTATATTGAGGTGGTTCTCCAAGATTTTCAATAAACACACACTAAAATATGCAATAACTCTAAACTGAATTACACAAATAACAGTACTTTAAAACTCTTTCCATTTAGTCATTGATATTGATAGCATCATTGTGATACCTCACACTAAATCTTTCATAACCATTTAAACAACATTATGTGTTTAAAAATTATCAACCCTAAACCTAACTTCAACATTATGATTGTCATTAGATAGACCTGGTAATTCTTTGATCCTCCCAAAGCACCAATCATTCACAATATTAGACCTCTTACCCATTTTACTGTTTGGTGCAGAGCGAACCCATTTGTACTACAAAATCGCAGACTGCTAGTGCGGTGCATCATTAAACTCTGTTAACAAAGTCTAAAAGCAAGAATTACCACCAAAACTGGGTTTTAAAGCCACAATCACGAATACAAACAAGAATTAGTACCTAGAGTTAGGCTACAATAAAAGAACATGCGAGTTTTAATCCTTCTGAACTCTTTTTCAGCAAGCAAACGCACCAACAAATTAACCTAAACTTAATTTCTATCTGCAAACCCAAACAGAATTTTAGAAAAGCTGGAATCGTTGGCCCCGAAACTTACGCCTATCTCTCACTATGAATATGCTGCCAAAAATCCATTTCAAATCATCAAACACTATAGCAATAACTCACAATTATTTCTCTGCTAGACATTGCAAGGTAAGCCAAACAGGCAAGCAAAGGCGAGAAACGCCATGAAAAACAATGGCACAAGCTAGGCCATTTCGGAGTCACTGATAAACGAGCGGGCGAACAAGCGTTGAATGGCCGCACACTCGCGAAGCTTATTATGTGATATGGCCAGAATAGGCCGATAGGCTACCAGCTACATTATAAAAAATAGGCAGAATGCACAAGTACTCGCAAGGCGGTTTTCGTAGATGCATTCACAAACAAAAGTCAGACACACACATTTTCCACCCAGATGCATAGTAATGTAACATTTTGATGGCTAGACCAGCTACATCAGGAGGCGGGTGGTGGCACACTGCAATATGGTGAGCGGTGGCTGGCAAAGAGAGAACAGGCGAACTAGGGTAAAGCAGGAAATTGGGAAGGTGGCGGAGGGGTTATCTTATGTTTAAGCCTGGTCAGACGGCAATGTGCCACCACACGCCACCTGAAGAAGCTGGTCTAGCTGCCAAAATGTTGCACCACCGCACATTCACGTGGAAAATGTGTTTGTCTGACTTTTGTTTGTTTGTTCTTTGTGTGTGTCTATGTGTGATTACAACCTTGTGAGTACGTGTGCATTCGGTCTACTTTTTATAGTGTAATCAGCTTATTATTTTAATTTTGTAATATGTTCTTTTGGTTGTGTGACTATCAGGAATTATTTGTTGTTGAAGTGGAAAGGTGTTGAAGTGAAGAAATGTTGTCACAGGTGATGCTGCTGCTGAACAAGACCAACCCAGACTGGTGGAATGTGCGGAAGGCCGATGGGACAGATGGCTTCGTGCCAGCCAACTATGTGCGGGAGATAGAGCCAAAGGTTGTGCATGTTCAGGTGCGGCGTCCGGAGAAGGTACGCGAAATGCGGCGAGTGAAGAAGACCAAACTGGTGCGGCAGGTGGTTCCAGTAAGGAGGGTGCGCTCATTCAAAACTCCCAGTGAGTCTGTTCTCTACAAAGCCACGTAACAGTAATTTATAATAAGCCATTTGTGTGGGATCTATGGTACATGTTGAAAGAAGAGGGTGTTCTCAGCTGTTACCTAGTTAGAAATATTTGACGTGCAGGTAGGAAATGCATTAGACCTGTGCTGTAACTAGTGCTGAGCTAATACCAAAACCTGATATAAAAGCTGGCTGTTGTATAGAATATAGAATCCATCCAAAACATAATATTTTACCCTGGTACTGAACACCAATTTATGATGGGTAAATTGTGGAAATGAAAATGTATCTTAAACAAAAATTTATCTTTTTATTTAGGTTGATTCAGAAGACAAGAATTTATGCTCTTTGTGTCACTTGTGATGCATGCCCAATTAGACTGACTTGGCATGTTAGTCGAGGATTTTGACCGCTAGACCAAAAGCGGATTAACTGGTTTAGATAGCTGAGGTGAGACGAAGGTTGTTGGCTAGAACTTACTCATTCCTGCTCCTGGATGTTGTAGTCGAGGTAGGTATGGCTTTAGGCAGGACGAATTTGGTCGATACCAGAACAGATGTTCTACAGACGAGCTTCTTTAGACCCCGGGTGACACGTGGTATGGATGCGGACATACTGTGAAAAGTCAATTACTAGAACCACAGTAGGCACGACTGCTTGTCGTCTCAGTTCGGCAGCACGGTCCCATTCCACCTGTCTATCCTGCGTAGGATGGGGTAATGCTATCCTCGGCCTGAGAGCGGGGTGAGCCAGGTGTTGTTCCCTCCATTTTCTCCCACTCCTCCTCTCGTGAAACATAGGGTAACAGTTCTCTAGCTTACGTAGTGTACCTTGAACAGAAGAAAGAATAATAGTGTAACCCAATAGTGACTTGTCGGCTCGAGCTCAATAAGAGTCCCCACTGATCCCCCACCGTTAGAGGTCTGATCAGGGATGTTGAGCCGTGTGGTCCACAAAGCCTCTACTGGTTGTGCGTTCGTACTAGGATGCCCGGCAAAACTACAGGCCACAGTCACTGTGCACTAACTAGTGTGGATGGTGAGAAGCAACCTGAGTGTGTCGCTCCTCCTGGTGTGAAGGTGCTGGCTAGTGGTTGTGGTGTCACTATTTCTCCCCCACGAGCACTAACAGTGCTGATGTTTAACTGGGAAGAAACAGGTAACCATCTAATATGTATGTCTTAATTCGGTTTATTAAAATTCCCGGTTTCTGTCGACAGTGCACAGTGTGGTCTACCTTTAACTGTGGATACATATAAATACCCTGGAAATAAAAGCATAAAGGTAGAGAGTGTTGTGTGTTTATTGAAATTTCAGTAAGCATGTGACCGGTGCTACCTCCTACCAAGTTGAGGATAGCTGAAGGTAACTGCGTTGTTCTAGGTGTAGGTGACCTGGTTGTAAGTAAGAGGGAAAAAGCTGGTTCTCGACGAATATAAATGAGTTAAAGTTAATCTGCTAATAAAAGGTGTCCAGAGGAGACAAAGTGAAGTTAAAAGAAAATGTTCGTGTTCGTATGTCGTCGGGTTGACTGGTCATCGACATACGTAGTAAGTAGCTGCAGGGGCGTACTTGTAAGGTAACAAACTTCTCCGAAGATCCGGAGCACTAGTAGTGCTGTGGGAGGTTGCTAGAAATGTGAAAGAATGACTCCCGAGGACAGCAGGTTCCGGACTTATATAGTGGGCGTTTGTTGGCTGCCTGCGACCGGGTATGGGGGAGGTGTGATGTCCTCCGGCCCTGGGTGGCGTGAGAATCCTGCTGTCAGTGATTCAGCTTCGGGCCTCGTCGGAGCCGCTCGGCCGTGCCCGAGGTCTGGGCAGCTTGTTGGCTTCGAACGAGTGGTAGGAGGGACGTGCCTACCATGTTGCGTATCTTCCAGGTGAGAAGGAATTGCTTGTAAGTTCCCTGTAGGGTAGGCAATGTGTTGCCCACGTCTGTAGAGATAGAAGAGGTGTTCTAGGCGATGGGTCGTAATCGTATTAGAATATATGTATAAGCAGCACGCGTCACTTTAATGTATGTTGGCCTGCCGGAGATAGGTATAAATTCTGAGGTACATTGGATAGGTAATAAAAATGACAGGAGCACCCAATAGTAGGGATGTAACAATTCCACTTTTTCTCTATTCTTGATCTCAATCCCGATACCACTCTTGATTCCGAAAATCATGATTCCTTTAGTTTCTGTCAATTACTTAACAGAATTAAATATGTACTGTATAGGAGGGTGTGAAATAGAATGATTTAAAATTGGCCTACATTAGTAGTATTACTAATATAAATAACATAACACTTGAATAGTGGGAGCATATTTATCTGAAAATCCAAAAAGTTGAATGAGGCATATGAGATAATTTGAAAAGTCATTGAAAAGATAAGTATTACCAAATAACTAAAATCAAAAGTAACACATGCATCACACTAAGATCAACTTTCAAACTCATAGATTCTTCTGTAAAAAGACTAGCATTATCACTCTCTCTGGGTCCAAACGATACCTTTTTTGTCTGCTATGAGTTCAGCAGTGTGTCTCCGTCGAGCTTGGTGGGTGGATTGTAAAGTGCTGGTTTGTAGTTGGGTGTGGTTGGTCTCTCGAGCCGGAGCAGGGCTGCTGCTTACTCCCGGGGATTGATGTGCTAGAGTCTGGTGGGGATTGGGCTATGCTGCAGCTGGTATTTAGAGATAGTCTCAGCCCATTTTATCCTCTTACGGATACCGCTATGACAGGAATATTGGCATGAGGTAAGAGAATAGAGAACACTACGGTCAATACTTACAGAGGTGGGGCAGGTAGCACTGTTGTCCTTACCATGTGTACAACCAAGTACCCTGTTTGCCAACCCAGTGTGGTATTCCTATCGAAGTATCAAGCACCAGGAGCACGGTGAATACTGAGACTCGGGTCTCACTGGCCGACGGTCCCAAATACGGGGGTGAGTTCCTCCTGAGGTCAGTCTTCCCAACTCAGGGAAATACTCCTTCTGGCACCAGAAGCATGGTGGAAAGAGCAAACATCAAGTTGACTAGCTAACCCCAAGAGGAGGAGTACGTAGTGTCAGGGCTCTACCATTCCGTACACCATCGTGCACAGAAAGAGTGGCCGTCCAAGGTGCATGTAGGTACTCTACTGATGTGTTGGCGGTTGGAGCAAAAATTTCTGGGTCACGTGCTGTCCCTCTGAGGCTGATGTTTACAGGGAAGAGTTTTATGACTAAGGGAAGCATACCCTTAAGATGATAAATATTTAAGTAAATAAATAGGATGATGATGTACTATCTCCCACCAGCTGGAGCTTTACGAAAGTTTTAACCTACAATTGACAGGTGAATATGACCTGTTCCTAGGCTAACGGGGAGTAGGTAGATGAATTGCTATGAAAGTAACTTAAACTTAGCTACCTTACAGTATTGCCCTGATGCGTCTGAAAGTGTCCAAGTGTTTAACGACATTAGAAGATGACTGTTGAGGACTGGTAGGACAGTAGGAGTCTTCGGCACCAGGAGTGCAGTGAAAACGAAGTTAGAGGAGGGTTTTCGGCACCAAGAGCGCAGTGAAGATCAGAAGATGAGCCAATGATTCCGTTGGCATCAGGCAGAGCGGTAAAGGAACAGAACAGACTGGCTTACTAAGTTACGTGCTTTACTATTTATACTCTGGCTGGCTCACCTGTGGACAGGTTGGAGAGGGCGTAGATGTGGCATAGATCCACTGGGCGTGTGACAGTCACCAGCCGGCGCTATATCCAGGTGCATGGCTTGGTGATTGTACTAGTGGGGCCATCTGGCGGCGCACTATAGTACTTGTATGATCTTGATGTATAACTTCGTGGCCGGTGATCAGTACAATTCTTCAGGCATGAGTGTGCATCTTTTACTGTGGCAAACAGTAAAAGTTCTTGAGGTCAGCTGTTGTGTTGCTAAATCAATCTGCGTTGAATGTGCTGCTGTGTGATGCGCACTGATGAGTAGAAGTTGATTTAATTATGAGTAGAAATATGTCATGTGTCAATTGTCCCCCCCCCCCCCCCCCATCTCCCAAACCCATACCTGTTGCGATGTAGACTTATCTGTACGAAGAAACGAGAAAAGAATAAAATTAGCTTTTGAGGCGAGAATGTACTACTGTCGCTTCAAGAAGAATTTTTTCTCCATCTGTGTCCGTAATTGTCTCTGGTCTGTGCGCTTGGTGCTCTGTGCTTCAAACAGCATGCTGGAAGTAAGAAGTGGCAGGTGGCCGCTGGCAGTAGCTCGGTCTCACTCATGATGCGGAAGTGAAATCTAGACATAGCGGTCTGTCTCTGTTGCATGGTAAGCGAGCGCTATCGCTCTCTTTCTGTCTCTGCTCTGCGCAGCTGTGCCAGGCTGCTATGAGAACTCTCCATCTTTTTTTTATTGTGTAAGATCAATGTCGCAAGGGGTATCCGATGTTGTTGCTCACGGCCATCGCCTGCGTGTTTGTCTAAAATCTATTTCAATTCCCGAATCTTTCGGTTTTGTTATTTGATGATTTATTTAAATGGCGTTAAGGGGTGGTGGGATCAGAGCATCAGGACTTTGTTCCCAGTTCACTGTGAGTTCATGCATGTCACCTAGGTTTCTCTCTCCGCTGGTAGTGAGCCATGATGCATTGCTGCTATCGGAGCCATAGATGCCCAATTATTAAGGCTTTGTTTAGGTCTGTAGAGGTTATGAACTCAGCTGTGATCGAGTTCTGGAGGCTTCCATTCAGCATAGTATGGCACTGGAATTTTAGGGTCTTGTTGTATTGTGGCATGCATACTAGATGGATCTGCGGGCAGAGTGATGCCCTTTGTTGAGGGGTTAGGACATCACTCTGCACAAAATGACCAGTGACCGCTGAGTCCAATAGAGCTAGGATATTTTTTTTGTTGATCTCCACTTTGATGTGGTGGGGTTTGGGGGACGCGGTTTCCTCCGCTAGATGCTAGATAACGGGCCCTGCTTGTCGGGTGGTGGAGGCCCGCTTCAGACCCCGGCTGCGGCGTTTCCCATCTGGTCGATTTGTTGTCTTCCTGTTTTGCGAGAAGGAGTTGCTGGCACTTGGGTTGTTGTCCTTTCCCCCACTTGCCCCTGCCATACCGGCTTGACCGGGCAGTCCCCATTGAAATGGCACCTCGAGCAAAACCAGCACTTAGGAAGTACTGGGTGCGGGGAGGAGGCGTGGAATGGTTTCCTCTTCATTCAGGTTGTTTTACAGACTCCGCTGGCTTATTGGCACGTGGCCGGTCTAGCACAGCTTACACCTTGAAATTTCTCTTGGCTTCTTTTGCCTGGTCAACTAGCTCATCCACAGATAACGGCTTGGGAATCAACAACAAATTACGTGATTTGGGTAATAGTATTCGGGTCACGTGGCATACACAGTTCTCTTCATCCCCGTCCGGGAAAATCCTATTAACAAATTGGACCTTTTCGACACACAAAGATTTTGGCTTCTTCGTCCAGGACCTCCATTTTATTGTAAAATTCGGTGGTAAGATGGGCCAGTACATCTTTGCTGGTAAACCGGGCAGCAAGGCGGGTACACAGTTGGCTCCATTCGGATATGAATTCCCCATAGTGGTTCCACCACTTTAACGCTTTCCCTTTAAGGTGGGCTTCTGTCATGCTCACCCACTGCTTTGGGAACCTCATTCTCTTGGAACTCCTTGTCACATTCTGTCGTGAATGTGACCGGGTCTTCTTGTGTGTGGCCTGTAAAATCTGGGATCTGTGGCGCCCCTGTACAATGAGGGGTTACTGGGTCATGAGCATGATCAAGGTTGCTCGGGCAGTATTCTGCTGCCTGCTGACTTACCTCGCAGTGATAAACAAGGCCTGGCCTCATTACTATCTCTTCAGGCTATCCTATGTTGCTGTGGTGAAATGGCTGATTACACATGATACAATGCACTATATTGACCCTGTGCCCCGGGCACGCTACCTAGTTGCAGAAGGCCGTCTGCCGTGGTTGGCATTCCTCGCACCTATACTCTGTCTACCCACTCTATGCATGTGTAGTGAAATTGATGCTGGCATCGTGCACGTGTTATTCGGTACGGACGACCTGTACCAAGGCATGTGGCGGAATGGCATTTTTCGGCTGTGATGTCAGCCATAATGGCATCTACGTTGTCTGGTGAACTTACTTCCATGTCCAACATGGTGGTGGCTGGTTTCTCTTGGGCACCACGGGGTGATTCAAGACTCCCAGAAGTCTGTTTAGTGGTTTATTGGAGTCCAGCTAGTTGCCTCCATCTCGGGGTGGACATTAAGGGCAGATATTAACAATATAAGGAGAAAAATTATTACAAAAAGTCTAAATATGGGAAGGTTCCCCAATTTTTTTTTTAAGCCTATTTGTACCTTCGTCACAATATTTCATTTTATGATTTAATTCAAAAATTGTTTTCCTCCAGATCTATGTAGCAACTTTTATCTCCAGTCTACAAAATTTGCCAAATCATTCTGATACAGTTATCGCTGCTATATAATCATATACTTTGACCTTTTAATATAACAGCAAATATTCCCACAAGAAGCAACTTTAAGTAGACTTTGCTCTTGTTAAAAGTTTCAAAAACCAGGTTTCCAAAATTTTTAGGAAGATCTCCAAAATGGCTACGTATTTTTGTTTCAAGGGCTTGGTAGACATTCTGTTTAATGTTGTTTAAGGGGAAAAATAATTTGGCTTGAATTGGGAAAGTGATTTGAGGAATTTCTGTATTATTAACACCAGCAATGAAAATTAAGGCATTGTGTATTACCCTTTTGCAAGTGTCGCGTGTCTCAGAATGAGGAATGCAGTTTTTCTTACACCACTGGTAATTTGCAGTGCGGCCTTTAATGTCTCATTCTGTACAGGATGAAAAACAAAATACTGTAATAAAAATATTTAAAGGACCGGAATGCAAATACTCACAGTCTAGTACTTGTCGATAGGCACACACACAAAGTACGACGAGACAGTTTTTTAATGCAGTTGCATGATTGCGACGTTTCGCTGGCTAAGCCAGCTTCATCAGGTGGCGAAGAAGACTGCAAAGAAATTTAAGCCGAAATAAAACAATGTATATACCAAAAGAAATTTAAGCCAAAATAAAACAATTTATATACCACTGCTTGATGTAATTTATTTTCAGTATTTGCTTTTTTTTTTTTTTAATTTTTATTTTCTACAAAGTCAGTTCATCTAAGCTGCTAATGTGATGGCGATTTTAGTTTATAATTATATGTACACTATTTGACATTATTTTATAGGTAATAATATATAAAAGGCCTACATGAAATGTTTGTATTCTCTAGCTAAGCCACAGAAGAGGAAACTAGACAGTGATGATGATGTTGAGATAAGGCAGAAGAAGATAAACGATACTTACAAACAGCTTTTAGACTTGGCTCAGGTATGGATAGTTGATTCCTTGGTTTCGTAAAATTGTTTTTAAGTTTCATATTTTTTTCTATTTTAAATGGTGATTTTTCTGTAAAAATTGATTAATACTCTGTCATGGTATATCATAAAGGATGACATTTTTTTGAAATGGTACCTCAACAGTTTACTTCTTTGACATAAATAAATTTTTCTGTAGTGAATACATGAAACTCTGATGTTTCACTTTTATGTTAACATGTAAGAATTTTGTCAGTTATTTTGGAGAGATAGGTATAGAGTTAAATTACGTATATTATCAACAAAAATCAAAATTCTCACGTACCAGTTACAACTTAACATAATACATAGGTAAGCACAGATTAGCAAGAATTGTTTTAGCTTTTGTTACCAGCCCCCCACAGGGTAGTTTGAATATAACAAAGTGGATTTTGTCAGATTTTAGTATTATTGCTGAGGTGTTTATGGAATGAATCCCATATTACACCCGGGAATGAATACCATGTGTTACACTCAGATGTGGTGTATTGCCAGGAGGTTGATGGTTTTGTGCATGTGTTTCCTTAGAAAAGGCATGCGTTCCTGGAAGATGCCATTCATCTCTATGGCTTCTACAGAGAGTGTGATGACTTTGAGAAATGGATCAAGGATAAGGAGCGCATGCTGCGAGCAGATGACTCATCCGACAGTGTTGAAACTGCCAAGAGGAAATATGAGGTGGGTGTTGAAGCTTCCGGATTAGAAACAACTCATGTCATTTATTTTAAATTTCTTTTGACCTACTACGTACTGAACACTGTTAAGGTATTTCAAAGGGACTGAAAAAAAATTTAGGATTATTAAACAGGACAATGTTTTAAAACATTTAAATTACAACTGCATTAATGAGACAGATCTGAATATTAATTTTTCATTGCGAATTTATGTTTGAATTGTATAGTAACTATTTATGTGAATTAGAATCAAATTTGAATATTTGTTTTTATTGTACCTATAGAGACAGGACAATAACATTTAAGTTGAATTGTTTACATATGCTTCAGGAGGCCCATTGGCTAAAATTGTATGACAGATCTGTGATAAGCCATTATGAAGGAGAAAACTGGGCTTAGACTGGAAATGAGCAATGTTCTCAGCTGTAATTTACACGTGTGTGTCGCGAAGTGCCACTGTATCATCATAGAAACAACTGATGCATGACACATTTCCCCATTGGTAGCAGATGACCTCAGCTCCATCCCGAGATTAGCATTGTTACGGTAGAATTTTATTTTACAATTCAACTTTCCCAGTGAGCTGAGATTGTACTGTCTACCTTAGCTTTTACTATTCACCGGTCCACCGTAGCTATGCTAGTTCATTTATGCGCCACTGGAAGTAGTATAATTGTCTGTGTCTTGTTTCCCATCCTCAGCTGGCCAGTGATGTCAGGTAGGCAAGTCATGCTTTCGCTACCCCTTGCTGCTAGACCACCTCTCGCCCTAATAACACGGCCAATAAGTGGCGGGCCACCGCCCTGCTCGATATGTGAAATTACCTTGCCACTGTTACTGACTTGCCCTGAGATCTCATTGGCTCGAGATGGGGCGAAGTCATCCGTAGAGAGCACATGTGCGCTGCGCAGCATGTTTGTGTGCGTCAGTGTAAATATTGATAGTTCTGTTTTATACCTTTGTATACTGTTAACGAGACTGATTAGTGCTAAAGTGTGAACCCTTCAAGGCGAATGGGAATGTTTGGGCCATGGGTCTGTGTGAACTAGTTTAAATTTCCCGCCACATTGTGGCAACACTGTCGATGGTGACGCCATTGGCCTGGAGTGGTGTTGCCAGAATATACAAGACCAGTTTGGCTCTGTTATCATATTGGTATTTCGCAACTCAAAAGGTTTTTGTTAAAATACAGTCTGCATTATTCTCGAGCCCATACACAAGTATAAAACACTTGTGATACATAGAATATTTAGGAAATAACCTAACACATCATTCATGGTGAAATTTTTCAAAGGTTTGGTTCACAAAGTGTGAAGAAACTCTGAATATACTATACATACAGACATGCACATGTACATATAGGGGAAGAACAGTTTTCACTCTAAGCACTATATTACATAAGCAATTAAGGGTTCTGCCTGCAGTTATTTTGGGTGTTTGAGGCCTCAAACACGTGAGCTCTTAAGGCTGACTCTTGCTCAATCACCACTGTCCTTCTTGCCTCTAAGCAAAAGATGCTTAACTGGTGTGCAAGCTTTTTGTCGGCAACTTGCCTGAATGTGATAAGTGGTGACCCCATATTTTTATGGAACATAAGAAAAGAATAAATTATGATGCATGTCGAAAGACAACTCTGAAGTTTGTATGTAAAGAATTTAGCACCTAAAACTGATTCTGAAACACCTGTTTTAACCATATTCAGGCTTAATAAATTATCCTTGGAGATAAATTATGAACATAAAATTTTTCATTGGCCATAAAACATTTCTAAAATGTTTTTTGCAAATAGACATTATTTCATAATATCCTACCGTTTTTAATAATGTGTTCTTTTCTAAACCTCTCTGACGCACATTTGTCAGCCAGACTGAGCCCTGCCCTTAAAAACACAGTGGGTTATAAGCTACAATGTAACCCATGTGGTCAAATGCTGCAAAATAATAGACCTTTTACGTGTGCGGATGACGTTGTTAGCAGTTCATTTAGATGGAACACAGTATGTCACGTTGAACACGCGTATGTCCCAACTTGTAATCAAAATAAACAATCGGTTACTCACCAGCATGTTTTCATTTTCAATTCATTTAGTTACATGCTGTGTACACAAGTATCACTTAGTTGCTCATTTTTCACGCGGAAAAATTTATCTGTGTAATTGAAAAACAGCATGTAGAAGCAACTCACTGGCAAATCATGGTATGAAATTGACACTCCATGGGCAATGTCGTCATCCCAACCTAGCCTCACCACAGCCATGTCCTCGCCCAAGAAGAGTGTTACGCCATACACACCACAACCGCCTCTCTTGATATGATGCCCAGGATTTGCTCACGGACCTGCTACTGTGCCTTGATGATTGACAATCCGCATCACGCTGTGGTGCATGCCTACCACTCCAGCTACTGGCCGTGGAGGGAAACAAAGCCAGTATTCGGCTGTCTTCGGCCATCTCTGCCGCTGCCTCTCCCTCTCTCTCCACCTCCTGACACCCCCTGCACTGCCCCAATGCTTAGATTATAAATAAGACCCACGATCCTTGGTTCACTGCTGACTCACAAGGCTACAGTTGCAGAACATCACACTGCCTGGTTTCGTACTGAAGCTTACCACTTCACCGTTTATATCTGATTTTCACAGTTCCAGTTGCAGAACATCTCTCTGCCCGGCAGTGTACAGAAGTCTTGTACTTCACCATCTGGCTTGCTTGCACAGCTCCAGTTGCAGAACGTCACTCTGCCCGGCAGTGTACAGAAGCATTCTACTTCACCATCTGGCTGACTTGCACAGCTCCAGCTGCAGAGCGTCACTCTGCTCGGCAGTTTACAGAAGCCTTCTACTTCACCATCTGGTTGACTTGCACAGCTCCAGCTGCAGAGCGTCACTCTGCTCGGCAGTGTACAGAAGCCTTCTACTTCACCATCTGGTTGACTTGCACAGCTCCAGTTGCAGAACGTCACTCTGCCCGGCAGTGTACAGAAGCTTCTACTTCACCATCTGGCTGACTTGCACAGCTCCAGCTGCAGAGCGTCACTCTGCTCGGCAGTTTACAGAAGCTTCTACTTCACCATCTGGTTGACTTGCACAGCTCCAGCTGCAGAGCGTCACTCTGCTCGGCAGTGTACAGAAGCCTTCTACTTCACCATCTGGTTGACTTGCACAGCTCCAGTTGCAGAACGTCACTCTGCCGGCAGTGTACAGAAGCCTTCTACTTCACTATCTGGCTGACTTGCACAGCTCCAGTTGCAGAGCGTCACTCTGCCCGGCAGTGTACAGAAGCATTCTACTTCACCATCTGGCTGACTTGCACAGCTCCAGCTGCAGAGCGTCACTCTGCTCGGCAGTGTACAGAAGCCTTCTACTTCACCATCTGGTTGACTTGCACAGCTCCATTTGCAGAACGTCACTCTTCGCGGCAGTTTACAGAAGTCTTCTACTTCACTATCTGGCTGACTTGCACAGCTCCAGTTGCAGAATGTCACTCTGCCCGGCAGTGTACAGAAGCCTTCTACTTCACTATCTGGCTGACTCGCACTGCTCCATTTGCAGAACGTCACTCTTCGCGGCAGTTTACAGAAGTCTTCTACTTCACTATCTGGCTGACTTGCACAGCTCCAGTTGTAGAACATCACTGCCCGGATGTCTACTGAAGCCATCAACATTACGTAACTACACATCTCTCTAGTCACACTTCTTTTGCACACATGTCTGGGTATCAAAAGCTTTGGGTTACCCTTGCCCCTGTGCTACCACGTTTTCAGAGACTGACGAGTAATCTTTGTTGACATCCTAGGTTCAGCCTTTTAGGCCCTAATCAGGATACAGTCTAGATATGTGTATTTCGGTGTTTCTGTAATAAATATACATATTCTGAATTGGCTGTGGTTGTCACTGTTGAAATCCTTGCTTAATAACTTCACTAAAATCTTGTTTGTCCATCACTGATATGAAATAATTTATTTGCAGAATCATTCAGTAAAATCATCACTTCATCCGTTTCCTGAAACCAACAAACATAAACTTCGAAACGTAAATTACATTTGTGTCGCTTCATGGCGGATGCTGGTACGAAAATTGTGGAATTAGCCTTATATGAAGCGTTAAACATGTGCCAATAATATTACCTATGTTTTACTAAAAAAAAAGAAACACACTTAAGTGGTACCTGCAACCAATTATGCTTAATGGAAACAAATACAAAAATAACAAACTACTGACAAAATATTCAGACTACACCAAGGATCTCGCATAAACATGATAAAAAGAACACATGCACAATGGCATTCATGGTGGTAACATTTCACCGATTGTTACATTTTCACATACTCTGTTATAATTGCTAAATACTAGGGTTGTGCAAGAATAAGATATGGGCTTCGAGAAATTTTTGAGAAAGAAAAAATTTTCCTTTGCGAGAATCGAGGCAAGAATGAGAAATTATCAGTTAATTAACATTTTTGTGACCAGTATTTAGTATTTTTTTAAATCATGTGATTTCCTAGCATATGATTAAATTTTAAACACACATTGAAATGACAGGTGAACATGAATCACGTCGTAATGAATACCTACTTTTATTTTGATACATACACGTTCGTTATGTACATGTTTTCCGTTGTGAACGGCGCTTACAAAGAGCAGAGTAACCATGATTACCAAAATACTTGTTTTACTGAATTCGTTTATGATTTAATCGCCAAATAAACTTATTATATTGACCACTTGGTCCACAATAAGCGGAAATGCGCTGTTCCCAAAAAAAAAGTTTTCAGTTATTAATTGTTAAATTAGTTTAGTTACAGCGATAAACAAATCATTCCATTTTGTTTCTTCTAAAGGGATATTTTTCTCGGAGATTTTTTTAAACCACGCTTGCTCAGTAAGCCTTAACTTTTCATTCCTCATTGTGCTCTCTTTTTTATTGTAAAGTTACTGGTTGGAGTTTCCGAAAAGTATTGGGTACATGATTTACTTATATGGATGTTCCATTCATTCCTCATTGTGCTCTCTTTTTTATTGTAAAGTTACTGGTTGGCGTTTCCGAAAAGTATTGGGTACATGATTTACTTATATGGATGTTCCGTTCATTCCTCATTGTGCTCTCTTTTTTATTGTAAAGTGACTGGTTGGCATTTCCGAAAAGTATTGGGTACATGATTTACTTATATGGATGTTCCGTTTACGTATTAAAATAATTGTCTGCGTTAATATCATGACATGAAATTTACTTCATATATCAGCATACGACTTGCCAAGTCAGCAATTTGTTTGTTGATTAGATGTAAGCCTCCTTGTCAGTGCCTGCCTTTAGTGCGTAATTTATCGTTATGTCACTGTGTAATGAATTAATTTTAATAACTGTTTGGTTAATGACAAAGTATTCATTACAGTATCTCATGCTACATAAAGCAGAATAACCATCATCTGGCTGTCACTCTAGAATGTTTGTTTATTTTCAAGCTTGCATTGTGCTTGAACACGCTTGATAAAGACGTGCATGGAGTGGTTTGAAGATGCCTTCGTTACACACTTGTGTATTCAACAAGCAAATAACGGTAACTGCTTATTATCATATGGTAAAAATTTTATTGCCATAAAAAGTTTCTCATTTTTTCGAGAAAATTAATTTCCGTGCTTGCTGTTCGAGGATGCCATATTTCTTGAAATTTTTCTCGAGTTTCGAGATCTTGCGCAACCCTATTAAATACATATTTCTTTAAAGCTAATGTACTAAAAGCCAAAAAAATTGCATATTTCTTTACAAACATAATTTAACCCATAAATGTTGTATGTATAATTAAAGTTTTACAGTAAAACTTTTAGTTTACAATATTATTTTCTTCCTTTGTTATCTATGATGTCACCAACATAACAACATATATCCCAGAGCAATTCATCAGCTCATACAATACTTTGAAAACAAGAACATTTACTGTTTACCTACTGTGTATGCTGGTCATATTCTGTCAGATTTTACCCCACTTATACGAAATTGACAGTATTAAGATTTGTTACTTTCTGTTCTTATCATTCAAACCCATATCCTCAGATTTTCCATTGTACAGGCATTCGGGCTTGGTGCTTCCACATTATTTGATGACAAATGGTGTCATACACTCTTTTAGGATCTCCTTTTAATAATGATACTGTTGTTGAACAATTATTTTACTATTTAGCCATTGAAAGCTCTATTTTACAAGTTTGTATGTAGTATTGAATATTTTTGACAATCATTTCAGTGAACTTGTTGAGATGTTTACTTTCCTAAAAACATTCTATCTTTAGGAATTATTTGTCTCTTTCTGAACTTAGTTTATTGTGAAATCAGTAGAAACTTTTAAAATTATTGTAAACTGTATTGGCGAGCGTGGAATATATATCGGCGGATGTTAGCACTTCAAGTTGTTGCCTGTGCAGAAGTTCCTGACGGATCTCTCGGCGAGCAGCAAGCGGATAGAGGCACTTGACGGGGCAGTGGAGGAATTTGTGCGCCAGGGTCACAGCCAGCTTGACAAGGTGCGTGCCCGCCAGCGTCACATTCACCAGTTGTGGGACCACCTCAACTGGCTCAAGGGCCAGAAGGAGCGCAGCCTGGAGGGCGCCTCCAGGTAAGTCTTTCCTGTCATAGGTTTTCAATGGTAATGTTAAGCTTACTGCCATTTCAAAACAAGGGAATTTTGCTGTCCCTTTTTATAACAGATGATTTGAAAATTGTTCGGTTAACAGTGAATAACTTTCACATTTATAATTATATGCAATGTGAATTACTGTAATGTAGAATAGCTCCTGAGGGAACTTTAACTTGCAACCATCTGTCTGTACATCACAATCCTAGAATTTTTAGTATAGCTTTTCCTGGCAGTAAGAACTTGTACGACAACCCTTTGTTGTGAAATAATGCATAAGCACAGCATGTGTCTTGGCTTAGAGTAATGGAGATTGCCGCTGAGGCAGAGTAAGACACCCTCTACCAGTTGGGTATCGGGTTAATGAACTCTGCCTCACTACTACTGTTTCACCTAAACATACACTTAACTAATATCCTAGGTAGTGGGGCCTCGTCTTAAACATTTCCTTCAGTGGAACCTCATAATTGCGAGGCTTGTTAACAGTACAGAAAATCCTCATATCTACGAGTACTAGTAGTAAACAAATGTATGCATTAAAATAAAATTCGAAGAAACTAAAACATCATGAGTTACTAGAAGGGCGGGAGTTGTATTACGATGTACTTTGGTTGATATCTCTGCTATTAAGAAGTACACTACATAAGTAGGGCGACAAGTCTGTGTTTATTGCGAGGAATGTGATATGTAATTGCTTTGTGATTTTTTTCTGAGCTCTGGATTCCACAATTTTCACATGTCATCACAAATCACTGGAAAAAAAAATGTCCGGCCGCAGTGAACGAGTAAACAGCACAGCCATCCACCCATCGCTTCTGATATTTTTATATGTGTGTGCACTGTTTATGGCCGTGTTCCAATTAATAGTTTTAGTTAACTAAATGGTCGCGTGACCCGTTTTAGTATACGAAAATGATGACATATAGTAGAACTCTGTTACAAAGTTTTTCAAACGACTGGATGCTAAAAACTGTTATCTGCCTGATGAAAACAACTTGCATATACAGTACAACGAAGTTTGATGACCAGTCACAAAATCAGCAACAGTGTGACAAAATTTTTGTATTCAAATGTCAATAAGCTATATAAAAAGAAATTATACACGTGCTTTTTAACCTTCTTAACCCTAGTTATTTTACTAAAACAACTGCCAATATAAACAAGGGCACAAGCCAATGAATGATAGCCAGTGGCACGTCCGCCTACATCACTTTTTCCCCATTTGTTCTAAACCTTTTCCAAATGTTTTAATGCATACGTGCCTAACTGTGAAACATTTCAGTCGAATAATTAATAGTAATATAAGACATCAAACCCTCTTAAGACTACATTATTTGATAGCTTTCTACAGATTTTGCACCTGGAAAAATATGTATTATTTGCGATGGTGCCAGGAGATAAAGTGAACAGCCAGAGTATTGGATCAGCTTGCGGCATGGGCTGGATCAATACGAGTGCGAGCAGATGATTGGTTGAATAAATGTGGACAGTCTGCGGCGTACGGTTTAGGTTTCACAAAATGGCCGTTATAACATAGGGGCACTGGCATTTAGTTAGAACAGCATCACTGGATCAATACGAGCGCGAGCAGATGATTGGTTGAACATACGTGGGCAGTTGGCAAAAAAAAAGAGAGAGAGAGAGAGAGAGAGAGAGCGAGAGCTCCTGGCAGGGTTGCCAGACGCAGTGGCATTTCCACCATTGCCACATCATCTGTTTCGACCGATCTCGCGCTTAATGAATGTCGTCATTGTACATTAATTATGGCAATTATTACACGCAAATCGCTCTTCTCTACGAATGTGCACATTAAAATACACAAGCTTTTCGTGAACATATGCTTAAAAATTCCTCTTCAAATATATTGCTTGTATTGTATCACAAACCAGTTTGCTTAAAATGGCATAAATATGTTCAACCATAAGTTCAACCACAGCAAGTATTAATTGATGCATGATGTCTTTTTATTATTATTAATCAACTTCTACTCATCAGTGCAAACTAACGTAGAGCATTTGTAATTGAGTTTGATTTGGCGCCACCACCAATTAGACGTTAGGAATTGTGGTAACTACCCAAGACAAAAGATGGATGCTCAAAGCCAGATATAATTATTCGCCGGCCAAGCCACTGGAGTCATCCATTGAGGTTCACCGAGTACAACAGCACGCCGTCAGATACCACTACTAGTACGAGTGCCGAGACATGAACCTGGAACCTGCGCCGGCCACTGATGTCACTCTCACTGAGGATTTATGGCATGCACTTTGCACCTGCTACCCCCCTCTCCCAGACAACCCCTATGCTAGATGAAGAAGGGGCAAGCCGCCGGAGGAGTATAAATAGCGGCCCGCACCACGACTCGGGACCAGTCTTCAAGTAATTGACATTTGTCTCGTACCTTGGGTCTTCATCGCAAACTCTCATGGTACTGAAGGTCTAAACCTCTCTCCTGAACTCTTTACCACACCTCTCATAGGGCCGAAGATTCCTCTCTCATACCAAGTATACCAAAGATCCGACGTCGTCAAGCTGCACACTTAGACGTGTACCGGTCCCTTCTGGATGAGAAGAGTAGAGCTAGGGAAATCCAAGTAAGTTAGTTGTTTTGTTTATCTGCCTTTCCTCTAGCTTTGTGCAGGTCGCCTCCAGCTGCTTCTCAGTTATACTTGACCTGTCGAACTAACATATAAAGAAACAGAAATTGCTTGTGAACCTTGCCCAGAAGCACCTTATTGGGGCAGGATATTATTTTCACAGAATCTGCTTCCTGAGGCATAAACCAAAACGACTCATCATCTCAGCAAGTACAGTATGTACTTCATTATGCATGCCATTCCATGAAACAAATCTGAAAATCTATTGTTTTCCTAATTGTATTGTGCTATCATTCACCACTTGAAGATACTATTTAAACCAGCAATACGTTATAGTGGTGCATTTCATGTAAAATATGTCACGTCAACTGTTTTTACATGCATCCGTATAAAACCCCATCTGCAAATACTTTTGCCTTCTTCCCTATTGGTAGCATGTCAGTCTTTAACCCACATTTTTTTCACTGTATATCAATTGAGTAATTACCATCGGCTCTCAAAACTTTGCTGTTAATAGCCCTCCAAATCTCTTCATTCATTCAATTATCTTTCATTTTTAAAAATTCATTTTCTGTCTATTTTCATTTGTTTGTTCGTTCATCCGTTTGTCCTTTCCGGCCATCAGTCCTTCCTTCCGTCCGCCCTTCCTTCTATCTGTCCATCAGTCCATCCGTCTGTCCATCACTTAGTCCATCCAGCCATCCATCATTTAGTCCATCCGTCCTTATATCCTTCTGGATCCATTCATGTATCCGAATCCATTTGTTTGGATCCATCCATCGTTCACTGTCATGAACCATGCTACCAGCCAAGAATTTGTTCTTACATATTACGGGGATAGTAGTTGTTTTATCTTATCTTCTTGAAAAACTTAAATGGGCTAAATCAGTATTACCACTGTATTATGCTAAGTGACATTTTCTCCAAAGTTTTTGTTTACTTGGCCTTCACAGTATATAAGTAGCTACTGAAAAAAATTTGCATGCAAGTTCTTATAAAAACCTCACACTTACACTTTTACTGACACCAAAATACTGATTTTAAGTTATTGGAGTTCTTCAGAGTAGCTAGAAACCATATTTTCTGTCAACAGTTTGTGAAACATTGTTATTGGACATGTGAAAAATAGTGTAGGAAATATGACAAAAAGTAACCCCTTAATACATACAGTACCTCACATATGGAGGCTATTGGACATTCGTTGTGCGTGCATTGTCTTCTTTATGTTTTATTATATGGTGAATAGTGATAAAATAGAAATAACACCAAAAGATATATTAATACCCCAAATAACACTGAAATTTATGTTAAGACAATAAATATAACTAAATTACCAACAATTTTATTTTATAAATAAAACTTAAATTATTTCTTGTAAAAAGTTATACTCAGAATATTAGTGCAAGATATTGACCTAAAGGAATACATATTGTTTGGAAATTCGAACATTTGTACCAGAAAATAGTTGGATCACCTAAAATGTGAATATATGTCTTATAAAATCTTGCCCCTACAGTTACATGCTTGCCTCGAAAAGACATTATTCAGTGTCAATGGTATTATAAATGTTAAACGGCACAGTAGAATTATTTCTAGATGATAATGTTTCATTGTGATGTGCTGTAGTGTGGAGCTTTTCAACCGCACATGCGACGAGGCTCGGGATTGGATGCTGGAGAAGATGACACAGCTGGACACTGCAGAACTGGGCCCTGACCTGAAAACTGTCCAAGCACTGCAGCGCAGACACCAGCACTTGGAGCGGGAGCTGGCCCCCGTCGAGGAGAAGGTCAATCGTGTCAACTTGCTTGCCAACTCGTGAGTACCCCATCCATTACCATGTGTGTTTGTATTTATATCTGTTTCATATTAAACTGAAATGAAATTGGATGTTAATCAGTCGCTTTTTTTTAAAGTTTTTTATATTTTATTCTTTAACAATTTTCGTAATTTATTCAGTGTAAATGTTTTTTTTGTAGAGAAGACACCTGGTTTTAAAAATTGCTACAATTCCTGGGGATGAAATATTTGTTTATTTTGGTAATTGGATTGATGTCTTACCTATGTGCTTTACTGGAGTTTTGCTGACATCTGTGACCTTTCACCCCACATTTTTCCCCAGACGGGTAAGCCTGCACAGTCATCTTGAGGGGGTTTGTACTGGGCGCAGGTTGGGCTGGTTTGGGCAACTCTACGATGGCCCATTGTGCATGGGGTGATGCCGTTGGAGGTGCTGGTCTGATTTGTGTTCATGTTGGTGTCAAATCTGCAGCTGAAGGCCATGCGAGTGTTGCTACTCTCTTAGGTGGTGGTGGAGATATCACGTGTGGTGGGTGCCACAGGAGGGCAAACTGGAGGCTCTTGTTTCCACTTGGTGCGCTGGCTGGAGTTCCTCTCTGCCGGGCAGCTTCCTCTTGTTTCCAGATGTACACCTTGGCGGCACCCTGATTCTCCTCGACCAGACCGGCAACTAGGGCTAGCCGCGGCTTGGTCGCCTTATCTCACCCAACAATGTGGCGAGGCATAGGAGGTAGTGCTGTAAGAGGGGAGACAGTGGGTGTACCTTAGGGGCGGGCATGACCTGAAGGAAACTGATGTAGGCAGGTTGGACTGTTGGGTAGGGCTGTCTACTGGCCAGCATGTAACTTGCAGGTGGGAAGTCCCCGGCAAACCTAAGCACTTGTTTGTAAGTAGCAGTAGCAGGATTGGGGCATCTGCTCCCGTATTATGCGGGAAGGCGGGAAGTCGCCTTAGATCCATGCAACACGTAAAGTTGGACTCCCGTTCGAGTTGGCTGTTTGTCCCCCCTGCGAGTGGATTCGCTTGGCTGGAAGTCACCGGCAGACCTAAGTCCTTGCAGAAAGGTACTGCAGTCTAGAAAACCATCACTCCGAAGAGATCGAGGTTCCACATGGATGAGGTTAGGATTTGGTTGTCGGCACATGCCTGTCCCTGCAAGAGTGTAAGTGGATTGTTGGATGGAATAGGAAATAGCAGGAAATTTGGTGCTGAAACAATGTGGCTGTGAGTGATAACTAGAGCAGCTTGGTTTATGCCTGTTTATTGTTAAAACAACAAACATATATAACCTAGTCTATACCCTGACTAGGGTCTGAAGGGACTACCTAGGATGCAAACCAAGGAGTGGTTTCCTAATCATGGTAGACACGGTGGCACCGTAGGGGGCGAGTGTAACCCCAAATAGGCGGTAACTTGGATTCGTTACTGCAAATGGCATGGCTAGCATGTTAGCTGTGAAGCATGGCAGGCTTCGTGAACTGCGAGGCAGCTGATGATCTAGTCCGTAGATGTAGACTGACTGGTAACAAGCAAGGCTTGTGGTGTGAGTACACTGGCTGGCAGCAATTCATCTAGCAACTGGATATCGGCATTGGAGCACGCCTGGGCAGAGGGACGTTCTGCAAAAGAGCTGTGCGAGTCAGCCTTGAACCCGGGGCTGTGAGCTTCTTGTATACCCAGAACACAAGGCCAGCACGTGGGGTACGGAGGTAGCAGCATGGAAGAGAGGAGGGAGCAAATGTGGGTGGTGGGTGGCTTGCTTACCCTTAGCTGTCAGTGCTGGAGGGGTAAGTAGACCTTCTGCATTTAGCGGGTTGCGGGCTGACAGGAGGCAGGTGCTGCATTTCTGTAACCTCGGTAATGCACTCTGTAATGTGTGGCGGTTCTACGGCTCTTCTTGGTGGGGGCTCATGGCTGTGGTGGAGGCTAGCGTTGATTATGATGTAGCTTGCGGGGTGTCATAATGTCTTCAAAGTACTAAAATGGTACTACAAATGGTATACGTATGAGACCTCCCCTTGTTGCAAATAAAAGTACAAACAGAGCAGCATGTGCCATCTATGAATACATTTGTAGCCAGCTCTGTACCCAGCCTTGAGGTTTTTCTCACTAAATTGGAAAAATGTTTTTATTGCACATGTAGTTGAGTTCCATTGAAAATAATACATCAGAAGTGCTGAAAATGTAGAATTTTAGCATTAAATTTATTATAAGCTTTTACCATTTACCGGTAACAAAATCATATTTAAAGAAGTCAATACACAAAGATAGGTGGGTATATGACATTATTGTGAAATTTGAACAGGAGAGGAAGGAAAATTTAAAAGCCCTGTAGATAGGTTTTTCTGTTTCAAAGTTTTAAACATTCATTAATGTAAGTACATTCATGTTTTACCATACATAACATTTTATCATCACTTAGATGATAAGCAGTTACAAATAAACATGCTGAAGCTGCATTAATGAACATAATTAAAACAAATAATTTTCGCATACTTTGGAGCATTGACGCGCATCCTTACTGGGTCTGGTGGCTGGTTGGCAGTGCCAAGGCTCTTCCCCTCTTGGGCGACAAAGAAGCTGTGTTCTTCACTCTTACGGGGTGTTTCTTGGGGCGTGCAATGCTGTGTTTGGCCACCTCTATTATTAGGTGTTGTGCCTTTGAGGGCGTGCTTGCGAGCAATGGTGAGTGGGTACTCAAGTAGGGGTGTAGGCAGGTGTTATGTTAAGAGGTCTGACCACCTTATCGATGTTGGCGGGCCAAGTGAAGGTGGGTGGCTTTTTTGGCGGCATTGGTGGCAGCGGAGATACTGCACGCAGCACGTGCCACGTGCCAAATAAGGTTTGATGCCGGGCAGGACGAGTTGGATTCAGATCCTCTTTAGTGAGCAGCCTCCTCCTTCCAGGTGTACACCTGGAAATAATCTGGATCTGAAATCCCCAGGATTCAAGCCAGTGCTAGTCCTTGCTTGGCTGCTTTCCCCTTGCCCAGCTCTATGATGAGGTATAAGAGGGGTGACAGACAAGAGAGGTAGACAGTGGGTGTAACTAAGGGTAGGCATGGCTTAATGGAAGCGAGGAAAGGCTGTTGGAACAGGTGAGTAGTCTGGTCTATCTGCCTTCTGTCAAGTGGCTTGGCGAGTGGGACGTTGCTAGCGGACCCAAGTACCTGACAGATGGTAATAGCAGCAGGATAAGGGTATCCGTTCTCGTGGCTACTTGACGAGTGGGACATTGCTAATGGGCCCAAGCATTACGAAGAGACGGGGCTTCTTGTTAAGGGGTTGGCTTATAGCAAGTAACCTGGCGAGTGGGACATCGCTAGCAGACCCGGGCACGGACTGAAGAGGGGCGATAGTCCAAGCAGTAGAGTTGTTCCGATACTTAACCTTTTTTTGATGTATCTATATCGGATATTGTATCAGGCGGATACATCAATATTGGTTACAGATAGGGGTGGGACGATACCATGTTTTTGATACTCGATACTCGATACAGTCTTCAGCTCGATACCCTCTATGCTTTTGATACTTTCGATACTCGATACTATTGAGTAAAAAAATTTTAATAAATCAATAAAATTTTTGTAAACTACATTTTCATTGTTAACCAAATTTACGATAAAGTTTAAAATCAGAGAAAAATCACATAAGATAATATTACAGATGATGGAAACAAATTTGAAATTTATATAACTTTGCATCTATGGTAGGCCTGTCAAGTGTTAAAAAATTATAAATATTTATATTGATGCATGCCTGGTTAAACTGAATGGCACGTTTGTTGAGAATTTTGTCATTAGACCAATAGCAGGGTTTTTAAGTTAGGCTCAACGGGGTTTGGCGAGGGGTGTTGGGTATTGACTTACACCATCATCTTGGTTGATGCTGGTGATGGTGTCCAGCTCTCACTCAATGGTGGCGGGCTCGCTCCACTCTGAAGTGGCGATTCCAGGCGGCTGACTCACTGCTCCAATGGTGTGGGTTTGACGAACCGTGCCCAGCCTTAGTCTTGTTCACCAACCCTCTCACCACGGGGTGGTACTCTGGGCTGGTAAGAAGTGACAGGGAAAATATACAATTACAACCTGAGCAGGTGCGACTGTTTGGCGAGTTAGGCGGCGCAGTTCCATTCCTCCTGCTTCTCCTTCATGGGAGATGCGAGTGCACTCAACTGCTTGGCAGCAAGGAACGCTATATTTTGCTCCCTACACTTTTTGCCTTGCCTCACCTGGTATGACATAGAGTTGCTGCTTAACGAGATACGGAGTGCACCCTGACGAGGAAACAACTTTAGAGTGTATGTCCAGTATCGGCTTGCTGACACAGGCTTGATAAGAGTCTCCACTGATCCCCTACGCTTTGCGGACTGATCAGAGACGTGGAGCTGTGTGGGCCACCAATGGATTTTACTGGATGTGAGTTCATGCAAGGTCGAATGGCAGGTTTCAGGCTACGGTTACCCCAGCACTCGTGAATACTCTGGAGCAAGGAAATAACCTGGGATTACCGCCCCTCCTTGAAGGAAGGTGTCTAGTGGTTGTGTCTCCTCTGTTCCTCCCCTCCAGCACTAGTCAGTGTTCTGGAGCAAGGAAATAACCTGGGATTGCCGCCCCTCCTTGAATGAAGGTGTTTGTAGTGGTTGTGGCTCCTCTGTTCCTCCCCTCCAGCACTAATCAGTGCTCTGGTGGTTGGAAAGAAACAGGTGGCCGTTTAATGGGTGTGTATAAAGACTGAAGGACTCCTGAGAGGTGCCCGTATTCAAAGCTAATTTGGTTGTATAAAAAGTCCTGGTTCCTGTCAGTAGTGCATGTCGTAACTGGTTTCTAGTGGGCGAATAGAATGATACTCTGTGAAAGAAAAGAAGCTGAAGTATAGCAAACAAATTATGTTTATTGATAACTCGATAAACATGCAACACGTGCTACCACCTATCAAGCAGTAGAGTGCTGAAGGTAACTACGATGGCCAGGTGTAGGCGACCTGGTTCTGGTTAAAGAGGAAAAGATAGCTCTATACGGAACAGACTTTACTACTAACTGGACTAAAGAAAGTTGGTGTCTAGAAGAGACAAAGTAAATTTAATAACTATTAGCGTGTTTGCTGTTCGTTGGATGACTGGTCATCGTAGTTGGAAGCAGCCATGGGGGGCATGCTCAAGACTTGGGAGATCTCTGTAGGTTCCAATACTGAGCAGTGCTCGAGATGTGGCGAGAGAAGAGTCAAGAATGACTCTGGAAGAATGACTGCTGGAGTCCTGCTGTACACAGACTTATATAGCGCCCAAGTCTAGGCTGCCGCAGCAGGGTGCGGGGAAGGCACATGTCCTCCTTCCCTGGTGTGGTAGTTGAAAATCTCTGGTCAGCAGTAGTCAGCAATACTGCTTCGTTCATCTTTGGTAGCGCTCGGCCTTGCCCGGTTGCGGGTGGCTTGTTGGCTCTCTGCGCTGGGGGAGGGAGGGTGCAGCGTGCAGGTTGTTGCATAACCTTGTGGCCACATGCTCTGCGCCCGGCAGATTATCGGCGGCCGAGAACGCATGTGCAAAGTGTTGCTTGTCCAACTCTCCTATTGGTGGTTGATGTAGACAACTCTTACGTAGGTTGAAGTAAGGGGATACTTCACATAGAGAGCAAGGAGTCGTAATCATACTTGATTAGTAGTAGGAGCGGCACACATCAATATGATGCTAAAAAACACATCAGGCATGTCAATTTTTGAACTAAGAAAGCTTAAAAATTTGTATTTTGAAAAACAAGCAATACTTTTTTTTTTTTTTTTTTGATTAATTAAGATAGAGGAAATGCTATGATCAATGTGGGTTACCTTTCCAACCTAACTTATTGTTGATATGGCAAAATCATACTGCTGGTGCTGCATTAATTCTATTGCCAGTGGATTGGATGAGGTTGGGAGAGACTTTATTTTAACGTCTTTTGTGAGACGGTGTATTTTTTTGCACCTCATTTTACGAGACTGTTTCATCTTTAATTACATATTGTTTTAGTGGGCGAGTCAAAAATTTGCTCGTATGAAAGAAACATTAAAATTATTATATAACTTGTCAAGTTTTAACCACACCGATAGAAAACGTGATAAATATGTAGTTCGTACTAATTAGAATATTAAACACATGTGGGACGTAAATATATTTTGTTGAAGTTAGTTTCCCATACAATGAACGTGTTATTTTTACACTGCAAAACAAAGTTGAAATGGTGGATTCTTATGCTATGTATATTTCAAACATGCTTTTAACAGTTTCAAAATATGTTATTTACAATACACACGGACTTACTGTTCGTAATTCCTGTTTGCAACTCCTGAATACATGTTGTTCTATTGCAATCCTTACTACATCATTCTCTGGCATTGATACAAAATAATTAGCTGAATTATTAAATAAATACGACACTTAACGGGCTTTCCGAACGAAACTAATAAAGTGGAGAACGAAAATAAAGGGTGTTGCTTAGTGACAATAGGGTAAATGATGAACCAAACCATATAGGAATATACACGTGTCAACAAAAAGTATCAAATAAAAGTATCAATATGCAATTTGCGATACTCAAAACTTTAGATAAGGCCCAGTATCAAGGGGTATTGAGGTATCAAAGTATCGAATGCCCCATCTCTAGTTGTAGACTGTGAAATTGAGTTATTACTTTCTTTAGACACAAAAATGATATGGTGTGTCTGTAAATTTTACAGTATTGATCACTCTTGCAATAATTTGTTCACTCACGTTCATAAATAAAATAACCTTCATCCTGCATGCGTAAAGTGTAAACTAATTGGAGCTCGGCCATAGAAGCTGTACATGCAAAAATAATTTCACTGCTGTACAAGAGAAAGATTTTTTATGTAGTTCGTATGCCCACGTGCAGCACCACAAGTGCACATTGCTAGATGTCATTTTGTGAATTTCGCTGCAGTACAAGAGAAAGATTTCGTACGTAGTTTGTACACTCGTCGCAGCGCCTCAAGTGTACATTGATAGATGCCAGTTTGTGTAACATGTTGCTGTGGTTTTGCTTTCTGAAGTCACGTTACCATCTGTGGAATAGTAATTGTGTGACTTATAATTTGTAAAAATTGCAACATGTTACGAATTTTCCATCACAAATGATTTCTAGGGGGAGAAATTAAATCAGAATTTATTATGTTCCTACGGAATTGTGATTTAACAATATTTACAGCCATACAAAAATTTAGTGTGGCCTATACTTGAAATATTACTTATCCCTAAATTTCATCACTGGTGCTGCCTATATATGTCAGAATACGTATATCATGGACGCAAGTCGAGAATTTTCATCTCGCTGTGCTCTTGGAGGCGATAATATTAGGAAAATCTCTCGCTTTTTAATTTTTATTATTTTTGATATTTCTGCACAATTAGGGTGAACTGGAACAACAAAAAAAAAGAGGTAATTGCATTGGTACCGGCAATGGTATCGGGGTATCGGTATCCGAAAACATGGTATCGGAACAGTTCTACCATGAAGTCACTGTTTTAATTATTCCTAGAAAGACGGGCTTCTGAAGCACCATGTTGAAACAGTTCTCCAGCGGATAGAGGTGGTGAACATAGATTCCGGCTCATGACTACTCCTGCAATAGTGTAGTATGTATGGTGATGAAGCAGTAAATAGCGAGCTCAAGGTAAAGTAATGAGTGCTGGAAAAGCAACTCAACCAAGTTGGGTTTATGTCCATTTATTGATAGCTCAGTAAACACACATAAATCAGCCTGTACTTTGACTAGCGCCTGAAGGGCTGATCCTAGGTTGTCAACCAGTATGTCCCCTAGTCTTGGAAGTTGCAGAAGCGAGAGGGGTGAGGAAGAACCCAAGGCAGTGGAACTCTGATGCGTGTCTCTAGGTGAGCTATAAGGTAGCATGAAGTGTGGGGGGTTCAGTATGCTGGGGGGCAGCGAGGCGGTGTCGTGCAGACTCTCGATGGAACTGCGTATAGCAGTGACTACTTGATGAAGTTGGTTGGTTCTCGGACAGCGTGATATTATGCAAAAAGTTTACGTGAGGTCAAGTGGCGCTCAGGCAGAGTAATAGTCCACAACTGGACTGATGCGAGACTGCTGTTCGGTGTGCGCTCGGGCAGAGTAACAGTGTGCAACTGGACTGACGCGATACAACCTTGAACTGTGGGCTGCAAGATCCATTTATATCCTGGTCACAGGGTCAGAGCGGGGGTTGCGGGTATTGTGGAGAGGATGTTGAGAGGGGAGAGAGAGAGCGATATTATATATATATATATATATATATATATATATATATATATATATTATATATATATATATATATATATATATATATATATATATATATATATATATATATATCTGTGTGTGTGTGTTTGTGCACGTGTGTGTGCGTGGCGGTGAACTGGCGGATATGGCGGAAGCTGGCGGGGAGTACCCTTCTTGCAGCCGAAGGTTGGAGGGCTAGAGAGCAGCGTCGTGATGCAAAGTGGGTTGCGGTGTAGCAGGAGGTGACAGCTGGGCAAGGCAACCCTGGACTTCTAGGCATGCTGTGGTGTGTGTGGAATAACTGCTTTTCTCAGGAAGGGGCCGCATAATGACTTTCATACAGTAATTCTTGAAACACATCGCTGGAAAAGAATGCCAGAGACGTAAATAAATATGCAGAAGCTACATTAACAATTAAAATTTTTGAAAAAGCAGAATTGTGGCATAGTTTATACTGGTATGATACATGTATTATACATAATTGAAAAAAAGTGCATTAACACAGTTTACTTTTCACACTCTCTGTTCACTAGCAAAATTATTAGTGATGAGTCGAGTCTTGAAAATCGTATCAAGTCGAGTCAACAACGATGGACTCGTCACTCAAGTCTAATTTATTTATAGTTGTCATCAAACTACCGAAAATGCAAGTCAAGTCACTGTGTTTTTAGGTTATAAACATCAAATATCCGCACCTTACAATTATCTTTCATGTCTTGTGAATCAAACTCTGGAGACAGCGGAAGCAGGTAGGAGAGTGAGCTTGCTTGAGGGGTGCGGCGAGGCTTGCCGGCAGTGTGAAGTCTGCAGTGTTTGTAATGCCACGTTGGGCAGCGGGGCTTGGTGTCAGCGGCGTTTCATTACGTTTGCTTGCTGTTCGTCTTCAACCTCTCGACCTGGTTTCTCCTGCAGTAACTGCACGTATCCTGTGTTGAATCATGGGTGCAGTTGGGGCTTTGCATATTGCTTACAGATTACGGGTCGTCTGTTGGTAGTGCCCAAATGTAATCTGCTTTGGTGGCAGTCGATGGTTGCTCGTTCTATCAGCCAGGGTATTCCTAAGATTAGTTCCTCCCCCTGGTCTTTCTCTATGTGGAAGTGCATCAGTATTTCTTCATCGGCAAAACGCAGGGTTAAATGTTAGTCTTACCTCCATTGGTAGTTGAGCTCCTTTAAGCCATATATAATTGGGCATCACCAACATGCTTAATTTTGTTTTTGTACTCCCGTGGAATAATGTCTTGGCGAATTAAGTTGGCGCTAGCGGCTGTGTCAAGTTTTAAGTGTAGCTAGTCTTTTTAATGATGAGTACTGCTATATGCGGAAGATCTCGGAGGATCGGTTTTCCCTGCATGACTGTAACTTATAGGGCCTCCCCCTTTGAGTTTCCCTGCTTGCTAGGATTCCTTTTGGCATTTGTTGGTTCTTTCTTCCTCTTGGCTTCGTGTGAGCAGGCCGAACCTGCCTGTCTGCTTTGGAGTTTCTGCCATAGGACTGGGCAGTCTCGATGGAAGTGCCTGGTGGGGCAATGCCAGCACTTTGGGAGTATCGTAGAAGGTGCCACAGGGGGTCCTAACATCTGTTCATATGTGGTTGTTTCAGTAACCACTGTCTTCCCTGCTGATGCATGTGTGGCCTTAGCTTTGGTGTGTTAATTGTGGATGTCCGCCAAGTCTATATCTCGTATCCGTGGCCGTTTTACCAGCTCCTACAGCGATTCTGGTTTTGGGTTGCGGAGATGGGAGAGTATTTCTGGTAGTAAGAGCCTGGTGATAAGTTTAATGGTGTCGAGCTCTTCTCGGTCTAGATGAACTCATTGTAAAATTAGGACTGTATGCCTAATAAAGAATTCAGTCTCCTCATTCTCTCTCTGATTGTGAGCATAGCGCTCGTTAGTCAATTGTGTGACCATTTGTTGTCCGGAGAAGTGCATCATGAGTCTCTTGGACAGTTCCTCCCAGTTGGTGATGAACTCCCCATTCTCGGTCCACCATCTTTCTGCGTCGCCTTGAAGCTGGGCCTTCATCTTCACACCCACAAGACTTTAGGTAGGTGTGTCCTCTCAATCTCCGCCTGGCAAGCTTGGAAGAATTTGTGGAGGATCTCTTCTTGGGTCTTCCCCGAGTACTCTGGTTATGGCGGGGTCTCAAGTATTGAAGGATATTCTGGCAGTGTTGGCTCAATTCTGAGCTGTGCTCATTTAGTTGTTATTCTGCAGGTCGGGCATTTGAAGTACAGACCCTCCAGGTCTCTGGCCTTATCTTGCCATCTAAGGCAAAGGTTTTGGTATGTGCGTAGAAACTTGTGATAATCTATCCGGTATATGCCCCTTCCCGGACAGTCTGCCTGATTGCAATGATTTTCCATCCCTGCACTTTGGGCAATGGTACATTAGTCCCTGGGTGTCTCTCTCTTCGTCTAGCCAATCCAAGCAGATGAAATGGAATGTGGCGTTGCAATGTGTGCAATTTGTGAAGTGTCGACCTATGCCAGGGTATCCTCCATGGCTCAGACCTGTCCTTCAGTGCCTGCGGTGCTCTTGGTTGTGGCTATTCTGATGTTGTTGATGGGAACTGGGTGCCACGGGGTATTTTGAGCTGATTCTCTGAAGTCAAATTAGTGGAGGTTCTGCGGGGGTCCAAAGAGGCTTTTCTTAGTTGCTTCCAGGTCTGAAGAAAGGCGGCTAATGGCCAGTATTTCTCCAATGGCCCCATGTTAGGCATCAAAAAAGCAAAAAAGAAGTTTGTGGACTCGTCACTCACCCTTATTGGGATTGGCAGTTAGAGGGTGGCGGCAAGGTACTTCCCCCCTGGGAGATGGTGTAACAGTGGTCCCAACGTGCACGGGTTTTTCCTGGTGCGTATGTTTCTAGGCATGGACCACTTACATGATTGAGCATTGTACTTGGTGGGTGCACTTGCGAGCGATGGAAGAGTGGGTCCCCTAGTTGGTGTATAGACAGGTGTAACGTTAAAGGGCCTGACGACCCTAGTAACGTTGGCTGGCTGAACAAAGGTAGGCATCTTTTATGGTGATGTTGGCGGTAGCAGAGATATCGCACGAGGTACATGCAGAGGTTCAGGTGGGTGCTCGACGAGCTAGATGTCAACTGAACCGTTACTCTTCAGTATCCCAGCCTGAGCTAACCCCAAACTAACTGGCAATCTTGTCCCACCCAGCCCTATGGTGAGGCATAAGGGGGATGTGGTAGATCTGATAGATAATAGTCAGTAGCCAGTAAGGTGTAGAAACAACCTGATGTAGAGTAGGGTGCAGAGGTTAGGCAAGGTAGGAAGCCTTATCTGCTGGTCTTAAGCTTGGTGGCTTGGCGAGCGGAACGTTGCTAGCGGGCCCAGGTGTCACAGAACGTGGGGCCTTATTTGGGGTTGGCCTATCATGTCCAAACAGCTTACCTGGTGAGCAAAGCGTCGCTAGTGGACCCAGGTATTTGTCGGAGGGGCTATAGTTCATTAGACCACTACTCTAGTGAAGCCTAGAAGGCGAGCTTCCTCAACTGCACTTTGAGACAGTTAACAATAGGAAAGAAATTATTGAGGTTTGGCTCATGGCCATCCCTAGAAGAGTCCTACTAGCACTGGTGACGAAAATAGGGAATTGTGGAAGCAAGGTGTGGGAGATACAGAGTGCTGGAAGAGACAACTCAACTAATTCAGATTTATGCCTTTTTTTTTTATTGCTCATTCAAACACATACAAATCAGCCTGTACCCTGACTGAGGCCTGAAGGGCCGATCCTAAGTTGCCAACTGGTTAATACCTAGTTTCGGAAGATGGAGCAGTGCGGGGGGGTGAGGCCGACCCCAAATCAGGCGGCACCCGTACTCGTGATAGCTGAAGATGAGCTACAAGGTAGCTGGAAGTGCAGTGGTTTCGGCGTGCTGACGGGCAACAAGGCAGTGTCGTGCAGAGTAGAACTCTCAACAGGACTTAGAAATGCAGTGATGACTTGAGCAAGTCGTTGGATGCTCGGGCAGTGTGACATTCTGCGAAGGTGATATATGATGATGTCTGGTGGCTCTTGGGCAGAGTAACGACATGCTACTGAACTGGTACGAGACAGCTACCGGTGTGCTCTCATGCAGAGTAATACCAGGCAAATGGACTGGCACAAGGCAGCTCAGAACTGAGGACTTCTGGTCCTATTTATATTCAGCTCACAGGGCCAGCGTGGGAGTAGCGGGTTTTGGGGAGTGAGAATTCGAGAAGAGAAGAACTGAGAGCATCGACTACTTCCCTTCATGCGTCCGGCGTTGGAGGGGTGAGAGTGGGGACGTGATGCATTGCGGGTTGCAGGGCAGCAGGCGGCAACAGCCGGGCAAGTCACCCTGGCTTGAAGGCATCCTGTGGCGTACAGCATCATGGCTCTTTTTAGGATGGGGCCACAATTGTGGCGAGGCTAGTTGAGAAAATGTCATCGCTTTTGGTGCATCAAATTTTATATTACTAAACTGCTATAATTCCACCGGAATGAAAGCAATCATCGCATGTACTGATGAACCACATCCACCAACAATTTTTTTATGGTCCCAGTGAAATTTCTATGTAAGTAATGCTAACTCAAACCTCATGTATTGTTTATCGCATGGTGTGTCAATCGAAGTATATCTCGGGTCTGTTCACCTAATATTTCCAGCAACTATTGTTTTTAAGCTGGTTGTTTATGCAAATAACTAGTAACTGGATGTGAAATACGCCATGCATGCCATCGTTTATCACTGCTGTGCGGCGCTTTGTCTAGTGTCTTGTTTTTCCAACACATCTGTTGACACTACGATGTGGTGCGACATGCGAGACTGCCTTGCTACTTCCCCTACATGCCCGATGAGAGGGGAAGTGGTTACCTATAGCAACGAGTGTGGCCAACTAGCGTCCTCTCTCTCACCTTTCTTCTGTCTCTCTCAGCTGCGCACCTTACTTCCTCCCCTCACATGCCTTCGAGAGGGGAAGTTGTTGTCTAGGAAAAATTAAAGCACGTCCTCTCTCTCTCTCTCTCTTTGCCAGGTCCACTTCGCTTATCTTCTTATGCTGGCCTAGAGTAAATGTTTGCATGGCAAACATAATTTTAGCAAGATAATGCATTGCTCAAAGTTGTTACATATAGCAACACTTATATTTCAAAGCAAATGGTTTTGCCTGAAAATGTCACACAAAACATTTTAACTAGGAATTATTATTTGCAAAGATGTTTTCTGTTGTGATTAAAGGTTTTTTTTTTTTTTTCCGTAAGATTGGTGTTTCATTGTATCTGGCATAAAATTATCATGATTTTAAAATGTAATACTTATTTAACTCGAGGGGCAGCATCTTCACAAATAAAATTGAATGCGTAGAAGCATATACTTGACCTTCTCTTGTCACCAAAAATTGTTTGAACATAGAGCGATTTGTATTATAAGTGTAAAGTTCACTTCTTGCTGGGAAATTGGAGGATTTATATTGGTTTATTTCAATAGACACACGTCTTTTGAATAAACTAATAAAATGTAAGGGCCTATTCGATACCTTTTGCCGTATAATAATGGGTAGGTAAGCACTGACCCGAGTGCAATGTAACTCACAACAGGGAAAATCAGAAGATGTGGTTTTGAATGATTATTTATTAAATACGGTGAAGAAATCAATTATAATTGCCTTATTTATTAATTTGTCACAAGCTTACAAATTTTCTTTGCAGTAAAATATAAGTAATTTGGGTACATTAAAAGACAGACATTTACCACGGGCGCAAGGTGTCTGTAACATGTAGGCAACATTTAGAGGCATGGAGGGGTAATCCTCCCGCCGCCACCTATCCTCCTCTGGCCACCATGAACACACTACCCGATCTGTAATTTCTCAGTGCACACTTAGCTGAACAACTGCATGCGGGAAATTCAAAATTTGACTTAGATTCTGTGTCATATAATTTTCATTTTCAGAGGGTTTGAAAGTTCTAGGTCAGATTGCATTTGGTGTTGGATTACAATAAATTATATACAGTATTTTGAGACATTATTTTCTTTATTTAAACGAGTTTAGGTGAAATGTTTTTAAATCTATTATTTACAATACTTTTTTCTAAAATTCCCATTTTTATTATGTTTATTAGCTAAACTTTATTTACAGATAATGTACAGCTCTTACTATACTCAACATAAAGTTTTATAAGGTAAGAAGTTGTATTTTATTGATGTACATGTCAGAACCCTTATCTACTGAAATCCCGCATGTATGGACATTTCTTGGCAGTCCCCTGAATAATGATAGATTGTGAGTTGACTGTACTCAGCTACTTGCCTTGACACTTGGTTGATATTTTTGGCTGTGATAAAATGTGGTGGGTGTTATATTCATGACTTGAGCAATTTTTTTCATAGCGAAGTGCTTCGTCGTTGCCACTACACTGGGTGACAGCAGTCAAGGCAGGCAGGTACAGTCCCATGACACAAATACGTACAACCATAGGACGCAAGGTATTTAAACATGAAAACGCCTTTGTCTCATGGCTTGTCACACCTTCAGCAGAAATATGTATAGCTCTCATTATTTGTCTCATCTAATTACTGTTTTAAAAAACATGTGTTTAAGAAAATCATAAATTATTTCGAAACAAAAACTTTAAATCTGGACCGCTTGTCCGCTCGCTCACCGGTGGCATGCTGACAGATCAGCCTGTATGCTACCCTCGCACTCTAGCCCTCTAACAGGTATTTTTTTTAGCAGCATCATGCAGCTGATGTTACAATTTCTACCATAGTTACTCATTTGTCAGCGAGCGAGAAAATGGAGTACGTTGAATCACTCACTCTGGAAAGGAATTATTCTTATTGGTAGAAATTACCTAGTCCCAAACTTTTTTTGTGGTAAACTGTGACTAAAGGAGGGTGAGGAAATTATAAGGGGCTGATGATGTATCCATGTACACAGGTACACATTTACATTTATGGTGAAAATTTATATTAATTAAAACATTTTATGCTGAACTTGACTTGACTCAACTCGACTTTCAAACAACTTGAAACTCTACTTGACTCGACTCGAGTTTCATACAACTTGACTCAACTCAACGCTGTAAAATTCTAACTTGCCCATCACAAAAAATTATTTCTCCTTCATCTTAATGTAAATGATAAGAATCTTAGGGATTCCATAATGTTCATCTGAAGTAAACAATCTTTGACTTGTTCGCTCAGCATGAATCCCAATATTTGCAAAGTTTTGAGCATCCATGGAGAGCAAATAATTTTTCTTGCTGTACCATAGGCTCTGGACTTGGCATATCTTGGGCCATGTGCTAGGGTACCAGTCAAAAGACTATTTTCTTCAGATTAGCATTCTTGAATTCCTAAGGTTCTGGACCTTTAAATTGTGATCCATCTTCTCCACAGCACTGATTAACTACTTCCCTGATCTTCAGCATTGTGGGTAAGGTCAACGATGAGATATGGTGCAGTCGTGCTACCTCTACTTTCATCGCTTTTCCTTCTTCCACTTCCTGGATACTTTCAATCTAATGCACAAGTTTGAAGGTATTCCCTTTGTTGCCACTAACTTGTAAAACTAAGTCTGATGTCACTACCAGAAAAAAAGTGAATTGGTTGGCTGTAAATCGTTTCACTAGGCGCTTTAAACTGAAATGCGAACCCATAAACAAATTAGTAATCCAATAAATGTGGATAATCAGCTCAACAGCAATCAAACCAGTTAATTCCGAATCCAACCTGAACACAAAATCCAAAAAAATAAATGCCAAAAAAACATATAAAAGAATATTTATAAAACTACAATGGTGCCAAGATTTGCATGACTCCTGACATTGCTAAGAAGAAAAGGTGAGATGTGTAACTTGTTATGCTGTAGACTGCTCCTCTTGGTATGTGCATGGTAGTAAAGTGTTTGATAGAGAGAGTGGTGGATGGCAATATAAGCATCCCTTTTTGACATGAAATGGTGCAGACGTGTGTACTTTTGCGTCTACTTCACCCCTTATGTACTTTAATTAATTTTTGGTTGTGTTCCTCACACCCGCCTAATGTTGTGTCATACCAGTTAATAATGATAGTGACACTTCAACCGCTATATTTTGTAACTGTAGATTAACAAACATATGTTTTAGTCAATTTTGGTAGAGACTTGTTGCATTTTTGCAAAATTTATTTTATTATTTCAATTATTTTTGCAGTTTTTTAACGGTTCCTAAGAGTCATCTCGTAAAATGTCTACCATTGCAAAATCAATGTCTTCTGTACTTGAATAGAGCTGTGTTCATGTATTTAAATGTACCGTAAGTAAGCAATATTTGTGAAAACCAAATTTTTCTTATGTGCAGTGTGAAATCTTCCTATCCTAATGAACGGGCCAATGTCAACTCGAGGCAGAAAGAAGTTCAAGATTTGTGGGGGAAAGTTAAGGTAATGAATGTTATAAATGTACTTAAAAATGGTTAAAGCTTAATCTTCTATATTGAAGTTAATAAAAAAAATATGTATTTATTAAGCAAAATTAATTAAATGGAAAACTGTCTGGGAAATCAGGGAAATGTCAGGGAGTTTCAAACAAGTTAGCTAAATGTCAGAGAATTCTGTGATATGCATGCTTGTATTGGCAGTTCTGTCGTTAATCATGCACAGCTGTCAGAATAATATAAAATGGTTTTAATGATTTTGGACTAAATGCTTAGGCATTTTTCTTTGCAATCTATGCATTAGGAAATTTTTGTAAGATCAGAAAAGTATTTTGGTGTAAAATTGCGTTATAATGCAAAGGCGCCTATCCTTACAGAAAATAAATGTTAGAAAAGGGTCAGGGAAAAAAGATTCTTTTTGTCTGGAAATCAGGGAAATTTCATGGAATTTTTCAATGGAAAAAAGGTAGCAACCCTGTGTAGACTACAATAGCACCTTACTGAAGTGACTCCTCATGGTTTCAAGAAATACGGTCGCTATGATAGTTCTGTCACTATAGATACTTCGGGAAATTGTGGTGCATTTGGAACAGCCTCCAGCCCATGTACCTCGAAATTCCAAATATTTTACATGAAGTCAGTGTTCAATTGTTTCTAGTGCAAAAATGACACTTTTTTAAAAAATTAACTACACCTACTAGTTTATTGTAATAGGCAAATCTCTTCTGAAAAGAAATTATATCTGAGTGGTGTATACTTAGCCTCTCCTTGTCACCCAAAATGTAAAAAATGTTGAGCATTGCGAGGTTTTACCATTCATAGCAAGCCCATGTTCAGTTTTCTCTGGATGAAAATAACACATATTTTTAATAAAATACAAATTAAATTTAATAGGGTGAAGTCTTAGAAAAAGTTATGTTAGAAAGATGTATACTTAATCTCCCCTTGTTTCCCAAAATGTTATAAACGTTGACCAGTACGAAGTAGTCCAAGTCCTAGTTCAATCATTTCAGACATAATATCAACATTTTTTTTGGCATAGAATATTAATTTAATTCAATAGTTAGACATATTCTGAACAAACAATTGCAATAACTGTAAGAGTGGAGACAGTGTACTTTTTGGCGAGTGAAAATTATATTTTTGATGGACTTTTGCAGAAAAATTAGAGGTTATTTCAACAAAACATTAATTTATGTTAATAAACAGACATCTTTGCAAATAGAATGACATCATAGAAAGGTATCTGTGATCTCTTTGTTGCCAGTAAATTACAAAAACTGTAAGATTGAAGACAGTGTATTTCAGTGAGCAAAAATATGGTTTATAGTGCCCTCTGATGATATTTCGACAAAACGTTAATTTATATTAATAAAGAGACATCTTCCCAATAAACTGACACCACAGAAAGTTATCTGCAATCTCCATTGTCGCCAGTCAATTACAAAAACTTTAACACTGGAGACGACTTACTGTTTGTTGAGTGAAATTCAATTTTTGATTCCCTCTTGCAGAAAAGTCAGAGGTTATTTAAACAAAATAATTATTCATATTAATAAACAAATTTATTCAGAATGAAATTATACTAAACAAGAGTATCTGCCTAGGAAAGAACAATTCTCTAATTACAATTACTCACTATATCAAAATGTGCACTTTAAAAGAGTTTCATGTGATGAGATTTGGAAACAGGGTTTGAAGGTGGAGGGGGATGAGCGAGATATTTATTATGGTTACATGTTCACTAATATCTACGCAAATATTAGATGTGCTGCATGAAATGTGTATTAGTCTAGTGTATATTACAAGTGATACAGGACAGAAGTTAATTTCAAGCTACAGTATACGAAAAGCCCACTTGCAAACATGGTAAAATATAAAAAACATGGCAGTCTGCAGAGTGAGCAAAAGTAAACAGACATGTTAACTCGCTCACCATAAGAGAATATGAAGTGACAGAGATCTTATTCCAGTGTGTTTTTTGCAGTAAATTTGTACAATTCAACAATTTGTTTTAAAAAAAGTTCAAGTCCACTGGACCTAGTAATTATTATCTCTATATATATTAAGCAACACATAGTACGGTAAAACATTCAGTGTGAGGACAAAAAATTACGGTACTGACGCATATAGACTGACGCGGCCAATAGAAGGTGACATGTGAACCTTAGTTACATAACGGCGCTTGGCTGAAAGGAGATAGCCGTGATCAATTATAGTTTTGTTCATGCCGCCAGTGACATGAGAATGAGAAAAGTAGTGACGTTTAATTTTTGGCCGGAGCACAGCCGGTATAGAGAGTAGGACACGTGGCCTGTCTACAAGGTACAAAATCAAATGCTGGGTTTCACACAGTGTGTCGTCATGGTGTACACACTGCCACAGGTTTACCTTTCTGGATGGTGGTCTGGGGAGGCTGCTGAGCCAGTTGCGGTGGTTGTGCCAGGCTGTGGTTGTGGATGCTGCTAACTGGTGCTGCTGTGGAGACATTGCTGGTTGGAGCCTGGTAGGGGCTGCTGTCGGCTGTCTGGTTGCCCCTGAACCAAGGGTTGATGATGCCCAGATGGATGTATTCCCTTCTGCGGATGGCTTCAACTATTGGATGTGAGAAACTGGTGGTTTAGATGAGGGGCGAGAAGAGGTGCTGGGGTGGAATTGGTAGGTGTCTCTCCAGTGGGCGGGCGGTGTGAGCTCTGCCCCGCTGGATGTTCTGCAGAATGCAGCCTGAGCAGTTGGATTACAATTCATTTTACTCTTAGAGGCATTAACTACCCTCTTCAATTTCTGCAGAGCACCACCCTTTCGGGTGTATGGCATAAGAAAGGTAGAACTACTGGCCTTGCGAGAGTGTAGCAGGAAATGTAGATCCCTGACTTTGTGATTCCAAGGCCGCAGCCGCACAGACAAAGAGTTATACCCAGTGCTCTTATGTCTGGCCCAGTTCAGAGCGGTGGGGATTATAGGTCTTCCTGACTGGCTACCCACCTGATGGAGGTCTTGCTAGTGGTGGTGACTACCGGACTATAGCAAGGAGGGGGCACAGTACAGGTGGCCTTCTAATGGATGTGTGTTTGCTATGCTTTGAATGAGATTGATCTCTGGCTTCACTCTGGTGGCTGGTTTCTGTGTAGGGCTAACACAGTTACATCAAGAAATTATTACTTTGAAGTAATTTTAGAACATGTATATATTCCAAGATAATATACACGGTGGCCTGTACTACCTTGTAAATTAACCTTGAGTTGAAACAGAAGTTAACCTACTTACAGCCAGGTGAAGGAGACCGGGTTCTGACCTTCTTAAGGCGATTATGGCTAGGTAGTTAATTACAACTAGCCTTAACTAATCTGCCTGGTTGTCCTGAAGGGACCGTCGATGATCACTACCAGAGGGGATAGAGGTGGCCGCCGTTTCCAGAGGGAGTAAGGCTGAGGTTGCCGATGTCTTCAGGAGCTGATGGTAGTGAGACTCCAGAAGGTCTTGAGGGCGTTGTTGTAGTCGCTGAAGAAGCTTTTGGTAGGCCAAGCTCCGGGAGTGGGCTTCTTCTGGCCCTAGGAGAGCAGTGGAGGAAACATAGACTGCTGTTTTTGGGCCGCGCACGGGCTTATACAGTGCTTGACTGCTGGTCCATCGAGGAGAGGTGTAAGGAGAGTGATAAGCTATGTCCCTTGAGCTGTCTGCTGGAGTTGTCTGCTAGCGTGTTCTGCTGGGGAATATTCTGCTGAAAGAGCGGGCTTTATCCCTCAGTACTGGTGATGCCTTCCATTGGCACGTCGTAGAACTATGTGACCTTGGGTGGTTGGCTCGGCTGATAGTAGTCTCCCTTCGGGGGGTTGACGTGACGTCTGTGGTTGGAGTGAGAGGGAACAGTACAAGCGTGACTGATGCGTCTGTAATATCACTCTTCGGTGTAAGGGCGTATTATGTAGGCATGTGACCAGCCTCTCCTAGTACTGTTTGCAACTTGCCTTTGTCGAAGTGAAAACACATTCAGATGAGGTGAAGTCGAGTGTGGATCATAGTTGCGCAGTGCATCACACATCAGTACGTAAAGACAAAGACATGTGCAATAAAAAAATTAATAAACACACTTGAGTACGTCAAAGTTGGGTTTACAGAACTGCCAAACTACCTTGGAACAAGTAAAATTTTAAGTTGATTTCTAACTTCATAACCATGTAGTATATATAGCAAGCTACAAGCGTACAAAACTGTTACCAAATATAAACTGAAAGTAATGCGCAACTTGCGATGCACAACTTTAGCAGTGCATCACCGTGATGCAAGCACAAAGCAAACAGGAACATTGGGCAGCATTGCCAGATGTGCTAACCATTCCCTAGTTGCCATGTTTGCCTTTTCGGATGCAGCTGATTAGCATCTTTGCATTGACGTGTGCCGCATCTTTCATTTATTTAGTATTCAAATGACCTCAGCTCCTTCCCTATACTTAGCTTTGTTGAGATAGAAATTTATTTTCTATTTTAATTGCCTGCCATGTGAGCAGAACAATGAGTTACTTTTTTCCACCGCTAGTTAGTGCTAATAGTATTGTCGTTTGTCATTTGCTTTCCATCCCCTAGCTGGCCGGCTGGCGACGTCATAGCAGCAAGCTATGCCTTCGCTACCCCTCCTGCTCTCTGCTCACCCCTCGACCTCATGATGCCAGCCAATCACCAGCAGGCACTGCCCGAGATGAGTATATAAGGAGGTTTCGCGCACGCCTCCATGCTTAGTCGCCCCACGGAAATTATTTCAAGAACTTGTAGCTCAGAGCTATCAGCCAGTGTCTTCTCAGTGTGCACCACTTGGAAATCTTAAACTTAGTCACTCTTTGGCACACGTTTATTTTCCACTTAACTGGAATAAACATCAGACTAAATCCCAACCTTGTGTACCAGTTTCCTTTAGCAGTAGAACCTAGTTCCCAGCTGACCCTACAGGTGAAGGGAACACAGGATTTCAGGTACCTTTGCTAACACGGTACACACTGGTTTTCAAACCCACACACACCTAGTTCAAGACAAGGCTTTGCATCTACCACGTGGATTGGAACAGCCATGTCATACAGGTACTCTGTCTTCGACATGGTTTGTCAGCTGCGGTGTCGGCCGGTCTCTCCACTGCATTCTGTGCCAAGAGAGATTGATGCTTCACTGAGTTGAGGAGACTACACGAAGCAACACCCACATGTCTGACTTTAGCTAGTGCAGCCGGTCGTCCATGCTCAGACAGCGGTCTTCACCAGGTGCTGGAACAGGGTAGCCACTACGCTATTGTTGGTCCTTGGTGACACATGTAATCTGGGAAACAAGGAGCCTGCCTTCTACATCCTCTGCAAGGAGGTTTTTTTGTGCTATCCAATGACCTATTTCAAGAGATGTAGTCTCAAGGAAAGGGTGAAATCAACCTTGCTTGTCTCTGGGCATATTCATGAATACTCTCCAGCATTAGTAGCTTCAATCTCCAAGTTACCACCTAGGGAGCAAGCACAGGCCATCAGGCAGTTGTTGCAACCAGCAGAGCAGGAGGTGCCAATACACTTGTTCCAAGAGCCAGTTCAGTCCGTACCTACAACTACTCCACAGTGGATCACAGTGCGATCATCTTGTTGACGATACCTCAGCTGCCTGTGGTAGCCTATAGAATGCCTGATATACTGCACCCATGACCTGCATCTCAACCTGAACCTGTTCCACGACCTGAACACAGTACATCTGCACACGCCCTCCACACCATCCGTCTCCCAGGTATATCAAAGCCCACCTCAGCTCCTCGTCAACTCATCGTGCTTAAGACGGTTGACTTTGTGCCCTACCGCCAATCAACCAGACCTAGATTGTATAAGGGGAAGGTCCCTACTAGGCAGGGAGAGCAAGCCACAGGAGTATTACAGGAGCACTTGGCTTAGCTCCTGGACAAAAGTCCCATTCTTGCAGACGGGATCACCAAGGGCATTGTAAGTATGCACGTACTGTGTCACCTACACAGAAATTAGGCAGTGGTCTTGTATCAGCATGTCACTGAGTTACTCATCTGTGAATTTTTGATAAATATTTTTATACAGCAGTAAATTTCACAATTGTATCAGACTCTCAAATCACTCTCTATGTACAAATGTGTGTGTGGAAGTACCACTCGTAAATATCAAACTGTTTTACAGTGAAATATGTATAGAAACTGATGGTGCAGTCATAATTCTCATAATTACAAATGTCTTGTTAAAGCCATTACTCGTTGTGAGATAACACTGTAGTTAATCACATAAAAATATTGGCAAATTTGCATAGCATTTCTTTTATTGTGAAATCTATTAGACTAATAACATGAAAATCATTATTCGTAGTTAATAGTCTCAGTCATGTGTAGAGTTGTTGAATTAGCATATTTTTACTCTCCCACTTACTTAGGCATGTTAAGAAATATTATTTTTATTATTCACATTCAATTTTTTTATATTTTTTATAACACTTTTTTTTGTGGTTAATATATTCTGAGTTTAAATAAGTAAAGAAAATGAAAACAAAGTTTATCTGGTTTGCAGACAAAAGCAATTGAAAGGCGGTCAAGATTGGAAGATGCAGTTGGTCAGCAGATCTTCATGAATAGTTCCAAGAACCTGGTAAGTGTTTGAAAAGTGGTGAAATGCGTGCTATGATGCTGTATATATTATATAATTTCCATTCTGTCATTATAACTTGGCTGTTAATAGCAATTGGAATGAGCGAGCGAAAAGTATGGGAAGTTGATCAGCAAATCTCAGCTATGCTTTTCATGGAAATTGCCTTATGTATTGATTTTTGGTAATTTTTACATATTATGTGTAATTAATTGACACACACACTAAGCCACATTTTACAAGACAACTGGAAAGATTGTATCACAATCTTCATCAGAAGAGGAGCAAAATGAGGTTTCTGGTTGTTTTATGAATTCTGTTCAAGATTATGATCCATTCTTTATAGCTGTCTTGTCAATAGTGCTATTTGGTAGTTTCTGTGTGTGTAGTGTTTTTTCTTTTAGGAAAGTGTGATATCTAACTGATAGCTGTCTTTTGAATTTTATAATCAATGCTTTGCTCAGTTGAGTTATTTCATTGCGCTGTTATTAACTAATTAATTTATTGATTTGATTTAGCACTTAAATGTTAGGAATTGAAGGATTCTGATGGCATACAACAATTTTACATCACATAATTTGTTTATTTGCTATATTTCTTTTCAACTTCTCCGAGTATATAAATGTGATACAGTTGTGGCAAGGGATCTGTTGGTAAATATGGTGACTTTTTTGGCTTGCATTTAAGAACTGTTTTACAGAAAATGCTTTTTTACTCCAGTTACTTTATGATACCATCATCTACTTTTATATTATTTAATGTTGTGAAATAAAAAAAAATTTTAAGCAATTTTTAGAACAAAACATTAGTTGTTTCCCTAACTGCCCATGTATGTTTTATGTTGCAGTTGGGTTGGCTGGCATCCGTAAAGGAAGCTCTGAATGCAGATGAATCTGCCCGAGATGTTGCAACTGCTGAATACTTGTTGAAGAAACACCAGGAGCTGGGTGATGACATTAAAGCCCACAAGGATGAGTAAGCTTGCACCTAGAGATGTTCATTTCTCTTATTGTGTTATTGTGTGTGTCCCACATGTAGTTGATATTTCAAGAACCTTATACTTTTGGTGGCATTCTTCAGAAATAAGACATAGTGGAATCTTGTTAATAAGGTAACATATAGCAGGAAAGTCCTGTTTGTGTGAAATATCTTAACTGTAACAGAAATGAAAAATGCTTTATTATGTTAAACGATAAGATTTGCATGAATAGGCCATAAGGTTACTGGAGCGGACTCCCTAACCCTACTGTTGACACCTACAGTCAGGAGCTTGGGTCTGCCGGGGACTTCCCACCTGCCAAATTTCTTCCCTGGAGGCCAGCAGCTAGGCTTTCCCAACCGTCACACCCTCCAATTCCTGTTTCCTCCAGGTCATACCCACCTCTACAGGACACTCACTATCAACTCTGCACCCTTACGCCCCATCACATGGCTGGGTGGGATAAGGTGTCCAAGCAGACTTTGGCCTTGGTTGGTTGGAGACCTGGTAGGGGAAGGGCAGGATGCCGTCAGGGTGTACACCTGGAAGCGTGAAGAAGCAGGTTGAGAGAGGGCAACACCAGACAGTACTACCAGCAGGGACCGTAGCCTACAGTTTAATCTATTGTTGCATACACCTCATGCAATTTCGCCTGTGCTATCCACGCCTCTTAAGAAGACAGTCACCACCACATAACCTCCAGCTGCCGAACGCATGGCTCGTCGCATAGACATAACACCCAGTTACACTCCTATACGCACTCGGACCGGACCAGCACCTCCTTCGGCACCACCACAAGCAGAACGGGCCATAGTTGAACTGCCTAAGTAGGCCCATCCTGTCCCCGGTATTAACCCAGTCAAGTTGGCGTTACCAGTTTCCTGCTGTTAGGTGATTCAAACTGTAGTGGAGGGTTGACGCTGTTGACGACTTGTGACATATAGCTTCACTTTGTAATATCATGTGTTTGAGACTTAATATGGGGGCTGATCCCAAGGTGCTCATGTAGACACATATCCCGTCTCAGTTTCTTCCTTCATTAGTGGTTTTGGACTAGCCCATAAGAATGATTGCATTCCAAGATGGGACACAGTCGCAAGTAGAGTGCACTACATAAAAGCGCAGTTAGCATCATGCATTTTGAGTATATGTTATATATATTATATAAAAGCTTGGCACAATATAGAACATTTACCTCATTTGAGTAAGCTAATTAAGCACATATCTTGAGTAAGAATCGTAACTTTTCACAATATAGAATGTATACCTCATTTGCATAATCGTTGTAAGCACATATTGTGTGTGTCTTAACTATTTGCGCCAAGCTTTTATACACTTAATGTTTATCTAGTGGAAAAAGTGATCTGTGATTACAGCAAGTGGGAACAAAAAATTGTTTAAATAGTATATTAATCTATTATTTAATATTGAATATAATAGAGAATTAAAAAGTTATTGCTGTAGTGAATGTGTTGTTATAGTCTATACCCATTATGGTGGGGTTCCACTTTTTTGAATTCTTTTTAGCTACGCTGCCCACTATACCATTAATTTGACCCTCTTCACTTAAATTGGAAAATGTGGAACAAATTGTTTGCAAGGCCTGTTGAGAAGGGTGTGGCATGTAGGTTCGGAGAGGTGCTTGATCTGGGCAACAAGCTGCTGCGTCGCAACCCGGGGCTTGTGGAGGTACAGGAGCGGCTGGAGCGGCTGGGTGCGGAGCAGCAGGCGGTAGTGCGAGGCTGGGGGGAAGGGTGCCTGGCTGCAGCAGTGCCTCGATCTACAGTTGTTGAATCGTGAGGCCGACCAGATAGATGCCTCCACCTCCAGCCATGAGGTCTTCCTTGCCAACACTGACTTAGGGGTGAGAGGTGTCACTTGTATCTGCCCGTATTTTTACGTAGTGAGGTCTGTGAGGCTTGAAAATTGAGCTCGAGCTGAATACCTGCTTGCAACTTGAGCTTGCTCGAAATATTTTTTAGGCTCAAAATATTTGAACGTCTATATCAGTGTGAGGTCTTTCAATCTGCGACGGATGAGATTTATTTGTACTGTTTATGAAATAAAACAACACATAATTTATTAATGAAACCTAAATATTTAAAAGGTAGGTTTGTTCTGTCAAAAGGATTCCTCAAAAACTGATATGTGAACATTATTTAAACAGCAAAATTATCCTAACACTGAGCTGCAAATCTGCATAAGATGTAGTACCTGATGAGAGAGTTTGTTGAATGTTTGCTTGAAAATAAATATTTTCTTTCAAAATGATATATTAAAAGGTATAATGTATTATGGTTGAAATTATTCCTTGATTGGGTGTACAAACACAAATCCTTGTCAAAATTACCATAAAAACAAGATAGGGAATCAGCCTAAGATGCAGTGCCCGATGAAACAGTTTGTTATAAAAATAAGATTATTCATTCATAGGGACACTGGTTTTTCGCAAGGCAGGTAATCACAAACTTTTCACCAAATTTGCTTTAGTTTTTTGAAATCACAAAATAAACAAAAACCTTGTGAAAACACAAAATAATTATTTAATATTTACATTTGTGCTGAATCGATTGTTCATCAGAACAACATTCTGTATTATCGAACAAGATGTTAAAAACTCAAAATGGTGTTTGTTTAAGTTATTGGTAATCATCATTATTTAAACTTGGTGTAAAGTTTTTGAGACGACTATGTATGTTACAAAGGGAGAATTTTACATTTTTCGTAAGGTTAACGTTGTAGTGTGCAAGTATTACAATACAAATGTAAAGGAATACATGTGCCTTAAACATAATAAGCCAACATACAATAACAATGGTCCCACAAAGATTTCGCCAACTTTAATAACATCGGCAGAGAAAACATAGATCTACAGTGATGGATAAGTTATTTCAACAAAACTAGCTGTATACATGGAGTGATAAGTTTTTTTTATTGAACTGGCAGATTTCAGCCAATAAAATCACATTTACATAAAATGAAGTATATATTTCAATTTAATATTTTTCAGAACAAAAATTATTTGTACATATACTTCATTGTTTGTGGTATTATTATATATTACATTTTAAAAATCACAAAATTTTAGAAAAAGTAGTGAAATATGTATTAAGAGTATCTCATAAAAACTTAAGAAATCATGGAAACTTTTTTCACAGAAAACAGGTGTAAGTTTTTATTATATTCACAGACAAAACAATATTTTAAAAGGTATGAGTGTTTTGTTATGAAGCACGTTGGATTTAAGAATTCAACTTTTAAGCCACCCTGGCGGAGCACCATACCAGTTAGGGTCTGTGACATGAGGGTTAAAACCTTGTTTGACAACGTGTGAATATCACATGGAATGTACACAAATAACAAATTGCTTATCTGGGGAGTCATCTGAGGGGTCACACACAAGTTTCAGGCTAGCAAAGATGTGGATACTTCCCATGTTGGATGGCGAGATTATGAGCTGAGGTATCTTGTGGCGAGTTTGGTATCTTGTGGCGAGTTTGATGTAGGTGGCTTGGGGTTAGTAACTCTGACAAACAACTTGAATTTTAGTGTACACTGTATGTATACGAGAGTTCTGGGTGGCCTTCAAATATTTGGACGCAAGCATCGCATAAAACATGTCCTTGCCCTCTTGAGCAAGGAACCAGCATAAATTGTGGGACGTGTCGGTTTGCATGATGGAACAAAATCAGTCACACTGGGCAACACTCCTCGCAGACGCGTTACCTGTGGTTTCGCAGCCAGCGGCGATCTCTGCTCCGCTTGCTGTGTTGGGGTGGCCAGTTGAGGAGCAGCGGCCAACTTTGATTGTGGCGGAGTGGTACTTGTGCTGCTAGATGAGGTGGTGGGAGTATTCATGTACCTCTTGGCTGCTCTAGTCTAGACAGAATCGGCCTGTAATGGGTGCAAGGTGTGGGCTCCCCGGCGATTGTGCCGTGGGGTAGAGGTGGGCAAATCAGCCTGTAATGGGTGTAAGACGTGGGGGTGCCATTTTGGTGACCACCTTGGACGGGGACCAGCCTGTTTTGGGTTGTAAGACTCTGCCTGTAGGGGGTGTTGGTTGACTACGGGAAGCACACTCCCTCTCTGGCCATTGTTCGGTTGTGCATGTCACTTGCTTAAGGACTGGTTGGGATTAGGTTGACTACGGGAAAGCCAATCCCTCATTGCTTCTGCTTCTGGATGGTCATGGGACGACTTAAGGCGCGATGGCGTATGGTGACCGAAGGAAGCCTACTTCTTGATGCTCTGTGGGTCGCTGCAATCAGTGGGTTAATAAGAGTTTGGCAGATCTGAGATGTCGGAGCTTTTGCCAGCTCTAGTAATGGAGAGCAAGTCAATGTGTGAATCCGAAAAGGGCTAGTGATGCGCAAGTTATAGCCTCTCCTAGCCAAAGGGAACTCACTACCTTCTTGTGGTACCTCTGTTAGTTCCAACATTTGTAAAGGCTCAGAAGTGGGAAACTTCCAGGGCGTTCCCTATGACTTATTTACTAAAAGGGGTATCTGCCTCCTAGGCTAAGCTTCAATCATGGGCAATTCATGATGGTGATGCCTGGTGACGGGCCGGTCGACGGTCAGTGGAGTCCTAAAGTAGGGTTTCAATGTGAAGAAATTCAGACTGGAGGGACCACGTTCAGGTTTGCCTGATGGTGGAAAACCCTTGATGGAAAGGAAGGAGGAGCACGGGCTGACCTCCATTTCCTCTCTGGTTTCCTTTGGGAAAACCCAGATGTCAGAATGAGGTAGAACTCATGCTGGAAGTGGTGAGTGCCTGGGCTATATGCCTAGGTATTCACTAAGATGGTATACATTCTCCCGAACACAGGAGAATAGGAAGGCCAGGTGATGGCTGGCGAGGAAAAGATAACGTTCCTTAGTGGTGGGAGGGGAGACGGGGCCCGAGGACAAGTTCGCTTCCTATGTCCAAGGGTCGTGTAGCCCCAAACCCACAAAATGGACGAAAACCTGGAGACTGCAAAAACGCAGGGATGGCCACTGGCTAAGAATGGTACAGGATTCATATATTGTATACCAGATGAGGTGTGGTAAGGGTGTAGAGGTATGGCGGTATATTCAGAGGTGAGTATTGAAGGTTCTATGCCAAATACGGCCTTATCACAATGAAGTAAAATCAGATACTCAAATGGCAATCTGCCTGGGGTTCTGGTTGGTATAGAGGATTATGAATCAGTATCTTAAAGTTCAGAAATATAATTACAATTTATCTCCTCCTTGAGGAATTTCATGTTCCGTTTAAGACAGTTCTTTGCACCACTCTTATAATTTTTCGGCATTAGGCTGATGCACAGTAATTAACTCTGATGTAATATGAAAGGGCAAATAAAGTGTACATGCCGTGAAGCTGGGTATCATGAGCAGTCCTAATGTGTACGTCCGGATATACAACTAGACCATATATGTCTTGCCACTTAACCTCTCCTGGTCATTCTCTAGTCTGGAGGGTTATACAACAGAGCACGGTGAGTAGCAGCAGTATTATTAGTGAAGGGCTCCCCTGAAGATTAACCAGTGCTATACCCTGATCATTGCCATGGCCAAACTCAGAATGCCGCTCTGTGTTACTCGTACCTGCCGTTTGGCTGTATTCACATAACCAGCATTACTTCACGTACACACAAAAAAAAAATAAGAATTAAATTTTAGGCTTTTCTTTTAAATCACGAAGGACACAAAATAGAATAACAGCTAGGATTGAAAAGTCTTTGCAATTCATTGGTTGTGATTTTAATGCATTCACGTATTTCTGAATGAGTCAGTACAGCAAAGTGAATTTACATTAATTATGTTAGCAGGTATCTTTTAATACAGTTAACTGCGGAAGTCAATTACCATATTTACCCGAAAGGAAGATGACCCTGATTCTAAGGCGACCTCTTCCTAAAAATATTTTTGAGCAAAAAATATTTAAACCTGAATTCAAGATTACCCATTTGAAGTGCTGAAAAAATTATTTAGGTTGAAAGTATTTTTGCATGAATTGATGACAAACCCTTCAAGGAGAAATGCTATTATATGAATGATATGATATATTTTATTTAAATTTAAAGAAAAGTTTATCACAATGAAATAGGAGTGTCTAACCTGGCTGTATGGTAGCAGCATCTTTCTTACATTGTAAAACTTTTGTGAGTGTTAATTCACGACTTGAGCCATTTTGCTTCCCAGCAAAGTGCTTCCTCTTTACTGCAGGGTGACATCAGGTAAGGGGACCGTTGTCAAAGTTGACAGGTACAGCCTCAACACTAACTGCTACCTGAGTAAAAATTATGAATAGAAGCCCATAGTAATTTTGTGCATGTAACACAAACTTAAATACTGAACTAGCGGTGTTGCACATTTACGGTATTTATGTCTAAGTTTTTAATTGAAGACGACCCTGAATTGTAGACAACTCCTTAATTTTTCTATTCCTTTTCTTTCAAAAAACCTTGTCTTCCTTTCCAGTAAATATGGTATAGTAAAATAGATGCAAGTCAGATGAAGGCTACCTGATTATGTGACTATCAAGTATGTTTGATAAAATTATTTAAATTACGCTGTTATTCTAAGGAGTCCTAACTTTACGTAAGGGGGGTGTGCAGAAGGGAACTCGTAGTTTAGAACACGGGGTTCTCTACTCGACTGGCAGAGATAGCAGGCTAGGGCCTTAAGGGATGACTTGAAGAGACTATGTCGCTGTGACCTTAGGTTACCTGGAAAGGTACGGGGGTTAGGAAGGTGGATGTAGAATGATGTAATGAGTTACTAGTAGTGGAGACGACTGGAGGCTTTGCAGAAGTGACATTCTTCTGGTGATGATGGCCTCTGGAAAGATGGCATCTTCGTGGTTTTGGTTGACTATCAGCATAGGTGCAGGATGTCCAGCCCTTAGTCAGGATGCTCCCGGCCTTCACAACCTAGAGGGCATAGGAATACTCTATCACCACTGCGGTTGTCGACTCCAGCCTTCACAGCCTAGGAGAGGATGAGTGACTCCGATGAGCCACCCTGAGCAACTCTGGAGGCTTAGTTGGGTCAGCCTTTTATAGTGATCTCCAGCGACTTTAGGCGCACTGAGGGTTGCGGGGGCAGCTTGGCCCTGCCTCTTAGGGGTGGAGCTTGTAATGTCACATGCATTGACCGTGGATGCTTATCTTTGCCTGTCGCTCGGCGTCTGGTGCCAAAATTTCTGAATTGTGGGCGCTCAAGTTGGTTGTGACCCTTCTCTGATTGGCCCGCTTCCTTCTACGGCACCCAATTCAACCGGTGTGTTGTTCAGTTAGCGGACATGGTGAAGTAGAATATTGTAGCTTTGGGGAGTGTTGATGTGACTGCTTTTAGTCGATTCTGGTGGACAGTTAAAGTTAGGAGCACAATGTTAAAGGTGTGTTGAGGCACAGTTAGCATCTGGAAGTTCCCAGTGTCCTGCCTCCATTACTGTCGGGAGACTTGCCCATATGGCTTGCCATATTCAGATGGGGTGAAATTGTGTATCTGCAGTTTGCTTCCTCTAAGCGTGAAATACGTCATGCGTCAGTTAAAATTATTCCTTAGAACTGTAGATATGAACACATTCTACCTTCAGAATGCTAATGTTGTCGTTATTATAAAACTTATTTTTTTGTATGCAATAAAAGGGTTTGAGCTAGAGGAAGCTCGGGAACTTTCCAGTATGCTCGCTCGAGCTCAACTCAAACTAAAAATGGCAGGCTCGTTTACCTCTTACTGTTGAGGTTACTTTTTGTGATCAATTTGTTCTCGCTTTAGATTACTTGTTAATCAATCTTCTCCCTGTTTAGGTTTCTTTGTTAATAAAGTTGCCTCTGTGTAGGCTACTTTGTTGTTAGTCAAACTAGTCCTTGTGTAGGTTACTCTTTTTTTTTTTTTTACCAAGTTGCTCCTTTTATAAGTTATTTTTGTAATCAGTCTGTTCCCTGTTTATTTAGGCCCTTTCCATTTAAATTTAAAGCTGCTCCCTTTGTAGGCTACCTTGTTAATCAAGTTGCTATCTCTGCAAACTTCTTATGTGCGAGGTTTTTTTATAGCAACTTAGAGGAACCTGTGTGCTTCAAAAAATTTTGTGGCCGAATAGGAAAGGCAAAATACATGTTTGGATACATGTACAATATTAGATTTAATATATGGTTTCCTTGGAAGAAGTTATTTCTCAGATTACTGGTGGGCCTCCATTGTGCTTATAATAAAACTCCAAACATTCTTGTTGGTCACAAATTGAACTATAAAAAAACGAATTAATGTTCACAGTATAGTACAATTCACAGTTAAAAACGTTGAGCAGGTGTATGCTAATTTATGCAGTTCATATTTTTTTTATTTTTTACTCAGGTCTTTTCTTAAAAAAGTGTTGTTATTGTTTTAATTTGATTTATATAGTGGGATAGGGCATCGTTGAATTGAACCATGATATTTATTTGTTTTTTGTTGGTTGCTGTGACATTTGGTTGCCGATCTGACTGGCTAAGGTTTAGACTTGCTGGTTAACTTGTTTGTTAGGGTGTATTTTTTTTCAATGTTTATCTTTGAGATACATCTCAAAAATTGCAGATGTAGTGCCAAGGTAATCCTTGTCACTGCTCGGTAAATATAAGCTCATTAAAATTCCCTTTTTTTATTTTATTATTTTGTTAACTTATTGTTATGCTGTAATTAATATTTTAATAATTTAATAAAGAAGCATTTTGTAAAATTTGATACTTTTGTAAGAAAGCAAAGAAGTTTGTGTAGGTAGTTTTAATTGTTCATTTTGTGCAGGGATCTCTTGATGATGTGGAAGCTCTTCTCAAGCGCCATGAAGATTTCGAAAACACCCTGAGTGTGCAGGATGAGAGACTGAAAGCTTTCAGTGAAATGGCTGACAAACTTATTGCTGCTGGCCATTATGACAGCAAGTAGTAAGTGTGTTGTTATTTAATCTTAGGTGTAGAAAATCTGAAGTTTATCTTTCTTTCACCCTAAGTATTTGTCCTTTAACTGACAATTAAAAAAATTTGTGGAAAACTTTTATTTCATTAATTCAATGATTGTATTTTATTGTAAGTAAATTCATAGGTAGTTGAACATCATTAGTGGGTTTTTGGTTTCAGTATCTAGATCCATGCAGACATGCTGCTACCAACTGTAAAGTGATGTTACATGTTATGTGTGATGTTGAGAGGTAAAAAAGTATTACAGGATTCTTTGAAAGTGAGAGTCCTAGTGTGTATCTATTGTATTTGGTAGTGTCAGCCGTGGTAGTACATATGACAGTGTGGGTGTCTTGCAGTTATAATATGAAGGACTTAGGTGGCATGGTATTCTTTGGTTGGTGTGATATATATGCTATCTGATGTCTGGTAATCATGATTTTATTATTTTGTCATACACAAGTTATTACATTCTGGAAACACTGTGTGGTGGTACTGTATATTTTTTTAAGTTCATTTCATTTTCAGCGATCAAATTTCAAAGATTGAAGAGCAGAGTTGCTTCATAATCTCAGCTTCTGATTAAAAAAAGCTTACCAGCAAGGTAGTATTTTTGTCAGCTCGTGGCTGTTCCTCACAACGTGACAAATGAGACTGTGTTAATGTGTGCAGTACCAATGACCGCCGTAACCAGGTTCTTGCGAGGCGGCAGGCAGTAAAGGATGCTGCACTAAGGCGTAAGGCAGCCCTGAATGCATCACGCGACTTCCAGGACTTCTCGGCGGATGTGGATGACCTGCGCGGTTGGTTAAGTGACAAGCTGAAGATGGCCGCTGATGAGTCGTATCGTGACCTCTCCAATCTGGAGAGGAAGCTGCAGAAGCATGAGGCCTTCGAGCGTGAGCTGCGGGCAAACGAGGGACAGCTTCGAGCTGTCAACAAGGTACAGTAAAATCTTCTTGTAGTTACACAAAATTGCGTGTATCAATGTGCACTTGTGGCACGGCAGTGGGTATGGGAACTACGCCATATATTTTTCTCTTGTACAGCAAAAATATTATTTTCTCATATATGACATCTGTGGTTAAATTTGTTAAATTTGACGCCTGTGTGATGAAGGTTATTTCGTTTATGAACGTGATTAAACAAATTATTGCACAATTTAAAAGCTATTCATTTTTTTTTTTTTACTTCCTTATAAACAAAGTTTAAAACATTAAAATGCTATCCCTTTTCTAACCTGCCTGGTGATTAGGATTCTGGAGTAGCTGTCAGTGATGTTACATTAAGAGCAAAGGATAAAAGAAAAGAAGAATAAAGAATTACGATCTAGAGGATTTAGCAGATGTCTTGTAGGTGCAGGTGAAACCGTAAATAGGGTTTAAAACTACGTAGTAGCGCGGGAGATGACAGGTTCTGGCATAGTCCGATCAGAAAGGAATCTACTCTTCTTGGGGCCAGTGTTTTGGGGTAGACCCTTGTTGGAGTCCTATTGATCTATCTGCGCTGCAAAGTGTGCTTCACAATGATGGTGCTCTGGTCTATAGAGACTATGGAAAAGGGCCCCCTGATTCCCCTTGGTGAAAAGTGGAGTGAGCAGCGTGACGAGCTACAGCTCTGGGTTCACAGCATTCCCCATGCAAGGACCCTATGGCTCTCAGCAGCATGACAAGCTTGTAGCCTGAGAGTTGTAGCGACCTAATGTGTTTGTTCTCCTCAAGCCTCAAAAACCTCAGAGAAAGGTTCTCTTTTCCTTTGCCACAGTGGCGCTAGAGGGTGGCGTGACCAGCCAGCACTAGACACCAAACATTGACAAGAGGTGGGTGCACCGTTCAGTGGGGACTGGGTTCGAATCTCTATCACGGCGTTCATGCATGCACCTGGAAGTAGGTCAGTGGATATGCACACAGAAGGCAAAGTGGGTAAGGAAGGTGTAAACTGAAAGAGAATGATTGGACCAAAAAGAGGTTAACTGGTAGACATGTTTTTTTCCCGTCTCAAAGAGTTTACAAGACATATATCTCCAACTTGTGCCTGCTAACGTCTGATGGATGAGGGACCAAGTTTGGCAAGCTGTTTACTGCAGGGCCGCAACAAGGTACAAACCGAAGTTCGGGGCAAGAGCGACTCCTGTACAACTATGCCTGGCATGGACCAGGCACTTGGCCAACACTCATGACTAGAAGGCTCCATGGCTAGAGCTTCTGACTACTGTGTTGAGAACAGTTTATAATAAGAAGGTTAAGTTCAACAATAATTCTGAAGGAAAGCAGTACGGCAAGCGAACTGCCATCTCTGGTATGGAGGGTGTGCAAAGGAATAAATACCCTCGAGAGACATGGCGAACGAGGGGTAGCTGGAGCATGCTGCATGGAGGGGGAAACCTCCGCTGATGCATGGGGAGCGTGCGTGTCCGGAGCCAGGCAAGCGAGAGGCTGGATCCACCCACTCAGAATGAAGTGCAGCATCATGCGGATCGCCGGCCTCTCAGGTGGCAAGGGGTTGACTCTTGTAGATAGGAATGGTACAGAGGTGAAGTGAGCAGCGGCATTCAGCGCAACAGTACACTAGGGGGAGCAGCAGAGGCTGAGGCTAAGATAATTACTGACGCATGCCAGCATGATGTGCCCTGCAGATGCGCTCTCTACGGACGACTTCGCCACATCGAGCTCAGGGGCAAGTCATAACAGTGGTAAAATAAATAAACGTATTGAGCAAGGAGATTCCACAAGTCTGGACAGCCAATTACATAATTGTAATTAACACACATAATTACAATGTGCACCACCAGCTCGGAATCCCGCATGCAAATGCCACCCCTACGAATAGAATAAATATTATTGAAAATCCACTACCCTTTGGTTAGCCGCGGAAGAAGTTTCAATCAACCCCAGAGATGGCAGCATCCGTGTGACCTTGTGACGTCACATCCAGTCAACCTCCGAGAGAGTTGTTTAAAATTGTCATCGCCTCCAAGCAGGGAGATAAGAAATGTGTGACGCTCCACACCACCCCGATAAACCTACCACTATGCTAGAAGGCTACACTACCCCGCACCCTGAAGAATCGCTGATGCTTAGATTTTCAAGTATAAATAGAGGTCCAGCAGAGACGCGGGGCTTGCTGTCAGAATAGGTTCATGAGCTCTCCTTAGTCTGCAAAGACTCTTCCTCAGTCTGCGAAGACTGTCCTTGGTCTCTCAAAGACTCTCTCTCCTCTCCGGCAGCCTGCGACACGGCTCGAACTCCAGCCTGCTGCTTGAGAAGGCAGTACTCTCTCCAGCTAGCAGCTTGAGAAGGCCACCAGCACTCCAGCTTACCATAAGGTTCGTCCACTCCAGCTGACGACCAGGTTCAGCACACACTCCATATGGTAATCTAACCACCTGTACCCACTACTATTTACCACAGTCAACTTCCCTTGACTCCTGCGGTAGGAGGTTCATTGCGTGATTAGCGTTCCCCCTGGATGAAACCCCTTCTAAAGTCATACATTGGAAATTGCATCACTTAGAACCTTTGCATCTTTGTAATTAATTTTATCAGGCTCGCCTTCGCCGGTTTTCAGCTCATTAGAATTATTAATATTATTCTTGTAGCTATTATCTTAAAGTGTATTCATTTATCCGGGACTTTCCAGTTTTCTTAGTCACCTTAATAAATATTACGTGAACCGAAATCTTTTGTAACGCCTACTGCAATTGTAGCTCAGTTCCCCCGGTTCATATTTTTGTGGTTTAATCAAGTGTGTGTTATTTATTTATGCAATCATTAGACACGTCAGTAAACAGTTTTGAGGTCTGCTGGACGACTCAACAGGAGACGGGGCCTGACCCGCAGGGTCACACCGCTGCTTCTGGGTTTTCAGTGCATCCTCAGCAGTTGCTTGACGTATGTCTCGATATTAGACTGCCCATCACATGACAGGTCCTTGGGCATGACTGTCAAGTCGTACCCCCTAGGACTGTTACGTCCGCAGAAAGATAGACAGCTTCATAATTCAAATGCACAATAAGCATGGCAGGATTAGGAGCCATGAGAGGCGTCATGAGAGTCGCGCCATTCACAGGCAGAATACTACTACTGTTAGTGTGATCCCAAATCCCTTAGAGCAGCCATACAGTAAACCAGAGTACACTCCACTATGTTATAATACTCTCATACCTCCCTCACATGAGTCCCCATTAAAACTATGTTTAGGTTGGAGTCCGCCGGAGGAAGACCAGGAGGAACCCCGTCCGGAACATTCAGCGGCACTGGTGCCAGTTAAGATCCCTGACCCCCAGGCACCCTCTGTTCAGGTGGATCCAGCCCTCTAGCATTATCAGACTAGTATCAGGCAAGCTGATCAGGGTTCAACACCTTCCCGCGGTGGATCTACCGAATTCCTGTACGATAAAGTTGGTATCTGGGAAAACAGTTAGGGTTCGACTCCCACCGAAGGTTGTTCCCAAACCCCGTGGAAATCAAAGCTGGGCCAACTTTGTCCCTGCATGCAAACCGACGAGACCGCTGCAGATCAATCCCATCACATCAGCCAGATCACCCACCGCCACCATCATACCCGAATAAACACCAACTTAATTTCATTCATATTCCTAGGGACCGCTGATGTCCCACATTTTGACAGCCTTAGTTGTGAGGATAGTGAACCTCCCTGGGAGGGAAATCATATCATTCCGCCTCACTCTGGGGTTTGATTCCCCTCTCCTACAACCGCTTAGCCAGTAAGACCCAAGAGGGGCACACGTCAGTACATATATTGTCAGTGCTCATGGCACATCAACATCATGTCTGTAACTTTATATTTTTTAATAATTCTTTGTGCTGATACTTCTCAAATGTATATTCGTAACTTTTACATCAGTCTTTAAATGTATGTTGTGTAATAGCATGTGAATTGGAAAATGTAAACAGATTGTAAATGGTCACCTGCTAGGAAGAATTTGTACTGTTGCAGACAGGGCAAAGCCTGCTAGTGAAGAACAACTATCGGCAAGCAGACGTGGCACGCATGCTCCAGGAGTTGAATGGGAAGTGGGAGGAGCTTGTGGCACTCTCTCAGGACAAGGGTCATCGACTGCGTCAGGCTGCTGCCCAGCACACGTTTAACCGCACCATGGAGGATGCACGGGTGAAGCTGGAGGAGATCCAGGGCAGTCTGCTGTCGAAAGAGGTGGGCTCTGACCTGCGCAATTGCAAGGACCTTCTCAACAAACACCAGGTAGCCAATAGCCATTATATTATTTTACTTTATTCATCTTCTTCATTTCCAGCTGTTTCCAGCTTGCTGTCAAGCCATGTTCATACATTATTTCCCATCATCCTGTCTCTTTCCACTACTCCATGTCCACACTCTTTCCTAAACTTTACCTTGTACTGCATTCACTTTTAAATATGCTAATACCATCACATTCGTGGTCTGCTTTGAGGAGTGCTACAAGTATATTCTAAGTACTTTTCAGCAACATTTCCTCTCCAATTTTTAAGCACAGCCATATCACAACATTCATGCTTACTAAATACAGTTGACTCTCGATGTATTGTTATTAGAGATAGGCCATTTGATACTTCAATACCATGATACCCCTCGATACTGTGCAGTATCGAAAGTATCAAGTATCGCAAATTGCGTATCTATACTTTTATTCAATACTTTTTATTGACACGTGTATATGGCTTGGATGCTTGTTCTCCCACTGCCATTTTCACTATTGTCACGAAGCAGCGCCTTTTATTTGGTTTTTGGCAGTTTACTAGTTTTGGAAAGCCAGTGAAGTGTTGTATTTATTTAATGATTAGGCTAATTATTTTGTATAGATGGCAGAGAAACGCTTAGTAAGGATTGCATTAGAACAACATGTAATCAGGAGTTGCAAATAGGAATTACGAACAGTAAGTCAGCGTGTATTGTAAATAACATGTTTTGAAAGTGTATATTGTAAATAACATTTTTTGAAACAATTACTACAATGTTTTTAATGTACATGGCAAAAAAGCACAATTTCAACTCGTTTTGCAGTGTAAAAATAACACGTGTATTATATTGAAAACGAACTTAACCGAGAATATTTACGTCCCAAATGTGTTTAATATTCAAATTACCATACAAACTACATATTTATCGCATTTTCTTTCTGTGAGTTTAAAACTTGACAGGTTATATAATAATTTGAATGTTTCTTTCATATGAGCACCAGAGGGTGCTACCCCCCGGCCTCGCAGCAGAGGGACGTCACCCCCCCCCCCCCTCCTGCTGCTGCAGTTGCGACATACGCTACCCTGACTGTATAAGTCTGTGCGCGGCGGGCCACGCCAGTTACTTTCTTGCAGTCTTCGAGCTCGCTTCACCACTTCTAGTGCTGGGGTCTGATTTTCAGCAGCCCTTCAAGAGGCTGCCACCAACTGTTTAATACTCTTCAGCAGCCACTAGAGGCTGCCTACCTTGATGTCGCCGTCAGAGCTGTGCAGCACCTGTGATCAGATGCTCCAGCGACGCCAATCGCCAATAGCTACCAGAAGCATTCTGTAGCTACTAAATACATACCACACATTAATTTCTTTGTCTCTTATAGACACTCCGGTTAGAGTTAGATTTGTAGTAAGCAATCTTCAACAGTTTTATTTCACTTTCCCCAACTAGCCTAGGATCAGGTCACCTAAACCTGGCTACCGTGGGTTTACTTCCAGCCACCGGTCTTCTTGGCAGGAGAGCATGCGTCACTGTGTTTACTAAACTCTTAATAAACATGGTTTGGTTTCTTCTAACTTCGAATCTCATTCATAGAGTCCTTTATCACCAACTGCTGAAAGAACCTCTAGTCGAGTACCGCTGACTGGGAACCGGAAATTATTATTACGAACTAGCTACAAGTGGAGACTCCCTCACAGGCGGCTCCTGTTGTAATACACACATATTAGACGGCCATCTATTTTATTCTTGCCAAGTATACAGGTACTGGAGGAGTAGAATTGAGGAGCCCCGACCACTAGTAACACTTTCCACCCAGGGAGAGACAGTACGCCTGAGTGAAATTTGCAGTGAAATTTGTTCTTATTTCAAATTTTTATCAGAATAATATTGTAGTATTTTATTTTCACTCTGTATTTGTAGACACCTGTTTTTCTGCGTTTCATGAAATCGCGAAATACACAGTTTCTAGTAAAAAATTACACATCTAGCAAAAAACACAAAAATACGTTTAAAAAAAAAAAGCCTTTACTTTTTGAATCCTCATGTTTACGATGCTAATTTGATAAATTGTTTCAATATTTAATTGCAATCGGGAAGTTGACACAATCAATGTATCACGTATACACTGCCACTGAAGTGATATCGCCAACGATCATCTACTCCTATGGGATATCGCTGTTTCGGAAATAAACTGATCTTGTTGAATTTCTAAAATAAACTAATTTAGTTTATGTTTCTTCCTTTTTCACTTTTCATCGTATAATTAATATAACCTCGTTTGAATGTTGGTAGTATACAAATATGATAAATAGAAAAATTACCAAACAATTGATGCATGGCACTTTTTAATGGTGGTGATTAGATGACTTCAGCTCCATCTACGCATAGCTTTGCTTATGAGTTCGAAATTAGCATTACTGTTTGTCCCTGACTTGTTATGAGATTGTTTTATCTACCGTTAAGATTGTTTTATTCACCGGACCACCGTAACTGTGCATAGCGTCAATGATTTATTTTATCCACCGCTAGATAGCACTACTAGTAGGATTTTCATTTGTCGTTGCTTCCCATCCTCCATCCATCCGGTGATGTCACTTTGACAAGTCATGGTTTGCTACCCCCCACTCAGCGACCACCTCTCGTCCTCAATACGCCAGCCAATAAGCATCTGGCAGCGGCACGAAGGAGTATCAGGGAAGGAACAGTTTTTGACTCCTGACCAGTCATCAGTTGCCCACCGCACACGCTGCCATTGCAGGAATCAGACTGTGAGACAAGTTCCATTAACCCCATTGCGCTAGGTGCTAGCCACCACCAGGGTAGGATTAAAATGTCACCAGTTGTCAGTTGTCTAGCACCCGTCGCTCAGACACTGACCAGCCTGTACATTAAGACTTTGCTTATCTTGCCCAGTCTTCCAGTACCCATTGCTTGGAACTGTTAGCCTAGTTAAGCCCTTATTATGAGTAGTCTGACCACTCGACTACCACGTTATATAGGTGTCTCTCTTCGCAACAAACCCAGCTAATCAAACCTCTTTATTCTGCACGGACATGCCAGAACCAAGGAATTCTTTCCTTATAGTCCTCTTTAGGACTCATCCTGTTTTACCCCAGCTTAGTAATACCAGTGCCATGTCTGTATCTTAGCGTCACATTGCCACACATGGTAATCCACAGACATCAGTGGAAAGGGAAACTGCATAGTTGTTCACTCAGAATTATGCCCCTTACACCCCAGCTATTTTACACCGGATGCCCGTGCTGGTCCTTAACGTGCTTTTATTTTCCAGGCAATAGTTCTTGCCAACGCAGGAGTTTGAGTACTTCATCATGTGTATTTCCTGTTGAATTTAAATAAACATGTGCCAGCTCAATTCTTGGGTACCACATTCCTGTAGACTAGCAGACTAGCATCTTGCTCCGAGTCGACTCCTCACGGGAAGGGAATGCAGATGATCCTGAGAAGGTCACTCATACGAGCCAAAACACAAAGTTTTTACCCACAAGCACCTAGAACAGCCATCCTTTCTGTGTACAGAATAGTTAGAACGGAGGAGCTACACAAGTACACTGACTCTGGTGCAGCTTGTCGGCTCTGTGTTCATTTGTCTTTCTACTGCATCTCCATATCAGGAAAGAGAGGCATCCCAGGAATTGGAAAGACTCGGACAGAGCATCACCCACGTGTGTGACCCGAGACGGTGCGGCCTGACTTCCAGTGCGTGCTGCACAAACGTGACAGGTGCTGGAAAAGAGTGTCCATGCAGCATCCAGCAACTTCTTTCTCTGCAACACCTCTTCCAGCAGTCATCTTCTACAACACAATCTTCAGCAACATCTTCAATACTGTCACAGTCTTCATCGGTTTCACTGCCTGAATTGTCAATATCAGAGTCATCAACGTCAAGAACATTATCTTCGCTTCCATCCATGGCATTGGAAACACAACAATTTTTTTGGAACCTTTCAATATATTTTAGGGTGGGGGTTATTCTATCCCATGATGATTTTATCCACTTACACAGAACACACACTGGGTTTTTAAATTTTCCCAGAAGGAGTTACAGCGTAGTCTTCAGCCAAGAGCCATTCAGAGTACGATACCTTCAAATTGTCTTTAAATGTTATTTACTGGTACATCAAGCACCTGCAGTTGAGATGTTATCCCCCCTGGTATAACCACCAGATCTGTGTTCAGGTCTTGGGCTGTATTTTTCACATCAGGTGTAAGATGCCCTTTAAAGGAATCCAGGACAAACATCCCTCTCTTTCTCAACATGGCACCTAGTTTTCTTTCCCAAACCACCTTCAACCAATATTTTGTTAGATTACCAGTCATCCGTCCTTGGTCCTGACATCTGACAATTACTCCTGAGGGTAGTTTTTCCGTGGGCACGGTTTTCCCTTTGAGGATTACATATGGTGTCAGTTTCCTTCCATCAGATAACACTCCTAACATCACTTTCACACACATTTTTTTCATTTCTTGAAGTCTTTATAAGTACAGATTTTGCCCCCTTTTAAAGTAGACCGGAGTTTCATTGGCATTGCCCATTTTCAAGAGATAATCATGTTCCTTATGCCAGTTAATCACGTATCTCTGAAATGTACAAAGTTTTTCTTCAAAATCAGAAGGAAATTGTTGGCACAGTGAGGTTCTACATCGTAAACTAAATCCACTATGATGCATCATGCGTGTACACCACCCATTGCTGGCTTTTAATATGACCCTAGGAATATTGTGCCTAGGAACTATTTCTTTAGTCTTCAGCTTAACAGTGTCTTACAAAATGGTTCCCATCACTTCTTTGTGTCTTCACAAATTCCACCACTTCTTCATCAATAATTGTAAAGGGTTCAATTGTCAGTCCGCTAAATGATTTCCTTGTAGAACTGCACCGTAAAAACATATTTTCTATTTCTCCATCTTAGCACATAAGCTTCGGTCATATTATATTATCACCCAGCTTCACAGTTGTTTGTGTTTTCAGCATGCAGTACAACCATCAGTTTGAAATTGGCACCGTAACTCCTACAAATACCCTTTGGAATACTCCCTTTATTCGTCCCTCTAACGTCAAAGTGATCCATTTTTATCTCTCAAAACCATAAAAATAAAATAGCGATAAAAACTTGTGGGTCTATCAGAATGGAAATATAAACAAATGGAATGCCATATAGTGAAGATGTAAGGAGCGAGCAGAGCTTAGTGAAGAAGAGCGATAGGCAGATATTTTCATGCAATCTATGGTATGACAAAAGAAAATGGTTATGTCGTGCCTTTCTAGAGTACTCTATGGTTGCTTGCTGTCGCTTCTAGTAAACAATAAAAATGGCTAAAGCGCTTATTACTTAGCTTAAATCTAATATGTATATGTAGGCCTATGAAGTTTATAATACCGGCAAGTTATTTTATTACGTTGTGTTATATCAAATAATTGATTATACAGCTTTTTTTTTATCCGAGTAATAAATAGTACAACTTAAATGTAAATATACATTGTTATTAATGGTAACCAATTTTGGAGGACTAACTGCTATATGAGTAAAAAATTATTAATAGAAGCCTGTAGTAATTTTGTGCATGTAACACAAACTGAAATATTGAAGTAGCAGTGTTGCACATTTATGGTATTTGTACCTAGGTTTTGAATTGAAACAACCCAGAATTGTAGATGACCTCTTATTTATTCTATTCCTTTTCTGTCAAAAAGCTTTGTCTTCCTTTCGAGTAAATATGGTAATTCTTATGCACGCCCTCTAGACAGACAGTTCACGAGCAGTTCTGACTGGAGCATCTTTCTGCAACTCTTGCTATCTCGCTACGCTTGCCGTACCGCTTTCCTTCTGCAGTAGCAGTTAGACTTAGCTTATAACGTTACTACTATCAGAAGTTGTGTTTCTTAACACACTAGGCAGAAGCTCTTGCCGTGAAGCAGTCTCTTTGCTTCGTATTGGTCACATGCCTCATCCATGTCAGGTGTTGCTGTACCAATACCCTGAACTTCAGTCGATATCTCACTTTCTGTGGCAGACAGCTTGGCAAACTTGGTCCCATGTCCATCAGATGTTAGCGGGCACAGGTCGGAGATATATGTTTTGTAAATTTCTGCGGATAGAATAAAACATATATCTACCAGTTAACCTCTTTTTGTTCCTATCATTCTCTTTTGCTTTCACCTCCCTTACCCACTTTGCGTTATGTGTGCATATCAACGTATGTACTTCTCGGTGCACGGACAATCGCTGCTATAGTTTCGAACCAATGACCTTGCTGAAGGGTGCTCTCACCTCTTGTCAAAGTTTGGTGTCTAGTTGCTAGCTGGTAACACCGCTCTTCTAGCGCCACTCTCGCAAGGGGGGAGAGAACCTTTCTCTGAGGCTCCTGAGGCTTGTGGAAAACAGACATGTTAAAACATTATGGCTCTCAGCTTAGAAGCTGGTCACGCAGTTTACTGAGAGCCGTAGAGTGTCTGTCTATGTGGGACACGCTGTGAACCCAGAGGGGCAATTAAGATCCACTCACTCAACTTCTCACTGGTGGAAATCAGGGTGCCATCTCTCCAAGCCGCTATAGGCCCGAGCACCGTTCCTTGTGAAGCGCACGCTCCTGTGCTTATTAAGCGATATGATTTCAGTAGGGGTCTACCCTAAGGTACCAGCCCCAGGAAGAGTAGATTCTTTCCTTGGTGGAACATGCGAGAACACTGCCCCCCACGCTGCTATCTAATATGAAATATGGTCGTGCCTGCACCTCCAGGAAACCCACTGAATCCACTAAATCATAATTCTCTATTCTTTTGATTTTTATCCTCTCTCTGAACATAAAGTAACATCACTGACAGAGCATAGCTGTGTTCCCACAGCTTTTTTTCCTAATTGCCCCACCATAGAGCAGGTCGGAAAAATGTTGACAAGATCGCAAGGGCCCAGACTACATGATCTGGTGAAGCAGAGCCTTATGTCCCCAGGATGTACACTCAAGACCAAGAAAACACAGCCATCTTTGCGACAAGCCCTCGTGTGTCCCCATTCACTTCTGGAACTCAGTGCCAGCCGCCCTAGCATCTAGAGACACCTGATATAACGTATCCTGACCACTGTTGCCTCTTCCGTCTACATCCCCGAAATTGGCCTTGCTAGCCATGACGTGGCCTATTGGGGCTCCCGTAGTAAGGCAGCTCTCGCTAAACGTCACTTGTCCGGCTTCCACGGAGAATGTCCCTGTCAGGACCTATTCGAGGACAGCCCTCCGTTCGGCTCCACCTGCAGCACACCGCAAAGTTATTGAGCTGCAACCAGGACTGCTGGACCCCGCAAATAAGATGGTAAAATGCTCATTACGGAGACTCCATTTCCCTTGTCTGTAGAGAGATACTGAGTCTGTACACCTTCCTTCATTTATCCACATTGAGTGTATTAGGTGTCAACCTCATCTGTCAAGTCACTAGCCATTTTTCTCATCTTTAGTTGGTGAAACGTAACTCCTTTGTAGTGTCCTTACCTCGGTTGGGACTTTGTGGTGCTCTGCTGTTAGCCCATGCGATACACAAGATATGAAAGAGTTATCGTTCGAAGATCAAAATCAATGAACTTTTCACTTGGACGAACTCAATGATCATATAATCTGGATCTGCTTCTCACCCTTCTCACCTAATACTTACACACATTTATGACTAGTCTTTGAGGAAGCATTTTAAACCACTTGCTGTCAAAATTGCAGCTTCAAAAATGTACTGTATGGCTAAAAAGAAAACTAACAGTTTGTTTTTAATCTTTGTAGTACTTAACATTTGGTTTATTAGTAATTGTGTTCCCGTCTTTTCCCCGCATTGAAAGAACTAGTTAAAACAAAATATTTCAAGACCAATAAACTTTCACATGGATTCAAATTGGGATTTGAGAATTTTTTTTAAATGTCATCCCATTCATTTGTGTAGGAGGAAGTCACTAGGTAAAGGAAATGCCAATGAACAGTCGTGTGGATATTTGGTTCCAGACACTGGAGAATGATATGGGTCAGCTGGAAAATCGTATTGGCGATGTTGTCAATCTTGGTGAGGAAATGGCCCATGAAGGCCACTTTGATGCAGACAACATCCTGAAGGCTAATAATAGTGCTAAAGAAAAGTAAGTGTGTATGCAAGTATAATTACATTTTTGTAAATTTGTATGCTAGATAGTTTACACTTATTAATTAATTTAGAATTAACATTAACTTAATAAGAGAACTGAAGTGTGACAACTACTTAATGATTAGTGATGGGTTGAGTCTCGAAAAATTGAGTCGAGTCAACAAAGATTGACCCGTCACTGGAGTAGAGTTTTTTTTAAGGCAGACACCAAACTACTGAGCATGAAAGTCGAGCCACAGTGCTTTTAAGTTACGAACTACAAATATTCACACCTTACAATTACCTTTCATGTCTCACAATTCAATAATTATACATTAGTAAACCACTAAAGTTGCGCTGGAATGAAAACTATAAATCTGTTATATTTGTAACGTGAGCTGTTTTGCTTCCCAGTTAAGTGCTTCCGCTTTGTCACCATATGTGTGGGTGGGGGGGGGGAGGAGACATCATATAATGAGACCGTTGTCAAGGTTGACAGGAACAGTCTTAGCAGGACACAAATATCTTATAATTACTTCTTTAAAAACATGTGTTAAAATTAAACAACTACTATTAGTTAATGCTGAGGATTAGTCTGTAATCTACTCCTCCTCTCCAGCCCTCTAACAGTTTTTTTTTTTTTTAACCAGCATCTGTAGCTGACATTAGTCATTCACTCTTCGGCAAGAGGGAAAAAGTAGTGCTCTTAATCGCTCACCCTGGTAAAGAATTATTCTTATTGGTAGAAACTATTCCCAAACTTTTCTCATGGTAAGCTGCGACTATAGGAGAAGGAGAAAGTTATAAGGGGTGGGTGGTATATCCATGTACATAAGTACAGATTTACATTTATGGTGCAAACTCGATTTTAACTGAAAGATTTTATACTGAACTCGACTTGACCCGAATCGAGTTTCATATAACTTGACTCGAATTGACTCGACTGGAAGCTGTAAAAATTAGACTACCCCATCACTAATAAAGATATACAGTAAAATTATTTTGCAACATACTTTACATTAACGTATCTTTCTCTTTAATGTATGATTTTCAAATCCTGCCCAAATACTGTATGTAACACATGTAAAATATTTCACTTTAATATACAAAATTTATATTAACTTTCAGTTCAAAAAATATTATTTTATCTTGTGTCTTTCAAAATGGGATTGATTAAATGTTTATACATGAGTGTTACATAAAGGAATTGATTTTTTAAAAATTTCTAACCTAAAGATGGTTTTGTTTACCAATACAGCACAAAAAACATTCTCATTGCAGAGTTACGTTCAGTATATCACTTACGTTACACTGAAAATAATTGTTTCTTACTGTTGATTCTCAGCATCATCAACTCACATGTATTGATCAAGATTAACGATGTTGACATGCTGCACCATCTTGAATTCCTTTTGTACATCAAAACATGATTGTATAAATGTATAGTTGTGTATACATGTTGTAGTACTGTATCTCATAACATTCAGTAAACCGAGAGACTTTGTAAAATTACTACCATCGGAAAAATCAAACCTAATCAATTTCAACCCCTAAAAAAAATCTATAAATTGCGTGCCATAGTGAGTTTTTCTCTGAAGACAGTGTTCAAACATCCCCCATGGAAAATCAAAATGATTTTTATATGAAATATTAATTTAAACCAGTATGCAGATGTCTTGCAAATAAAATGGTACCCCAAGAGTCTAAACATTATCCACCTTTGTCACTAAAATTGTTTGTATATTTTATAGTGATTCTTGTAGCAAAAAAAAATGTGGATATGTCACTGAAATATTATTTTATTTTAAAAGATAAAGTCTTCTGAATTTGTTTCCTTCAGTGTTATTTCATGGGGCCCATGTTATAAAGGTTTAAAAATAAAACTTTCAGTATAAAGTTATTTCATTACTAAGTATAAAAGTTGAGGCTTTATTGATGTCCATTACTATTTTAGTTTACTGTACTCTTTTATGATTGTCTTTATAGGCATGTTATCTTGTACTAATAGAGATGATTAGACATTTAAATTTACATGGAAACTAATGTTCCAGTCTATTATCCTGAATTTTACAAAGAAAAATATTTTTGAGAAGTCATTAATTTTCTTGGATTGTTAATAAACATTCTACAGTCTAATGATTTTCAGTTGTGGTGGTTTTAGTTGTACATCAGTGATACATATATTTCTATACTTCAGCTTCATAAGCTAATTCTAATCTGGTGACATAGTATGCTATTGTTTGTGTACTGTGCTTTGTTTGTGTTTTATTATATTTGCACGCATTTTTATGTTACTACTTCTTAGTTACTTTCGCAGAGGAGTTGTGGAACATGTTTACTGTACTACCAGAGACCTAGGTTTTCTTTTATGTTTATCATGATCACCGTTTTAACTAATGTTGTGTAGTCAACCATGATTGTGGACTTTTTTTTTATTTCTTAATAAATGTTTGTTATAAATAAATATTTTATCAGATGGTGAATGTTGCTCGGTTTGTATTGTGTTGTTTATGGTTGTGCGTTTCAGGTTCTTGGCACTCCGGGAGCCGGCCCAGCGACGCAGAGAGGCCCTGGAAGAGTCGTTGCGCTTCCACAAGTTTCGGTTTGAACTGGATGCAGAAATGCAGTGGATTCGGGAGCATGTGCCATTGGCAGCTTCAGACAAACTGGGGCAGAACTTGCACCAAGCACAATCACTTTACAAGAAGCACCGCAAGCTGCAGGCTGAGCTGGTTGGGCATCAGCCCATGATTGACCGCACCTTGGCGTCGGGCGAAGCGCTAGTGCAGCAGGCGCACCCCGAATCCAAACAGGTAAGCATCCAGTTCTCCTTCACGCTAGATTATGTTCAGGGACTTATAATATTTGAACACACTGCTTTTGACTTAAGTAATTGAACTACGAAAATGTTGTCAATATTTAGAATGCAGATTTTATATTTTGAAGAAGCCAAAACTTTTGTAATATTTTCCATGTATTAAAGATATAAAAGCTTTATAATTAAAGTTTGTGATTTTTTGTATGCTAATGTGGAGATTTTGTGTAACTTGTCCTTTGTGCAGACAGATATATTATTAACTGTATCTTATGCTGCATATAACAATCCTCGGGAATCTACAAATGTGATGTGATTGCTTTGTGGTAGTACTCTCACCCTCCGTAGCCCTGTGGTGAGGGATCAGCCACCCACAGCTTGGCTCACATTTTAGAAGTGTTAAGTCTGCACTCTAGTGATTAGGAGCTCAATATCACGCTTTCCTATCATATTAAGGTTTTTAGTGTGTTACAATTGTCATATAACAGTAGATTAATAATTTTAATATGTTGTTTTTAGTATTTTAGTATCATTTGTTGAGGTTTTTTTTTGTCTGTTTTAAGTGTCAAGAAAATTTTGTACTGCAAAAGCACAGTACATGAACAAGTTATTCTTAATTAAATTTTTACATTACAGTATTTCTACAGGCCCTAGATGTTTGGAAGTACTTTTGTTCTTACTTTTTCCTAATTTATCCACATAGTGAAAACATATTTTTTGGCTCATAATGTTAGCCGATAGATTTACCTTACTTAAAATACAGTATTTTTTTGGTATTACTGTAACTTTGAAATTGTTCCTTAAATTAAGTAAATACTTGACAAAGGAAGAAGATAATTACAGACACTATTTTTTATATTTTTAACTTGTGAGGTATTGTCATTTATTTTACTGCAGGCATGCTTTAACTTGGCATCGTCAAATAAATATTTGAAATTCCAGTAGGATACCTTACTTAGAGACCACATTTAATACAGTATTAGAAAACTAATTATCATCCAGCAGTGTTGCGGAGGTAATGTTTTCATCGACAATCATATTTCACTGGAATTTTAATTAATAAAGCAATTAACCAACAATTTCTGATGAGCTTCTATGTCTTATTCCCTATATTTGGTAATATTTCTTTATCATTTTGACTTGTGATGGCTGCGATGGCAGATCTTGTCAATGTCTCTAGGTCTTTTATGATGTTTGGTCAGGATATACACACACTTGGGTTGGCTCTAGTAGCATGGTGACTGCAGTATCTGCCGTTGTGCTCTTACTGTACCCCTCTGGTACTCTTCACCCGCAGCTGTCGTGGGCTCTGATCCTGAAGTGCTAGCTTAGGTCTTCGATGTGGCGTAAATGGCTGGGTGATCACACAGGCCTCATCCTGCGGTGGGCATGGAATCTGGTCCCGAGGTGCTGCTGGTGTCTGCTGGGGTTGTATGTGAGGATGATGCTGGGTCGATGGTTGGCTCTGCTTCCACTCCCAGAAGGAGTGGTAGACTTTGGAGGAGGAACTGCACTGCCGGGTGAATGGCTCTGGGACCCCGGGTAAGGGGGCTAAAGAGGTTGGCGGGGAGGGCTGTGGAGTGAGGCTCCAACAAATGGTGGGCGGCCTGTACTACTTACAGTGAGGTCAAACAGCTGAATGCTGGTGTTGGTAGATTCTTTGAGGTATGATGAACAGCAAGGATGGCAGTTGTCCATCTATCATTCCACGGCCTCCTCGTCTGCGGCCAAATGGCATGTATGGGAAGGGTTTTACGGTTCTCCCCTTAATCAAGTGGCAGGCAACAGAACTCTAGCTACAAGTGGTTCCAGAGGTGCTCAAGTCAACCCTCATCAGACCTAGCATCCCTTCTGGCAGGTCTATATGCTCTGAAAGGAGTGTTAGCTGACTTATATGACTTAGCACTTTGTGATGTATCTTGCTAATGGAGGGCTCTACTGTAATGTGTATGCAGGATGTTGAGGGCCTTTGTTCACAGCATGATATTACGAATTTACTTTGACGTATGTACAGTCCTGTTGAGTGACAGTCCGCAGTCCTACTTTAGAATCGGAAACTGGATGAAATACTGCCTTCCCCTGCCGCTCCCTTCGGGATGACACTTACTAGGATGAGTGAAGTACACAGTTCGCTTTAGATAAAGACAACGGTGGTCGTATCGAGAAAGGAAAAAAAAAAGAAAAAAAAGTGCTACAAGTCTTAACATATGATAGTCACTGCTCTTGATATATAGTCTTGTATACTCATGTTTTGTGTTATTTGGAGCAGAACATGCACATGTTCATGGTAGCACAATGCTTTCTGACTCCAAGTCATCTGCTGTCTGTATTAACAGCATTGATGAATTAGGAAATGCTAAACTTTGTTCCTAAGAGTCGTTCTTTAATATTGAAATACATAGAGTGAGAGTAGTTTAAAAATAAATACATTGTGGAAAGTTATTGGTAGATTTACCTCTCACAAATCCATAATTCATGATAAGCAAGTAAAATTCATTCAGGAAAGAATAGTGTGGATTTGCTATTAATTTTTCAAGAAATTTTAAAAATAAATATAAAATGGCTATATGCCTGTAGTTATTTAACTGTTTTGACGTTTGACGTACCGGGAATATATACTCACTTGTCTAGATCAGAAGGCTGTATCCACCTCTTTTCACTAGGAGCTAAGCCAAGCGCTCCTATAAAACTGGGGACTTAGTCCTGATGGGGTACGGGAGCTTTCCCGTTATACAGGATAGGCCTGGTAGCTATTCGACAGGGCAAAAAGCCTGGTACAAATAAGCTGACCGCGCGTCGTGGTGCCACCGGCTTTGTGACTATACCTGGGCGATGTGTCACAACCAAATATGCAATGACTGGTGTAGGAGGCTGTTCAGGTTGGTTCAGATGCTCTATCACCCACCAAGGGTATTACGTCGGATCTTGCTTCTGTGGGGTGGTGAACAGATCTTTGGGGATATCAATCTCCACTGGGTCTTGCAGATGTCAAAGTGCCTTGGCCTGTGCTCGTGGTTCAAGCTAGCTAGGGAGGCTACCATACCAGGCTTCAACTCGTGCTGACGGCCAGAAGCCAGAAGAATCTATCGCACCTTTTACTTGAGACCCCTCCTTTTGGAATAGGGCATCAGGAAGTGGTCTTATCCTTCAGCTATTGCAACAATATGGCATGTTATGTGTGCTCAACTTACATGTAAGCACCACATGTAGGCCGAAGACTGGCTGACTCCTTAACTCCTGCATTTGGCATAATGGTGCAGTACATGTCGGAGGTTCAGGCCTCACCTGTCTAAGGTCGCACCAGGGGTGTGAGCTTGACCAGAGTCTTCTCAGTCAGGGAACGTCTGTCTCGCTTGGCGGTGCTTTGCAGTGGAGAGGTCGACGGCCACCGAGTCGACAAGCTTGCTCAAGTTAGTGCATGTGAGTAGAGCTTTGTGTTCTGGCTCGTTTGAATAAGTTTCCCGGGATCACCTGCAGTTTTGTTACGTGAGGGTAACTACAGAAAGGTGCTACATGTACTGGAAAGAACTCAAAAGTAAAAGCCAACCCACGTATATTTTCCGTTGACGCGCACTCCTCTTGGGAACAAGTGGTTAAGGTGCTGACTGCCATCTCGGACCTTATGAGATGGAGTGGAGGCAAACCCCAGCGTGAGTCGGAGCATTAAGCTATTCCTTCCTATCGGAAATGAGAGGTGAGTGAGAGTGGTGGTGAACGATCTGGCTATGGCTGATTGGGTTTATCCGCCACTGCCTTGTTGGCTGTCGAGCTGTGATAAAGTTGGCTAGGGATTGTTCCCGGTTCATTCTGAGAACTACCTTGGCATGGATTCGAACCCTGATCATCTTTCCGGATGCCAACGTTATCGTACAGAAGTTGGGGAGTACTTCTGTGTTCAGGTGTCAAACCCAAACTATCTTGGCAGATTTTGACCTTACGATACTTTATCTATTAGAGGGCTCTTGTGTGTCGGTGCTGGAACTCAATACCGGTGTAAGTGTTGGTTTGACAGTGGTTTCCTCTGATTAGGTTTCTTCGTCTGGATCACACCACCCTATCAAATGCTTCAATGGGGTTTTGTGGTCTGGGGGCATTATAATACTATATTCAATAGGTTCAATCTCAGGGTCACAAGATACCAGTGCACTCGGGTTTGAGTCATTAAGTAACTGATTGGTAAGTGCTTGTTTAAGTGTGGCGCGCCACTCGCATCACCTCTGACGGCTACCGGTACCGCTATGTTGCTTGTGCATTTAGCAGTGAAATACAAAACATAGTAAGGCTGTCAGCAGGAGTTGCGGACGTGCAGTCCTGGGCGGGGCAAAATCTGCAATCACTCCCGCGGACCTGCCATGCACACGGACAACCCAAGTAATGAGACCTTGCACCTTTTATCGGTGGCGAGTGCCCTGGAATCTAAGGGATAGGTCCTTGGGCAGGCCCTGTCTCCTGAGGAATACAGTACACTACACCGCCGATTACAGATGTGAAGTTAAATTAGTATTACTGTGCAACTGATTGAACACACAACACAGAATTAATAAAGTAAATTTGATACAGGATCTAAAATTAAAATTACAGTAGTCGACACACAAGGGGTTAAGTTTGGAACGACGTAATATTTCATTACGCTAAAAGAAGTATGGCAGCAAAGTCCGGCTAAATTAATACACACTGAAAGCTAGGCTAAAAAACAAATATAAAATATTAACACACTGAAAAGAAATGTTTCTCTCAAATTCGCTAATCAACAGGTGAAGGTGAGCCTGGGGAAATTAATCTATTAAAATTAATCCCTACAAAATTCCTAATCAATAATAAAACAAAATAACGCTATTAACAGTGTGAATGTATGAGGGGTTCTATCCAGGGGGATATAATTGCGCAACGACCTGTTACCATGGAGTCAAGGGAAGTTGACTGAGGTAAGGGTAGTGGGTACAGATGTGAGATTTACCACAGGAAGAGCCTATTCCAAGCTGGGACTGGAGTACTAGCTGCCTTCTTCAAGCTGCTGGCTGGAGGTAGATGTTCGAGCCCTGCCTCGGGCTGCTGAGATGAGGAGGTCGAGCCCTGGGCGGGCTGCAGAGGGAGAGGAGAGAGTCTTCCGCAGATTGTAGGAGAGCTTGCAAACCTATGCGGCTGGCGAGCCCGGCGTCTCTGCTACACCACGGTGTTGGACTTTTATTTATACCAAAATCACCCTGTGTCAGCAATTCTCTGGGGGCGGGGGGTAGCGTAGCCTTCCATTGCAGGGGCTGGTTTATCTGCTGCAGGAGCGCTGCTCAGTTTCTTATCGCCTCTGGTGGAGGCGTTGACATTTTCATGTGCCTCCGTCTGAGGCCAGCGGGCCGTGACATCAGAAGGTCATGGGGTTGCTGCTATTTGTAGGGTGTTTTAGAACTTCTTGGCCAGGCATGGTAGCGTACCTCCTACCGAGTCGAGTATAGATGAAGGTAACTGCGTGGCTCTAGGTGTAGGTGACCTGGTTCTAAGTAAAAGGGAAATACTGGTTCTAGACGAAAAATAAAGAGGTAAAGATAAACTGCTATATAAAGGTGTCTAGAGAATCCAAAGTGAAGTTAAAAGAAAATGTTAGTGTTCATATGTCATCGGGTTGACTGGTCGTCGATGTACATAGTAAGTAGTCGTGAGGGCGTGCTCAAAGGTTGGTAACAGGTTGGTAACTTCACCAAAGATCCCGAGCACTGGCAGTGCGGTGGGAGGTTGCTATAGATGCGAAAGAATGACTCCCGATCTTGGCTGCGGCTGGACTTATATAGTGGTAGCTTGTTGGCTGCTGGCACGGGGTGTGGGGTAAACGTGACATCCTCCGGCCCTGTGTTACGTGAGAATCCTCTCGTCAACGATTCTGGCTTCGTGCCTCGTTGGGTGTGCTCAGCCTTGCCCAAGGTCTGGGCAGCTTGTAAAGCGTCGAGCTAGGTGAAAGAGAGAGAGAGAGGGGGGGGGGGGGTGCTGGCATGCCTGCTGGGTTGCGTCTCCTCCAGGTGAGTAGGAAAAACACAGAAAATCCCATTGCAATGTGTTGTTCATGCCTGTAGAGATGGACGAGGTGCTCTAGGCGATGAGTTGTAATTGTATTTGAATAGATGTAGAAGTGGCACGCATCATTGTAAACTATCATATAAATGCTGTAAGTTAATAAAGATAATCACCTGGTTTTACTCACTATAGAGTTCAAGATATAATGTTGTCACCACTGTTACAAAAAAAAAGAAGCAGATATGACTTGATTAGTAATTTTTTTAGTTATGCGTTATATTCCTACTTCTTTGAAGTGAAGTAAGTTCGTTTCAAAGTTTGATAATGTTGTTAGTTTTTGTCAAATTTTCGAACAGAGCACGTACTTGTGTAGATTTTTCAAACCAAACTGGAACCAATTTTTTATATGGCAATAAATTTTGAACTGAACCTAACATAATCTTAAAGTTTGGGTTCAGTTCGAAATCTGAATGTTTGACCCATCTCTAGAATTTATCATTACAAAGTTTGGATGCTTTTATTAATTTATCATATACTTTTTTGTATTATTTGTATAATATTTTAGTGTTCGGATCATTACTATTCAAAGCTTGTACATGCAAATTAGATAAATTTTTTAACATATGTTTTTAGACCAGCAGTTATCCATTCTCCCTAAATTTTTCCCACTTTATATTTTTACTGTTTAAGTCAAAGTTTCATTTAAATATATTTAAATGCTCTCATGAAAGTATTCCAAACCTCATTTGGACTCCAATTTACATTGTGTAGGAATTTATTGGAATTTATAAATTACTATTACAATAATTAATTTTCTTCGATGTGTGATGTCCTTTAGTGGCTGAGAGCGACCTCATGGTTGGGACTGGTTTTGGTCACGTCTGTCAGGAACACGGAGTTTGTTAAGTTTGACCTTAACACTAGCGCACTGGAGCACTGGACCACAGCTGGTCGGCTGGGTACGAAGTCTGCAACTGCCGTTACTGTCCTGTGGATGGGTGGACACACTGCCACGGGTTTCCTTGCTTGATTGTGGCCTAGAGGGGCTGCTGTCCCAGCTGCGACAATGGTAGTCAGCGGCTGGCGCTGGTGCTGGTGCTGGTGCTGAGTCCTGGTGTGCAGGTGAAACTGTGGCTGTTCAAAATGATCGTGGCCTGGGTCGGGCTGGTGTGGCCATTTCCCCCGAACCAGGGGTTGGCGATGCCATAGTGTACTTCCTCGCCCCTGAGGAAAGCTGCGGCGATCGGTTGCTGGACGCCGGCGACCTTGACGAGGGCTGTAAACAAGGAATGGGAGGGAGCTGGGAGATGAAGCCTCTCCAACTGTCGGGTTGCTTGAGCTCCTTCCCGGGGGTTAAGGCTGCAGAGTGCAGGCGGCACTGGGTTGCAACCTTGCTTGGTGTCGGAGACAGTAGCTGCCTTTCGAGCTTTCCGTTGAACACCACTCCTCCGGGTGTATGGCATGCAGAGAGCTACTACTACAGGCTTCGTAAGGGGTAAGCAGGCAAAGATGGTCCCTAGCTATGTGTTAGGCCAATTGCTGAAGTCAGACAAACTAAAGCAGCACCCTTTGCTCCTAATGTGCCTAGCACAGCTCAGTACAGTGGACACAGAGTGTTGGATATACTAAGGCTGCCTGTCAATGATGCTTGGGTGTGGACCAGGCGAGTACGCCCTCTGGCACAATTCAGTGCAGTGAACAAAGTACAACCTGGGCTGACTGACTCGCCGCCTTTTGGATTGACTGTTTAGTGGTGGTGACTCTACCTTACTGTACACAGGGTGTACAGTATGGGTGGCCTTCTAATTCATATGTCAATATGTAAGTGCATCCCTGAGGGGGAGCCCGCAGTCCTACACTGTGGTTTGCAATGGATTGAGTATAAATTATGATCTCCTGCTTAACCTTGATGGACGTGGTGTCTACGTAGAATTAGTACAAATCCCCTTGAAAAAAACACTCTTTGGTTAGCTGAAATACTATGTGTTTATTCCAGTAGGAACAAACCGGTGGCACGTACTTTCTCCTAACCAAGCAAAAGCTGACAGGACGTGAACTACGTGCGCCAGGTGAAGGTGACCTGTTTCTAAACTGGACATGTTAGTTTCAGCTAGATGGCTATGAAAACAACTCTCTCCAACTATACTAGCACTATTGTCCAGAAAGGACTTGCGAGGGCCACATCACATACCTGAAGGGCAGTAGTTATTGTCACCAGAAGGGTGGACAACTGGAGAGGGACTCAAAGACTTCTCGGGGGCTTGGTACAGAGTCTGTGGTTAGACCAGAAGCCTGTGGTGCAGCTGCTGAAGAACCTTTTGGAGATTTGGTGGCTGTAAGCGAAGTCTCTGAAGAGCTACTTGTGGATCGTGATGACCTGGCTGTCAGTAGAGTGCCCCAGCACATGATGTGTTGGAGCAAGCTACTGGAGATAAATTGATGTTCTGAGCTGCGCGCAGGTATTTATAATCTGCCCTCTTACCCTTGTCTGGACAGGTGGGTGGTGTGACATCCGCTCGGGGTGGAGCCAGGTATTGTCTCCTTGGGAGTCGTTGCTGCCGGGTCGAGTCAGGTAGGGGGTGCCATTGCTCAGTGCATTGTAGAACTACCTGGTCTCCGCTGCTCTGCCGACATCTCACTCCTCACTCATACTTAGAGGTGGTTGGTGGTGGGGGGGTTGGTGGTATGTCATGACAGTGGGTGAACAGTACAATTTGGTGACATATCTGTAATAGCCCCTGTGACAAGGGTCATATCTTGTAGGCATTCTGGTAGATTGTAGTTCAGTTCAAACACCGGCGGGTGCAACATGGAGGTATGCACTAATGAAGCAAAATTCTTTTAATCAAGTTATAAAAGACATCATGCTTCATCATACATCTAAACAATGTATTCTTTCTTATTGGTCATGCAAATATTGTCATAATAAGGTTGTTATTGTAATTATGTTGCAAATTCATTAGTGATTTGTGTTAATTCTTAAAGCATACTGTATTTTTGGTGAAAGTTTACTTTTTGTAAAAGAAAATTCAACGTTTCCTAAATGTTAACTTCTGTCAAATGCTGTTAACTATAAATTTGTGGTTATATGAATTGTATTGTTTTTCTGTTACATTGTCAGGTTTAGATGAAGTATATTAAACTGGTAAGTTCAGTTGTTTGTCAGAGTATTTTATTTGTTTGAGTTGATTTGCATGATTCACAGCAACACTGCATTGTACTTGCAGTGTGACACTGATGCAGTCCAAAGTGGAGCATGTGCTTTTTGTCTGTGCTGGGCTTAGGTCAACCACATCCTTTCTGTTCGCTGTGTTTTGCGTTTTACCAATTTATATATTTCAAATTTTTGTAATAATTATGTCTTTGCTTCCTGAATATGCAATGCATGTCTGAAGAGTAGATATATGCATAGCATAAATATATTTCTTTATTAAAAATGTCGTGAAAATTTTCAACTTAATTAATTAAGATGGGAAATAATATTTTTGTCATTCTGTCATAACGCATTAGCTTTAATGGCTATGTTTGTGATTTCATATGTTGTTATCCTAAAGTGCACATGCTTCATAATATTTTTACTTGGTTACAACTATCAGAAGAAAAATGAAAAATTTCTGCAAAATTTTACAAATTTTCCAAATAGTTTTGACATTTGAGCAGTAGCATGCTTCATCTCAATATGCTCACGTAAAATGTATCAGAAGGACAACATATGCATATTTAATTTGGATAATGAGAATAGCTGCACACTGCAAGTTTTTTCCCTATTTTTTGTAACCATAAGCATCATGAAGCAACATACTATAGAGTTATGACTGTTATACAAATAGTGTCAAGAGGAAAGAACAGGAGAAATGAAGTAGCAGTGAAAATTAACCTTGGTTCTTTTCATAGTCCTCTGATTTATGTCAGAGTTCAAGGACAGGTGTTGCTTGCCATGTTAGGATTTTGTACTGCTTATGCATAATTTACTAAGAAAAATATTTACAAAATTTCCTTGATGTGGTTACATCAAGATATAAGTGTGAATGTAGGTCCTGCATGCAGATTTTAATCTATGCACACTGTTGCTGCCACTTCAATCATCATGATCGCTGCAGAGATTCATTCACCAATTGAAATTTGCTCTTGTTGTGGTCTTCAATTTTACAACCTTATGTTTATCATTTTAGTCTACTTTTCTAATGGCTTTTCTTTGCACGTGCATGCATTGACAACATGTTTTATCCATAGCATAGTTCTGTATGTGTCCTGTGACATATGTATGTTTTTTTTTTTTTTTGGGTTCATAGTAAATATTTTTGCACAAAATTTAGTAGTTTTTCTTTATAGATTCTGATTTACATATTTATGTATTATGTTTTTCCCTAAACTCATTGCTTTGCTCATAAATGTTAAGTAGTTTCTGCTGTTTCTGTTTTGGGGTAAACTTGTGTTTCTAAATTTTGTGTTGTTTCTGGAAATTCATTAAAATGGTTGATATTGTATAAAAATATCATAACTTCATTACAAGCAGTTTTGCATATACGTATTTCATATTTTTCAGTAATTGCTAATTGAATAGATGGGTTAACCTTGTAAGATCTTAGACTGCCACCCAAGATTTAAAACTGCTGAACACTTTAAAGAAATAACATCCATGCATCAGCATTGTTTGTTAGTAATTCTAAGCTGGTATTAGCAATGCTAAGCTGGTATTCATTACATAGCCGTGCATTGGGTACTATGTACATTTTACAAAACTGAAATTTTGATATAGTCTCATTATATTTTTTGCTATATTTCCGGGGGCTCTTTGTGTAATTGGTATTCATTTGGGTAAACAGCACTTCTGTAAATTTTTGTATTTATGACATAGTGCTCTTTACCTCCGATGCACAGACATATTAAAGACTGTTTGGTACTTAGAATGCAGGAACCACCTGAAACAAACGTTTTTTATGGCAATACTGAGCACTGTTATTTTCTTAGATGGGTTTTGTTTCCCATTTGTCAAGGGCAAATTTTTTTTACAAAAATGTCTCTTCGTATTCAGGTTTTATTCAAAAACATTTTGTCACTTTTGCTAGCCAATTTACAACTATACAGTAACCTAATGCATAACCTAACCTACAAACAATGAACTAGTTACAAGCAAATCACATTAAATGTTGTTATTCCTATATTTTTTACGTGCAACAGTATTGTGAGAATGAAGTATACAGTCAATAAATTGGGTACCAAAGTGTAAGTTTCAAATTATTATCCTGTGAAAATAATTATTCCATATATATTTTTTTATTTACACTACTACTCAACGCTCTTAAAAAAATATAGAAAATCTAACCTCAGCATCCCTTGAAATCAATTTTAATTAACTTAGGAGCTAGCTGCTATCTGTTGGCTGTGTATTTTTCTCTGATTTATTTCCATTACCAAATCAACAACACTATACATTGTGTAGTTTATACCATAGCACAATGGTTAGGTCAAGTTTAATATTAATTAATTGACACAGTAGTATTTGAAATCCTATCCTTTGATCCATGACAGTCCCGGCTGTCTGTCCCTGCCCTGGGTGACTTACTCGATGCTAGGCAAGTCGCGTCTCAAGGCGGTTTATTCAGATCTGGGCACGGGGTCCCGCCCGGTGTACAACATGGTTCTGGTAGGTCGGCAACTCGGTACAAAGTCGGGCTCGACAACCCTAATGTGGCGTGGTTCAGGTTTAAGAAGTAGTATAGGGCAGTGAGATGGTTGGGTATGTGCCGGTACAGTTTCTGTTCCCTCTACTGGAGTAGCACTCGACTGAGGGTTCGTAGGTACTGGTGTGGTACTCGGCTGCTGTTCCGGTGTACTGGTGGGTCATATGAAAAACAGTGCCTACTGCACTATAGGGTGGTATCCTCCGCGACCATGGTGGATGGCTCGAACAAATTCACGTGCGTGATGGTGGGTGATGGTACAGTGAGGCGTCTCGGTAGTGCAGCTTGCTCAAGTGTGCTAAGCAACCTGAACCTGCTGGGAAGGATACTTAGCCCCTGGGGATTTTTGGAAATAGCTCTCGCCTTCTTGGCCCTTCTCTCAACTCAACCCCTACAGGTGTAAGGCATTAGGCACAAAAATCGGGGCCACAGGAATTTGGCAGTTGACGTGTCTGTGTCCACATGTAGGTGCAAATTACTGCCGCCAACACCGCCTCACTCTCAGCAACTCTACCAGGTAGAGAAGGCGCGAGCTGCGGAGTGATGGTTGCGAGAACTGCACAGTGTTGTCCCGCGGGTGTATATTTCCCTGCACCAATATTTCCCTGCACCAGAATGCAAACCCTCTCTGCATTACCAGTGAGCGGTGAGAGTTGAGCACCCTGGCCGGCAAGTCTATCCCACCGGGAGCTTACCCAGCGTCGTGGCTCTACTGTTCCTCCCACTTGGTGCAAGGAATGGGTGTCCTTCCAACACTGGGAGGTGAGGGTCCAGTGGTCACTGGTCTCCCCGGACTCCAAGAAGATCCTCTCCTCTGCACCACAAAGTGAGCATTGAGGTGGGGGGCGACTTTGAGCTGGCAAGCCAACTTCCAGGGGACGGTATCCTAGTGTCATGGCTCTGTCGTTCACTGCCGGGGCAGAGAATGGGTGGTCTTCCAAGGATGTGCAGGTGTTTTGTGCATGTGAGTTCGGAAAAGCAAAACCCAGTATCCTGCTGAGTCCTCCAGCTCCATATGACACAAGGATGTTGTCCGCTGCCGTAGGTGTGGTTCAAGACACATTGGGTAACTTTCAGCAAGTTTGAGTTTTGTTAGGACTCTGGTAGCCAAGCTAGTTTTATTTCAGAAAATGTCATGTTACATCTAGGGCTGTCCCGTAGGAAGACGACAATGTCACTTCAGGGCCTTTCTTAAGTGCCACTCAGTGTGGCACGTGGAATTGTAAACCTTGTGGGAAGGAAGGACCTTGCTTTTCTGCAAACATGCTAGTCCTTCTGTGTCTAACAGGACACATTCCTTTGACACCCTTGCAACCAGAAGCCTGGAAGCATCTTTTGCATCTGAAGTTGGCAGACCCCAACATACCAACCCAGGTTGTGTCAACATGCTTGTTGGTGCAGAACTGTTTCCATACATCATAACAGGAACAAAACTTGAAGGCCCTCCTGGTACTCCAGTTGCTTTGGACTCAGTCTTTGAATGGATATTGATGGGTATAGTTAATAATACACAGCCTTATGGAGAAGCTGTCACAATCTTTGTAACTTTGAATTCTTTGGATGAAGCTCCAGGTGCTGCAATCAATTGCCTGTGGAAGTTGAAAGATTTACCAAATGCCAAAGCAGCCTGCACACCAGAAGAGATTTAATGTGAAAATATATTTGTTGAAACTTCATCATCTTCATTCGTTAGAGCATCGTTTCACATGATAACCAGAAGTAAAAACACAGTATATGGCCTTCATGCAAGGCTACTTGGCCACTGGACACATGAGCTATATCAAGCCTCATAAAGTAGCATCAGACAAGTCTCATTTTATTCTTCATCATTATGTTCAGAAACCTAGTAGCAGTAGCACTAAACTAATGGTAGTGTTTGATGCCTCAGTTAAGGCCAGCTCAGGGTACTTGCTGAATGATTTGTTGTTATGTGGTTAAAAAGTTAAAATGTGACATTTTGAATGCCCTGCTGCATTTTTGTATGCCTAGTATTGTCTTCACTGCTGATGTTAAACAGATGTACCTTCGAATTTTGGTGCACCCATACCAAAGGGACTTTCAGCGTAGTCTTTGGAGGGAAGGTGAACTTGAAGCAGTACAAGAATATCAGTTAAATACACTCACATATGGTGTGAGCCTTAGCCCCTGACCTTGTTCTACCAACATTGCATCAGTTGGCTGAAGATGAGAGGGAAGACTTTCCATTTGCTGCGCAGGTATTGCTTACACAGGCCTATGTGGATGATATTGTCACAGGTACCAGTGATCTTCAAATTGCTCGAAAATTGTGACAACCTGCAACAACTACTCGCTCGTGGAGGTTTTCAACTGTGGAAGTTCTCCAGCAATTCCCCTGATCTCTTCAGTGACCTATCTTCAAAAATGTGCAACAGTCATCAGAAACATACTGGTTTGACGACAGTACCTGTGTGAAAGTACTGGGTCTTCATTGTAATCTCTTATGATTTTTAACTTCGACCCCTGTGCTCACAAAACAAGCGATCTTGTCAGACATACTCGCATATTCGACCCTTGGGGTGGCTGTCACCTCTGATGCACCTGGCCATGCACCTCATGCATTGCCTGTGGCTGGCTAATGTTGGCTGGGACAGTCCAGCTCCTCGTGACATAGTTGAAAAATGGCAAGCCATAAGAATTGAATTGCCATGTTGTTCCACCATTTTGATTCCTTGCTACATCATTCACCCTCAGAAGTGCATGGATTTGTTGATAGTTCAGATATGGGATACACTGCCGTTGTCGACCTACGAATAGTATCAGCTTCAGGTGTCGTTTCAACTTACCTATTACTAGCAAAGTCTAAGGTCGCACCCTTGAAAAATGTAACCCTCCCACATCTGGAACTATGTGCTGCTCTCCTCTTAGCTCGTCTACACACAGTAAATGAAGCTTATTCTTCTGCCCTGCTCCAGAGAGATGTGTATACATGGACTAATTCATCTGTTGTTCTGGAATGGATTCAGGCCTCTCTACACCAGTGGAAAACCTTAGTGGCTAACAGGGTTAGCAAAATCCAAGAATACACTTCTTCAGAATGGTGGCATCATGTCCCAAGTGTTGACAATCTAACTGATTGTGTATTACATGTCCTCACCCCTGCTAGACTTGTGGAAGATTCTCTGTGGTGGTCTGGACCTGCATGACTGTATCAATATAAGGAAAATTGGCCTCAGCATCCAAGCACCATACCCAGGGATATGTTTTCTGAAGAGTGCTCACCAATGGTTCTTCAAACTAGTGTTGAGATATTGCCTTTGTCAATCTTAATGGAGAAATAGTCCACCTTGAACAAGATTAAAAGGATTACTCATCTTTGATTAATCAAAAATGCTTGTCCAACTTCTGTAAGGGTTTCAGGCTCATTGCAAACTGAAGAGTTGCAAAAGGCCTTCAAGGTCTTGATCAAGGAAACACATTTCGCTGAGGAATTTGTTTGACCTGCCCACAATCAGTTGTGTTCACCTGCCATTAAAAGGTTGGCACCCTTTTGTGGATAGTGAGGATATTTTAAGGGTTGGTGGTCGACTCCAGGATTCTGACTTGCCAGTGGATCAGAAGCATCCCTTATTGCTTCCTAAAACAGTTGTCTTGCTGTCCTCCTCATAGATCAGCTCCATAAAGATTTTCTACATCCTGATACCCTTACTGTGAGAGTCTTCCTCAACAGGAATTTTGGCTCCTTGGTGCTATAAATCTGATTCTCTGCCGACTAAGAATGTGCCTGAAGTGCTTAAGGACTCGCCCCAAGAGTGTGTCACCTGCAATGGCAAGCCTGCCAGCAGAGAGATTGTCTCAAGTGAAGCCTTTCTCCACACTGGACTTGACTATCGTGGCCCTGTTTCTATCACCATGGCCAGAGCAAGAGAGCCACGTGTACTGTTATAATATATATGCCTGTTTGTGTGTTTCACCACCAAGGCCGTACTTTTGGAACTTGTTTCTGATCTAATCCCTCTACAGAGGTCTTTCTCACTACATTTGGAAGATTCATTGCACAACGTGGACATTGTGCTCATCTATGTAGTGATTGCAGCATCGATTTTGTTGGAGAGAATTGTAAATGGACGGAACTTGGAGAATTTCTTGCTCAAGGCGACACCAACAAAACCTTTGTAGTGACGCGTGATGCCCAGTGGCGAGAGTGAAGATTATCACCAGGTCAAAGTGCTTTGGTGGGTGCTAGGATAGAAGAGCCTGGGGGCGAGGCTCTGAATCTAGTCCTTGCGAGGTACTGCAGCGTGTGTGGTGGTTCTGACGTGCGTGTGATGGAACTTTGTAGGCTGGTGAGTAGGTGCTTGGTAGGGTTGACGGTTGCTGGGGTGGCCTCTGCAATATGAATTCTTTAAAAGCGTGGATTGGCGATCACAAGGGATTTGCCCTGACCACTCAGATATGCTGCCATCACGGGGTGTGTTTCCTCACTTAGCCGGACAGGTGTCATGAAGAGGTCCGTGGGAGTCTCTGGCGTGGTAAGTCTGTCCAGGTGTCGGATCACTTGAGCCCTCTCCCTCGGTGGGAGGTGCATGAATGCAGCGAGGAAGGGGTTAAGTTCCTACTGATGCTTGGAGGCAGCGTTTGCCTGTTTAACCTGCTCTCAGATACCATTCCGATGGGAGTACGGCATGAGGACAGAATCACTACTATCAAGTCCCACAGAAGTGAAGCAGGTGATGTATGGTCCTCTACGGGTGTACAACCACATAACGTGTCTGCCAACCAAGTGTGGAATCCCTATCTCAGCATTCAGTGCAAGAAGCGTGGTGAATTCTGAGAGTCAAATCTCACAGGCAGATAGTCCCAGCAAGGGAGTGAGTGCCTTGGGAGGACCAGTCTTCCCAACTCAGGTAATACTCCTTCCGACGCAAGTAGCATGGTGGAGAGAGTAAGCACCAAGCCGACAAGCTGACCTCAAGAGGCAGAGTACCTAGTGTGGGGGCTCTACCGCTCCATACACCTTGGTACACAGAAAGGGTCCTGGCTGTCCAGAATGTGTGTGGGTACTCTACTAGTGTGTGACGGTTCTGAGTATCTCCCGGTCACCTGCTAGCCCTCAGACAGGTCTGATGTCTACAAGGAAAGGTATTAAGACTATGGGAAGGATATAATTTAGTTGATTAAAGACTTATTTCTCTAAGGAAAATAAATAGGTTGGTGTTGCACTACCTCCTAACATCAACACGGGCTTAATGGAAGCTGCTATGCATTGATAGGTTAAGGCGACCTGCTCCTAGGCTAACGGGGTACGTAGACAAAGTGCTATTAAAGTAACTTAAAGTTGGCTACGCTAAGTGTTTGTTAGCCCTGGAGGGGCCGGAAGTGTCTACGTGTTTTACGATGTTCAACGATGGCAGGAGTTTTCGGCAACCAGTGTGGTGAAGACAGGCAAGGTGCAGGTAGGAGTTTTCGGCACCTAAATGCGGTGAAGACAAGGTAGTAGGATATGATCTTCGGCACAAGGAGTGCGGTGAAGATCCCTTTGGCTCAAGTGTGCGGTAAAGAAACAGAACAGACTGGCATTTAAGGGTGCGGGCCCAGTATTTATACTCTTCTTGGGCTTTCCATTGGTAGGTCATGGAGGGGGGTGGCAGCTGTAAAGTTGAGCTTGATCCTTGGGTGTGTGACGTCGCAGGCCGGCGCTGGATCCAAGTTGCATGTGCTGATCGTACTAGTGGTGGCATCCGGCTGTGCACAGAAGTACTTGGAGGATCTCGATGGATAGTCTCAGTGGCTCGGCCAAGTGAACAGTAAAAGTCTGGCATGGAGCGTCCGTCCTTTGCATTGGGTAGACAGTACAATCTCGCCATCTCATGGTGTGTAGACTCAAACAACTTCGTGGTAACGTGCAGCTGGGAGATTTGCACTGATGAGTTGAAGTCATTTTAGTAATGATGAGAAAAGTCATGCATCAGTAGAAAGTTTGGCCTTAGAGAAGACAACATGGCACTTCAGTCTATCATCTGCACCCCATTTTTGGTGGTTTGTGAGAGGCAGGAATTAAAATTGTAAAATTACTGCTCGGTAAGACAATTGGTCTACAGTTCCTCGCCTACGAGGAATTGAGCACTGTACTTGCCCAAGTTGAAGTATCCTTGAATTCACCACTCGTGTTTCCCATGTCAACTGATTCCAATGACATATGTGCATTAACTCCCAGTCATTTCCTCACCTTTGGCCCTCCACAAGTGCTTCCAGACCAGGATGTCGTCTCTTTTCCTGCCAACAAACTGCAGCGATGGCTATTAGTGCAACAAATTCATCAATCATTCTGTAAGGGATGGCACCAAGAGTATTGACATCAACTCCTTCAAAGAGAAAAGTGGATCAGTGGGGACAAGAACGTGACTGAAGGTCAATTAGTTCTCATCAAGGACCCTAACCTTCCTCTTCTACGCTGGCATTTGGACAGAATTGCCAAGGTGTTTTCAGGCAAGGATGGAGTTGTAAGAGTGGCTGAAGTGCGCACCTCTCATGGCACACTCATTCAGCCTGTAGTGAAATTGTGCCCTCTCCCCACTCAGTAATCAAGAACAGGTGGAGATGTGGACATGTACATATTGTAAATATTTTTCAGTTTGTTATGCCACAAGGTATTACTGTTGTGTTATGTTAAACTGTGGACACTTCAATTTGGGCGGGATGTCTGGCCAGGTTGCTGGTCTAGTGTTTCAAACTTCCCGCCCTCAGTGCTGGAGCTACAACTGGCACCATTTTAGTTTTCCACCAGTTCGCATGGTGTGACTGTGGTAAGCCGTTACCCATGTTATTGGTAATATGTTTTAGTATACAGTTCACTCTTTCTTACCGTGAGCCCAGACAACTTCAATTAATTAATTCATTGGTATGGATGAGATTTGATTTTGTTTAAGGTGGAAAATAATTAGTCATGTATCAGAAAAGTGATGTGTTTGTTAAAAATTAAACTCATTGATACTAAGTGACAAACTGCAAATGCTGTAGTGTTCAATGAAAATATCCACAGTGTCTGGAGGGCCCCACACATGCATGGAATCACATTACTTTACTATAAGACTGTCCCACCATTCATATGGAAGCACTGCCTCTCATGTATAGTACACATTTACATGCAAACTCAACCATCCATCTGAAAGTAAGCACCACACATCTAAATTAAAATGTTGTGTATATTTTGTAACATCCTGTAGTAAAAATATACACATGGACACCTATGCACACACCTGCACACCAACATGCACACACCAGCGTGTACACACAAACATATGCACACACCAACACTCACTCTCTCTCTCTCTCTCTCTCTAACCTTTTATGTTACAACATGTCTGTCTCGCAGTCTCAGGCTTACCTACACTGAGAATTCAAAGTTTACTAATGCAATACTGTAAACTTGTATACCCCAAACAGTGTCGAATTTCTTAAGAATGTGCTATATTGGCAAATGCATTGTGTCTCAGAGTGGAAATGATAATCGGTTTTATACCACCTTAAAATGTTACATCGTTTACAAAAATAACAAACAAAAACTAAGGGTACGTGTTTCAAGATTCTGCAATAATTTTGCCTGAACTTCCGGGTCAGTTAGCAGAAACTGTGACAGTAGGAAACCTGTCATTTAAACAAGATCTCATTAAAAATAGTTTAGAAATGTTAAAGAAACTTATTCCGTGCCCTCCTTTGCACAAATAAGCTAAGGAAATGACATTCAAAATTTTTTTTAATGTCAATTTAATTTTTTAATCTCAGTGGAGTTGGTTCTTCTGGCATCATTTATAAGCTAAATCGGCACGGAAGTATTGGTTCACACTGTTATTCTCTGAAAATCTGTATCAGCTAAACTGTGATAGTGTTGCACTTTAAAATTTAATTTGGATGTGTCCTGCAATAAAATTGTGTAAAGTTCTTGGAAACTACAACATATAGAAAACTGCATTATATTTTTCTGCAAAACTATGTAGAAACTGGCATATTATATTCCTTCATTCCCTACAGTACCAGTGATATTAATATTTCACATACTGTGCAGTGATTTGTGAAAAACAATTTTGAGATGTACTTACTGCAAATGAGAAACAGAAAAATATTTACACTTTTCGTCATGTGCTATTTATCCCTACCGGTTGTGGCAGGTATCAATGATAGTACATATTAATTATTGTAATGTCTATTTTCTAGATGGGTTTTTCTTGGCTAGCTCAAACAGTCAATAAATAGTTAGTAGTTGGAGTGTTCCCATATTGCCTAGTACTAACCAACCCACGCAGCATGACCGAGTATGCTTGTTTCTAAGATGTTCACTTAGATATGGCTGATTTCCTACTGCTGCTGTCCAAGATAAACACTTTCTTCTCTGTGCTGTACACATTCACCATACACTGTATCGTCATGACGAATGTTTAATTTACTTAACTGTGGTAGTGTTGTGTCCACAAAATTAGCCAGCTTTCCTTTCATTGTGTTGAAACTGGAACAGTACCACCTATGTGGAAATTTGGAAAGTTTTCAGGTAATGTAAAAAACTGCTTCAATTATTATTATTATTAAAAAAAAAAAAAAAAAAAAAAAGAGTGCTTAATTCTGACACAGTCTGCAACATATTTATAATTCTTTTTTGTAGTTCATTAATGGAATCATTTAGAACTTTTGACAGTATTTTCATGTAAACCACAGTGCTTGTAATTGTCCAATATTGTTATAGTTGTGATGAAGGTGCTGGCTTATGGAAAGATCATTGGATTAATTCATCAGTATGGTGTATAAACTCAATAACTTTGTTGTACAACCAAAATCCGTATTTTTGAGAAAAATTTCAAACAGTAATGTTTCTGAAGGAACCAATATACTGTGTTTAATTATAATGGTATTAAATGTTATACTGACTACAACTGTAATAGTTTTTAAGAACCTGGCTATGGCTTTAAAGTTCCGATAAAAAAGCACCACAATTTGTATAATGTCTACTGTAGTTAAAAATCATGAATGTGATAGGAATTAGCTTGTCTTTTACCTTTTTTCTCGATAAACAACTCCAAACTACCTGCTCTGAATATTATAACAATATGTCCGTGTGGGTAGGAATGCATGTGGTACATGTCTGTGGTTTTTTTCCAGATTGAGTCCCTATGCGAGTCTCTGCAGGAGGCGTGGCAGGACCTCCACGACAAAGCAGCAGAACGGCATCGCAAGCTGGAGCTGTCTTTGAAAGCACAGCAATTCTTCTTTGAGGCTGGAGAGGTGGAGAGCTGGCTGAATGAGAAGAATGATGTGCTCAGCTCCACGGACTATGGCCGGGATCGTGATTCTGCCACCAAGCTGCTCACAAAGCATAAGGTACGTGCTCACTTCCCACTCTGGATGTTGTTTACATCTGAAGATACAAAACCTGTCATGATTTGAGCCACTTCTTCCAGCATCAGTCAGTTTCTGGGCATTTAGTTTCAACTTTAGTGGCGTGGAGCCCTTTAATTATCGAAATGTACTATAGTTTTGGAAGTTGTGATGTATTAACAGTGGTTAATCATTGCATACCCTTGTAAAAATTAAATATTTGATTGTGGTTACTGTATTGATTGATTTCATTGAGTATAAAATACTGTTTTACTGCTTATAATTGGAACTTAAGACATTTTCAGGAAAGTTACATGATTATTGATTTCTTTATGCTGCTTGCCATCCTTTCTGTTCCCATACACTGTGTGGAAGTAACCTCCATCCAATGACATTAGCAAGTGTGAAACTTTGAAGGTTTCATGTAACGAGAGGATACATATGCTTGCTAACAGGTCCTGGAGCTGGAGCTGGACACGTACAGTGGGATTGTGAATGAAATGGGGCACACAGCTGCGGCCATGGTGAACGCACGCCACCCCGATGCCAAGGTGATCTCAGCACGGCAACAGGTAATCTCGCAGCAGATGCGCACGCTGCAGCGTTTGGCCACGGCACGTCAGCAGCGCCTTATGGAGTCCATGTACCGGCATGAGTATTTCTTGGAAAGCACAGAGCTGGAGCAGTGGATCCGTGAGCAGGTGCAGGCAGCTGCCTCCGAGGACTACGGCCAGGACTACGAACACCTGCTGGTATGGCAGCCTTCCTCCTAGCTACTGTGCAGTGTGTTGTGTTAGATGATTGTTCTGTATTTGTTTATGGTGGGGACTAAACAAAAATAAGTGCGTGTACAATAGCATAACGTAACATGTTAACCGTATACCTTTGTGAAAGAAAACTGTTGCTACTTTCCATTTACTTTTTTTGCTTTTGGTATCATCAGCACATTGCTCAGGTAAGAAATCAGATGAGTGTCAACATACAAAATTCCCAGCACTGGGTGTTGAATTTTTTCTGGGGACATGTCTTGAGAACAGTGGTGAATTAAGGAGATCAAGTTTAGTGTTTGCAATTTTCATGTTTTGTTGTTTGAAGGAGACTGCACAGTAAACACCATTTTACACAGGTGTCCAAAATTAAATGTGTTCCTCCCATGATCATTTTGACATCAGATAATGAGACCCTTGTCAGATATTCTGTATTGTAGTGTTTTGAAAATCCCAAGGTATCAGAATTATGCAATGTGTTCGAACGCATGTTAGGGAAAGATTTGTAAATCTTCTGTGAGTAATTTAACATTACTATTGTGATGCAGATCCTGCAGAACAAGTTTGATGATTTCAAGCACCGCATCGAAGCAGGAGCTGAGCGTTTCAACCAATGTGAGGAGCTGGCCAAAAAACTTATAGCCAGTGAAAGTCCGTATACCTCGGAGATCGAGAAGAGACAGGAGCAGTTGAGGTTTGTGGCAGAGTCTTCAGTTTAATAGCTGCTACTCTCTGGCAGTTTTTTTTTAAATATTCCTTTACTACTTGGGAGTTAGCAAGTTGTTTGTCTCTTTAGTGAATGTGATTAAAAAATTTGATAAAATTATATATGCGAGTTGGAGTTGCTGTTACCTACAGAGAAAATTTTGTATTTTGATTAACATCTTGTAGAATTTGTTTACTTCTGTGTTGAATGTTCATAAACCACTTTTGAAAGACCGAAAAACTCTCAGAAACTTTGATCAAATAAGTCCATGCAGTTAATATGTGGACTTTTCTGCAGTCCTTTCACCCATAAAATGTCAAGAGAATGCCCAGAAAGTAACAAGTTCGTAAGTAATTTTGGTTAATTTAGTTCATTCCTATGGTTATGGTTATGCATTAATGCATATTTTGGTAACCTACTACTTTGAATGCAAGCTGTTTGGTGATGGAACTAATCTAATTTAACAGAGAAATTTGCCATTGTCAGTATTGTTTGGTGTCTTTAATTTAATACATTCTGCATGTAAAAAACATGTAAGACATTTTGATTTACAGTGATTAATTATAATGGGTTTAAATTTCTGCATTTTGTTAGAAATTATTCTGATTTGAGATTCTAAGAATAACTTTAGAACATGTGATGTTGAATACACCCGACTCTCAATTTATCGTTATCGCATGTATCGATAAACCGCATCCACCAACAATTTTTTGGGGTCCCGGCAAAATCCCAGTGTAAATTATTTTAATTAAACAGCTTGTATCATTTATCGCAAGGAGCATTGATCGAAGTATATTTCGGGCCCCTTCACCTAATATTTCCCCCTACTATGGTTTTTAAGCTGGTTGTTTATGCAAACGTCTAGTAACTGTATGTGAAATACGTCACATGCGCCGCCGTTTGTAACAAAACACTTTAACAAGGAATTATTATTTGAAAAGTTGTTTTCTTTTGTGATTAATCGTGGTTTTTTCTGTAAGGTTGGTGTTTTATTGTATCTGGCGTAAAATTAACATGATTTTAAAACATAATATTTATTTAACACAAGGGGCAGTATCTTTGCTAATATAATTATATGCTCAGAAGCATATACTTGAACTCCTCTTGTCACCAAAAATTATTTGAACATTGAGCGACTTGCATTATAAGTGAAAAATCATTTTCAGTAAATTATGCGGGAAAATCGGAATATTTATATTAATTTATTTCATAGACACGCGTCTTTTGAATAGTCTGATAAAACGTAAGGACCTATTCGACACCTTTTGCCAATTAATGATGGGTAGATAAGCACAGAGCTGAGCGCAGTGTAACTTACGACAGGGAAAATCAGAGGATGTGATTTTGAATGTTTAATTATTAGAATGTGCCGAGATCAATTATAATCACGTTATTAATTTATTTTTGTCTCAAAATTAAAAGGTTTCTGTGTAGTAAAATATAATTAATTACTTTAAAAGACAGATATTTGTCACATGCGCAAGGTATCGGCACTCTGCAACAAAAAGCGGCGTGGAGTGGTAATCCTCCTGCCGTCACCCCTCCCATCATCCTCAGATGCCGTGAACACATGGCCCAATCGTTAACTTCTCCGTGCCCTCTTAGCTGAAATAGTGCGCACGGGACATTCAAAATTTGACTTGCATTCAGTGTCATATTATTTTCAATTTTAGAGGGTTTGAAAGTTGTAGGTCAGCTTGCATTCGATGTTGGATTACAATCAATTATGAACTGCATTTTGAGACGTTATTTTTTTCATCCAAATGAGTTTGGGTGAAATGTTTTTTAATGTGTTATTTGCAGGAATACTTTTTTTAAAATTCCCATTTTTATTGTGTTGATTAGTTAAAACTTATTTACATATAATGTACAGCTCTTACTATACTCAACATAAAATTTTGTAAGGTTAGAAGTTGTATTTTATGGATGTACATGTCAGAAACCGCATCTACTGAAATCCTGCATTGTGTACATTTTTTGGCTGTCCACTGAATAACGATAAATCGAGAGTCGACTGTATATTCTTCTCATACGTGTTTAGCACTGTCTCTGAAAGTTGTTAATTTATATCGTGAAATAATGTAAGAATATTCAAAATCTACAATAGGATACAGTACATTTGTAAAAGTTAAGCTGTTAAAGTAATGTAATAGGAATTTCTGGATTCTATGTCTTGAACTTGGTCAGTAACATGCCATGCCTCACATGCACGACATGTATATTACATCTGTAAATATATTATAGGTAGACACTATTACAGGTTTACAAACATAGACACACTAAAAATGACCATATTTGAAATTGAACAAAAGTGTGTTGGAGGCTACTAATGAAAAAGCAATCATATACATTTTTCTTATTGCCTTTTACTCATTGTGCAAAATTGAGTGAAACCAAATGGTTTGGGGGTGATGTCTGCAATATTTTTGTTTGAGTCATATAACCATCTGTCAACGTGTGTTAAGTAGTAATATCTTGTAGAAAGTAAAATTTTGTGTCTATCTAGCATCATTTAGTATTTTCATAGTTTTCCACCATTTTGAAGACCTCTTGTACTGTGTAGGAATATAAAGGAAAGTCTCATTCACTCTTTTTTATTTATTTATTTTCAAACTATGTTTTTTCTCATGTCATAATTCTCATTAAGGAGATTTATATTGCAATTCAGGGTGATGTGACTCACACCTCCCTCTCGTTAGTTTTTTTTTTTTTTTAATGGCATCGTGAACTTCATGATATTTTCTAAGTTCTAGGAGGTAGTGTTTTCCCATCTCTTTAAAAAAGTCATCCTGTAGTTTCTTCAGACATCTGGCCCATTTTTAAAGGTCCCATTGAATGGTGGGTTCTGAGCTGCTAGGTAATGTGGTTAAACAATCTTTATTTAGGAAGTGACTTGTTGTTGAGGCTTCAGAATCACTCTGGGATAATTAGTTGTGGATTTATAAATGTTTCTATATCTGCAAATAATGGTGAAAAATTCTCTTCAACTGTTTGCGCTTTACCCAGCATCTTACTTGAGTATTTTTTAATTGTTCATACCATACACCTTTGGTGAATCCAGAAGGGGCAGGGGGAGGAAGGGGGGGGGGGTGCTAAGGGTGCTTGAGCCCGCCCTCCTTGGAAAAGTGTCTAACAACTCACTGCCTGATGATAGTGGCTTAGACAGTGAAACATTGCAATCGCGCAACCACGTAGAAAATGTGTTGTCCTTCTTGGTGTGTGCGTGCTTGCCGAAAAGGTACTACTCTGTCAGTACTTGAATTCCTATCCTTTTACATATTTTTGATAGCCGAGCAGCCTACTTGCAATCTTAACTTAGTTTTCTAATACATATGTTATAGCGAGCTATAATTTTGTATAATGTTTGACTATTTTTTCTGCTGTTTTGATAACAAGCATAAAGTAAATCCACTTAATATCAAGTATTTTTAGCTTATTTTCCAGGCAGCTGTTTCCTCTCATCCACTTTATTGACAAATATCTGCCTAAAGAATTATAATTGGAAATATTGGTTTACATGTATCGGATCGGTAAAATCCTAAATATCGGAACCTGCATTGGTATCGGGTTTTTTCAATGTTGGGCAATCACTAAACTATTTATAATTTGCAATAATATGAGGAAGAACCATTCAGTCACCAATGGCCTAATTAGCACATGAAATGTTATGGGACAATTTCTGTTTAAATCCAGAGCATATTTATTTTAGAATTAAAATCTTACAAAAAGGTATTGAAGATTCTATCCTCACAAAAAAAAAAAAAACTAAATTGATGACATTGTGTCAATCCAGATGGGTTGAAAGACACCACACTCGTATCACATTTAAGGAACTATTTATACCTATTGTATCACTGCATGATGAAATGGTACAAATTGTAAATTTGACTCGGAGATATCAACCAAAGCCTGTATGTACAGTTCAATAAGAAGAGGAGACTTCATAGTGGCACTTGAAACAACAGCATACTGTCTTTCCCTAACATTGAAACTGAGTGAAAAGCTACAGAGTCCCAAACAAGATCTCTTAACTTTATTGAGTATGACAACTGATGTATTGGAGGTTTTTAAAAATACCAGAAGAGAGGCAGATACAGAGTTTGGTAGTATTTTTGAAGATGCATGTAAGGTAACTGACGACATTGGAAGTCAAATAAGAACTTGTGTGAAACAAACAAGGTAAGATATTCCTGCTCTAATTGCTGAAGAATATTTCAGGCGAGTTATTTTTTTTTTTACAGAAAACCGATCATTTCATTTCTCAGCTGAAATCTAGGTTTAGCTGCGACTTTGCTGGTATCTTGGCTCTTCAAAGTCTTGTACCTGCTTATCGTGAAGCATAGCGATGAAGATGTTATTAAGACTTCTGTAAAGTATGAACATTTTTTAGATGGTTCGTCACTAAGGTTAAAACCAGAATTGTAGCTTTGTTGAAAAAAGTGGGATAGCAAGAAAAAAAACGAGACAGCATGCGAGGCTTTAAAATACTGCGACAGTTTTTTGTCCCAAACTTCACAATTCTACTTCAGATATTCGGAACAATTACAGTGACCACTAGTACAGCAGGAAGAAGCTTCTCAAGTTCAAGGCGGCTGAAGATGTACTTGGGAGCACAATGGGACAGGTCCGACTGAATGGATTAGCACTGGCCAACATTCACATAGAACGGGACATCAATGTTGAGACTGTTATTGATATATTTTGTAAAATGAAGCAAAGAAGAATGATTATGAGTAACTGGAGTGAGGACATTGATTCTTGAAAATTATGCTGCTGAACACAGACTTATAACTCCTTAAGCAATATTTAATCATGATTTATAGTTGTACAAAAAGTGTTTTCATTTTTCTTACCAAATTAGTAACACTTTCATCCATTCACAGTATGTGTGCACGTGTTTGTGTGTGTGTATTTATATGTATGTGTATGTATTATGTGTGTGTGTATATATAGACATACATACATACGTACGTACGTACATACATACATATACAGACCCACACACACTTCAAGTCGTATTAATTATTAAAAGTGACGACAAAATAGGAATTGGGAATTTTGATTTAAAATGTATGAGTTTTGGGGTTAATTTATTTTCACAACTAAATATTGTATCCATTCAGAGAGTAGTAAGTTCTAACAAGTACTTAATATAAATAAATAAAAATGGCATATTTAAACAAATTATTGCTTACAGCTATTTTATTGCAGTTATTCTTATTATGTGCATCTTAAAGTAAAGCAATTACACCCACAGTAAAAAAATTGGTTAGCATAAGATAAACTTATTCACCTCCACCTTCCCAACTAAACAACCCCCGCCCCCCCTCCTCCTTCTACCTTGATAGGTTGTTAGATCTGCCACCAGGACCAGGTGTCTTGGGTGTCTAAACACCTTCCGAAATATTGAACTTAATTATATTACGATGTCTGCAAGCTGTATATTCAGTATTTAGATTCGAAAACCACTTAAAATAGTACCAATTTGCACTTTAAAATCCAAATTTTCCCGAGGGAGAAACCCCCCCCCCCCCCTCTCTCAAATGCCCCGCTTTAATTGGGGATAGCAGTGAAGAACACCCTCCGAAATAAAATCCTGGCTACGGGCCTGCCGCCAATCGAATCAGCTAAAATGTTCTTCTTTCAGAAAATATCTAAAAGAAATAAGGTAGTACTTTGTACCCATGTGTGACGTTAGTTTGAGATTTTGAGCTTTAACAGTAGCACATGTGAATAGCACTATGTACTGTGTGCCCTTTTTAATATAAAGCGTATCTGCAAAACCTACCCCTGCAAAATGCTAAGTAACCCAAGTGAGTAACGTACATAGCAGCTGGCAAAGGAGACTCTATTTCATTAATTCACTTGTGTTTGGCAATCTTGCAAGGTTGGGTATGATTACAGTGAAGCCCTGGTATAACGTTCTCGCATAGGAGATAGAGAATGTTTATCCTAAGGGCTGGTGGCAAAGAAACCATCCATCATATTGTTGTAGCCAGGGTCTGTGCTCAATGGCCTGGGGCGGTCATGTTTCTTTACGTTGACTTTCAACCACCTTGTTATATGTGGGTGACCTTGACCTACCCCCGAATGATCTTGACCTTGACTCCATTGACCTTAAACACAAAAATGAAGAAAAAATTGTAAAAAAAAATCAAATTCATTCTGAGTGCCATGTTGGATGTAAGTGGCCATGACCTTGACTCCAATAATTTCAAACTTAAAAAAATTGGGGGGAAAAAAATCATTAAAAATTATAATTATTGTTTCAAAAATAAAGAAAATTTAAGAAAGCTTTTATAAAATAAATTGACTATACAAAAAACATTATTTAATTAGTGATGGGCTGATTCCTGTATTTAACAGATACACATTCAAAATCCTATGGTAGTAGTGCGTTTTGGTCAATTCTTGTTACTATTTGAATTTGTATAATTTTTTCATTATAATTTATAAACTGAATGTTTCTGTACTCTGCACCATTATATTTTTGTGTCACAATGGTTTTATATTGGATAGTATTCATCTCGCAGATCAATGTTAATATGATGCCTCACATCGATCTTCTTTTCTGAAACACACCTTGATATTGTTTAATGTTTTCCACTTTGCAAGTTATTTTCCTTTATTGGTATTATAAATTATAAAACAACACACGAAAGTACACTTTCGTACACCGTTTAACTCATACCTCATTTATGTACTTATTTCCTGTAACCCTAAAAGCATAACTGGACATTCACAGATGTATTCTTTATTATTTTAACATTTATTCCCATAACCTCAAAAGCAGGACTGGCTAATGGTCATTCTCTGTTGTTTGTTTCGGATCACAGAACTGTAAAAAAAATCATCATAAAAATTCTTATTGTACTGGGAGTAATAAAGCAGTGATAGTATAATTATATTTGTAAACTAAAGTAGCAATGTATGAACTAGTTCATTAATGAAATACTATAAAGGCCTGTATTGCCACCTCTGAATAAAATGTATTCTTTAGATAGACATGAAACATGTATTACAGTCCCTGAATATTGGCTATTCAGAGGCCTATCTTCCAACTAGCCTCTTCTATGCTCTGACCTTCAGATTGCTCTTTATTCAGGTGATAAATAGGAAACAAACATATAGGGAAGAGGGTTACCAATTGGTAACAATTAAGACAGTGGATTATTTGATTCAGTGGTCAAGAATGGTAAAAAGTGAAGGGGAATCAACCTAATAATTTTCAAGTGTGGAGTAAGGAATAATTTATTAATGCACCTGCAATATCACAGAATAAACGTTTATTGCCATAATTTGCTTTAAAAACTGTTGAAAGTTGCAGATTGGGTTGTCACATAGACTGTAACTATAAATACTGTAGTATGCAGGATGCCTGAGGGGCGTATCAGAGTTAGTGAGGGATGAAGGTGTTAATAAAAATAAAAGAACTAAACTTCATTGCTAATTTATTCACTCTGTTGTCATTTACAGCATTCAATTAGCTGTCTCCACTTTTTCTCTTTTTATTGAACAGTGAGTGCAATATTTAATGTCTATTTCAACTCTAATTAACTTCCTTCGTTACTGTCTCTGTTGGTTACATTCAATCAACTTAGCTCATTATCGGTATGTGTTCAGCCTGTCTCTTGTCATCATTTATAATGTCTTTTACTATGCATATGGTCCAATAGTCCAGCCTGCCAGCCACACACTCCTCTGCTTGATACCTGCAGTCGCATACTTTCCTTCCAGCTGGTCACTTCTCGCATTGCTCGTCTTCTATCACTCAGAACTCAGCCATTCATTCACAGTCATCAACTCCAACTCAACTCAACTCATGGCTCGGAGGCCTGTTGCAAAATTTATAGTATCGTGCCTTACCGTTTGGAAAGTTCAATGCACTCCGAAATGCGCTGAGAGAACGAGGTCTGTAATCTAGAGCATTCTTCAGATAAATACAGCAAACAAAAACCAGGGTCCACAATGTGTGTCTGTAATTTGAAACCTGTCATTGTCCTGCTACCACCATGTTTATCGTATAATGTCACTCTCTGTGCTCTTTGCTAGTGCGGAAGGCGAAGAAGCGAGCACATAACAATACAAAATATTTTATTGACATCTATTTGGGTTAAAGCCTGAGTCTTATATATACTGATTACGTACATAGGGCAGGAATTCATGGTGTTCACCGGCATGAAGAAACGTGTTTGGAAATATTGTTTGCAATTATCTGAGCTAATTTTAATACAGAGTTTCCAAAATAAATCCTGAACAACTAAATATACACTTTAAATTAACTCTTTATGCGCAAATTTCTCCTTACATGATAGTAAAATATGTATATTTTTGTACTGTTCGTCCAAAATATTCTAATTTTTAGTGCTTTTAGTTGGTGTACTGTACATTTCTTTTACAGCCTTATTGAGTATTGAGTTAAGTTCCACAGTTTTCATTTTAAATTACTATTGTAGACTATTACTGTATTTGCTATCACATCAATATACAGCAATACCACTTATTTCTTCTAATTAAACATGTGAAATAGCAGAAAAGTGTGAAGTCTGCTCTATCTGAATACATGTAAAATTTCAGCATCTGCCTAACTCTTTGACATGCACATTATAGTAGAAAACACTTTAATTTTTACCAACCCCACAAAGCCAATTTTTACTAAGCAGTGTGCAAATAGAATTTTACTACCAACAAATGAAAAACTAACCAAATACCATGGGCTGTATTGACTAAGTGACTGATAGTTATTTTGTCTTTATTCAGATGTCTTAATACACAGTGGCTGACTGTATAGAATGGATAGCCTATTCAGATGATAGTAATCAGCAAGATTTATTAGGAGGTGGTAATTCAGGCCCCAAATATAACGGAGAATATTGGAAGATGCATATTTAACTAAACAATTTGCAAAAAATGAAACACTTACCAGGGCCTGCATATTTAATGGAAAAGCATTCCCAAATAATGGCCATACAAATGAGAGCTTTAATATACATTTATTTTTACTGCATTTATCTTGCAGTATTTCATTTTGTGAAAGGCATGACCACAAGAAATGTGGTTTTTACATTTTATAACAACGTGTAAATGCTTATAACGCCGCACAGCACATGTCAAATCTTTCAAAATTAACTATGCAATTTGCACAATTTACTTACATATGAACAGTACACACAAATCTTCACAGATTCTAATAAAAATCAATCTGCATTTTTTTTTAGTTCGTAATATTACAATTTATTTTTGAAGAGATTTATTGTTACTAAACTGTGTCTATCTGCCTTATTTTTATGTTACCATGTTAGAGTATCAGTGGACATCTATTTAACATGTTCTGTTTTATTGTACTACATATTTTGTACATTTTAAATAGAATATTGTCAACCATTTCAATATTGGTAACATTGTCAAATGGCACGAGACCTACAAATTTCAAAAATACAAATTTTTGAATTTTTTTGCAATTTGATGTATTCAAGTGTTGGTGTGCTCTTTCCTTTGTGAGGTTGTTAACTAAATCTATGGTGGAGGGTCTCTAATTAGCACTAACTTTCACAGACACTGCATTGTGTGCACGTAGCTAGTGAAGGAAGAGCAGTGTGTGCATGGTGTGGATGTGATGTTGTTTCTGTTCTTGTCATGTATTTTGGTTGCTGGGTTCTTCTTGCTCTCTCACACTTCTTACATCTGCTGGCCATTTGTAACAGTCGTGCGGACGATGACCCTGTGAAGGAAGTCGCTGCTCGGCATCAACATATCCGGTAAGGGCCTTGAAATTGATCTATCTACAAATTACGTGAACTGTTGGTTGTATGTGACACAATCAAATCCCAAAATTTTGGTACCAACCTACCTTATTTATGCACTATGGTAAATTGCATTGTTTAATGAATATTTTTATGAATTACTTCCACTACTGTCAGTATTTTTCTGAAGACTAAAAATACCTGAGGAAGCTCAGCTTAACTCCCTCCTAATACATTTAAAATTATTTTGAATGGAATTCTTTAGATATTTTTATACAGTCTGAAAAATCTAAGTTATGTTTGTTCAAGGCTTGTGTGAAGAACTGGTATGAAGTATATTGCAGATTTTCTTCCAGCAAAACAATAGACACCACTTTAAATTCTGTGTTCCAACTTTGTACTTTGGATATAGTGCATTACAGGCGGGTGCTGTGAACATGGAGAGAAAGAGGCATTAGATACATGTATCATACTAATAGCGACCACATGCATGAGTATGTTATAATCATGGTATGGATAAGCATCTACCAACACTTTTATAGGCTAAATTGGCCTTAATTTAAATGCTAATACTGTTAGTCCTTGGAGACTTGGAATGTACGAGGGTGATAAACAGTCTTAACTTTCTTGCTCTTCTTGACCATCAATCTTTCACAATCCTTCCATCAATCTGTCACAATATTTCCTTCAATCTACCAATCAATATTTAAATCTGCCCATCAATCTTTTTCAATCTCTCCATCAATCTTTCGCAATTAGCACTGCTTGCCCCATGCACCTCAATCAGCACACCCCATGCACCTTAATCAGCACCCCACACACCACAATCAGCACCTTACGCACCACAATCAGCACCACATGCACCATAATCAGCACTACATTCTTTCAATCTTTCCATCAATCTTTCAAGTAATCTTTCAATCTTATCATCAATTTTTCAATCTTCCATTAATCAACACTGCATGCACCACAATTTTTTATCTTTCACAATCTTTACATCAATCTTTCAATATTGGGGCTGTGGTGGCTGAGCGGTTAGCCTGCTTGCCTCCCACCTAGGCAAAACGGAATTTTAACATATTGTTTTTGTAGTGGTGATATTTTCTACACCAATTAATAGAAACAATAAATGTACACATTTTCAGGCATTCTCAAATATTGTTTAATAAACCTTCATAAATATTGAGAAAAATTTATTTCAGAGGGTGAAATCGAGGAAATGATTTTGTGTGTCCTACAAATGAAAAAATTTTCTAATGAGCCTTGATATGTCATTATGTTTAGCTCTATTTTTTCTATAGGATCTCCATTACTATAACGTTAAAGTAACTTTAAATACTCACCATGTCAATGTAAAAATTTTAGTTCTGAACCTTATTAATACTGTATAATTTAATAATATCACATTTTTTTTATATGCCAAGAATCCTTAATATGGCATAATTAAATAATATTTAATTTCTTTGATATGCCCAGAATCCCATACAATTGTGTGTATGTTTAAATTGGATCTTTATCATTTTTGTGTAGAAATGTCCAAATTTTAATACTTATTTGTAACATCGCCATAGTTTTGTCGTGAATTCTTATGTATAGTGTGTCTGGAAAATCCCTTTTTTTGTTCTGGAAAATATGAATAAATGTGAACTAGTGCGAGATAATTGTAATAAGTGGTTTTAATGAAGCTGTGAGGGGATGTTTGTAGGGACTGCTGGCAGCAACTGCTGGAGCTGATGGACAATCGGGAGAAGCGGTTGCAGGCGGCAGGAGAAATCCATCGCTTCCACCGGGATGTGGCTGAAGCACTGTCCCGCATACAGGAGAAGAATGCAGCACTGCCGGATGACCTTGGCCGGGACTTGAACTCTGTTCTGGCACTTATCAGGAAACATGAGGGCTTTGAGAATGATCTGGTGGCCCTTGAAGCACAGTTGCAGGTGAGCAAAGTCACTGCCTTTAACACGTTTGTGCCTACAGAATTAGGAAATGTAATGCATCCCCATAGAGTACCTCCTGGGTGGTGAGTTGCTGCCAGAAGTACTAGACAGTCTTTAGTGTGACAGAAATCACAGTTGCAGGAAGCACTTAAAAAACCTTAGTGTAACACTGCGAGTGTTGTTTTGATAACCCACATCCCTCATACAGTCATAAACTATTAATATTTACCCTATTTAGAAGTAATCAATGCTACAGCAAAGATTCTGCTTGCATTCAAAGTTTTGTGTGGTATTATTTTAGTATATCATTTACTAAAATTATACCTTGTAAGTATATTTCTTGAAATTTAATTTTTAGCTTTCTAGCTGTTATGAGACAAATGTGCAAGTTACCATCAGCTTAGGTTTTTCAAGGAAAATAATTTGAGAGACATTTTGACGATATTTGCAACAGGTCTCTTCTTACAGAGAATGGGTTAAACCTATTTGAAAGATAGTGAGTCTCAGTAGAATAATGAATAATGGTCTTGGTTATGTCAATAACCGATGTTCACGTATCCAAACACCAAATGTAAACACAGGAATAATATTTTATGCTATAAGTGTGTGGGGTGCTAAAAAATGTAACGTTCCATTGTAACTTATTCCATGAAAACAATGTAGAAACAAGAGATTTATAACTGGGTACAAAAAAAACTTAAGAGCTGGGAACAATGTATTATTTTATATTCTTGTACATTCGGCTGTTGCACTACAAATGTATCCTCTGGACTTGGATCAATACTTTCATTACTGCCAGCTTTCATTTTTAATAGAAAAAGTCACTTCAAATATGTTAGAAGTAGGGATGTCAAACTCGATTACACAATTCTACGATACCAGCGATTCTTGAGGAATTGTGTAACCAAGAATCAAGAGACAAAGAATTGAAGAATTAAAAACCAATTTCCACTACAAATAGATAACCTTTCACCTCTCCAAAACGGTTTAAAATTATTTGATTTGCCAGTAATTGAATCACTCTTGGAAAATTATTTTGTGCATGAAAATATGAGATGCGTAAATAATCTGAAAATGAAACGGTGCTTGTCGTGTTTGAATTCACCATTTAGTAGATTTGTGTTTAGTATCTTTAGTTCGGTCGCCATCGACAAGCACTTTTTTAAAGATGGTTGCGATTTAGTATTATAGGCAGTACTAAATTTTTGTATTCCTTTAATTATTATTAAGTTAGGATTCCGTATGAACATAATAAATTCTGACTTAATTTCTCCCCTACAAAACATTTGAGACAGAAAATTTGTATTATGTTGCAATGTTTACAAATATACGTCACATTATTACTATTCCATAGATGGTAACATGACTTGAGAAAGCAAACATGTTACACAAAATGGTGTTTATCAATGTTTTCTTGTGGTGCAGCAGCGGCGGCAAGTGTGCAAACTACTGACAATATCTTTCTCTTGTACAGCAGCTGAATTATTTTCTTATGTATGGCAACTATGGCAGAGCTCCAATATATTTACATTTTATGAGAGCGGAATAAAGATTATTTTGTTTATGAATGTGAACGATCAAATTATTGTGCGAGTGAAAAGCTATTCATTTTTTCTTATTTTTTTACTTCCTTGGAAACCAAGTTAAAATCGAGAAAAAGTGGAATTGTTAACATCTCTAGTTAGAAACAATAAAATAGCACTTATATGTTAAAAACAAATATTTCTCTTAAAATGTGTTAAAATTTTATTTTAAATATTGCCTCATGTTTACACTTTACGGCTGTTTTCTTTATAATTTCATAATGTCTACTAAGGATCTTGTCCATTTTTGTTTCATTTTCTGCACAAAATGTGCATACAATAACGCAAATTTACTTAGTTAAAGTTTGCTGGATTTTCTAACGTTTGTGAAAATGCCAACTTCAAATCACATACTGCAGTCACAGTTTAGTGGCATCAGACAGGTTATGATCCCAACATACTGCAACTGTATACTTAAAAAATTAATTTCTCTGTTGTTAATGCAATAAAAATTTGGTAAGTGATCACACACAATCTGAATGAGAAAGACATAGGTATTGCTGGCATGCTATGAATTTTTTAATTCAAACGCATGTTTAAAAAATCACTACATTAGAGTTCAGTTTTGAAGTGTATTGCTAACTGCATTGCTGGTTGCCGGCAGGTGTTGGTGGAGGACTCTGCCCGCTTGCAAGCAGCATACCCAGGCCAGAACGCCAACCAGCTAGCACAACAACAGGCTATTGTGGTGAAGAACTGGACTGACCTGCAAGAACGAGCGGCTAACCGACGAGAGGAACTCCAGGCCAGCTGTGACCTTCAGAGGTTCCTCACCCAGGTCAGTCCATGCAGCTTTTGTGTTCTCCACAAGATCTCTGCGGTGGAGTTTACAGAAGTGTTGGTTCATGACCTCTCTGTGTAGTCCTTTCATAAATTTGTGTTTCTAGCCATTTATTAATTTATAACTTGCGAGCTGTCTCATTTCAGGGAATATGGTATAAAAAAAGTTGAAATTAAGTTTTATAATTATTTTTTATCAACAATTACACTTGCAATGTAACAATTTCAATTGTAAATTCTGATAACTGAGTTTGTGTATTTGATGAAAAATACTTTAGTTGCCTTTGCTTTAAAGACAGAAGATCAAATTTTTGATTTGCATTTGCCTTAATAGATAGCAAAACGTCTTTTTAATTACATTAATCAGATAATGGTTTTCGAGTAACAGTGTTTATTTAGATTGAAACCTCAAAGTTTACAGTTATTTATTTTAGTTATTGCAGTAATAAAATATTTTTAAGAAAAAATATCTACACTTAATTTTAAATTTTTTTTAAATTTATTTATTTTTAAGAAATACATTTTTTAGTAGTACAGTGAAACCCAAACATATTTATCCTGTTTCTGTTCATATTTTTTGTATGTAAACAATTTGATTTATTGTGACTAGAGCTGGGCAGGATAGATAATTTTGCTCGGAAAAATTTTGGGCGGGAAAAATAATTTCCCACGGGAAACAGAATGGGATTGGGAATTTGTTGGTACACTAGAAAATTAACAAAAATGTACAAATAATAACTTAATATTAATGTACTACCAAAATATGTTTTCAATACTTTAGAGCAAGCCTTGCATTTTCTGACATTTTTCCGTAAAAATGCTAATTAGGCGCTCTGAATCTCACCACAATTTTATATGTACACATTGCTTCTAGTGAACTACGTAAACAAACTGTTAGAGTGAGTAAATCGTACATTAAAAACCGTATAAATAATGTTTTGTACCACATTAACGTGTCATAGATATAGGTTACCCTACTAGAAATCACACAATATTAAAACTTTCATTCAAAACTACAAATTTAATGATAAAAAAATCTGTGAATGAAAATTTAAATGTGTTACATCATGCAATCACACGTATGTGTGATTAGCAAAATAAATACACGTTCTGTCGGGTACTGTTCCTAACAACAACTATCATTGGGTGACATTCTACTTCACGTGATGTTCTGGCCAATAACGTACCATCTTAGATGAAGATGTGTCATGTTTGGCAACTGTTCTGCAGTGTAACCTTAACCTAACAAGAAGCATGTGGCCATAAAAACACACAATCTTTCAGACTTTCATGAGCTTACAAGGAAATGCAATTGCATTCACGCCAATTTAAATGTGATTTTGCATGCCTAATATGCCTTTCGGCCCGCGATGGTATTATTTGGTAGCGTTTATAAGAAGTTGCGAAATTAAACAAAGTTACAAGTGCATGAAAAGTAAAGGACTGATTTCATAACCATCTCGATTCTTAAAGAATACTGGCTTAAAATTCCAAATGTTATTTTCTAAATGCTTGTGAGCAGTGTGCATTAATTCAGCTGTTAAAATATGTGTATAGGAAACTGTTGCAGTGTTTATATTTATGATGAGAAATAAAGTACAAATATTAAAAATAACCCAACATAGATTTGCCCGTCACCTGTGGGTGGCCTAGACAGCCTTCTGAGCAGAACTGTAAATTCTGTACCACGTTCTGGTCCAGTAACAGCATAGTGATGTCTTGCAGAGGAAGTAACAAATGGCAGCATCTGAGGAAAGTGACTCATCTTCCACTGTTTACAGGCAAACATGCAAAGCATACACTTTTTTCCGGCTTCAGTGGGAGGATGAGGCATGATATGCCACTGTGTCAGATAAATATTTAGTGGAGAAGGGGATGTGAAGGTGATGATTGAACGTAGTGATGCGAGTGACTGGTGTTGTTTAGTCATTCAAAATTATCTCTCTGACAATGTCTTTTGTGAGGTAAGATGTGTGTCATGTGATGAAATATCATTAACGAAGCGTACAAGAAGCTGTATGAGAAATGTGTGATGTGGCAAAACATTCTAGAGTTCTGATGTCTATTTTGAACTCATATCACTGGAAAAAAAAAAAAGTGAAATACTGTTATGATAACTTCTGTTTTAAGGTTAGATGAAAGTTGTAGGTCTTGCCTCCATTGATTGTTTCTTTCCGTGTATCATTTTAGTCACTCGTTTTCTTGAAAAAGTATTCATAAATGATCTATCATAAATAGTAACAAAGATTTTATTGATATTTTTGTTCAAGACCGGGCATTAATTGTGATAGAAAGTAGTATGGTGGATTGTTTGTGTGTGTGTGGGGCTATGAGGCATTTTGATGTTTGCAGTTGCGGGACCTGATGAACTGGGCAGCTGGGCTGCAGGCCACGATGATGACAGAGGAGAAGGTGCGGGATGCTGCCAGCGCGCAGACCCTCAAGGCGGAGCATGAGGCAGTGAAGGCAGAGATTGAGGCCCGCGAGGAGAGCTTCCAGGCTGTGGTCGAGCTGGGTCAAGATATGATCCGCGATGACCACTACGCCTCCCAGGTGGGAAAGATTGTTTGATAGCCACTTTTGTGCTCGTGGACATTCCTTTTGTGAACTAGAATGTTTGGCAAGTGAAGAACATAATAGCATTTCCAATAAGTATCAGACTGGTATTGTTGTATGTTGCAAATTGAATATAATATCTAAAATATTCAAAATTAGGGAGGGCAAAGCTTCCAAAATTCAAATTCAAATCAAATTTTTTAAATATTCAGCTTCGTATTCAAAATCAAATTTTTTACTTTGAACTTTGAAACAAAAAATAATGCTTTTGAGCAACTTAAATTATGTATAATTATTGGCCCAAAAAGCAAAAGAAGACAACATGGGTTTAATAACATAAAAGTTTTTATTCGACGTTTGCTACACACATGACTAGTGAATCATGAAAACATAACCTCAACTGAACATAATGCTCACAAATTAGTCCAAACTGCATTTTGGTGTAAAATAATTTTCAGTATCTAAAGTTACTCACTGTATTTTTTATTATGAAACACTTCATTATCTTTCCAAACTTAATTTGTTACCGCAGATTTTAATCTGTAATATATGTTTATTTCCCTTATATCCAACAGCGCCTTAATGTATTACAATGGGACAAATAGGAGATTAAAATGCAAGTTTTACAGACTTAACTGCTGTGAAATTGCACCCACTGTGATTCAAATCTCTGTAATGTACTTTTAAAAAACCGGGAAATTGTTAATGACTATGCTTCACTTCACGCCATTCTGAGTGGCTGCGTAATACCCTTATACAGTTGACTCGCGATGTATCGTTATCGCATGTATCAATAAACGCTTCCACCAACTTTTTTTGTGGTCCCGGTGAAATCCGTATGTAAATAATGTTAACATAAACTGCTTGTATCATTTATCGCACGGAGCATTGATCGAAGTATATTTCGGGTCCCTTCACCTAATATTTCCAGCAACTATTGTTTTTAAGCTGGTTGTTTATGCAAACGTCTAGTAACTGTATGTGAAATACATCACGTGTACCGCCGTTTATAACTGCTCTGTGGCACGCTGTCTAGTGTATTGTCTTTCCAACACATTTGTCGACACTGCGGTGTGGTGCCTGGTGGAGCGAGCAAGTCTGGTTGGCTACTTTTCCTGATGAGACGGGAAGTGGTTACCCATAGCAACGAGCGTGGCAATCTATAGTGTCCTCTCTCACCCTTTTTTCTGCCTCTCTCAGTCGTGCTCCTTCATTCTTCACCATGAGGGAAAGTTGTTGTCGAGAAAAAGATAAAGGTACATACTCTGTCTCGCTTTGCTTGCCTTCCACACGTCACCCGCCGGCAGCAGAACAAATGAAGTGCGCCTGATGAACGTAATTTTATCAAGATTATTCGTAGCTCGAAATAATTGCACCTATCATCACTTGTAGTTCAAAGCAAATGGTTTCACCTGAAAATCTTACACAAAACATTTTAACGAGGAATGATTATTTGAAAAGATGTTTTCTGTTGTGATTAAAGGTGGTTTTTTCCCCATAAGGTTGGCATTTTATTGTATCTGGCGTAAAATGAACACAATTTTAAAATGTAATATTTATTTTCCTCAACAGGCAGAATCTTTGCGATTAAAATTATATGCCCAGAAGCAGATACTTTTAAGCTCCCCATGTCACCAAAAATTGTTTGACCATCGAGTGACTTGCATTATAAGTGTAAAATTAATCTTCAGTAACTTCTGCTGGGAAATCTGAAGATTTATATTAATTTATTTCAATAGACATGCATCTTTTGAATAAACTAATAAAATGTAAGGGCAGATTTGACACCTTATGCTGTCTAATAATGGGTAGGTACGCACCGAGTCGATTGCAGTGTAACTTACGACAGGGAAAATCAGAGGATGTGGTTTTGAATTATTAATAATTAGACAGTGAAGAAATCAGTTATAATCACCTTTTCCATTTTTGTCTTAAATTACAAGTTTTCTTTGCAGTAAAATACAATTAATTACTTTAAACGACAGACATTTGCTATGGGCGCAAGATGTAGGCAACATGTAGTAGCGGCGTGGAGGGGTTATCCTCCCGCCGCCCCCCCTCCTCCTTTGGCTGCCATGATCACACTGCCTGATCGATAACTTCTCTGCGTGCTCTTAGCTGAACGAATGCGTGCAGGGTATTCAAAATTTGACTTGCATTCAGTGTCATAATATTTAATTTTTAGTGGGTTTGAAAGTTTTAGGTCAGCTTGCAGTTGGTGTTGGATTACAATCAATTATATACTGTATTTTGAGATGTTATTTTTTTTTATTTAAATGAGTTTAAGTGAAATGTTTTGTAAATGTATTATTTACAATAATACTTTTTCTAAAATTCCCACATTTATTGTGATTATTAGCTAAATTTTATCCATAGATAATGTACAGCTCTTAATATACTCAACATAAAGTTTTGATTGCAAATAGTACGCTAGGCTACTAAAAATATATAAAAAGACAGGCTTAGCCAGCGAAACGTCACGATCGCACAACCGCGTGAAAAAAAATTTGTCCTCCTACTTTGTGTGTGTGCCTATCGACAAGTACTAGACTGTGAGTACTTGAATTCCTGTCCTTTTATATATTTTCAACATAAAGTTTTACAAGGTTAGAAGTTGTGTTTTATTGATGTACGTGTCAATACCCTCATCTACTAAAATCCCGCATGTATGGACATTTTTCGGCAGTTCCCTGAATAATGATAAATTGAGAGTTGAGTGCAGCCAACAGTTACAAAGATGGAGATCAAACAAAAATTAAATAAACTTTACACTCCACAATATTAATGCATTGTAATTTTATAATGTATACGTACTAGAGGTGTGCTGAATTGCGATTTTCGGGTAACATTTTGGGAATACGTAAAGATTTTCTCGTCAGACAGGAAATTCTTCCCGATATTTTTGGAAAAATTTATGTTCTCGTTTGTAGGTCATTCCAACTAAAACACAAGTCGGGTTTCGTTCAAGAAGCTTCGTGTCGACTCTTTACGTTCGCGTGATATGATGAATCAAATCATGTCGTGAAAATTTAAATTTTTCAGCTTATTCACAGATTTCAAAGTTCGTTTACATAAGCTGAAAAATTTTTTGTACTTCATATATCATATAACATCAAAACTACATGTTTATTGGGAAACTTAACTAAAATTAGTTGTAAACTTGCCCTATTATGAAGTTACGGTGAACTGTGCACACTGAATTTGTCTTATATGCGAGCTGCATCTATAAGTGGCAAGTATCGATTGTTGGTTGATGTGGATTGCGAGTTTCGATATACATAACCTAAATATTCATGTAAAAATAAGCTAGTGCGCTATGAATGTTTGATTGAACTCCAAATGTTTAATTATTCTGCTGAGATCTAACTGATCTAACATGGTGTTTTTTAATGTAGGGCTGGTTAAAACTATTTGTAACAAGCCAACAAATTGTCTTTGTTTTTCTTTCAGAATGTGTTTGTTTTTAATTGTGTGCTGTGCTCTCTCATCGCCGAGACATTGACAAATCCCAAACGTAGCAAACTTGCAATGAGAAAAAAAAAATTAATTTACTTAGTTACTTTTCATTGCATTATCGACAGAGGAATTAGGATTGTTAGCATACAGATTCGGTATGTTGCATGCCTGATGCCTTGAGTTATATGATATATTCAATTTATTTCATATGGCAATAGTTGGAACGTACTGTAAATTATAATATCAAATTATTGGTAGGGATAAATGATTACTATTTTTATTTTAATGTAGGTTGACAACAAATATAAGAATACTTGAAAATAAGTTGGCAACAAATGTAGTAAAACTACTTGAAAATAAGATGATTTCAAATGCATGACTCGAAAATGAGGCAACATCAAACACAGAGCTTGAGAATGAAGTAACCTTAATGAATACAGAAGACTGAAATAATATAACTTCACAGTAGAGATTCAAGATTACCCATTAGAAAATAAGACAATCTCAAATAGAGAACTTGAAAATAGGACAACCTCAAATACAGGACTCAAAAATGAGACGCTACACTTTTACAGAGAAAAATTAATTAGTCAAAAATTAATTTGAGCATTACTTTAGCAGCAATTTTATCTCAGTATGTACTTAGCAACTTGTCTGTCCAATTATATAAAAATAAAGTTTAATAGAGTATGTTTTGAGTATTATTTTCTTTCAATTATTGAATCCAAGCTAGGTCAGTTAGACACCACTTTTGGGAAGTAGTATACAAAGAAGGCCACAGTTAGCTATATGAACAACGTTGGAGATACACTGGGTATACTGCATATAGAAGAATTATTTTGAAAAATTCTGGTTTTCTCTGAGAGACAAACTCACACGTTAAAGAGACTCTGCCATGGGACAGTAGATATAGATTGAAAAATGTTGTCGTTTTGAAAGGGCAAAAAGCGGTGCTTTGAAACTTGAAAAGCAGTATTTTCATTTCTACGTTTTCACCAATGTGCTTTTACTTTGCGAATGCCTAAAATTAATTGTGAACAAAACTAAATACCTTTAAGCCATTTCAAAGAATGAAATTGGTATTGTTTGTAAATCTTTTTAGTTAAACACAAAACATTTCTACACAATTTATATATATAATGTGTTATATTTACAGCTGCACAGGGGTGTATAAAATTTCAGACATTTTCTTATGTTCTTAATAATTTGAATCTACCCTAAACACAAAGTCTTGGTCTAAGACTACATAAGCACACTGAAACAATGCTCATCCTTCAAAATACATTTCACTGAGCAGTGAAACATTCTCTGCATTAAGGCACTGTTGCTGGTCACTAAGAACAGAACCTATTTTGAGAAAAATCTTTTGCGGAGTGCATTTGCACATGGCAACCATACACTTTTCAAGGCACCCTTAGAAAATTCTGGATGATTTACAGAGAGACATAAAATTGAAATTAAATTCATCTATACAATGCCTTGTTTTCCTAACTTTTTTTTAAAAATCAAAAACTGCAGTTAGAGAGAGGGAAAATTGTTTATTGTCAGGTGAAGAACAATAGCAATTCTTCTACTACAGGAAATAAGATAAATTTTTTATTCTGTTAAAGTTGTTTTGCGTCAGTAGTTTTCACAGATTGTACACACTCAATGCACGTAAAATAAAAATGAAATACCAATTGTAAACACAAATGGCAAGTAATAAATCAAAATATGTACTTGCATTTAGAATACCGAATATAAGTTCACTAAATTTTGACCGTTTTAGATAAGTAGCGCGGCCGCAATGTTCGTTTCCTTATGCTACAATTGCTATGTCTATGAATATGAGTGTAAACCAATTCGTTGATCAAAGCAAGTTACGAATCCAACCTACCTTATTTTTGTAATTGTAGTCATACTGCTGGGGCTACATTAATTTTATTGCTAGTGGATTAGATGGGGTTGGGAGACACTTTAGTTTAACGTCTTTCATGAGACACTGTTGTTTTGCAACTCTTCTTACAAGACTGTGTCATTTTTAATTACGTATTGTTTTAATGGACGAGTCGAAAATTGTTCATTTGAAAGAAATATTCAAATTATTACATAACCTGTGAGGTTTTAACCTCGCCAAAAGAAAACACGATAAATATGTAGTTCGTACCAACTCGAATATTAAACACATTCGGGACGTAAATATTTTTGTAGAAGTTCATTTTCCATAGTAAATGTATTATTTTACACTGCAAAACAGAATGGAAATGATGGTTTTCTATGCAATGTACATTTTAAACATTCTAATAACCGTTTCAAAATATGTTATTTCCAATACGCACTGACTTACTGTTCGTAATTCCTGTTTGCAACTGCTGAATACATGTTCTGTTGCAATCCTTATTACACGTATATCTGCCATCGATACAAAAAAATTAGCTGACGCATTAAATAAATATGACACTTCACCGACGTTCCAAAACTAGTAAACTGCGTAACCAAAATAAACCGTGCTGGTTCATGACAAATGACAATAGCGAAAATGGCGGACCAAGCCATACACGTATTGATTGTTAATACTACATTTCACGCATTGAATGAATGTTTCAATATGCAATTGCAATAGTCGATACTTTCAAAACGCCCCAGTATCGAGGTATCGAAGTATTTAATGTCCCATCTCTAGTTTTAGGTTAGGATTTCCATGTGCTTACATTTTGTATCCACACGAACGCTTTGTTTGTGAATATCATGTTCTAATTTTGCTACAGTTTTAGAACATTAGTTGATTTCTGTGAGCACTGCCTTTTTCTATTAAGTATAACTAAATGAATACAAACTTAAAAAATAAAAAATACATTTTTTCCTGCATAATTTACGAAAATTCGTGAAATTTTTTTTTTTTGTGCCAATTGGTATTTTTCGTTGTTTTCTCTTAATTTTGTGCGAATTCGTAAAAATTTTGCGATCTAGTCCCTAACAATAGAATATTCTGCTATATTCTAGGGGAAAGAAGATGACTGTGTTATGTTTTGTAAACATTTTCATTATAATGTATATTTATTTTTGGATTTCCACAAATTTTCCATATTTACAGTAGTAAGGTTACATATAAATTATTTTCTTTTGTCTGTTAATGTTTTCGTTTTATAGTATAATTTTAATACATACAGTATATTTGTATGATAGTTTAAAATCTTTTCACAGAAGGTATTAAGGTTGAAACATTCACTGAATGAAAATACGCACTGTAAAGAAAACACTACTTTTTAGGTTTTGAAATACAGCTCTATGTCATTCCAAAACAACAAAAGTTTTTCCTTTATCTAGCCCTAGTTCATCAAATGCACACTTATTCTCACTTTGTCAGGCAGAACTCACTTTGCTCTCTTTTTCATGTGTGTGGTCATGTTGTCATTATGGGCTTTATGTATGCTCACAGGAGATAGAGGAGAAGTCTGCACAGCTCCTTGAGGAAAGGCAGAAGTTGCACGTAGCATGGCAGCGCAAGAAGGTTCACTTGGACCAGTTGATAGATCTGCACTTCTTCCTGCGAGATGCGAAGCAGATAGACACCATCAGCAGCACGCAGGAGGTATGCTATGTATTTTGTCATCGTCATATTGTACAAAATTTCTGTAGGATGTTACATATTTCATAATTAATAGTGTTGTGCAATTGTGATATTTTTCTCATGAAGCAAAAATGAAAAATATTAGAAATTGATTGAACGTTCAAAACCCGAACTTTAAGATTATGTTTGGTTTGGTTCGAAATTGATTACCATGTAAAAGATTGGTTCTAGTTTATTTTGAAAATTTACACGAGTTCGTGCTCAATTTGAAAATTTGCCAGAAATGACTATCACTAACAAACTTTGAAACAAACTTACTTCATCCCAGAGACATTGAATAATTACAAACATGGGATGCTGGCGCACCCTGGAGTTGGTGGGTGATAGGAAGTACCTGGCCTATACCTTGATACTGTTGTAAGCTGCTATGCCATCAGTAAAGTGGTTTTTATGTTTGAACAGCCTGCACTGGGGCAGGGTTTATTTTTTGTTAGTTGGTACACTGTTTTAGGCTTGTCTGTCTTTTATAATGTGTGGTGGGGTATGGGTAATTTTACTTGTGAGTGTGTATATGTTAATCACTAGTTGTCTTGTGTCTATGGCCGAATGAAGTATGTTGATGTATGTTTGAATATCCTTCGTGAATGTACAATGTAGTTTTAATAAGACAGATGATGTATTTTTTCCACTGTGCCTTATAATATGAACAGCAGGTTATGGGCCCAGGGCGTTTGTGGACTGAGGAAGTGTTGAGAACGTCAAGTGAAGATTGTGAACATGTTTGACGTGATTGTAAACATCATGGTGGTGGGTACAACAGACGACAGTGAATTTTCTGAAACTAACAACTGGTAATTATTTCTCCGGGAAACTGCGTGTGAAGGTGCATATGATAGATAAAAACTGTTGGGTTGCAATTGAACCAGGTTATGTTGACGTCGGAGTACTGAACATCGACCAAGCACCATTGCGTGGTGCTTTACCGATCAGTGGGGGGTGATTTCTTATTGGACATCGAAGATTGTGAAGGAGCGAAACTAACCTTGGAAATATTGGAGGAAATTCACTTAATGTCAACTAAGTTTCATGCACTCCAAAGCATAAATGAAATGGCACTCGTTACCAAGCCGGCGGACATGACAATGCAAGAGTATGCTGCATCGATACAAGGATTGAACAAGAAAGTGGCAAAAAGCGGGATAATCTTCGACGACAAAAGATTGCAAATTTACTGCTCAGCGGACTATCAGCAGATGAGTATGAAGTGTTTGTGCAGAACCTTCTGAGGGAACCTAACCTCACAATAGGATGGTTAAGGGGCGGCTGTTTGACGAGGAACCACAATGGCAACAGACAACTCCCAATGGCGAACAAAATCAAGTTGCCTTAGCATCTACAGTAAACAAGAGGGCACAGTTCACAAGAAAGCATTTTGAAGCAAGGAGTTTGCGGAATGTGGTAAACAAAGTAAGTGATCGTAACTGTTTTCAGTGCAAGAAGCCTGGACATTGTGCCAATGATTGTATCAAGAAGCGTAATGATATTAATGGGGAAAAGACAGGTCAGTGTGATGAGGGTGAAAATCATGTTCAGAAAGGGAAAATAGTAGGGTGTGTTAGCGTGTGTGCACTGATGGCTAGCAAGGAGTGTAACCAGTGGTTTCTAGATTCGGCTGCTACAGAGCACATGACCTCTTTCAGAGAATTGCTTACAGATTTCACCCCTAGTCAAAGACATGTAATGCTTGGAAAGGGCGAAATTAAGGTAGAAGGGATAGGCACCGTCAAGCTTGTACTATTGAATTCATGTGGAGGAAATACTATAGAGATGAACAAAACATTATATGTACCTTAATTAAATTTTAACCTCATTTCTGTTACAAAATTAACTGCTCATAACATTCACATAAATTTTACAAAAGATCAAGCTGTTGGTGTATTGAAAGACGAGTGTGGTTTCAATGCTTTTGTTAAGGAAGGATTGTATGTTTTGCAGAGTTATGTATCTGTCAGTGTACCACAAAGGGATGAAGCTCTAGTCGCTGAAGCCAAGAACAAGACTGAGAATGTGGATGAAATTGAAATTGAGATTGAAGCTGTCACATTAAAGGCTGCCAGTGTGTGGCACCAAAGACTTGGCCACCTCCATGCAGATGCTGTGAAAAGGATCCCTGGCCTTGATGGCTTAGATTATTAGTGACTGTTCTGTTTGTGTTCAGGGTAAGATGGTTCAGAGTAGTTTTCTAAAGAAAAGTGAGCATAAGACCATTAGAGCTAGTCCACAGGACTTCTTCTCCAACAAAATTAAATGGCGGTGCATTGTATATGATGAGTTTTATTGATGATTATTCCAGATTTGTAACTGTGAAATTCCTGAAGCTGAAGAATGAGGCATTTTCCAAATTCAAGGAATGTAAAGCAGAAGTAAAGTTGCTGCATGGGCTGAAATTGAAAGAGTTTTCAAAGCGATGGGGGAGGTGAATACTGTGAGAATAAATTTGAAAGTTTTTCTGCGTGAAGATGGTATTGCCCATAGGAATATGGTAGCCTACTCTTCCCAACAGAATGGCGTGGCTAAGAGATATAATACGACTATTGATCATATGACTAGATGTTTACTGTTGCAATCAGGTTTGAGTGAGGGGTTTTGGTTTGAAGCTGCCAGCACAGTGTGTTTTATAAGGAATCTGTGCCCATCCAGGCCAATTGACAATCTGCTACCTCTAGCATTGTGGAAAACATAAAATGTACACAAAGAACTGCCTAGATTGCAAGTGTTTGGATGTAGAGCCTGGTTAGCTCAGAAAAATAGAAAGTTAATACCAAGGGCAGTAGAGTGTATGTTCCTTGGTTATGAAAGTAACATAAAGGGTTTTCGATTGTACAATTTGAGTACAAAGAAAGTCGTGATTGGGCTGCATGTCAAGTTTGAAGAGAGTGTGTTTCCACTGAGAAAATTAGATTGCCCTAGAACTGATGATGTATTTCTTTGTGATTCTAGTAATGCAGATGAACCCGTCGAGACTGATGAGTGTAGTGAGTTTGTTGATACTGAGGGACATGGTGATTGAAGGGAAGAAAATGATGACACTGGAAATGTTGAAATTGGGACTGTTGAGAAGGTAGGTCTACATGAAGATGTACAACCAAGGCGGATGGGGCAGGTGGATTCACAATCGATGAGGGGTTTGACAGGCTGAAAATGCTGATGTATTCGTAGCTTGGCCATGGCCAACAGATGCCTAGTTCAGAATCTAGTTCGGATTTGTGTTTGCAAGCTATGTAGGGCAAAATTTTGACGTGGTGCGGTAGCAGTACTTCTTGGAAGGGGGGCAGGGGTGCAGTGTCGTGAGTGGAGTCGATTGGCTGTGCACCAACAGATTGAGATAGGTCCCTCTGTAGGGCCCGTCAAGTTCGACAACGAGTTCTGCTAAGCAGTCCTCCTCCCTTTCTAGTCATCTAAATTTACGAAAATTAACTGCACCAAACTAATGTTATATTGCAAGGTCTCTTTCTCTCTAACTGAGGACCTTTTCTTTAACGTACTGGTAGGTCTCGCTCTTCCCTCTGGCTGCCAAAGCACAACCCTTGTGGGAGTATCTTATTCAGTCACTCCTGAGGCACTAACAGGGAGAAATGTCAGTCTGGAGTTGGAATGGTACCGCAGGCAAGCACGGCCATACAGGACACTCCCAGGAATCCCAGTATGTCTTTGCAGACTATAGCCTTTGCAGGTGCTGTGATTATGAGGGGTTCGGCCCACTCTCACATATTCCACAATAAAAGGTTAGGTTTGCTGTTGAGCTCCAAATGAAATTAATTAAATTTAAAATGATTAAGGATGTGTAGATGACTACCGCACCAAGGTTAGAGTTTGTTGTAGCGTTTTATTGACTCTTGAGAAAACACTGGGTATCTGGTTCTTTTATAATATAAAATCAATAATAATTATTGATTATTTAATTTTATACCAGGTGAAGGTGAACCTGGATGAATTCTCTCCGAACAAACAAACTCCAAGTATACTAAACATTGCAATTGACAGCGATTTAGTTATCGGAGGGGTGGTTGTCCAGAGGGGACGTCACGATGGCCTACTACCACGGGAGTCAAGAAATGACTGTGGTAAGGGGTGTAGGTTTGCAGATGATGAGTTACCTACTTACAGCCGTCCCAAGCTGCCGAAGCTGGAGGTGCTGGTGAGCCTTTGCAAGCTAGTGGATGAGCCTTCGCAGGCTACCAGTAGAGGAAGGCTGGCCTTCTTCAGGCTGGGAGAAGGTGGAGATCTTGTCCAGACCCAGGAGAGCCCTCCAACCTTTGGTGTTGGCAGGCCGACGAACTCTGGCAAGAGCATTTTCAGGATTCTTTATATAGTCGAAATCTTAGCTTAGTGGCCCCCAGAGGGGTGCAGAGTTGCTAGCTTTCCACCGTAGGACTAGATTATCTCAGGGTAGCGGCCAGCACCACATTTTTCTTATCACCCTGGGTGGAAGCTGATGACAAGTTTACCGCCTCTTCTCTAGGCTTGGCGGCTGTGACGTCACTGGGCGCAAGAGTGTTCCGATCCTGTGGTGACTCTTTTAACTTCCTTGTCAGTGTCTGCTGGTCCGTGTCTCACCGGGTAAAACACTCTCTGGTCGAGGGGTTGGCAACCACATGTCGAATTCTGGGCGGACTGTACAATTTACATTATTAAACGTTTTAATTATTTTCCGTGTCTGTAGTTGTCCAACATTGGAATCAACCCTGTAGCCACTGGAATAAATGTACATCTCTTTCTATTTGCCCCAAGTCTCTTACCACTCGCTGATGGGGTGAAGTTGACCAGTAGTTTGTGCAGTCACGCTGCGCATCAGTGTGAAATGTGTCAATGCAAAGCATCAAAAACCATCAAACGAGTCATATTTGTTTTTTTTTTTTTTTTCATATGCAATGCAAATAGCTTGTGTGCATTTGCAGTCATGTTTAAAGAGGCATAATTAAATGAAGGATTTTGTGGTAAATCACGATAAAACAAAATAACACCAAAATACAAGTTAAAATGCGAAATAACACGAAATACTGACACATGTTATATACACAAATTTACTTCAACTCTATACAAATAAAGAATCTAAAGTTGTGCGAGTTCTAGGCAATGTCGAAAAATACTCTCGAGATGTAAAAATTGTCGATTTCATTTCGAGACAATTTTTAAATCTCGGAAATCACAGTTCTACATGCAACACACGCACGTAATTACGTTCAATTTTTTCCTTGCATAACAACATGTATACAAATATATTCCAAAGGATATACAAACAATAAAATATGCCCTTCAAAATAAGCTACAGTAGTTTGACAACAAACTGCTTCCAAGCTCTAGTAATTTTTATGCGAAGTGAATACAATGGTGTTTGTTTACAATGAAAGTTGTGCGGAAAATTTCTTGAAACTAAAATGCGATATCTAAATTGATACATTAAACAAACTGTTTTCATAAAATATCTAATCTCATAAATTATGGAAGATGCTGCAGCCGATGGAAGAGACCGTAAAATGTCTGTCATTTGGACTTTTTGTCTGTGCTAACGTACGTATATAACCTCCAATGCACAGTGGTTGATTTGTTTTGTTTACATTCAGCAGTATTATAGAACGCCACTAGTTGCAACAAAATTAAAAGTTAAAAAGTCACACATGAAAAGAATATACCGGAGGTTCATATGCACAAATTGCGTTAATGTTTACGGTATATTTTTTAAATTATATTGTTTTCGGAAATGTGCAGTATTCTTGAAATCACACGATGTTGACATATTCGTTTTACCTAGCAGGGCCATATCTACATGACAAAGGTATAAATTTCTTGCACAGATTACTGGATGAATAGTTTGTCATTAGATTTGCAAATTCAACTAATACAAATTATTTTCTCTCGCTCTCATTCCCACTGTAAGTTGTGTGAAATGTAGAACTGTACCACTATATACAAAATGTTGCAATCTATGTAACATTTGTTGATAATCGAATTGAGTCCAGAATCGAGAATTTAAACAAAAATTTTGTAATTGAATCAAGAATCGGACTCGACAAAAGCCTTATATTGTCCCATCACTAGTTATATCCTTGAACAGTTAAGGGCAGAATTTTGAAGGCATACAAGTGTGGATAAGCATTTTTTAAAGTTTGGTTTTGTTTTATGAATTATAGCATGGTTCATTTTGAGTTCGGTTCGTGGTCAGTTTTGAAGGCTTAGTTCAAGTTCGGTGTGATTAAAATATTCTAGATTAAGTTCTAGTTCTGTTCAGTTTCAAAATCAGTTTTGTCCCACCCCAAAAAAATATGTTTTGAACTTTTGTGAAACTGAAACGAAAATGAAAAATAATCATAGTATTTTAGTCGTAATGAAAATTTTACAAATTTCATAACATTTTGGCAAGTTATTTGTTATGACAAATTTGTTGCAAAACTAAACATAAAGAACAGGAAAAGCTATGGGATATTTACCACTGGGGTTCTTGTCTATATTTAGAATTTAATTTTGTCTAGTTATTTTACGTGGTGAAAAATAAAATTGACATACAATTTTTTTTACTGGTGCCTCAAATAATTATTCAGTTAACACCAGACTATTCATCGGAATCAAAGGTTTTCGTATTGTTAAACTTTCGGCAACCAAATTTCTTAATGAAACAAAAATTATAGTTGTAAGTTTTAATTTTCATTTCTGTATGTGAAATATTCACACATCCCTAATAATTAATATATTTAAAACACTGCATTTTATGTTTCTTAGTGAGTGTGGTTGCTAAGATGTAAAGATCATACAGGGATGAGGTTGTATTCGGGATGGTTCAAGCCCAGCTACTTTCATGTCATAAATGTTTAAAACTTATTAACTACCTTGTTGTCATTAATATATTATTCTTTCATTTTGTTGTGTGTGGACAGTATAAAAGAAATCAGTTTAACTTTTAGAATGATGTATGATTATAGTGGAAATCTGATTGTGGATATTTGTATTGCCAGGCGGCATTGGCAAACCAGGACTTTGGTACAACAGTGGAGGAAGTGGATGCGCATGTGAAGAAGCATGATGCCTTTGAGAAGCTACTGGCTGCACAGGAGGAGAAGACGGTTGCGCTGCAGGAACATGGGGACAAGCTGCTCGCACAGAACCACTTTGAGAGTGCCACCATTGCTCGGCGGCTGGGCGAGGTGGTGCAGCGGCGCAGCAAGGTCCGGGAGCTCTGTGCAGCTCGCAGGCAGCGATTAGATGATGCTTTATTGCATGCCCAGTTTGTTAGGGATGTTGCAGAGGTGAGTAGCCACCAGTGTACCCGGGCCTCGGCACCGGACCACAATTTCACCCCAACTCTCCTTGTCTCTATCCTCACTCTTAACAGTATCAGGAAAAAGGAGCGGGTATACCAGAAAACACATCATCCAAATTAGCAGAGAATATCATGTACTTAGTGTTTATATAAACCCAGGTACTTTTGTCCAAGTAGAGAACAGGGTGGTACCACTACAATTCGCTACAAAACCTTCTCTAGACATGATTTTTATTCACTCTCCCAAGATAACAAGCCTACAAGTCAGTTCAAATAACAATGTACCATCAAAACTACAAGGTCCATTACCTTTACAACTGTATTTTCATATTCATATATTGGTTCACTAACAAAACAATTAATATGAAAGATACTCATTCGGTTCACCAACCTTTGTTTACAAATTTTATTTTCACACTTATTTCCTATTTTTTGAGGAACAACAACTCGAAACCCCATAAAAAAATTTGTACCATAACCTGACAATAGCTATTTTACACTGGTACCTGGTGAAAGCTTACTTGTTCTTTTCTCTTAATAATATTCCCTTAATTTCACACTTAGATACAAAACTGGAGATCATAATTTGCCCAATACCTTTACAATCTTAAAAACTCTGCCTCTAAAACCACTCTCCTTAAAAGCTCTTAAACTTCAACTCTTTACATACACAATACTTCTTGCTCTTACAACATTGTAAAGAGTTCACACAATATTTAATTACATGCATTAGCTTTGTTTTTACACAATAATACATACGATATTACACCATACAACCTCGGTACAAACTCAGGGTATTAGAAAATCTGTCAACACCAGACACAGCCCTTTTTTCACAATCCTGAAAAAGCCCAGCGAGCTAGTGAGTGGTCTCAAACACCAGTTTTTTTCTATTTGCAAACCCCACTCTTAAGCAGGGACCCCATTACCCCACCAAATTTTACAGTATCAATCATATCCATTCATACCACAGGACCAGTACCAGGGATGTTCTCCCCCCCTCCTCTTCACTCAAAAGCGGCGTTAATGCACTGACCCACAGCACTCACAACAAGCAAACTTGTGATGGCCCAAGAATATTCTCCCCGCGAAGACACACCAAGTGTGTCCGCAGTGTCACTATAATATAGTTCACCCTCACCCACACAATCAGTTCTCAACACCCAGTAAGATCAGGCCTGAGGATACTCTCCCCCCGAAAACACAAAGAGTGTCCGTAGTGACCTTCCTCACACACAATTCCACACTGTATTATTTTGGTGTTATCGTTATTTAAAAATAAAAACTGATATGTTGGCTGTTTGATAATTTGCTAACTTCGAAGTTTATAAACATAAATTACAAAAATACGTTGTACATTTTGTAGACAAACAGGTCAAACGATCATTTTGTTAGCAAGATGTGCCAATTGGAACATGATCTCATGATAATGGAAAAGGAATGAGCGAGTTATTACACATAAATTTAACTCGGTGGTTTGTGGAATATGCACGTGAACATGGAAAAAGGTCAACTGGTCGACAATTTGGCATCGAAGATAAAAATGTACGGCGTTGGTGGTATAACAAAATATACTGGAAAAATTGTCAAAAGAAATGCTTTGCGAGGCAAATATGTAAATACCCGGAACTAGAATAATAGCTGTTTCATCACGTGCACACCACTAGGAATAATGGATTTCCTGTCACCACAGAAATGCTTCTGTTTAAAGTAAAAAAAATTGCAATAAACAAAAACATTCCCTTTAGATAATAAAGGCGCACATTTCCAGGTGAGTCAATAGTGCAATATGCCGGCGATCAGATTACCCAATTCTTAGCAGCTGTTCAGTGCAATAACAGTATGTATAAATAATTTACTTGTACTCTCAGGTCTATTCCTTTATAATGCGGGTCCTTAGATGTCATTTTATCATGATTAGAAACATTTTTACACTTTAACATTTTTTTCCCCTCGAAAAATTTTGTGTACAGGCAGCACCCCATATTTTCACATGAAAAAATACAGTTATTTACTATGATTGATTCAAAGAAGTTTAACTAAAAACACTAATCTGTAGGTAAATTTACATTCGATTTTACTTTAGGGACAGATATTCATGTTGCATTTCTTTATTAGCTTTGGCAGATATGGAAACTTTCGGTTTTACGTCTACACAAATACACAGTGACAAGTGCACAACAGGAAGCACGCGACCTAGCACAGTCGATGCGAGTGTCTGACTGGCACTGGACACTGGCAGGCAAGCTGTGTTGCATTGCTAAGTCTGCGCATGGCCAGCTAGCGACAGCGATGTTGCCATGTTTCCGAACTAGGCGTAACCACGAAGTTTACACACGGAAACCAAAACCTTGTATTACATTTTTTTGTCAACGAAATCATATCTTCTTGCATTGTTTTTGAAAGAAACTGCTGAATGCTGCTATTTAAGCTATCGTTATAACAAAAATAAGCCCACACTGCATTCGTTATTGCAAACTTATTTTCCCACTCAGTATATGGGCAATTGACGATGCCGATAAAATTTATATTTATAGTGGACTTTTTGTTTTAATGCATACTCGTTGCATCAGACTTTCACTGTATATTTATGTCTTCTTTCACTATTAATGCTTTGATTTTGGAAATTGGAGATTTGACACTATTTGTTAAACTGCAGGTAGTACTGAGTTAAGTCATGCGGTTTATATGGATCCAAAAACTCCCATTTATTGTGTTTTCTTTACAGTGACATGTTTATTTCAATGTGATAATCGCTAATATAAGGGAAATTATATTAGAATGACATCCAGTAGACTTAGCTGTCCAAATAGTTGAGCATTATAGTACTTAGACAAATGTATGCTAGACATAACAAACTACGTAATAACCAATGTTTAAGTTACAAGATGTACTAATAAATAGTTTAAAAGAGTTGAAAAAAACTATCTAGTGACAACATTTTTTAGTTGGTGAACACACACATGTCAAACAACAGTTACGGGCCCTGGTGACAGTAAATGTATGTTGTACCACAATGTCGCAGTGTCACATACTTTATTGTTAATTAATAATATTTTCACCTTTTTATAGAAAATGTGTAATTATTGATATAAATTAACATTTTGATAACAAAGTCTTTAATTTTTTCTGCAACAAGCTTCTGAAAATGGTCTTCATGCTCGGTAAAGTGTGCCACTCAATATTTAAATATTTTTGGTGACAAAGGGATGTCAAGTATTCATTTCTAGTGTATCATTTTATTTGGGAGATGTCTGCCTATTGAACCTGACGCAAGATGGTCTGAAGGGCTGGAGTGCACTGCATCTCTTAGGTTTTTATTCTGGGCCAGTTAAGACACACAGGCTTGGGGTGCAGACCCTAGTGAGGTGGAGTCTGCAGGATCTGGTGCTTGACCTTGACTGATCCCTTGAATAAGGTAGGGCAGGTAGGTTGCTACATGATCCAAAATCTAGCTGTGCTAGACTAGGCTTTTAGCTGTTTGGTATTGACGGGGCCGCTGACTTACCTCTGACATGCCTTACGGGCATGGGCCGAGAACTTATCAGTGAAGGTTCAGGGTTCAGTCTCCTGACCATGCTGGCTGACGGCGGCATTCGCAGGGTGGTTCTGGCAGGTGGCTGGTTACATCGTGTCAGGTAGGTGTGTGGTGGCTGCAATCTGGCATCGTCAGCAGGTTCGATGCCCAGCACCAGGGGCAGGCTCAGGCGAAGGTACTTGACCACAGTGTGAGCAACTCCAGGCGTCTTCACCAAGGGGCCAAATAAATTAAGGGGGGAACTATGAGGTGAGGCCTCAACAGTTGACAGGTGGCATGAGCACTTTCGTGGGTGTTTAAGCAGCTGAAGGCTGGAGAAGGTTTGTTAAGCAGTGTGTGTTTCTCGGCGAGGACAGCAGCTGCCCTTCTGTCAATAATTGTCCTGTGGGTGAACTGCATTAACATGGGAAAGGTGCTACCAGTTCACGTCCGCAGTGGGGAGGCAGGCAATGATACCCCTAGCTAAGTGTAACCCAGAAGAGGTAGATCCCTCATTGTCAGGCCTGGCACTCCTTCTGACATGTCTATATGCAGTGATTGGAGTCGGTTAACTGACAAGGGTGATCTAGCCTCTTTGTCATGTGTCTTGCTAGTAGTCGTTGCTCTACTGTGTGTGTGCACCAGGTACCTTTGCTTACCTGGTCCACAGTATGGGTGGCCATCTAATGTCTTGTGTTTCGAGTGATGTACATCAAGTCCTTTTTAGGGGATGGGCCACAGTCCTACTGTAGATTTGGAAAATCAGTTCACAAACTGTGGTTCCCTGCCGCTCCTTTGCGGGGTGACACTTACTGGAAAGGACTATGTACAGTTCACTTCAGAAGGAACAGACATCAGTTAGATTGTAGACTTTTTTATTTCATCAAGAATGTAACATGGTGACCCATACTATCCTGCCTTGAATAAGTATATTGATTAACTTACGGAAGGTAAAATAAACAAAAGACAGGTAGTGAGGCGTGGCTTAAAGAGCCTGCCGGAAGAGCTAGAGCAACAAATTAGGTAGTCGTTAGTACAACTTGGGACCCTAACTGAAGCTGGGTTGTCTTGAAGGGACTTGCGGGAAAATTAGGTGGTGTGAGTTGATGGAAAGTGTTGATGTGAAGGAGGTGTAGGGGGTAATGTTGACTCTTTGGGACTGGAGTGCATGCTTGAAGAAGTCCAGCGTTGTTCTCTGGTGATAGCTTGACATGTACTCATGAGGCAGAGGAGAGAAGACAGAGCAGAGAGCCTTAGCACAACTGGTGCTGAGGCGAGCTGCTGATAACTGCAGTTTTGCGGCAGTACAGAACCTGTCGGGTGACTCTGGTAGGGTGGTTCCACCCTTCATGGGCAGTGTGCCACTGCCTCCGGTCTCTAAGGGAAGGATGGAAATTGGGTAGTTTTGTGTACGGGTGGTATCTGCTGCTCTCTTAGGCACAATTCTCTTGCATTTCTAACTGGTCTCCCTTCTCAAGGGATTCTGTTAGGTGGGGGCAGTTTATATTACTATCTTTCTTGAGGTGCATTCCACTCTCCGGGTGTCCACCATGTCTCGTGAGGTGAAATGCTGGCCTGGGTCGCGGCCAGTCGGGGTTCATATCTCTTCTGGGGCACGTGATGCCCATATGATGATACGGAGTTGGAGCAAAAAAATAGTGTAACTAGGGATCATGTATCAAACTAAATCTATTTCATCCAAAAAGTTCGTTGATTTAATGCTAGAGGTAATAAATATGGACCTTGTAACAGGGAAAAAAAAACTTTAAGTGCAGTTTGTGAATTTGCTAGTTAATTAGTTGGTTTCAATTTTAGAAGGGTATCAATTTCATGATGTAATCCTCAAGAACTGTGGGACCTCATAAAATCAATGGTCTACTATACTTCAGTTTTCAGTAGAAGAGTTAAGAAAACAGTTGTTTGTAGTGCCTTTAGTTGCTCATGGTATGGATGGCTTGTTGGGCAGGCAGAGTCATGGGTGGGGGAGAAGCAGAAGAAGTTGGAGGCAGAGGCGGGCAAGGGTGAGGTGAGCTCCATGGAGGACAAGATCAAGAAGCTGCAGAAGCACCAGGCCTTCCAGGCAGAGCTTGCTGCACACAAGGGCCGCATCGACCACATCAAGGACAAAGGTGAGTGCTTTCCTATCTTTTGTTTATTTCTTTTGGTGGTTATTGGACAGTGTCGACCTCAAAGTTTAAAAAGTAGTAGTATATATTTGAATTCATTGTGTTGTGTTTCTTGAATAGAGGTGTCTTTTTATCCAAGGCTGATACCTCAGTATGTTTACATGACTTCCTCTAAACATTTTGCTAGAACAGTTTTTCTGGTTGTCATTTGTGTTACTGTATGTAGTGAAACATATATACATCATCGTTTGTCAGGAGACTGACAGATTTGCATACTTGCAAACAACATTCCGTGCATGTGGACTTGACATAAACAAACCAAAAAATCTGACCTTGTTAAGTTTCATGTTGAACATACTTTCACAATGTCCTAATTGTCAACAAGGTAACACTATGAACATGTGAAACCAGTACTGCCAGCTGAGAAATATTTTCACGTTAAGATGGTAAAAATGAAGAAGGTAGCTGCCACCACTTAATTTTTGCAAATGGGTTTTACAGAAACCTATTCTGCTAAGATGACATTTGCAGAATTATTTGTGTTCAAGATAACGTGAAGCCCTGTCAGGCATATCTTTGGAAGGGTCGAGGGAGGGGGTAATGATAGTGCATAGCCCAGGGCGTGTCAGTCAAGTATGGCAAGGCTACAGGAGAGGAAAACTATTAATTTTATCTGCATGTGCAATTACGACATTATGACTAACTGATATCAAATGCAATCATCCTCAACAGTCCTGAGTGCTTATGTCTACAAACAAAACTGATGTTTAATTTTCACTCCATTAACTCCCAAGGCGCATTCTACTGCAACCACTGTATCATAATATAATTAAACGTAACACACAACAATTTGAGGGCTATTACAGGCCAAACAAATATACGTAACAATCACATATATATTTCCGCAGAAACTTGAGGGTTCAGGCTTTTGCTTTGTCGGGCCTATCTGCAACTTATAGTTGATTACAAAAATGGTAAGACATATAAGTCGAACCCTGGGACACTGATTCTATGAGATATTGCGCCCAGGCAAGAATAACACTTGTACCATCTAAAGGTGCAATGGAGGTCTTTCACTACATTTGAAATGGGAATTAAATATATGCCACACATTGGACACCTTGCGAGCAGGAAATTATTAGGGGAGGAACAATTTCAAATTTTGTGCTGACGCACTCTTGGTTCTCTTACTTTTTTTTTTTTTTTTTTTTTTTATTTTACTCGGAGCTGTGCACTTCACATTTGGCGTACAGTTGATGCAATTTTGCTTTTTCACAGGTTAGGGTCTTGGCACCTTTGGTACCACCTCTTTACTTTATTTTCTCAAGTGCCAATTCCCTCTGTTTGAACGTTTTAAACCCTTCAGCATTGATTTATGTTTAATGGAAGTGTCTGGTGGGTTGAGGTTTGGTTCACGTCAGGACTTAGTAGGGTTCTGCCTAATTGAAGCGTGCTGGGAGGGTAGAGGAGAATCAAACCCCAGGGTGAACCTAATGGGGCATGGTTCTCTCCCAGGAAGGACAACCCTGCTCACTGTGAGGTTGCCAAGATTCATGATGCCAGCTGCCCAAAGTTTAAATAAGATAATTAGGTTGCAATGTTGATGAATTGTGGATTATTAGCAGGTCGACGTACTTGGAATGGGATGTGGTGATTCTCCCTTGGATGTCCCTACTCTCGCGTCTCATCTACGATACTATCTCCCAAGGGGCGGATGGTTTTGTGGGTTTATGTGCAGGGACGTACGTGTGAGATGGTTAAGCAATCCTATGTTTCTGATTTGGGGGTGGAATCACAACGTTTATTACCTTCCCGGCTGCTGTGCGGACTGTGCACGTCTTTACAGATGAGTGGTCGTCGGTAGTGGGCGGAGTAGGCGACTTTGTTACCGGTGTGGACGATGGTGCACACAAATAGCAAATGTCGTCGCAGCATGGCCTCTGCCAACACATACCCAACATGGAATCAAGTTCGGACTCGTGAGTGGGGATTATCATAGGCGAAATGGGACGTGGTTCTGGTGTGGTGACCTCTGGTATAGGTTACGGGGTGCAATACCCTGAGCTGTGTCATCTGTCTGAGGGGGATTGGACTTAGCTAGCTTGTGTTGTAGCGCACGTCGGACCTTGCGACGCAGCCAACTAGGGCATCCACCTCCCTTCTTTTTCATCTAAATACTAATCCGCAATACTATTATACTCTTGTACAAATTACACTCAAATACATGAGGCTTTCAAATATAGCACAATATCCAATCTCACACCTTCCCTAGCCGTCAAGCAGTAGTCCTCGGCAAATGGTTTCTCAGCCACTCAGAGGTTTACCGATGAGAACAACAGGGTAGAGTTGGAGTGCGTCTGCAGGGAAGCGTGGATGTTCCAGACCCACCCAGATATCACTGTGTTTCCTTTCGAACTAGAGATCCTTGTCAGATACAGTGATGCTGGTGAGTTCGGTCCACTCGCCCTTGACCTGCAGAGGAAACTTTTAGTGGCACAATATCCAATCTCATGCCTTCCTTTGCTGTCAAGCAGTAGTCCTCAGCGAATGGTTTCTCAGCCACTCAGAGGTCCTACCAATGAGAAAAATGGGCTAGAGTTGGAATGCGTCTGCAGGGAAGCGTGGGTGTTCCAGACCCGCCCAGATATCAGTGTGTGTCCTTTCGGACTAGAGATCCTTGTCGGACCCAGTGACACTAGTGAGTTCGGTCCATTCGCACTTATCCCGCAGAGAAACCATTGATGTTAATTTGAGCCAAAAATTTGTTTTAAATAAAATAATTTAAAAAAATCGTATTTTTACATAAAGGAGAGAATCAAAGTAAAATGAACAAAGTTACAAAAATTTCAATTTTGGCATAGCGTTTATTGATTTTTTAAGAAAGCAATGGGGAAGACAGATTCTTTTAAATAATCTAAGTACTGTAGTTGTTTAATACGTAAAAATGATGCTGTACTTGTATTTCGTAATTGTTAAGGTTGTCAATAAAATATTAACAATCTAATAAAATAATTCTCAATTCACTTTACATTAATAAAACATAATGATAGTAATAATTTTAGTTACCAAAAAGCCTTGTTTTTGAACTTCTAAATATGCAACTGCCATAGAAGAGTAGATTCTCTACAAAAATGAAGTGAGGTCAGTCATTGAGAGTTCTTGTTTCAGTTGTCATAGAGGAGAGAGGGGCTATTATCTCACAATACCCCTGTCAAAATCGATTAATCAAATATATTAAAAGTTTTCCATATTCAAGGCGGAGTAAATGCTTAAGCCATAATGATTTAAATTCTTAGTTTCAAATTTTGTCGTACTGCACTGTGGTAGCATATTATAGGGTCATTTGATTCAAAGGCATGATATGATTTCCACCTTATTTTCTGTTTCACCTGAGGTAATGGCTACCTGTGTAAATTCTATTCTTCAGCATCGTGTGTTTGTGTAGGAGGTGAAAACTCATCTTCTACTGTTGATTTGGTGGTGCACCCAACCCCACCGTACTTTATCACTCTGAAAGTATGGCTTAAAGGTTGTAGGAAAGGGTAAGGAAAGTTGCAGCCAAATATTTACATCATCAGTTATGTGTCAGAAAACAGGTTATACGTTTTCATCATGTTCCACTGCGAGATTTTTCCAATGTGTCAGTGTGTGTTATAAGAATTCTAAGGTCGGACGGAAGTTTGTAATGGAAAATAATGGCATTACAACTGTTTGGACAGGGAAGAGGAGTTTGTGCCTCCATTGCAAGCTAAAACACAAAGATGAATTATTTTTTCACTGCTACACACACACACAACTGTAAGTAAATGAAAATTATTACATTTATGTTTGAGAGAGGTTATTCATTTATAAATTTAAACTTCGTAGTGGTTTGGCTATCAACGTAAAATTTAGCAGTTAGTCTGCCCATGCAGTTTCCTAATAGATTATTAGATATTGATGCATGACGTCCTATGGGCAATGGAGGTACATCATGGCCCAAGTGTTTTTGGTGGGTGTGAGGGCAGGGACACCTGGGGTGAGATTGAATTTCTAGTCGCTGCGTGGAACTGGAGTCCGGCCAGTGTACAGGGCTTGCAGTGTGTCTTTCTGACAGGGCACAAAATCTGGGACAGCTAGTATGACCTTATGTTTAGGCAGGACCACTCTCACGGGGTTACCTGGGCGACGGGCGACTGGCGATAGCTGTTGAACCTGTGGGAGGTTGGACAGAGGAGTGCTAGGGCTTCCTCTGGAGCTAGGTGTGCAGGCGGGCAGATGTTCATGGGTGCTGACTGTTGCCAGGATAGGTTCAGTGATCGGGATCCCCCAGAACCACGAGTTAGCTATTCCATATGAAGTATTTTGACCACTCAGGTATGCTATGAATACAGGGTGAGTTTCTCCATCAAGTTTGATGGGTGGTGTGAAGAGTTCAAATACTAGTGTGGGTGATGCTGGTCTCTCTATGCTGCAAATGGCGTGCACTCTCTCCCTGGGACTGAGGTTCGCAAATTCGGTGGGGAGGTAGCTAAGCTCCGTCTGTACTTAGAGGTAGTATAAGCTCTTTTTATCCTCTTACGGATACCACTTCAATGGGAGAAGGGCATGAGGAAAGAATTACACAAACACCAGGCTCGTGGAGGTGGAGCAGGTAACGCTGGTCCTACCCAGGTGTACTTCCATGTACTGCAACTGCCAGGCCAAAGTCATCCCCTCTCTCAGTATCCGGTGCCAGGATCATGGTGGACACTGAGTGTCATGTTGTACTCTGACTGACAGTCCTGATTCGTGGGTGAGTTCTCCTGAAGGATCAGTCTCTCAGACACGAGGAAGTACCCTTTCTGGCACCAGAAGTGCAGTGGAAAGAGCAAACCCCAGATCGACAGTCCAATCCCACAGGGATGAGTACCTAGTGTCTGGGTTCTACCATTCAGTACACCGAGGTGCACAGAAAGGGTAGCTGTCCAAGATAGGTGTGGGTGTCTACTGTTGAGTTTGGTGGTCAGAATAAAATCTTCGGTGACCTGCTGTCCCTCCGATAAGACTGATGTCTACTAGGTGGATATCTAGTGCTATGGGAAAGATACTCTTAAGTGGAAAATAAACAAGGTGGTTTTGCACTACCTCCTATCAACGAGAGCTTAACGGATGCTCGCTATGTTAGACAGGTGAAGGCGACCTGTTTCTAGGCTAACGGGGTGGATAGGAAAAACGCTTAGAAAATAACTTAATTTTAACCCTAACGTACGGTGTTGCCCTGAAGGAGCCGGAAAGTGTCCAAATGTGTGACGACTTAAACTGGCGATGGTCTTCGCAGAAAAGAGGGGTTTTCTAGACTTGGACTTCGACACCAGGAGCGCAGTGAAGACCAAGTATAGCTGATGGTTCCTTTGGCACCAGGAGCATGGTGAAGGAACAGGACAGACTTGTAGTCCAAGGACCGGGCTCCAGTATTTATACTCTTCCTGGCTCGCCCTTGATCTTGGTGGAGGGGGTGACAATGTTAGATCCTCTAGGTGTGTGATGTCACCGACCAGCTCAGGATCCAACTGCTGCATGTCTCTGCGATCATACTAGTAGTGCCATCCGGCGGTGCGCTATAGTACTCAGTGACCTGGATGCATAATCTCAGTTCCTCGGCCCGTGAACAGTAGAATTCTTTGGGTCTTTTACCGTGGATAAACAATACAAGTTACGATGTCTTGAAGGTTGTACTGCCAATCAAACTCCATTGAAACATGCGGCTGAATGGTGCGCACTGATGAAAAGAAGTTGATATAATATAAGTATAAAAGACGTCATGTGTCAATATAAACTTCCAAAATATCTTGTATATGTTTTATAGATTTCTATGTGTGCTATGTGTAAATGTTCCTCTTTATGTTAAGAATTGTAATTTATATTACTACAGTTGAGATTTCACACCACACGTGTTATGACGGGATGGGCGCTTGATAGATGTGGCATCAGGGTTGGTACTGCTCGCCTATAGGTTGACACGAAGCGGCCAGCTGAATGACTTAGATGTGTAGAGGTTTACGGCACAAAACAAAAAAAAAACTTGTTTGTACGTAAACTGAGGTTATGAATTGTTTTAATGTATTTTATATCAGGAAAATAAATTGAACCAGTAACAAAACTGAGGGGAGTTAATTCCAGTGGATTGGTTACCGGGAAGTAAATTCCAACAGATTGGTTATAAAAAAGTTTGGTAATGTGCAGAAGAAAAAATGCTTGTTATATAGAGGTCCTATAAAATAATAAAGTTTTGGCCGGATAATGTTATTTGTTTGTAAAAAACGCAACCACGTGGAAAATGTGTTGCCCTTCTTTGTGTGTGTGTGTGCGCGCACGCGCGCCTGCATGCCTGTGTGTGTGCGTGCATGTGTGTGTGTGTCAAGTACTACACTGTGAGTACTTGAATTCTTGTCTTTTTATATGTTTTTCATTATAAAGGTATTTGTAAGTTTGGGATTTTTACTGTGTGTTCCATTTTCTACAGATTATTCTGAATTTTATACAAATATCACTAAAATAGCATTTTGAGAGAAATTGAGTAAAATCCATGTTTATTGTTGGAATTTTCACAAAATGGCATCTGTCGTTATTTACAAATTTTTCCTGCCCCTAATAATGAAGCAGCATATAACATTATAAACATATGTTGGAGCGCAGTCTGAGTTAATATGGATGCATGCCAAGACCCCTCCCCGCTTTATCACTCGTGACCGAGATCTGTTGCTTCACATATATTATATTTCACTTACTGGCGTTCCTCTCTGGTATCTCAATGTCCCATCTATCTACTCGTGGAGGTGCAGATATTGAAGCAAAGCTAGTAGAAGCACTGGTAAATGTGAATGCAGTTGCAGTACTTACAGTCTTAGTGGATGGTAGTTGCCTTGGGAACATAAGTTGGCGTTCAGTGGCGGCAGGAATAATAAAGTACAGAAATACTGGGAAAAACATCAGTGAATATGATAGACATAAAGCAGACATGACAAGTTATACCTTGTTGCGTTGTTGACTTTCCACAAAACCAGTAGTAAAATTCCATCCAAGAAGTATAAATTATCTTTGCTAACACACACATTGTCTTTGTTATCTGTTTGTTATTTTGGTACTGCATTGAACAAAAAGTATATTCATCACTATCTACATGTTTCCTAACAAGAAATTTATTTATGATTAATAATCTTTCGTTATTGTTTTCATATAATTTTTTATGTAATATTAATTTTTATTTTTTTCAGTACTATCTACAGCAATATGTTGATGGTTTAGAAAGTGTTTTTGAATATGTTTTTGTAGTTGGTATTATAACAAATGATGTATTTTTATTGTTTTTTCATTAACTGATAATGGTCCAGCTGGCATACTTTTCAGTAAAATAAATCTGATTATTGTATCATGCACAAAGTTTAAAAGTGCTGAAAGAGTGTGTGTGGTGTTGACAGGAGAGAAGCTGATGGGGAAGCGACACAAGGCATCACGGGAGATAAAGTCGCAGCTGGACCAGCTGCTGAACTCATGGCGCCAACTGTTGCAGGAGTCGAACAACCATGGCCGGGGACTTGAAGAAGCACAGGACATCTTGGAGTTCAACAACCAGGTCGAGAAGATAGAGGCCTGGATCAGGGACAAGGTAATGTCTTCCAATATTATTCCACACAAGTCATGCATATCTTTTTATTTTTCACTAATGTGGTATTGGGGGTCGCACTGGGTCATCTGAAATCAGGAAAATTGTAGTATTTTTTAGTTGATTTTTCGATGTTGTCATACTATGACGCATGTTGCTTCCTACGCATTGGGCATGCGCACACTACTTGTCAACTTCACCCCATCATCGAGTCAATAAACTCATATGGCAAGTCACACGCCAGGAGACAATAAATCCCTTGCCTACAGAAATACTCCCAGTCTAGTGAGTCATTATAGACACGTGGTGATTCAATTGAAATTGTACTGTTCACTCAAAAGTTTCCATGTGGTTGCCTTTTCCCTCCTGAGAAATTGTATTATCCAACGAGCCACCGACAAGCCATATCCAGAGAAGCTAGTTTGAAGGGATGCTGCAGGAGGGCAGCACCCTACACACAAGGTCGTCACTGTCGTGAGATCTTTGTGTAGAGGCGATAGATATGTCAACAGCCTCCGGTCAAGGAGATAAGAAATGAGTGGTGCGGACCACAACCATAATTTAAACTACCCCTGTGAGGCGAGGCTAGCAAACCCTGCACCTCTCTGACAGCCTACAAGCCAGAATTTTTCATATATAATGAGGTACCAAACCGCAGCTCAAGACAGTCGTCGGGCCTTCCAGCTTGCATAAGGCTGAGGGCACCAGCAGGGAAAGTTGCTGTCACCCTGACCTCACTGTCTGCACAAGACTGAGTAGATCTAATCCAGGGTAGTTTATGATCAGTAGGCCTTATGCACCAAAGTCATACGTCGCACTAGTCTCTCACGACGGTCTCCAGCGATGCCTGCCGACGCCGTCCACAGCAGAGAATGCCATTATCACATCAGCCAGAGGTATGTAGACATCTCACCTGTTTCCTACCTGCCTAATTGATATTTGTAAACTCCGCGGTAGCAGATCGTGCCGACTTCCCTTCAGAAGTCCCCCCCCCCTTCACTTCTTTCATTAGCAGAATTTACGAAAATTAAAATCATTGCACTTTCTTTTATTAAAGCAGGTTTGCTTCAATTAGTTTAATTTTTATTAATGTAAAGAGCTACGCATACCCCATTGAATTTAAATCTTATGAAATTTCAATTGTAATTTGAATCCTTTTTATTTAAAACTACCTAGAAGTCACTTGTGCTAGTATAATTTTGTAATTGGTACATTTTTACTTAAGCAACAACCTTCTGACAGGAGTTGATGACTTGAACATATTTGGTTATTGTCATCTTGAACAAAGCTAGGATAGTACTCCTTAGTCTGCACAAGACTCTGGGATTACACCAAATATTGTCCGAAGCGCCTGCCCCTCCAGTGGAATTCACCCTCACCAATCTAACAGCACTCATTAAATCAGTGCTAGTCTGCATTAAAGACCGGACTCAGAAGGGCTTGAGTATCTCCGGGATACATTGAGAGTGTGCACTTTAACATTGTTTCACGAGCCACAGAACCAAAGTATTCCAATTGCTAGGTTCTCTCGAAACTGCTCGTTCTTTGACACTCTTGACCTGAACAAGTTCGAAATAGTATTCCCTTCATCTGAACAAGACCAGGAATACTTATGAAACGAACTGTGTCGATTGACCTATGACTGGATACAAACCTGGGGCTCCAGACCTTGTATCTACTCATTACTTCAGTCCCAGTCAGCATTAAAGACCCGACTTAGAAGGGCTTAAGTGTACGTATGGTGTTCAGGGATATGCTCCTGTGTATATTTTCCTATTGTGAGATGCCATTTATTGCAAAATGAAAAGTTAGTCAGTTACGCCGATTAGCCGGTCGGGTATTACAAAGAGAGCTAGATGCTATAAATATTTCTGTTAACCCTCCAGACAACAGTGACGTGGTAGAAAGTACCAGGACACCAAATAAACCAGCGGTGATACCGGTACTTGGTTTAATTACTTCCACTGGGTGCAGTCTCTCGTTACAAGACTGGGTATCCAGAAGTACATGCTAGGGAGTCACAAGCACCGGCTCTACTTTCGTGCAGTCTCAGTTGTACCCTCAACTTCCCATGCCTTACACCTGGAAGGGAGGTAGACAGAGAAGATTGTAGTGGGCAGCTGCTGGTTTCGAAACTAGGCCACTTTGTGACTGTCAGATGTTGCACTTTGCACTTCCATTACGGAGCTTCACTCCTCATCACTGCAGACACAGTTATTTTCACCTTTAATTAAACTTGAAGGCTCTCCTCATCCCATACTAGAACCTTTTATAAGGGGTGAAGAGCCTCCCATTAGTATCGCCAACCCCTGGTTGTGCAGTCCCAACCCCCCATCAACAGTGTCTGCAGCACCACATAGAACCAGAGAACGTCACCATCCAAGAGTCACCAAGGCAACCACCAACCCACCCCATGGCAGGATAATAAGAGTCTTCAGCCGGCAAAGGCACCACTACCTAAGAGGACCCACCAACTTCCAGGTAAATGTGTAACCAAGGGACAGCAGCAGACTTGTAGGGTTGTGTTATTGGCTTTGGATTTTGTGCCCATGAGACAGACCACACGACCTGTACTCTACATGGGCCATCTGCCAGTCCAACATTAAGGTGTACAACTTCATGATTCTTGGTGTCACTTAACAAAACTGTCAAAGTGACCAAGACCTCTCTATTCTCATTTAAATGTTGTGTGACGAAGGTCACAATTACTTTTAACCCAAAGGTCTTAGATCATTATTTGATGCATCCAGTCCCTCCAAGTAATTGTTTCAATTATTCATCCCCCATGGGCATGCATCAAGTGATAATTCATTTTAGTTTGATGTGACACTCTGTGGCAGCTATAAGTATGTCGGCAGCTGTAGGTATGTCACAATGTCAAGTGCTTTTGGTGGGTGCTAGTTCAGAGACCCTGGGTGGAAAATTGGACTCTTAGTTAGTCCTGTTGAGGGACTGAAGCATGTCCAGAATATAAAACTGGCTGTGTTGCCTTTCTGCAGCACAAAGTCTGATTTGGCGAGTTCAATTTTGCATTTCGGAGTTATGCCTCTTACTGGCATACATGGGCAATGCTTGACCGGTTGAACTTGCAGGGTGTCTGTCTGTGCTACTCTGGCGTGGAACTTCAGTTTCTGGTTTGCTATCATACAGGGGCTCGTTGGTGCTGGGTGTGGTCGCAGATGTAGACTGAAGGATTAGTGTTCTCCTAAACCACAAATTTTCTAGGCCAAGTATTCTGTCCTGCCCGCAGAAGTAGACGGCGAGTACTTGGTGTGTGTAGTCGGCAACCTGGGTGGGTGGCTCGAAAAGGTGTAGTTCGTAGTCGGGCATGGTCGGCCTCGGCAAAGGGCTGCCGCTTGCTCCCGGGGATTGAGGTGTTAGAGTCTTGTTGGAGATTGGACTAGGCTTCGGCTAGTATTTAGAGAGCGTCTCAGCCTTTTTTACACTCTTACGGTTACTACTGGAGTAGCAGTATTGCATGAGGCTTGAGAAAGATAACACTACTACTGTTGTACCTCATGGAATTGGAGGAGGTGACACTTTGGTCCTACTCAGGTGTCGAAGTACCACCTCCGCCACCCGGTGCAGGATCCCTAGCCCCCGTATCCTGCATCAGAAGCACGGTGGATACGGAGAATCAGGTCACACTGACTAACAATCTCAATGCGTGGGTGAGCCTCTCCTGAGCACCAGTCTTCCCGACTCAGGGAATGCCTGCTCCTGCACCAGAAGGGCGGTGGAGAGAGCAAGCACCAAGCCGACAAGCTGACCCCAAGTGAGTGAGTACCTAATGTCAGGAATCTAACATTCTGGCACTGTGGTGCGCAGAAAGCGTGGCTGTTCAAGATGCGTATGTGTACTCTACTAACATGTGTAGCGGTTTTAGCAAAATCTTGCAGTCACATGCTGTCCCTCTGATGGGACTTATCTTTACAGGAAAAGATGCTGTTGCTATTGGAAGGTTACCCTTAAGTGGATAAAACTTTGTTTATTCCAATGACGGAAATAAACAATGGTGGTGTAGCACTCCCTCCTACCAGTTAGAGCTGACAGAAGCTTAAACCTATGTTAGACAGGTAAAGGTGACCTTTTGCTAAGCTAACAAGGGTTAGGTAGACGAATGTTATTAAAACAACTTAAACTGGACTACTCTACTATGTTTCCCTGAAGGGGCCGGCAGTGTCTAGTGTTTGATGGCGTAGACAATGACTGGTAGAGCGATGGCTGTCTTTGGCACCAGGAGTGCGGTGAAGATGAAGGTAGAGGAGTGTTCTTCACCAAGAGCGCGGTGAAGACCAGGAGAGGAGTTGATGGTTCCGTTGGGACTTTCGGCACTAAAGAGTGCGGTGAAGGCCCGGGATAGACTGGTGTTACAAGGTGCTTGCTTCAGTATTTATACTCTGGCTGGTGCACCCTTACTTAAGGAAGAGAGGGGATAGATGTCACACAGACCTTCTTGGTGTGTGACGTCAGTGGCTGGCCCTGTATTGCACCTGAACCTACCCTTACCTATGCTATTTTCCAAGCAAGGAGTGAAAGGAAGGGTAAAGCGGCTACAGCCCAACACCTGAAAGCCAACCAAACCCAATCTTAGTCGCCAACCCGACTTACAAGATGGCTTAGAATCAAATCCCAGCAAGTCATCAGTATTCCATGTTGAAAGGGAATAAACTCTATTCTGCCATCTGACCCACAACTGAACAGGCTTCATTCTGATTTATGAAAAGTTTATGGAATTTGTTGTTTATGAATGGTTAAGGCTGATAACGCATGGCATGCAGCATGTTTTTTCATGGGATTTTTAAAGGCATGCTTGACACATGTACAGTGCAGGCCAAAAAATTATACCCTTGCAACACTTAAACTCCTAAATGAAAATGGGGCCAAACAGGTTAAATATATACCTGTGATGAATTTATTCAAAAAAGATTGCCTCATTTTGTACCCAAGGTCTCTTATTGAACTTACTGAACAAGGTGAGACAGTATTTCTCGTAATGTTATGGTTAATGTGTTGTGAATAAATGTGAGGTAAACTTAAATTTTTAATAGTGATGATTTACATGATTAGCAAGTGTTTCAGCGTACCTGTAAAATTTCGTTTATACACTTGACTATGCAATATTTTAAATAATTTGTTGCTATTAGTGTTCCCTTATAAAAAATTAATGGATTCATATAAGATAGTAAATTGTCCTCTCAAACATTACACATTTTCTTGTATATTAATTTAGTTATGCTTTTCTGTTTTACATAAATTTCTTAGGAACTCGGGTTTGATGTTTGGTTTGTCTAGTGTCTGCACCAATTTATGGTCACCTTTTCATCACCACCTGGGAGAACAGTAGTGAACTGTGTGAGTGACTGTGCACCTGTGTGTCGATGTTTCTGTTATCTGTGTGTGCACATCCTGTTATTGTTTTCTCTGGTTTATGGCTGATGTGTTTTTTTTTTGTGTACATATTAATAGGCAAATTCATGATTTAAGCAGCATCCTTTTTTTTTTTTGCTCGATGTGTAAGTGCTTTATTCTGTTCTTCACATAAATTCCATTCCGTTCACAGGAAGGCTTCCACATCTTTATTCCATTTAATTTTTCCCTTCTCAGAGTTTACTATTCAGGTTTATATTGAGAAAACACTCTCGACATTTGCATTTTGTGCAGGAATAGCAAAAAATATTTCACCATTTTAAGTAGTTGGGAATAACAGTCTGGATCCTTGCAGTCACTGAAATACCAAACCCCGTTTATCATTATCTATATTTTTCTGTTATGTATAATTTACCAGCAAACGGCATATTAAAATAACCAGCAAATTTTTTCCTTAATTTTTTTGTATGCTTCTGTGTACACTAATTAATAACAAATGTAACTATTTCCAGCCATCAATGTTCATACGTGCTGAATGTAGCTTTTATTTAGTGTCCATGTGTTAAAGTATTGTTACTTGCAGTAATTATTTATTACTCTAAGTAATGTTAAATGTTGTGTAAGTAATGTTAAGTGCATGTTTTATCAGAATTCATGTTCCATTTTTGTTAGAAACAAATTTATTTCTCATCTCTTAAATAACAATTAAGATGTGATGATGATAATGGAAAGTGGAGGGAAATCGACTGCTAGGCTAGTGGTGGCAGTGTCACGAACACAAGTTACTAGGTTGGATACTTTGGTGAGAAACATACAAAATAATTGGGCAAAACATTTTAACGTGCAGATGTAGGATCGAGAAGTAAGATGGCTGGGGATCAGCTTCTTCAAGTTGCAAGTGATGGTACACATGCAGTTCTGCAGGTATAAGCTGCTCATGGTAAAATTAGCGCTTTTGAAAGCCCTGCTTAAGATCTACCTGTATACGCATTGGGTGTTCATCCACCTTATGTAAAATTAACATTGTTATGGGCCTCATCACTTTATTCATACGTTAGTCAAGTGCAACTGAAAAATTATTAGAAAAGTAAATATTGCAAATATACTCATTTTTGCACTTTGACGTATAAAAAAAATAATTTAAGCTATTGCAAAAGGTTTCTTAGCACTTTTTATTCAACGTTAAGATATAGAACTACTTTCTCATTTCCAACTTTACTGGGCGCATGTCACTGAGTGAGCCCGTTAAAATATGTGCCACGCAGGAGCAGTGACATTTTTCTAAGGTTCATTTAAAAAATGCTCACTTTATTGTGAAAAGCCTTCAGTGTGCTGTTAGCAATGAAATATAATTCTGCAAGAAATGCAAATATTTATATAGTTTTACATGTGAAGTATGTAGGCATACTGTGAAGTATGTGAAAATGCAAGGGATTTATCGTACATTGAAATGTGGAGGCTGCCTTAATATTTATAGTGAAATGTTTGGTTTGTTTCCTTGTCTTGATTGTGTAAAATTGTTTGTAGGTGGTAAAGCCCTCAACACTCTTGATGTTATAATAAAATTTGAAGTCTTTTTTTGATTACTGTGCTGTTACTGACTTCTCTTACAAGTTAGTGTTGTGACCAACTATGGCTTGTTTTGTTTCTGCTGTGTGTCCATTCACTCTATATCTGAGAGAGTCATCTGTGATGGCAAATGAATTCTGGGCTGCATTGACTGCTCTGCAGCCGGTGGGTCTGACACAACTGGGATTCTTGTTTTTAGGATACCAGTACTCGGGCAGTGTAGGTTTTATGTAGTCCATTTCATATAAATGGTCTCAAATGTTATAGTTCTGGGAAAGTAGTGCCAATGGCATCTGGTTGGCTATGTATCCTTCCGCCACAGCTGAACTGTCATTGAAGGTGACTGTTTGCAAACAACAAACACCATGTGACTGCCAGTATTTGTAAACAAACAACATATGATTGCCTGTTTTTGTAAACAAACTTGCACTTGTCTCCTCCCAAATGACTTAGAAGCTGTGAAGGGCTGTTTGCAGGTTGGAAACAATCCCATTTTTTTTTAGTTTATAAATATTTTACGTAAATGATTAACAGCCCACGTAATAAGTTGATAATTTTTTATCTTGCAAGAAATTTGTAACCAGAATGCACAAAAATGAAATTGTATTTTGACTGTCAAATGAATAAGATATTTTACTGTTTTTTAAATAAACTCTAAATATATCAATGACAACTAATCTAGTCACACTTACCTGAGGAAAGTTCTTGTAAACATAAAAATTTTGCATGGTTTCCACAAACACCAAATACCAAGATCCCCCCCCAGGAATGCACAAATACCTAAATACTGCCCCTCTACCTCCACACCTTCTTTTCAAAGACAGTATACATTATTACATACAGGCTATGCCTACTATTGCATTAAAAGTACATAATTCAGCTTTGTGGTATGATATGACAACAAACTCTGTACAGCCTGATACTTTTATGGTGGTTATAATTCTCAGGATGTTAAAGTATGTAGGTAGCCAAAATAACATGCAAGCAAATGTTACTTAATTTCAGTAATTTTAATAACTCTCATTTAGTAACTCAAATGTTAAGTATTGCAGGTCTACATACAAAATACTTTAATAACTTTCCTCAAATACCTACGTGTTCAGATTGTCATGATGTGAATAAAAACTTATTTCTTACTAACTCAGTGTTGATATTTACACTGAAGTTCAGTCACACAACCTCCCTCCTCAAAATTGTTAATACAGTCCCTAGACTTGTTCACGGGCACCTAATGAAAAACTGTATTTCAGTTCAGAGATGTTACAAAGCGCTCTAGAGAAGCAGATGTGACCTACAGCAACAATATATCAAATTGATGACCATCTTCATTCTACCAAGGCAGTGTGGCCAGGCGGCGCAGGGGGTTTGACCACCCAGTTCTGCATTTGCCCAGGGAAGTAGGCTAGTGCAGGTTATATTGGCACTCGGTTAGAGACAACACTTTCTCACCTATTCTTTTCATACATACAGCACTGGTATCTGGTAGATTGTTTGCAAAATGATGGGATGTCAGCCGGGGGGGGGGGTAAAATGTTATGGGTATGACATTCATTAATTTACTATAATATGGTATGACATTCATTAATTTACTATAATATTAAATTTTGTATACAATTATTTGACTACTATGAAATATTACTTCAGGTACTTTCTTTTGTACATATAATAATTAAGGTACCTTATAATGAAGAGTTGTCAAATGTCTATCTTGTGGTAGAGATTTGAAGTTACATATATACATACCATAAAATGAAAAGTAATTAAAGTAAAGTACATTTATTGAAATTATGCTATAAATGCCAAGCCATTAAAGCATTCTGAAAATACTTGTATTCGTGTTAAGAACTTCATTTAATTTGGAAAAAAACTTGTTTAGCCAGTGCACATGTACTAGACTGTTGTTTAATTCATAGATATCAAAGATTAAATTGGTATGATTTTATTAAAATAATGTTACCAAAATAGTATTGGAGAACAAAACAAGATATTATTTAATGAAGAAGAATTCATTTATCCCTTTTGTGGCAAACAAAGTTATCATTATTGTTGGTCTAAAACTTTGCTGAAGTTATTTCTAACAGCTTTGGAGTAGTGGAATGTTTCTATTTCATAGGTTTGTAAATTAATTTCGATATTGCAGCTTAGTAAATTTTGTATGCTTTTTCTTGTTAAAATGTAATATTTTTTAGCATGTTTGAACTGATGTAATTATGTAGGGAATTGAATTTTATGGGAATATTATTAAACTGTCTTGAACATATTAACATAATACCATAGTTATTTTGGAAATGTATTTTGCAGGTTTGTTATTGTAATGCTTTGTGATGGTGGCACTATATTGTGTGTGATACACTGTATTTGTGTGGCTGCAGGAGATGATGGTCCAGGCTGGGGACACTGGGAAGGACTATGAGCATTGTCTCGCACTGCAGCGCAAATTGGATGATTTTGACTCAGACATGCGGGTGGATGACTCACGGATAAAATCCATCAACCAGTTGGCTGACAAGCTGATCCGTCAGGGCCGTAGTGACACCCGCTCCGTGCAGCAGCGCCGAGATGAGCTCAACAAGAAGTTAGTTCCCTATTTTTCATACTGTAGCCATTCATGAAGTCATTTTTTTTTTTCATCTGATAGCTTTGTTTGTGAAGGTCATTGTCTGTTGTCCACGTACAATTGCATAAAATACGGGCTAAACATCTCAAACTGTTAATGTGTAGTTCTGTCTAATTTTTTTCTCGTGTAATGCATAATAGTGGTTAAATGATTTAGAGTTTAGTGGCTTTCTACCATGTTTTTTAGATACAAAAACAAAGAACTGCTGAGAAAAAAAAACATATGTACTTAAAATTTCTATTCCTTTTATACATAGGGCACCAACTAGGCAGCAAATAGGAAGCAAATTTTCCACTGTGCAGCGTGCATCCATGTGTTTCAAGCGATATTATTTCATTGTTGGGAAGTCTGTAGGAGATTAAATTGCAGTTCTGTATCCAGGTTTTTAAATCACAAAATGCAATTGTACACTACGTTTGTCTGCAAAATACTCCAAAATGTTTTTTATTTGCACAAAACCTGGAAAATTGTATTCCCAAGCTGTCCAAAGTGTGCTATTTTTTTGAGGGTTAGGAAGGGTGGGGGCATTCATTTGTACATTTAAGGGCTGGTTTCACCAACAAAGATTAACTTTTCAGAATGTCGTGATGATTTTATCCAGATGAGAGGTTTAACTTTGATTTTTATCTCAATAATGTTGAGTGTGTTTCAACCACGTACTATCGGTCGTCAAGAATATCTCATTAAAATTATCTCGATATTCTGACATAATCGTGATGTTCTACTTCATTGGCTCAGGCAACAGAAAATTTTTGGTATTTTACGTTTAATTAAGTGAATATTTTTAGTAGTCGTGGTGGCAATTTCAGGGTGGGGGGGGGGGGGGGGACAAACATGTATTGCAAAGAAAAAATCAAATGTTAGAGATAATAATGGAAAGTATCAGCAATGATCTAAAATACGTGGAAAATTGCATTTTTCCAACTGTTGTATCAGTACAATATGTAATATTATTGATGGTTTAAATTTGCAATAAATGCCATACAGTGAAAATTAAACCACTGAAAATACAGGATTAAATATATGTTTCATAAGTTACTGTTATTTTTGTAGTCAAATTATAGTTTGTTGGGTAGCTCATAAATTTGATTATTTTTTAAAGTTTTGAACGTTTATGTGTTTTACATCCAGGCCTCAATTCATAGCTTCAAATTGATTGCTTTATTGTTTATCGAATCATATGCAGCGAATAAACTTAAACTGCAAAATTATGGCAATATTAAATATATATTAAAATTTAATAAAAGTGTTGTATATAGAAAACATATAACACTGCAATTACTGTTTCCCAAACTAGTTTCTATGCATCAACATTTTCCTGAATACTCTTCCATTAATTTTCCTATCATTTCCAGACTATGTGTTTATCACTGTTTAATCTTATGCTAATAATCTACAAATAATAATTCTCTATCACTTTCCAAATTATTTTGCGAGTAGTCTAATGTATTTGTTTATATTTTACAGTTGAATCCCAATAATGAGACTTATTCACCAAAATCGGCAGTTAAAATATTTTATAAGGTGTGTGGTGAAACATGAAATACAGTTAATCGAGATAATTTTGCATTTAATCTCGGTAAACTATTGTTATCTCGCATGGTGAAACCGGCCCTAACTGGTTTATTTGAAACATTCTGCAACACAGTTCATTTGCCAGTTAGGGGAGCATCTTAAAGAATTTACTCTCTGCCATATTTGGCCCACAATATTTTAATGTAAAATTATAAAAATTTTTAATTAAATGAAAGAATTTAAGAAAAGGAGTGTCTCGTGTCAGTCGCCTAACATCTTGCTCCAGTCATGAGGCATGGTTCTGTTACCAGGGAAGGAGTTTGTGATGATGACTAAATACTGCTCTTAGTTGTTCATTAGGCCAATGACTGCTACTGTTGAGTAGAGCAAAACATTTGTTGTAGTAGATAGGTAATATGCGCCAGCTGACTTCTTAATTAAAATTTAACCTTTTTTTGTCAATAAAATATTTTTGTTTTGTTCAATTTTATTATGGCAAGTGCAAGTGATAATGTTAGAACATGAATCATTTTTTTTTTTTTTACTGTTCCAAATGAATCTAAATGGAATTTGTCTTTTAATAATTTTAATTAATACAAATTACAATGAAAACATTGAAAAATATCAAACAACAAATATTATTTACGACAACCTGAAGAGAACAAGCACACTTATACATCTCACACTTATTGTTTCTTTAAACCGCAGTAACTTTCTGAAAACTTTTAAAACATCAACATATACATAGTTGCATTTTACATAAATTTTCTTTCAGTGCAGCTATTTCTTTATTTATCTTACTATCACTGTTCACTCTGTGTGATAGTGTTTTATGCGAGTGTCTTTTCGTGCCCACTCAATTTCTCATCAGAGTATTTGCATTCTGTTCAGTTTATCAAACACGTAGAAGCCTTCACTTTCAAATTCATGTACACGATCAGAAAGTTTGTTTTTGTCATTAACTATTTTTTTAGTGTTAGCAGTCAACAAAAGTTATTACCCTCATATATCGTTATCAAGAACCTAACCATAAAACTGTCCTAATGCTGGATGTACAAAGCACAAAAGATGAGTACCGTATTTCGGTGTGAATAGGCCATACATTTTTACAAAGAAAATGACTATAAAAATTCAGGTGCAGCTTATTTACGAGATATTGGCATAAAAAAAATTTTTTCACCCCCAAAACATGTTTAGAAATTTGTCAACATACAGTACATTTTTATGTTTTAACTTGGTTTGTAAAAAAAAAAAAAAAAACAAAAAAACAAATGAATAGCTTTTCATTTGTGCAATAATATGTTCACTCACATTAATAAACAAAATTACCTACATCCCACACACATAAAATGTAATCATGCTGGAGCTCGGCCATAGATGCCGTACATGAGAACATAATTTCACTACTGTGTGAGAGAAAGATACAGTTTCACGCATGCCAACATGCTGTGCTGTGTAAATGTGCACTCTACGGGTGACTTCGCCAAGCTATGATAAACCAGAGCTCAAGGGGGAGTCATAACAGTGGCAAAATAAATTCTCGTATCGAGCAAGGAGATTCCACAAGGCTGGACAACCGAATACATAACAGTAATTAACTTTCTTAATTGCGAATTGCATCGCCCGCCCAGAATCCCGCATACTGGCGCCACCCCTATGAATAAAATAAATATTTTGATTATCCACTACTCTTCAGTTTAGCCACGGAAGAAATTCCAATGTACCCCCAGGATAGCAGCACCCCTGTGACCTTGTGACGTCACAAACCGCCAGCCTCAGAAGGAGGTGTTTTATTTTGTTATCACCTCCAAGCGGGGAGATAAGAAATGAGCGGTGCTCCAGCACCCCAGATAACATACCTCTGCGGTGAAAGGCTACACTATTCCCCGCACCCCCGCAGAAGCCATGAACCGAAGATTTTTGGTATATAAGGAAGTCCGCCACAGTGCTCCGGCAGTGAAGCCAGGCTAGCCGGCCAAAGAGGTTAGCGAGTATTCCCTGTTGTGAACAAGACTCCTCTCCTCAGCCTGCAATACGGCTCATCACCATGAAGCTTGCAAGACGGCCTTACTCTACCTCCTCAAACTGTGAAGACTGCAGCATCCCAGCAGCTTGCGAAAGGCTCATCCACTACTGCACCCGCTGACCATGAGGGCAGCAATCCATATCAGAGGTAATCCTACTCCACGCACCCTGTAACCCTTTACCCGAGTCAACTTCCATGACTCCGCAGTAACAGGTCGTCGCGTCCTAGTTTACCTATTGGATAAATCCCGCTAACTTTGGCTACGCTGTGGATAGCATATATTTACAGTAAATTTAGTCAGTTAGATTTTTGCAGCTTTTAAATTAATTATTTTCCCAGACTTGCCTTCGCCTGATTTGAATACGTTAATCGCTTATACAATTCGCCAGTTAGATAGTATACTGTACTTGATTATAGCTGGGACTTTCTCTTTTCTTTATTCACGTAATAAAACTTACGTCAAATCTAATTGTCCATTTACCATCATTTTATAGTAGTTTCCATTTTCATTAGAATTCTTTAGTGTTTAGAAAATAGTGTTGGGTAATTAAATCTCACCGGAGAAGAGCTGTGTGGTTTACCGAACTCTACAGGGGCTGGAGCTTGCAGAAAGCTGTAGTCTGTAAATGACACGCTGAGCTTTTGGTTTTCCGGTGGATCTGCACTCACCTCTGACGATGTCCCAATATCTAACAGCACGTCTATACGTCAGGGCCTTGAGTTTGACTAAATAAGCAGCACCCCCAGGACTGCACGTTGGCGAAAGGGGTCACGGGACTGGACCAGATGCATAGCAGGAAGGGAGGAATACAGTGTAGATGTCGGTGTAGGAAACGCTGTGCTCTGGAGAGGGCATTAAAAGCCGACACCCTTGAAGGGGACACGCAGGACGTTGAACCCCAGTCTCAGACTACTGAAGCCGTCTCTCGGCTGATCTCTCCGCTCATTCGTCTAGCCCACGAGGCCCCCTTGTACAAGTATTTAGGTGCCTGTTGGCCCAGGTATGACCCTGAGGGAGAATGACGTGCCCAGTTAGAGCAGTCACCATCTATAGATAGTGCTACTCCTAGTGACACCGTACCTAGCCAGGTAACAGCTACTTCAAGCGTAATCAAACTCTCATATGGGAAGTTCATTCAGGTTAGACACTTGTTGGAAGGAGAGTTACCTCAACTTTTGCTTCATTAAACTGGCATCGGGAAAAATGGTATGTGTTCGACTCCCACCTAAGATAGTTCCTAAACTACGTGCAGCACCACCCCCTTCAGATTATGTCCCGGCACGTCGACCCACTCATCCCGTTCAAATAAGCCCAACCAGGTCATCCACCTCCACCCCCACAATCGCTTAACCACATCACCACTTCACATTACCCAGGACAACTGGCATCCCAATTATTAGCAATCGTTGTAGTGAGGAAGAGAGAACTCTCTGGTCGGGAAACTATTTCTTTCCGCCTCACTCTGAGGTTTGACCCCCTCGTTTCAGATGGTACCCTACCATTAAATGGCCACCCATGGAATCCAAACCATCCTCGAGCCGTCAAGCTAATAATACGAGCCACTTACACTGCAGTAGGACTACTTAAGATTTCGAAAGGGCAGTCAGCAGCCTAATCACTTACCTGCCAAGGTAGGGCGCGCGTCTCATTAAAAAATTAAATGTACTGTATATCAACAAATTTCTAAACATGTTTTAGGGGTAAAAATTTTTTTTTATGCCAATATCTCATAAATAAACCTCACCTCACTGTTTTTAGTCATTTTTTTTGTAAAAATGTGCAGCCCATACATGTTGAAATACTGTATTTTTTGTTTACGCGAGTTAGGAGTGAATACATTTACAATGTTGCATGTTTAAAGTTTACAGCAAGGTTAAGCTATTGCTTCCTTTGCAACATGTCGATCCTTTGCTACCGTCTTTCATGTATACGTTATTGACTTGTGGGTTGTGGAGAAAGGTGGGGTGATGCAGAGGTTGTGTGCGTGCAGGTGGCGGGCCCTACAGGGAGCTTTGGAGGCATACCGGGGGCTCCTGGCGGGTGCCCTGGAGGTGCATGCTTTCAACCGGGATGTGGATGATACCAGCCAGCGAGTGTCAGAAAAAGAGGTGGCCATGAAGACGGAGGACGTGGGCAAGGACCTCACTGCCGTTGAGCACTTACAGCGCAAGCAGGATGTGCTCGAGCGGGACATGACAGCCATCAAAGGAAAGCTCAAGGTAAATATGACGAGGACCGATTTCAATTTTCTGTAGGTCCCAAAGATTTACTCATGATTTGCCAGCGGTACTGTCAGTCTTGTGATTAAACAGTTATGTGACACTTGTTTACTTTTATTGTCCAACAAACTTTGGCTAAAAAGAATTTACATAATTTATATATATCTGTGTGTGTGTGTGTGTGTGCGTGCGTGCGTGCGCGTGTGCGTGTGTGTGTGTGTGTGTATATATATATATATATATAAAACTGCATTTGCATACTGCAAACTGCATTACAGTTTTCAGTTCTTTTTTTCTTTCCAAACTTGGTTAAGTATTTTAGCCCACAAACATTTTAACGCACATTTCCGCTGTAAAATGTAAAAATAATTAGTTATTTTTATTTTTTCTGCTACTGTTGTAAAATTGGAAGGAAAACTGCGTGGAAGGAAAAACATTTTTGAAATAATCTAGCTGTATCAATTTGTTAGCAAATTTTGTTTTACAAAATTTTTAGCTCTGAACTTCTTGAACACATTTGGCTGTTACCATGCGGATATTCTTCTCTCCTTTGTAGTTGGAATCTTTACTACTGTCATTCTCTATTCACAAATGTGATACACATTCAAGTGGCTTGTTATCTTAGGGTATTTCCATTTATCTCATCTTTATTGGTTCACGAGGGAAAAATATGCAGGAGACACCCACATGATCCAGTATGTGTGACCAGTATCCCTCCTTTCCTCCTCTGTTATTTCTGTAAGATGTGCATATGTATGTGTGTGTACATGCATGCAAGTTTCACTGTTTATCTACTGGAGACGACGGTAACGGATGGTTGTGTCATTAGTTTGAAGAGTACATCCTGAAGAAAAATATGGTATGCTTAGGGTCCCATTTTTATGGTGAATAAAATGAGCTGATTTCATCATTGAAATTTCACCATTTCGTTAATCAATATTTTCATCTTGCCAATAAATTTTTCAGCAAAAAAATGCATGTATTATATTATTATTATTATTATTATTATTATTATTAGAACATGAAAATTGTTGTTTTTGTAACAATTTCACTCTAAATGGAATTTGTTATTTATTCATTTAATCAGTACATTTTTAAGTGGAAAACTAAATATTTTACGATAAGGATGAAAAGACAACCTTACGAGAGCACACTTGTCATGTAACACACATTTTAATATCACAATAATTTTTGTGCTACAAATCTTTTACTTTATTGAGACGTTTCAAACTATTCACTAATGTTAGAGTTGTACAAGATTTTTGCATCACCCACTTAACAGATTTTGTTCATTTGTAGATAACAATGTTTTAATTAAACCCTCTTCAGTTCAGTATTACTCCAACACAATCCACAACCTAACTATAAAATACTTGTTAATATTTTATTGTTGAAAAATGAAAATACGCCTTACATAGTAAAAATGTTTCTACAGGAAAGTGGCAGAAAACGTATTTGTTTTTATTTCCTTGGAAATATGAAGATTACACAAATTTGCTTCCAATGCTGTTGTCTCATTGGTTATGTCCTCCACTATCACTAAATCTCGGTGCATACGGCACAGTAGTATTTAAGCACGTGTCTTTTCATGCCTTCTCAATGTGTACATCACAGTTTTGCATTTTGGTTAGTTTATAAAACAGAAAAAAAGAACCTTCACTTTCATACTTGCAGGCACAATCTAAAACAGCAAATATTTTTGGCAGTCTTAACCGCTTTTGTGATTAAAGCAACCAACTACAATCACCACCCTTGCTAAATAGTAGCAAATGCTATATTTGCTAGTTATCAAGAACCTTACCACAAAGCACAGAAGATGAGTAAAGTCAGCAGTGTTTACAAATATTGCCCAAAGGTTTAGTGTGTAATTATTACATTCCATCAAAAAATATTCATCTCTGTTACATGCACATACTAGTTACTTTCGTCACACCAACATTTTTGGTTTGAGATATTTGTTTATAAATGAAATACACATAGGTGTGATTCTGCCCTTGAACAAGCACCGTAGCGATTCGGCTCAATATAGTATTGTATTACATATACAACAATTATCTTTCAACGTTTCTACCAGTCGGTTTATGAATCATGCTTGTGACGTAAATTTTTGTTTACGTTTTTAAGTCAACAATGTGATCACCATGCAAATAGTTTTGTTATCCACACATATGTGAAATTGACGCACCCCCTCTGGTCAGCTACTGCGGTCAATGGTTTGATCGACCGGTACCCTTCCCTGAGTGGCTGCTGTGGGACAATGGCTGACTAGGGGGTGACTTCGGCACCCGGATTCTGTTGGTATTGCGATCGCCGATTCCCTTCCAGTGAATGTGGTAGCCTCTTCGGCGGTGATACTTTGTAACTGTAATGCCTGGCGGGTCGAGGTTTGCCCACATTGGGGTTCGCTATAGTGGACTGCCTATTGGAAGGGTGCGAAGGTGGTAGGGGTGGTATCGAACCCCAGGGTAAACTTCAAGATATGTGTCTCTCTCCCAGAGAGCATGATCCTGCTCACCATGATGGTTGCCCAAAAATCTGGATGCCAGTTGTCCAGGGGTTAATTATTAAAAAGAAAGATAATTAGTGCAGTAATTTAAAATGATGTAGAGGTGAGGACAAGATGGGGATACTGTGATTGTTACAGGCTATTCACGGTAAAGTAAGCACTTTTGAAAGCCCTCTCATTTGGAATACGTGTCAATAAATATAATTAATTTTAGCCTTAGATGTTAACTTCCTAGTGTGGTGGAATGTACATACTGTGTTTATATTGCAATATTTATTTTAAAAAGTTAGTTAAAGGATAAAAAATGACTGAAATAAAAAAGTAACTAGGTCCTCAAAAGTACTCACTTTACCGTGAACAGCCTATACTATCTTTACTCTGCGTTAACTTGGCACTGGCGTCTCACGATAGGGGAGGGCCTGGTAGGACATCGCACAGGGACATAAGTAGGGAGCGAAATCACGATCCTACGCCTTGAAACGGGTGATGGGATTACAACCTTAATTACCTTCCCAACGGCTTTGCGTACAGCACACATCATGGTACTTGGCTTCCCTACGGTCTGAGTTGGAGCAGTCAGTTTACTGACTGGGTTACATGGGGGTGCACATAGGTAAATGATATCCTCATAATTTGGCCTTGACCAGCAAATCCCTAACCAGGAGTCTAGCTCTGATTCATGCGAGACAAGTACTGCTGGTGAGATAGGGCATTATAAGTGGTGTGGTCTCGGATGCGGTTGTCTGGGGCGTACTCTCCTTAAGGGGCTCAGTTACCAGAGGAGTAGCCGGTCATTCCGCTTCACGTTGTAATGCATGCTGAGATTTGCATTGTAGTCTACTAGGAAGGCCACTGCCTTTTCTGGTTATCTTTATTTATTTAATTTAAGCAATTACTATTGGCACACAATTAAGTACCGTGTATAGCGAACCCATTTTTTTTTGCCCAAAATAAAGGAAAAAATTTCTGGGGTGCACATTATACACGGAAAAAAAAGGGCTGGGGGGGGAGTGGTAGCCATAAATTGTTCCCCGGGCGGGGTGGGGGTGTTGAGGAAAGTGGCAGGACTGTCTGTTGTCTCATCTCTCTCTCTTACATCACACCTCTCCTTTCTCTCTCTCTCTCTCTCTCTCTATCTATCTCTACCTCTCTCTCTACCTCTCTTTTGCTCAGTGACCCTTCAGTTATGCGTAGGTCGAAACCCCTGCCCTCCCCCCAAATTAATGGCATCCTGTCACAATACAAAACCAGAGCTGCCACATGTTTACACCCCCCCCCCCCCCCCAGTCTCCTTGTAATAACACCCAGATGTTGCCGGTCGATAATTCTGCCATCCCTCTGTTCCCATGGCAGTGTTTAGGAGCCATGTTTGGGGGGGGGGGGGGGGGTTGTGATAAGGGTAGTGTGACATTCTAGCAGGCAAAAAAAGAGAACCGGGGCAATGCTAAAAGGAGAAAGGATTAAAAAAACGAAGCTGGAAACGAGTAATAGGAGCAAGACAGTTCCGGAATAATTTTTATTTTGGTTTTTTGCGCCCAAGTTATTCAATTGAAGTATTTTCCAAACATGTCACAATAACACACATTAATGTAAACAAGAATAATTTGTTCCATACTTACTAATAGGGTACCACAGATTTTTGGAGCAATTTTATTTTTAAAATTTTCCCTTTGGAACTTGTTGCAAAAGTCGTGGTGCGCACTATACCCAAGTGCACGCTATACATGAGTATATATGGTATAATTAGTCTAGGTCCATTAATTGTGACATTGGCTACACCCTCTCCAGCCGTCGCCTGGTGTTCCTGTTCGAGTGTAATTTCAGTCATTCGGAGGCATTACCAGATGACCACGGTCAGAGGTGGCGTGAGTCCGTGGAAAGCATGGGAGTTCCGGGCGTTCCAGTTGCTAGACTATGTCTTTGCAGTCTACAGATCCCGTGAGGGACCTTCCGACTCTGGGAAATTCTGTATGCTCACACCCGTCCGACAGAGTAGATTTTAGTCTTAGTTTTGAACCGAATTTATGCAACAAATAAACCCTTAATTTTACGTGAATGGGGACAATGAAATAATTAATTATGCAAGTGATTATGGTTTCAAATAAAGCATATTTATTTTACGAAAATTTGGAATCTGGGGAAAACCGATTAATACACACTGTTTAAAATTTCTAATCTTTCCCTCGTCAGTTACATTAAAATCTGGTGAAGGCAAACCTGAGACTTACCAAACCAAGCTAGCACTCTAATTTCCAACTTATAGGTCACAATTTACAGCAACGACTTCTGAGGGAGGACCTACGATGTCACGACAGCCTGCTACCATGGAATCCGGGATGACTGTGGCAGAGGGTGCAGGGTACGGTCATAGGGGTTATCTCGGGAGAACTGCAGGAGCCAGTATTGGAGTAGAACCTGGTGCAGGTCTGTGGTTGGTTAGGTCGAGCCTTGGGCAGGCTGCTGGAGCTGGAGAGTGAGCCTTCTTCAAGTTGTTGAGAGGAGGAGGAGATCTTCCGGACCCCGGGAGAGCTCGCTGACCAGTGCGGTCGGTGTGCCGATGCACTCTCGCGGGGGCGGTTTGAAGCTTCATTATATAGTCCCCGCTTCGGCTTCATGGCTGTACAAGGGGCGCAGGGGTTACAAGCCTCTCGACACGGGGGTTGGTTATCTCTGGTAGTGGCGGCGTACCATATTTTCTGATCGCCCGCGATTGAGGCTGATGACAGTTTTACCTTCTCCCCAAGGCTCGGCATCTCTGACGTCACTGGGCGCAGGGGTGCTGCGATCTTGTGTGTAGTTTTCCAACTTCTTTATCTAAGTTGGCGGGTCCGCAGCTCGGTGGGTAAAACAATCTTGTGTTGAGGGGGTGGTGACCACATGTCAGAATTCTGGCGGGCAGGACAATTTTTATAATTATTCTTCTACTTATAATTGGGACAGTGGTTGTCAAGGCTCATGGAATCATCTTTCTCAGTATGTGAAGTTACTATGCCACTGTTGTGACCTGCCATGAGCTCTCTATTGCTTGTTGACGTAGCGAAGTCACCCGTAGAGCACGCAGGCACGCTTTGCAGCAGTGCGGCATGTGTCAATGAGAGATAATGCTGTATAACCAATGGAAAGTGGTAAAACTTAATGTTTGTAATAATTTCCATGGTAAAAGAAGCTCATATTGTGATTTTAGTTATATTTAAACAAGCAATTTCATTGATGTTTCGTGAATATGGGAATTATTACAGAACTTTGCGAATAAGCATAATTTCTCAGTATTTCAAGTCATTTCATGGTTCATGAGAATTTCTAGGCCCTAGGTATTCTTTATTTTAACCTAAAAGAGAAATGTGTAAGAATTTAAAGGTATGTGCAAAGCGTTGTATTTATAGCTGAGTAATGATTTATCTAATTTATTTACTACTAAATATTTTGCAGCAATTTGTTGATAGTGATTTTGTAAATTTCAGACCTTACAGTTCTTTTACCAGAATTAAATTTTGAAATACAGAGGACCACATGATTCATTGAACACAGTTTAGTGGAATCTTTGTAACAAAATTTATAATTAAAGGTATATAGCAATGTTTTGTAAAAGTGTGAAAACCATTGTAAATATAATTATTACGCATGACTCCTTTTCTACTTATATTATATTGACTTCTACTCATCAGTGTGCACCATTGAGCCACACAATTCAATAGAGTTTGATTGGCAGTACAACTTACGAGATGCCAGAACTTGTACTGTTTACTCATGGCAAAAGACGCACGCTCCACACACGAAGAACTGTAATGTTCACCGGCTGAGCCACTGAGACTATGCATCAAGGTCATGTAGTACTTTAGCGCAGCGCTTGATGGCACTACTAGTATGAATTTTCAGAGACATGTAGCACCTGAATTTTCAGCTGGCTGGTGACGTCACATGTTCAGAGGATCTAATACTGCCATCCCCTCCACCAAGATCAAGGGCGAGCCAGGAAGAGTATAAATACTGGAGCCGAGTCCTTGGACTACAAGTCTGTCCTGTTCCTTCATCGCACTCCTGGTGCCAAAGGAACCATCAGCTCCTTGGTCTTCACCATGCTGTTGGTGCCATAGATTATTTCTAAACCTTGTTTTCACTGCACTCCTGGTACTGTAAATCCCTACTGTTTTACCAGTCCTAGTCGAATATCCCCTAATTTCAAGTCATTGAACACATAGACACTTCTGGCCCCTTCAGGGCAAACACCGTAGTGTAGTCAAATTTTAAGTTATTTTCATAGTGCTTTGCCTATCTCCCCCCCATTAACCTAGGAACAGGTAGGTCGCCTTCACCAGTCTTACGTAGTCAGCTTCCTTTAAGCTCCTGTTGATAAGAGGTAGTGCACAACCACCTTGTTTATTTTCTTACTGGAATGAACAAGTTTTAATCCACCAGGGTATCTTACCCGGAACCACTGTAGTTCTAGTACTCCACCTCGTAGACATCAGTCTCGTCAGAGGCACAACAGGTGACTGAGAAATTTGCTCAAACTGCCAAACTCACCAATAGAGACACACGCATATTAGACGGCCACCCTTTCTATGCATCTAGGTGTATAGAACGGTAGAGCCCTGACACTAGGTACTCTGCCTCTTGGGGTTAGCTTGGTAGTCTGGGGTTTGCTCTTTCCACCACACTTCTGGTACCGGAAGGAGTACTTCTCCGGGTCTGAGGAGACTGTTACTTCAGGGGAGCACACCCACGTATTGGGACTGTTGGCCAGTGATACATGACTCTCAGTATCCAACGCGCTTCTGGTGCCGGGTACTGAGATAGGGAGACAGCATTGGGTTGGCGGAGATGGTATGTGGAAGTTCACCAAAGTAGGACCACTATGTGACCTGCTCCACCTCCAAGAGTGGTTTTAATTACTTTTTCATCATGTTTTCTCCTGTTGAAGTGGTATCCTTTAGAGGACTAAAAGGGCAGATACTACCTCTTAAGTACCAGCAGGAGCTTGGCCGCCTCCCCGCCGAACTCGTGCACCTCAGTCCCCGACAGAGAGCTCAAATCAGATCTCACCCCGGGTGCGTCGACCCTTGCACCCAACAAAACACTTGGAGCCGTGATGTACCTCAGTTGCCCATAGGACGTTACACCTCAAGTTTTTACATCAAAATAAATTGTAAAATACTAAAACAAATAATTTCACATTGTCGCTTGGTACGCCTGGTTTGAGTTAAGTTAACTGAACGTAAGTCAGAACTAACTGCTAACAGGTTATATGACATAAACTTCACATTTAAATTAGATGGCTAACGTAGGACAGTGTCAAAATGCAAGTCCAAGAAAAAAATTACTTAAATTATAACATTCACAGATTAAGCTGGTATTGAACCCCGTTTGGACAAGGTTTTAGAAAAGTGTGGCTTGTTATCGTCCACTCTGGGCAAAGAACCCAGGATCTTAAAAGTCAGCACTAATATAGATTTTGATGTGAGTTTATGGGTAGATTGAGTTTTAATTATTGAGGAGGACTTCGACCTTTGCGTAGCCAGTCTCATGAAGGACATTTGAAATGTCAAATACAAAGAGGGGAATTTAACTGTGTTTTGTGACCTTGCTGTTGTGTAGTGTAGACCTAGTAGGTATTCTTGTGGGGACAAAATCTGGGGTTACGAGCACTATCGCATGCCGAGACCTTACCCTATGAATGGCCGGTCGAGCCCCTCCTCTCCTCGCTGGCAGACTGGCTGGGACGGGCAGCGGCTGTACATCAGCCAGCATTAGCTGTGGTGGAGTGGTGCTGAAGTGTTGGATAAAGTCAAAGGAGGGTTATTGTTTGGGGGGAGGTTTTATCCAATAGTGGTCTAACCCTAGCAAGGTATCTCCGTATTTTACAATAGCTAGGTGGATAGGATGTGGTGCAATTGGTAACTGTGTTGGTAATTCAAATAGAGGTGTCGTGTCCTCTGCTGTTAAGGAAGCTAGTTTGACTAATTTTTCCACAATTGATTTAAGCTCAAGTTTTAGTCTATGTGGCACCTCCTTTCTTTGTGTAAGGCATTAGTGTGTCTAATTAAAACTCCTGTGAAAAAACCCGCGTAACAGCGGGTCCCTGTAGTGTACTTCTGAACACTCTGGTTTTCAACAGACCCACACACTCTGTTGTCCCCGCCCGGCCTTTAGAGCTGTGGGTGGAACTTCCAAAGCTTAGGTGGTGATTGCGTCGTTTTATACAGAGATGTTCAAGAGAAGTTCCTACAGAGTGTTGGGTGGCTAAAGTACTCCTCTCTCCAAGCCAGCCCTGACAGTGGTGGGAGAGTAGGGTGGTACCTTAGTGTTCCTGATTCCATGTATGGGTGTGTACCTAAGGTGATTTGGGCGCTCCCAAACTACCTATAGGCAGACGTCGGTTTGCCTCTTAGATTGTGTGTATGTACTGCCTTTGTGGCTTTGTTATAACTAAATTAATTAAATTCCCTAATTTAATAAAGGGTGCATTCTGAAGGAACCTAATTAGTAGGGGTTAATTACCAGAAGGGCAATGAAGAAGTTGCTTTGGTTAGAACCGGAGAGTACGACGTCATAGTGACCTAGGTTATCTCAAGGTAGTTGACCGAGGAGAAAGGGGTGGGTCAATGAGAATGGCGTTGACAGGACTCTCTGGTGGGATCAACACCCAAGGGCTTGTGGTGCTGGTGGTCGCTGAAGAGGTGGAGACCCTCCAGAACTCCTGGCTTCTGAAGACTGTTGAGACCCTCGGGTGGACGCTGGCTTACCGACACAAAGAGTCCTTAGCCATGAGAAAGGCTGGACTCAAGGGCCTAGTGCTTGGGCACCCTGATGAGATATTCCGGCGTAGCAGTGGTGGAGCAGGGTGGTAAGCACTTCCTTGGCTGACACCTCCGACCAGTCACAGTGGATTAGGTGCAGTAAACTTCCCTGAGGCCTGCTCTGCTAGCCCTTTTATATTAAAATTCGTAGCTTGTAGGATCTCAGAATGGAGAGGGGTTTGTAAACTCGGACGTCACACATAATGCCTTGTATCCTTATCGCCGGGTGCAGAGGAGATTACATAAAACCTTGGCATGCTCGTGGAGGCCATGGCGCTCTAGCGGAATACTTGCTGCCCTCCAGCAGCACTCTGTGGAACTGACGCGACCTTCCTGGAGGGTATCGCCGGCTCTGCTGATAGTAAATTTCTTGGGAGAGGGGTGTTAACATGAGGGCTTCTGAGCGAGTTGTGGTGAACAGTAAAATCTAGGATCAGGTGTCTGTAGTATCAGTTCAGGCTTGCCAATGTACCTTGTAAGGACGTGTTTTAATGGCGTGACCTGCCCCATAAGGATTAATGCTCTCTAAGATGGGGCGCAGTCGTTGCATAGAGTTTGCTTTCTAGAAGCGCAGAAATGCATCATGCGTCAACATCTATTATTCTGTGATCAAAATGATACACAGAAAGCAGCATACATGAAAAAAAATAGCAAGCAGACCTGTATATGTGCCAGCAAATTCTTGCAACTCAGTGGAGCTAAACACAAGTTTTATTGATAGCCTTTTTAATTATGTATTATACTACTTTTTGTATTGAGTGCACTAAATAAGTCTGGCTGGGAGATTTTGGAAGGAAGGAATATTGTTTGGTTTTCAGGAGCATGATTCAGAGGTACTGCGTCTGGTGCAGAAGTACCCAGAAATGGCTGCACCAATCCGTGGCAAGCTGTCAGAGCTTCAGGAGAGCTGGCGCAACCTGCTGCAATTGGCACGCCAGCGGCGTGATGCCCTCACTGCTGCCTATGCCTCGCATCGCTTCCATGCTGACCTACGTGAGATCGAGGCCTGGGTCGCAGACACTATCAAGCGTATGGACTCTTCTGAGCTTCCGGGAACTGTTGCTGAGGCTGAGGCCATGCTTGAGCTGCATCAAGAGAGGAAGGTGAATGTTTGTGACCAAGATATGCTTCTCACATGCACTTGGTTTTCTTTCATAAAGAGCATGTTGATAGGGGGCAGGCATCATCTCTCTCTCACCCGACATTAGTCAACCATTTCCTTTAGCTGTAGCTAATCTGTTATACACTATAGCATTCAAAGGTTTTTCTCCTGTTTAAAAAAAAATCTTATTTTTATGAAATAGTTTTGTATGCATCATGATTATATAATCCTTATATTAGTAGTTTCTTATTAGTGAGTTGTGACTTCACCATTCAACAGTAATTTTCTTTGTACCCAATGTGTGTTTTTCTACATAACATGATACTTGATTAAGCTAGTCATCCAGTTGCTATAAAATTGATATGTTGTAAGAAATTTACCTTAAGGACACTTACATTTTACTCTGCAGTACTGAAGAATGTGTTGCTGCAGTGTTACAAGACAATTTCGTATCATCGTATTCTGGCAAAGAGTTTTATAAAAAGTTCAGCATCAACAAGTTAAGTGCTGAAAGTTTTTGTTGGTGACTTTTCAGGCTGAAATAGATGGACGATTGGAGGCTTTTAAGAACCTGAAGCACTTTGGCATGAAGCTTTGTGGTGGCAGTGGGGAGCAGCAAGAGGACATAACAGGCTGCCTGGCGCGGTTAGAGGAGCTCAGGCGCACGCTCCTGGCAGCTTGGGAGGAGCAGCGCCACCGCCTTGACCAAGCCTACCAACTGCAGCTCTTCCGTGAGCAGGCTGAGCAGGCCGACAGTTGGCTAGCCACCAAGGAAGCCTTTCTCAACAATGACGACCTTGGGGTAAGCATCCCATAACGAGACACACAGTGTTTACAGAGTGTAAAAAATTGAGCATTTAGTATTTGTTGTTATAGCTTCAACTTATGAGACTCAATTTAAGACTTTGTTTTGTATCTTAACTAGGGGTGGGACGATACCATGTTTTTTTATACTCGATGCTCAATACAGTTTTCAGCTTGATACCCATTATTGAGTAAAAAAGATGCAATAATGCAATTAAATTTTTGTAAACTATATTTTCATTGTTATCGACCAAATTTATGATAAAGTTTAAAATCAAAGAAAAATTACGCAAGATAATACTGCAGATGATGGAAACAAATTTGAAATTGATATAACTTAGCAGTTGGCCTGTCAAGTATTAAAAAATTGTAAATATTTATATGATAGGCTACCAAAAAAGCACATCAGGCATGTCAATTTTTGAACTAAGAAAGCTTAATAATATTTATTTAGAAAAACAAGTGTTAAATTTTTTTCTGAATTAACTCTGTTAGAGGAAATGTGGGAGTTGTTTATAGCCAGATAAAAAACAATAGCATTTCTTCCGCTACCGGATACAAGAAAAATTTATCATTCTGTTTGTTGTTTTGCATTGATCGTTTTTACAGTTTGTAAACACAAAACACGTACAATAAATATGAAATACTGGTTGTAAACACAAATGGCATGTAGAAAAAAAAATGTAGTACTTACATTTAGAATATCAAAAATAATTTTTCACAGTTCTAGAAACGTAGCACAGTCCCAATGTATCGTTGCGCCACACCTGCTCTATCTATGAATAAAACAATGAGTGTAAACAAATGCTATGATTAATGTAGGTTACCATTCCAACCTACCTTCTTTTTGTTATGGCTAAGCCATACTGCTGGGCCTCCATTAATTTTATTGCCAGTGGATTGAATGGGGTTGGGAGAGACTTTAGTTTAATGTCTTTCTTGAGACAGTGTTTTTCTGTACCTCTTCTTACGAGACTGTGGCACTGTCCGAATTGGCAGATTTGGTTGACAAAATGATTACGTGACTCGATTTTGTATACAAATATTATGACATATTTGGTATTTCATAATTTGTATATAACGGATGTTAGCAAAAATAAAAAATGACATCATCAGCGCCATGTTTAACACATGCATAAATGGGTAGATAAAATAACTTTTAAAACAAATAATGGTATATAAAATACACTAGCAATGTTTTAAAAAGCAAGTAAGTCATATGCTTTGTATATATATATATATACCGCAAATAAATGTTTTTTAAAGTCGTTATTGCATAATTTATTATTTTATAATTTATTAACGTATTCGTAGTATTCCAGTGATGATTGCGGAAATATTACGTCTGTTTTAAGCATCAAATTTAGATAAAAATATTTTGCACTATTAATGTACTAATGTGTTGCTGCGACTGCTAAACACGTGACTGTTGACAACGTCCGAATTGTTATCTACCAAATCACGAATTTACAAAATAATTAAATAACGGAAATTGTCAATTCGGACATGGCCTGTATCATGTTTAATTACATATTGTGTTAGTGGACGAGTCAAAAATTTGCTCTTGTGAAAGAAACATTCAACCTGTCAGGTTTTAACCTCACTGAAAGAAAACATATTGTAATAAATATGTAGTTTGTACGGTAATTTGAATATTAAACACATTTGGGACGTAAATATTTTTGGAGAAGTTCGTCTTCCATGCAGTAAACTTGTTATTTTTTCACTGCAAAATGAGTTGAAATGGTGGTTTTTTAGGCCACGTACATTTAAAACATTCTAATAACCATTTCAAAATACGTTATGACAATATACACTGACTTACTGTTTGTAATTCCTATTTGCAACTCCTGAATACATATTATTCTATTGCAATCCTTACGAAACTTTTCTCTGCCATCGATACGAAATAATTGGCTTAATCATTAAATAAATACGTCACTTCATGGGCTTTCCGAAACTAGTAAACTGCTGAAAACCAAAATAAACGGTGCCGCTTCATGACAGTAGGAAAGTGGTGGTCCAAGCATCTATGCCACATACTTTTTGTTGATAAAAAGTATTAAATAAAAGTATCTATGTGCACGTCACAATACTCAATACTTTTGATACTGCCCAGTGTCGAGGGGCATCGCAGTACGGATGGCCCTTTTCATCGCCTTTTACTCTAGCAGCAGATCTGGCAACAATATTTACCCAATTTCTTTCTGCTGCAAATTTGCTGTGTTTTTTGTGGCAGTATGAAATAAAAACAAAAAACTTTATGTTTGGTAATAATTTGCCTCTCATAGTTGTACAAATTATTTAAGAGTTACAGTTTATAAATAAACCTAGTTTGAATAGTTCCCATTCTGTTCTCTTTTCTACCCATATCCTGTGTACACTCTTTCAGGAATCTCAAGGGTTAGGAATTTACAGCTGTCTCATAAATAAAATGAAGAACAAAGATTGAACCAATCCTACTCAAATCCTTGGCCACCTTCCATCGCCCAGCTGCTGATGTTCAGACAGTGTTTGAACTTGTATCCCCTTGGTTGCTGGCAGCACTGTGTTACCAGGGTGTGCTTGCATAGTATGTTCCCTCAATTCATTGTGGGATATGGAACTGAGGCAGGCTGACATAAGATGTCAGATCAGTGTCGCTTATGACAGTATTACTTCTATTCAACAACTTCTCCACTTCAGTGCATCACATCTGATAATTGGAAAGGACTGGGATATAGTTCTCCTTAAAGTCTCTCATTCAAGTTTAAAAGAGCTCTAAACTTAATTGGGGCTCAGCGAATTTCCTTTCACCCCGTCTCATTTGATAAGAAGAGAATATAGTTTTTTTTTTGTGGCTACCTTATGCACTTTGCACTGTGAGTAGACATTTTACATCGGAGCCCTTGAGAATACTTGTGTGCTCCCACTTTTTACCCACCTCACTATTTCTTTCACCCTCTACTAGGTCACAACAGGAACCTCTGCCATTGAGAGAGTTTATGCAAAATCCATCACCAGCAAAACTTTTACAGATACCAAAACACAAAATGGTGAGGGCTACAATAGCATCTCTAGCTTTTCAGTAAATTTGGTAATCATTTTTTGGAGTGTGGATTAAGAACCACTTTGTATGTACAGACTCCAGCCTAAGTCAGCATAGGCTCTGGGCCAACATAGTTTACCCTTAGTGCATTATATGTGTACGTGCCACCCAGGTATCGGTCATGAAGAATTTAGCTTACTGTTCATTATATTCATTGGTTTCAACATCTCAAAGGACATTTATGACCATTGCCAAAAATAATACACATGTTCTTCTGACCTCTGTATGAAGCCTCTACATTTAGAGAATAATTAGCTGTGTAAATTTAAGTGTTTTTTGTTTTTCATGTGCGACATTTACTAGCTGTACATTATGAAATTTTATTTTCCTCACTTAGTTTTGGTATACATATTTATGCTACTTATTAGTTTAGCTACCATTGAGTATTCTTTCCGTTGTGTAAGCTGATTGCAGTACATTTTTGGTGGAGATTGTGGTAATCTGAGAGGGGTGGTGGGTTTGTTTACAGGATTCACCTTCAACAGTGGAAGTGCTACTACGCAAGCATGAAGCATTTGAGAAGATGGTGGTGGCCCAATCAGGGCGCGTAGAGGAACTAGAGCGACTGGCGATGGAGCTAGTAGCCGACCACCACTATGATAGTGCGGGCATCACCCAGCGCTTGCAGGCCGTGTGCGGGCGCCGTGACCGCCTCAAGGAGAGTGTCATGCTGCGCCGCCGCCACCTTAACGAGTCCCGCCAGCTGCAGCAGTTCATGCGCAACATGTATGAGGTGTGTGGTCCTCTACCCTTTCATATTTTATAAAGAAAGGTTCCTTGGTGATAATCTTTCTGTTTACTGAATTTTATAGACTTTCACAGTGTAAAAATTAAGTTATTTTAGTTTTTATTAGAGCAAATATGTACTTGACAGTAAAGTTGAAACCAAATGTATAGTTCTCTGTTAAATAATATAAAAGCAGAAAAAATAACTATTTGTAAAATTTTGTAGTGTCTGGATCCTGTACAGTATATTACACTTCTTTGTTGACCCTTTTGTTTTAATGGATATCAAGCAAATTCTGTTAATTTTACGATTCTTTTGCTGAGATTAAATATAATGGCCAGTTATAAAAATTAACTATCAATAGTTTTGCAGGTAAAATATTGAACTCTAATGGTTTTAGTTGTTTAACAAAAGATAACCCCAATTTTTAAAAGAGAAAATTGACGAAAAAAATTTTTATATTCAATAATTGCAAAGTTTTAATTAAAATGAATACTGTACTTTTTTTTACTAGTACTTTTATTGAAATTCTTTTTTATCCATCTTGCAACTATGCGTAAAAGATTGACGCGTACCACTCTATCATACTACTACAAACAATTACGACTCGTCTCTTATGACGCCAGTATACCTACTACACCCAAGTGAGAGTCGAACCGCTCCAACTTGTACACGGACGTTGCGGAACCGCCACAACCCTTGAGGGCGCTTCCCAAAATGTGTAGACCATGGTTGCGCAAGCCAGCGGCACATCGCTCTCCTTTCCCCCCGCTGAGAGCCTACAAGCCATCAGCCGCCTCGGGGCGCAGCCGCAAGCACCACCGAACGTTCATGAAGTCGAGAGCCAGACAGAGAGTAGAAACCCTCCCAACCCCCCAGCTTTGTGCTAGTGAGACGTCACACCTCCCACCGTGACCCACAGCTGCACCTGTCTTTCGGACTATATAAGTCCATGTGCGGCAGGGCTCGCGAGCAGTTCTTCCTTCTGATTTCTGGAGGTTCTTCCCCCAGACCTTCAAGCTCGCTCCTTGACTACCAACGTCTCCAGCAGCCTACCAGAGGCTGCTCCTATTGTCGACAACAGTCTTAAGTAGCCACCAGTGGCTGCTGCCATTGCCGTCGCCAGAGGCTCCTGCAGCAGCAGCAGCGACAAGTGGCTTCATTGACGCCAACAACCATTTACCAGAGGCTCTTCATTGACGACAGCCTCTGTCTACCAGAAGCTTCTTATACTACAATTGTCAACACCCTCCGCTACTGATTCCTTCCTGAACAGTAGCCGCCCTTACTGGTAGGGGCAACTACACTCCGTGCTACTAGAGCAGTGGATCCCGTTACTTATTGTCTTGTCTAGACATCCCGAAGCTAGTTTATCACGTTCAGTATATTTAGCCGTCGACTTCTTATACATACTTGACTAGCTTAGAACCAGGTTACCTACACCTGGATAACGTAGGTTACTTCCAGCATACCATCTGCATGGTAGAAGATGGCATGCATCACTGTATTTATTATGTCCTTAATAAATACAGCTTTGTTCTTTTAGCTGTGAGTCTTCTTTATAGAGAGCCCTTCACTACACCCGCTAGGAACTGTATACGTTGTGCACTGCCGACCGAGACAGGGTATTTGGAACACCACTTAAGACTCAGACTGGGAGATCCCCATCAGGGATCCACCAGCCCTACACACATACTCATCATTTCGATGGCTACCTGTTCTAGACCTCTGGGTGGATAGAACAGCAGAGCTCCAACCACTAAGTACTCATCCAACCAGGGAGAGACAGTATGGTGGGTTGTATTCCTACCGGAGTACCTAGGTGCTGGCGGGAGTATTTGCTCAGTGCACGACCTATACTGTTCACCAGCATTTTACCCTCTATGCCTTTTGAGGTAAGGCCCGACTCAAAGAGGGAAGAGCAAAGGACAGCTCATCTTGCTGCCAAACAGCGGTCTGTGTTGATCCCGTCAACTCCGAGTAGGCAAGCAAATGACACCGCCTGTTCCAGCCAGCAGCCAGCAGAAGCTACACCGACGGCCGAAGCAAATCTAAGTAAGCCAGGTAACCCCGTTACATCCTGCGAGTTGAATACCTTGACATGTAAACCCCTAGTGGAAAATAAGGTAATGATCCGCAAGTCACTTGTCAGCCAAACTATAGACAATGTCGTACCAACACGCCAATCGACTTGCCCGATCAAGGTGATGAGCCGCAAATGCCAAGTCAATCAGTAAATCCCTACCACCACGTGCTTAGTCTAACACAAAACAAAGCCACGACGACCGTGCTAACAACTTCATAACCCGGCACGTGTCAAGTTAACTTTAAGGTGTTTTTACTTTTACATGACCTTTTATCATATTCTCTCTAATTATTGTGAATGAGCTCTCTCTTACGTGATCTTTTATCATATTCTCTTTAATTATTGTGAATGAGCTCTACAAAATATTGTAGTACATGTTTCAATAATTTTTAATTTTTAATAATATTTAAGTACAGTGAAAGTGAGTTCTAACGATAGTTTATATCGGCACAAAAAATTGTCGCTATAGCTGACTTTCGTTATAAAAAATATGAAAATTCCCACATTTACAAATTTTTTATTTGTGCTGTATATTAAATTTAATGGCACAACCCAAAAAAATAAAAATACTGATACTATAACTCATTAAAATGAAATTTATATGGCATAAAATTCAATCACTAGCAGAGAACAGATGTGGAGCCTGCAAGGTTTTGGAGTGGGGAGGGTGACAAGGCAACGCACAATGTGCATAGCTGTCTCCACGTGCAAGGTCGGCCAAGGTCATGGCACTTCCTGTTGCGGTGGCTGTGGGCGGGAACACGGAGACAGATGGTGACATCTACATGCCAAGTTATTATGTACAACTGTCACTTGGCACATTTTTTTTCTAAAATTGAGTGAAGAAATTTTATTACACTATTAACAGTTAACAAAAATTCCGTCTTGTTAGTGACTATAAAAATGCAGATTGATTCACGAGATAAACATTAATTAGCAAAATGTGGAATAGTTTAGCAACAAAATAAACTAAAAAAAAATTCTCACAGTCACTCTTTCTTGAAATAAGAATGAATGTTTGTTGCCTTTAACAGCTTGCCCATATGACAAACAACACGACATCGTGGAAAGCTAGCAACTCTCTAAATGTATATGCGGTGTTTGCAGGTGTGCAAGGCAGTTACGTAATTTTGGCCCTTGAAGTTTGTATAGGTACTTGTCATATACTGTACGATAATATAAAAATATTTGGCAATCTTAAAATCGCCCGGCGCTACGTTAATATTAGTATAAAAACGATAACATATTTTCTGAATATCACAAAATAAAAATGTCCACAAATGTATATTCAGTACTATGAAATGGTAACTTTGATAAATAATGTCACCCAAACAATTGCTACGTGTAGTACCACATACAATGTATTTTAGCATGTACAGGCTGCAATGCTACAAGTGATGAAGTAAATAATCACCTTTCATATTCATTTATGTTTCAACATTACCAGTTTTTTTGCAGTGAAATATAATTAATTACCTTAAAAGACAGACTTTTGCCATGTGCACAAGGTAGCAGCGAGGAGGGGTAATCATCCCGCCACTAGCCTTTCTCCACCTGCCACTGTGAACCAACTGCCCGGTTGATAATCTCTCTGCCCTCTCTCAGCTGATCGTGTGCACGTGGGACATTCAAAATTTGAGTTGCATTCGGAGCCATATTATTTTCTTTTTCAGAGGGTTTGAAAATTTTAAGTCTTCTTGCGTTTGTTGTCGGATTACAATCAATTATATACAGTATTTGGAGATGTTATATACTTTATTAAAATTAGTCAAGGTGAAATGTTTCTTAATTTATAATTTACAATAATACTTATACAGTAATATGTTCTTTTAATTCCCATTTTTATTGTTATATACTTTATTAAAATGAGTCGAGGTGAAATGTTTCTTAATTTATATTTACAATAATACTTATACTGTAGTATGTTCTTTTAATTCCCATTTTTATTGTGTTTATTAGCTAATCTTTATTTACATAATCATACTCAAATTCAAGTCTAATAAGGCCAGAAGTTGAATTTTGTTGGTGTACATGTCGGAAACCTCATCTACTGAAATCCAGCATGTATCAAAAATTTTTGACAATCCCCTGAAAAATGGTTGATAAGGAGTCCACTGTAGTTCTGATAACTTCTGAAAATTCTTGATGTGTGACGTCCTGTAGTGGTGGCGGAATGTCACAGCCGGGACCGTTTTTGGGTTGTGTTAGGTCGGGAACACAGGGTTCAGTCTAAATTTGTCTTAGCACTAATGCACTGGAGCCCCGCTGGTGTAAAACATTGGGCGCGTTGCTTTTCGGTTGAGCACAAAGTCTGGGATAGCAGTTTCAGTCCTGCGAATGGTTGAACATACTAGCGCTGGTTTACCCTGGCGGTTGGGGGCCTGAGGTGACTGCTAACCCAGCTTCGGCATCGGTGGTTGGTGGCACGTGCTGGAACCAGGTCTGGGTACACTGGTGGAGCGGCTGCTGTTGGAACTGATCGAAGCCATGGTCAGGCTGCTGTGGTGGCTGCCCCTGAACCAGGGGTTTCAATGCCATACGGAAGGTCCTCGTTCCTCAGGAAGGTCGCAACTACTATGGGAAATTGTTTCCTCAGCAGCCTTCACGAGGGACGAGGGCTGGTAATAAGCAGGGGAGGGAGCTGGGAAGTGAGGTTTCACGAGCTGTTGCAACCTTGGCCAGGAAAGCATAAGGAGGAGTACTACGACTTGGTTCGTAAGTTGTAAGCAGACAATTAATGTCCCTAGCTAGGTGTTCTGCAATTGGCATAAGTCAAACAAACCAAAGCAGCACCCTTTGTCCCTCTCGTGTCCGCCACCGTTAAGCGCGGTGGACACAGAGCGTTAGATTTTACTAAGATTGTCCATCGATGATGCTTGGGTGTGGGTCCAAAAAGGGTCAGACCCTCAAAAACAGGCAATTACCCCTTCCGGCATCATTAAGCATGGTGAAAGAAGTACAACCTGGGCTGACTGAGTAGACGCCCTTTGAATTTTCCTTTTAGTGGTAGGCTCTACCTTTCTGTACACCGGGATGCACAGAATAGGTGACCACCTAATATGTATGTCAAGACATACATGAGTCCCTGAGGGAGAACCCGCAGTCCTACATTATGGTTTGCAAATGATTTAGTAATATTCTGCTGTCTCCTACTTATCTCAGACAGATGTGGTGTCTTCGTGAAAACAGCACAGATACACTTGGAAATAATACTCGTGGTTTAGATAAAACATGATTATTCCAGTAGGAATGAACTTGGTGGTATGTACTACCTCCAAATCAAACAAGAGTTGACCGGAAGGAATCTACGATTAACAGGTGAAGGTGACCTGGTTCTAATCTGGATAATGTATTTTCTGATAGTTGGCTATGAAAACAACTATCCGTAACTATACTAATACCGTTGTCCAGAAGGGTGGGCACCTAAAGAGGAGTCGAAGATTCCTTGGCGGTAGAGTTTCTGGTAATACCTGAAGCCTGTGGTGTAGCTCCAGAAGAACCTCTTGGAGATCTAGGAGCTGTTGTCAAGGTTGCTGAAGAGCTCGTTCTGTATCAATAAGACTTTGGTGTTAATAGAGAGCCCCAGCACATTTGGTGATTGAGCGAGTTACTGGGGATGCTTGCTTCCTTTGGCACTGTACAGCACGGTGAAGGAGGCATAGACTCTGGCGAGGTTGTGAGGACCTGGTGGCTTCCTTAGGCACAGTATAGTGTGGCGGAGGAGCATGGATTGGCCTATTGAGCTGTGCGCAGGTATGTACTCTGTTGGCTTCCCTTCATCTGGGCTAGGGGGTGGTAGATGGTGTGACGTCTGCTCTGCGTGACGTCGTCCACTGGGCAGAGTTTAATCTGACGCTTAACGTGTCAGCTTTATCACTGGTGGTGCCATCCCTTGGCATGGCGTGTAACTACGTGGTCTTGAAATTATGTCTCAGTCGAGTGAACAGTACAATTTGATGGCGTCTGTAATACTCCCCGCGACTAGGGCATATTTTGTACTCACTCTGGTAGCTTGTACTGCAGTTCTAATCCCGCCGGGTGCGATAGGTAGGTTCGCACTAATGGGGTGAAGTCATTTTATTAGGGCAATAAAATATGTCACACGTTAGTCTAAACATTCTATTTAAGATTACATATAACATTTCTCAACTGTTTTTAGAATATGACAAAATTGTTGAGATTAATAAGCACAAAAGCTTCTTTACATATAATCATTTTTAAAAATATTTTCTTAAAGGCTTGCTAACAGCTTTAGTCTTATTGCAGGCCACCATCAGAATGCATAGGATATTGGTTTGTTAACTTTTTAAGGGATTCCATGCACATTTTGCAGAGCAGAAGGAAAATCCATTACTAAACATGTTCTGTGTAACTACAAAAAAGTGGTTTTTCTTCTGTAATTATTATGTTTCTGCTTTGGGGATATGTTTGGAAGGGTATGGAGAGGGGAGTGAGTGTGAGTCGTATTAAAAGTTGAGCCCCTAAAAACACTGTTTGTAGGTGAAAGGTTGGATCCATCAGAAGCACCAGGTGGCAGTGGATGAGAGCTACCGGGACCCAGCCAACCTGCAGAGCAAGATTCAAAAGCATGTAGCCTTTGAGTCGGAGCTTGCAGCCAACCGGGGCCGTGTGGCCGCTGTCACTGCTGAGGGGGAGAAGCTGATTGGTGCAGGCCACTTTGCAAGCATGGAAATCCAGGCAAGGCTGGATGAGCTTGAGACTGCCTGGAGACAACTACAGGATGCCAGTCAATTGAAGAAGGAGCGCCTAAACGATGCCTACCAGGTGGGCTTTAGTCTGGAGTGGCTGTTTTCTCGTTTCTTTGTGGGTTGTGATGCACAGACTGTTGTGATTGAGGTATTACAGTATTATTTCACACAAGTATAAAAAAGAGAGAATTTATTGAATAAATTCTTTAAAGTAATAGATTTTATAGTTGACTTTGACAAATTAGTGTATTAATCAGAAGTGGCTGCTAGTTTTTATGGTTTTTCTGTCAGTAAATGTAAGGTGTTTTATTTGGACAAAGACATTGAATATGATACAGTTTGGTACCGTGGCAGGGTTAGGCATGTTGTAATGGTTTTGTTTTGGTTCAGGCACTGATGTTCTGTCGCACACTGGAAGAACAGGAGGGTTGGATAGATGATGTGGAGGCACAACTGCAGTCGGAGGACTATGGCAGGGACCTGGCCAGTGTGGGGCATCTGCTAAAGAAGCATGCGTTGCTGGAGAATGATGTGCACAGTCACGGGGAGACCATGGACCAGGTGCGCACCACTGCCAACACCTTCATCGAGTCCAGTCACTTCATGAAGAATGAGCTGCACCAGCGAGCTCTTGAGGTCATCAACAGGTGTGTCACTTCTGTTAGTAAATTTAGCTCTTGATTCTGCGACCTCAGGAAAAATTACTTTTTTGGGAGGGGAGTGGGGTGTCAGTCATGAAAAATTTGGTTGAGAAGGTGAGAACTTTGAAGTAGGGATGTAACGATTCCACTTTTCCTCGATTCTCGATCTCGATGCCGATACCACTCTCGATTCTCAATTCCAAAATTTGTGATTCCTTTAGTTGCAGACAGTTACTTTACATAACTAATTAATATATAGGAGGGTGCGGAATTTAATTAATTAAAATAGACCTGCACTAGTAGTAGGTCTATTATTAACATAAATAATATAACACGTGAACAGTGGGAGCATATTCATATGAAATCCCCAAAAGTTCAAAAGAGGCATACTATGAGATAATATTGAAAATGTACATATATATATATATATATATATATATACATTATTTATTTCGTCCACATAGTTTATTCGAAAATATTTCCAAACCTCACTTGCTATGATAAATGTTTATCAATATAATAAATTATTAAAATGGTTGCAATACTGGCACTTACCTATTGAAAAGCAATCATAGTTCAAATTTTTAAAAGCAGTAATTATTTAAAAGTTTCCAATTTAAAAATATAGTATCATTTTGGTAAATTCACAAACAATTTTTCTGGAAATACAAAGAAGTTTAAAGTAAGTTTGCCAAAAAGTAAGTTGCATTATTTTGCTTGCTGTACGTTGCAATTCCCTTTGTGCATACTTGTCTACTTGCAAGAGGGTTAGATTTCATAGTAGACTCTACTACCCCATGTTGTTGGTGTCCTGCTTGACTGTCTGGCTACTTCCCAAAATTGTCAATGTTTCCCTATGTGCAGCTGTCCTTACTTCACCGCTACGATTGCCTAGCCACTGTAATTTCACATTTTCTTGAATATGCTACCCTGTCTTTGTGCATGTGGTATTACGACTTGGAATTGTGTGCTATTTTTAGATTTTTTTTAGTTTTGATCATTGCTTGTTAACATTTGAAGTAGGCAGGTCAGCATCACAGTCAATTCCCTTCCTTCAGAGCTGGGATGGAAGTGTATCTTTGATTGGGTTGCAGCTTGGATCGGTTGATGAGTTACATGTCATGCCGTGTAACGTGATTATCCACTTGGCAGCTTTACAAAGTGCAGATTTCAAGGGTGGTCTGTTGCTGGCTCGTACTCTAAAAAAGCAGTGGGCAGTCGGAAAGGTTGGCAGAAACTGGAGCTGGTGGATGGTAAAGTGTAGGTGACTGTTGTCAAGGTGTGGCAGTAGACAGAGGGGATGTGACTTACGGAAAGCAGATGCAGCTAGGCAGATATAATTTTGAAATTCTATTTCTCATTGCCCTGGTCCTGTTAATTGCTTTTGAGTTGCATCATCTCTTAGGGCAAGCTGCCTTCTCTTTGTAGTGTCACTGTAAACCTTGGCTATACCTAAGTCCAACCATGCAGCACACCAGGCTTTGTCAATGACAGCCTTTTGCTGCCCAGCCTGATGGTGTGAAGTTCATAATAATAATAATAATATAATAATAATAATAATAATAATAATAATAATAATCAATTTTTTGAACACTTGACCCCTCTTAGCCTGCGGCCATCCCGGGGTTTTTGGATTCTCATATTAGTCCATTTTGGGGCTTCCAGGAGCGCAGTGCTCCTCGGACTGGGACCAAGGTCCTCGGTGTCCCACACCCTCTTACACCCCTCAGGAACATTCTTAATGATGGCCATCTTTCACCTGGCCTACAATTCTCCTGTGTTTGGGAGATCCATCTACTACCATCACGGATACCTGGGCATATAGACCAGGCACTCCCCACTGCCAGCACCAGTCCTTCCTCAATCTGACCTCAGGGCGCCAAAGGGAGTGAGCTTGAATCAGGGAAACAGTCCCTTTCTTCAGGACTGCTCCTCCCACCCTCTCTAGCTGAGGAAACCTCTATGGGAAAGCAAGGTCAGCCCGTGCGCCTCCTTCCTTTTCTCAAGGGTTCTCCACCTCAGTGGGTACTACCCCAACCCGAAGAAGGTCCATTTCCATAGCTTGAATTTCTTCACATTGAGACTTAGTTTTTGGGCCCCTCTGACCGTAAAGGAGTCGACCAGCCCACCACCATGAACCACCATCTTGATTGCCTATGATTCAAGCTTATAATAAGTGACAGTTACCCCTTTTAGTAAATATGGCATAGGGAATGCCCGGGAGTTTCCCACTTTTGCTAACCTCTATACAGAGGTTACCCGGCGGTACCATGAGGAGGTAGTGGGTTCCTTTGGGCTAGGATAGGCTATAAAAGACACTTTACATGCCCTTTCTGGTTCACACTCAAGCTTACTCTCCGTTTCTATTGCTGGCAGTAGCTCCGACATTTCTCAGATCAGCTGTTCTCCAGTGCCTTTGGCTACCAGCCATGGCCTCCAGAGCAGACAGATGGAGCAAGCTTCGTTTTCAGTCAACAAAGCTCCCACCAGGCCTTAAGCATCCCAGCAATATCAGAAGAGAGGATAGACTAGGAATAGGCTACCCGTAGTCAACCATATTCCAACCAGACCTTAGCAAGTGACACTCTGGGGGCGCCAAACAGGGCAGAGAGGAGCAGTGCTTCCAGTAGTCAATACAAACTCTACCAGGCAAAACCTTACACCCATTACAGGCTGGTCCTTTTCCCCATTCCTGGTCCTCCATTGCATCACCCCCACACCTTACACCCATTACAGGCTGGTTGTCCATCCCTACCCCCCAGCAAAATCACTGGGGGAGCCCATGCCGTACACCCATTACAGGCTGGTCCCATTGCATCCATTGGCAGTTTCCGACTCCAAGTGGGCAGCTAAGAGGTGCATGAATCCTGCTGGCGTGAAGTTCAGGAAGAATTCTGAAATAGTGGTGTTTCATTAGCTGGTGCCTGAAAATGAGTTTATAATTTGGATATAATGAAAATGATAGCTGCCAGCCTGAGTTCAGCGAGAAATAAATGGCAGCAGAGTAGTGAGAGCCAGCTACCTGTCCTGTGCCGCCAGGATGTGTGTTAGTTATATCTTCCTGCAAAGAGTCTGAGGGGTGGGAAGAAAACACCTGGCCATTTAGGGGTGTGCTAGTGTATTGCGGATTGCCTGCTGACAGGCCGCAGTAAATACGGGCATGGTACCGCTACCATTGAAAGTGATGAATATGATGTGTGGCAGTGTAATTGTAATTTCTTGGGGATTACATAACTAGGCCTATAAAGGTTCAGAAGTTGGGAAAATTAATTTTTTTCTTTATCCCAGCGTGGAAATATGTTGTCACATGATGCAATACCTGACTACTTTACTTCGGCGTGTATAGGCCGTACACTTTTACAAAAAAATGACTACCAAAAAGTAGGATGCTGCTTATTTACAAGATATTGAGATAAAAAAAATTTCCCTCTAAAACATGGTCAGAAATTTGTCAATATACAGTAAATTTTAATGTTTTAACTTAGTTTTTAAGGAAGTAAAAGAAATGAGAACAAATGAATAGCGTATCACTCGTGTTTAGATGCTTATGGGCTGCCCAATGGATGCCGAGCTGTGTCACTTTCTCTTTTTTTAATTCCCTCTTTCGCTTAGCATCTTACCCCCCCCCCCCCCCCCCCCCATTTTCAAAGCTTGCTTGCTCCCTTTATTTTTATTTCTCCCTCTCTCTCGGCATCCCTCCCTTCTACTTCCCCACCCCCTCTGCGTTAACCGGGTTCTTCATCATTCCCTTCCGCTCCCACTCCGCACAGGTGACTATTTCCCATCTTCACTCTTGCCATTACCACACAACCGATTGTGGTGGTTGGAGGAGAAATGTGAAGGGGGAGAAGTGTTGTGAATGTGGTCTCCCAAGTAGTTTTAGAATGCCCTTTCACCCTCTCTTTTGTTTCTCATGCTATCGCTCTCTCTTGCTGGCTGGATGAGACAGCCTGCAGCAGATGTGTGTGTGTGTGCATGTGATGATACTGGCACGGCAAGGACACACCCAATGGCAAAGTAAGTAATTTGATGTTGCCGTAGTTTTCTGTTGCTAAGCTGTTTGGTCTGCACACTAGCATGATGAGGCCCAGCAATATTTACAGGAATACAAAAATTCAGTGCGTAGTATACTTGAAATGTTAATTATCACTACTTTTTCATAAAAGATTTATGGTGGGGCGTATACGTGCATGTGACCTATATATGCTAAAATATGGTATAGGTAACATCACACTCGACTGTGCATCATCTGAACGTGCTTTCACTTCAACAAGACGGGGTTATACCAGTACCAGAGGCTGGTCACATCCCTAAAGGATATGCCCTCGCAAGGAGAGCCTTTATTAAAGATACATCCTTTCATCTTGTACTGTTCACCCCAGTCAGATGTCATGACAACCTCCCCAAAGTGAGATGTAGTATCGGCCGAGCCCGTCACCCAAGGTCACATACAGTGGAACCACATTATTTCGAGGATGGCCTATAGGTTCGTGTCCACTATTGCGGTAGTTTTTAAATGCACCGTGTTTTGGCCTATCATTCTAACTATACTTAATTTCGTTTATAACACAAATCTGTTAATGAAGCCTTTCGCTATAGAGATAGGAACATTTGCAAACTAGTATTTTTTTAATGTTTAAACACGTTGTATAGCAAGTGACATCCACCCATTTGCCACGCCCAAGCCCGCCTTTGTTACTTTGTGTCGTGTGGCGACACTCACGTCAGATACCAAGTGAGTGAAGAGGTGCGTGCGGGTGTAGTAGTGAGAGCGAAGGAGGAGGGGTACAAAGGGGAGTGGTACGAACAGGAGCTAGACAACAAGAAAAAGGGGGGAGGATGTTGGATATTACATGATAAGGAGGGGGAGAGGCAGAGCGGAATGGTAGGTACTGTGGAATGTTGTACGGAGCGGCATGGTGTTTGCACCGTGGAGGAGAGAGTTGTGAGAAGCGTTTAATGAGGAGGGTGTTGGCAGAAGGGGGCGGCAATAATTGGTTGGAGAGGAGGGAGTGGTGGGGAGTTATTGATGAGGAGGGATTGATGAGAGAGCTACAAGGAGGGAGTGGTCAGATGCCATCCGCCTACCGCTACTTCTATGTTGTGGGTTTAGGAAGACTGCTGCTTGCAAGGCCATCACTTGGCCGCGTGCCGGGTGTGTAAGGGGAAAAGTATGATTATGTCTAACAGTTGCTGTACAGTGCTACATTATTTATGATAGTTCACATGTTTTTTGCATCTTATACTGAGCGGATTTAAATTGTGAGCATAGATTTATATATCACGGTTTTTGTAAACCATAGTTCTGTGTAAATTATGGAGTGTACTAATAAAAGAAAAGCACTTGACATTGCAACAAAGTTCAAAATCATATGTTAGGTTTTCAAATGTACTTGACCTAAGTAAACACTATTTTAGTGTAGTTCGTTATATAACAATTCCAACAATATTATTATTATTATTATTATGTAGACGTTTTGTTTATAATGTGTATATAGCGGCTGTACAGTTTATATTCCCGTTTTTTTAAAATAAATTCCAAAATTTGAGGTGTGCCTCAAAATTCATGCTTTGACGTCATTTACAGCCCTATAATAATCACCTATGGGCTATAGCGCTACGTATTCATAATTATTATGTAGGACACTTCGTTAAAATATGTATATTGCAGCTGTACAGTATGTATTCCCTTTTTCTTCAAAATTCGAGGCACGCCGCAAAATTTGTGCTTCTAAGTCATTTACAGCCCTAAAATTAATCTCCAAGATCAATTAGCGCTATGTAATTATTATAATTAGGATGTAGACACTTTGTTTATAATTTGTATGTAGTGGCTGTATGGTCTGTATCCCAGTCTGTATCCCAGTTTTCGAAAAAGAAAATTCTGAATTTTGAGGCTTTCAGTGTTATTGTGCCAAAGACATGCACGTTAGGACATGCAGCATCTTCTCCTACCCACATTACAAACAACTCGCAGCTTACACTCACCCTTGGTTCTGTTTTCAATGTTAACATTTTTCATTTCCTTCAAAATATTATTCCTGACTGTCCAAATATTTCTCTAACCTACCATAAAGCTACGTTTGTTTACATTTGAGCAGATACATGTGTTGCTCATGGGTTGGAGCAGAACAGGAGAGTACCGTATTTACTTGTGTATAGCGCGCACTCATGTATAGTGCGCACCATGATTTTTGCAACAAGTTCGAGGGAAAATTTTTTTTAAAAATAAAATCGCACCAAAAATTTGTGGCGCCCTGTTAGTAAGTATGGAACAAATTATTCTTTTTTTATATTAATGCGTGGTGATTGTGATGTGTTTGGAAAATACATTAATTAAATAACTTGGGGTCAAAAAGTCAAAATAAAAAAAAATCCGGAACCTTTATGTTCCTACTACTCAATATTTCGGGCTTCATTTTTCTTTTTTATCCTTTCTCCTGTTAGAAGTGACTGGCTCTTTTTTTTTTTTTTTTGCTGTGCTATATTGTCACACTACCCTTCTCTAAAAAAAAGGTCTCGACCCTTCTCCCCCCCCCCCCCCCCGGGTTATGACTAGCTAGCCTCTGCCACGGAAACAAAGAGGGAAGGCGGAATTATCGACCTGCAACATCTGGGTGTTATTACAAAGGGGAAGGGGCCGTAAAAATGTGGAAGCTCTAGTTTGCGGTGTGACAGGATGCCATTATTTGGGGGGGGGGGGGTGAGGCATTGCAACCTACATATAACTGAAGGGTTGCTGAGAGAGAAGGAAAAGGAGTGATGTAAGAGAGAGAGAGGGAGATGATATAATAACCACTTCCCTCAACATCCCGGGAAAATATATGACTACTGCTCTATTTTTTCCATGTATAGAACGCACCCCAAAAATTTTTTCCTTTATTTTGGGAAAAAAGGGCGCACTATACACGAAAAAATATGGTAACATCTGTTCATGGCGCGAGCCCTTCCCCGTTAGAAAATTTACCCTTGTGTCTACATGGGACTGGAGGAAGTATATTATTGATCTGCTGTTTGCTTTGTGAGCATGCGAAAGAAAGTGTGGTGTGTTAGGGGCTTGAATTGGAGTGTAGCGAGCCTGGAGGAGAAAGCAAGCAGTCAAGAGCCGTGGAAAAAGGGAAAGAAGGGGGTAGTGGGTAGAGGGCTGAGAGACAGCTGGAGAAAGAGAATTGGGTAGAGTTGCGTGAGACAGGAGTAAAAAAAGAAGAGGGCAGAGAGTACTAGGGAGGAAAGTTCAGTGATCTCCGGGCTTCATGTGTGTGAGATAGAGAGAGACAATGAGTGAATTAGCATGCTTGTTGGTAACTCCCTCACGCCTCTTCCACAAACTTGTTGGAGGGGAAGAAGAAAGGAGGAGGAAGCAAGGTTTCACTTGCATATCGTTACATAATGCCACTGTCACACATCTTGATTTTTTATTTACTTGTAGCTGTGTAGTTTAAATTGCATTAAATACAGGATGAAAAGGGGCAAATACAATAACAAAAAAATTATGGGGTATAGTAAATTTGGTTTTAACAATCACTCGCTATAGTGATAATTTATTTTGCCATTGTCGACTATTGTTATAACGCGGTTCCACTGTAGTTCTACGGCACACTAAGGGATGGCGCCATCGGCACCACAGCAGACGACCTCCGGCAGACAGCTTCGCTCAAGGGGTGGCACTTGCCATCTTTCCTGCACACCTATGTCACAGAGGGCCCATGGACAAGGAGAATATAAGTCTGTGTGCCGCCCGAAGATGCAAATCTCACTCCTTCCACTGCGCTGATCTGTACCAAAAGGAGCAGCCACTCTGTACTCCTTTGATCGCACTGAGCTGTGCTAGAAGGAGCCATCAGATCCTTAAGACCCACCAGAAGCTCTTTAGCGACTGCAGCAATGCCTTCCAGACCTCCTTAAGTCTCTTCACCAACAGCTCTCGAAGAAGTTGTAGACCTCTTGCCTTGCCCCCACTGGTAACTGCAATCACCAGTGAACCCTCTCTGGCAGTGGTCATTGATGGTCCCTTCAGGACGCACCCTTCTCACCTTACCTGCTGGTAATGGCAATCGCTTACCACTACTCCTTCTGGTATTGGTCCTTAACTGTCCCTTCTGGACAACAGATATTGATAGTTAGGGACAGTTTTCATAGCTACCTAGCCGAATCGCCTTGTTCAGTTCAGAACCAGGTCTCCTTCACCTGGATTCATGTAGGTTAACCACCGCTTAACTCTGGAATAGTTAGGAGGTAGTACAGGCCACCGTATGAATTTTTCTTGAATCTATATGTTCTTTGCACCTACTTCCGAGTACTTATTTCTTAGGGTAACTGTGTTAGTCCTATGTAGACACCACGCCCATTAGATAGCCACCCATACTGGGCCCAGGTATAGTTTGATAGAGCCTCCACCACTTGCAAGACCTCCCTAAGGCGGCTAGCCAGCCAGACCAAGGTTTGGCTCTGTCCACTGCACTGAACTGTGCAGAAGGGAGTAAGAGTTTGGCTCTGGAGGACTGACTCCTTTTGGATACCACACCAAAGTGTCGTTGACGGGTAGCTTGAGGAAGCTCAACGCTCTGTATCTGCCATGCTTAATTGCTCTGGATTGAAGGAGCACCGTGTATGAGTCTTGCCTGTTTGGCTTCTGTCTTGGCCTTACACACCGCTCGGGACTTTGCCGCCTGCTTCACTTTGTCAAGGCTGGTAGTAGTTCTCTTTCTGTATGCCATATAATCAGAGGATTGGTATTTGGCGGAAAGTGAGAACGGCAGCTACCACCTCCAAAACTAAGCAGGGTTGCAACCCCATTTTAACTGCACTTCGCAGCATTACTCCATGGGAATGAGCTCTTGCCGCCCACAAGCTGGAGCGGTATCACCTCCCAGCCACCTCCCAAAACTTGTTTCCAGCACTCGTCTAGATCGCCGGGTACCCTTACCCAATAGTCGCAGCCATCCGCAGGGGCAAGGACATCCCTCTTGGAATTGCCAACCTCGGGTTCGGGGGCAACCGGATCACCAACAGCCACAGTCCACTCCGAGCTGCATCCATCATCACCAGTGCACCACATCCCAGTGTAGACAGCAGCAGCTGTACCCGCCTTCACCGCAGCTGGGTCAGCAGCCACCCCGAGCCACTGTCCAGAACCTGTTGCAGTGTACCAGGTCATCTGCTGGGTTGTGACTGTAGCACCAGACTTTGTGCATAGCCGGCAGGACACGCGCCTTGCCCTCTACACCGGACGTGCTCAGGTCTGAAGTTACTAGTTACTGACATTATTAATCTTGTGTAAACTGGCGACACAAACAAAACTGTACCTGACCTCTGCGACCTATCACTGTCAAAGGCCGTTGTGCGTGAAGGATTTTCGTGGCGCCCAACGTGGGGCCACAGCCTCAATAGTTCAGACTATGAAGCGGAATCATGCCAGCCGACCCCACAATCTAGTGACGTAGCCAGGAGTCTCAATCTCAACTCAAGTAGACTTAAGTGAGTCCTGAGACACGCCAATGATGTTCAAATGAACTAGTCGCAATATCAAGCTCCGAACAGAGTCTTGCCGACAATCTTGAAGCCAGTGTGGCTGAAGACACTCTCAACCACTGCCATATAGCCACATGCCCTGCCATGGAGGCCTGTGTGATTGTATGTGTGCACTGCCGCAACCACTTCCACTACCCATGCTCGAAGTGGGTGGGCGGATGAGCCTTGCTACACAGACGTTGAAATATCGGTGTGACAACTGCCGCACATGCCAGACTGCCTACTGCAGCTTGCAAACATGCACTGGGCAAGAGATCCACATGGTACAGTGTATATTCTGGAAAACTTCCACCGTGCATAGGATGACCCGATGAATGCATTACGAGACAGGGCCTGGTGTATCATTTCAAGGATTTCAGGGGAGCAGAAGACTACAGACAACGGAATTCTTGCCCTTACCAGAGCCTTATCACGGTCCGGGGCAACATGGTACTCCAACTGCCAGAGTTTGGACGACGACCACATGAAGACCCAATTGCATTCACGAAAGAATGCGAACGGGAATTCCGCAAACATGTGATACCACACAAGCAATGGGTCAGTAGGTCCCATCGACCGCTAAAAGGAAAATCATTCGAATGGTGGGCTATGTAAGGGTAATTCTTCGCAGAGTGGGGACAGCTGTGTTCTTGCCTCGCCTCTCAATTCACAGGGGAGAAAGTCATAGCACATCTGACCACAGAATTTCACAGCTGAACCCAAGTCAGAGAAGAGAAAGCTGAAATAATTATGCGTCACAAAGTGCAGGTGTATAATCCCATTTTCCCAGGTGAAAGCAAGGAGAGCTATGTGCGCCATGTAGCACTCATTCTTCTGCCTAAGCTACGCAACCTCTTACAATTTTCAAAACCACATACTGTAGACAAGCTAAGGGAAAGGGTGCAAGAAATTAAGTGGAATTACAAGGCGCAGGCTTTTCTTCACAAACTGCGTACTATTAAGAACATCAATTTAGATAAGCCGCCTGAACGCAAGGTCACTACTTTCCCAATCCCTCCCCTTTCCTTTTCGCTCCTGCAGTGTTGGTTCTGCCCAGACTAGCACTTCCACACAGACTGCCTGTGCAGGCAAGGTCATGCGGCGAGAGAAGGGTGAAACACAGGGCCGCCAGACGCGTTACAGCGCACGACAGAGATTAAGGGACTCAACTAGGCAGGTAATGCTGCTACCAGAGTGTGAGACGGACATCCACCACCGGTAACCAAGGGTCCATCCACCTCCAGTGATTAACCGAACATTACGAGGAGAGTGAATCACCAGAAACTTCACACATCGAGGGAGAGGGAAATGGAAGCAAATAACACCACCCTACTTGATTATGCAGCCACAGGTAACATCATTCGAAGTAATGTGATAATCTTGGCCAAAGAGCAACACTCCACCTTGACACGTGCCCGGTTAAGGTCTGCTTGGCACGATTGCCTAGGATTTGTACGCTACACCAATAGAGTGGTTTTATACAGGTTTATCTGTTTCTGGCGAGAGGTGTTAGCTACTGACTTACTCAGATGACCTCCGTGATGCTGATGAAGCTGAGGTTTAGATCCTTGTTCTCAACTCAATGGGTGCTGGGTTGCCCCATGCCGTATTGACAGTTCCAGGCAGCAGATTCCCGTCTCCAGAACCTGGGATTGGCCAGGTCATACCTAGCCTCTGTCTTCTAAACCAGTCCTCTCGGAACCGAGTGGGACTCTTGGCTGGTGCAAATATGCGGCGGAAAATATACAAATACCACGGGAGCAGTCGTGACTGCTTGACGCCTGAGTGCGGCAGTGTGGTCCTGTTCCGCCTGCCTTTCCTGCATAGGAGGGGTGAGTGCAGACCACTGTTTGGCAGCAAGAAATGATAAGTTTTGCTCCCTTCGCCTTTGGCCATGCCTTACCTTGTAAGGCATAGAGCATCGCTGCTTAAACATAGTGCACCTTGACGAGAAACAATTTAACAGTGTCAGTTCAGTAGCTGCTTGGCGGGCTGATCAGAGACTTGGGGCCTTTTGGACCACCAATGCCTCTACTGGATGTGAATTTAGGGAAGGTTGAACGGCAAGAATCAGGTTATGGTCACTCCAGCACTATCAGTGCTCGAAGCAAGGGAATAACCTGGGCTTGCTGCCCCTCCTTGGATGAAGGTATTCCTAATGGCTGTGGCTCCTCTATTCCTCCCCTCCAGCACTACCAGTGCTCAGGTGGTTGGGAAGAAACAGGCAACTGTCTAATGAGTGTGTTTTCAGACTGACGGACTCCTGAAGGGGGGTTGTAGTCAAAAATAATTCGTTTTAGAAAAATACTTGGTTTCTGCCAGCAGTGCATGGCATGAATTGTTCCTAGCAGGCAAAATAGAAAGCTACGCTGTAAATGAAAAAGTTTAAGGATAGAGAACAAAATTATGTTAATTGAAAAATCAATAACACATGACTCAAGCTACCACCTACCGAACAATGGGATGCTGAAGGTTACCTACGTTAACCAGTTGTAGGCAACCTGCTCCTAGGTTAAAAAGGGAAAGATTGTTCTAGATGTGAAAAATACTTTACTACTAACCTGTACTAAAGAAAGCGGGTGTGTAGAAGAGACAAAGTGAAGTTAACAAGTGTTAGCGTGTTCGCTGTTCATTGGATGACTGGTCATCGTTGTTGGAAGTAGCCATTGGGGGCGTACTTAAGACTTGGTAGATCTCTGGAGGTACCAGCACTGAGCAGTGCTTGGGATGTTGCGAAAGAGAATGGCAAAAATAACTGCTGGAGCCCTGCTGCACCCTGAGTTATATAGTGCTGAAGTCTAGGCTGCCACAGCGGGGTGCGGGAAGGCATCTGTCATCCTTCTGATGTGAGGCTGGCGTGGGAGGTAGGATCCCTCTTGTCAGCATTCCTTGGTTCGTTTATCTTCGGCGGCGCTTGGCCGTGCCTGATGTGGCTGTAGCTTGTTGGATATTAAGAGGGGGAGGGGGGAACCAATGTGTTTGTTGGTTGCGTAGCCTTGTGGCCACATACTTGGCCGCCCAGGAGATTTAAGCAACCGAGAAGTTATGTGCAAAGTGGTATGTGCATAATTCTCACGTGGGTGGTTCAAGTAGACAGTTCTTACATAGGTTGAAGGTAGGGTTTACCTCACGTAAAGAGTAATGAGTTGTAATCATAGTTCATAAGTAGTATAAGCAGTACACGTCTATTCCCCCTCCCCTCTCCGTTACGATGAAGACTCATCGTTAAAAGTTGGTGGAGTGAGGTGTAGGTCCTCTCTCTGGAAGGTCTACAAGGTCTATGTAAGAGTAGTGAAGAAAGCTAGGAAGAGAAGAGAAAAAAAAAATTTCATCATCAGGTAGGCGGGACCCTTAGTGTTGGGTGCTTGACCGCTGTAGCGGCGTGCACTCTGTGCTCTCGAGCCGGTCGGCGAAGGCGAGACGCATGGGATGCGAAGACCGTAGCTCTGTCTCTCTCGTGGTAGGTGGGCTTCCCTTGTGGCGTTCACTGACACTGCAAATGAGTTCCCCCCCCCCCCGCCCCTCGTTGCAGAGATTATTGTGTCAGGAGTACCGCGGTTTACCGGGCGTCCCACCGGCCTACTTTATTTTTGCATGCCATCGACAAACACTCAGCATAGCGCTGTGGATATTTACAAGAGAATATACGACATGAACCTGAAATAAAAAGCACATGAAAATGACGGCATGCGAAAAGTGAATGGGAATAAAATAAGTATGTTCAAGCCTTACTCGCAGGAGGTGGGGAGACGTCACTAACTATCCTGGAGCTTGCTGTGGTGGTTAAAAAGAAAAGGAAAATCTTTCAGGGAACTTTGGGTCGCATTGCAAGCTGAACAGTTACGTGCAACAGGGTAGTAGTTTGGTAACCGCAGGCCCTTCAACACCTGGGTTGACCGGCTAAACGAAACAAATGCGAGTACACTTTAAAACATACATGAAACGCAGGCAAAATGGCACACGTTGGTCACTTTAAATTACATACATACACTGTAATATTTTGAAGCTGAAAATATCTTACACCAGGTTTTCGCCATAGTGAGTTCATGTGAGCTTTGTGGCTCAGAGTCTTTGGTTTGATATTGAGTTGATGCACAAGATATTGCAAACAAAACACATACACTAGAAAATCATGAGCATACAAATGCATAACATAAAAATTCCCTTCTACAAAACAGCATTCTTCTTGTAGGTGATCTTCACATATACACTGTAAATACTCATTGGCATATTTAAGAGTGTACCTACACATAAAATTCTTTATACAAAAATTTAATTGCTATTTTACCTTTCGGTTGTCCATTTAAATTGTTCACTGTATATTCGTAGAATGTTCAAAAGTAAGTAAAGTACGCAATCAATATAAAAGTCAATGAAGCGGAAAATGCATTCCTACAAAATGCATTCTTCTTGTAGGCGATTTTCACAAGTACACTGTAAAACTTGAGGTAATATTTAAAGGTGTACCTACACATCAAATTCAATATATAAAAATCTAAAACTACTAATTCCTTTGCAGGAGTCTTTCTTATCGTAGGCTAAATCTAACATGTATTTTGTCGAAGTCTCTGTCTTCAACTATTACTGGCACTGTGGTGAGCGTCTGTATGTGATAGACTGTTGGTAGTTATTACCAGCACTGTGATGAGCGTCTATAAGTAATACTACCTTTTTTTGTGTGCTGTCGGCCACTTATTCTTACAGAACCTTGTCGTCTGTGAGGTCTAAAACATCTGTTTTCACTGGCTTTAATTATATACAGCATAATGACTGCTGTATTTACAAGTTCAGTTTGCATATAGTCGAGTGTCTAAATAACTGTCTGTTGCATTTACCTCACCAGTTCCTACACTTCCCCCGCTTGATGACAGCTGGGTAGGCACTTTACTGGATACACAATACTTAATCTAGCCTAAATGTGAGAGTCTCTGTCTATCTCACTGTCTTTGACTGGTCATCTAAATTAAATGTCACTTTAATACAGATCTATAACGAGTCCTGTAATGTTCTTCGTAGTGGTTTACAACTACGTGTGCGATTAAATTTCGTCGAGCACTGCACGCACTTGTGTTCGTCGAGCTTTGGTTTAGCTGGCCTGCCCCTGGGATGTAGTTCAGCATGCAGGGGGCATGGCCACGTGTACCTTGACATAGGTCGCCACGCTGATTCTTGGTACTGGCCAGGCAATGAGTCTGTCTTGGCTGCATGAGGTGGCATCAGGCGTCGTGGTTCAGCACGTGGTGTCATGGCGTCTACTTCTGCCGGAACTGATAGAGAGGGCACAGGTACAAGGGACATTGTGGCGGGGCGGGGGAGTGATTCCAGGTCCTCCATCCCGACTGCACGGGTTAGTAGGGCAGGATGTTTCTCTGCTGGCACAGACAAAGGTTGGTCTCGACGTCGAGGTCCTGTGGCGAGGCAGTGTGAGGGAGAGGAGTCTCGACCTCGACTGCGGGAGTTGCACCAGGTGTCAGGTAGTAGGATGCATCAACGGTTTCAATGCTCTTATCATCTGCAACCAGTTGAGTGGGAGGCAGAACGGGCCTCTCGCCCTTAACTTCCCAATGGATGAAGGTTCCTGCATAGCAAAAGGTTCTGACGGAGCACTGCCGTAGGCTATGCTTGACGTCTGCTGCAATTCATTGTCGGCAGGAACAGTGGTTTTCTTCTTGGAAGTTGGAACGACCTTGACCCCTGTTGCAGACGTTTCTTGAGATTGCGGGGTTTGAACTAGCTCTGTGGCGTGTTCGCCTTCCAGTAGTCTAGTGGCGTAGGCCTCCAGGCTCACATCGTGGACGTATTCCGGTGGTCTAGTGGCGGCCTCCGCGCTCTCATCTGGAGCATAATCCATTGGTCTAGTAGTGGGTAGTACTTCATCATCGGAGCCAGAGATCGACTTCGTGGAAGTTGGAATGGCGTTAACTTCTGGCTTCGGAGTTGTACTAGGTGGAGGGGTAGGCGCTCGTGTGATTTCTACCCCTCTCACCGAAGGTGCTTCTGACTTCTCGCTGATGCGATTTGATCGGCGGGGTGTCTGACGGGGTTCTCTGTCATATGGACTCCGCCATGACAATTCGGATCATCTAGGGATTGCCTTATGGTGTTTGGCTGTGATTTTCTCAGCATAACTGCATGGCGTCGAGGCATTGATCTAACGGAAAATGCTCCTTGGCGTTGTTCTACATCCGGCTTCCATGGCCCGATGTAGCTAGGTGCCCCGTTGATGACAATGGGCAATGGCTCAGGCCTCGTTGAGGGTCCTGGCTAGGTATCGGGAACTACCTTTCTAAGTGGAGGTTCGTCCTCGTCTTCGGATTGACCAGGTGTTTCTCCTTAGGCGTCTGCATCCCCAAGTGTCGGTATGTCCCCCAGGTAGGGTCATATCTGGCCTCGGGTGGCCTTTTGAATTCGTCCTTGTACGTCTTGGCCCAGTAGACATTGTCTCTTTTGCCGACAATACGATACAGACCGCCCCATTTGTCAGCAAGGCCCGTGTTGAACTGGTTACTGGCCTTGCTGAGGGGATGCATCCTGAGTAGTACCGTTTCACCTATGGAGAATTTCCGTAACCCTTCCTTCGGTGTAGGGTACTTCTTTTGAATATACTCGTCCTGGGCTTTTTAGGCAGTAGTAGTACGGGCTAGGGCAGATAGCCGGATGTCCTCAGGTTGAGGCATTTTGGTGTGCTCACTTTCCCATTGCCAGTCGCCTAGTTGGCAGATTGTTTGGCCCAGAAGGAGTACACTGGAGCTTGTGTGGACCGCTTCATTGGTTCTACGATGAAGGGCGAACAGAATTGTTGGGATGTGTTTGTACCAATGTCGGTGGTCGTTTCCCACACTGATACGAAGGCACTTCTTGATCTCCTGGTTCCTTCGTTCAGTGGGGTTGGCCTGGGTATGGTACGGCGGGGTAGTCCTAGTTTCTGCTCCCTACCCCTGGCAAGCTGACTGCCATTGGCGACTCCTGAATTGGGTGCCGTTGTCAGTTAAAATGACCTTTGGGTATCCCCATCATGCGAATATGCCAGTTTATATTTCTTATGATTGGGGTGGTTTCTTAGCTAGGTAGAGGGAAGGCCTTTACCCACCAAAAACTGGTCAGTTACTACTAGCAGGTAACGGTTCCTGTTGGTACTGCGTGGGTAGGGACTCATGAGGTTGGTGGCAATGTGCGTCCACCCCGTCAGGGTAGAAGATCTCCAAGAGTCTCTGCTTCTGGCCACCACTCAGACCGCACCAGCCCAGGAGAGCATGGTGACTTCACAAGCTGAGGAGGGATTAATGCCATCAGATCAGCTCCCTCTGATGGCTACCCAGGTCCCGACGTCGGACGATGCCGCAATTTACTCTCGGACTCATCAGCTCGCACAGGAGGATCATTATCAGAACCGCTCCCTCTGATGGCCACCCTGGTCCCGAAGTCGGAAAATATTTTTGTACGAGAAGAAAGTTCAATTATTGTGTGCCACTTACCTTAAAACAAGAGTGAAATCCATTTCCGAAAGGCTTTTGTACAAAAATTAGATGATTTGTTATCAAAATGCAAATTTACCACATTTTGGCATGTATAAGCCATGTGCATGTATAGGCCACACCAGAATTTTTTGATGAAAAATTAGGTACAATTAATATTACAATTATAGGCCACACTGAATTTTTGTATTCCTGTAAATATTGCAGAGCCTTATCATGCTAGTGCAGAAGCTAGCCGGCACAGCAACAACAAACTACGGGACAGTAAAACTAATCAGTTTTCCGTTGGGTGTGTCGCTGCGCAGGCTGGTCTCTGCCTGCTGAAGAGTGACAACAGCGTAGTATTCCGCCAGACAGAGCAAAGGCGTTGAGTAGCTGCAGCAGAGAGGACTTTTACCTTGTCGTGCCCTTTGTCACTACAACCCCTCCAGCCCCTTCTCAAGTGTCTGTCACTTGTCAGTGTCCTCCATGTGTTACTTGTTTCCTCCCCTTCCCTCCTGTATATAGCATTCTGTTGGCAATTCGAAACAGTTACCAGCATTATTAATGAGAGTTTTGAGTTGTACTGTTGTGCAGTAACGTACTTGTATTACTAACATGTTATGTTTAAAGCTTAAAATGAGAGAGGACAAAATCATTGCAGGGCGAACTTTGATGCATGCCCAGCTGGGAAGAGGTTCTACACGTTAGGCTTATTTGCATCAGACTTGGACCAACGACTGGGGAAGTTAAACACAATATCAAACTTCGCCAAATATGCTTTAACAAAATAAGATTTAGTCTTGGTCACTTTTAACAGCTTTATTTCGCGATTCCAGTATCGCGAGAAACATTTGGGGAGACGGGGTCCTTAATGTGCCTTAGGTGCCCGGCCGTTATACAAGACTGGTCTGGTGGCCTGTGTTATTGGCACGAAATCTACAGCCACTGTCACAACCCTTCGCACTTACTGACCTTTTACCTTTGGTTTCTGGGAAGCAAGGGTAATCCTCCTCGATGGCTTGTTCAGCAACTTGATGGCCGGTTTGTCGGCGGCAGGCTCTGGATGATGTGCAGTGATGTAGGCATTCTGGTCATCTGGATTTGCTGAGTGCTGGGTAGCCTGGGGGTTGACTCTTAACCAAGGGCAGGCAAGACCCAGAGGTACTTCCTCTCCTCTATGGCCTCAACCACAAGGTGAGGCTTACCAGGGAGTTTAAATAGAGGAGGGAACAAAGGTTGTGGGTGTCCTGAGGTGTGAAGCCCCTCATTATTGCAGGCAGTTTGAACTCTGCCCTGCTTATTTAATGTTCTGCTGAAGGCAGTAGAAGAAAGTGATGGGCAGGGCAAGCTGTATTACCTTCTGAGGCATGTAATACCTTTTTGAACATTCTCCTTACACTTCCTTTCTGAGAGTACAGCATGAGGAAAGGAACAAAACAGCCTACAGTCCGCAGAAAATAAGACGGTGCTTTATTTCCCTACTGTGTACTCTGGATACCCAGTCTTGTGACAATGAGACTCATGTTCCTTTCGTCCTGCCCTTGTGAGCAGTTGACAGAACGTTGGGAAAATCAAGTCACTTCCTGCCCAGAATATCCAGGTGTGGTATCCACAGGGGGTCGATCAGCCTAAGGTGATTCCAGCTCCTTTCCGTCCCCTTCTGAAGCGGTGATGGAGTATGGAATACAGTTAGGTCAATTCACTTGATGGAGGAGTTCTTAGTGCTTTGGGCTCCGTCTAACTCTACGAGTTTGGCAGAGCTTGAGTGGCCTCATAACATGTGTGGATTTATCTTTGTGCTGATTGGTCTGCTAGCTTTTTCCCACGGGGTTGCCCTTATGTAAGGTTGATCTAGTATTTTCATGAAATTAAAATACAGAGATAGATTGAAAAAAACCTGTTGTATTAAAACAGTAATAGAACACGGTGGCGCCGCCCTATTTCCTAAGCTAATACAACTTGCTTACGAAAGTTAAACCTAACGTGAACGGCCAAGTGAGGCGACCTGGAGAAAAAGGTGAATGAAATGTAAAGGCAATTACTTCTGGCTAGAAAAAGTGAAAAAGTTACTGTTACGTTAACGTATTCAACAACGTCTAATTAACATGAGGATGAAGTGTACTGAAGGAACATTAGCGGGTGGGGACAGCTACCAGAAGGGTAGTTGTCGGCATTGCCATACTGTCCGGTGGGCGTAGGGCAGGTCCTGAAGGGATGTCAACGTTACCTGCTACTAGAAGTTCTAGGTTTAACACCAGGAGGGGGTGGTAGGAGAGGGATGACATCTTCAAGAGCCTCTGGAGGGGTCCAGTCTCCCAGAAGCTTGCGGTGGCTGCAGATGGTCGGCGGCTGCTGAAGAAATGTTGAGCTGCATGTCGGCAATGTCTTCAGCTGCATTGAGATCCCGGCCCTTGCGAGTGGTGGAGGTGCAGAGACTCCAGAGTGTTGGCCATGCCAGCCCTATACTTATTTCTCGTAGATGCTCGGTTTTAGGGGGTGTGGGGAAGATAGCCTCTGCAGTTTGCTTAAATAACATACATATTGGATGTATGGTCAAAGAAATGCCTTTTATTGTAACTTGCAAATTTTTTTGTACCCATATAAGGGAAAATTTATTATATTTATACAGGAAAACTATTGAAGTAGGAAGGCCACAGAAATATGGGTTTTTGCAAGAATGTGCATTTTTCATGTTTCTTTTCGAATTCCACACAAATACACAAACTTAGAGTTTTCTAGTCCCTGGTTATTGTATTTTGGTGGTAGTCTTGTACTCTGATAAATACAGTAGTATATGTACCCATGTAACACCCATGCATTTTTTCTTGGAAACAAATTTGAAAAGTAGGGTTGTAGTCCTTACATGGGTGCAGGTGGTACACGTGTAAATATAGTTTGTACTTTGTAAGATGTCAAGGGGTGAGGTAGTTGCAGAGAAGGGAATGAGCGGGTTTTGTATGACAGGTACCACACGCTGCAGCAGCCGATGCAGATCCGACGGGAGAACCTTGAGGATGCGCTGCTGTTGCAGCAGTTCCTGCGGGATGTGGAAGATGAACTCCAGTGGGTGGCAGAGAAGGAGCCGTTGGCTGCCTCCACTGACCTGGGCAGCAGTCTCACTGCTGTCCAGAACCTTCAGAAGAAGCACCAGGTTTGCTGAACTGTTATTCTGACTGTGCTATCTCGAGCTGTGCTACAAACAAGTCATATGTGCAGAGTATAATTTTGCTTATTTTTTGTGTGGAACAATTTCATACAGCATAGTCTCTGTTTTTACCAGACTAAATGGGGGAGATATAGTCAGGTAAACCAGAAAGTCTGGTAAATGGCGGAGTGCCAAAAAATTGTGCAGTCAAAAATATTTTCAATGCTCACTTTAGCGATGTATTTTTGGGCAGCCAGGAAGGACAGTGAGTCACAAGTATTTCTGGTAATTTATGACCGACCATTAGCTGTCCCAGGGAAAGGAAGGAACAGGGTGAGCTGGTGTAAGATGTTTTCTGAGTCTCGGCTAAGTAGTATATGCGGCGAGCACGTTAACTTGCACCATGACATTCCTTTTTTTACACCCCTCTGAAATGTCAACATTTCCACTCCAGAGCTGTTCTTTTCTATTTTTTTTAATAAGTTCCTTGGGTTTAGATGATAATCTCAAAATCAAAATAGGAGGCGTACTGTCCCTATTTCCTGCTGTGAACATGTGTGGTAGTTAAATTCCTTATTTACCCATGTACCACTTGCACATTTTATCACATAAATTATGAATGTACAGGTCCTGGTGACCCTTTAGCAGCAATATTATGACAATGGGTGTACATGTATGACATGTGAATAGCGGTACTATCCACCGTGTACCAGACCGTGGTACACTTTACTACATTCGCTAAGCTCTGATTGTACCTGCTGACTGAAAATTCTTGGTTGTGTTATTCATCACCAGCCTGCTATGCCTTTGTTACGCCTCACGCAGTTGCCAGATGGCAAAAAATAACGAAACACGACAGGCAGACATTCTGTATGTGTCATTGCTCTTTTTAAAATTCATTTTAAGCACTTCTGCCGCTGTTCAATAAATTGTGGCATTTTGAGTGTTGTGATGTGGCATGTAGCCTTCCCACTGAAAAATTTGCTTCTAGTTTTTATCCTGAGGCGGAAGTCACTTCACACAACAAACATGCACAACCTTTAACTTGCAAATTATATTTCCCTAAAAGATGTAGATTATGTTACACAAGAACAACACGATGCTCAAAGACTAAACAACCATGCCTTTGCATGATTGTGAAAATAACTTCCCCCCTCCTGCCTTTCAATTGTGCACGCTTACGTCTCCAGTGTGCAGTAACAATGAATTTCATGTCCTGCAAGTAGACATGTTGATATAACAATTTACATTGTAGAATAAAACTCCCGTACGTACTTCTCCAGTATTGCCAAGAGCAAAACAAGACTATATTTTAAAAATAAATTGCACTTCCAAATAAAATGTTACAATATAGGTAATTATGATTCTGTGGAAGATGAACGTTGTCTTGTGAAATACAACGGAAGACAATAACATGTGAATTTTTGTGCAGGAAATATATATCGAGGGCTGTTCATACACAAATTATTTTCATGACAGAACTTTCCATTCACTACAAAATAAGAAAGTCCTGTAAAGATGTATTGAAATACGACGAACTGAACCACTTTCACCCGCTTATTCCCTGAAGTTGGTTGTAATCAAAACAAAAAATAACAGAATGTATCACTAATAGCACTATCTAGGTTTTATAAGTTATATGGAAACTTAGCAATTCGTGAGAATGTGCTTCATAAAATATACAAAATAGCTGCAAGAGATAAAAACCAACATTTTGGGCAGGGCATATTTTGAGGATTCATGCACACACTTGTAGAGAACAGATCATACACAGTGAAGAATGCCAATCATTAGCACTTGGAAGTGCAGTCACAATTTCATCTGTTTATATATTCATAAGTAAACACTTTGAACACAAACCCTGACAATCAACACGTCACAAATTATGATACAGGTAGGGCCCCACTTTAATGGTAAATAAAATGAGCTTAAACACTGCTATGCATATGCTCAGTGAATTTTTATTATAATATTATGTACAGATGAACAAAAACTGTATGTGGGTAATATAAAAGCCTTGTAAAACTCAAACACTTGTGAATGTTTTTGGGCAGTTTTAAATGTCTCAATAAAGTACAAGATTTATCTCACATAAATTTCTGTGATGTGTCGATGTGTGTTGCATGACAAGTGTGCTTTCGTCCTTATCGTTAAATATTGAAAAATATTTTCCACAGAAATATGTACCTACTGATTAAAAGAATTATTAACAAATTGCATTCAGATTGAGTGAAATCATTACAAAAAACAACAATTTTCATGTTCTAATAACAATGCATGCATGTTTTTGCTATAAAATTTATTTGACGATATTTTTTTGACAAAATCGTGAAATTTAAGTCACAGAATCAGTTCATTTTCTTTACCATGAAAGTGGGGCCCTAGCAATTGGTCTTGCTGGTTAAAATATTTTTAACCAGAGGAGTACCATTTGATCTTTGTAAATTATGAGAATATCTTTCCTTTTTCATTATTGGCATGAAAAATGGTGATATAACTAGAGATGGGTCCAAACCCCATTTTGCCGATATTACCGATACAGACACTTGGTGGCCGATCTCGTCGATAGTACCGATACAAATAATTTAATTTTTAATTTTTTATATAGTGTCTGAGTAATTTTAAAATACCTCCAAACTTAACTTTTTGTGTTCACATTGCAGTTCAGCACTTTGTTCAGTTTATAAAAATAAACTTCCCTTTATCAAATGAATTGGCTGGATCATGGCAGATTATAACCGATACTGATTTTGGGATAATCGACTGATGTATCGGTATTTGTCCATCCCTAGATATAACCTAAGTCAACAGTTATGTTTACAGTATGGATGGGTTGAGTCGATTCTCCATCGATACCATTGATTCTTATGTAATACTCGGAATTGAGTAATAAATGTTTCGTGCTTCAATTATCAAATCCTTGTGTCTACATTGCATCAGCCTATATTCCTATAAAAGGTGTTTTGTTTTAACTACTGGAAAATATGATGCTGCGTTATAGATGCCAAGTATTGTAGATTTTCCTAATTATTACTGATTTTAACATCCAGTTACGGAATTACGTAGGCTTGCTTGTTTATTACGAAAATTGATAGCCTTGATGATGAGTCTGAATTTTTTCGCATTTTTTTTAGTTCATATATATTTACGGTACAATGTATTGTCTGAATTACGGTAAATAACCTACTCTTACCAGAAGTTTGCATGTGAGTCGACAATTTCAATATTCTCTCCACACAGTGCGATACATATATACAGTACGATGTACTGTCTGCCATACAGTAAATATCAGAAGCTTGCATGCCAGTCGAAAATTTTGGTATTCTTTTCAAACAACGCTATAAATTCGGTATCGCGAGCAGTAAAAATCATGGCAACACTGGTAAGAGAAAACAGCACTGTTGTCAAGTGATGGGTGTCACCATTGTGTATTTACTCTGTGGTCATCGTGTGTTATAGAGTTTTAAGTTTGTTGGTTCCAGTAAATGTGTGCAGTGTTGATTTTACTGAATGATTATGCAAATAAATTATTTAATGCTAGTGTCGAACAGACGTGATTTCTGTGAAGTAAACTTTCAAGATGCTTGTAACTTTCTCGTAGTTGTAGCAGTTTTGAAACTGTGTTTCCACAGGCACTGGAGGCAGAAATGGTGTCCCATGAGCCCGTGGTGGCAGGACTGATGAAGAGGGCACAGAACATGGTCCGTAGCAACCACTTTGCAGGTCAGAGAATAGAGACATGCAGCGCGGAACTGACGGAGAAACTGAGTCAGCTGAAGGACCTCGTCACCATCCGACGCCTCAGGTTGCTGGATGCTGTGGAGTCACAGATGGCAAGTGCTGCTAATGTTCTTTGTAATTTGTCATTTTTAAGTTGTCTTTAAATACAGGTCAGTGCAGATGTGCTGATTGTTAGCTTAGTGATAGTAGTAAACGTTGAAGTGTATTATTATGCTCGGTGACAGTTTGGTGGAATAAATTATTGCTGCTGCATTGTAGTGAATACTAGGGCCTTTACATGGCCAAAAAATCAAGGCCACTGGAGAGCCTCAGGCTGTGTCAAGTGAAGTCATTAACCACTACTAACACCTCCCAACCACCAGTTACCATCTCTCCCATTCAGCTCACTTTTACTTGCTGGGGCACTGCTTCCACATCAGCACCTCATTCTAATATAACTACAGTGCCACAGCAACCATCTGTATGCAGGAACAGGGCACCACATCCCCTTGAGTGAATCACAGACAATTAAAGCAGAGGCAGTGTAAGGGCCATTGCTGTAGATACAGCAACTTGTCTGCATCATTCTACCTCCCAAATTATTCGCACACACCTAGTCCCCGTGTGACATTCTAGACATCAAATTGATAATCTGATGAATATGGTCAGTGGTTTCTGGATCTGAAATTTTGCATGATCATTGTATGTTCTGTACACAGTAATTCACTCCCAGAATTGTAATTCACTTAAATTGAAATATCCTTGCACTTGTTTAGATCACTGTTGTTGAATTTAACTGGCTGTCGGACTAGTTATCAATTTTGCATCTGCAAAAATTTTTTTATATTTTATTTTTAAATGTTGGGATACATTATTTGTTTACTGTGCTACACGTTACATCAATATGAAAGTAAATTTGTGTGGCTGGGAATGAGAGTTGACCCACTTATTGCTGGTTGTGTATCCAATAATTTATGCTCCGATATGATGACCGTAGGAGTATACTTTTAGGGAGAGACTAAATTATAATCCACTTCAAATTGTATTGTGTTACATCTTGAAAAATTTGATGCTTGTGAAACACTGGCTGCTTATTAAGAAATAATTATAGTTATAAATTTTCATGAAATTAAGTACAATGTTTTTGTTAGTTAACTCGAGTATCAGAGATTATGACTATCAGTGATGAAAAATATTGAGGGACCGAGCAAAAAATGTGTTAATGCAAGTTTACACTCTTAGAATTAAGTTGAAAAGATATAGGTACACAAGATTTCTGTCTGTCTTATTTTGTAAATAATGTGTTTGCATAGGAAGAATATTTGTCAGAAATGTCATGTAGAATTAGAGTGTAACAAAAACAAACTAAATACTTGTTTGCGAATGGACTTTCTACGTTGTGTTGTAAATTATGGCATCTCTGGTTTTTAGTAACAAACATATTTGAATGGTGATCGTGAGAACATTCAGCGAGTTGGTCTGTTTGTTTGGCACATGTAATATTGATGATTGTGACTGACAGTTCTACGCAGAGGCGAACGAGGCGGAGGCATGGATCAGGGAGAAGCGGCCACTGCTGACAGCTATTGACTATGGCAAGGACGAGAACTCGGTGCAGTCGCTGGTTAAGAAGCTGGAGGGTGTTGAACGGGACCTGAGCAACTTTGAGCATACTGTGGGCAAATTGGCAAAACTGGCCCAGGGTCTCGTCGACCGTGGCCACTTCGACAGCCAAAACATCCAGACCAAGCAGGTTGGTAACACTAGTTCACTGTGCTAGGCATGTTTGCTACAAAAGTGGTAAATACATCGTCTGTGACATTTTTCTTTGGCTTGAATGCTGTTAATCTAATATTTGAAAGGACAAACAGTTATATATATATATATATATATATATATATATATATATATATATATATATATATATATATATATATATATATATATATATATATGTGTATGTGTGTGTGTGTGTTTATATATATATATATAGACACACACACACACACATACACACATACACACACATACACACACACACACACAAATTATGGTTCTTGTAGATCAGGTAAACAGCTAAACATTCTAAAGACGTTTTATTATTTTAATTTTATGGTTATCTTGTGACTGTATTTTGCATTATTTTTGGAATATAATGCCAATTAATGGAAACATGACAAAAATCCATTGGTTGAGGGGTTGTTAATAAGATCTGTTAATAAAGGAACTATGTATTGAACTGTAAAAATACTGTAAATTATTAAGAACTTTTTCTTGTTATATTAGGTGCGATTTTTTTGTGTCATTTCTTGTAATGTAGTTGTATTCTGTAAAGATACAAACATCCATAATATGTATTGCTTGACAAATTCAAAAAATTTTGAATTTAATTAAATGTATGATTTTTAATTGTTTTGGTTTTGCTATGATATTCAGAAATCTGGTCATTTGTTTAAAAAAAATTATAATACTTCAAACTTAATACAGGCTATCCCAGCAGGATGTGACAGTTTCAAACGTAGCAAGACGGCAGGTTGCATGAAAATAATACCATTATAGAAAGCTGTTTACTTGCAATTTAGTATACTAGTGTCACTTTTTAAAAATTACATACATCTTTTAAGTTAACACCCCAATGTCAAAGGCATTTTCTCTACCTCGCCTAGAACTCTGTGCGGCTGTTTTGCTAGCTCGGCTTCTCCATCTCATCATCAACAACTATGATTCGAGGCTGTGCATTGAGGCCACTTACACCTGGACAGATTCTAGGGTAGTTTTATCTTGGATTACATTATCACCTCACCTCTGGAAGACCTTTGTGGCAAACCGAGTCAGTGAAATTCAAGATTACACATCAACTGAATGGTGGCATTATGTTCGATCAGAGGAAAATCCTGCTGACTGCACCTCACGTGGTTTGACGCCTGCACAGCTGGACCATGGTGGTTGAAGGAAACCAGTGATCATTGGCCCTGCTATATGTCTACAGAAGAGACCTCGGCATCAGTCTCCATCATTCCTGAACAGAAAACTCTCTCATTCGGCAACTTTGTAGACACCAGCCCCTTGGAGTTATTGCTTGAAAGGTGCAGCAAGTTGAATAAGCTTATCCACATAACAGCATATGTTGTACGTTTTATTCACAATTATCGAGTGCCACACATCAAGGCTACTGATGCCTTACTACCCCATGACCTAGACAAAGGCTTGAACATTTGGTTGAGATATGTCCAAGCTTCTTGCTTTGAAGCTGATATTAATGCTCTAAAGAGGCAGCAGCGTGTATCACCTCAGATCCAGAAATTGGTTCCATTTATTGATCCCTGTGGAGTGGTCAGGGTGGGCGGTAAACTGCCTCAGTCAAACTTACCATGTGAGCAAAAGCACCCGGCTTTACTTCCCAAATTGCACTGTTTTACAGACTTAGTAATCAGTCATTATAATGAAGACAATCAGCATCCAGGTGTTCAAACTCTTAAGAGTATCCTCAGGACAGAATTTTGGATACTTGCAGACAGGTCTGCCATTCGTCGCTTTCTTCGTTACTGACTCAAGTGCTTTAAGACAACACCTGCCTCTTCGGCACCATTAATGGGAGACCTTCCTGCTATGAGGATTCAGCAGGTGAAACCCTTAGCAAAGGCCGGGGTGGACTATGCTGGTCCATTTACTATTAAGCTCGCCCGAGTTTGTCACCCAGTGTTGTTAAAAGCTTATCTTTGCATATTTGTTTGTTGTGTAACAAAAGCAGTGCACCTTGAGTTGGCATCTGACCTTCCTACCGATGTATTTCTAGGTGCATACAAATGCTTTCTTGCACGTTGTGGCAGGTCATCTGACATATATAGAGACTGTGGAACCAACTTTGTGGGTACTAATAACCATCTGAATGAGCTGCGACAGCTGCTTGCTTCTCCCAACCACCAACAGACCATGGCAAGCTCCTTGGCCATACTTGGGGTATCTTGGCATTTTAATCGCCCTGTAGCACCTCACTTCGGTGGATTATGGGAAGCCGGAGTTAAGTCGGTCAAGTCCCATATGAGGCGTGTTATTGGAGAGTAAATTCTCACTTACGAGGAGCTGAAAACTATTCTAGTGCAGATCGAAGCCATCCTCAACTCCAGGCCTCTTTTTCCACTGAGCTTGAACCCGAATGACTTGTCTGCGCCTACTCCTGGTAATTTTTTGACTCTTGAGCCACTTGTCACAGTTCCAGAGCCAAACCTGGAAGACGTCCAGCTGAATTGTTTACAGCGCTGACAGCTCATGGAGACGCTTCAGCAAGATTTCTGGAAATGCTGGCATCAGGACTATTCACACCTTACAGCAGCGTCCAAAGTGGCAGGAAGAAAATCAACCTCTTCACCCTCAGCAGCTTGTATTAATAAAAGAGGACAGACTTCCTCCGCTGCAGTGGTGCTTAGGACGCATCGTTGAGCTACACCCTGGTCGTGATAAAGTGCCTAGAGTAGCCACTGTCCGCACAGTGGATGGAACCAGTAAACGCCCTGCCTTAAACTGTTCCTACTGCTCTTTAAGGGTTGAAATGAATATTTCAAGGTGGGCAGTGATGTTTGGTACTGTGTGTATAGATGTCTTTGTAAATATTACTGTGTACAGATTTGAACTTCCCGCCATTGCCATCAGTGGCGTCTTCCTAGTGCTTCCAGGAACTAATATATTTAGACAGTGAGTTGTTTGTATTTCGTTCGGGAGAAATGGTGTTTGGTATTGTCCGCCTATTCTCATATCAACAAACACTCGTGTAATACAGTCCATCATGATGTTCGACGCAACAGTAATTCTCAGATCTAAAATTCAAGTCTGCATCAGATTGCCTGAAGATTTGAAGGTTGTCTTTAATGAACTCAGTTTGTAATGAATGCTGTTTTGTCTGGTAACAGTTTTTGCTTGACTGTTAAGTTACTTATTTGCCCAGTTAAATTGTCTATCTTAACATTTATTATTTAAATTAGTGTTGTATTTTATTTCTGTGCTGTAGACACCTAATACAAAGTGCTAAAAGTGTTCACAAAACTGAAGACTTAAATTTAAGTAATAAAAAAGTATTTCCAAATATTGAGAATTGGGAATTATTATTGTGCTCATTAAAACTGGTATCAACATCCCTGTAATCTGCGGCATTGGCATCTGAGAATCGGTATAGTTGGTACCAGCAAAATGGGGTATCGGCCCATCCCTACAATTAACAAGCCTTATATATATATATATATATATATATATATATATATATGTTAAACGTGACATGTGCCATTTTCCTATATAATACTACAAAGACTACGACTCATCTGACTAGTATTTCTATTTCACCCAAGGGATAGCCCTGGCGCCACTGATTTTGCATGAAGCCGAGAGCCAAACAGAGGGTAGCTACCCCCAGCCTGGCCTCGCACAAGAGGAACGTCATGAGGCGACGTCACACCTCCCACTGTGGCCTGGCGCTGCACCTGTCCTTTGGACAATAAAAGTCCGTGCACGACCGGGCTCGCGAGTTATTTCTTTCTCCAGTAGTTTGCTCTTTCATTTCATCTGCTGCCACCAGAGGCTACTACCATTGACATTACCAGAGGCTCCTGCAGCCTTTACCAGAAACTCCATTGCTGTCACCAGATACTTATGCTGCAGCCACCTGCAGCTACCAGAGGCTTCATTGTTGACAACCACCACCATCTACCAGAAACTCTTCTTCACCACACCACACCCTCTGCTCTTCCCAGAACAGCAGTTGCCTCCACTTGCTGGTATAGGCAACTACACTCACTGCTTTTAAAGTAGTGGCACTTTTTTTATATTGTTTCTTCTAGACGCCCCTTGATCAGTGTAGCTGTGACTGAGTTGTTAACAGAGCTGTTGACGCCACTAGTTACCTTTGGGTCATTTAGGAGAAGGACAACTACACCTGTTTAGTATAAATTCCTTGCATACTCATTCTCTGCTTGGTTAGGAGGTAGCACATGTCACTTGTATTTACTGCATTTAATAAATACAATTTGTTCCTTTCCCGATGAATATCTGTTCTAAAGGTATTTCCCTTGACCAGCAGGAGCATTTTATACTGTACATCGTCGACCGAAACCGGGTCTTGATATTAGTATGAACCATAGAGTAGAACTGCGGAGGCCCTTCAGGAATCTGTATGTCTGAGACACACACCAATCAACGGTCACCCTTTCTAGACTGCTGCGGATAGAACGGTAGAGCCCTGACCACTAGAAACTCATCCGATGGGGGCGAGGCAGGCTCCTTGAGTTGTATCCTACCACAGCACTTATGGTGTCTGCCAGGGTATTTGCTCGAGACTGACTGGCTACCTCTGTTGCGACCTACACCGAAATTGTAGTAGGGAGGTGGCCCATGTGGTTCAACACTATAGGTCTGCTCGCCACGGCGAAGGGCTGATTAGAGCACTGAACTCATGACAACTACTACTATTGGAAGTACACTAAGATAGGGAACTGGTTTGTATGAACAGCGATCATTAGATATCTTAAGTGTCAATCCAACCTCTATGCCTTATGGTGGTAGGCAAGACCCAAAAAGGAATGAGAAAAAGGCAGCTTTAATTGCCAGCAAGCAAAAGTGTGTACTAGCCCGGCCTACTTCAAGTTGGCAAGCTGAGCGGGATTGAGCATCTCTCATATGTCTACTGGAGAGGTCTTCCTCTCCAGTATTTGAATACGGTCATTTCCCGGCACACATGCACATTGCTAGGGAATATCACCCAGTGGTATGAGGTCTTACACAAGATACCGAGATAAGGTACGGAGCAGCCAACTCCATATTCTAGAGTAAGGGGTCAACTGAGTGAGGTGACGGTACTGTGTTAGTTGACACAGTATCAACATCCAACAACCGGTCACCAGCTTCACCAGTTCCAGCCAGTGTGCAGCAGCCCTGTCACCACCGACTGAAGCAATCCCTGGTAAGACAGGTAGCACCTAAGTAACTCGCACGCCGAACAAACCAGTTGCAATCCCGGTAGTGGGAAACTTCAAGTTGCAAACACTAAACATAATATAAACAAATAATTAGTGAACCACCAAAGTGGATGGTCTAACGCTACTAAAACCACGTTAACCATGCATTCAGTTCTTAAACCAGCACACGTGAAAGTCAAACTTTTCCATATTTTAAAATATAGCCCACGGTATTAGCATTGTAAATTATTCAATTTGCACAACTTAATATTTGTTACTACATCTGCGACAAAGCAGAACAATTACCGTATTTACTCGTGCATAGCATGCCCTTTTTTCCCAAAATAAAGGAAATAATATCTGGGCGTGTTTATGGCCTCCCACCCCCGTGTAATAACACCCAGATGTTGCAGGGTCGATAATTCAGCCATCTCTCTTTGTTTCCATGGCAAAGACTAGGAGCAATGTTCGGGTGGGAGGGGGGAGGACAGAGGAGACCCTTTTTTTTTTAGAGAAGGGTAGTGTGACATTCTAGCATGGCAAAAAAAATAGATCCAGTCACTGCTAAAAGGAGATAGAATAAAGAAAAACGAAGCTGGAAATGTTGACTCGTAGGAACGTGTGGTTTTCTAATTTTTTGCATTTTGGCTTTTTGCACCCAAGTTATTTAATTAAAGTAATATTCCAAACATATCACAATCATCACACATTATTGTAAAAAAGAATAATTTTTTCCATACTTTCTAATAGGGCACCACAAATTTTTGGTGCAATTTTATTTTTTTTAAATTTTTCCCTGGAACTTGTTGCAAAAATCATGGTGCATGCAGGTATGTGTTTGACTTAAAATTATTCAAAAAAATATAAAGCAAAAATTGTTGTATTCTAGGAGAATGTCATCACATACAATGCATACGAGTTGAACAATGATTGATACAAATATAAAATTATTAAATTTTTGGGGTCCGACACCCTTAACTGTTCTCTATTCGTCCCCTTTCATAAAATGAAATTTTATTTACATTTAACATATAGTCTGGTTGTTCATTTGAGATAATGTTTAGTTATACACAGAAATAGGTAGTGGTGCTTTGATTGTAAATGTGCTTACTTTGGCATGAACAACGTATACGAGAAGAAGCCAGAAGAGGTATGATAGTGTTATCTTGAGGTAGCAATAATTGGGGTCTTATCTTACTGGCTTTCTCATGTCAGTTCTTTCTCTTAATATGGTTTTTTAATGTGTGTTCACAATGTTAGTACTTGAATGGAGACTATGTGTAATTTAATTTTATGCAACTGCATTATAGCTTATGACCATGAGTGTATTTTAATCTCTACACCTTTTCCAATGTCGCAGATTTGCATAGCTTATGCTTATATTTGTCCTTAGTTAATGGTAGCAAGGCATCAGAAGTTTTGTTTTGGGCAGGCATCGAAATATGCATTTTCATGTGTGATGTATAGCCATCTCAACCTATTGGCTACTAAATATAACATGGAACCCTATACAAAAATGCAATTATTTATTTGTTTCAGTCACAAATTGAGGCACAGTTCTCAGAGCTGAAGTCCCTTGCAGCTGCTCGTAGTCAGCGCCTGGCTGAGTCACGCAAGCTGTTCCGCTTCCTGCGTGAGACTGATGAGGTGCTGGAATGGATGAATGACCAGACAGCAGTCGCCGCTTCAGAAGACTATGGTCGTGATGTTGAGCATGTTGAGCTCCTGATACAACGCTTTGACTCATTCCTGAGCACTCTGGGGGCAAGTGAGGGACGAGTGAACAACTGCTTGACTACGGGCCGTGCGCTCATTTCCGAAGGCAGTCCGGAGGCGGACCGCATACAGGCACGCCTTGATGAGACACAGCAGCTTTGGGATGATTTACGGGAGCTGGCGCATGCCCGCCAGGAGGTATGTATTCAATGAATAAGCGAGTAAGCTTTAGGTAAGAGCACTTGGAGTGATGACATTTTTAGCCAATACCATGAATACTTACCATCGACCTTATGAAATGAAATGAAGTTATACCCACAACTGGCAGAATGCAGTGGTGTACAGTATAAATTTATACTCATAGAAAACCTACTGGCAATATTGGCTTTGTTGCTCAGCTGTGAAAAGATATAAACTTGGATGCTGTGAGAGATGAATATTTCTCCCTTCTGAATTCTTGAAGTGACCAATTCATTGTATAAGTTTTACATACGTTGTTTTTTCCTCCTGGAAGTATTCTCCTCCCATTATTCTCATAAGCATGAGCCTCATAGCAGCTGACTTGTAGTTTAAGAGCTATCTGCTTCCTGTGAAGAATTAGTGTTCATAATACTCATCCCATCATCAAATAAATTAAATTATTCAAAAATTATGTTCTTTGTAGATAGTGATTTGTGTATATTTTGAATTCTTGGAGTTATGTAAGACTAATTAGGCAATGGAATAATCTGTCCAGATTGTGGGTTCAACACGACTTACACAGAAGTTCTGCCAGTTAAGCTAACGTGTGATTTGTTTAGTCATTATCTTTGTGCTGTATGGCTTTCCTTGCATATCCACTTTTTAATAACGATTATGTGTTTTAATTACACTCACTTAAGTAGTAGTTGCATGTAAATTTTGGCTATAAGCCTGCTGATCTACTGTTAATTTCTGTAGTGATGGGCAAGTTTGATTTTTACAGCTTCGAGTTGTGCCTGGCCCTTATATAGTCTATTTGCAGTTTCTTCACACTTTTAAGTCAAACTTGATGTGTGACGTCTGGTGAGAAAAAAGACTTTCATGCAGTGATATTGGTGTTTGTTTGGATGCCAAGTCAGGCGTACCCTTATGACTGGGGTTTGTGCGTGGGAATTAGTCCTGGCTGGGTACTGTAGCACACACGTTGTACAGGACTGGCCTGGTAGTTTTGCGGAAGGGTACAATCTGGTTTTGACAGCTTAATCTTGCATTTTGAGGTTTCCTGCCATGATGGGTATACCTAGGCGGCGGACGTGATTGTTGTATGGGTCTGCGGTGAGTGCGCTGTGGAGGCTTGGTGGAGCAGCAGGTGGAAGTGGGCAATGTTGCGTGAGTGTTGAATGAGTGGCTGGAACCAGTACAGCTGGAATAAAGTAGGTGATTGCTTCAGTAAGCCGATGGTCTGGCTGTTCAAAGTAAGTGGCCATATAAGAATGTACTTCAGTGTCTACTCGTACGGGTTCTGGAAACATATCCTTTAGAATCACTGGCTCGATAGGGTCCTGCAAGTGACACAAGGCTTGAGCTTATTCCCTTGGGCTGAGTTGAGCAATGGATGCAACAAGGACAGGGGTAAGCTCATGCAGGCGCCCTGAGGCGAGTAAGGTCTGTTTGATATGCTCCTTTAGCACACGGCACTTTGAGTAGGTCATTTAGAAATGCCCAACACCCTTCACATCAGCAAGGTAAGCCAGTTTCCATGTGATCATACAGCGTGTCAGACCCTATGTAGGCCGTCGACTGGGCAGACACGTTATTCCAACACCTGGCGCGGATACGCAATGTGTGTTGCAAGTCGGGTCTCGCCATCGAGAGTCACTGCGTGGGTGTTGTCCCATTTGAGTCTTCCTAGTTTAGGGAACACCCGTTTTCCTGGTGCAAAGGCACGGTGGAAAAGAGGTGAGTACCAAACCAACAAGCTGGTACAGGAACAGTGTACCTGTGTGGGTGGCCGTCTGAGATGTGTGGATATCAACAATGTGTTTCGGCTCGAATCAGTAAATTCCTGGAGTCACCTGCGTTGACCTTGCATCCACGAAGTCAACTGGGATGGTGCTAGTCTACAGGAAGTGTGATGCTGAGGATTGCCTCAAAACACACATTTTATTTACTTATAAGGGAAATATCCTGTGATGACGTACTACCTCCTAACGTCGGCAAGAGTGCCGGTCGGGGAGTTATCTACATAATGCCAGTAGAGATGACTAGTTCTGAACTGACATAGGGATAGGGTAGGCTAGCGTTGTGAGAACGAGTAAAAATAGCTGGCTCTGGATCCTTATTGTTGCCCTGAAAAGGCATTTGTGTCTGGTATGTAGACAACAGAACGGAGTAACTGGCACAGTGTTAGGTTGACTAAGCAGGTTGTGATAGGAGAACCCTCGGATGGGGCGTAAAGGAACTGGAGTATCCTTCTGATACCAAGGTACAGTGAAGGAAAGGTAGGTAAACGAGGATACGCTTGAGTTTCCTTAGCAGCTAACACGGCGAGTGTAATGAAGCTAGGTATAAGTGAAGACTAGTGTTGCAGACTGATCAGTGTCTGAGCTACGGGTGCTAGATGACTGAAGGCTGGGTTAGTTTATCCTTCCGTGGCGGCTGGCACGATGGAAGTAAGAGAACTGGTATGAAGTCGAGTGGCAACTCCTCTTTTATACTAAACTCAGGCCGCTGCTCGGCGCTGGTTGGCTGGCATCTCGTAGGCGAGGTGTTTAGCATAGACAAGAAATAACACAGAATTATGTGTTCATATTGCCGGATACGCCCGTGGCGAACTTACCATGTTGCCATCTTGAATCACTCTGGCGTCACAAATTACTTGCGGCGATGCCATAACTGTAGAAGAAAGTAGATCTCCGCTGAAGGATACACAAGTCTGATTGCATATTGCACAATATGCAACATATTGCCCGCTGAGACCGGCAGAGGTCTCCGAGATTAAGACCAACAAGTCACAACACAGTTTTACACGCTACAGATACTATACATATTTACACAACACCACTGGCAGAATTCATTATGCGGGTAGACAATACAGCTTGTGTACTAGCCTATGCAGCTTTCCCTTGTTGGTGCACACGTCCGCCACTCTGATCGCACCGTCTCTTCCAGGATGAATGTTCACCACTGTAGCTAGGCACCAGGCAAGGGGTGGTAAGCACGCTTCTCCCACAAGAACAAGATCTCCAACTTCGAGTGCTGGCTGTTGGGTTGCCACTTACCCCGAGGTTGCAGCTGTTGCAGGTATTCTCCATATAATCGCCTCTAAAACTGGTTTGCTAATGCGCACACCAACTTCCACCTTCTCGATAGACATATGTCACTATTTTTAGAGAACTCTGGTACAGCTACCAGAGGTCCACCAATGAAGAAGTGTCCATGTGTGAGGGCGGCAATGTCATTTGTGTTTGTAGACAGTGGAGTCAGGGGCCTGGAATTGCAGACTGTTTCAACTCTAGTACAGAGCGTAATTAATTCTTCCAGAGTGAGAATTTGGTTCCCAATTACTCGCCTGAGATAATATTTAGCAGACTTTACAGCAGCTTCCCACAATCCTCCTTGGTGAGGACTGGCAGGTGGAAAAAATGAAAACTAATTGAATGGGCCAAGGCAATGTTTTCCAGGTGTGGAGACCGGAGGAGCTGGGTGAAAGATCAACTGAGCTGTTTTGAAGCTCCTATAAAATTGGTCTCACAGTCAGATTGGAGATGAGCACACAAACGTCTCAGTGATACAAACCAGGTAAGGGCTGCAACAAAACTTTCAGAGGTCAAGTCTGTAACAACCTCAATGTGTCTGGCTTTCGTCACAAAACAGATGAAAATGGAGAGATAGGCTTTCTGAGTGACCATGCGACGCAACTTGTTGAGCCTTATGGTGATAGGTCTAGCATAGTCCACACCAGTCCTTTCGAAGGTTCCAGCAGATGTGATACATTCAGGAGGAAACTCACCCATCAATGGGGAATTGGTTACCGGCCGACAATGAAAACAATGTACACACTTAAAAACTCTCAAACCAACCAAGGACCTGGCTGAGAGAATCCAGAACCATTGTGACAAAAGTGATTGCAGCAACTGAGATTGTGCATGCAAATACTTAATGTGATAGTGGTCTACCAAAGCTTCAACAGCTACATGGTTTTTAGGTAGTATGATAGGATGTTTTACTGAAAATTCTATGTTGGCATATAACAAACGGCTGCACGCCCTGAGCACACCATTTTCATACAAGAATGATGCCAAATGCTGCACCCGTGTTGAGCAAGGTTTCCCCTCTTTAATACAAACAACTACGTGATTTCCCTGGAATTTCCATGAAACTGCAACACTTCTCAAAAATGTACTGGACAGCGATGAAGAAAATACTGGTTCCTTCTTGGGATGTTTCTGTGATGAGTGAATTGAGAGCGGCGGCGGTAGTTTGTGCACACGTGTGAGATAAAGCTTCAATTACGCAGAACACGTAAAACGACCGAAAAACGTATCACATTCACTATATGGAATAAACACGGGCACGAATCCGGCCCGGAGGACCAAAATACTTAGCATAGACAAGAAATAACACACAGTTATGCGTTCATATTGCCGGACACGCCTGCTACGAACTTACCACATCACCATCTTGAATCACACTGGCGTCAGGAACTACTTGTGGCGATGATATGGCTGTGGAAGAAAGTAGATCTCAGCGGAAGGATATACAAGTCTGATTGCATATTGCACAATACGCAACACGAGGGGTGGTCTCAGAGTGAGGGTTGGCAGAAAGCATATCTCTCTGGTGTGGTGTTACCGGCTCTGCTGGAGAGCGAAAAAGAACAAATGAATAATCCTACTAGAGGTGCTATCTAGTGGTGGATAAAAGTACTCGCTGCTCTAGATGCATAATTACAGTGGGCCATTGAGTAAAACAATCTACTCTGTCTACAACATCCATTCTAAACGGTAAACAGTACAATGCCATCACGTGGCGGTATCAAAACGATTATGGAAACTTTGAGGACTCAAATGCAAGGCTGTGCGTACGAATGAGCTGAAGTCGTCTAATCACCATTGTTAGAAAAAAACTTTACGCTTCAAACCTTTGAAAAATCACCCCATGTATGGTGTTTTTGATTATTTCATAAATATGTCATATATCACAAGCATTTCATGCTTGTGTTAATGTTAAAAATAATACTTTTTTTTGGTTAAACTGAACTTTAACTTATATATTATCCATAAGTTATAATATTTCTTTTATAATTAATGTGAATAAAAACTGAGAAAATAGGTTTGTTGGGTAAGAAATAGTTCTTATTCTAAATATTATTGCACTGAGGTGCGCACAAATGTGGTGTTCATTGTCCCTTTGGTGTGGCCTAATTTGTTAACTCTGGTAAGTTTTGTTTTCATGAGGCGGAGGAATATCCTGGAAGTAGAACTTTAGCAGGTTTTCGTCTTCAGGAAAGTTGGAAGTAACTGTGAATGGACTATAACTTCTTCCTCTTCTTATAGTCAAGGTTTGCCAAGGAAAAAGTTTGGGACTAGTTTCTACCAATAAGAATAAGCCTTTGCTTGGTTCAAAGATTCACAGCACTGCCTTTTCCTTCCACAGATGAGTGAATGACTTCAGTAGATAGAAAGGTATAAAAGGAATGGTAATGTCAGCTAGTTGATGCTGATAAAAAAAATATATAATAACAATTACAGAAGTGGAGTGTGATGTTAGCTTTCAGACTGTGGTCTGTCTAAACCGGCACGTTCACGTAAGGTGGCTATGATTACCTCCGACTTTGTCCCAGTGCGGAAGCCAACTAGGCCGGCACCATATAAACGCCCAGGTAGCATACGAGAGACTGAGCAGGACATGCCGGGAGAAATATAGTTCATTACCATTTCATGACTATAACATTTCCATTAAGTCCCCTTTTGTTTTATTATGTTATTTTAATAAGTGACAGCTGGCATCACGAATCTTGGCAACCTTTACGGTGAGCAGGACTAAACTCCCTGAGAGGGAAGTCTATGCCCTCAAGTTCACCCTGGGGTTTGATTCCCCTCCTCCACCTCTCATCCCTTCTCCGAACCAGTGCCCCCGTGGATCTCCCAATGTGGGCAGATCCACGACCCTGCCAGGAAAAGTCCATTCTGAACTCGACAACACTGATGAACGGTATTCACATAATTAGAGGAGGGAATCTGCACTCTTACTAACCTATTATTATTTCATTTAGCTGCTAGGCCCGCTAGAAAAGGAGCCTTAGCGTTAGTCAACTGGCGAGTTAATAAGCACTTATATAGGTGAGGTTAGAAGGTAGAGAGAGAGGAGTGCACCAACTTTTTTTCTTTATCTCTCTTTCTTCCCCCCCCCCCCCCCCTCCCCCTTTTAACCCTCTAAAAATTACTTGGCATAAACCTTTTTCCATTACTGTAGTCCAATCAGAATGCTCAGCACAGTGTTTGTGTTTTTATTGTTTATTATTATTGTTAATATTATTTGTAAATATCTGCAAGTTAAGTCCACGTGTATTGATTATTAATATTAGTATATAGCTGTTTAAGATAAAAAATAAAAAATATACAAAATTATTCATTGTAATTTTCTCAGGGAATTTTCCACATTAAGAAATTAAAAAAAAAATGTTATTCATTCATATTTTTCTTTGTAAAATATAAATTATGTTAAATTTATTAAAATATTAAACAATAATTTTCAATATTTGTTAACATAGCAGTTGGTATTCCTTGAGAAATGTCATGTAGAATACATTTTGTATGAAGTGGTTATCTTCAAAATTAATGCATTGAGAAGGAATTTCATTAACATTGATTCTCCATTTGACCTCCGCGACTGCACTGTAGGGTTGGTAGGCAGCGAGAGCCTTTGAAGACTAGCATTCATTCTATAGGCTGTTCATGATAAAATGAGCACTTTTGAAAGCCCTGCTTATATATACTTGTATGCACGTTGTGTGTTCTTCCGACTTATGTAAAATTATCATTTCCATGGGCCTCATCGCTTTCTTCATGCATCGGCCAAGTGAAACTAAAATTATTTGAATAGTAAGTATTTAAAAAATTTGCTTATTTTTACACTTCGACGCATTAAAAAAAAAACAGCAATAGAAATAATTTAAGTTATCACAAATGGTTACCTAACACTTCTTATTCAATGTTAAGACATGGAACTACTTTCTTGTACGTCGTTACCAACTTTACTGGACGCATGTCACTCAGTGCGTCCATTAAAATACATGCAGGTAGGAACAATGATTTTTTTTCTAAGGTTGATTTCTGTAGTGCTTACTTTGTTGTAAACAACCTTTATCAGAGCACATGGTCGCCCGTGCATTCAGTTATTTCACCTCTGAGCTGTAATAAAATTATTATTCGTAGTTTGCTGTGAGAATTAAGCTGAATTAAAAATTTTGCCGCCAAGTATAATCTTTTGCAGGGTGAGGAAGGTTTTTAATGAATATTAGTTAGTAATGACTATTTACTTTCATTTGAACCAAATGCCAATTCACCATGCTCTTTATGTGCACGCAGAGGAATCTGTACCTAATGATGGTCTTTTAAAGTTGGGGAGTCTGTTTGAATTCAACACTGCTACAAATTGCAATACTTACCATTTTATTTTGGAAACCCAACATTTGAATTTATACAAATTATTACTACCCTGCACATATTATATTTATATAAACCATTCTTTTATACCATGGTATTAGATTGAGATGTACATTTTGGGTAATAAGATGGATTTTTTAAGAGAGCGCATAGTGTAGTAGTGTTTTTAATGTTTTTTTTTGTGTAGGCATTGGCAGGGGCAAAACAAGTCCATGTATTCGACAGAACAGCAGACGAGACAATGTCCTGGATTCAGGAGAAGGAAGCTGTGCTCTCCTCTGAAGGCTACGGACAGGATCTGGAGACAATCCAGGCCCTCATACGGAAGCACCAGGGCTTTGAGACTGATCTGGCTGCTGTCAAAGAACAGGTAAAGTGTTTTTAATTATGCTGTATTTACCTCTTATTTCTTAATTTCTTGCTTATCGTTTCAATTTTTTTAATTTTCTGTAAGCAATAAAATTTGCTCTTCCACTTTCATTAGTAGTTTTCTGTATTTCTCTTTTTAGATTTTGTTTGCTTTATCCTTCACTCTACATCTATGTGCATGTCAGTCTTTCAGTGAATGTAAAACACACAGTAGTAGACAAATTTTGGATATCAGTTTATTTGAAAGTTAGACCTTTAAGCACCTGTATTGATACCGGATTTTGTACTGCAAATGAAAACACATATTCTGTTTAAATAAATAATTAATAACTATTAATTTAAAACTACTTGTTATAACTTTGAGTATATGTCAGCAAAACGGAATATGCTAGGTAGTGTTGGTTCAGCTATACATTTTCCTTGAGAGACTTCCCATTAGGTAGGGTCAATAATGTGAGGATGGGAAGGAAAATTGGCGTAGGTAATGAAATTATTGTAATATTACAGTAGAATTCCGCTGTAGCGAGCACGGAAACTGCGAGAACATGGGTATAACAAGGTCTTTTTGAGGAACTGTCAAAAAACCACAAAAATATTCCATAAATAATTGTAATTTTACTAGTTGAAACATATGGCAAGATCGTGTGAAGTAGGCTTGCAGTGGGACTCATGACTGTGTGAAGCAGGCTTGCGGTGGGACTTGTGACCATGTGAAGCACGCGTTTGTTATCTGTCTGCCGTAACTCCGCTCCCTCGCCCCACCACTGCGTGCCACTCTCATGTGTCACATTCTTCCACCTTGCCTCCTAACCACCCTCTTTAACAAAACAAAGCGCTTTGTTCAATAAATAGAATCCTACCCTTTCAACCTTGATCCTATTTTCATAAATCAGTTCCGCTTTTCCGTAGTCGTTCATGATCAATGTGCTGTCAACTGTGTTTGGTTTCAAACAACTTGCCCTATGTGGATAGAATGTTATTGTTAAATTAAACCAAATTCCATTTAAACATAACTGTCCAAGCGACAGCTGGAATAGAATACAGCTACATATTAACAGATTTTGGCCGGTTTTTTTTTTTTTTTTTTCATAGTGTGGTATACCAATTAAAAACTGGGACACAACTACTACATTTTATCGCTGTGCTATAACGAACGTAATTATAATCCATTTTGATAAAGTTTTCTTGAATTTTTGTTGGTTTGGAGTAAGTCTCGCACCATGTAGGTTTTGTTAGTTGAAAACGTATCATTTTCCAATGATTACCGTATTTACTGGCTTAATTCTCGCTCTGGCACAATTCACGCACTCAAAGTTTATGGTGCCGAATTAGGGAAAAAAAATTTCCTTTCATATTTCATGCAGCTTGTTTTCTCAACGAGGCATGTAATGCTAATGGGCCCACACTGCACGCACTTTGTTCGACCACGCCAGGTGGCTGACACTTCAAGGTCACTGGTCCTGTTATTGATTTCTGGCTGCCGCGCCCGCGCTGCAAACATGTAATGTAAACAAAATCAGTCAAGGAGTTTATTTGTGTGCGGGTGGTTTTTTTAATGCGAAATAATTAGTGTACGTTAATATTAATTTTTGCTTAGTACGAACGCATAAGCGGAAAGCTGCCATGTCCAGCCGTGCTGCAAGGGTCTATGCGTTCGCCCAGCTACATGCACACTGCAATGTTTTTTCTGCTAGCCCCAGCACACGAGTGATTTGTTTTGAATATGTATCTTCATATCTATTATCAATAAATAAAGTGCTGTGTTTTAAAAAAATGTATCCCCACAATTGGCGAGGGATTACTTACAGTAGAACCCATTTTAATGTTTACATGCACGTGTCTTGGCGATTTCTTGCATTATTCACGCACTCTAATTTTTGGCACTAAAATCCTGTAAGATAAGGTGGTGCGAGAATTATGTGTGCGAAGCTGTGATGGGCGAGTTATCACTTGCAGGTCAGTGCTTCAGCGGCTGAGTAAGCGATACAAGGAAATGCTGCGTAGGCCGGGTAACTGATTGCAGGACAAAGCTGCGTAGGCTGAGGAACTGATTGCATGTGAGCGGCTATACTTACGTGGCACGGTCAGATTTTCCGCTCATTTTCACACAATCAGCTATCATATAACAGGATATTTTTATGTTATGGTGGTTCGAACACAATTTAAAAATCAATTTTAGGGCGATATTTAAGTAGTAGATCCTACTGGGGATCAAAATCTGTCTAATTCGGCGACAGCCAGGACACTCTTATAGCGATGATTGAATCTTGAACTGTGACATCTCGCTATAACGGGACTCTACTGTACTTTACAAAATGCAGTCAAGTCACATTAAATGAATGATTAGACCCTTTATATACTGTCCTCTGTGCCATATGGTGTGGAAGTGATAGTGCATATGTCAGCAATCTTCTGTTTCATCTTCTTCTTTTTTGTGTAATTCTTTGGTGTAATTTTCAACCTAATGCGATTTCTTGAGTGTTGCCATGCCAGCTGTATGAACTATACAGGATGCGGGAAAACTTCATCAATGAGAGGAGAGTTAGGGGCAAAAAAACAAGTATTGTGAACAAGGGAACCATAGGTCTGTGGTGATTAGTTTCGGCGCTACATGGTATTTGCTGAGGTGCTGTCCGTGCGTGACCATCCTTCTGTCTTGTGTCTGTTCGTCTGTTGGAGGGTGCACGTACATGTGTTTTGAACATGGGAACGGTGGGTCTGTGGTGATTGGCTAGGGTGGTGCACATTCTTACAGATGTGAGATCGACTGCCAGCCACCTGGGGACTCGAGTGTGAACATGCTGCACTGTTTACATTGTGTTTACAGTTGAGCTGCAGACAATGAAAACGAAAAACGTACCATACCTTAGAGCAGATGTTCAAAATGTCTCCCATGACCTTGGCGGCACAATTCACATCATGCAACATTGAGTCGCGTATTCTCTGGAAATTACCAGTCGCTTCATGAACACATTGTGCAACCTCAACAATCCACCCGACTAGCTCCTCCTCTCTCTCAACTGGGGTTTAAAACACCAGGTCTTTCATGTGACCCCACAGAAAAAAAAAAATCAACTGAAGTTCCTGGACCCCGTGTTCGAACGTAGCGTGTGGATTGTCATGTGCCCAAACATGATTATTGTAGGCATTGGACATACCCTCTCGCGTAAAAGATGCCTCGTCGGTAAACAATACATGTTCAGGGAAAGCAGGATGTTGATCTGTTTCTGCCAAAAAGCGGACACAAAATACTACTCGCAATGGGCAATCGCCCAGGGAAAGTGCCTGATCCCTTTGATTATGGTAGGGATGAAGTTCGTTGTCTTTTAATACGTCCCAGACAAGACGGAGGTTGACACGTGCCCAGTTACTGACTGTATGGCACGATCGTTAATGTTTATTGCGCTAGACTAAGTGCACAGTTATTGGAGGGTGTTCGGTCTGTTAGTAATGTTAGTTTGATGGCTGAGCGAAGCCGGTGCTACAGTCCTTGGGTGAGATTATGTTGTACTGAGTTGCCTCACATCGTACTCTAAGTTCCAGGCCGCAGACTCTTGACTCAGAATCTAGGGTTGACTAGTCCATACCTGTCTTCAGTCCTATATACTAGACCCCTCAGCACAGGGTGGTAGTCAGGACTGGTTCAGATGTGCAGTGGGAAATATGTATATAGTACCACGGGGACAGTCAAGACTGCCCGTAATCTCAGTGAGGCAGCGCGGTCCCGTTCCGCCTGTCTTTCCTGCGTAGGTGGGGCTAAAGTATGCAGCTGTTTGGTAGCTAGATGAACAATCATTTGTTCCCTACGCCTGTGCCTTATTGTATAAGTCATAGAGTTTGGTTCATCGCTGAACAAGACACATTGTGCACTCCGGACGAGAAACTATTCTCTATAATAGTGTACGTCCAGTAGCTGATTCGTAGCACATGCTCGGTAAGATCCCCCATGGATCCCCCAAATTAGTCGGCAGATCAGAGACGTTGAGCCGTGTGATCCACCAATGCTACTACTGGATGTGATATCCAGCCAAGGCCAGGCTGCAATACTCAGGCTAATACCGCCCCTAGCACCTACGTGCTCTGGTAGGTGATATAACCTAGGCTTGCTCTCTCCCCTTGGTAGAAAGTATTCCTAGTGGTTGTGGCTCCTCTGTTCCTTCCCTCCAGCACCTGGGTGCTCGGGGTAGTAGGAATCAACAGCCATCTAATGGGTTTGTTTCCAGACTAGAGGTCCCAGAAGCCTCAGTCAAGCTAGTTCGGATTAAAAAAGTTTCTGGTTTCTTTCGGCAGTGCACAGTGCGAGCTATTCGTAGTGGGCGAAGTAGATATTACTCTAGAAATAAAAGTATTAGGATAGAGAACAAAGTTGTATTTATTGTGGACTCAATAAACACAGTGACTCGTGCTATCTCCTACTAAGCAGACAGAGTACTGAAGGTAAAACTGCATTAGCCAGGTATAGGCGACCTTGTCCTAGGCTAGAGGGAAAGTGAACTAGAAAACTGAATATATAACTACTGAACTAAAGCTGTCTAATTGCTGGTGTCTGACAATAAGAAGTTAAAGTTATAGTAGCAGGGTATTTTCGTGTTCGATGGGTGTTGAAGACTGTTGTCGTCGCAGAAAGTAGTCGCAATGGCTACTGAAGACTCGAGGTTCACTGGAGGCCCCAGCACTAAGGAGTGCTCGGGATTAACTCTAGAGAAGAATATGAGTGACTGCTGGAGCCCTGCCGCGCACTGACTTATATAGTCAGAAGTCTAGGCTGCAGCAGCAGGGTGTGGGGAAGGCGTGTGAAGTCCTCCCGTGAGGCAGGTGAGATTCTCTCATCAGTGTTCTTGACTTCGTGGATCTTCGGTGGCTCTTGGCTGTGCCTGAAGTGGCTGACAGCTTGTTGGCACTCAGCACATGGGAAGGGGGGAGACGGCATGCTCGCTGGTTGCGTGACCTTGTAGCCACGTGTTCGGTCACCCGGTAGATTTCATTGACGCGCAACAACCATGTATTGGTTTTGCGGTAATAACTCTCACATAGGTTGAAGTAAGGGTATACTTCACGTGAAGAACAATGAGTCGTAATCGTAGTTAATTAATATAAGCGGCACGCGTCACTGTCAACACCCATTTGATGGACTACTTTCTGTATGCTGGTAGTAGGGGACTCTTCAAACTCATATAAAACTTCTTCCTCAAACTGTTGGTTCCGCACTTTTCTGGGTCGACCCGTGTCACACGTTAGCAGACAGTGATCCCGAATTGCACAGGCATTGGTCATTGTGTACAAACATTTGGCGTGAAGGTAAAATTCTGTTCGGGTACCGCTCATAGTAAATTCTTCAGGCCTCAATTGCATTGCCCAAAGCAGCACCATAAGCCAGGTGCATGTTTGCAAGTTTGTTCCACGTGTATGTGTTTGTCTGTGTGCGGCTATGTGGGCTCAGTACATCGCAACACGTACTAAAACCGCACTGAACACCAAACACAACATGTCCCTATACTGCAATACTGCACTAATGTTGCACGTACAGTACATACTTGCAAACAACTTCGAATGGCCATCTCAACACAACACGGACAAGGTAGCGTACTACTTGCATCGAACGTGGTCACTTACCGGCGTGAGTGTCAGGGACTGAATTAACCGATGCAACTACATGACCTTGCCGGAAGGGGGAGTAGTAGTGGCGACAGACGGACACAGGGAGGCCAGAAGGATGGTCACGCAGACACCGCCGCAGCAAATAGCATATAGCGCCGAACTAATCACCGCAGACCTATGGTTCCTATGTTCACAATACTTGTATTTGTGCCTTCTAACACTCCTCTTATTTACGAAACAAAGTTTTTCCGCATCCTGTTTACAGCCCATTTCTGCACGTTCACTATTTCTTGTGTTTTATTTGGGCCCAACGTTCTTTTCCAGAGATTTCAATTTTTGAACTGAAACTTATGAATGGCTGAGAGGCAAGGTGTAGACATATTTGTCATCTATTTTTGTGTGGTTTATGATTAGCTAGTTTGTAGGATTTCCTTCCCCACGCTGCGTGATGAGAAAAAAGAAAATATCAGGGGGGAAAATTCAGATTAATTTTAATAGGGTTTATCATTGAACAGTTAAGCAGCAGCAGCCATCTAAGTCATGGTTCTTGAACAAATAATATCCCAAGAAATTTTAAGCCAGCCTGTAATATGAAAAGATACATTTTTGGCAGTAGGCATGGAATGCATGTTATGATGGGAACAGGGGAAACACAAAAAATCACACAAACACACACATGCATGCAAATGCACACACACACATATATACATATATATACATGTGTGTGCGCATGTATATGTGTGTATGTGTACGTACACATGAGTGTGTGTGTAAAGCAATATTTACCACACCCTATACATATTTGGAAAAATTAAATTTCATGTTCGCATTGAGTGGGTTGGGCTGACTTGGTTGTCGTGCTCTGGTGTACCTCTGAGACTGCTAGTGCCATAAGTGTTGTTGCTAAGTAGTATCACAGTCTGTATGATGCGCTGTGCTTGCAGGTGGAATCTGTGACTGAGGAAGCGGCCCGTCTCGCGGAGTTGTTCCCGGATGCGAGGGACCACATTGAGGTGAAGCACGAGGACACACTCGAGGCTTGGAATGATCTCCTCGACAAGTCGGCCCAGAGGCGTGACAACCTCCAGCAGGCGGAGAAGCTGCAGGCTTACTTCGATGAGTACCGTGACCTCATGTGAGTCACAGTTGCCAGCCATGTGTCTGGATGTACTGTTTGTATTTTTCATTGGAAATGTACACAATTACATGCAAAAACTTAAGCATAAGAACTAATGCCATAAATTTATTCACGAAAGGATAAAAAATTTCCACTCAGTGTAATTGAAATCCTTATAGCAGCGTAGTTTCCTTGTGGAAAACCAGTTTGAGTGCCAAGTGAAGTTAATTTATTAACCAGGCACATTTTAAAGGGAGTAATGTTATAGCAAAGTTGTACTGTAAAAAAAATTTAATGAATTTCTAATATTTTACATAACTTATATACTGTAATAGCAAAATGAGATGTTTCTGGTTTGTCAAATCTCGACAAAATGATTCCCTCAAAAACAAAACCCTTTTTTTGGGGATTTGTGAAAAATTTGGTTACCATTTTTTTTAAATTTTGAATGATATAGGCAGATAAATTAGTTTGTTACATTTATTTTGGTCCCCAACCATTACGATTCTCTTCACCACTACTGTACAACTCTGAAGAGGGCTAAGATCTAAAAATAGACACCACTCACTAACACATAACTGTGTGCTCTTTCCATGAAGGATGCCAATGTTTATTCTTAATAAAATCACTCAGCTGAACTGCTGAAAGGAGGAACAAAGACAATCTTTCTTAGACATTGCTGTTCACAAACAGCACAAAAAAAAAAACAGATTCATATCAAAACACAGTTTTTTTTTCATATGTAAAGGTAATTATGGCATTAGGTGAGGTGGAAACTCCATGTATTACAAGGAAAACAGAGGTTTTGTGACCTGAGTTGATGTTTTTCTCACAATGCTGTTAGTGGCTTCACTATTTTGCTGTTCTGACTTAAAACAATACATAAATAACTATACTGCAGGCCAGAAGCTCAATAGGGGGTAGAGTAAACATTCTTTGTCTCAAATCACGGTGTGCGCTTTCATGTACATTCTTTGTCTTCCAACCCCCCTTTTAATATACTGACGCGTACCAGGTTAAGTAGTAGTTGGCACAGTCATTGTGGCTTTGTGTTGTGTTTGGCCAAACACGCAGCATTAAGGGTCTATTGCTTCAGCTTTTGCTTAATGCCCATCACCTCAACGGAGTACGTAGGTTGGCATCTAGGAACAAAGTTCTTTATAGTCGGCCTGGCGATGGGTTTGCGGATAACTACACTATTTCCCACTGTGGGCTTGATTATGGTGGTAATCGTCTGGCGGGAGGTGTCTGGGCTACCTGACTTACTTATTTATTCTTCGGACGAAGGTAGTGCTGCTGATGTATGCTGACTGGAACTGGCAGTGTAGACCACTGGCTGTAGATTGTTGATACCGTGCTGGCCAACATGGCGTCGTAGATTCCAGGCAGCTGCTTCCGGACTCCAGAACCGGGGGTTAGAAGCCCAGTGTCCCGCCTCGGTCTTGTCTGCCAGTCCGTGCAAGACGGGATGGTACTCTCGGTGAACACGTATATGTGCTGGAAATCCAATGTACTTAATTACGGGAGAGGTCGGTCTCCCTAATAGTCGTGTCAAAGTGGCGAAGTCTCGTTCTGCTTGACTACTCAAAGTAGGAGGAGTTAACTTGGCAGCAAGGTAGGCTGTATTTTGCTCCTCTCTTTTTGAGCCGTGCCTTTTCCCAAAAGACATAGAGGTTATGACGTCGCTGAACAGTAGAGGCTGTGCACTAGAGATGCGAGACAAACCCCTCACTTAGTGTTCTGCCAGCAGTGGATGCCGGCACGAGCTTGGTGCTCCAGAAGGCGGGCAAACCAGAAGCGTTGAGTCGTATGGGCTGCCTTCCTGCCACTACTGGGTGTAGGTCGTAACCAAGGCCAGGCTGTAACCTTCAAACAAATACCCCTGCCAGCACCTAGGTGCTCCGATAGGGATACAACTTAAGAGTACTGTCTCTCCCTGGTTGGATGAGTTACTAATGGGTGGGGCTCTGCTGTTCTATCCCCGTAGGTCTAGAACAGGTGGCCGTCGAATGATGAGTGTGTGTTGTACTGGTGGATTCCTGATGGGGATCCGCAGTTCTAATCTAATTTGTATAAGTCAAACATCCGATCTCGGTCGCAGTGCACAACGTGTACGGTTCCAAGCAGTCGTGGTGAAGAACTCTCTAGGAAGAATATCCTCAGTTAAGGAACAAAGCTCTATTAATGGCATAATAAATACAGTGACACATGCTACCTCCTAACCAAGCAGACGGTATGTATGGAAGTAACCTACACTGTACAGGTGTAGGTGACCTGGTCCTAGGCTATACAAGAAAGTAAATGACTTTGACTGCTAAGTAAGAAAACTTAGCATAGCTAACTAAACTGCTGGATGTCTAGATGAGACAATTAATTAAAAGGGATCCTCTACTCTAGTAGTAGGGAGTGTGGTTGCCCCTACTAGTAAGTAAAGGTGGATACTGTTCCAGGAAAAATCAGTAGCAGAAGGTGTTTTGATGTTAGAAGATGAAGATCCTCTGGTAGATAAAGGCTATCGGCAATGAAGAGCCTCTGGTAGATGGTGGTGGTTGTCGTCCAGATGCCTCTGGTGACTGCGGCTGCAGAAGAGCTTCTGGTGAGAGTAATGGTAGCAGCCTCTGGTGGCTGCTGAAGACTGTTTTCGATAATGGGAGCATCCTCTGGTGGCTGCTGAAGACTTGGTGACTCATCATAGGTCCCAGCACACGAAGTGGTGGAGCAAGCTCAAGAATCAGGAAGAAATAACTTGCGAACCTGGGCGTGCACGGACTTTAGTCCGAAGGACAGGTGCAGCGCCGGGCCGCAGTGTTTGGAGTGGAAGTAAATACCCTCTGTCTGTGTCTCGGCTTCGTGCATATTCGGTGACGATCGGCTGTGCCCAGAGGTGGCTGACAGCTTGTGGGCGCTCTGCCGGGGAGTGGGGTAGGCAGCATGCTCGCTGGCTTGCGCAAAGTTAGTTTCCACATGTTCGGAAGCGCCGGCTAGGGTTGTGGCTATCTGCAACGTCCGCATACTAAGTTGGCAGGGTTCGACTCTTACGTCGGTGTAGTAGGAATACTAGTTAGACGAGTTGTAATTGTTTGTATTAAAAATACGTGGGAGCATCACACATCATTACATATCACTTTCTGTGTCTTATCCTTTCTTGGCTTTCAAAACAAGCAGCTTGAATCTAATTTTGCCAGCACAGTTATTTTATTCACAATAGATGCCACATGTGTGTTTGGAGATGGTATATAATATTATCTTTTATTTGGCAAACGTCTATCTTTTAAAGTAATGAAAATGATTTTACTTTTAAAAAATAACATGATTTTTGAAGCAGAGGTGAATAAGTGTTGTCATTAAATTGGTTTCTTTACGACCTTCAATAATTAATAATTCAGAACGTTATCCATGTTGTTGCAATGAGTTACATGGCACTCAGGCTCGACACTGCATTATTTGGCAACAGTGGTGTATCTTACATGCCCTTTCAGGATATTAGTTTATTCAGAAAACTTTTATGTATAAAATGAAATATAACTCATTCTTTGATATCCCCATAAGACGTCATTGAAAATGGACTCTGTTTGGTAAAACATGTGTATTGCTTGACGTTTAAACATGTTCGGTGACAAGGGGAATCAAATATCCACGCTTCTGTGCTATTATTTTACTGGGAAAGTGTCTGGATATTGAATTAATATATAATTTGAAAATCAGGTTGGTATTATGCCAGAGATGATTTAACACAAACTTCACAGGGAAAAATCTTTCTATGAACACAACTATTGACACACTGTGGTTCGTAATAAAGTTTGATACCTTATTAGCATCACATTGATTAAAAGTTCATTAATGTTTGATGCATAATGTCCTATTGACTAAGGAGGCATGTCACGGCCCAAGTGTTTTGGTGGGTGTGAAGCAGACACACCGGGGTGAGTTTGAACTCTAATAATGGTTTGGAATGGGAACCAGACCAGTGTAGAGGATTGGTCGTGTGGCTTTCTGGCTGGGTACAAAGTCGGGGACGACAAGCACTATTTGACGCTTAGGTGGAACCACTTTCACTCAAATACCTAGGTGACTGGGGGGTTTGGGAGGCTGCTGGACCTTCTGCAGCTGTGGGGGTGATACTGGGCTAGCACTGGCACCTGATGTGCAGGTGGGCAGGTTTACGTTGGTGCTGCTATTCAGCCTGGTGGTCTCGGTAGGATGGTGTCCTCGGATCCATGAATTTGCTAAGCTGCAGGAGACTTCTCCTCTTAGGTAGGCTAGGAACAGGGGGTGTGTAACCCCGACGTGTTGGACTGCTGGTGTGAATAGATCTGCTACAGAGGCTGGTGATACCGGCTTCTCTAGATGATGGATGACTTGAGCTTTCTCCAAAGTTTGTGTGTGTTACTGACATGCGAGTTTCCTGACGGGAAACTCATAGTCCTATGCTAAGTTCGGCAAACTGGTTTGAAAATATATTCCCGGTCTCCTGCTGTCCCTCAACAGTCCTGATGCTTACCAGGTAAGGCACTACCATGACAGAAATAATATTCTGAGTGGAATAAAATGTTTTTACTTCTGTACAGAAATAAACATGGTGGTTTGTACTATCTCCTATCAACAAGAGATTAACGGAAGCTGGCTATGTTTAAACGGGTGAAGCTGGCTATGTTTAAACGGGTGAAGGTGACCTGTTTCTTATCTATTGAGGGTAGGTAGGCAAGGTGGTTATAAAAATATCTCAACTTTAATTAGCGGTACTTCGTTGTCCTGAAGGGACAGAAAGGTGTTTTAAGTGTTTGACAACTCAAACGCAGGGATCTTTTGGAAGACGTATGTGAAGTGCAAAGACATTTCTTCGAAGGCATAGATGGGGATCTCGAGACTTGAGCTTTGGCACCAGGAGTGCGGTGAAGACCAGGCGAGAGGTGATGTTTTCTTCATCACCTGGAGTGCGATGAAGGAGCAGGACAGACTGTGTTCCAAGGGCTGTGCCATGGTATTTATACTCTCCTGGCTTGCCCTTGACAAGGTGGAGGGGTGTGGTGATGTTAGATCCTCTGGGCGTGTGACATCACAGACTGGCTGAAGTTCCAGCTGCTGCAAGTTTTGGCGATTGATTATAGTATTGCCATCCCTCTGCGTACTATAGTACTAGGTGTAGCGTGTTCCCTTTCCCTCTAATACTTCCTACTCTCTGATATCCCTATCTTTTACTTACAAGGGCTATTCCCTGTACGATATGAATACTGTAGGATTGGGAGACACACTCAGGGGGTATGTAGTACTCAGAGGATACTCTAATAACATTAGAATGGTTTCTATAAGACATTTATTAAGAAGTTAATTAATACTTGACATAGAACAAAACAATTGACATTACCAAGAACAATAAGCATGAATGATTCTTACAGAAGAGGCAATACTACAAGTACAGTGTTTAGGATAAGTGTAGCTTTAACCCTAGCCTTGCCAGAAATATTACATTAAGGAAGATGTTAACAGGGACATGAGAAGTACCGTTACGCCTACTGCTACGTGGATTATGCTCACCAATTAACTGACTATAGTGTGGCCTAGAGTTTCTCTAGACCTGGACTGTAGTGATGCCCTCTGCTTGGTAGTCGACTTCGACAAGTATTAATCTGACTGCCTTCTTGAAGTTGCGGTAACCGTCTGTAGGTGACTGGGCCGGGGGGAGGGGGGTGACGCCTTGAGCGGCTTTTAAATACTCCGCTGCTCGCCGATAATGTGGAGTATGTTTTCTAAACCATTAGCTTGCCCAAAATCCATACTCCGTTCAACCTTAGGAGATTCGTGTGTAGCGCCTTGGTTGCCGCTACATAGGTGACCTTAAAGTATCATCTCGGTGGCTCGGCCAGTGAACAGTACATTTTCTTCGGGTGAGGAGCATTCATCTTTTATCGTTGGGCAAACAATAACAAGTTCTTGATGTCTGGAAGATTGTACTGCCAATCAAACTTCGTTGGGGCGTGCTGCTGAGTGGTTTGCACTAATGAGTAGAAGTCAATTTAAATAAGTTGAAAAGATGTTGTGTCATGTTTATAAACATTTGTTTCCTCCATAAGAAAAGGAAATATCATTGTAAATACACCAGCCAAGTCTTGGTAAAAAGCTGCCATTCTTACAGAGGTTAAGGGTCAGTGGTTGACAGCCGAATTAGATACAGGACTGGCCATAAATTAGTATCGCATTCCCCACAAAAACTTGTATTTTCCGAAACCACCGTGTTCTTTATAAATGTATCCCCCACATTGGCAACAGATTATGGTATGCTTTTTTTTATAGCTTTATTCGACAGTGCGATACTAGGAAACCAATATGCCTAGCTTGGATAGCAACAGAGGTACCACTACAAGTCCTTTTTAGATTAGAAAAAAGAATAGGAAGCTAAAAAATTTTATCTTACAGCACAAGGGGGAAGGCAATAAGTGTCTGTATTACTTTCCTGCATATGAATTGGGCAGTTGAAAAATGCTAGCTTCATCATCATGATTAGTTTACAGCATTTCACCACATAGGTAATGTTCTAGCTTGTAACCCATTGCACCGCTACTGCATTTTAAGGCCGTATCACGTGCGGACATAGACCGCGGTGGCGCCGCAGCTACGTGTGCACTGATACATATAACCCGAGCCCTTGTGGAACGCATTTGCAGCAGCGCCGTGTTTCTTGCACCCTCAGTGGACTCGTGGTACCACACCAGCGCCGCAGCTACGCGTGCACTGCTACATATAAGCCAAGCCCTCGTGGAACACTTTTGCGGCGCCTCATGGACATTGTCCACACGTGTGCACACGGCCTAAGGGACCTGCCTGGCTGGCACATGTGCATTGCAGAGGATTGGTAGCTAACGTGGTTAAAAACCAGTTTGTAGGGCTGTACAAATATTTGATATACCGAAAATGACAACTTTAAACAAAATATTTACTTTTAAAGAAAACAAAACAAACCCTCGCAGTACAAGATTTGGTAAGAAATTTGGTTACTGAAAGTTGTAACAAAATGAAAATTCTCAATTTCGATGAATTTTCGGATGTTAATGAAGGTTCATTTAGTGCATTAGCAAAGAAAATTTTTGCCTGTAAAACATCTTGTTTAATTTCATTATTTTATAACTAAATAACTACTTAAAACAAAATTTTATGTAGCAAGACCGCTATGGTAAATACTCCATAACCTAAATTTTCTTAGTTTGATTTTTCAACAAATTTGTTATAGTGAATAACTTGCTAAGATTTTATTAAATTCGTTAATTTTTCATTAAGGCTGATCTCTAACGACACTTTTTTTTTCCTTTTCGTTTAAGTATCATGAAATTTCATTACATAGTATATTTTGTTTTTGTTTCGTGAGAACAAAGTCACATTTACACAACCCTACGTATTTGATATTTTTGTAGTAATGTCTTCTTACAAAAAGCATTCAAGAAACATTTTATGCCCAAACAAAAGTTTCAAGTTCTCATTTCAACTCCAAGAATTATTTTTTTGTGCATGCGTATGACTAAAACAGGTGATTGAAAATCATTGTTGTCTTTAGATATGCATCATATGTTTATCTGTTTAAGCGTACCATAAATATAGGGTTGCTGTTTAATAGATCATGTTCAGTTGAGTCGCCAATGGAAAGACAGTGCCCCAGTTGAGCGCCTTACGCATAGAGGCGATAAGTCATGTGGTGAGTGGGAGTTAGCCTTGGAACTCATGTGTTTTGAGGCCTCAAACACCCAAAATAGCTGCAGGCAGGCAAAGCCCTTAAATGTTTTTATATATTGTAGCGCTTAGAGTGAAGACTGTTTTATTTTCCCTATATGAATGTGTGTATATGTACATCTATGTATCGTATATTTTATATAAGTATATAAATTGATCCTTTTTTACCTTCAACATTTAATTGTGACGCATGACGTCTTTTCATCATTATTAATTCGACTTCTACTCATCAGTGTGTAAGCCACACATTTCCTCGGAGTCATAAATCAATTAATAACAAGGTTGAATGTTTATCGTTTCATGTACATATTTGATTCGGTATATATTGAGGTGACACGCGAGTGCGAATCGCTATGGCGGTGGCCCTCAAAATATGAGGCACGCATCAAAATTCATCCTTCTAAGTCATTAACAGGCATATAATTGATCTCCTACAGGGATCTCCTACGGGGCATAGCGGTCTGAAATGGTTGTAATTATGTAGAAAACACTTTATTTATATGTGTATATAGCGGCTATACAGTAAGTCTTCCCATAAAGAAGAAAATCGGAAACTTGAGGCGCGCAGTTTCAGTATCCCAAAAGCACTTGTGTTGTTTTTGTCCCAAGTGGTCAGTGGAATGAGTCATCCGGGAGGCGGGATAGAGCGGGTGGCTAGAGCTAACTTCAATCCAATCATTCATGGGCAGAATCATAACTACGTGTATTTAATTTATAAACGAACATCTCTAACAAAAATTTCTGGTGATATTACAAAAGTAAATAGTATGTATATATTGACGCAGGACTACTACTCTTGGCGCTGGCGGAGGGTGCGAGTCTTATAATTACTGCGCCAGGAGTAGTCCCATCAGCTTTTGGCAAGGAGCTAGACTGAGTGCACTTGTAAGGTCTCTGGGGTCTGGTCCTTCTGTACATTGTAAAGGACCGGCCTGGTTGGCTGTTGACAGGGCACGAAATCTGTGGTCTTCAACACAATTGGATGCTTAGGAGCCACCACTCGTTTCTGAATACCTGGGTGACGGTTCACTGTGAGTGAGCGTGCAACAATGGGTAGTACAGGCTAAGGCTTCAGTGTCCTAGGCTGAGGTGCGGGTGCTAGACGATGGGCATCAGGGATCCTGTATGCGTTGACAGGAGGCTGTGGAGTAGAGGATAGGTGTATCAATTCAGCAATCCACTGAGGAATTTCCGAAAGATCTGTGCGTACTGGGTTGCTGAAGAGGTGCGTAGGATTCTCCGGTGTCACTGGGTCCTACTGGTGCCTTATAGCCCTGGCCTGCTTTCTGGGTTGGAGTCTGGCGATAGAGGCCACTAAGTTCGGTGAATACTTGTGCAGGCATCCAGAGGCAAGTAATGCCAACTTCACTTTCTCCTTGAGACCCTGTCTCTTGGAGTAGGTCATTAGGAAGGGTGTACTGGGAGGGTGTACTGTGCGTACACCCTCCCCGTTGAGGGGTGGAAGGCAGGCTCCTTGTCTTTCCTAATTAGGTTTCGAGCCACATGCAGCCCGTAACTCAGCGGACACCCTATTCCAGCACCTGTTGGGGACTGCAGTATGCGCTGGAATTTGGGCCACACTGGCTAAGGTTAGATGTGTGGGTGTTGCTTCGGGTAAGTCTTTCCAACCCAGTGAACGTCTGTCTCCATTGGCGGGAGCCCGCAGTGGAGAGGCTGATGGACACCAAGTTGACAGGGAGTACCGAAGTCAGTGTACCTGTGAGGCACCCTCGTTCCACCCACGGAGTAGATGGATAGGTGGGCCGAGCTAAGTGTGTGTGGGCGTGACAGAAGAGTCTGTTGATTCGCTTGAGGAACTTCCCCGGGATTACCTGCTTTTCCTTCTTTTTAAGGAGTCCCCTGGGAGCTAGGTACTAGGTCTCCAGGAAAGGTGATTATCAAGGTTTTAGTTTAGTTCAAGTTTATTTCCATAAATTGGAAACAACGTGATGAAGTACTCGCTACTGCACGTCGGCACAAGTAAACAGCTGGGAAGCAGTCCATACATCACGGTATCTGGTAGAGGTAACCGGTGTTGAGCTGGGGTGAGTGGTGTGCTAAGCGTGGCATGGCCTAGCTAAGCGAATGGCTTCTCCTTTTGTTGCCGCAGTTCCCTAGGTGTACAACGGTACGCTGAGCTTGGGCACGACATAGGGCGACTAAGGAAGGAGAGATAGGACCAGTCCTGAGAATGACTATAGGATAGGAGTTTCCCTGTCTCTAACACGTATGTGTTGAGGAAGAGGATGGGAGTTAGCAGAGATCTTCATAGAGAAAGTCACATATAACTAATGTCGTAGATTGGTCAGACCACTATGCTACAAGGGCCTAACATCTTCGAAGCAACAGGTGCTGGAAGAAAACCAAGAATACAGGGTGTGTCTGAGGAGTCAGTGCTTGACTGGTGGGTGATTTATTGTGAGCAGCGAGTGCTAGAGAAAAAACAAAATGCCTAATGCCCCTGGAGGTGCGAACAAGACCTCCTTTTATACTAAAAATTGGGCGTACCTGCCTGATTGGCCGACTTCATGATGGTGAGGGGGTAACAGCAGAACTGAGGGTAGCAATGGCATGTCTTGCAGCTGTGACATCACCGGCCGCCTGGAGGAAGGAAAGCAAAGACGAACGATAATATAACTAGTGCTGTCTAGCGGTGAAGAAATGAACTCGTCCTGCACGCATAGGTGGAGTGGGCCAGTGAATAAAACAAGCTAAGTAGTAGACAATACAATCTCAGCTCATGTGGCGGAAAACTCTAAAATAAATTCCTATCTCAGCAATGCTAAACATCAGGATGGAGCTGAGGTCGTCTGAATACCAATAATAGGTATGCATAATGGATCAATATAAGGCAGATGAATGTAATTTATGCACTCAATATGCATGTATGCTATTTATAAAAACACTACTGCGTTTACTCATTTTCTGTGTTTTGTGGTTAGGTTCTTGACAAAATACTGCATTTGCAACTATTTATTGGGCGAGGTTGGTGATTGTAGCTGGCTGCTTACATCCTATGACCAGTTAAGAATTCCAGAAATAGTTATTGTTTTGGATCATTCCCCGTAGTTTGATAAAATTAATTGTTTTTATAATCCTACCAAGTGCTAAACTGCAATGTGAATAATGAGTGGGCGGGAAAAGACATATCTTTAACTACTGCTGTGTTGTGTGCACAGTGATTTATAGTGTATATGATATATAAGTAACTTTTTTTGTATTTAACATGTTTTTCTTAATCCTGTAGACTTTGTGCTCATATATCAGGATTTATTGACAAAGGAAACCCGAAAGGTTGAATTTGGGGGTGTTTTAAAGCTACTCAGACACAATTATAAAAAATTACAAATGAATTATTTGTATCTTTACTATCTGCGGGGTCAGCCACAAAGTATCGGTATCAGTAATATCTGCAAACTGGGGTTTGGACCCATCGCTGATCAAGATCATTCAAGTACTAAAGCGCACCCCATGGATGGCATCACTAGTATGATGTCTACATGTAGCTGTGGATACAGCGCTGGCCTGCAACATCATACACCCAGAGGATCAAGAGCCATCACCACCCCCCTTCACACACCGACTAAGGGTGAGCCAGAAAGAGTATAAGTACTGGGGCACTGCATTTGGAACGCCAGTCTGTTCTGTTCGTTCACCACACACTGGTGCCGAAGATCGTCTCCTACCTACCTTGTCTCCTCACCGCACCCTGCCGTCTACATCATCAAACACCTAAAACACCTCGACACTTCCGGCCCCCCTGCAGGGTAAAAACCATAGCGTAACAAGTTTAAGTTATTTTTGTAGCACTTCATGTACCTACCCCTGCTAGTCTAGGAACAGGTCGCCTTCACCTCAGCTTTTGGTTAGCTCCCGTTGATAGGAGGTAGTGCGACACCATCCTCTCCCTGTAGACATCAGGCCCGTTGGAGGGGTAGCAGGTAGCCGGAAAATTTGCACAAACTGCCACATACACCAGTAGAGTACCCACAAGCATTCTGGATGGCCACTCTTTCTATGCACCATGGTGTACGGAACGGTAGAGCCCCGACACTAGGTACTCCGTCTCTTGAGGTTAGCTTGTCATCTTGGAGATTGCCCCTCCCACCATGCTGCTTGCGCCATAAGGAGCACTTCTCCATGTCTGAGGAGACTCAGCCTTATGAGGCACTCACCCACGTATTGGGGCCATCAACCAGTGTAACCAGACTCAGTATCCATTGCACTCCCCTTGCCAGGCGCTGAGATAGGGAGACAGTATTGGGTTGGCGGAGATGGTACATGGTTGTACACCTGTAGAGGACCACATGTTACCTGCCCACCTCCTCGGGTTTAGATAATAGTGATTCTGCCCTCATGCCCTACTCCCATCGCAGCGGTATCCGAGAGCAGATTAAAGGGGCTGCAGCTGCCTCTCAATACCAACAGGAGCTTAGCCCCTTCCACGCCGCTATTGCGCACCTCGAACCTCAGGAGAGGGATCAAGCAATTAGTCACTTAGAGAGACACACCACGCCGGAAGCAGCACCGGAACTCTTCACACCGCCTGTCACACTAAGTGGAGAAACACACCCCATGCTCGCTGCATACCTGGGTGGTCAGGACCAGTCCTGCGGGATAGCTAATCCACGATTTTTGGGAATCCTAATTGCCGAACCGACCCCATCGAAAGCCGACATTCACAAGCACCTGCGCACCTGCACTCCAAGTTCCAGCACATGCCACAGCGCTAGCTCATCTGAACCAGTGGCAGCTGGTGACGTTTGAAACTGGGAGGGCTATGTCGATCCTAACTCAGATCATTACAAATTGTATTTTTTTTAATAGATACAATGATACATAAATTTTGCACGACATGTTTATGTAAGTGTATCTTACGTAGCTAAATACAAAAATTAAGTGTGGTTGATTGAAGAAAAATATATCATCGCTTGATTTGTAATGGTCAGCACACTGTGTCCACTGTTCAAATCTAATCACTAGCACAGGTATCTGTTTGTTTTATGTTTGTGTAGGTTATATTCCTTCCAATCAGTACCTGCATGGTGTGGTACATTACACGAGATGATGAGAGATAAGATAATAATACTAATTCTACTACACTAATGAAACAAATATTTTTAAAATTTAATACCAATTTACATACAGTACATACAAAATGCATGTCAAATTTAAATTAAAGGATGAAAGTGGCATATCTTAATATATATGTAAACAAAATCCATTATTCAACCAGTACGCACTAGCTAACTGGTAATAGATATTCACCTTACCAATCACTGAACATTTTATTGCATTTTTTATTTGTTGTGAACGTGATTTAGTCTTTTAACTTTGTCTCCCAAATGTTTCAAATCTTTTACCGAATTGACAGTCCACGCAAGATCATTAGGTTTCACTAGTAAAAAAACATGAAACAAAACAACGCATTTCTAACTTCACATCCGCGTAACCAGTCCGCGAAATTGTATGTACGTGCATTGAATTTTTGTGTATACGAAACCCTGCGTTTATCACCTTGGCTTTGTTGTTGAGTTATATTTAAATGTGTCCTTGCTGATCCCAAATTCATTCTAGTAATTCAAAATATTTTCCGTATTAAGGTTTAAAATGTTACTCACCGAATTATTCATTACTTTTTACAAGTTTACACAACACGACATTAACAACATTTCAACCCTGTTTCTAACAGATGCTCACGGCTCGTCATTAACAAAAAACTTATTCAGAATATTACACACTATATTATTTGAAGCTTAGGCGAGTTTGAATGATATCTGTAAATAAAAACTATTCAAAATAAGTACAAGCATTGTTAAGAAATGTGTTTAACAACTGCAAAAGAGCGGAGCACGAAAGTGCCTACAAAACATGAAGTATATAACTGTAGAACACATTCTGTTAAACAGTGGAATTCAAAGTTCCAGTTCTGGTACCCTTGTCAAATTCCAGGAAACAGTTTTTTTTGTACGAGAGCAGGGGCGCACCCAGTTCTCTCCGATTTACAGCATGCGGTCGGCTGAAAAGGGACCAGCCCCTGAAGTCTTCCCTCCCACCTGTATTACCCATTGTCTATTGTTACAGTCATCTCTCTCTACTTGCGCCACTCACTTCGGGGCGAAGAATATGTTGCCCCACCACTCGACATTCCCAAAAACATTTCTCTCGTGACAAGTGTCTCGTCCATATCAAAAACATTGGCTGCAAAATAACATCCATATTCATACGCAGTATTATTTGCTGAGTAGCAGATAAGTAGAGGTATGTGTTCAGAGATTTTATTAGGAGGGCTGCACTCCGCAGCCCTCCCTGAGCAGCCGCCGCTGATCTGAACCACTGCAGGTCCGACAGCCTCCACAAGTTGCGCGTCGCTCAGGTATCCCCTTATGAGTGGTCCCGCCTAAGCACAAGGCAGTCCTTGTAGTCCCTGATTTCATGCCCTGCTGAAAAGTCACATTGCCAGTATTGTACACTGGTCGGACTCCAGTTCCACGGAAGGACTAAGGTTGCCATATTACCCCCCCTCCCCCAAATGTGTCTGCTCTCACACCCACCAAAATAACTGGGACAGTGATGTGCCTCGCTTGCCACAGGACGTCACATGTCAGTTGTTTAATATTGTTGGTTTACTTGCATTCATTTGTAAAGGGTCCAGTAAGGCGACCATGCCTTACCCTTGCCTTAAAGTTATAAATAAATAAATAAACACGTCACCCATGAGTCTATGAGTACATGGCAGCTAGCAGTACTTGCTTCGTGGTCCGACTCTGGCCTGTGGTCGCTATGCATCAGCCAACAGTATCAATCGGATAGATGGTTGCACGCGCAGCTGTGTTGCCGGAGGGGAGGGCAAGCCAAACACCTGGTGCCTTCCCCACAGTCACCTTGGGAAAGGTCATGGTCTCATGGATACTGTTTGTATAAAGCCCAAGAAGTACCATGTAACAGACCTTAGAAAATAAGTTAAAATTTAAGTAAAAAAATCTTCTGATTTTCCTGCAAGAAGTAAGAGAAAACGTATTTCATGCTTGCGAAAAATTATGGTCAAGCTGTGTTCAGGCTATTTTCTGCAACATGGGGAGGGGGAGGACATAGACCTAATTGACTATCTAGGGTTAAATTTCACTCATATGACATAAATATATCAAAATAAATTAATATTTCATTTTAAAAAGCTTTGTCATTTTTGCTTTAGAAATATTTAACACAGACACAAGTTTTGGGTTTAGAGGGGCCAGAGTCAATTAAAATACCATATTTTGGTGTGTATAGGCCGCACCTGAAATTATGACAAATTAGGGATAATTAATATTTCAATTATAGGCCCCACTGAATTTTTGTAATCCTGTAAATATTGTTAAGTCACAATTCCGTACAAGCATAATAAATTCCAACTGAATTTCTCCCCTACAAAACATTTATGAAAGAAAATTTTAACTGCACAAGTGGTAGTGGCGGTGGGGGGTGGTGGTGGCGGAGATGGGGGGGGAGGGGGTGGTGGTGGTGGGTGGGTGGTGGTGGTGGATGGTGGGGTGGTGGGTGGGGGTGGTGGAGGTGGGTGGTGTCAGTGGGGTGGTGGTGATGGTGGTGGTGGTGTGGTGGGGGTGATGGGGGTGGTTGTGGTGGTGGTGGGTGTAGGGGTGATGGGGGTGGTGGTGGTGGTGATGGGGGTCATGTGGTGGTGGGTTGTGGTGGGGATGGGGGGTGATGGGGGTGGTGATGGGTGGTTGTTGTTGCATTTTTTTTAAGTGTCCTTCCCATCCGATTCTGTTCCTCCTTCCTTTAATAGTTAAAAACATTAAAATGTATCGTATGTTGACAAATTTCTGAACAATTTTTGGGGTAAAATTAAAAAAAAAAAAATTAATGCCAATATCGTGTATATAAACCACACCCCACTTCTTGGGTTTTTTTTTTTTTTTTACGGCCTATACACGCCGAAATTTGGTACATCAATTTTGGTCTTACGAGTACTTACATGTTGCCGAGTCAATTCATAGGAACCATATGTCTGTATTTTACAAATATAACATTTAAATCTGTGGCTAATGTTGTGCAAGAATGGCCTAAGATACATTTTAACACAATTTTTGATTATAGGGGTTGGGGGTGGGTCAGAATTGGTTAAATTTAAACGACCTTTACAAATTTGTAACCATTTTCTTGGGAACTGTGAATGGTCAATTATTTTGAGATTTGACTGTACTTCTGACATGCTTTATGGATCTTTAAATGGGATTTCTGTGAAACAGAAACAAAAAGCCAAGTGAAGTGAATCTCTTATTGTATACTTTTCAGGGTTCTGCTGTGATTTATTGCTTCTCAGAACCATAAAATGAATAAAACTCTGCAAATAGAAGTACTGTATTTAGGTTAAACTTTATCTTGTTGCTTCATTTTTAAATGAATCTTTTCTCCTTTCTCACCCTTTTATTTGTACTTCATTTGTATGGAAAGTACTAAGATGTGTGTAGAAATGCATGGCAACATTTTGTAACATATGGCTTGTTGTTGACACAGATCATGGATCAACGAGATGATTGCTAAGATTACTGCACCTGAGCTTGCGCAGGACGTGCCAGGGGCAGAGGTCCTTCTCATGCGTCATGAGGAGTACCACGCAGAGATAGACTCCCGAGGAGATGTCTTCACCAAGTTCTACCAGACTGGCAATGCTCTGATATCGCAGGTATAAATGTGTGTCGTTCAATGTGTGAGGTTGTTACGGTGGTTTAGGTGTCCTTTAGGGCCAGTGAAATGTGTTAACACTTGTGGAAAGAGTGCAGACCCCCAGGGTTTTTATGGTCTTTGAACGTCCTTAAAATGTGTGATTGAAATTTATTTGAATTTTCATAATATGGTACAAGACAAGCATAACATACAAGTGTTGGAAAGAAACAACATATGTATTTATGTTGGAGAATGGCCAGCTTTCTTTCTTTCAATTTCTCTTAGTTAACATGCATGCACAGTAACTGCCAAAGGGTGCAATCTGGACCATACCTGGTGAGTTAAAATGTTACCTTGTAGTGTTTGTGGCATTTACCTTGTGTCTCTTGGCAACCTGTGCTGGTGAGATACTATTTTACAGCTATGAAATGGTTACAGTTGTTTGATAAGGCTGAACTCTTGTAATTTGCCTACATACCCTATACCTATGCTGAAAAATTGTGTGCACAAACTAGTGAATTGGAGATGGTAAAACATTTGTAGCTTTCAAGTCCCTTTTAAAGTTTTTCTGCATTTTTTCCTTATTAATATTGATAATTTTGACTTGGTAATCTTGAGTGCGTGGCACAACTTTAAATAAGTGGCTATAAGTAGTAATCTTTGATACTTGGTGGCCTTCAGCAAGTGGCACACCCTGGCATCGAAGTAGAGGAGCCACAAGAACCTCTACCTCTGACAGCCATCCCGAGGCAGCCCCTCTAGGAGGATAGGGATCCAGCTCGTCCCCCGGTGTCTGATTGCCCCGAGCTGGCCACTGTCAGGGACGCGAACCCAGGACCAAGCAGCTAGGCTACTTGAGAGATGCCCGCTCGTGCCTGCCGCTGTGCCTCTCAACCTGGTCGCTATCGCGAATCTCCCTGGCGATCTACTTCCCAATTCACTTGGCCATACCCCAAGGATGCGGCCTTGAGGAAGCCAGGTCGACCACGGAAAACGAAGGCTCTAACTCATTACAGCCAGTGAATCAATACATGAGTGTTCACAAAAACAGTGAATATGCTATTTGACAGCTGTTAACAGCAGTGCCAGTAAACAAAGTGATAAAATGCCTATAAACAGCTATAAACTGCTGGACTCAGTAAACTAGAAGAAATTAAAAACAGACTGTGTAACTTCAGCATAACAAAGCCACTAGTAGCCAGGACAAAATTGCTACGTAATTAACCAGGACACAAAGTTTCGGGCGCTCCTTTGTTAGTGCCGAAATCATAGGAAAGAAAGTAAATGCTATACTAGAGTGTTGGACATCAAGTGTATAATCAGTAAATAAAGACTTTGAGATATGTGCAGGCACACACATGATACACACACAGAAAGAAAGAAAATGAATATTGTTGTAAATAATTTCAGGGCAGTGTATGTATGTCTTGTTACATATTTTCAATTTTACTTACCAGTGTGCTGTATGTCTATTTATTGTTTGAAAGGTACATGTTTTTTTAATATTCTGTAGGTGGTCTGTACATCATTTATTAGTATTATTAAGTTTCATCATTAAATGGTACTCGTGCTTGTTGTAAATATTTAGGTCGATATAGGTTGGCCTAGGAGACGGATGGCCTTGTGCCGGCCATACGCTTAGTATAATGTCACACGTAACTCTACCTGCCGTGCGACAAGTAGGAGGCTGCAAGGCGAGGCCGCTTTTATCACGCCATCAGTACCACAGCAGGTAATAAATAGCAGACGTGACACACCCCTCACGAGTGGGGATTGTACATACTCAAAGTGTCAATTTTGCGCTCGCATGTAACTAATCTCTTGCAGAAATCTTATGTGATTATTTCACTGTGTATCAAATAACCACAGCCCTCAGCTGAGCTTGTGAGCAAGTGCTATAAGAAACAAAGGAACATGTGCATCACTCGACAGCGGACACTATCACGTGACACAGTTTCTTCCCAGGAACAACAAACCCATCAACTGGGTCATTCGACAAGCCAGCCTGCCAGCTTTAGAGAGAAACAGCACTACACTCCATGCAGCTGCCCGGAAACACCATGTCACTGGCAGCTGATAAGCGCACTGCGTGCCACATCTTAGAGAGTTGTGCAGAAGAGTGAATGCTACAAAGCCATATTCACTTCTTGCGAGGTGATAGTTCTACATCACCCCAAGAGATACAAAAATATTTTCTTGTCTAGATGAGAGTACGTCACAACAGAAGGGGGCAATTGATGTGTAACACATTTCCTGACTTGACCACACACTCAACTTCGCCTCATATAAACATGCTTTCACTTCAAAAAGGCGGGGTTAACACCATACTGGAGGCTGGTCATGCACGTACGGGATACACCCTTGCAACAAGAGTCTTATTACAGACATGTCCGTCCAGCTTGTACTGTTCACTCTAAGTCAGACGTCATGTCAACCTCCGCAAAGTAAAATTGTAATACCGGCCGAGAGGCCGAACCTGCTGCCCAAGGTCATGTAGGTCTATGGCCCACCAAAGGATGGCACCACCACCACCAGCAGACGACGCTAGCAGACAGCTCTAGCATACAGCATGAGGGGTGACGCTGGCCACCCCATCGCACATCCATGTCACAGAGGGCCCGCCTACAAGGAGAATATAATTCTGTGGGCCGCCCGAAGACATCAGTTCTGCTCTGAACTGGGCCGGAGGGAGCCAATGCCAGCAGCTCACTCTACCTCCCTTGATGCTGCTAGAGCTCTGTTGGCCACCAGATACTTGCAGTTTACCATAAGCTCTTCAGCGACTGCGCCAATGATCTCAGGACCGTCTAGAGATTCTTCACCACCAGCTCCTGAAGACGTCTTCAATCCTCTTGCCTTACCTGCTGGTAACGGCAATTGCGCCAGTACTATCCCCTCTGGTAGTAGTTCTTGACGGTTCCTTCTGGACAACTCACGCTTGCCTTACCTGCTGGTAATGCCAATCACCAAACCACTACCCTGCTTGTAGTGGTCTTTAGCAGTCCCTTCTGAACAACAGATAGAATTAGTTAGTACCAGTTATTTTCATAGCTACCTAACCAGATTGTATTGTTCAGTTTGGACCAGGTCTCCTTCACCTGGATTCTCGTAGTCTAACTTCCGTTCAACTTAGGGATAATTTAGGAGGTAGTACAGGCCACCATGTATATTATTTTTAGAAGAAAAAATATATATATATATTCTTGTTCACTTCTAAGTTCTAATTTCTTAATGTAACTTTGTTAGTCCTATGTACATATATGTGTGTGTGTATATATATAACCGGAGACTGCGCTCAACCAACTACGAACCATAGTGTAGGACTGTGGGCTCCCTTCACCGGGACATACGTACGTCAAAACACACACATTAGATGGACACCCATAATGTGCAACTGGTGTACAGTAAGGTAGAGCAACACTCGACAGACATCCACAAGGTGGCTAGTCAGTTAGGCCAACCTATACTCTTTCCACCGCTCTGAACTGGGCCGGAGGGAGTAGGAGTTGGTCCTGGAGGTCTGACCCCTTTGGACCCACACCTAAACGTTGTTGATGTACAGCCTGAGGAAACCCGCCACTCTGAAGAACTGGGCTAGACAGGAGCACCGGTTACGACTCTTGCCTGTGCGACTGCGGCCTTTGCCTTACACAAAGCTAGGGACCATTGTCACCTGCTTCACTCTTGTGAGTTTGGTAGTTGTACCTTTCTTAAACGATAAACTCGAAAGAATGGTGCTCAGCGGAAGATCAGAAGGACAGCTAACACCTCCAAGGCTAACCTGAGTAGTAACCCAGTTCTCGCTGCTTTTTGCAGCATAACCCCTTAGGAATGAGCCCATACTGCCCGTAATCTGGTGAAGCCTCACTTCCCAGCTCCCTCCCAACACCTGTTTACAGTCCCTGTCAATATCGCCGGGGAACCATACCCAAACATTGCAGCCATCCGCAGGGGCGAGGACGTCTCCTACAGAATCGCTAACTCCTGGTTCGAGGCTACCAGCTTGACAACCGCAGCCCAGTCCGGGCCTCGACCAGAGTCACAAGTGCACCAAGTCTTGATATAACCAACAGCCGCAGTCCACAGTCACCACCGCTGGGTCAGCAGCCACCCTGGGCCACCATCCAGCAAGGTAAACATGTGGCAATGTGCCCACCCATCCGCCGGGCTTTGACACCAAAACTCGACTTCGTGCCGAGTAGACAGGCCGCATATCCTGTCCTGTAAACCAGTCTTGCTCCAGTGCATCATCTCTAGTTACTGCCATTGCAGGTTTTCGTGCAACTGGCGATCACGAACAAAACTGTAAATTGACTACGGCGACCTACTACAGCTAATAGGCTGTCGTGCATCAATTTGTTAGTCATATCTATTTGGGACGAGAAATGTGCACATATTGCCTGTAAATATGGGAATTTTAGCAGTTCTTTCTCTGATACCACCTTCCTCATAAATGTCCCAAGACTGCATGGTTACAGAAAAAGTGGCTCAACTTTCACTATTTTAGGAAGCAAAGTGTGTAGTTTCTTCCATCCACTGCTGGGTGGAGTGAAGGGAGAGTTTATTGCATAGATACAGAATAAGGCAACATGTGGAAATTTCAGCCTAAGTTTTGTAATTTCTAAATGTATTGTAGCTTTGTTTTTTCGTTCCTTTCTTTTCATTTCAGTTCATTTAATTTCAACTTATGACAGCGACATTTCATTCCTGCCTTACCCTCCCAGTAAACCTGATGACTTTCCAAAGGAGGGAGTGTAGCTGCTGGTGTTGGAAACATTTTTCACAAATTTGTCATATTTTCACATGTCCTATCACAAAAACCCCCAATTGTGTTAAATTGGACATTACTTAACTATGTTTTTTAATTGTACCAGTGTTTAATTTTTACATTTAAATCGTTTTGTTACAGTATTACTGTATTTTTTGTATGAAACACATGCTTAGAAACAAACGTAAATTAGTGTAGAAATTTGTGTTTGGATAATAATCCCATATGTGGATTAGAAACATTATTTTCATGTGGTGTGTGTGTAGGGCCACTTCCTTGCCAGTGATATTCAGGACAAGATTGGCAATCTAGAGCAGAGGAGATATTTTCTCAATGACACGTGGGAGAAACGCAGGAACATCTATGAGCAAAATTTGGATACACAGGTTTGTGCAATTTATTCTTGCATGTCTGTAATTTTTCAAATTACTTTCAGAAAACAATGGAAAGGAAAAAAATTTTAATACTGTTTTAAGTTATTATCAGTAAACAATTTAATTGAACTTATGAACCAGCTCAAACAAAAATTTTATGTGTTTATGCATCATATTAGCTGTACTCAGTACATAGCTTATTGCATTTTATCTCAAACAATGTAATCTTTTTCCAGCAGATTTTTTATTACATACTTTAAATATCTGTAACCACCGGTAATTTTGAAGTTAATTTGTTGCGTAAAAATAAAATTTCTTTGCTTTAATGATTAACTGCAATTAAACTGACGCATGACGTACCGGGAATAAATACTCACTATACTGTTTTCGCAGAGGACGTCCAGGTTTTTTGGCTATACACTGAGCCAGACGCTTTAATGGGTGGGTAAAGGTTGGGAATTGGGTAGGGAGGGTCAGTTTCATTTAGGTGCAGAAGCCATCGCATTGTACGAAACTGGCAGTGTGACTATGCTGCAGGTCATAAAATCAGGTATGGGCAACACAATGTGGCGTCTAGGTCTACTGCCTTAGATATACCTGGGCGACGATGTGGGGGTGCAGTGCTTGAGCAAGACATGACGTATACTGGTATGGTGTACTGGTAAGCTGGGATCTGTGGGACGGTGTGGGGGTGTGGTACTTGAGCAAGACATGACGTATACTGGTATGGTGTACTGGTAAGCTGAGATCTGTGGGACGGTGTGGGGGTGTGGTGCTTGAGCAAGACATGACGGATACTGGTTTGGTGTACTGGTAAGCTGAGATCTGTGGGACGGTGTGGGGGTGTGGTGCTTGAGCAAGACATGACGGATACTGGTATGGTGTACTGGTAAGCTGAGATTTGTGGCTTAGTCAGAGGTGTGGGATGCAGTACATCAGGTACAAGATTAGCTACTACGGGCGTTAGTGGCTGATCAGGTTGATTCAGATGCTCGGCGAACCACTAAGGGTACTCCGCTGGTCCAGTCTTTTCTGGTGGAGTGAAGAGATCTCTAGGTACTGGTCTTCCACAGGGTCTAGCAGATGATGTAGCGCTTGTGCCTGAGCCTAAGGATTTAAGCTAGCTATCTGTCTGAACAGGGAAGGCTGATACTCGTGCATTCTACCTGATGCTGAGAGTATCTGTTGCACTTACTCCTCAAGACCTTTCTTCTGGGAGTAGGGCATTGGGAAATTGATTGTACCCTACTGCTACTGTACCACACCTGCAGGTTCCTTGTGCAGATTTACATGTGGCACCTCATGTTAGTGGAGGACGGGCAGACACCCTATTCCCAAGTCTGGCAGAGACTGCGGTACATGAGGGAAGTCAGGCCTCACCTCGTCCAGAGATGCACATGGTGTGTGGTTCTGTCCCAGTCTTCCCAACCTAGGGGATGCAAGTCTCTCCCAGCAGAGTCCGCTCAGGAGAGGCAAGTGAACACCAGGCCGACAAGCTGTTGCCAGGACAGTGTATTTGTGTGGCACCTACTTTCCGTCAATCCCGTGCAGTTGAGGGGAAGGCTGCCAAAGCTAGTGGTTTGTGGTAAAATAGTGTGTGGCTGGTTTGTGTGAAATTTCCCGGGATCACCTCAACCTGTTACGTGAGGGTAACTACGGCTGGCTGTGTCCAGGAGGGCTCTGGCGACATAATGTGTTCCAGCTGCATAAAGGATGTGTACCTACTGGTTAAGAATGCCAACAATATTACTCATATTCTGTGTTTTGTGGTTATCTTCTTGACAGATACGGCATTTGCAACTGTTGGGTGAGGTTGGTGATTGTAATCGGCAGTTTAGCATTGTAAATCCAGTTAAGAATGCCAAAAATAGTTACTGTTTTAGATCACGCCCCAGAGTTTGATAAAGGGAAGTTTTTTTTTTTTATAATTGACCAAAGTGCGAAACTGTAATGTAAGCACAAAGAGATAAGTTTGGGAGTATTATAAAGTTACTTAAACACAATATAAAAAATTACAAATTAAATTACTTGTATCGCACTATCGGCGGGATCTGCCACAAAGTATCTGTATCTGTAATATCAGCAAAATGGGGTTTGGACCCATCTCTAGAAAATACCTGTTTCAAGTATATTTCAGCTACTTGCATTGTGAAATAATTATTGTGACTACAGTAGACTTTTGTTTATTGCATTAACCTTGCCTATATGTGCATTTAAAGGTTTCGAAAAGGCAAAACTAATATGGCTATGATTTGGTAATTTGTAATTTGTATTTTGTCAGCTTCGAAAATGACAAAGCACAAAATGCAAGTTACAAAAATGTTTTATATATTTTGTAGACAAAATGGGTTACATTACCATTTTGTTAAAAAAATTGCCAATTGGAACACTTCCTCAAATGGTTAAAGCCGGGCGAAAGTACTTATCAGGCAGCGTATCCCTAGCATTTACAGTGGGGGACTTAATTATTTGTGATGTCATTGCAATACCGAAACTCACAAAAAATGCCAAAGATCTTTAAAACCAATTCGTCTTTTTCAAGCTTTATTGTAAAGGAAAATGATGTGATTGCTGCAGAATTATTTTGAGCCAATTTTGTTTGTGAAACAAACTTGCCTATAAATATAAGTGATGCAATTGCAAATATATGTTGACAAAGATGTTTTCTGATGGTGACATAACCTCCAACTTTCGTTGCGGCTGTACCAAAATTAGTGCGATAATTCAGCAACAAATCATTTTTAATGACTTTCAATATTTTATCGGACCTGGAGTTTTCAGGATATTTATAGTGAATGTTTCCAGGATTTACCAGGATTTTTTTGGTTGGATTTAGGATTTATGTTCAGAATCAGTGGCAGCCCTCCATTAGGCTAATGTGGCATGTGCTCCTCCTAGCTTCTTGACCAGATTTTGACATGATCCAGGTAGATGGTGACAAATTCTACTATCAGTCCTTCTAATTTCCAGATCATCATGTGTTGAAATGTTGAAGGTGTGCAATTAAACTCAAAATATGTGTCACTCAAATTGAGATGCTTCTTGTCAGCAGTCATAAATGCAGATTTGTCATCGTCTGCAGGAAAATGGGGACCTGAAAGTAACTGGACTTTAGATCAAGCATGACTTGTGTCTTGTAGACTGGTTAGAATGTCATCTACACTTCTCTGTGACCGTGGGACACTCTTTATCACCATGTTCAAAGGCCTGAGGTCCAAACAAAATTGTGTGCTCCCATTTTTCATAGGCATAATACATTGTGGTAATTGTGCTGAATGTTTTATGGTTTAATAATGCCTTCTTCGTGCATCTCATCAACTGAAATGCATGTTACCCTATTTCAGCGTGTATAGGCTGCACATTTATACAAAAAAAAAAGATAAAAAAGGTGGGGTGCTGCGTATTTACGAGATATTGGAATTAAAAAAATGTTTCCTCCCAAAACATGTTTAGAAATTTGTTTTCTAACGAAGTAAAAGAAAAAGGAACAAATTGATAGCTTATCACTTGTGTTTAAATGCTTATGAGCAGCGCCGCCCAGCACTAGTTGAGCTGGCTGAGCTGCCTCGCGCCTTTCTCTTTTTTCCTTCTCCCTCTCACTTGGCATCCCTCCTTTCCACCTCTCCCTCCCCTCCTCCCTTTAACTGTATCAGCCACCCAGCTTGCTCATTCCCTTTCTTTTCTTTCTCCTTTTCACTCTCCGTCCCTTCCTTCCACTCTCCCACCCTCTCTCCCACGACCGGGTTCTTTGTCACTCCCTTCTGCTTCCCCCTCCCCTCTCCCAGTATGTTGCTGTCCCCTCCTCACGCACGTCATTGCTCCATACAGCTGCTTGGTGGTGGTTGGAGAAGAAATGCAAAGGAGAGGAAGCGCTATGAAGGCTTGGTGGTCTACCAGTATTTTTAGAATGCCCTTTTCAACCACCTTCTTATCTCTTGCTGGATGAGACAGCCAGCAGCAGCTGTGTGCATGTGATGATGCCTGCACACATGCAATGCCTCTCCCCTGCAGCTATTCATGCCCTTCGCTCTGTCTGGTGGAATACTCCGCTTTTGCCACTTTTCAGCAGGCGCAGGCCAGCAGGCACGGCAACAACACACCCAAGACTAAACTAATTAGTTTGACATTGCCATAGTTTACTGTTGCTGCACCAGTTGGCCTCCGTACTAGCACACGTGGCCTATACACAGTAAAATACAGTATTCTCCGCAAACACATAACCCACAGTCCCATATGGAGCAGATAGAAGAATGTGGACACGTTTTGAGCTTTACTGAGCCCTTTTTTTGACGTCGTCATAGTATGTTTCCAGAATGTTGAGTCTTTGTGATCTCAGCCTGGGATAAGGTCCCATGGTGGGTGTGTGTGCAGTTGGTGGCCTTCTATTGTTTCTCCTCCTGAGGGCAGGGATGTAAGGGCCCTCATTATGGAGATAACTGTGGTGGCTGGGCTCTGCTCAGCCTAGGCTGTGACTTGACTGTTTACCCAGCAAAAGCCAAGGCCTGCCTTGCAGCCTTCGACAGCCCAGCCTGATAGTGCAGCACACAGGAGAGAGAGTGAGTTAGAGCTTAAATGCAGATATTCTGTAGGGGCCGGCACAGCTCTGTGTCAATGAGGACGTTCTACAGGGGGGAGAGATTGATTCCCCAGTGGCCTCCTGAAGGGTGGTGTTTTCGCTCATGGTACAGTGCCCTACAAAACATGTAGCCCCTTTCCCCGGATAGCGGAACGAGCTGGATTATTGCCGGCACTCTGGCTTACTATGGGAGTTTCGCAGGTTGTGCTTTTGAGTGACCGCCATTGCCTGCCCTTAGCAATTACTCAGGTAAGGTAAGATTATCACCAGCATGCCAAGCATTCCACTGAGGGTTGCATCAGTAGTTAGCACTCCCCAGAATAACCAGCCTGTACCCATACCAGAGCCTGAAGGGTGGAACTTAGGTTACCAACTATTCCTCACGGGGGTAGCACACAGTCATCGTGGAAGCACGATGGGGCGAAGGCTTCCCCGAAGGTAGGCTGTGACTCGAACTCGAGTGAAATTGGGTGTAGCATGAAGACTACTATTAGGCAATGGCATGAAGCGACTATGTGGTTGAGAACCACAGCGTAACACTGTAACTGGTCAGAAATACCTGGAGCTATGGTGGCACTGAGAATACTGGAGCTTGAGGTGAAGATTTTGGAGTGTATTCGGACAGAGGTTCATTCTCTAACTTGGCTCAAGTGAATCAGCCGCAAACTCTGGTCCGTAGTAAGTATTTATACACTGGGAACAGGGCGAGCAAGGAGGTTGAGGGGGAAGTTGGAGAGAGAGAGAGCAAGGATGTTGGCTGCACTGCCGGGATCCTTGGTTGTTACCCCTTCTCTGCCATCGTTTAGAGGGGTGCCAGATCACCTTGCACCTAAACGCCAAGTGGTGATGTGTTGCAGGTAGTTGGCATATAGGTAGTCACAGCAGACCCTTTGGGCCTCTACCCACACATTAATTTGAGTCGGTGGCATGTACGTTTATCGGGGATTGACTAGGGGTAGCCATAGCTGTGGCGTAGGCTAGAAAGATGAATGTCACTTGTGGTGCATCAAGGTCGTACATAAATAAGCGTGTGAATGAAATGCAAATGACATCACACAAAGCATGCACCTCTGGAAACAGTGTGCATAGTCAGACAGGGACAGTATCTGCATACTGGATGAATTACACTGGCTAGATCACCTAGCACAAACATGGACTAGCATTCCCATATGAACATGACCACACGCTGCTTATCACCCAGAAGCAGAGCAAACCCAGCGTCGCATAGCAGACTAGTTTCACAGGGTTGGACTTGTACTGGATGCATTAAAATACTCGAAGGAATGCAGTCAGTGTATGCACAAGAAAGCTCGGTGGGGATCTTAATTAACTTCACTTTTATTTCTTCTTATTTAATGTCGGTTTCTTGGGTTAATGCAGTTAAATTTCATAACTTTTAATGTCGCATAAAATAAAACACATATTTCTGAAAATTTTTCGGCTTATTTAATGTCGGTTTCTTGGGTTAATGCAGTTAAATTTCATAAATTTTAATGTCGCATAAAATAAAACACATATTTCTGAAAATTTGTAATCCATGATTATTTTAATTTTTAGATTTTCAAGCGGGATGCAGATCTCCTGGAGAACTGGATTGTGTCTAGAGAACCAATTCTTCATGACAAGAAACTTGGAGAGTCAATACCTCAAGTGGAAGAACTCATCCGCAAGCATGAAGACTTTGAGAAGACTGTTGCAGCTCAAGAGGAGAAGCTGACTTCATTGAGAAGAATCACGCTGGTCAGTAATCATAATGAGGTTTCTTGTTTTCGAATCTGCTAGAGCATCATACTTGTGTGTGTAAAGCATCATGTTCATTGTTCATGTGTGTAAGGCGATCAAAACTGTGACAGTTTCAGCCATTTGTCTACAATGACTCGAAACCAACTTGAAATGAATTCTTATTCTCACCGGCGATTGCCCTCAAACCTCTACTTGTGTAGCCTCACTTGCCACACAAGGACACCATGCTGACCACAGCTATAAAGAATTTTTTTTTATTGTGGGCTATGTTAGTTGTAGCAATGGGCTTTTGCCTGTGCTGCGACTGTCCGGCAGTTCAAGGTGTGTGGTGAGTATGGAAGTGATGTGTGGTGGTTCCAGCTGGAGGAGACATTCCAGAAGCAGCAGCAAGCAGAACAGGCTGCACGACAGGTGGAGAAGGAGCGCCTGGAGCGGGAGCGACTTGAGGCCAGGAAGAGGAGGGAGGTGCAGCGCATCACCGATGTGAGTCGCCTGCACTCTGATCAGTCCACCATAATTTTAATCTTTACCGATGCTGTTAAGAATTGTATATCATCTTCCGTGTACTCTCATTTGGCAGTAGTGGTTTCTATTATAAGTAGATATGCAAGTTGTCCTCTACAAGTCACTCCAATGCTGATCTTTCCTTTGTCTAGTAAAGTACATAGTAAACCAAAATGAATGTTAAATTGTTGCTTTTAACACTTTCTGTTCATATGAACAGTCATATACTTACCAGACTGTGGGCTATGGTCCCTTTTTTTAATTGTAACATAGCTCACTTAAATTATCTGGAAACATGAAGGAATTCAACCAACCGTATTCCTAGAATTTCACTTCTTCACCTCTTTCCAGATGTGATGTTGGTATTCTGATATGATTATTGTCTTTCAACATGTGTTCAGTGATATTATTAGTGAATTATTGTGTGTTTATGGCAGGAACGGAGGCGAGAGGATGAACGTCGAAGACAACAAGAAGTTCGTAGTCCCCGCGAGGAGATGAATGGGGCAGATGTGCCAGATTCAAACACTTCCAGGTTGGTGCTTCTCTCAATATAGTTTCCTTTAAATCATTCAGTGATTATATAGGAGTCATTTTAAGCCTGCGAAAAATTCAGAAAGCGTGTATCAGAAATAAAATTTGTGTGGTTGATGTGAGAAATAATTGTGTGTTAATATCCTCGGTTTAGTTTGTAGCCTCGGTTCATTGACATTGTTACTGTCTTCCTGCTCACTGTTCTCATTTCATTTCTCACACTGCTTGTTTGTGCCAACTGCATCACAAGGGGATTTTTCTACATTAGCAGTGTCATCAGTGATATTCTGCTACTATCTCTGGTAGGATGGGTTCAATCTTCACCCAGTTAATCAGGTCAGCTGTCCATTCCTCTGATCTTTATATGCTGAGTACCAGGATGGGGTGAAGGCATATCCCCTGTCCCTCCAGAGGTCTATTGTAACCACCTCTTGACCAGGTAAAATCTCTGTAACTGAATGGCATCGAGAGAACTCACTTTTTAAGGTTGGCAGGTAGTAGTTGCTGTGCACCGGGGATCAGGTCCACCAAGGTTGTGGATGGTTCATTACTTCCAGACAAGTCATGGCCTCAGTTAAGTTGACCTTTAAATAGTTGGTATGGTGGCAGGAGAAGTGTGGATCCAGACGATGGAATTATTCTCTTTCATTACGGAAAGTTCAACTTTGGTGTGTCATACGTCCGCAGTGGTATGCTGCTATTTTCTCATATCCAAAGTGCCACACATATCTGTGACTGTGATGACAGGGTCAGGATAACTTATGTTCCCCTGTGAATAGTTTTCATAGTGTAAGGAATGGTGAAATAAAAATATTAGGTGATGAGCGAGTTTTATTTTTATAACTTTTTTGATGTATGATGTATCGCCAGAAAGCAGCGATCTCGAGATAATCTAATCGGTGATAACCTCAAAATTTTTATACTGTTATTTTATTTGGTAATCAAAAATTTTCTTCATAAAAGTTCTAAGTAAATGTGAAAGTTAAAAAAATTCAAACAATAAAAAATGAAAATTTCAAAATTTATGTCAATCCAATGTTTTTGGGTTTAAATCATTTCTGATGTTAGCTGTATTGAATGTTCATGATTGCCCACCCCTTAAAAAATCAGCTGTGCAGATATGGCAATTGATTATTAGGGTTGTGCGAATGAGACTTTCTTCTTATGAAACGGAAATGAAAGATGTATTGTGGATTTTCATGAAACTGAAATGAAAATGAAAAATAATATCATTTGACCTCAGCTTTAACGAAAAATTAACGAATTTCATAACCCTTCATTTAAAATTTCATTTTATATATTTATTTCAATTATAAAATAAAAACAAACAAGATGATTGACAGGCAATTATTTTCTTTGCTGGTGCACTAAATGAACATTCATTTAACACCTGAAAATTCATCGAAAGCAAGAATTTTCATTTTATTACAATTTTCGGTAACCAAATTTCTGACGTAACAAAAATGAAAGTTGTAATTTTTTGTTTTCGTTTCAGTATACCAAATATTTGCACAACTCTAGTGATTACCCATAGCTTATCTGCATGCAAAAAATATTGCTAAATGGCAATTGATTTCACGTAACTGCACATGCTGCACATTAACTACCCACTTATAAAAGAAACGTACAAACACACCCGCAAATCAGTAATACGATATTTACCCGAGTATGGGTCGCACATTTTATGCAGATTTTGTGCCTCCAAAAAAATGGGGTGCAACCCTTATGCTGATTTTTCACTTTTGCCGGGGAAAAAAGTTAATTTTACTGTGGGATACAATATGTATATAAATAATTATAGTGTGTTGGTATTTCCTAATTAAAACTTATTTGAATATGTCAAAATGCCTCAACATGGTGCGTGAATTGTGGACCACGTGTGCCGTGCGTAGCCTGCCAGCCCGGCCGGCTGTTGGCAGGCAGACAATGGTGCAGATGTGTATGAGCCATCACACACACACAGCTGCTGCTGACTGTCTCATCTGACCGGTGAGGGAGAGAGAGCATGAGAGATGAGTGAGAGGGGGAAGGGGGCATTCTAAAAATACTGGTAGACCACCCAGCCGTTACAGCGCTTCTCTTCTTCACATTTAGTCTCCAACCACCGCCAAGCGGCTGTATGGAGAACTGAGAGTGTGAAGGACGGAAACAGACCCGCTGAGGTTTGGGGGGGGGGGGGGAGCAGAAGGCAGTGACGAAGAACCCAGTCGTGGGAAGGGGAGTAGGAGTGATGCTGAGTGAAAGGGAGAAAGAAAAGAAAGGAAGCGAGCAAGCTGGGCTGGAGCTGGGGGTAGGGGGGAGACGAAAATGAGGGATGCAGAGCGAGCGGGAGAAAGAAACAAATAGATAGGGAGTGAGCCAGCTATGTTGTCGCTGGGCAGCTAGCTGTGATACTAAGCAGAACTGACAGTGACAGGCAGGCAAAAATATGGTTGCGACCCATACTCATAGATGACCCTTATGGTTGAAAAATTATATTGTTTTGCCGGAAATCATATCTGCGACCCATATATGAGGGCAACCCTTTTACTGGTAAACATGGTAATTCATGTTTTACGAAAATGCTAACTTGAATAGTCATGTTTAATCACTTCTGTGGGATTATTTCTACACTAAAATCAGTTAAAGTTTAAAGTGTATCTAGCAGAAACATAATGTACCTGCAAGATAGGTATCTACTTTGATACAGTGCTATCATTTGTATGGTGAACAACCACACAACATAAATAAAAACTCTACGCAACTGTTTGGTTAAGCTACTGTTAAAAGAGGTAGGAAAAATAAATTCTGATTCGGAAAAAAATTTCAGTGAGACTTTTTGGGTCTGGAATTATTCAGATCAGTACTTTTTAACTTCGTTAAAAATTGAAATAGATTTAATTATAAACAATTTACGAGACATGGATGTAAATGTTGTGAACTTGCGAACAATTTAGACAATTTGGTCAAAATGTATATTTTAAGTGTGTTTATTGCTGGTTACTTACAAATTTGTGGCGTAGATCATTAGTCAGCCATATTTTGTTTACATCTCAAAGTGCATTTCGTGTTAACTGCTAGACCATGGCTAATTACAAATACATCAGTTAAGATTGCCAGTAGGCCGCTAGACTACCATATATCTGTGTGTGTGTGTGCGTGCATGCGTGTGTGCGTGCGTGCATGTGTGCATGCATGAGTGTGTGTGTGTGTGTGTGTGTGTGTGTACAGGAATTCAATTATTCATAGTCTAATGCTTGTTGACAAGCGCACACAAAGAAGGACAATGCATATCTGCACAAAAATATGGAAAATATGTGTCGTCTTTCTTTGTGTGTGTATATGTGCCTGTTAACAAGTACTAGACTGTGAGTACTTAAATTCCTCATCATTTATATATTTTTAATTACATGTAAGTCATTTTTACTACGTTTTTGTCTCTAATGTAAATCTGAAGGAAAAATATTATTTTTATAATCTTTTTTAATGCAAACATTGAAGTAGGATTATACAATAGTGCCCCATCACAATGTATGTTACTGCTATGTCAAATTTTTAATAATAACTGTTACACTATATCTTTCATACAATGTACAATTCTGTCAATAGTCAAAAACTTAAAGAATTGTTGCCACCGGAAATGTTGCCATTTTGACTAGTGCCTATAACCAATATATTAAATTTTTATATTTACGATACAGATATTTTCGATAACAACAATATCGGCCAATAAACCAATAACTGTTATCGGATCGAACCATCACTGCTACATAAGTACACTGTTATAACGCCCACGCCGCCCCTTATAACTTACTAGCCCCCTTATAGTTACATTTTAGTTTACCAAAATAAAGTTTTTCCCTCTGGCCGACGAATGAACGATTTTGGTAGTAATGGTAATGTCAGTAGTGTAATGCTGGTAGAAAATAAAAGGTAACTGTTACATGGGTTGAGTGGGAGGGTAGCTTACAGTTTGGCCACCGGGTGAGTGGACAAACAGTCAACATTTAAAGTTTTTGTTACCTAATAGTTGATTTGGTTTTTAAAACATATGTTTTGAAAACAGTAATTAGATGATAAAAGTAATAACAAGTTTATCATTATGCATATTACTGTTGAAAGTGTGATGTGCCACGAGACAGAGGCTTTTCATGTTTAAATACCATACGTCCTATGGTTGTACGTAATTCTGCTGAGACTGTGCCTGTCAACCTTGACAAGTTACTGGACCCGTAATATGATGTCCCCCAGCGTGGCGGCAAGGAGGAATTGCTTCACTGGGGGAAAAAAATGGTTTAAGTCCAAATATAACGCCCGCTGGATGTTATCACAGCCAAACATCACAAATGTCAAACGTGGGTCGAGGCATGTTGCCGAATTATTGTTCTCATTCCGGCGCAACTTTAACGGTTTAACAATGTAAAGTTATTGATTCGTGAGACACGAAAGGTGATTCTTAAGTGTGAATATTTGTTATATATAGCCTAATAGCACCATGACTCGACTTGCACCTTCAGTAGCTCGATGTCTGCTGTAAAAAAAACTTGACTTGAATGAAAAGTCTATCTTTTGTTGACTTGACTCGATCCATCACTAAAAATATATTAAAGAACAGAAATCCAAGTACTCACAGTTTAGTATTTGTCAACAGGCACACACGAAGAAGGACGACATATTTTTCATGCAGTTGCACCTCCTTATAAAGTTGATCTAGCCAGCAAAAGTTGCTATTCCACAACCGTGTGAAAAATGTCATCCTTCTTTGTGTGTGTGTCTGTTGACAAGTACTAGACTGTGTGTACTTGAATTTTTGTTATTTCATATGTTTTTGGTAGCCTAGCTACCTAATTGTAACTTTAACTGAAATGGTGAAATAAGTTCAAGAGTAAACCTGCTGCATTTTGTTGATCCAGCGTTTGGAGGGGCTATTAGGATTTCTTCCAGAAAGTTCTATGACAGAGAAAATTTTTATTACATTTAGAATATTACTGAACATATTTGCTCTTCATTGGGCCACTTCTGCTGGATTTATGGAGCAACCCACACTTCCTAAGATCTATGTCTGGGCCAGGTTGCTGGTCTAGTGTTTCAAACTTCCCGCCCTCAGTACTGGAGCTACAGTGATACCGAAGCTGACACCATTTAGGTTTGCTACCAGTTGTTCGCATGGCATGACCGTGGTAAATCTTTGCTCAGGTTTTTGGTAAAATGTTTTAGTATACAGTCCACTCTTTCATACCTCGAGCCTAGACAATCTACGAAGTCTTCCTGCTAGATGGGTGCTTGAAGTCAACTTGCACAGCTGTCCACAAACCACTCTACCAACAGACATATTAACAGCTGCCTCATGAAGGAAACACTACTGCGTGAGGCTGAAATGACTTAGCACCTTTGTTAAACCTGCCAACTGTTTTATGAACCATTCAAAGCTTTGAAGCTTCTTCTATTTTATTGCCAGTGGGTTGGTTAGCCACTACCACACTTTCATGTATTTTGGATCTATGGTAACTAACATGAAGTTACAATTGACAGGATACTCAAGTCCTATTTCTTCTCAAGTGAGATGAACTGGAATGCCATCAAGACTACTGTAGTTGAGCATTCAGTAGACCTGCTGTTCAGAGACTGGAATACCAGTCATCATTATTTGTTGTTAATTTGTACAGACTTATGTGATTTGTTCATTTTATTTTCATTTTTTTTAAATTAATGTAATACAGGCTTCTTAACTTATTTTCTCAGAATTTGAAAATTTGTCAAATGTTAACAATGGAAGTACATTTGCAATGAAAATTCTTTGGGTATTTTGCATACAGGAACTACAACATTAGAAAATTATCTGTTTTATTTTGTAGAGTTCTTGCACTGGAAGTACCAGAACCCGGCCCCCTGCAGAAGTCTGGCAGTATATCGCAGCTCTTTGGCGACCAGATGAGGAGGGGTGAGTTGAAGATGATTTCAGACCATTTGTACCTGTCGCAGTGCTGCCAAGTGTTGTGGATGTTCATTATTAGTTATTTATTTAAGTTTCTAGTTATTACAAAAGCTTAATTGTGCATAGAAACTCCAAAAAATGGTAAAGCACAAAATTCACAGGCTGTTGCAAAATTTAACGTTACTACACATTTTTTTTGCTAAATTACTACTTTTTTCTCCAAGTGTGAAGCTGTGTAAAATAAAACTTATTTTGGTGTGTTTACATTACATCGTACCAAGTTATGACGGATTATCAATTTTTGTAATGGTATCAATAGCATTAATCTGTGCCGTGATTTTTGTGAGCTTCAAAAGAGGGCAGTAAATTCAATGTATAATCTTTCTATAGTTATCTATTGAAATATCAGTAGCAGTGGTGCTTAAATGATATTCATAAGCAGCTCTGAAAGGAATAGATAAATTTTTGTAGGGATGTCAAAGGTGATACCTCGATACCCTCAATTATTACAGGTATCGAAGAATCAAGAATCGAATAGTTAATTGTTATAAATCCTCGTCCACCATCACATGAATTTTTGAGGTTATGTTGCACAGCAACAGGTCTTAGGGTTTTCCAAATAGGCTGAACCTGTACCGAACTCGCATGCGTTGACCAGAATTTATTCATTCCCATCACTAAAAGTTGCATTCAATGATGGTTCGACTATGAAAGGATTATGATAATACAGTAGAACCTCGATTATCGGCGATAATGCAGGGGAAAAGAGAGTCATAATATCTAAACTCGCTGTTAAACGAGTCATTTTTATCTTAATGGCTGTCATGTGGCAGACTGCTATCATCAGTATTTGGCTGCCTCACTTCAATCCCACATCACTCTATGTGCTGTGTGCTGTTGCAATCAGTGTTAGTTGATAAGCCCTCGTTAGTGGCAAGCTCCTAGAGTTACGGGTCGCCGACATGGAACATGCATTGGCTTTTAGTCTGTTTGCATGCTAGTTGTGAGTAGTGGGAGCATAAGGATCCTGATATTATTTTTCGGATTTTTATTTTTTTTTTGTTTTTTACCTATTATTTAACTGTATATTAGATAAAGAACAGGTACATTTTTCGTACCATACATATTTCCTGTTTGTGAAATTTTCGTTTTCGTAGTCGGGTAGTCGAGATAGAAAGCAATTTTGTTTTCGAGTTTACCTTTACCAAAATTTCATCTCTTTTTTTCTAAAAGTGGGTAGTGTTAAAGTGTTCAATGTACTGAGTATTTTATTTACTTTGACGTGAAGAAAATGTCTAGCGATGTGTGGAATTATTTTTCAGTTGATGTAAATGATGCTAGTTATGCATTTTGCAGTTTGTGCTTGGAAAAAATTTCACGAGGTGGTGTTAGTCACACAGCTAGTGATATAAGAAAACACTTAAGTAAACACAATGAGTGCAAGAAAATTGCCAATAATGATGATTCAGAAGATCTTTTGGGCAAAGATGCGTGTAGCAGCAAGTCATCCAGTGTCTCTGCAACTTAAATGTCCGGTAGAAACATTTTCATTTAGCAATGCTAAATGAAAAGTTACCCTGTATTTCAGTTTCATTACTGAGTAGTATCAATATTTGTATACATATTAGCTTCATAAGTTGACCTAAAATATTGTATTCAGAAGTTGAGAATTTTTGTTTTAACCTTTTCAAATAATATTTTGTCTATATTCATTTCAAATAAATCATAGCTTTATCAAAAATACTGACATGAACTTCTTAGGCCTAATTAGTTAGGTCTGAATGTTACATAAATATAGGAAATTAACTCCACTTAGCAGACCAGAAAGTCTTTCCTGAAATTGTCTTCATATTCGTGTGTCTAATTTGACCTATAAAACAAAATTTCAAAAGGATACATTGACTGTTGGCACATGTTAATAATCACTATATACTAATTTATGGTATCGGAATCGAGTGTATGGCTTTTTCAGTAGGAATCAAGAATCGGAATCGAGAAAAATTGATATTTTGACATCCCTAATATTTTTTAAATTACTTTCTCTGCAAGTGCAAAATAACAGCACACATAATATTGAACTTCAGGAACACAACATGTATTCATCTTGTTTTGGTTTGTGGCATGCAGGCAGTAAATTTTGTTGTTGCTGTATTTCTGTATTCATGTTCAATTAAATTATCATGCATTCTTCAAGATCTTGAGGAATTTTTTAGTGCGAGGGGTTTTATATTTTTGACATCTAAAACCAAATTATGATGTGCAAATTTGGCAATGTTCCTGTCATTGGGTCCGTAAAGACACATTTACGAGAAATACAAAAGAAATAAAAGCCGTTGCACCAGTGAGTACCTAGAAAAAAACAAATTAAATGCAGAAAAATAAAGGAGAATTTGTGTTGGATATTGTGGGAATGTTAGTGTAAGCAAATGATCTCCTAGACAAAGCAGGTGATCTTAGAATGAGTAATTATGAAGCTGCATAACTACATATGTATGTTGAATGTGAGATTAAGTTAAATTTCCTCATGAGCAGAAGCTGGGAATGTATTACCTAATAACAAAATGAGGAAGGTAGTAAAGCGCTGTTACCCTACTTGATTTAATTTGTATAGAAATAGTGTTTGTAAGCCTTAAGAAATACTCATAGTCTGTTTTTCACTATTTTTATTTGGTAATTATTGTTGGATTGCAGTTTTTGTAAATTGCATCTATATAGTAGTGGGGCGAATTAGGAAAATTGAGAAAATTAATGTATTTAAAAATAGAGGGGTGGGAAAATTTATATTGAATGAACTGAGGCATGGTGCTTATACAACTAATCTAATACGATTAAAAGTCATTGCCAAGAGTACCTCTTCTTCCACCACTACAGACGTGACACGTTGCTTACCCTATAGGCAACAGGAACTTATGAGCGTATTCTCTTCACCTGGAGGATACGAAACCCGGCAGGCACCCCCTCCCCTTTCCCCCACGCATTGAGATCCTACAAGCTGCCCAGACCTCGGGCAAGGCCAAACACCATCGACGAAACACGAAGCAGAAACACTGATCAGAGTTTTTCCACGCCAACCAGGGCAGGAGGACGTCACGGCTCCTCCACATCCTGCGCTGGCAGCCTTAAAGCTTCCACTATATAAGTCAGGATGCTGCCAAGCTCGATAGTCATTCTTGTTCTTCTCTCACGACTTCTCACAGCTTTGCTCAGTGCTGGTACATCTAGAGAATTTCGAAGCCTTGAGTATGCCCCCTGCGTACATCAACCAGCAAACACGCTCACTAACACGTTAAATTTACTTTGTTTCCTCAAGACACCTTTCTTAGACCAGTTTAGAAGTATTATATCTTTTCTCGTTTGGATATTTCTTTCCCGCTTTTCCTTTGCCAGGTCGCCTACACCTGGTCAGGGTAGTAACCTGCAGCACTCAATTGTCTGGTAGGAGGTAGCACGTGTCACATGTTTATTGAACCATCAATAAACATACTTTTGTTTCCTACCTTACCACTTTTATTTCTGAGAGTATCTATCTGTTTGTCTGCTATACACAGGCTGCTACGCACACCATTGACAAGAACCAGGTAATTGATATAACAGATTTAACTTCAACAGCAGGTGCCCCTTAGGGGTCCGTCATATTTTCTGCACACCCATTAGACGGCCACCTGTTGCTTTCCAACTGCCACAGCACTGTACCAGTGTCTGCAGAGAGAAGCAGAGGAGCCACAACCACTAGCAACACCTTCACCCAGGGAGAAACGATAGTCTTGAGTTATTACTTTATCTCACAGTGTTGTTAATGCTGGGATATCTGTAGCTTGAGACCTGCCATCCATCTCTGTGTGAACGCACATCCAGTAGCAGCATTGGTGACCCAAACAGCTCCCCGTCTCTGATCAGCCCGCATGTGTGGGGGATCAGTGGAGACTTTACAGAGCCTGATCAGCAAGCCAAAACTGGACTGACACTATAAACTGTATTTAGTTTGTTCACGCCAAGGTTTACCTAGCATACTGTAAGCAGAGATTTGATGCCTTACAACCATAGGCACTGCTGTAAACATAGGGAACGAAACGCAGTGTTCCTTGCCGCCAGATAGTTGAGTGCACTTCAACCCACTCTGGAGCGACAGGTGAAACGGGACCGTGCCGCCCAACTCAGGCATGAGTCAGTATCGACTGCTCTGGTAACTATCTTACTTGTATCTCCGTGCGTACGAATTCATCCCTCGTGCCATCCCATGGTAAAAGGACGTGAACCGGCACTGCTACAGGATTTGGCTAAGATAACGTTCACTTTTGGACAAACAAAGCTCACTTGTGGTATTGCCAGTTCGGCGTAGGCCAAGCTCGCTACGTCTAGATAAAACCCACAACAGCCACGGCACCCAAGAAGCAATAGTAAATACGTACTAACCAACAGCTCTCGTCTCCCGTCGTCTACTTAATCTAGACCACCCCACTTTTGGTCTAGCGGACAAAATCCTCAACCCTCGTGCCTAGTAGCCTATCCGCGCACGCGTCAGAACATTACTTGGGCCCAAGGAATGGCAATTTAATGTGCAATAAGATATTATTGGAATAGGCTGTTAGGCTACTAATTACATTTTAAAAAAGGAGACAGAAAACACAAATACTCACAGGGTGGTACTCATGCATATAAAGAGATAAGAGCATGTGAGCATAAATGTAAGAGAGAAGAGAGATCATGTGAGCATGAGTGTAAGAGATAATTTGAGCATGAGTGTGAGAGAGTGTGCAAGCATGAGTGTGAGAGAGAGAGAGCATGCAATCATGAGTGTGAGAGAGAAAGTATGTGAGCACAAGTGAGAGCATGCAAGCATGAGCGAGAGCATTCAAACACCAGTGAGAGCGCAAATGTGAGAGAGCATACGAGCACAAACAAGAGAGAGTGTGGTAGCAGGAATGAGAGAGAGAGCATGCAAGCATGAATGAGAGAGAGAGCATGAGAGCAGGAATTAGTGAGGAAAAAGAGAGAGAGAGAGAGAGAGATCAAGCGAGCAGGAAAGAGAGAGAGAGAGCATGCGAGCAGGAAGGAACGAGAGAAAGTATGAGAGCGTGCAAGCAAGAGAGCATGAGAGTGTGCAAACGAGAGAGAGAGAGAGAGAGAGAGAGAGCATGAGAGCGTGCAAGTGAGAATGAGAGAGTGTGCAAACAAGAACGAGAGCGCATGTGACGAGTGCAATTGAGAGAGATTTTTTTTTTCTTTCAATTAAGTATGAATCCAGATTATAAAATAGAGATGAAATAATTTTTTTTTATTTTCACATATTTACCATACTCTTTATTTCGGTTTTTATTAGAAATGGATCCCTTGTATAAATCAGTTTACCAAATGTTCTATTCATACTACACAGTATCACACTGCCTGATGATTGTGCTCCATCAGTTATGTGAGAAAAAACTGGAATAATTTAATCTCTTACATAACTTTTAAATTATGGGAATGGACAGATGTATACAATAAATATGGCATTTGATATGCTTTGCTAAGAAGTGTTGGATGTTAATATAAATTTTAAATAAAAAAAATAATTGTAGGCTAATTATATTTCTGTTTCCAATATTACTTCTCCTAATAATTTTTTTTAACATAGAAATTTTTTAATCTGTAAGATTGGATGAAGCTATTCTTTCCCTTCAAGTTCGTTGTTTCTGATCTTTTTGAGTTATTTGAGCCATGTAAGAGATGGAATTGGGATCGAGAATCAGCTATAGAATCACTATCGGAATTGAAAAAATTGGATATCAACACATCTCAATTTTTTTCTTTCTCGCTCAGTTGTAAGGCACTGCTTTTATATAGTACAGAAATATTATGCAAAAGTTCCAGTAAAATTTTTTGAATAATTGGAAACCAAGAATAGAAAACAGTTTTTAAAATTATATATTTTGGTTTGGAATGACATTTAGGCATTAAGAATTCATTTTAGTATTTGCCTCATAATATCAGCAATTGTAACAAGTTTCTGAGGTGGGGAATCCCCTTTTTGTAGACCTAGTTAATTTAGAAACACTTCCTGCCTTATTTTCACCACTAACAAAGAATCATAAGTGGGAATGTTTTTGCAGCAGATATAAAGCGCGCAGAGAGTATGAAGGTGGAGATGAAGAAACCCAAGCGAACACCAAGCTTCACGACGCGGCGACGCACGCAGAGTTTCAGGAAGCTGCAGCGGATGGACCAGTTGAACCAGCTGCCTCCAGTGGAGATAGAGGGAATGCTAGACCGCAAGCACGAGCTTCAGAGTGGAGGCAAGAAGGCTCCAGTCCGCTCTTGGAAGACGTACTATACAGGTGATCACATTCTTTTTCTGGGTGCAGTGATCATGGTTACTATCTGCTGTTCACTGTAAAGTGAGCACTTTTGAATCCCTAGTTACTTATTATTTTCAGCCATTTTTTTTATCCTTTAACTACCTTTCTAAATGAATATTGCTGTGTAAGTAATAAACATAGTGTATATATTCCACCGCACTTGTAAGTTAACGTCTAAGGCTAAAATAATATAAATTTATTGATGATTATTCCATGTGAGAAGATGTTTAAAAGTGCTCACTTTACCATGAATAGCCAATACCTTATGAGCATCCCCATAGTCTAATTCATACATTCACTTCTTGGTTTTTTTTAATTATTTACTGGGTTTACCATCATATCTTATGCCCTCATATATCCTACGCTGTCATTTATCTTATACCGTCATTTATCTTACACATCCTGTATTTCCACTTTAAAATTCGAGAGAAAAATATTTCACGGCACTTCTTACGCCTATAGTTTAAACGAAGATTCAAATGGAGTTCACTATAAACATAAGCTTAAACTAGCTCAGTTTAAAAGCAAGATACTCTGAATTGAAAATGGTTTGTTGATAAAAAGAGCACCGAAAGTAAATAAATATGTATGGGATAAAACGGTAAACTGTTCACTGAAGATATATTGCTGTTTCTTCTACAATATCGGCAGACAAAAAAATATTTATCACTCGCGGCAGTAAAACTATGAAAAAAAACAGAATCGCAGCCTGTTAATGTTCACTTGGAAAACTTCTCACTTCAGGATAATTAAACTCAGATGATGGGAGAGAATCACTACTTTCTCTCCTGGCGCCCTAACGACTCCTCACACCGGCAGAAATAAATTTAATAGATTTCAAATGTCCGAAACATAAAAGAAGGTTGAAGTCACAGGCGTTACCGGTGTGAGTTATGATGGTCACTCGCTGCTTCTCTCTAGACGAGTGCTTCTCGACTTCTGTTATTTCTGTGTTTGGCAAGGGTCGTACCTACTCTATATATTGATTGAAAATTTCATCATCTGAACACATCGCAATCGTGGCATCGCGTGGTGCTGTAATGTCTAAAAATAGCACACAAACGCGGACATGGCTCTCGAAATGTAATATTATACTTGTGTGGTGGGTTACATCAGCCAAATGTGACCTTATTTCATCAACTATCGCAAACACAATAGCTACGTGTCAAGCTTACTAACACAAAGAAAAAAGTCAATGTCATCCTGTGATGTCTGCTACTACTGTTGAATAACAAATAAAATGAAAAATTTGGAAAAATGAAAATAACTTTCCTTTACAAATATAGAAAAATTCAATATTTTTGTAATATGTAAATTGCTATATACATATTGCAACATTACACCATGCGACTGCAAAGTGATGGGATAGTGGTGCATATTTATAGGTAGCAATTGTCTTTTGTTGAAAGCTGTGTTTATTTTTATTTACATGTACAGCTGAGCTTCAATGTAATGAACATGTAGCTAATGAAAACAACGATGTTGTTTAGACTTGTATATTTCATGTGGTGTGCATTGTAGACAAACTAATGTTAAATTTGTTATTCCTGCCCACTCTTTGTAGACGCCATATTGTCTGCCATATTGACTAAAATGATAAGTGAACAAAAAGGAATTAGTTGTGTGCAATATGGCATCGGCGTGTGTTATTTCCTTGTGCACAATTGTTTTAACTTCTTTGTAATGAACTATATCGTATATGCAGTCCATTCTCATTGACCCGTACCCAAACATTTTGCTCCTCCGGGTAGGGTCATAAACTTTTTTGTTTTTGTATATCTTTATTGCTGCCCGTTACTTTTGTTTATCGTTCACGCATGGCACGTGATTGCATTGTGGCTTGATGAACAGCATTTAATTCAGCCTATGACCCACCACACCGGTTAAGTTTCACGTGATTTTGATAGTGTTGTTGAACGTTACAGTAAATCGTATGCATATGTGTGTGAACTTCGCAGCACGTGTTGTGAGGTCACATTTATTTATTGTTGGAATTTATGGTGATATTTATCATTAAAGTTTTGTGAAGTTCCGAAACTCTGCACAAACAACACACTTGCAACTGCAACGAGCCGAAAATCAGAACCTCCTTGTTGGCAGATCAAGCCCTCAACGATCCCTCACAACGGTTGTTCTAAGCCACCTGCGAGGCTCTGCCATCCATCAAAACGAGTTACGAGGATGATCATCTCGCTGCTGGCTTGCTGATGGATCTGGATTGCGCCCAGGGGCTGTTGCGGCTGGAAATACTTTTCGTACTTGGGTGCGGCGGATGTTGAATGAAGGACAGGCCAATCCTAAGGGCATCTTCTCTTCCCGGCGTATGGCGGCCACTACTGGATGCGGTGTACCTGATACCTTCCAGGGAGCTATGAAGTGAGGGGGAAGGAGCTGGGATGTAAAGCCTCACTAACTTGCATGCGGGCTAGTTCCTGGAAATGTCTTGGCCAAGCACCTTATCAGTCTGGGTGCAGCCCCAGATAGCTATGTAGGTAGTGGTTGCCTTCCTTTCCTTCAAGTCTTTCCCTCCCCTTTTGGTGAAAGGCATAAGGATGCTAAACCTTGCCTCTGCAGAGGGGAGCAGGCGACTTGCAGTTCCCGGGCTAATAGTGTTCTGCCACCGCGGCAGCTGGGCTGATGCCGAGCCTAACCGTTACTCCAGCCGGCAACACAAGCGGTACGGTGTTTGAAGAGCAGGTTTTCTTGGAGTTGTTCCAACAACAATGACTGGTGTAGGTCCTAGGGTGAACAGGCCCAAACCAGAGCGAACCAAACACTCCCTCCGGCAACTCTCATGATGCGGTGGATGGTCATGATGCGGTGGATGGGTGCAAGTTGGTGTAGTAGTCTCTCCTCCCTAGGGGAGTATGGCTATTGGCTGTGGCTCTATCGTTTGATGCATGGGCTGTACCGAATGGGTGGCCAGTAGTATAAAATGCTTCGTTTTGCACTAGGCCGTAAAATATGAGTTCAAATCCCGGTCTCCTGCTCCACTCTGGTGGGGGCGTTGTGTCTTCTAGGAATCTCAATGTACCCAAAGAAATGAGAAATCATTGTAAGTTAGGAACGTGTTTATTCCGAGATTAATAATACACGGTGGCCCATACTACCTACTGACTACCTTGAACTGACCGGAAGTAATACATTATGCAATAATCCAAGTGAAGTGGACCCGGTTCTAAACTAAAGGGTGACATTTTCTACTAAGGTAGCTAAGTAACTTACCCTGTCTATGCTGGTCCGTGTTCTGAAGGTACTTAAGGGGCCCGCTTCCTAATGGGTCATGGGGTAATACTTAAATTAAATATTTTTCTGAAGGAAAATCAATAGTATACAATTCATGCTTTGACGCCAGTTGGACAAACATGGTGATGGTGCACTGGCTCAGTATGTCTCTAGAAACTAGGGAAATGTAGTCTTCTTTATGAGGATTTTAAGGGGCCGTATGGTCCACGACACTTGTACCCTGGGGGCATCTGGCTCTGGCACACCAGAGCACATAGCACTGAGGGTTATGATATCCCTTTTCTGGCCCGCCTGGTGATTTAGCATTTAGGAATAGCGGTGAATACACAGCTCTGCACACTCAGTAATGTTATGTTAGTTGTATAGGGATAAAACAAAATAAGAGTAAATAATTACTCATTTTAGAAGAATTAGTGGGTGTTGTGTAGGTGTAGTGTCGACCGTAGATGTGGTTAAAATTACCTAGAGGCGCGGGGGAGGACAGGTTCTGGTGTGGTCCATCCAGGAAGGAACCTACTCTTCCTGGGGCCAGTGCCTTGACGGTTCACCCTTGTCAGAGACCTATTGATCGATCGGCATTGCACAGCTCTTAACGATGGACCATACTCTGTCCTATAGCGACTTGGGAAGATGGCCCCCTGATACCCTCGGAAGAAGTTAAGTGATGGGTGTTACTAGCTACAGACCTCAACTGCCCCTCTGTATTCACAGTGTTCCCACGCAAGGACCCTATCATGATCACTAAGCGGCGTGACCAGCTTGTGGCCTGAGAATCGTAGTGACCTAATGTGTTTGTTCTCCTCAACCCTCAGGAGCTTCAGGGAAAGGTTCTCACTCCCTTTGCCATAGTGGTGCTAGAGGGCAGCGTGACCAGCCAGTGCTAGACACCAAACATTGGTAGGAGTAGGTGGGAACGCACTCAGTGGGGACTTGGTTCGAATACATATCATGGGAATTGTGCATGCACTTGGAAGTGGTTAAGTGGATATGCACACTGACGCATGTCCAATTAGACTGACTGGACACAGTAGTTACAGATTTTACTCGCTAGACCAAAAGCGACTTAGATAGCGGGGATGAGGCGAGGAGTGTCGGCTAGTTATGATACACTCTCACATCTAGTCCGGTAGATTAGTCTTAAGCTGTGTGAATGCCTGCACGAAATGTTCCAAAGTCGTGCTTTCGTCCAGAAGATCATGTCCCAACCTAGGCGAACTTCCGCTCTGGTTAAGAAGCTGTAGACAATAGGGTGATACTTGTAGCTGGTACAAACACTTGGTGGAAACTCAATTAATATTGCTGATGCAGGCGCCACTGCTTGACGTCTGAGTTCGGCGGCACGAACCTATTCCGTCTGTCTATCTTATGTAGGATAGGGCGATACTATCCTTGGCCAGGCAGCAGGATGAACCAGGTGTTGCTCTATACATCTCCTACCACTCCTTCTCTCATGAGGCATAGGGTAACAGTTCTATAAATCATGCAGTGCACTGACATGGAAATACTAATAGTGTACCCCAATAGTGACTTGTCGGCCGGCTCGATAAGTCTCCACTGATCCCCCACTGTAGGTGGACTGATCAGGGACGTTGAGCCGCAGTTGCACCAAGCCTCTACTGGTTGTGCGTCCACCCAGAATACTCGGCAGCCCTGCAGGTCACCGTCACCGCGCACTAATAGTGCGAGTGGTGCAAAGTAACCCAAGTGTGTCGTGTCTCCTGGTGTGTGAAGGTGTTACTAGAGGTTGGGGCGTTACTGCTTCTTTCCCACGAGCACTAATAGTGCTGTGTGTTTGATGGGAAGAAGCAGGTAGCCGTCTAATGGGTATATCTTAGTTCGGTTTAATAACTTCCCCGGATTCTGTTGGCAGTGCACAGTGTAATCTACCTCCAACTGTGAATACAGATATACCCTGGAAATAAAAGTAGCATAGTAGAAAGAAAAGTGTGTTTATTAATGGTTCAATAGACACATAAGGAAAAGCAGTTAAGGGAGGTGGAAAGTGAAAGAGAATGACAGGACCAAAAGAAGGTAACTGGTAGCTATATCTTGACGCGTGACTTCCTATGAGCAAAGGAGGTATGTCATGGCCCAAGTGTTTTGGGGGGTACGAGGGCAGACACACCCGGTGATGAGTTTGACTCTTATTCGCTGCTCAGAATAGGTGTCCGTCGAGTATAGAGGACTGGTCATGCGGCTTTCCAGCTGGGTACGAAGTCAGGGGACAGCTAGCAAAATCTTTCCTTTTGGTGGCAAAACACTCATGGGGATATGTGGGTGACGGGTGACTGGCGGAGGCTGCTGGACCTGCTGTGGTGCATTGGGGTTGGCCCCTGAATCTGGTGTGCAGGTGGACAGCCGATCGCTGGTGCTAGCTGTCGTCTGGGTAGACTTGGTGAGCGGGATCCCCCATAACCACAGGTTAGTTATACCGTATCACATATCTTTACCACTCGGGTATGCTAGTAGCACAGCGTGCGTGACTCCTTCGAGTTTAATGGGTGGTGTGAAGAGATCTATCACGGGTGCGGGTGATACTGGCCTCTAGGCGGTGGATGGTTTGAGCTCTCTCCTGGGAACTGAGGTTCGTGAGTGTAATTGGGAAGGTGCCAAACTCCTATTGGTACTAGAGATAATATCAGTCATTTAACCCTGTTATGGATACCACTGCTGCGGTAGAAGGGCATGAGGAAAAATCCACTAATACCAAACTAATGGAGGTAGAATAAGTAACGTTCTACTCTACTCAGGTGTACTTCCATGTACCGCAATTGCCAGGCCAAAGCTGTCCCCTATCTCAGTATCCGGCACCAGAAACACGGTGAACTCTGAGAGTTAGATTACACTCTGGCTGATAGTCCCAATACATGGGTGAGTTCCTCTGATGGGGGTCCAGAGGCAGTACTCCTTCCGGCACCAGAAGCACGGTGGAAAGAGCAAACCTTAGACCGACAGTCCAACCCCAAGAGGCTGAGTACCTAGTGCAGAAGCTCTACCATTCTGTACACCGAGGTGCAAAGAAAGGGTGGCCATCCAAGATATGTCCGTGTTTCTACTGGTGAGTTCGGCAGCTTGGTTAGAATAAATTTCCCGGTCACCTACTGTCCCTCAACGGACCCAATGTTTACAGGGAAGGGTTTTACAACTATGGGAATAATATCCTAAATGGGATAAAATATTGTTTATTTTGGTATGGAAATAAACAAGGTGGTTTGTACTACCTCCTCTCAGGAATATTTTACTTGAAGCTTACAATACTAGACAGGTAAAAGCAACCTGTTTCCAAGCTAGTGGGGTAGGTAGGCAAAGTGGCTATCAAAATAACTCAACTTTAACTAATGCTACGCTGTATGTCCTGAAGGGTCCGGAAAGTGTGTAAGTGTTTGGTGGTTTAAATGGCGATTATCTTCGGAGGCGAAGAGGGATCTCAAGACCTGGATTTTGGCACCAGAAGCACGGTGAAGACCAGGCAGGGCCAATGGTCCCTCCAGAACTGCGGTGAAGGAACAGAACAGTGTGATGTTCCAAGGGACATGTCTTGGTATTTATGTTTTTCCTGACTCATCCTTGATTTTTGGTGGAGGGGGGTGGTGGTGTTAGATCCTGTGGACTTGTGACCCCACCGGCCAGCTGAGGATCCACTGCTGCATCTCGGCAATTCATACTAGTTGTGCCATCCCTTGGCACGCATAGTACTAAGTGACGTTGAAGCATAGTCTTGGTGGCTCGGCTGGTGTGAACAGTACAATTCTTTGGGCATGGAACGTGCATCTTTATCATGGGTAAACAGTACAAGTCCTTGAACTTAGGTAGAGTGTATTGCCAATCAAACTCCGTTGAGGCGTGTGGCTTAGTGATTTGCACTGATGAGTAGAAGTTGAATTGAAATAAGTAGGAAAGACATCATACGTCACAGTTTTATTCCATCTGAAGGAGTTTACAAGACATATATCTCCGACCTTTGCCACTAACATCTGTTGGACAAGGGACCAAGTTCGCCAAGTTGTTTACCTCAGGGTGGCAACGAGTTACAAACTGAAGTTCGGGAGAGAGTGACCCCGGTACAAACTACGCCAGGCCCGGATGAGGCACGTAGGCCAACACTCGTGACTAGGAAAAGGCTCCATGACAAGAGCTTTTGACTGACACGTAGGACACATGTTCAATCGGTTATGGCAGCAAGATACTAAGTTTCCAATAAACACTGCTGAAAGCAAGCATGGCGAGATAGCAAGAGCTGCAGTTAGAGAGAGGATGTGAACTGCCTATGAACTGCCCTGTCTGAAGAGTGTGCAAAGGAATAAATACCCTCTGAGAGAAGTAGTAAGGTAGGGGTGGCTGGAGCAAGCCGCATGGAAGGGGAAACCTCCCGTGATGCTCAGCGAGCGTGTGCATCCAGTGTTTGTCAGCCAGGGCAAGACTAGTGAGGTGGTGGGTCAACCCACTAGACTGAAGTGTGGTGTCATGCGGTTTGCAAGCCTCCCAGGCGGCAAGGGGTTTAATTTGCGTAACTTTATTGTTTGGAATATTGTACTACATTTTCAAAATAGAAAACATTTTTGATGATAAATATACCAAAATAACCATATGAAAACTTATAAATTTATGAAATTTTTTCACCGCAAAAATACATGTGTCTTTAAGTTTTATATTAATATTTGAGTTCGTAATTTTTTGCGTTAAATAAAGTGATTTAAGAATTGTATGTGCAACTACTTAACTGCTGTGCATAAATGTTAAAATTTTATGCAAAAACAAATTTTCATAGCAAATTGCTATGCAATTGTTTAAAATGAAAACACACACTGGTACTTGACAGCATTAGAGAGGGAGATTTTCCTGATCCCCATGCAGTTTACACTAAAGGTATTTCTTGTCCTGAATGAGTTTTCTTGGAGATCACCCGTTTCCCCTCACCCCTTTCACTACGGCGCTGCATCATACTCACCTCACTTCACATTCATCGCCTCTCAAGACCTCGTTGTTAAGAGCTGCTCATATCTCTTCACTCACTCACGTCCTGAAATACCCTGATCCATAAATTCTGTTTCTATACAACTCTAACTGGAACACAAACCCAAGTCAACAACTCGTACATCCCCCTGGTTTTTCCTTTTCAAGAACGCCTGGAATTCATAATCTTACCAACACCAGAATCTCTTTCAGTAGTGGACTAACTAGCCATACATATACGTTTACTGCAGCTTCAACTGTTCCACAAAAAACTCAATCTACCAGCTACAGAGTAAACACTTCAACAACAAGTAGGGTGTACATAGGCTCCACCACCAACACTCGCAGGCAGGGAATGAACTGGCCATAAAGCAGACACCAAAACATGCTATAGTGCCAGAGTGGTGAAAGCACTGCCGCCTTCAAGTAATAGTTCGTAACTCAAGACAGTAGCAACTAGCACATCATTTCATTACAAAATCTGGGTAGCCTCCACTTTTTAACTAAAAATTACCCCAGTTTAAAGCCACAATTTCCCACTCTTTACGTAGTACCTACTGAACCCTCATAGTCGTACCTGCTTGTTTGAATTTTCCTACAGCACTTAGTTCACCACCTGACTTCTAGGCTCACCAGTAACAATGCTCACTTTACCATACTGCAGTACGTCCACTGCATGATATGTGTCATCCCTCTATTTATACATGTGTGTGTTGACAAATAGTAGCCTGTGAGTTGTAGTGCATCCATGTTATTATTGAATACAAATTTAGGATATTGACCATATTTGCATATTAAAAATTAGTATGGTTTTTAGTGTCAGTATTTCCACTTTGTATATATTTCATATCCAATGTTTTTGAAATGTTGCCTGTTTCTGTAGTGTTAAAATACAATATGAACACTGATGATCAAAGTAGAAATAGAGTGGAGTATTACAAGTCTGTGATATGACACGTGCATCCTTCATTTTATTTTGGTGGTGTAGCTCTTTACCTAGTGCATTATTGTCATTAGCATTATAATATTTATGGTACAATTGTTTTTTTAATGCATAAATATGTCCTAAAACTTTTATTAAATAATGTCCAAGGGGTGCTGGTATTCAAGTAATTTCAGGGGGTATAGACTATTCACTGTAAAGTGAGCACTTTTGAAAGCCCTCTCACTTGGAATAATAATCAATAAATATATTTTACTATAGACCTAGATGTTAACTTCCGAGTGCGGTGGAATATACACGCTCTGTTTATTACTTGTATAGCAATATTTATTTCACAGAAGTGATGAAAGGATTTTAAATGACTGAAATAAAAAAGTAACTAGGACCTCAAAAGTGCTCATTTTACCGTGAACAGCTTATAAATAAGTAATTCCTAGTCAAAAGTTTTTATGGGGGAAAAGGAATATATATATATATATATATATATATATATATATATATATATATATATATATATATATATATATATATATATATATATATATATATATATATATATATATATATATATCTCTGTGCACATGTGTGTGTGTGCATGAGTTGACTGTGCATGTATGCACATGTGTGTGCGTGTGCACACATTTCTTGCAATGAGTTATTCAACTTTCTATGTTAATTTGTAACACTGGCTAGGTGTGCACATCAACCATACATTCTTTTTTTTTTACTGTGATTTATGCAGTTAAAAGCTGTGGATGAGTTACTCAGCCAGCATTGATGGGTTTTAGGGTGTAGTTTGATGAACTAACTAGCTTATCTCTTAGAATTGACTGTTAAGATTCTAGATAGCTATGCCACCGAACCACAGGTATTGTTGGAAGGTGCCTATGGACATACTGTACCTGTGACTGTTGGCTCTGACATGTCAATAATGATTTCTCCCCTTACTAGTGCTGTGCGGCCAGCTGCTGTGCTTCTTCAAGGACCACGAAGACTTCCTGGCCAGCAAAGCATCCACTTCCCCCATCATTGTGTTCAAGGCTCGCTGCGAGAAGGCTGAAGACTACACCAAGAGAAAACACGTGTTCAGGTGAACATCACAACTTTTGTAGTTAGAACTTGCCTTTTGGTGCATTGTTTACACCAGGTAAAGTGAGCACATATATATATATATATATATATATATATATATATATATTATATATATATATATATATATAAAATTTATTTATTTTTTTTAAACTGGAATTTAAGGTGGCTTAGTGGGAACACACTGGATGGACTCTATATTTGAGTGATTGCATGAAGAATACCATTGCTGTTCCTTTATGGCTTCTGATTTTCTGAGAAATTATTTCTATCTTTAATAAAGACCCTGCTGTGGAAATGTTAATTATTTCATAATTAAATAAGATCAATTTCCATATAAGCGTTTCCATATATCACAGCTTATATATTGTAATCTGATTACTCAACTTATGAGTTTTAATAAAAATGTGTATTTCTTTTGAAGGTTATGTTGCACAGATGGGTCAGAGTTTCTGTTCCTGGCAGAAACAGAACGGCAAATGGAAGAGTGGGTCAACAAAATTATATTCCATGCAAAACTGCCACCGAATTTACAACTCATGAGCTATGATGATTCTCGTAAGGTGAGAGAGGAAAACTATTTTAATGTTTTTCTCACCAAATTTGATACTTAGTTTGTGTGACAGAATATGTTTTTATTATTTTTCTTATAGTGTTGTCATAAATAAATAGTAAGTACAATTTTTGTGCTTGTATGTGCTCATTAATTTTGTTGTTCATTTATGAAATGTACCTATATAGTTTAAATATGTATGTGGTACAAACCTTTCTGAACTAGGTATTTTTGGCCAGGTACAAACAGTTGTTATCTTTTGACTGCAAGACAAAATTATACTGATCAGAAAGGAAGTAGCAATCATTTGTACTTTTGTGTCATAAGAAATTCTCAGGTATCATATTACAAAAAAAATTAATTTTCAGTGTACACATTTTTAGTCTGGCACATTTTTATTAGTAATTGTGATGTATTGCAGTTGAGTGTGTGTGGGGATGGTTTCATGGGACTGAGGCATGTTTGATTGCTTGAAAATCATGCTTGTTGTTCCTAGCTACACGATGCTGATGCCTTATAGACTCTCAACGTGGTGACAGTGAAAGTGAACAGGCCCCAGTATCCCCCTAGAAGCCAGGGAAACTGGGTCTCCTTAACAATGTTTATTACCTTATTACTTTCGGGATCCTGATGTCCGAGCTGGCAGCTCGATAACCTTTCAGACTGATGATGGTAGAGTTGGGTGGAGGGCTGTCCTGGAATAGGTCCTGACAGTCACAGTATTTGCGGTAGCAATACGAGTGGTGTTAAGTGAGAGTTAAATGGCTACTGGTGCGGCCGTAGGCCTTGTAACTGCATGTAATGTCCGTTTCAGGGGCGTGGCAGGAAGAGGTGGCACTGGTTTTGGAAGGTTGTACCAGGTGTCTTTTGATGTTGGTGCCACAGGTACGGTATTCCAACTGTGCTCCGGGTCGCACGTGGCTTGTCGCAAGATGGCTGCTTCTTTGCACTCTACCTTGTACATCCAGGGAGCGTTGGGCTCTGGTTCACCAGATTGCGTAGCTTGGACACTTGCGACCTTGGCAGCCTTTATTTGGCCCTCTTGGTAGCGTGGCATTAGGAAGCTAGCTGTGGGTACACATCTAGGCACTTACAGTGATGTTACGTTAAATCTCGGAGTATTAAACTAAAGGGGAAGAATAGGATGTTACTATTTAGAGGATTTACTGGGTGTCCTGGAGGCGCAGGCACTACTGTAATTATAGTTTGAATTTATGTAGTAGCGCGGGGGAGGACAGATCTGGCGTAGTCCATCCAGGAAAGAAACTACTCTTCCTGGGGCCAGTGCCTTGGGGTAGAACCCTGCCAGAGTCCTATTGCTAGTTTGGTGCAGGAGCTTTCGCTTCACAAGGGGTAGTGCTTGGGTCTATAGCGGTTTGTGAAGAGGGCCCCCTGAATCCCCTTGGTGAGAAATTGAAGGAGCAGAGCTACCTGTTACTGACCTCAATTGCCTTTCTGGATTCACAGTGTTCCCCACGTAAGGACTCCACGGCTCTCAAGTAAGTGGCGTTACCAGCTTGTAGCCCAAGAGTCGCGACATCTGAACGTGTTTGTTCTCCCCAAGCCTCAGGAGCCTCATAGAAGGGTTTTTTTCTCCCCTTGCCACAGTGGCACCAGGAGGGCAGCATTTCCACAAGCTACCAACTAACCAAACTTTGACCAGAGGTGGAAGCACCCTTCAGTGGGAACTTTGGGTTAGATACTCTGTCGTGGTGGTGGTGCATGCACCTAGAAGTAGATGATTGGATATGCACACAAAAGAAAAGTGGGTAATGGAGGTGAAATCAAAAGAGAAAGATTGTACCAAAAAGAGGTTACTTGGTTATATTTTATTCTGACGTGTGACGCTTATACATCTAATCTAATACGATTATAACTCATCACCTAGAGTACTTGTTCCACCACTACAGACTTGGATGACACGTTGCCTACTCTACAGGCAACGGGAACTTTGAGCAAATCCTTCTTGACTGGAAGATATGCAACCCAGCAGGTGCGCTGCCCCCCTACACCGCGCTGAGAGTCTACAAGCTGCCCAGACCTCGGGCAAGGCCGAGTGACCAGACTTATATAGTGGTACCTTGTAGGGTGCCGGCGCGGGGAGTGGGGGATGCGTGACGTCCTCCGGGCCAGGGTGGCGTAAGAATTATCTCGTCAGCGGTTCTTGCTTTGTGCCTCGTTGAGTCTGCTTGGCAGTGCCTGAGGCCTAAGCAGTTTGTCAGTGTCGTGCGGGTGGGGGGGGGGGTGGCTGCTGGGATGCGTGCCTTCCAGGTGAGAAGGAAAAACACATAACTTCTTTGCCTGTACGAATAGGCAACGTGTAGCTCACGTCTGTAGAGATGGAATCAGTACTCCTAGGTGATGAGTCGGAGTCGTATTATAATTAATAGGTGTAGAAGCAGCATGCGTCAAGACGTTCAGCAATTTATATAGCAAAGATTTATGATGGCAGCCATGTTGGTGCTATATTTCAGAGATATTGATTCGCGATGCGACGTTGCCAGCAACACTAGCAAGTTTACCAGTGAATATTTTTTCATGAAAATGATGAATGGATTATGTGTAAATATAACCTTAATAAATATGGCAGGAACGTTATAAAAAGGCAATGCAAAATTAAGGAAACCCTATTCACTGCACTTTATCAATTACAATATTCAAGTCGTACATGAGAAAATAATTTCGCTGCTATACAAAAGAAAGATATCTTACGCAGTTTGCACGATCGCTGCCGCGCCGCAAGTGCACATTGATTGACGCCATTTTGTGTAACTTGTTGCCGTGGCTTTGCTTTCTCAAATCATGTTACCATCTGTGGAATAATAATCACGTGACGTAAATTTGTAAACATTGCAACATAATACACATTTTCTGTCACAAATTTTTGTAGGGGAGAAATTAAGTCTGAATTTATTTATTTTTTGTAAGGAATCTTAATTTAACAATATTTACAGGAATAGAAAAATTCAGTGTGGCCTATACCATATTTACCACATTGTAAGTCAACCTTTTTTATCATTTTGAATCTTCCAAAATCACCCCTCAGCTTAGAATCAGGACAAGCAAAATTACATACAGCTCCAACCAAGTATATATAAAACAAGCTGATGAAAGGGACAGTGTATATTTATCAGTACTGTTGCAGGCCTAATAATATTAGTATAATAAAGTGTTCCAAATAGGAAAAAACGTGCAGTTTTTGTATCATGCGCATCTCCTATAGCCTGGCCGGGTGTGACCTATAACAAGGGTCATGGCAGGCAGCACGGGCGGCAGCAGTTGTAGTATACATGACTATGAGACCGTGCCGTATCTATAATCTACCAATCCCTTTACCCATCTGCAGCTGTATTCACATCACAGAAATCTTATCAAAATATTTTTACTTGAAAATCTAAAACAAAAAGTTAGCCACAGAGAAGACAATTTCTAAAAAAAGGCAACTTTTTCGGATGCTGCTGCTGCTGTTCATCTAAACTCTTGACACATCCGTGTGCCACGCCGCCTTCACAAACAAAGTTTGAAAATGAGGAGGCAGGACACAGAACAGAAGAAGCAAAGCGGGCGTCAGAAGAAGGGAAGACTGAACAGGCAGTTATTCCCTAGGGGGGGGGGGGGGGGAGTTGATGTCGGTTTTGTAGCCCCTGGATGTCTACATAAATAAACCACTCAAGGACTCTATTGCTATTCTTGCAAATTTATATTATTAAAATTAATAATTACTCATTACAATTATTTTTTACAGTAGTAGTGCTTTTCTTGTAAATTGATATTACAATTAAAAAACAAAAAACCATAGCAGTGTACAGTATTTGGTGTAAGGTAACAACATAAAAAAATAAAATTTTAAGTGATATCATTAGATGTAATGGTTAAGTACTTGAGACATGATTTCATCAACTGCATTCCTTTATTCTCTTTCACTATGCATTAGCTTCCCGCCATGCTCTCTCTCAACCCCCAAACTTCATTATTTCCATGCTGCTGGCCTCTTCCTTCTACTTCGTACTTCTTCCTCGCTCTCTTCCCCTAGTTATCCAATCCTTCCTCCTTCTAGCCCCGCCCCCCAAACCTCTCTGCCTCCCGCCCACATCGCTCTGCGCATGACACTGCGAGCCACTTGTACATCTCCAAGCTCCCCCCTTATCATTCCTCTCCCACGCTGTCTCGTCTTCTCCCCCCCTGCCCTTTTCAAAATGTGAGCGCTGAACAAAGCATTCTTATCATCTTGCTTCTAACTTACCTCCCCCCCCCCCCCCCCAACGTCTTTGACTTGTCAACGTATTGATCCGTAACACGCAGATGCATTTTTTTTGTCTTCTCCCTACATTCACGTGCTGAGGCACTTAGCTGTCACATATTTTCACCACTTCCCCCCCTTTCCTCCTTCTCCACACTCTTCTATCTCTCTTCCTACGTATTCATGTCCGTGAATGTGAAAAATTTTTCACAAATACCTCCCCACGTGCTCTCAGCTGATAGAGCGTGTGGGAGACGTTCAAAAGTTGGCTTGCATTCAGCATCGTGTTTTTTTTCCCCTGGGGTTTCATAGTTATGGGTCGGCTTACAGTGTGGTAAATACGTTATTGAAATATTAATTATTCCTAATTTTTCATCAAAAACTTTTGGTGTGGCCTATACTTGCCAAAATATGTATTTCTGTGCACGATTTCAAAAAAGTTGTTTAAATAGAGTTTTATTAAGTTTGAGTGTGAGTGAACCAGAAGAATTTTCTTTAATATTCCCATTTGCATTGTTATTTGTTATATTTTATTTAAACTCGACAAATACCTAACATAGGCCTGTAAATATGTTCAACATAAAGTTTAATGAGGTTGGTTTTTTTTTTTGGGTGACTAATATGCTAAGGCCGCATCTATAGAATTCTTGTGTCAATCCCATGAAATTTAATGGATAGAATCTCCACTGTACTGTTACTGCTGAAGGCAAGCAATATGGCAAGCGTGGCGAGATAGCAAGAGTTGTAGGTGATGCTCCGGTCAGAACTGCTCACGAACTGCCAGTGAACTGCCCTGTATGGAAGGCGTGCATAGGAATAAATTCCTACAGGAGATGTGGTGAGCAAGGGGTGGCTGGAGCTGGCCGCATGGAGGGACAAGCCTCCCCTGATGCACGGCGAGTGTGCACGTTTGGTGCCTGCCAGCCAGGGCAAGGCAAGCGAGGGAGTAGGTGCACCCACACAGACTGGAGCGCGGCTTCTTGCAGATTGCCAGCATCTCAGGCGGCAAAGAGTTGACTCGCTTGTAAATAAAAATAGTACAGAGGCGTAAAGAGTGGAGGTGGTCAGCAGCCAGGGGAGCACGAGATTCTGAGGTTTATATGTGTATGCGACAGCGCTTTTGGCAGATCAATGCAGAACAGAAATACAGAGTACTGTAGTTTTTTTATGAGCAGGAATGGTTTTCTTAATTTTAAATTTATTTTTAATTGCATAAATGTTATTACAATGAATTTCTGTAAAAAGACTTAAAATAGCTTATTTGAGCATGTGGACCTTCTTTTTATATTCTCCAATTATTCCTTCACATATTCTGAGTATCGGTTTCCTTTAGCCACATTTTTTTATTTACTATATTTCCATTTTCGTATATTTATTTTTGTATGTTTTCAATGTTTCCGTGTAGAGGGCAATGTAGTACTGTATTTACACGAAAGGAAGGCGACTCTCATTGTAAGACGACCCCTTCTAAAAATTATATTTTTGAGGGAAACATATTTAAACTTAAATTCAAGACTACCCCTGTGAAGTGCTGAAGAAATTATTTAGGTTTAAAGTATTTTCACATGAATTTGTTACAAACCCTTCAAGAAGAAATGCTATTGTATAATAATATTATATATTTTATTTACTTCTAAAGAAAAGCTAATCACAATGAAATAGGTGTGTCTAACCTGGGTGTATGGTAGCAGCATCTTTCTTACACTGTAAAACTTTTGTGGGTGTTATATATTCGTGACTTGAGCCATTTTGCTTCTCAGCAAAGTGCTTCCTCTTTACCACTGCATCCCAGTGACAGCAGATAAGGGAACCCTTGTCAAAGTTGACAGGTACAGTCTAAGCACTACAAAAATGTTCAACCATAGGACACATGGTATTTAAGCATGAAAAGCCTTTGTCAAACTCCTCTGTCTCATGGCATGCCAATTTTGGAGGACTAACTGCTACCTGAGTAAAAATTTATGAATAGAAGTCTGCAGTAATTTTGTGCATGTAACACAAACTTAAATAGCAGTGTCACATATTCATAGTACTTGTGCATAGGTTTTAAATTGAAAATGACCCCGAATTGTACACGACTCCTAATTTTTTTCCTATTCCTTTTCTGTCAAAAATCCTAATACGGTAGCTGTACTGCATCAGTAAATTGAAGTTTTACATCCCTGCTGGATAGAGAATGTGAATTTGTATGTGTGTTAATGTGTTTATAATGCGAGTGATGTTTTTCAGAGCCCATCCATTCAGGGGCGACTCCCAGCACTGGGCAGTGAGGGCCATGATGGGGATGCGAGCTCAGCCTCAAGTAGAGGATCCAGCCCCGAGACGCAGCGTGCACGGCCGACCGACCTAATGCCACAGACGCGACTCCTTCAGCAGCTGCAGCAGTCTGGGGAACGGCCACCCATCCCACCTCGTGGAGCTCCACCCCCCGTACCCGCCCGCTCCCCCACCACTGAGGTCGTCACGCTGAGGCCGAAGCCCACAGGTTTGTCAATACACTTTCATCACCAGTACAGACGTGCTTTTCCTCAAGAGTTTTTCGTGAAGTTGTTGCAGAAATATTTTCACTGCCAGGTTTACGACATTGCAGTGAAACCTTGCTATAACGACAACTCCAATAATGGTGAGACATATTGTTGCTATAGTGAATTATTGTTATAATCAAAAATTAGATTGTAGCACTATTTGATGCAGTGTTATCGCTCACTCACTTTGTGAACAGCCTGTGTTTTCTGAATGCTGGTACATGCATGGAAGCTCAATAGTTATCCGTGAAATATAATGTAGCACATTTGACAGCAGCTATTTCCATGTTACCATCATTCACATTAGGATTATTAAAATTAGAATATTCAATAATCACTAATAACTAATCCACTCCCCCCTCCATCCCTCTCAGTAAACTTACAAAATAAAGACTGAAATACTACGGATGTGTTATATCCATTCTTCAATGGTTTGATTCCATCAATTCTTCTCGGAATAGAAATTGTCTATTCTTTTCTCGATTTTCCAGGAATTGTGCCCAAATAAATAAGTAAAATATGTATTTTCTATGAATGAAAAGAATACATTTTTTTTACAAGATTGCAACAATTTGCTGTGTTGATAATTGAAATTAACTAGGGATTGTAGTTCACAAACTTACACTTTCATTCGAGCATCATACGTTAAACACAGTCTTCACCACCACACATTTGTATGTAAAACATTTACTTACGAAAACTTAGTACCGTAACACAGTCAGCTGTACAACGTTTTATATACACACGATTGCTTATAAATTCAACTCAGGAATGCATCACGTAATTACAGTAGTTACATTTCAAAACAATACAATAGTTGTACAACTTGCAAGGAGTATCCTGTAAGTTCATTGATTCTGCGCAGCCATGGCCATATTGTTTGCTTATCATAGCAATATAATTTTGCCCCTATATTGTGATTTGATTGTGCTAAAATAGTTGATGCGCTAAATTAGTTGAATTTGAGATAATTTTATTAATGAGTAGCAAATAACAAACTAGGAAAAGATTCTGCTATGCTTCATAACTTCCATTGTTCTAGTGGTTGGTCCATAATTTAACCTGCAGCTGGCTTCATTAGCCAAGATGAATTGTTATACAGATGTCTGCTATGCTGTTTTCTATGTAGTCTCTGCTCATACAATTTTTAGATGAGTTGGGAAGTGACCATTAGTTGCCGAAATTCAACATTTTAACTTTATACATGTCTTTCTACCTTAAGCCTACAGCCCATTTGTATGAACGTGTGTAAATTTGAAATTAAAAAGGGGGAAAAAAAATATTTGTTTCATAATAGTGATGCATGACATATACAAGTCATCCTGGGTTTGATCCCAGGACGACTTGCTTCCACAGCCCACCAGCATACCCATAGGCAAGAAACACGCATGGATATGGCAGTGAAGGCCATCTACACTAGTATGCCATATGTCACTTGTCCGTTAATCACCTCCGCATGCGATAGAAGCCAGCCAAGCAGCTTAGTGCTGCCCATAAGCTCGCGAGAGCAATGCAATCCGCATACAAGGAAAACTGAACTTCCAGCCTCCCCTAAGAGAATGCGGTCTGTGCCGCTAAGGGAGGAGCTCAAGCCCGAAGATACCCGACCGGTCGAAGGGAGCCGAAGGACCCACAGCTGGCCGTCCATATAGGCGCGCGCACAGCTCTGAAACACCAGTTGATACTCAGTAGCTCGCTCCACCCTCTCGTGTGCTGGAGCTCTATGCTTGTACCGCCATGTTCACGAAGGATCACTGTTACCTTCCAGAAGACTTTTAGACCTTCGCCCAGTAACCCCCGAAGAAGTCATCATTTTGAGTCCCTTCTGAATAACAGCATAGAATTAGTTAGGGTCAGTTGTTATCGTAGCTACCTAGCCATATCTGCTCTTGTTTAGTTTACACCCATGTCCTCTTCTCCTGGTTTACCGTAGTTTACTCTTCTGTTACAGTTTATTGATAGCTAGGAGTTAGTACGGGCACCAGATCTATTCCTCTGGGAATAAACACGTTATTTTACCTAACCCCGAGTGCTTATTACTAGGGTGATTGTGATGACATCCACCCCCGTAGAAATCAAACCTACTGAGGAAAAGCAGAAGACTGCATCTTGAAACCTCTTTGCTGAAAGAGTGTAGGACTGTGCGCTCCCTTAACCAGGAGCACCTACATCACAATATATACCCATTAGACGGCCACCCATACTGGGGACCAGGTACGCAAATGTACCTGGTGCGAATGTACGGCAGAGGCCCAACCACTAGTAACATAATCACGAAGTGGCTAGACAGCCAGATCAGCCAAGTCACTCCATCCACCACGTTGCTATCTTCGCCGGTTGGAGTGATAAGATTAGTTCTGGCGGCCTGACCCCTTCTGGCCCATACACCACGATGCAGCTAGACATCTCGATCAGCCCACCGCGTTATCTTCGCCGGTTTGAGCAATATGACTGAGTCTGAGTGGCCTAACCCCGACTGGCTGCACACACAGCCAGGAACTTGTTGCCTGCTCTTCCTTAGATGGAAGACTGTTGTACTTATCCATATGTCATAGGAGTGGTGCAAGGTAGAGAGTTAAGAGGACAGATACTGCCTCTGAACCTAATCAGTTGTTCTGCAACTCAGTGCAGGAGGGTGGTGTGCACTGGTACTGCGCTGACCACTGACAGATCCCTATCTAAGTGTACATCCAATAGTGGTTGCCGGAACAGGCTCGGTGCTCTAATCGATTCCCTGCCAGTGGTACGCAAACCTTGAGTGTTAAGCAGTATGGGCCACCTTCCTACCACAGGGGTTCGGCTTTCAGTCCCAAGCAAAATATTACTTCCAGCACCATAAGCGCTCCGGTGAAGTACAACTTGAGGTGACTGTCTCGCCCTTGCTGGATGAGTTGCTAGTGGTTGGGGCTCTACCATTCTATCCACTGCTGTGAATAGAATGGGTCGCCGTCGAATGGTGTGTGTGTCTGACGTACAGATTCCTGACGGGAATCTGCAGTCTTACTCTTTGGTTTTTTCTGGTATAGCAATATCCGGTCTCGGTTGATGTTGTACGATCAATATAATTTCTAGTGGTCGAAATACCTCTAGAATATACATCCTCAGTTAAAGGAACAAGCTGTATTTATTAAAGATTATAAACACAATGATACGTGCTACCTCCTAACCAAACAGAGTATTAATATGGAAGTAACCTACAGTAAACAGGTGTAGGTAACCTGCTCTTAGACTAACCAAGATGGCGACTGATTTTGACAGCTATAAAAGTAACTCTGGTTGCAGGTACTCTAGCCAAGGGATGTCTAGAAGAGTCCTTACAAAAAGGGGACCATCACCATAGGAGCAGTGGCTGTAGTTGCCTCTACCAGTAAGTAGATGTGGCTGCTGAACCAGGAGGAACAGCAGCGGAGGGTGTGTTGAAGTCTGCACTTGCCGTTGATGGAGAGTGTCTGGTAGATGCAGATGGTGTTAGACGACAATGGAGCTTCTGGTAGCTGATGGTAGAGGCTGCAGAAGCCTCTGGTAGTGACAATGGAGCTTCTGGTAGTGGTTGGTAGAGGCTGCAGGAGCCTCTAGTAACGTCAATGGTAGTAGCCTCTGGTGGCTGCTGAAGACTGGTAGACAGTAGAGTTCCCCAACACACAAAGAATTGAGGCGAGCTACTGGAGAAAGGAATAACTCGCGAGCCCATCCATGCACTGTCTTATATAGTCCGTTGGACAGGTGCAGCGCTGGGCCATGGTGGGACATGTGACCTCGCCTCATGATGTCCTTCTCGTGTGTGGGCTGGGGGGGGGGGGGGAGTAGCTATCCTCTGCCGGGCGCTCGGCTTCGTGCATATTCGGGTGCTCTCAGTTTTTCCCCATGGCAGGTGGCGGCTTGTTGGCTCTCAACACGACGGCCGGGAGGAGGGGTTCTTCTTGATGACTTTCACAGCCTTATATTCACGTGTTTAGAATCACCCTCCAGGGTACTGGTGATCTAAGGACACTCCTGAAAGATGTTTCCGGGTTTGACCCTTCCTCGGGTGACGTAGAAATACGTGAGGCTGTTGAGTTGTAGTCGTTTAGTAATATAGACAGGAAAGTGGCACGTGCAATTTTTTGTTTTGGATATTTGTTCACTAGGAAAAGTGTTGTAGTTTTACATTTTTTAATGTTCTTCTGTTCAGAGATGGAACACATAATATCCTCTAGGCCACAGTCATACCAGCCTCCAAGGTCTGCGCAGAATGGCGGCCCGATGCCAGACTCCTGGCGCAGGAGTCATATGGAAGTCAGCCCAGTACAAGGTTTGTTTCTCTTCATCAGCATCTTCTTTGATATGTTTTGATCTGTATCTGCATCTGCACAGATGTGTACTATCTATATCAGCATGAGAATTTAATGTAAATCTTAAAAATAAGTGAAATTTATAAATTATTTCAGTATCAAGTTAATGTCAAAACACTGCGAGTTATTCTACTAATCATCAGTTCTAGATTTTGTAGTTTGAATGAAGAGATTTGGATGGCTCTTAACATCGGGGTCTTGAGAGACGATGAGGGTGATTGATATGAGCATAGAGCAGTGTCGGAATGCAAAGGCGGGGAAATGGGAGATCCTCAAGAAAACCAGCTGACCAAAGGCATCGTCCGGCACGATTCCCCACATGCGAATATCCGGAGTGACCTTGCCGGAGATTGAACTCGGATTGCCTTCGTTGGAGGCAAGCAGGATAACCGCTCTTTAAACCGTGGCCCCTTGTAGCTTGAAGATAATGTGAATTAAAAATCCGTAATTTATAGACATGTGCATCATACTCACAACCAGAGTTGTGGTTGGGAAATTAATACAGAATCAATTTCCCCCCCTTGTGAGTTAATATGCTGTAGGTATATGTGCAGGCTAACATGTCTTGTTGTGTCATCCTCATGGCCCTCTTCCTTGTAGCTATTCTCTTTTATGGTGTCAAAGTCGTGGTAGTTAGGTGGCTGGATTGAATGGAGAGTGCTCCATGGCACAGCATATCTGCAGACAAGTGCCATCAGATTCTGGAGGTCGCTAGGAACAAATGTAGAATGGGTGATTCCTGAGTGGCGAGCGCTAGGAGAGCTGAGTACAATCTGGTCAAGTCTTGAGTATTAGGCGCTAGAAATGACGACTGCTCTATCTGGTCAATTCCTGAGCGGCGAGTGCTGGAAATGAAGACTGCTCTTGCAGACGCAGGCCGTCGTAGCTTTTATACTAATCTCGGGACTCTGCCCGCTGCTGATTGGTTCATGCCACTAGGCAAGGGGTAGTCACAGAGCGGGGGGTGCCAATGCATGGCTTGCCTCTGTAATATCACCGATCGACTGGAAGAGGGATGCAAAACAAAAGACAAGCAATAATTATTACTAGATCTATCTAGCGAGAAGAAAACTAACTCACTGTCTATAAACATTGTTATGGGGGACCGGTGAATAAAACAATCCACAAGGCAGACAGTACAATCTCACATATTACCGGGACAAAGTTAACTTCTAACTCCACAACAGCTGACCTAGGGATGGAGCGGAAGTCGTTTATAATTCCATTGTTGAAAAGACGTTATGTGTCAATTGTAATGCCGAATACATCGGCCTCACCAGCACGCTAAGGCAGAGAATGAATGGCCACAGAGCAGACACCAAACAAGCCAGAGCTGGTCACATCAAATACCTACAGGACAAACCAGTTGTAGCACATTCAGCTTCACACACAAAGATTTGAGTCCTGCTCTACATTACCAATGTTGTAATAGCTCTTCTACACTCAAGCAGTGGTTCCAAACTCAGATGCTGGGAACAGTTGATCAATTTTTAACAAAATTCAGGCAGCCCCAGGGCCTCAACATAAGATAATTACAGCTCCAAACCATACTTATTAGCTAATCCAGCAAATTTTCAATTTTTCTGTTACACCCTAGTTTGCCATATGGCCGCTAGGTTTACTACCAACAGCACCCTTCCACCATATTGCAGTGTCCTACAACTCATCGCCCGGTGAAGCTGGTCTAACCAACAAAACTTTGCAATTGTGCTATCACATCATCCTTCTTTGTGTGTGTGCCTGTTGGCAAGTACTAGACTGGAAGTACTTGAATTTCTATCCTTTTATATATTTTTGGTAGCCTAGCGGCCTACTTGTAACCTTAAATAAAAATGTAGTCAGGTTAAACAACATCTGCCAACCAAATATCTGTTGTTATATATATATATTGTGTGTGTCTCTCTCTCTCTCCTCTCTCTCTCTCTCCTCCCCCTCTCTCTCTCTTCTCCTCTCTCTCCTCTCTCTCTCTCTCTCTCTCTCTCTCTCTCTCTCTCTCTCTCTCCTCTCTCTCTCTCTCTTCCTCTCTCTCTCTCTCTCTCTCTCTCTCTCTCTCTCTCTCTCTCTCTCTCTCTCCCCTCTCTCTCTCTCTCTCCTCTCTCTCTCTCTCTCTCTCTCTCTCCTCTCCTCTCTCTCTCTCTCTCTCTCTCTCTCTCTCTCTCTCTCTCTCTCTCTCTCTCTCTCTCTCTCTCTCTCTCTCTCTCTCTCTCTCTCTCTCTCCTCTCTCTCTCTCTCCTCTCTCTTCTCTCTCTCTCTCTCCTCTCTCTCTCTCTCTCTCTCTCTTCTCTCTCTCTCTCCTCTCTCTCTCTCTCTCTCTCTCTCTCTCTCTCTCTCTCTCTCTCTCTCTCTCTCTCTCTCTCTCTCTCTCTCTCTCTCTCTCCTCTCTCTCTCCTCTCTCTCTCTCCTCTCTCTCTCTCTCTCTCTCTCTCTCTCTCTCTCTCTCTCTCCTCTCTCTCTCTCTCTCTCTCTCTCTCTCTCTCTCTCTCTCTCTCTCTCTCTCTCTCTCTCTCTCTCTCTCTCTCTCTCTCTCTCTCTCTCCTCTCTCTCCTCTCTCTCTCTCTCTCTCTCTCTCTCTCTCTCTCTCTCTCTCTCTCTCTCCTCTCTCTCTCTCTCTCTCTCTCTCTCTCTCTCTCTCTCTCTCCTCTCTCTCTCTCTCTCTCTCTCTCTCCTCTCTCTCTCTCTCCTCTCTCTCTCCTCTCCTCTCTCTCAAATTTTCGTCTCCATATTTATTTTAGCAAAATGCAAATAAAAGATAGCACACATAAAATTCCTGAGTTGGATTAGGAACGTAATATGAATACATTTACATATAAATGGAAACAAATTACCTACCATTTTCTTCATCAATAGTACAAATAAACTCCAGAGTAAAATTGAACTCTTGAAAGTAAAAAGTCAAATGATTTTGAATCATTGATTCTAGCCAGAATTGGTAGAATCGAAGAATCGATAATTGAATTGTCATATCACTAGTTATTTGTATAAATACTTGCTGTACAATGTAAAAATTGTATTTTGCAGACATATACAGTCATTATATATATAACTGCCATACATCAAAGTCGTAGAATTGTCGAGATCCAAGATCCAAGTATACTGCATGGGTAGAGCATTTTTGTACCTTAAAGTTTTTTTTTTTTTTTTACTTCCCCAGTGTTTAGGAGTGAGGACTAATGTAATGGTTTGTCTTGTGATGCCGGAAGGCTGACAAGGTCGTCACTGCATTAAGGAGGCTGGTTTTGTCGGGGGCAGGCACACCCTCTTGTGGGGGGTTCTGAATTCTCTTAATCTCTACGTAGTACTGGTGCACGTCCAGTGTAGAGGACTGGCCTGGTAGCTTTGCAGCAGGGCACGAAATTGGGCTCGGCTAGTGTGATCTTTCACTTCAAAGTATTGACTCTCAGTGGTAAACCTGGGCGACACGTAACCTCAGACAATGGTTTGACCTAGTTCATCTCTGATGAACATATGTTAGCTACAGGTGGGTTAGAGATCTGGTGTTCGAAGCTTGTGTGAGCTATCGAGGTTGATGCTGCCAATTCAAGTCTAAAGCTGGAGGATGGAACTACCAAGGGCTGATCGGGTTGGCTTAAATACGCTGCGATCCAGGGGTGTGTCTCCCCATTTAAACATGTGGTTGCCTCAAAAAGGTCCTTGGGGTCCTCGGATGTGAAGGGTATCTGTAAACGGCGAAAATCCTGGTCTTAATACTTGGGCGAGAGCTGATTGAGCGTGATGAAGAAGGAGGAGGTAAGCTCTTGCAATCGCCCAGATGCAGTGAGGTTCTGTTTTACTTCCTTGCGGATATCACTCTGACGGGAGTGAAACACACTCTCACGTCCATGAGGTGACCACAGGTGACGTATAGTCCTACCTGGTGTAAACTACGTGAAACGTCTGCTGATTCAATGGACACCCTATCTCAGTACTCGACACCTAAATGAGGTGAGCTCTGAGTGTCAGGCCTCGTCGTTGACAGTCCCTGCACCTGTGTGAGGGTCTTATGAGGTGGCAGTCTCCCCAGACTCAGTGCACACTAACTCTGGCGTAAAAATGCAGTGGAGAGAGTGGACTACTGAACAGTCAAGCTGGTCTCACAAGACAGAGTACCTAGTGTGGGGCTCTACCATTCTGGACTCTGTGAAGCACGGAATGGGTGGCAGTTCAGGGTACGTGTGGGCACTCAGTTGTTGGGTATGGCTCATGTGAATAATTCCCCAGGTCATCTACAATCCCCTTAGTGGTTGAGGTACACTGGGAGAGGTGCTAAGTCCATGGTAAAGGATACCCTCGAGTCAATAAAACTGTTGTTAATTCCGTTTGATGGGAAATAAACAAGTGATATCGCACTACCTCCTAACGCTGGCAAAAGCTTAGAGAAGCTTAACCCTACGTTATCCAGGTAGAGGTGACCTGGAACTACGCTAACAATGGCAGTGTAGACGAGCGCTATTAAAATAACTTAAACTGATACTACTTCCTATGCATGTGTTGCCCAGAAGAGGGCAGTGTCTGGGTATGTAGAGGCCGTGCATGAATATTTGTCATGAATGCAGTGAAGACTAAGCAGATTGAGAAGTATGCCTCCAGCGACGAGGCACGGTGGAGAGCAAGGAGATGTGTTTTCTTTGGCATGGATGCGGTAATGTAAGGTAGGTAGAGCTAGGAACGAAGCAAGCAGGATAGTTCTCCAGTAAGGCTGCGTTGGAGAGAGCAGGCAGTGTGGCTCGGAGACGAACCGATGAATAACTGTCGTTTAAGGGAGATGTCCCACTATTTATACTCTGGCTGGCTCTTCTCCTTCAGTCAGCTGGATAGGAACGGCGCTGGATAGGGGGGTAACTATAGAATATCTTCCTCATGGCGTTACATTGCCGACTGGCTTGGAGATCGAGAGGCTGCGAAGCTTACTGGTGTAGTCATCTAACTGCGCGCTGTGTAACTTGGTGCTCTGGATGCATAGTCTCTGTGGCCGGTGAATAATACAATCTTCGACTGAAACGTCCTTTCTTGCCAGGGTAGACAGTAAAATTTTTAACGTCTCGTTGCGTGTCAGCAATAAAACTCATTTGCTATCAGGTTCTAGGCTTGATCATTGATGAGATGAAGTCGTTCATTCCATTGTTGAAAAGACGTCATCCATCAGGCTGTAAGAAGCCTTACTGTGTTCTTAACTATTTTGTAAAATTCCTTTTAATAATAAGTCTCAAATGCATTTAAATATCCTCTTACGACATATATTTTATCCCTAATGTAGCTATCATCAGAGTAATGGAAGTATTGGTTTATAATTGGTATTTGCAGAATCAGCAAAAACTAATGTCAACCCAGCCCTAAAAATATTCAATCAATTTAGAGGACCTAGTATTACTTACACATTAATTTTTTTGCATGTATTTATATTACTTGTAATAATGTTTATAATTTGTGTCTTGTGGGAATCGTGCTAGACGATGCTGCTTGCCAGCAGGTTGTCTCGGGGTACTCCCTTCTGCCCCACCCTTGCATTCCAGCACCGCTCAATCCTAGGGTCTCATTTCATGCCATGCCCAGAGATGACTGGCAGCTACGGTCCCAACTTGAAAGCCTGTTATTAGGAAGTGTCGCCTAGCCCTGGGCGATCCACATGAAATTTATTTATTTTTGTGTCTTTATTGGATAAATACTGTAGACTATAATTTTGTGGAAAATGAAATGTAAACATTGTTTAAAAATTATCGTGTGGCAATGTTTAAATTTTCATGTGGTGTAAAAATTTAAATTGGCTGAAAACACTTTACTGTGAATTGCCCATATTTATATTATATTTGCATTACCCATATATTTCCTCTGTGTGGGCATAATGATTGGTATCTCTGTGCTTGAGGCAGCAGGATTTAGTTCTTTGTGTAGGTGATAAGGTGCAGTCAAAACTCATTTGTTTGTCTATGATTTGCAATTTAATTTTCACACTGTTGTCATCATTTGTTGTTTACGAAAAGTACCTCACATGCACACATTTTGTTTTGTTCTTTAACCCTTCATACACACATTAATTTATGTACTAAAGCTAGCACACCTTTCATTTTGTTATCTCAACTAGTTAGCAGAAGGTTTTGTGTTCAGTTATAGTAATGTGAACCATTCATAATGCAAAAAAGCACAGTTTTTGAATCTATCTCTAACAGGAGAGATCATTGAGCCTCACAGTGTACTGTACCAGCCTTAAATAACTTCCTTGTTTGCTGGTCAGAATTGATTAAAGTAGTCAAGTTCTACTTCCTCTTGTATCTTTTACAGGTTGTAGTGTTCCACTTGTATTTATTTTTAATTAATTTGATTACTCCATAGTTGATTGTTACGCCGCATTAGACCTAGTGCTTTCACTTATTTCTACCTTCTCTGTATTTTTTAAGTGTACAATTTTTTAGTTAAATTGAATTGTTGGAAAATTATGTTTATGTATATGTATACACTGTGGGTGCGTGTATGCATGTACACGTATGTGTGCGTGTAGAGGAGGGGAGGTTATGTTTATTGTTTGGTGTGACCTGGACAATACTTATTTAGTGTAAATTTTGGCTGAACATCAGCAGAGCGTTGTGTGTGTGAGAGATCTGACAGTGTTGTATGGTCCATAGAGTTGCCTCCCCCTTTGCCCTCCTCGGCGCCCCCCAGCCAGCCTTTTGCCGACCCCCGCAGCTCCTGGACGCCAGACCATCACCAGTCACTGCAGGGCCAGCGCACCACAGGTCTCTTTCCATCCCTGTAGCTTGCTGCCCCTTGCATGTGCCCACACCACTCTGCATGTCACCTAATCCTAGTGTCATGCCCTTATGAAGCTGAAGCTGTGGTGCAAGGGTTCTTGGTGAAACATACTGGAATACTGTACATACTTGCGTTTATGTTGTCTTCAATTATTTTAACATACCAGTTGTGGAGTGCAAAGTTTTGAGAGGAAATACATGTAGATTTGAATAATTTATTAATGAAGTATGGCGTGTTGACCTACAGAACTATAGATACGGTCAATGTGGTTTTTGATGCGTTAGGTCAGGCACGCTTAGTTTAGAACAGGCTAGGTTTTTGAGCTAGGTTTCTCACTAGCTACTTGTGCTGGGTGCGTCGGTTGGTGACTGGGTACGAAGTTACCACTCTTGGAACGACAACAAGTTTGGTTGGGATGCTTGTTCGCTTAGTGGTACCTGTCTTAAGTGGGGTTTCTTCGGTCAATGAAGGCAGAGCTGATGCTTTGCTGGCCAGAACTGACTATTCTTGCAGGAGGGTGGTGTGAACTGGTACTGACCAACACAGTACCGTCTCTTCCACTCCACGGCTTCTCTGCTCCAGAACCAGGAGTTCACTGCTCTGTAGCTTACCTCAGTGCTCGTGAGCAGAGCACGTACAACAGGGTGGTATTTTTAAGCTATGAAAGTGTGTGCAGGGAAATATATAAACGTGAATACTGGAGAGGAAAGCCTGTCCAGTAGATGGGCTGTATGAGCTCTGTTCCGTTTGGCTTGTCTGCCAAGTGCAGAAGGATCTGATATGCACACTCACTTGGCGGCGGTATAGGCCACCTTTTGCTCTTCCTTCTGTGAGCTGTGCTTTTTCCCAAAAGGTCTATACCTTTTGGGTATACTTTCCAATCGTCTTGAACTCGAGACAGATCCCTATCTAAGTGTACATCCAATAGTGGTTGCCGGCACGGGCTCGATGCTCTAATCAGTTCCCTGCCACTGGCGCGCAAACCTAGAGTGTTGAGCCAAATGGGCCACCTTTCCACCATAAGCACCCCGGTGGAATACAACTTGAGGTGACTGTCTCACCCCTGCTGGATGAGCTGCTAGTTGTTGGGGCTTTACCATTTTATCCACTGTTGCGTATAGAATGGGTGACCGTCGAATGGTGTGTGTGAGACTACGGTTCCTGGCGGGACTCCGCAGTCCTACCCTATGGTTCGTACTGTTATAGCAATACCCGGTCTCGGTTGACGTACAGTTAATATAATTTCTAGTGGTCGAAGGGAAATACCTCTAGAATAGGTATCCTTAGTGAAAGGAACAAGATGTATTTATTAGAGATAATAAACACAGTGACACGTGCTACCTCCTAACTAAGCAGAGTGTGATATAGAAGTAATCTACCGTAAACAGGTGTAGGCGATCTGCTCCTAGAGTAACCAAAATGGCGAATGACTTTGATGGCTATGAAAATAACTCTGGTCACAGCTACTCTAGCTAAAGGATGTCTGGAAGAGACCTTACAAAAAGGCTACCACCGCTATAAGAGCAGTAGGTGTAGTTGCCTCTATTAGCAATTAGAGGCAGCTGCTGAACCAGGAGGAACAGCAGCAGAGGGTGTGTTGAAGTCTGCACTTGCTGTTGATGGAGAGTGTTTAGTAGATGCAGATGGTGGTAGACGACAATGGAGCTTCTGGTAAATGGTGGTAGAGGCTGCAGGAGCCTCTGGTAACATCAGTGGTGGCAGCCTCTGGTGGTTGCTGAAGACTGGTAGACAGTAGAGAGCCCCAGCACACAAAGTATTGAGGCGAGCTACTGTGGAAAGGAATAACTCATGAGCCCGGGTGCGCACAGACTTATATAGTCCGCTGAACAGGTGCAGCGTCGTCGTCGGGCCGTGGTGGGAGGTGTGACGTTGCCTCATGTTGTCCCTCTTGTGCGAGGCCGGGGTGGTAGTAGCTACCCTCTGCCCGGCGCTCGGCTTCGTGTATATTCGGGTGCGCTCGGTTTTGCCCCAAGGCGGGTGACTGCTTGTTGGCTTTCACCATGGTTAGGGAGGGGGCACATTGCGCTTCTTGATGGCTTTCACAACCTTATGTTCAAGTGTTTAGAATCGCCCTCCAGGGTATTGGCAATCTAAGGATACTCATGAAAAATGTTGCCAGGTTCGACTCTTCCTCGGGTAACGTAGAAATTTGTTAGGCTGATGATTCTTAGTTGTTTAGTAATATAAACAGGAAAGAGGCACATGTCAATCCTCATGGTAAAAAACAAAATTTTCAACGTGAGTGTCATATAATCAAAGCCATAACTAAAGGTAATAGTCAAAGTAACAAACCATACTGTACTTTGCCTCTGTCGAACAGCATGCATCTGTTGACTTGTGTGCATGAACAGCATGTCGGGGGCATGTTCTGGTGTGTTGGATGTGAGGGAGTTGGTGTAGGCTTAGTTCAGGACATACAGGTGTACTACTGGAATATTTGGTGCTTTATGGGTTGTATGTGTTTGAGTTCCTTTTTGTTCTCGACAAATATTTAAAAAAAAATGTGATTTGTACATAAAACCAGTTTTTTTTTTTGTGTAATAATGTGAGTACATACTGTTTTAATTACTTTGTGTAGACAATTACAGGTTCTCTGTTAATGGTTGCTGTATGTAGTTAATAGTATCTACATGCCTATTCGACCAGGTTACCGAGTAATTGGTTACTACAGTAGAGAAATTCTGTGTTTGGGGTTCATACTTCTATTACTATATACAAAAAAAGAATTTGCCTAACCATAAATATTAAATGAAATTTTACTGTCATAAAATCTGTTTGCATAATATTGTTACACATCTTGAAACATTAGTGTAGCTTAATTTTGGAATAGACATATTTGCAAAATTTTGTATCATATTGCTACAATTCTTTTAATGCTGTATTAACTTCTAAAGTAACATTAACCAATTTTATTATTAAGTGGACTAAAACTTATATATTTTGCATGATTCTATAATTACAGTAAGTACCATCTGTGGGATGCTTTCATTGATAACTCTTATTTGGTGTATGCATAATATTAACTTTTGCTACAATTTTTTCTTCATAGAAGTGTTTGGTCATGCAATTCAATTTTATTGCCAAGGATAAAAATACCATATTGGTCTGAATATAAGGCAACCTGCAGTTTTAGGGGCCCAGACAAATATAAAACACTATTTTGGTAGAAATTAATAAGAAAATATATTAGGCCTATCTTTTTTTGGTGAATCATTTTTTGTGTATCCTGATGTAAAACAATGTATATCACAAACATACTGGTATTTGAAAACAGTTAGTATGGCTTACCCGAACAGTCAAAAGAAAAAGAGAAAATAATATTTACAATTTAAAAGTAATGCACTAGAAGTTTTCCCACTTGTTTTATTCTGATGCAGCTGCATCATCCTCTTCAGAGCAGCTTCCTTCCTCAGAAGTACGTCTTCCCTCTTCACTGACATCCTACCACAGATAGTCGTCTTCTGTACCATCCAGAGCATTGGATATACAGCATTTTTTAAAGCCTTTCACAATGCTCTTGGGAGAAATGCTTTGCCATACTGCTGAAATCCAAGCACAGAGAAGCTAGTCATTGTACAAAGCTCTCATTTTGTCTTTGAATGGCTTGTTAACCACCACATTCAGAAGTTGCAGTTAGGATGTCATCCCACGTGGTATTATCCTCAAGTCTGTCTTTTCCTTCTGTAAAGAAGCCTTCACCTCTAGAGTAACATGGCCACGGAATGCGTTCAGAATAAGCATGCCTCTCTGGTCCAGTAATGCTCCTGGTCTCCTGCACCACACACACTTGATCCAGTTTAGGACCATGCAAGAGTCCATCCATCCCTTCTCTTGAACTCTAAGGATGACATTTGGTGGCTTTTCCCTTGCCTTTGTCTTCCTTTTAAAACTGATGTTAGGAGGCAGCTTCATTCCATCTGCTAACACAGTTAGCATAACTGTCGCCCTTTGTTTTTCATTGCCTGTAGACAGTGTTCTCACAGACTTTGTCCCCACATTGTCCACTGTTGTTGACCCAGGCATATCAAAATATACGGCTGTTTGGTCAGCATTTCCTATTTCAGACTGGAGATACTTGTGTTCCTTTCGCATTTTAATTATGTACCTTTGGAAGGACATAAGTTTCTCATCAAAATTACCTGGCAATTTTTTGCAAACAGTTGTACGCCACAGTGTCACGTTTTGCTCTGACAAACAAAGCTACATGTTCATCAACTTCGAAAAATAGGTCCTTTTTTGGTCCTTGGAATGCTTTCTGTGTTGAATGAGCACTTCGCAGCCTGTCGTAATCCTTCTGCCACCGCCGGACATTATTTTCTGTGATGTTGTGCTTACGTACAGCGGCACAATTGTTGGTCCGTACAAAAAAGTCACTAGTGCATCACAGCTGCCAACCTGTCAATGACCTTCTCAAGGGCACACGGCCACCTGCATGTGCAGTTCAATTTTCTGCCTGGAACTAATGTTCGCGCTGCCACACGACGTCTAGCGTGCGAAAATAATGCGACTGCCGATTTTCGCATCTCTCGTTTATGAAAAAATGGTCGCCTTATGTTCAGACCAATAGGGTAGTGAGATTTCTGCCAAGTTTAGCAGTTCATGATGATATTGTTTAATAATTTAATTGTTTTGCAAGCATTTCATAAGTAGGTAATAGTATTGTGCTTTTTATTTGCATGTGTCTTGTGAATTATAGTTTTAAATTTTTATGATTTTTACATATTTAAAGTGTTGTCCAGTTTATATATAGGAAGTCCCACTCCAAGCTGAACCCAGGTTTGTTAACAATATTAACAATAATGAGTATATTGTAACGAAGTTATCAACAAACATTCTTTGCTTTGTGTGAAATGTGATATTACAGCAAGTGCTGGAAGTGGCCGCCATCCGCATTCAAACAGCACTAAACTCTGACACGTTGCGACTCCTAGGTACAAGGTGGGAGGGGTTTGTTCTTGCTCTACCTTCCTTGACCACTATTAATTCAGAACACTGATTCCACTCCCGGTGTTTGAAGATACTTAGTCTCACCTGAGGTTTTGAAAGGACGTGCAAGTTGGTTACCTATCTGGGTCGGCGATCTTCCCACACTGGAAGGTTTGGGATTACACCCTTCTGACCGAGAGGATTTGACAGGAGGAGGAGAATCAAACCCCAAGGTAAGTTTGAACAAATAGGTCTCCCTCCCAGGAAGTTTGACCCTGCTTACCGTGAATGTTGTCAAAAAGCGTGATGCCAGCTGTCACGGTACAGAAACATTATAAGAGAGCCTGAGATTCTGCGAAATTTCTCAAGTAACTAAATTCAGGTACCTAGGAGAAATCATTCAACCTTCAGGATTAAATCGCGAAGTAAACAACGAAAGAATATCTAAATTACAAAAATCTTATAGAATCACCTGGAACAGATATAACAAAAAGTCAATATCCTGAAATGCAAAACTAAGACACTACAACACAGTAATCAAACCGGAGGCATTATACGCATCAAAAACTGCGATTTTTGGGGCAGATCACTAATTAAAGATATCGAAAAGCAAGAAAGAAAAATTTTAAGGAAAATCTTGGGCTCAGTCTGTACAGGGGGAATTTGGATGGAAAGGAAATCTCATGAGCTCTTATCAACATTCTAAGAAAATTTCAGACACTTTCAGAAAAAGACAACTGAAATTCTACGGTCACATTGTCAGAATGGATAACAACAGACTGACCAAGAGAATTCTCAACCTTGACATCTCAATGAAAGTGAAGAACAATTGGCTGCTTGAAATCAAAAGATACCTCCAGAAAATTTGAATCACAGGAGACATCATACAGGACAGATGCATATTCGAAACTCTGGTCAACAGCCATCAATTTGCCAACAAACTGAATATTAGAAGAAAGAACACCTGGACAGAGGAAAGCAAACACATCTGCTAAATAAGTTCAATTGCGCTCCTCAGTTGGGCATAACGATAGAAGAAGAATAAAGGAGAGCCCGATTCTTAAATATTATTTTCGGTTTCTTTTTTGCAGTGTCCTGTATAGAGAGCCGGTCGTGTTGGTTTGTGAGTGGGAATAAATTCAGGAGTCACCGCTATTACTTTGCGGCGGTTAGGAACCTGAGGGGGTTGACAAATGGTATTAATTTTTCCGGCTGCCATGCGCACTTGGCACTTGGGGCCAGTGGGTCATGCTGTCTGAGCAGGACAAGAAGAGGTACTAGGTTCAAGTCCCGGAGGGGCAGGGGCTGAATAGCCAAAATAGTCCATCTTGTGATAAGGCCAATATAATCCGAGAATCGTATCCCCACCCTGTCTAATTGCCTCGACCTCTGTGTACTCAGTTATATGTAGTTTTATGCACGGTCCGAATAAGGTCTCAGTACTAGAAATAGCTGTGAGAGTTTCTGGGTTGGTTGGCGAAATAGCACTACCACAGCATCTAGTTCTCTCTGTAAAGTTCGTTGAGCTAGCCTTTGTAAATTTCTGTATTGTCCCTTGGATACGTAAAGCATTTCTACAAATAATTAGCAAGTATAATTTAGTGTACACCCCAGAATCACTATGCGATATCCGGTGCCTCCCATGTCCAGCCTTGTTAAGGCTGGAACTGAAGGAGGGGATAATAGTAGATTGGCCTGTGTTCCTGGGATCAAATCCCATCTGACGGTCGGGCGACTCGAAGGGTTCTACAAGCCGGGAGTAATCCAGGGATCTCTGCTCCTCTAGTTCCTATCATTTGGAGTTTCAAACTAAATATAGTCCCTTTTATTAGCAAAAATAAAGTGCAATTGTTAAAATTCAAGACAGCAGTCAATATCTCCTAAATCCGGCCTTGCTTAGGCTGGTATCGAGATGGTGAGAATATCAGTTGTGTAATTTTGAGTTATTCCTGCTGGAGGTTGGCCAGCATGTAATGAACATTGGGTATCTCTGCCTTGCTCCGTAGCTTTCAGTAAGAGAGACAATTATTAATTTAGGACCCAATTTAACATAGTCAAAATAATTAAATGAGAGTTAAAAGAAGTAAGGCACGCTGGTTTGAAATGAAACCAAACTTTTAAGCCACCCAGTACAAGGGGAGACCGCCCCACTTTGTACCTGGAGTATTGGCAATGTACCGGACTGCTGAGTTCGGTGGACGAGGGCTTTAACCTCTTTTGCCAATGCATGACTATCATGCGGGAGATGTTCCCTAATCACAACTAATTCATCTACGGAGCCACTAGGGGATCGCAAACAAGTCCCAGGCTATGGGATATATCCACATTGTCTGGAGAATGAACATGATGAGGTGTCTTGTGGCGTATGAGTGGTCGGTGACTTGGCTATTGTAACCCTGATGAACAGTTTGAACTTAAGGGAACACTTGTACACTGATATCATGAACGAGAGGAGTTGGTGGCCCTCAAATATCTACATGCGGACATTGCGGAAATCATGCCCAGAAGAGGTTACGCCCTCTTGGGCAAGATGTCAGTATATTTTGTGGGACAAGTGGGCTTACGTACGGGTACAAAGTCAGGGACACTGGGCAACACAACACTCCGACATTGTACCTGTTGTCTCGCAGGCGGCGATGCTTTCCTCTGCTCCGCTGGTGTGGCTGGGGCGGCCGGCCCTGGCTGCGTCAGAGTGGTGCTCCTGCTGCTCGTTGGGGGAGAGGAAGGTTTGGAGGTATTGAGGTTTACTCAGGTGGTAGTACTGTGGGTTCAATACCAAATACCGCTGTATCACACTGTAGCAAGATTAAATATTCAAAATAGAGGTGGATCCAAGCCGCATTTGGCCAATATTACCAATACAGATACTTTGTGGCCGATCTCGCAGATAGGGCCGATATAAATAATTTCTTTTGTAATTTTTCATATTGCGTCTGAGTAACTTTAAAATGAACACACAGTCTCCAAGATGTGGAATATGTCGATAAATACTAAACAGTTACATACAATACCTTATACACTACAAATCACTGTGCAAAAGACACATGGCAGTATTTAAGCACATGTCTTTTCCCGTCCACGCAATGTTTACATTGCAGTTTAGCATTTTAGTCAGTTTATAAAAAATCTTCATTTCATCAAACTCCGGGGCAAGATCTGTATTTACTCATGTATAGTTCGCACCATGATTTTAGCAACAAGTTCTAGAGAAAAATTTTTAAAAAATAAAATTGCACCAAAAATTTGTGGCGCCTTGTTAGTAAGTATGGAACAAATTATTCTTTTTTACATTAATGTGTGGTGATTGTGATATGTATGTAAAATACTTTAATTAAATTACGTGGTTTTTTTGCCGTGCTAGAATGTCACACTACCCTTCTCTCAAAGAAAAAGGGTCTCCTCATCCCTTCTCCCCCCCTCCCCCCCTCACTAGCCTCTGCCATGGAAAGAAAGAGGGTTTGTGGCGTGACAGGATGCCATTAGTTGGGGGAGGGGTTTCGACCTACACTTAACTGAAGGGTCGCTGAGAGAGAGAGAGAGAGAAGGTAGAGGAGTTATGTAAGAGCAGAGTTGAGACAACAGACAGTCCTGCCACTTCCCTCAACATCCGCGGACAATTTATGGCTACCATTCAACCCCCCCCCCCCCCCTCCCCCCCAATCTTCTTTTTTTTTCTGTGTATAGCTTGCAACTGAGAAATTTTTTCCTTTATTCTGGGGAAAAAGGTTGAGTTATACACTAATAAATAGGGTATTTTTCGCATTACCTACCCACAAAACACAGAAGATGAGAAAGAAGGCAGTGTTTTTAAATACCACGCAAATGTTCAGTGCATAAATTGCATTCATCTGCTTTATATATGGGTGCTATTTACTTTCTTCATATCGCCAACATTTATGGTTAGAGAAGTTTGTTTATAAATAAAATGAACCTTATGATTCTGCCCATGAATGAGCACCACAACCATAGTGATTTGGCTCATTCAAATCAGATTCGTATATAAAATGATAAATATTGCTATTAATTGATTTATGAATTGTGTCATGCTGTGAACAAAATATTGATATACAATGTGGGAGCGATAGATCAATATACAGTTGACGTTTGTCATAGAAATGTATGATAATGACTATTATAGCGTTAAAACTTTTTTTTACAAATTAATTTTAACTACCTCAAAAGCAAATACCAGTGTTATAAGTTTAATTACATTTTATTTTACGAATTTCACCAGGTATGGCTTATATAGAGTTACATATGTAGCAACACCAAAGCTAGCCATATCAGTTTCCGTTTCAGATCACCTGTTACCAAAAGATAAAAGTAAAATTAAGAAAATAGTTTTTCGGTTGCAAAAATAAAATTCTTTGTATGTGAAAACATGTCCTGCAAGATATCCAAGTGCGGTAATTTGCATGATGAATAAATAATTTGGGTTGATGAAATGAATTGGTTGGACCATGACCTATTGCAACTGATATAGATTTTGGGTTTATCAGCCGATGTATCAGTATCAGTATCGGTTCAGCTCTATTAAAATGTTTATATACATGCCATTTTGAAAATATATGTCTGACCCTCTCAAAGATTATAAGTTTACATGGCCTACCATAGCGCTATTGGATTGCCAAATTTGGTAGAAATTGGTTGATTTTTCAGAGATATCACGTAATTTTAATTTGTTATGTAATACTATTTTACAAAATGGCGGACAAAAGAGATTTTGTGTGGACAGATTTGATGGTTGTAATATATACAGCTAGCAACAATGTTTGATTGGAATTAATTACACTGTGTTCATTATATATCATACAAAACTAGAAAAGCTATATGGCTGCCATTTTGATAGTAAGTGTCTGACATACCTAAAACATATCAATTAACATTACCTGCTGCAATACTATTTGTTTTTGTAGGAATTGGACAATTATTTTCCGAGATATGACATAAAAACTTTATTTATTCATGTGGCACTATCTTACAAAATGGAGGACAAAAGCGGCTCCATGAAGACATATTCGATGTTTATATGTGTGTGTGTATGTATGTATGTGTGTGTGTATATATATATAAAATATATATATATATATATATATATATATATATATATATATATATATATATATAGTAGAGAGAGAGAGAGAGAGAGAGAGAGAGAGAGAGAGAGAGAGAGAGAGAGTGCTAGCATACAAAGTTAAGTTGGAATTTATTAAATGGTTTCGAAGATAGCGTACTTATGCTATTATAGCTAGATAGCCGCCACTTTCAAAATAAGTGTCTGACATACGTGAAACATATTTGTTCATAACAATTGCTGCAGTACTACTTGTTTGCCAAATTCCGTAGGAATCTGTCAGTTGTTATTACACAAAAACTTTTATCAATTTTCATAGCACTATCTTACAAAATGGCCAAGAAAGTGCTTGTTTTTGGTGTTCATATTGCTTGTAATAGATACTGTCAGCGTACAAGATTTGGTTTAAACTGGTCAAACAGTGTGGTAGTTATGCCAAATAAACCTAAAATATTTACAAGGGTGCCATTTTGAAAATAAGTGCCTAATAAAGTTTAGTTACTTATATTTACCTGGTGTATCATAGTATTGCTTACATGCCAAATTTGGCAAAAATTGGTTGAGTAGTTTTAGAGATATAATGTAAAAGCTTTATTTTTTCATGTGGTACTATTTTACAAAATGGCTGACCGATAACAATATTCACCCCTGAACTGAGTTCAATGCTTACACTTTGCGCTGTCAGCATGTAAAATTTTGTATAAATCGGTTGAATGGTTTCCGAGGTATGACATATCACCCTAAATTTTAAAGTGGCCGCCATTTTTAAAATAAGTGCCTGGCCTGGTCGAAAACTATAAAAGTCAAGTGTCCTTACTTAGTACTATATGTATACTGAGTTGGGTGAAATTCAGTTCACACGTTAGAAAATATGATAATTAAATCATTAGGGTTGATGAAACGAATTGGTTGGACCATGGCCAATTGTAACAGATACTGATTTTGGGTAAATCGGCCGATGTATCGGTATCGGTATCTGTCCAGCCCTAATGCAAAAGGTAAGCGGCCGGGTTGCCTCATGGGTGTGGAGAACAGTGATTGGGTATCCTGAGATACAATATAACTTGAATTATACCTTATCTCCTCGAGGAGGCGCAAGTTATGTTTAAGCTGGTTTGTTATACCGGTCTTGTAATTCTTTGGCATGAGGCCAATTTACTGTAAGAATTCTGGGTAAAATAATAATATAAAAGAATAAAATTCTAATACCAATCCTGTGTATTTACCGTGAAACAGGGTAGATTTAGCGGTCCTAACAGTGTACGTCCTGATATCCAACTAGACCCAACAAGTCTTGCCCTTTAACTTCTCCTGGCCTGTCTCCAGCCCAGATGGTCAAACAGCAGAACATGTGAGCAGCTGAAGTACCAAGATGTATTGGGTTCCTAATGAAGGACTTCCCCGAAGATTGTCTAGTGCAACATGTTGAGTGACACTAACCAGTGCAACACCCTGGATGATGCCTAGACCAAACTCTAAATGCTGCTTAATGTTTCTTATTCTTGCGTTTGACTGTTTCCACGAACACCTATGTTACTTCATGCACACAAGGAGAGTTAATTTAATATTCAAAATAATTCAGACTTTATTGCAAACTCACTAGGGTGCTCAAGGTTCCTACAAGCTAGAAGTGAGAAGTCATTGGGTTCAATGGTTTTATTGTGGCTCTTAATATAGTTAAAATCTTTGGTAGGATTGGTTAATACAATATAACAAGATTAACAAAGCCACGTTTGTTAATGCTAACATTCAATACCAAATTAACCACTGGAATATAATTACTGCGAATCAATTTACATAAAATTGCAAGCTTCAGGTGAAGGCTACCTGTTACATTTCGTGATTGAGGTGTAGTAAAATGAATTTAAATTATTTATATTTAAATTACTTATAGCCCAAGGATCCTACTATTACCTATGGGCGAATGTTCGTAAGGGACCACGTAGTTTAAAAGCAGGGAGCTCTACTTGAGTGGTAGAGGTGGCCAGGCGTGGGCCTTAAGGGGTATGTCACAGTGACCTTGGGTTACCTGGACGATGCAGAGTTTAGGTAAGGATAAGAACAAGACGACTGGAGGAGCTGCAGAAGAGGCATCTTCTGGAGCTGTTGGCCTTGAGGAGATGGCATCGTCGATGCTGTCGACCAGTGGTGCGGGTGGAGTACGGCCAGTCCTCTGTCAGGGTAATCCCAGCCTTCACAGCCTTGGCAAGAAGTGGCTCGATGAGCCACCCCCAAGCAACTTGGGAGGTGTGACTCCGCCTCTTGGGGGGGGGGGCGCTTGTGACGTCACACGCATGGACCAGTGGATGCTTATCAGGCCTGTCGCTCTGCACAGGGTGTGAAGTGACTGAACTGCTGGTGCTCGAGTAGGCAGTGACTCTTCGCTGATTGGCCCACTTCCTCCTGCTGCGCCAAATTCAAATGGTGCACTCTTCAAATAGCGGGCGCAGTGTATTGGAATATCTTTGTTTTGGGGAGGGCGATGGCGTGATGGTTTTCTTCCATTTGTGGCGGGCAGTACAAGCTAGGAGCACGGGGTGTAAGGTGTGCTAAAGCTCTGTCGTCATTTCGGAGTTTCCCCCATGTCCTGCCTCCAGTACTGGCAGGAGACTTGCCCATGTGGCTTGCCATATTCAGATGGGGTGAAGTTGTGCAATTGGAGTACACTCTCCCTAGCGTGGTTTCCATCATGCATCAGGAGGTACACCTAATTATTTGACACACTGTTGTAACATATTTATTTTATATGTTTGGAAAACATTGGGATGAGTAGCTCTAAAATAATTAATATCAGTAGTTTTACGGCAGGTGAAGGCGACCTGCATAATTAATAATAATTCAAGAAAAAGCTCTTGAATTCAGGTGACTCTAAAAAGTGGTTGGGTGACGAGGGGGGGTTAACCCAGAACGGACGTCTGCACGACCTACTACCGCGGGTGAGAAAGGAAGTAATTCTCTGGGTAGGGAAACAGGTGGGGACATCGTAATACCTCTGGATGCTGGCGTAGTGGTGTTCTTCCGGGTGCTGCGGATGTCGTTTCAGGCGTCTTCAGGGACCGTTATCCTCCGCGAGAGGTCTATCAGTAATTCTCTGTCAGACAAGCTCAAGTCTTTACAGACTGGGAGTGTTACAAGTAGCACAGCTTACCTCGGAGACTTTTTACTACATTAGTACCGGTACGAGTGGCCTAGTGGTCAGAACCCTGGAGTAAATCAGCTAAGTCTTGTTCATACTGTGAGGTCAGGGTCAAGACCACTTTCCTTGGTGGTGCCCTTGGTTTTACTCAAGCTGGAGGGGCTGATGACAACGTAGTCTTACTCAGACTGGTGCCCTTGGCCTTGTTCAGGCTGGAGGGCAGACGAACTGTACTGTGCCAGGGATTGGCACCTCCTTATATACCAAAATCTTCAACTTTGTGGCTGTCTGAGAGGTGTGGGGGTTGCTAGCCTCTCATCACAGGGGTCGTTCATGCTGGGCTGGAGGCAGCACCACCCTTTAATTATCTCCTCCTTTGGAGGCTGTTGACATATCTATTGCTTTGGCACGAAGCTCTGGTGGCTGTGATGACTTTGTAGGCAGGGTGCTGCCATCCTGCAGAAACCCTTGGAATTGCAGTGTGACTTGTCCATATGAGTATAGCATTCGAAGATGGAGCGAAGTTGAAATGTAGACTGCACTGGAATGCGCCATGCATCAACTTGTTGCTCCATATTTCAGAATGTGGCTGCCAGTATATTTGATCAAATTACTTTGGTGATGTTTGTTTTCATGTCAACTATGGTTCTTCGTCTGTTAAATTTTTTCTTTTACAAATTACCATAGGGTAATGTCAGTTCTGGTAACCGTGATGGCCAAAGTCCTTTAGAAATAGAGGGTTGTGGAAAAAGTACTGAATTTCAGCCATTCAAAAATTGGATGTTTGGGCTGTCACACCATCTTGTTGGAAGTAGCCGCCAGTGGTGAGTTCCTCGTTGTTTGTAATTGGTTAACGAAGGTGTTGAAGATGTCAATCTATACAGCAATCATGGTGGTTGTCTCAAAGAAAATTGGACTAATTATGCACCGTTGGGAAATTGCTCACCAAATACCACACTTTTGTGAATGGAGAGGTTGTTTATGTGCTGCATGGGGATTTTCACTGGTCCAAAAATGTGAGTTTTGAGAATTTACATAACCTTAAATGTAAAACCAAGCTTCATTGGAGAAAAAAATTAATAATCCAGAATACTTGGATTTGCATGGATGAGTGCCTACAACCAATGACAGTATGCCACACGTTTCACTTTGTAAGACTCCTTGAGTTTGTCAACGACTCAGATATGCAGTGCACAAGCAGCTTGGCTTTTCGTGCTGCAAGATAAGTGCTTTTTGAAAATCAGGTTTCTTCAGAAAGTCACCGTAGTGACTTCTTTGAAGAGGTCAGAGTTTGGATGGAGCCTTACATCCTCAGCAATTTCCTGCAACATCTTTGGATGACCCCTTTCATTTGTGTTAAATAAAGTTTGGTTTCGAGTTTCATTGCCACAATTGTTGGAGTACTTCTTCGACAGTTTCCTGCTACATCTTTGGATGACCCCCTTCATTCGTGTCCAATCAAGTCCCCTTGGTTTAAAGTTTGTTTACCGGGTCCCAAATGGTTGTTTTATTCTATTGATGCATGCCCGATTATACTGACTTGGCACATTGGTTGAGGATGTGGTCCGCTAGACCAAAAGCGGGGGTAGTTTGGTTTAGATAGTAGGTGTGAGACGAGGGGTGTTGGTTCACACTTACTTATTCAAGCTTCTTGGGCGTTGTGGTTGGGGTAGGTTTCATCTAGACGCTGTAAGTTCGGTCTATGCCGGATCGGAGATTCCACAGGTGTGCTTCATTGGTCCAGAAGTTGAGGTTGTCCCAGCCGAGTCGCACTTTGGTACTGGTCATAAACCCTTTTACTACAGGGTGACATGTAGAATGTATGGAGATACAAGATGGGAAGTCAATTACCAGAACCAGAGCAGGTGAGACTGCCTGATGTCTAAGTTCAGCGGCACGGTCCCGTTCCACTTGCCTCTCCTGCATAGGAGGTGATAGTGCGATCCACGGTTTGAGAACAGTGCGAGCCAGGTATTGTTCCCTACGTTTTCTACCACTCCCCTTCGCATGAGGCATAGGGTAAATAGTTCAATAGCTTATGTGATGCACTTAGATAGGAAGGTTTGACAATGTAACCCAATAGTGACTTGCCGGCACGTGCTCGATAAGAGTCCTCACTGATCTCCCACAGTATGCGGGCTGATCAGGGACATGGAGCCATGGGGACCACCAAGCCTATATTGGTTGTGCATTTGCACTAGGTTGAATGGCAAAACTTAAGGCTACAGTCACCACGCACTGAATTAGTGTGAATGGTGAGAAATAACCTGAGTCTGTTGCCCCTCTCGGTGGGAAGGTGTTTCTAATGGTTATGGCATCACTGTTTCTCCCCCACGAGCACTGACTTAGTGCTAATGTGTGACAGTGAAGAAACAGGTAGCCGTCTAATATGTATGTCTTCTGACGTGCAGATACTTGAAAGGGATCCACAGTCAGGCTAACTTGGTTTAAACAAATCTCCTGGTTCTTGTCGGCAGTGCATGGCGTATCCTGTCTCCAACCATTAATTCAAACAAATATCCTGGAAATAAAAAACTGGAAGGTAGAAAACAATGAGTGTTTATTGATATTCAATAAACACGTGACCCGTGCTACCTCCTACCAAACCATGGAGGGATGAAGGTAACTGCAGTTCCTAGTTTAGGCGACCTGGTTCTGAGTAAAAGAGGAACAGCTAGTTCTTGATGAATACAAATTAGTTAAAGTTAAACTGCTAAGTAAAAGGTTTGTGGAGGAAACAAAGTGAAGTTGAATATGTATGTTCATGTTCATTGGTCGTCAAGACGTAGTAAGTAGCTGCTTGGGGACGTACTTGAAGTTTCTAAGATCTCCGGAGGTTCCAACACTGAGTCAATGCTTGATGTCATGAGAGATGATGCGTAAGAATGACTCCCGAGCCCGGCAGCATCCGGACTTATATAGTGGAAGCTTGTAGGCTGCTGGCGTGGGCTGTGGGGAGGGCGTGACGTCCTTCTGCCCTGGTTGGCGTGGGAAAACTCTGGTCAGCATTTCTTCTTCGTGCCTCGTTGGTGGCGCTCGGCCTTGCCTGAGGTCTGGGCGGCTTGTGGGCTCCCAGTGCCGGTAAGGGGGGGGGGGGGCAGCAGTAGGGTAGGCAATGTGTCACTCACGTCTGTAGCAGTGGAAGTAGGTTACCTGGCGATGAGTCGTAATTGTAGTAGATTAGTTGTATAAGCCTCACATGTCACTATGTATGTCTGGCTTCAAAATTTTCTAAAAACATTTGTTAACATACCTTACGCGAGTCTGTTTTCCAGTGTGTCCAGGCAAAGAAGGAGACACCAATCCACAGTATTTTTTCTCAGAAACTGCATAATGGGGAGAGAGACATTAGGCATTAGCTAGTATACTCGCCATCAAATGGATGTGTTTTTGTGTGACTTGGTTGTTAATTACTAGGGAAAAAGAATGATTACTTCAGTGTTCAATGACTGAAGAAAATGCGTGTAAAATGGTACAAAACTATGAGTTGATGGGAGACTCATTGCACAATATATCAATGGCAGTTTTTTAGGGTCTGTAATGTTTCGTGCAGAGATTGATCTATTCATGGCAGAACATCTAAGAAAACAGCTATAGAGGCTCGTGACATACATCTTATGTAAGGCCATATATGAAGAAGTGATTATTTTTTTGGTTGAAATAGTTTTGGAAGTCAAAGAAGTCATATATTTTGGTATCAGTGTTGATTCCACTCCAGACATTTCACACTCTGATCAACTAACAATTTTTTATACACTATGTTAAGGAGGGAGTTGGGGAACCATGTGAATGGTTCATTTGTTTTTTTATCAAATGAAGGATTTAAGTAAGAATAAATAGCCAATGCTATTGTTACTGTTCTGAATAAATATGTGTTGGACATAGAAAACTGCAAGGGTCAGCCCTATGGCAACTACGAGAATATTTCTGGAGTATATATAGGCGTACAAGCAAGAGTGAAGGAACTTTGCCCATTTGCTGACTATGTGCCATGTGTTGCACACTCTCTTAATTCTGTGGGTTCATATGCTGCAGAATCTTGTACTGAAGCAGTATAATTTTTTTGACTGCTGCAAGAACTGTACTATATTTTTGAAGCTTCCACAAACCACTGGGCTCTCCTAGCTTAAAACTGCAAAGGAGGCTGGACACTTCTAAGTCTGTTTAAGGCTCGTTGGTCTACCCAGAATTATGCATGCTATGAACTAGAGAGCAATTTGAGTGGAATTTGTGAGACCTTGGAGATGTTAGAAAATGATAATCCAGAAATACCTCAAATGTGGAGTGTGCCAACTTCATTGAGGCACAAATTAAATACATGAATAACTACATGTATGGTATTCTTTTGTACTGCAATTCTTTAGAGTTTTAATGTTACCAGCACCAAACTGCAGTCAGTAAACATAGATTTGGGGCAAGTTGATAAAATGTACAGTTCTTTGTTTGACTTTGTAACAAGCTTAAGAGAAACAGAAATCTTTTACCACTATAAATGCCTTGCGAAATCCTTGAGCAGAATATAATTTTACAAATTTGACGAGGGAAGGAAAAGAAAGTGCACTTTGAGGCCTGATGAGACTACGTTTGGAGATATTACTCTTCAAGACTGTGTCAGATAACTTTTGTGTTGGTACATAAATAATGTAATCCTGGATACACTTAGATCAGCACTGTAAGAGTAAAGTGCACATTTACAATGAGCTTTACGAGAGGTTTGGCTTTTTAGAACATGTCTGCACGTAAATTGGCCTATTCGTACGTATGTGATCTTGAACCATCAATAAAGAGCATGTGAAGCTACAAACACCTGTAAATGAGGAAAATTTCAACCTAACAAGATTGTGAACATTTTTAATCCAAGAAGGTTTTGTTGAGGTTTATCCCAATGTAAGCGTAGCACTGATGCTCAGTGCTCCAGTGACAAACTGTTCGGGCGAACGCTTTCTCTACTCCACAGCTTGTGGAAAACTACCTGAGGTCGGTCATGGGAGACAGTTGCTGCAGGATCTGGACTTTGAGGATATCATCAATTCCTTTGCCCAAAGGATGGCTAGAAAGAAAGAGTTTCTGATAAGATGTGAGTTACTTAAGTATCTTACTACTGTAAAGTTAGTTTTTTCTCCCCTTTTATGGAAAGTGTTTAGGTTTACGCTGGGGTCCATCTTGACTTGTGGTGCCATTTATGTAGGAAAACAGTTAGTTACCGCTACTCTGTGTTGCTGGACATCACGCAGCTGAATTGTGTTTCAAAAGATATTGTGTGGAAACAGAACGCAAATAAAATTACTAAATGTTGTCCTTACTATTGAATAATGTTAGTGTTTTCATTGCAATCATTTTCATAATGTCTGCAGCAATCTTCTAGTTTTACATCTTATAAATATTGCAGTTCTCTTATCATTGTTATCTTTTATCTTTCTCTTTGGATAGACTCAGAACTCTTGCAAGTTCAGTAATAGATATGTAAATAAAATCAACCAGAGGAATTTTCAAGTGGTACCCACAAGAAAACTGACCTGGAAGCAGTAATCCGCTTAAACGTTTGCTATCTTCTGACTGTCAAAAGTATGCATTGTGAATTAAAATATGATGATGTATCTTCTCTGGTATTCAAATGTTTTCTGTTGTCAAAACACAGTTATGAATTGTTGAACGAAGGTGACAAATACCAAACATTCTGTAATTGTTTTGCTTATTGTGGTTCTTGCATTCTACAGCTTTGTAACTCACTTTTAAACACAAAATACATTTCAGGGGCTAAACTTAAGTATGAATGTTAGCACCATTGGTATTGCAATAATTTTTCGTTAAAAGTTAAATAACTTAAATGGGGTAGAGGGTCAGCACATATTGTGTTCTTTACTACGAAAAACATTTTTATCATAACCTGAACGTAACAGTTTTCTGTACGATAGTTACATCAAGGAGACTGGCTTAAGCCACCTCAGCATCTCCCTTCCCCTGGCTATATCACTGTTAAAACTTTACCACAAAACAATTTCTTGTATGCTTTTATATTAACTTTTTATAATATAGCTATACTATGTGTATTAATGTTAAAAAATATAGGCCTATCACATATGTTTTTCTCAGTTCCCTTCTTATCATTTGTATGTAAAAGATTATGTAAACCCTACACATAGCATTCCATTGTACAGAAAATTTACATGCCTAATATAATATGGGAAGCATGAACATTACTATCGTAAAGGTGGACAATTTAAAACTCGTGGAGTTGCACTTGCAGTTCTTTTAGTAATAGAAAAATGCTTTCTGAGGATGTCAATGTGTTTGACCCAAGAAAGCCTATAACTATTAGAAAATACCTCCATAGTAAAAGTCAATAATTAATCATTTTTATTGTGTATTTTAGAAATATACATTTGTTTTTTTAATTTTTAAATTGCCAAAAATCAATTTTTGCAAATAAGTAATAACTATTTTTAAATACAGTGATTTGGTAATAATACACTTACACATTGGTACAAATTAAAATGTTGCATATCATCTGCTCTCAGTGGACCATAAAATAATAAATAAAGATGAGGCAGGAAATAGAAAACTGTAATGGAGTAGCAGAAAATTTTTTAGCCTAAAGGTGGCTACAAGAGAAATCCTGCCCTGCATGAGGCACAACAGCTACCTACCGGTATCTGCACCATAGTGAACTGACTGGTGACACCCTGGTGGTCGTGAGACAAAACAACCGCTGGCAGACACGTCTCGCCACATTCCAAAACAGAATAACATAGTCCCGTGCACATTTCTTAATTGTGTTTCGTTGCAATGTCTTGACGTGTTCCTGATTACTGACTACTTGGCACGATAGTCATGGTTTTATTGCACTAGATGAGGGATTTTCAAATCTCTGACAACGTTTACGAGAGATCTTCATGGGTTATGTTGGTTTACGAGTTGGTACAAAGTCTTGGATTGATACCTTATTCCCCGTGGAGGGTCGTCATATCGGTAGCTGATGGGAGATGTTAGTTTTATCTGACTTACTCTTATGATCTTCGGCCGGTTGATTAATTTGGGTTGGCGGCTGAGTGAAACTGGTGCTGCAGTCCTTGGGTGTCAGGTTAGTTGTACTGTGCCGGCTCACGCAGTAATGTAGTTTCCAGGCCGCTGACGATCCCATACCTGGTTTCCATTCCGTACACTATACCCCTCAGAACAGGATGGTAGTCTAGGCGGTGGAAAAGATATGTAGCGAAACATGGGAGAAGTCGGGGTTGCTCGTAGCCTTAGTGAGGCAACGCAGTCCCATTCCGCCTATCTTTCCTTCGTAGGAGGAGATAGGGTAGACCACTGCTTGGCAGCAAGATGAGCTATCTTTTTGTTCCTATGCCGTCAGCCGTGCCTTACCTTGAAAGCCATAGAGCGGGGTTCGCCGCTGAACGATACATGTTGTGCACTATGGATGAGAAACTATTTCCTATAATAGTGTATGTCCAGTAGTCACTTGGTAGCATGAGCTCAGTGCCCATCTTAGCAGGCAGACCAGAAGCGTTAGCCGTGTGGGCCACCAATGCTTCTACTGGATGGGATATCCAGCCAAGGCCAGGCTGCAACACCCAAGAAAATACCCCCTCCAGCACCTAGGTGCTCTGGTAGGGGATACAACCTAGGCTTACTGTCTCTCTGTGGTTGGAAGTATTCCTAGTGGTTGTGGCTCCTCTGTTTTATCCATCCATACATCTAATGGGTGTGTTACAAAACTGGAGGACTCCGGAAGGGGGTCCCCAGTCCAAGATAGTTCAGATTGAAAAGTAGCCGGTTTCTGTTGCCACTTCACAGTGCGAATCGTTCCTAACTGGCGAAGTAGATATTACTCTAGGAATAAAAACTTGTGGCTAGAGAACAAAGCTGTATTTATTGAGGACTCAATAAATACAGTGACACATGCTATCTCCTACCAAGCAGACGGTATACTGAAAGTAACCTACGTTAGCCAGGTGTAGGCGACCTGGTTCTAGGCTAGAGGGGAAGTTGAACTAGAAAACTGAATTAATTAATACTGAACTAAAACTGTCTAGTTAACAGGTGTCTGGAAGTTAAAGTTTCTTTCCTCTAGTAGCAAGGTGTATTAGTGTTAACTGCTGTTGCAGACGAAGCTTCCGGTAGCTGATCGCTGTTGCCGTCACTGAAGCCTCGGGTGACGACAATGGTAGAAGCTACTGGTCTTTGTCGAAGACTGTTGTTGTTGCAGGGAGCAGCCGTTGGTGGCTGCTGAAGACTTGAGGTTCACTGGAGGCCCCAGCACTAGGAGTGTTGGAGCGAGCTCGAGAAACTGTAAGAATAACTCTAGAGGCCAGCCGCCCATAGACTTATATAGTCAGTACTGTAGGGTACGGCGGCGGTTCGTGAGGAGAGTGTGTGATGTCCCTCTGCTGTGAGGCCAGCATGGGAGGTAAGAACCCTCTAGTCAGCACTCAGCTTCATGAATGTTCGTTAGGGCTCGGTCGCACCCCGAGGTTGCTGACAGCTTGTGGGCACTCAGCACGTGGGGAGGGGGAGGCGGCATGCTCGCTGGGTTACGCAACCTTGAAAGCCAAGTGTTCAGGGCACCCTCCAGAATTGTGGCAGCCCACAAATGTCCATGTATAGGTTTGCGGTATCGACTCAGTGGGTTGAAGTAAGAATACTTGACGTGATTAGCGATGAGTCGTAATCGTATTTAATAATGGTATAAACGGCACACGCAAATTCGCCTCCCCTTCGTTGCGATGAAGACTCATTGTGAAAAGGTGGTGGAGAAAGGCGTAGGCCACCTCATCTGGATGGTCTGGAAGTTCTGGGTAGTAGTAGCAAATAAATGCAAGAAGGGAAAAAAAAATTTCAACAGATGTGCGGGACCCTTATTGTTTGACTGCTTGACCGCTGTAATTGTGCTCACTCTGTGCTCTGGGGCTGACTGGAGAAGTCGTGGCACACGGGACGCCAAGACCATAGCTCTCTCTCTCTCTCTCGACGGGCGGGCTTCCTCTCTGCCCCTCGCCCAGACGAAGCGGAGCGCTGACGCTGCTAATGTGTTTGCCCCCCTGTAGCGGAGATTAGTGTCAGGAGTGATGCGGTTTATTGGGTGTCCCATCGACCTACTTGATTTTTGCATGTTGCAGACAAATACTCAGCATAGCGCTGGGGATATTTACAAGAGAATATACAAGAACCTGGAATAAAAACACTTAAAACTGACGAAAATGCAAAAAGACGAAGGGGAATAAAATAAGCTTGTTCAAACCTTATGCGCGGAAGGCAGGGAAATGCCACTAACTATCCTGGAGCTTTCTGTGGTGATTTATGAAAGAAAAGGAAAATCTTTCTTTGGTTACCTGTGGGTTGCACAGAAAGCTAAACAGTTACGTGTGACAGGTTGAGAGTTCGGCAACCTCAGGCCCTTAATCACCTGGGTTGACCAGCTAAACGAACAATGCGAGTACGCTTCAAGAACATGCATGAAAATGTGGGTAATTGGTGCACATTGGTCACTACAAATTAATACACACAATCCTTGATACTTAGAATTTAAAATATGTTGCACCTGGTTTCACCGTAGTGAGTTCATGGGAGCTCTGTGGCTCAGCGTTCTGGTTCGATTCTGCGTTGGTGCACAAAATATTACAAAATACAAAAAACTAGAAAAATATGAGCAAACAAAAGCATAGCATAAAGACACATTCCTGCATAATGGCATTCTTCTTGTATGTGATCTTCACAATTAAACTTTGTAAAAACACGTAGTTATATTTATAAGTATACCTACACACAAATTCATAATAATAATAAAAAAAATTAATTTCCTACTTTACCTTTCGATTGTCCATCTAATCCTAACATGTTCACTGGGTAATGTCATAAAAATGTTCAAGGTAAGCACTCAAGAAATGCAAAAGTTAAACAGAGCAGAAAATACACTCCTACAAAAACTTTTTTCTTCTTATAGGTGATCTTCACAAGGACGCTTGTTAAAACTCATGGTTATATTTATTGGTGTACCTACGCACCAAATCATTACACCAAAAATCTAAATGAACTAATTCCTTACAGGAGTCTTTATTATTCGTAGGCTATGTCTAACATGTGTTTAGATGAAGTCTCTGTCTTCAATTATCACTGGCACTGTGGTGAGCATCTATATGTTATATGTTCGTAGTAATTACCAGCACTGTGGAGCGTGTCTCTACTACGTAATGTTGATGGGCTGTTGGCCACTTATTTTACGAAACCTTATCGCTGGTGAGGTATAGAACATCTGTTTTCACTGGTTTAATTACTTGCAGCATAATGATTGCTGTATTTACGAGTTCATGGTGTTAACTTGCATATAGTCGAGTGTCTAAATTAACTGTCTTTATAACATTTACCTCACCGGTTCCTACACTTCCCCCACTTGATGACAGCTGGGTAGGCACTTATACTGGATACACACTTTTAAACTAGCCTAAATGTGAGTGTCTTTGTCTATCTCACTGTCTGTGACTGGTCGGCTAGTTACTGGTTACAGGTATGTAATGAGTTCTGTAATAATTAACGTAGAAATTTACGACTACGTGTTCTGTTTATATCTCGTCGAGCACTGCACGTACTTGGGTTCGGCGGTTTGCTGTTTCGCTGGCCTTCCTCTTGGACGGAGGGCAGCATAAGCTGGGTACAGTCATGTGAACCTTGGCGGTACCTGCCAGGCATTGAATCTGCCTTGGCGGCACGCGCTGGCATCAGGCGTCGTGGCTCAGCACAAGGTGCAGGGGCGTCTGCTTCTGCAGCAACTGATTGGGAGGGGCCAGGAACAAGGGGACGTTGATGCAGTACGGGGGAGTGACACAGAAAGGTCCTGCACCCCGACTGCATGGGTTCCTACCCGTAGGGCAGGACGTCTCTGCTGGCGCAGGACAAGGGGGTTGCGGAAGACGACTGCTCTCCACCTTACCTGCGGATGCATCCTGTCGTACGGCCGAGTCGTTGGAGGCATCGACGGTCTCAATGTCCAGGTCCCGAGATGCAGTGGGAAGGAGAGGGGTCTCGACCTTCACTGTGGGGTTGCGCCAACTGAGGGGTAGTGGAAGGCGTCGACGGTCTCGGCACCTGCTGTGGAAGTGCAAGGGAGCTTGCGGATCACCACGCTCTTCCTTGGCTATGGGTGGTATCAGTGACCAGTTGAGCGGGAGGCGGAACGGGCCTCTCGTCCTCAACGGCGCCGACGGGTGAAAGTTCCTGCATATCAGGAGGTTGTGATGGAGTACTGCCGTAGGCTATGCTTGACGTCGGTTGCAGTTCATCATTGGCAAGAACAGTGGTCGGCTTCGTGAAAGCTGGTACGACCTTGACCATTGTTCTGGACGTTTCTTGCAGGTGATGTGTTTGTACTAGGTCCGTGGCGTGTTCGCCTTCCGGTGTTATCATCGGATATTCTGGATTGTCTCCCAATATTGTCGGAAATATTGGGAGACATATAGGTTTGCGGTATCGACTCTCACGTGGGTTGAAGTAGGAATACTTGATGTGATTAGCAATGAATCGTAATCGTATTTAATAGTGGTATAAGCAGCACGCATCAATCTTCAGTGTGTAGGGTTGACATTAATGTTGTTTGGACATGGATGTCATTACTTTTCACATAAAGTAAAGAAGGTCTGTTCAAAATTGTCTTACAGTATCTTCATTATTGTTACAGATATTCACGAAAACCTGGATTTAATTTGGAGTAGGTCATCCTGTAGTTTGTTGAAATATTATGTACTCTGTGCCAAAGTGTAATGATGGTTTTTAGTAATATTTATTTTTTTCTTTCAGTGTATGGGAATGCTGTCACGTTAGCCCGACAGGTAATGTACCCTTTGTAGATATTTCAATTTTCTATTGTACTCAGTGCTAAGTATAAATATTATGGGCCATATTTAGTGTCACCTGTACAACCTAAGTATAGCAATTTTTATGTATAAATTGAAAAGTTTCCCCTTATGCAGTGTTATCTTTGTTAGTCAACCAACAATCGGGGCTTCTTTTTGTGTTGGACATATACCATTACTCGTTTATGTTACAGAATATTATTTTTCCAAATTGAAAGAATACCACTGCTAATAATTGAGCAAAATAGCAACATGTTAATATGTCACTTGGGAACTCGTGTTGTGTTAGTAAAAAATTGTTCATTCCTGTTTTCACATTAAATACAAAAGTTAGTTCAGCAGTCGAGACTTCTTCATTGCAGAGTGGTAATTTGACCAACGAAATATAGAGACAATGACTGTAGTCAAAGTGTTTTTTCCAGGACAGGAACTGAAATGAATTTGTGAAAATCCAGTGCAGATGCGACTTGTTGGTAGATGTTCTTTTGTCCACTAGCAATTTATACGTACAATGCGTTCATGTCTATAATAATAGTGAGTATTTTATTAACTATGACATTTAGGTTGCCTGTGGTGATGTAAGAATTGGAATTTAAATACAGTTTATTCAGTTGGGCAACTAGCAGTATAAACAATAGAAATTTTTTGTCCTTAGTTGTAATTTACCAATGGCTAAAGAGGCACAGTGTAGAAATTTGACCCAAATGTGGGCCTGCGATAAAGGTTGTAACAGGAGCAATCGGTTGAGATGTGACTGAAGTGATATGTCTGTCTGTGCAGAATTCTGATGTGGGCAGTGCGCGGCCAGCGTCTCTGCCACCGTACGTCTCCCCACCACCTGCGTCTGTCGCATACCAGGCCAGTGGTGATGCCCAGAGTTCCTCGGAAAGCGAACATCAGGCACCCACAATACGCAAGGACAAGCGCTCAGGCGTGTTGAGCACTCTGTTCCGCAAAAAACGTGCCACCCATCTGTAGTCAACACACCCCGTACACATTTACCGTCTTCTCGGCGTGGCCTTCTTCAGTGTTCATTCCATCCTGTTGAACATGATCAGTGGGTATTCATGTTGTTCGTGTATTCAACAGGGTTGATGGATATTCCCAAAAATAAATCACTGGATATTTTTCATGTTTAGTGTAATTTCAACATTTATGTACCTTATTATTTATTTGTTGCCCCCTAGACATGACCAGTGAGTATTCAAGTTTAACATGCTCTTGAAAATGGAAATATTTCAGCATTCATTTTCATTATTATTTAGGTATAGTTTTTACCACGGAGTGTTTAGCATATTGAACATTTTATGAATGCAACATAACTTTTGTGTTTTGAATTTCCTTGCAAAAAACTAGAAAATATTTAAATTTATTTTTACCGTTAAATGAAAAGTTCTCACTAGGCCAGCCCTGTAAAATTCTATGGTTTGTTACTGTCCTCTTTGTCTCATCTCTAATGTTAACTACCAGATATTGGCAACATTTTAAACTTATTTTTTTTATTACTTAAAGACTGTGTTAGTAACTTGAATATGTGCCTGAAATTGATGGTGGCCACATGCTCACCAAGTGGGGAAATTTCGATTACAAGAGGTTTTTAATGGAAGGTTGTTACTGTCAATGTCATAGCAGGTAATATTGCCTGTTGTCAACTAACAAATTTAGCAATTTCTATTTTTAACAATATGACAAGTTTGACATACTCTCCTTTTAAATTTATTGCTCTTTTGTCAATGTTATGTGCTGCTGTAAACAAGTGGTCTCAGAAACTGGCGATGAATCGGTTTAACAGCTTTGTACTTACATTTATAATGAAAAATACAGAATATTATTGTTGATGTGCATTCTCGCATAGCTGCACAAGAAAGCGGAAGACTGGTAGGTAAACAACAGTCGGGTTTGCTACCTCTGTATAACAGTCTGAACTTTTGTAATCATTCTTCTATAGTTCATTTATTGTAATTTGTAAAAAAATACAGGGAGAACTGTGCCTAGTGTAAACATGAATGTAATATTTTCACAACAGAAATTTTGAGTTAGTTGTGCTACATTAACTTTGGGTGTGCTACATCCAGATTTTGGAAAATGTAAAATTTAAAGAATAAAATGTTGTAACATACATTTTGAATAATGCATCGTATCATTGAATCAGTCAGGAATACTGAAGTGGAAAAGCATAAGTTTTGTTTTATTAAGGTGGTGAAGTCGTGAAGAGGTAGTCGGCCATAGCCGGCCAGAAGCAGCAACTCGAGTTGGTGGTAAAGTGCCATTTGGACATTCAATTGACTTGTGTGGGAGATGGTTAACAGACTCTTCTCCTCTATCCAGTACATTTGTGTATAGAAGCAACAAGTTATTGCTACAATTTGTAATTAAAAATTTGTATAAGAATAGAAATAAATACATATTTCACATACATTGTATAGAGACTAACTTCAGTTATGGTACAAATCATGTAAAGCTTATGATAATGCAAATAAAATAGTATGTGTAACATGTGGTGATGTGTTCAAATATTTTCCCATCCAGAGAAAGGTTTCATTCTTAATAGTTGTGTTCCACTCGTAAAGTACAAGCATATGAACAATTGACTGCACTGGTTACACACTGGAGATGGCTATACATCAATGTAACACTTAACTGGTTCTCTTGCTTTATTCCGGCACTGAATTTGTAGCGTCTGAAATACTGGACGCATGCACCGAGGACTGAACAGCCTCGTACAGTAGTGTCAAGTCACAACTTGTGGTGTACAGCTGTCTGATATTAAACAAACTTTCAGATTTAATACTGGATTGATTTAAGACTTTCCTAGTACAGGCATTTTCTGGGAATATTTTAAAACTCAAACAAACCACTGCATAATAACTGACGTTTCATACTTTGAATCACAACCAAGGTCAAACCTAATATAAAATAGTTAAAACAACACTTGTCTCAGGATCAATTAAAGCTTGTGGAAGAGGAACATGCATTACATCCTCTGTTGCATTGAACACTTCCAAATAAAGTACTGAGACCACGTGCTGAAATTCTGTATTCTCTGCCGGGCACCAAAAAATGGCCAGTGAAGCCAACTGAGATAAAAATTATTAAGATAAGACACTTTAAATTTACTACAAACTCTCAGAATGGCATATTAATGTTGAAACATATGAACAGGTGGGTAACCAGTGAAGAGTAACGCAGAAGCAAGTCTATGCGGTCCTGTCAAACGCACCATCAATTTTCCAGGCAACTTGACCTAGCAAAATACTAGCTTTAATAAGTTAATCCACATTACAATACTGATTCTTAAAGCTTTACTGATAACAAATGTAAAATAACTAACTATGCAAAGCAAATTTACTCAACACTATTCACTTTGAAATTACCATACTTTATACGGCAACCCACCTGTTGCTGTCTAATCGACCACTCTGGAATGCATTGTGCCCGTCAGCTACCCTGATGACTATGGTAGCACCTTGCATATATGAAAGTCCCATGCCTAGGGATGGAGCAGAATATTAAGACATGAAACCTGCATGCTGGTCGGAGTAGAAGTGGCCAAGAGTGAAAGAGCACAAAGCTCACTCCTTGTATTGCATTCACCGATCAGAGGAGAGCAAGAATATGTAGGCTTGGAAGGTGGGGATTCCAAAGAGGTTGACGGGAAACAGGAAAGGGAATATGCCCGAGGCTGTAGAGAGGTGGAACTAGTCAGTCTTTAATATTAGCAGCGCACTCTATACCGCGCAACTCCGCTTGCTAAATTTGTCCACTGCCAAAAAAAAACAGTAGAACACATACAAAACACAAAAGATGAAGAAACAGTGCAGTATAGAAGAATACACCAACAAACACTGACGCGTGCCCCTCCTACTACTAATCAACTACGATTACAACTGATCGCTAAGTGCTCTTTCTTGCTTCCACTACCCCAGACATGAGAGACACGTACAGAGAATTTTATAGATGAACAGTATGTTGCCTACTCTACCAGGCAACAGGAGCTTATAAGCGAATTCTCGTCACCTGAAGGTTACGCAACCCAGCTAGCACGCTGTCCCCCTAACCATGCGCTGAGAGCCTACAAGCTACCCGGACCTTGGGTAAGGCCGAGCGCCGCCAAAGAGGCACAAAACAAAAACGATGACTACTGCTGACACGAGTTTTTCGTATCCCACGCCAACCAGGGCAGAATACTTGCTCTCCCCGCAGCCCATGCTGGCAGCCTACAAGCTCCTTCTATATAAGTCAGGATGCAGCCGAGCTCGGGCAGTTATTCTTGTTTCTTCTCTCGCAACATCCTGAGCACTACCTAGTGCTGGGACCTCCAGAGATCTATGAAGTCTTACGTACACCTCCCGAGGCAACTTCCATCGACGACGACCAGTCGTCCAACAAACGCTTATACTTATTAAATTCACTTTGTCTCTACTAGACACCCGTTTACTTAGTACAGTTTAACAGTAATTTACTTTGTATTCGTCTAGAACTATTTTCTTTCCCTTGTAACTCAGAACCAGGTTTGCCTACACCTTAATAACACAGTTACCTTCAGCACTCCACTATTAGGTAGGAGGTAGCACGGGTCGCATGTTTATTGTGGTCTCAATAAACATCTATTGTACTCTATCCTTAAGCTCTTCTTCTTTAGAGTACTTTTCTGTTTACCGGCTCGATACAAGATACGACGTGCACTGACGACAGGAACCGGGAGATTGTTACTTAACCGAATTAGTCTGACTACGGACCCCCTTCAGGAGTCCGTGAGCCTAGCAACACACACATTAGATGGCTACCTGTTTCTTTCCACCAACCCGAGCACTAATTCAGTGTTGGAAGGGAGGAACAGCGGAGCTCCTATCATTAGTAACACCTTTATCCAAGGAGGAACTGCAAGCCTGGGTTATTTCCTTGCTTTGAGCACTACGGTAGCGCTGAAGTGACCATAGCCTGAGACTTGCAGCTCAACCTTGCCTGAACGCACAACCAGTAGAGACATTGGCGGTCTACACGGCTCCCCGTCTCTGATCAGCCCACAAAATGTGGGGGATCAGTGGAGACTATTACCAAGCTCGTGCCAGTAAGCAACTATTGGGTAAACACTGTAGATACTGTTCTTGTCAAGGTGCACTACGTAAATTGTTAAGCCACATTACTCTATGCCTTACAAGGTGAGGTGTGTTCTCAAACATAGGGAACAATACCAAACTTTCCTTGCTGCCAGACAGCGGTCCGCACTACCACCTCCTGTGCAGGAAAGGCAGGCGGAATGGGACCGCGCCACCACACTCGGACGCCAAGCAGTCGTGGCTGCTCCGGTCATAATTGTATACTTTTCACTGTCTTTCCAAGCCAGCCAGACAGAGGCTAGGCACGGCTGGTCTAATCCACACTTCTGGAGCAGAGAGTCGTCCGCCTGGAATCGCAGCTTCAGAGTGGGGCGAGCCAGCCGCCACTGAGTGAGAACGACACATCTTCACCAGCACCCTCCAGGACGACGGTGTAAGTCAGTAACCAACACCGCTAAGCCTAATCAAAAACCACGCTATTGGTCTAGCGTTAAAATCCTAGATGAACGTGCCATTCAGACTTAACCGGGCATGCGTCAACACAAAGAATCAGATTCAAAATCAAGCACTCATGAAGACAGTTAATTTCAATTCTTAATTTTTCTATTTTTTTTTGTAAACATACGAAAGAACAAGTCCATTCTAAAAGTCGTTCAAAAAACACTACTTGAAGCTTGCAAAGAAGCGTAAATATCCAAGTAGATCCCCCGGGGGATAGTCCAGTCGATAAAAAAGCCCAACACTGGGACTCGCCACCAAATACTGCACACTCCGGCACCTGGGATGCCCACAACCAGTTGGGCACTGGTGGAAGAGGGTAAACCACAGCAACAGGAGTCCATCCGTGCTCAGCAACTCGCTCCAAAGCGAAAATTAGACAGTTCCAAATGGCTCCACACCAACGCAAGTCTCTGGCCGAATTTAAACAAAAATCAAATGGGACACGTGAGGAAAGGAAACAAAAAAATAGAAGTAAGGGGAAAAGGAAACATGACGCAAAATACAAACCACCATAACTAAACACAAATACAATATCCAAGGAAATAAAATCAATTACAAAAATCAAACAATAAAGGTTAAATTACGTGCTATGGCCGGGGCAGATCTCTCTTCAAGTGGCTCACATGAGCCTTTCGCAATTCACGTGAACCACTAGGTAAACACAACATAACAGTATTAATACCCAGATATTTTGGATTTGCATGTGGTCCTGTGAACTTTGGAATTAATCTTGACCCCACATTTTTTCCACTGTAAGGCAACACAAAACTCTTACACAACACCAAATCACCAACGATAAACGGAGGATCAATCCTAACTTTATTTAAATAAGCAGCCACATCCTGCTTTGCGACCTCGAGACAACATGCCACCTCGTTGAGAAGACGGTGCATCGGAATCCAGGGTAGTAGAAAGAGGAATATTCCAAACGTTAAGCAAAGGGTGAGGGAGTGGCCTACCCAAAAACGGTAATGAAAGGGGTGAATCAACAGAATCATGAGTAGCTGAATTAAATCTTACATTCATCAGTTCTAAATCAGGGTCCCAGAGAGTATGGTCTTTATTATGAAAAATAGTGAGACAGGCTTTTAATTTTTATTAAGGTACTCGACCTGAGTGCCCTTGGGAAAATAGGGGCTGGATGTATAGTACTTTATCGCCCATCGAAAGCACATGTCTTTCAAACTTGCAGATTGAAAGTATCAGGCATTATCAGTAACCAATTCGGCTGTCGCACCAAAAATTTACCTAGCCTGTTACTGAAGTGTTTTAACTTTGTTTGAAGCCTTATACTGCACAATGGAAGTAAACTAACAAATTTTGTGAAAATGTCCGTAAGAACCAAAATACAAACATTTCCTTAACCTTGATTTGACAAGAGGATCAAACATATCTAAATGTACAATGTGCCAAGGACAACTGTGATACTGGATTGAAGTGTGTCCAAAATTAGTACGAGCTGATTGTTTGCACCACTGGCAGCCGTCTCAGGTGCGTACATATTGTGTTGCATCAGATTTTAATGTTGGCAAAGCAAAATATGCAGGAATTTTCAGGAATGTTTTATTGATACCTTATTGACTACCATAAATAAAATTGTGAACATATTTTGTAACCATTGGAGTGTCTCAAAAACGACCAACTTTCTCGTCCTTCCGGTTTACCCGGTAAAATATACCAAACCATCCTTGACCAAATAAGGGGACTGAACACCGACAGTAATATCCTGTTGTATCTGTTAGCACAAAGTATCTGCCGCTTGTGTATCACAGAGCTGTACGAAGAATTACGGAAACCCTGTATTTACTCTAATGATGCCGGTTGTTCGGCGGAACTTGACGTATGCTGAGTCTCCCACCTCATAGACGGTTTGCCCGGCCTAGCACCGAAGCCCACACTAAGAGTAACACACAGTGTAAAGTTCCGTGTGAGTGATGCGCCCATGCGCATAGTGCAGGAAGAGGGTAAAGTGCAAGCCAGTGCAAGTTAATGCACAGAGTGTCAGGTGCAGGTGAGTGCCAACAAAAGTAGGGACAAGTTAAAAAGGGATTAAGACTGATACTGTGGAACTTACTTAACGGAATACACGATAAATTACGTCCTATTATCAACCATACCTAGATTAAAGCAGAGTTATAGTGTTTTGTATGTTTCACCTCATTTGATTACATTGTTCACGTCAGTCATTGCAAGGGTGTTGTGTTTTATTTGTTAGTTTAAAATGTTTTGTTAATTTGTTATGTTCCATTTTGAGCAGGCAAGGTTTATTTATGAAAGTGAGAGAGTTGTTTTGTGGACGGTAGAAAATAGTGCCCGCTTGGCGCGCTCCTCCACCCCCGGGCAGTGAAGGCGCCAAGCCGGCCATGTCAATAACATCTGAGACTCCCGAGGGTAAGGCTGCGTCGTGCGTATCTGGCGGCATTCACGTTTGCAATTAATAATCTTAACTACAATAGACTTTAATTCTCTCCGGAACCATTTGTTTTAGCTGCCAGAATGCCTGTCCTCTCCCCCTGTGGTTTTGCATTGCCCAGGGGGACTTAATAACTACTGTAATTTTTATTGACCACGTGTGTGTCTTTTGTCTGTATCGCCCTGCTGGCATGTCGAGCCCAGCGCAAGTGTACGTTTTCTCTGATGAAAAGTTAAATAAAAGGCACTGAGAGACGTGAAACAGGACTTCAACGTGTTCTCATTTGTCTGAACGTAAGGTTCTTCAGGGTACGGGCCCTCAATATACCTGCCATTTTTCTATGCAAGCGTTCAGTGTTAAATGTCTTTTATAACTATTGCAAGTTTATCGTATTTTTGGGCATGTGGACCAGTTGATAGGCCACCCGGCAGTGCCGGTAAATATCAGGTAATAAGGTGTAGCACCCGCTGAGAGGTTGCCGAAGGGAAAGTCAGTAAAACTCTTAAAACATCTACAGGAAGGAATCAATGTAGCAGTGTGGATTCCTATGCCCTGGGTCGTCGCCCACGTGGCCCGGATACAGAAAAGTCAGCTCTACCAACATTGTCATTGCTGGGACAGTATCTGGCTCCCTGGGTAACATGTGCATATCCTAATCTCAATCCCTTCACTCGTCCACGGTCGTCAGACTAGCCTCAAAATCATTCTGATCGAACATCTGAGACAGAGCATCCGCCATTGGATTAACGACACTCGAACATGACAAACTTTAAAACAGAACCTAGATAGTCATAGAACCCATCTTCCTAATGTTCCTTGATTGTCCATGCATAAATCACATTCGTCATGCTCGACGTATGAGGCAAATTTTTATAGTCCAAACATGCTAAGGTTTCCCTTTCGTAGATCCCTAAGGATCGTTTAGACTCCATCAGATTTCTACTAGCAAAGGCGACGGGAGTGATGTCCATTGAGCCATTGCCCTAAGGCCGCACCCAGTGATATTGAAGAGGCATCCACCTGGATTACAAAACGATATTCAAAATCAGGTAACACTAAAATGGAAGGGGAACCAAGTTTTTTTCTTTAAGGAATTAAATGACTGCTTCTGTTCCACACCCCAGGAAACTTCTACTCCTTTCTTCTTTAATCTATTTAAAGGGGGCGCTATCTCTGAATAATGTCCTATGAAACGTGAATAATAGCCCATGAGCCCTTAAAACTCCTTCACCCCTTTTAGAGTGTGGGGACAGGGGGAAGTTGACAATGGGCGCAACACGATCAGGATCCAGCAAAAGCTTCCCTTCACTTTTCACATACCCTAAAAATTTTACTTTGTGGAAACCAAAGTGACCTTGTCAGGGTTCAGTGTTAATCCAACCTCCCGAAATCGCGTCAATACGTGATGTAGGTGTTCCAAGTGTGTTTCTATGTCCTCACTATATACTATTAAATCATTGGCATAATTAAATACAAATTTAAATTTAAATCCGGTCAAAACATGATCTAATACTCTGGATAGGTTTGACTGCCAAAATTAGCCCCCATTGGGGTCCTCGTAAATTCATACTAATTCCAAGGGGTGCTGAATGCAGTATACTTTGCGGCATGATGGACCCAACAGACGCTGGTGAAAGCTGGTATTCAAATCCAGGACCGAGTATACTTTAGCTCGTCCCAGATGCTGAAGGGTGCAATCCACAGTTGGGAGAGGAAATGCATCTTTGTAAATTTTTTGATTTACTAATGTGTGGTTGGTCTAGAGGAAATAACAGGGCTGGCCACACGAGACATGGTCTGCATATAAGTCGTGCTGGCAAGGGGAAGCTTGCTGACCTCATTGCTAGTAGGATTCTTACAGACCATGGTTCCATTCAAAAAATCCAGGTAGTCGTTGGAAACCATGGAAATTTTTCAGGCTAAAGAAACCCACGCCCATAAGGCCAAATTCATGTAACAAAAGAAGTTTTACTCTCACACTCAATACCAGAAACATTCAATAATTGTGCAAATTTTAAAAAGACCTACGATAATTAATGAAAATGATTTGTATTTATTCCAGCAGAATATTAGAGTTTTAATAAAAAATTGATGAGTTTTCTGTGTGCTTGGACAAATTATCTGCAGAATGCAATTTGGATGTACAAATATTATGGCTAACAGAAGCACATTTAACTTAATCCTTTGGTAAGCAAATTAAAATTCCTGGTTATACCTCTGTTCCACTTACTGTAGAAATAGCATGATTAAGGGCGGTACCTGTATTTTCATAAAAAATAATTTAATGTTTAAAAATGACATACACTTGATATGCGAAGACCAAGTGTTTGAGTGCAGTTATGTGGAAGTAATAACTGACAAATTAAAACAAGTGGGGGTCCTCACTATACATAGAGCCCCTTTTGCCAACTTCAGTAACTTCTTAAAATTTCTTGAAGCCAATCGTAAAGCCATTTACAGAGCCAATCTAGAAATTGTTCTCTAGGGAGACTTTAACATTGATTATGTAAAATAAAGCAACTAAAGACGTCAAAATCCAATTACGTGTCCGGTTAGGCTAAGATCACACTAGGTGGGCTGAATTGATCCCGGAGGTAATGTTTTGCCTATGGAATAGAGTGAATGTGGCAACTGGGAAAACACTCCGCGCCTGTGCAGTGCGGCCAACCTCAGCAGGCAGAGTGGAGAGTATGTCGGTGCCGCTGCATGGGCGGCGGACGGCTAGGAGTGAAGTTGGTACCCCGATATCCCCTCCACCGTCTGCCAGCCCTGGAACAGTAGCTTAGTAGAGGGCTGAGAGTTTATACTCAATGTGGGACATAAGATATCTGAACTTTTGATTTAGAATACTCCCGTTCATATTGCCGAGAGTCAGGAATCCGAGGTGGAAGCCACATTGTGAACACTACTCGGAGCGTGTTGCACGTGCTGAGTCGAAGCTCCATCAGCACGACCCAGTTGCAGCAAACTTCGGCTCCCTGGCAACGATGCACACAGCACTCAATTCTTAGAGTGGGGCGTAGGGAAGGAACAATATAAACTGTAACACATCTTATAAAACAAGCATTAGACACTTATATAGAAAAGGCATTATACAGAGCGACAATACCACAGAATACTAACGAGTGTATGCTAATTTGGTGTGTCTGGTACACACCGTATCAAATTTGGAGCCCATGTTTTGTTCATCTGAATGTGAACGGTCGACTCGCCTAGAATATCTTTGACGTGATAAGGGTCATGTTAACGATGAATAAGCGCGGTTACGGACCCAGACATAGTTGTTGACATGTAATATGCTTTTCTTATGCGATCTATCGAATTGCATCTTTTGAAGGCTCTGAGCCTCGAGCAGGTTACGTTCAGCTGTTTCACGGGCTGCAAGGAGTTTCTGACATCATTCATGACCCCGTTCAGAATACTGGCTAGCGATTGCTTGGGCTGGGAGGACTGCTTCTACCCCGGTGAGCAAATAAAATGGGGTGAATTTAATTGAGCAGTTGATACTAGTGTTGTAATTAAATTGTATCAATTGGACATATAAATCCCAATTTGACTGATCAGCATTGTCACAGGCCATAAGCTGTTCACCAATTAAATGATTACTTCTCTCGACAAGACTGTTACAATGGGGGTTGTAGGCGATGGTAGTTAATTTTTTTACACCTAGGGATTTTAAGAGGTTGCCAATGAAGTCGTTTTGAATACTCGTGCCCATATCAGTAAGAATTTGCTCTGGGCAACCAAATTGTAGTACAACTTCTTTTATAAATTTTGTGCACAGAGCGGCATCAATGGACTGGATAGGCTTGGCGACAACATAACGAGTGGTGTATTCGGTCATGACTAATATATACTTGTTCTTACGTGTTGTGATAGTTAGGGTCCTTTTGCATATAGAGCCCATGTTTTCAAAAGTGTCTGGGGTGGTATAGGAGTTAATTGGCCCATTGGCTTGGAATTTATAACCTTAATATTCTGGCATACAGGACATGGCATATTTCTTAACATTCGTATTCATAGAGTCCAAATAGTATGACTGTTTAATTTTCTCTTAAGTTTTAAAAGTGCCAAAATGCCCACCCCCGAAGATTATATCATTATGAGATTGGATTATTTCATTAAAATATAGCTGAGGGACAAGGGTTCATTTAGAGGAGCCTTGAGGGGTGTTTACCTTTATAAATATTTCGCTGTTGGCAACTATACCATAACGGTGGCTTAATCTACGTTATTTGGTGTCAGTTTGTTCAGGATGCAGTAAGGCTAGCTTGAGTTTGTGGATGTGGGGATAGTTGTCATATTCGCCAACAAATGGGGATGCATTAATAGTAATAGGGCATAAATGGAAAACAGACTCGTCCTCAATATTGATGTACTCTTGGTGGTGAGTGTAGACAGGAAGGAAATGTATTATTTCCGAAATAAGGACAATGAGAATTTTACATGTAAGTACTGGATCGATCTATGTTGTGGCGAGGGTGGAGGTATGCCTTTGTCTAATTATTTCAACATTCACTTGATAGAGGATAGTTATGATTTTAATGATTAAGTGCGTAAGAAAAATGTCCTCTTTTGCAACCACCATGGAATTTTATCTCTATCTCTAGGGTCGTTTGTGGTGATAACATTATGTTTAACATTCTCACAGTGTCGTCTAATATATTTTGCTACAGAGACACTAATCTCAGACACTTTGGTGGGGTTTTGAAAAATAGCTTCTGCAAGGGCCTTGAAAAGTGAGGTGCGTGTCATCATGACCTGTTTGACTGAGTATGGGGTGTCGTGAATGGTGATTGTCTGCGTAGTGATTGCAGGACAGTGGGTATACGACTTAATGCATCGGGGAGTGTGTTCAATTTGCCCTTTACAATATGTGCGTCGAAGTAAAACTCACTGAGTGCAATGGCCATTTTTTGAACATGAACATCGCGGGCCGCCATGGTACACAAGTATCGCAGGCTAGCATGATCAGTCTCGATAGTGAGTTTCCTACCATATAAATATTGACGGAAGTGGTTGCATAGGTATTTAATGGCCCTAAACTCTCGTTCTGTGGTGCTCCAATTTGCCTCTTGTACTGAGAACTTCTTGGAAGCAAATGCAACAATATATCTTTGCTTGGACTGTGGGTCGAGCTGTAGGAGCGCTCCGCCTACAGCATTATTACTGGCATCACATGCTAGAATAATGTCATGGCTATCATTGAACTTTTTGCAATACTGGGGCTTGTAAAATGACCCATTTTTATTGAAAAATGTATTTTGGGGCTCCTCCTGCCATTTAAAGGGGGTATTATGCTTGTGATATTAATTGGGAGCAGCACAACATAAGCATAATTCAAAATATCACATCTTAAGTATGAAGTCATGCCGTGAAAAGTGCATAATTTTTTGAGATTAACTGGGGGTGCCATCTTTTCGATTGCAGAGACTTTCTCTGGATCAGTCGAAGTCGACTTGCTTTGTGGGGTAATGATATGACCTAAGATCTTAACAGTTTGTTGGGCAAATGTGCACTTTTTAGTATTAACTTTGACGTTAAACATACATAAGCTCTCAAAAACTCTATGAATATTAGCCATGTGCTCATCAAATGTAGTACCCAGTATGAAAATATTGTCAATGTAGGCGATTGCCGCTGTCCATCTCAGGGGGCCTGAAAGTTTATTGATGAACATTTGGAAATATTGGGGGGAGGTTGACAACCCCAATGCCATCCTTTTGTACACAAATAAACCCAACCCACTGATAGTAAAAGCCAGTTTGAAGCGATCCTGAGGCCTAACAGAGATTCTATAAAAGCCAGAAAATAAGTCAAGACTTATTATATAAGGAGGATTTTGGAGGGCATTTAAAATATACTCTGTCCTCGGTGATGTATATTGCACCCTAGTAAGGTATTGATTCAACTTCCAAAAGTTTGTCAAAAATCTAAGGCCACCACCTTTCTTGGAAATGACAAGTCTAGGGGCACAATAGGGTGAATCCGCTTCTTGGATAATCCCTGCATGGACCATATCTTTAATTTGCTGTAAAAGTTCATCACGCACCTTGGGGCTAATCCTATAAGGGTGGGTAGCAATGGGCTTGTGAGTAGTGAGGTCTAATTTAATTTCAAACCCTTTTCCTCTGTTAGTTCTAAAATAGAGTTAGTGAAGTTGTCACTGTATTTATCTATATCTTTGATGATTTTATTTTTTGGTGAGTGGAAAGGTTGTCATTAATATCAGGGCCCTGTAATGATTCATGTACAAAAGACTCAATAGTGTTACAAAAATGTTCCAGCGATGGTTAAGCAGGTACTTCTGTATTGCTAGAAACAAATGGAATCTCAATGATTTTGTTTTTGTCATGGGCATTGATAAAGATAATATTTTATTTTAATACGGGTATAGCATCATATATCTTAATTAAGTCGACAACTAAAACTAAAATCAGATCTTGCTTGAGGTTAGCAACTACTAAAAATTTTTTGGGGATATGTGTGACTATGAATATTTAAATTTATAGTTGTCTTAAACTTGGGTGGAGATAAAATTTATGTGGCTGCAACAAGTGTGATTTGTTAATTGAGTGGATAAAGGGGCTGATTAGATGAAATGCTGGCCACACAGCTGCATGTACATTCAGTATCTAGTAATGTGTGATATTGTTTGTCTTTAACTGGAAAGAGGACATGGGGGGTTTGCTGAGCTAATCTGGGTTTGTTGACAGGGAGAAGGAGGTGTAGCGTGCACTTGTTTTCGTGTGCCAGATTGAGGAGCGGCTCCACCCAGCTTGTTCTTCAACAATTGTTCATCATCACGGCCCCTGCTGCTCTTATTATGAAAACATTCAGTACGTGCTACTTGGGAAACCTGTGAGGGTGGCGGAATGAAAACAATACATGGTGTCAGCCCGAATTGTTTATGAACCGATGAAAGCGGTAACCAACATCCATGGAAAAGTCAAAGTTCTGATGTGGAAATGGGCTGCAATTTTGACTTTTATGGCCTATATAAAAGCATAAAGCGCAAGTGTCGCTGGCAAGACTGCGCGACCCTTGGACTGTTTGCTGCATGGTGGGACTTCACTGCGGTTTGGCAATGCTGCATTCTCGCACGTGGGGTTGTGAAAGTTTGGCAACCATGGCCTGATTTGCATAGGTGGGAAGTGCTGTGCAGGCGATTGTCACTTCATGCAGCCTCTTTATGCGCTGTTTCATGTGTTGGCCTAGTTTGTGACCGAATTGCGCTCGGCTGCACGGATATTTGTTTACCTGTAGTTTGCTGAATCAGAACTTTATTCGACCTGGCAGAGAAATTAAGTGCACTGGGTGTCGCAAAATTTATTGCAGATTTGCGTTCTCGCACTGTGTGAATGTCAACAATATAGCGTGGTAGAGTGTTAGAAGGATAGAAGGTGGGATAGAATATGGCTGAAAGTTATTCCCCTTAGCATAAGATCTGCTGGGCACCACTTTGTTAAAAATTCCATTATATGCGGCCTGAACCAGGGCACTTTCATTGTCGGGGGTGGCGTGTCTTACTCACTCGTGGGTAAGTTTTTTACTCATAGCAGGCCGATTCTATGCCGTTGTACGCGCATGAATGTGGTGTGGGAGCATGTACTCTATTGTAAAGAGGTGTGTTGGGGAAAATGAGCGGTGTTGTTGAGGTGCTGGAAAAAATGATTGGTGTAGTTGGCAGCGCCACGATAATTACCTGTGTGACATCTGGCGAAAATCCTGATATCCTTTGTCGTGGGGGGTGGGAGCGGGTGTGTTGCTGTGATAATATGTACACCTAGGGTAGTAGGAATTGTATTGTGCATGAGGTTGTGGGGCGCTATGCCGTGGTTGATACTGGGGCCGAGTGTACTGTAGTGGGGTGTGGGTCATTTTGGCAGAGCGAAAGCTTCACATTCTCCTGTTTAAGTTTGCTAATTTATGCCTCAATGCTCTCGGAATCTGGGTGTGAGGTCTGTGTTTCATTCTGTCGGTACTTAAAAATCCCAGTCTCAATTCTGCGAATGTTTTCTAGCATTTGTTCTAAAGTGTCGTTTGGGAGCCCAATTAACTTATCCGCAATGGGAGGTAAAAGACTTTTCCATATGACATTCAAAAAATCGAAATTTGTAATGTTGGGATTGTGATGCGCTCTGTAATATTGTAATATCTGTATGTGGCGGAGAGTGTCCTCATTGATGGCTTCTTTCTTGAAATAAATCAAATGTTTGACATGCTCGGTCTCAGTGGCACTTGTGAATGCATTTATCAGCCCTGCTTTTAATTATGGCCACGTGATAGGTTGGGCGCAGTTCTGGGTCAGGTTTTCCAGGGTGTGTTTAGCGGTGTCGTCGAGAGCAAACTGAATATGCTTACATTTGTCTGCATCGGTCCAGTCGTTAACGTTGGCGACTTCCTCAAATGTTTGCAAAAATTCATTTATGTTTTCCCCCTGACTGCCGGAAAACGAGGGTGGTTTCTCAGGCTGGGTGGAAATAATATTGAACGGTGGTGGATTGGCCGTGTTGAGTTGTGTTTGATATTCTGAGGTGTTGATGTACATGTGGGTGGTGGATGGGGGTGGTAGTGTACATGAGGCTAGGGGTGTAATGCCAATTTCCTCATAAAGGGGAAAGCCAAGGAAGTCAGTGAGGGGTGTGGGTGATGTTGAAGGTGTGCGATATATGGAGTGCATGGAAGTTGGCGTATCAATAGGGTAGTAGTGTTCGGCGGCAGGAAATGACATGTCTAATGATTCGTTTTGAATTTTGCTAGTGATGGGTGTTTCTGTGGTGTGTAAAAGGGCATGCTGTCTATCGTGCTCGTCTAATGAGTGTTCAGAATCTGATGTGTCAATCAATACTCTTAATAATTTTAGAAACCATGGACGTTCTCGTATGGCTACATGTTTCCATGTACCACGTAAGATGTGCATAATGAATGTGTGTGATTGTGTATTTGTTGCTGCGAACTTTGTATAAACTTACAATTAAAACAAACTACAAAAAAGAATAATTGAAAGCACTCCGACAGCACATAAACCAAATGGAGTATTTCAAGCCAAATATGAACAGGATGTTCTGCATGCATTAGAAACGGTAAACAAGCATTACACTAACTACATAAAATAGAAGCAGCTCTGAAAGGACTAGGTGGGCGAGAAAGGCTAGCTCGGCAAGGCGTACTACGCAAGTGCTGACTCGTGTGTGTGGTAAATTACCTACCTTAAATGAGCTGCTGCTTGTATCTGGCGTGGAGGACAACAGCTGTTAGCATGGGTGGGAGGGGTATCTAACATCAATTAGGAGCTTTTACACCTTCAAAATTATTTCCAAAGGTTGTATTAGTGTGGTGCCTGAAAATATGTGTGCTAACAATGGTTATATTGTTCGTCTACTTTTGTCGTTCCTAATCACTTTAAAATAGGCCGTTTCTCCTGGAAGTGTTCTCTCTGGGTTTTTGATGCCCTTAGTCAAGACCTTATTTTAAGACTGGAGTTTTTAGGCAAGATCAGGGTAATGATAAATTTCGATCCTAATTTCTTGTAATTTGGTTTCGCCCCGGCATACACATTGGTTTGCGCACCGAAGAGGTACTGGTGTTGAGTTCTGCCATTGTTGAAAGTGATTGTACTCGGGTGGATTTTCAAGCAAGTTTGGAGCAGTTGAATGAATTTAGTGATGCGATATCCTCCCTATTGGCAAATGTGATGTCCTCCCCTACAATTTCGCCCTCACCAACGATATCCCGGTGCGCGATCGTCATTTCAAATGTCCGCCACCTAAGCTCCAAGACTTTCGAGAAATTATAGATAAGTTATTGAAAGCAGGTGTAATAGTCCCGTCTACGTCTGATTATTGTTCACCTGGCTTCCTGGTCAGAAAGAAGGATGGAGATAAATATAGTTTAGTTGTGAACCACTCTCTTGTTAGTAAGAAAATACATAAGGATCCATTCCCCTTACTTACTACAGATTGTGCTCTTAAACATCTGGGTAAATAGTGCATATTTTCAGTTTTTGATTTAAATAATAGTTTTCATCAGTGCCTCTTGGATCCCTCTATCAGAAAATACACCACCTTTAGCACACCCTGGAATCAATATGAATTTTCAAGAATCCCAATGGGGTTTAATTTTAGAAGTCTCATGTACTTGATCATGTGTTATATGAGTTTAAATTTAAGTTTGTAATTAATTACATAGATTATATTATTGTCTGCAGTGAAGACCTTGATTCCCACCTTGAACATTTGAGGTAGGTTTTAACTAAAATGCGTGAAGTCCGTCTTAAGGTTAACCCCGACAAGGTCACCTTAGGTTCCAACCGTGTTAAGTTCTTAGGGTATTTGTGGTGTGAAGGGCAGTTGCATATTGATCCGGATCGTGTGGTGCCTATCATAATTTTCCTCGCCCCAAGGCCTTGAAACGAGTTAAAAAATTATTAGGCATCATGGGTTATTATTTCCGTTTCATTGAATACTATTCTGAGATAGCTGCTCCCCTTAACCACCTCAAGAGAAAGGATGTGGATTTTGTTTGGGGTTGCGAACAGAAAAGGCCTTCACGTCATTGAAGAATATTTTGTCCTCTCCCCCCCACCTTGCATTTTCCCGATTTCACGAAGAAGTTTGTGGTTCAGGTTGATGCGTCCGTACTTGCCTTGGGAGTTGTGCTAAGTCAGCATGTATATGGTGGTCTCGCACCTGTCACCTTTGCGAGCCGTTCCCTTACACCTATGGAACGGAACTTAGGCACCAATGAAAAGCAGACGCTCGCCTGTATTTTCGTTTTAGAAAAGTTCGCTGCCTACCTCCAACATGAGGAGTGACCTCTATACCGACAATCAGGTCTTGATTTGGGTTTTAAATCATCCTCAGCAGATGGGGAAACTTGGACGTTGTGTACTCAGACTATCTAGATTCCGGTTCAAGGTGCACGATATTCATGGCATTGACAACCAGGTCGCCAATGCTCTCTCCCGCACATACGATACAGAAGACTTTCAAGTGGAACAGGAAAACCCACCCTTGGCTTCTATGAATTTAATACAAGGTATCCCGAGTTTTTTCACTAAGCTGCATCAGGCTCAATCTGATGATCATTTTTATGTTAAAATGTTACAATATTTTTCCAATGGTTTAGTTTTACCTTATGCTCAGGACACAGAGGTGCTTTATTTCACTGGGAAAAATAGAAGGGCTCGTAAGGTCGTTGTCCCCCCTCCTCTTTACACCCTATGATCTTGTCATATTTCCATTACTCCATTTTCGGAGGACAGTTGGGTATAAGTCTCACCTTTCAGAAGATTGTGTCGTACTTTGCATAGTCTAATCTTCGGAGTGATGTGGCTGCATTTGTGAGATCTTGAAATTCATGCCAAAAGTCAAAACAGGCCAGGCAAGGAAATGTAGGACAGATCGTAGTTCATATTCCAGAGGCTCCATGGGACACTGTCCACCTTGATATCTTCGGTCCTCTGATCTGCTCGAAAAAGGGTAATGTGTGAGTGTTCATCCGTCTGGAAGCCTTTTCTAAATTCATTATTCTGTTGCTGTTGTGTAACATGAAGTCTTCAACCATAGTTATGGTTCTCAATGAACAGGTCTGGAAGGTGTTTAGTACTCCCACAGAGGTCCAAACTGACAAAGCCAGATACTTTACTTTCACCATCTTTAAGGACATGTGTTTTCACTGGACGATGAAACACTTCTAGTCCAGTCCCTATTACCCAAAGGGTAATACAGTTGAACCCTTCAATAAGGATCTGAAAGCATGTTTGACCACCTTCTATAATCGAGACCACACCCATTGGGATGAGGATCTCGATCTGATCAACGTGGGATTCAATAGTGCCTGTCATGGTTCCACAGGGACCACTCCAGCCTTGCCATTTTTAGGTGTCTCACCCTCGCCTGCACCTGTGGAACATACCTCCAATTCCTTCGCCCCTGTCAGAGGCAGAGCAGGACAGCCTGCTGGAGGAGGTTCATAAGCACCTTGCGGCGGCTAAGGATTTGGTTAATAACCAGTTGAGCATTTCACATCAACTGGCTCAGTTTTCTGTCGGGGACCTGGTTTTGGCCAGAAAACTACCATCATGCTGACCTCGGTAGTGATGTTCCAAACAAACTGATACCTAAGTATTTAGGTCCCTACATACTTTGTAAATTCCTTAGGCAGAATGCCGTAAAGTTGACCTCCGTATCCAGTGGCAAAGTTTTCTGTAAGGCACATGTCTTACAGCTTAAGAAATTTGTTTCTAGAACATAATGTTAGTATATTGTATTGTAACACTGCTGCTGGTTTGTTCCTTTTGTAATTTCTATGTACTTTTATAACATTGCACCCTTTTTTCCTTGTACCCTTTTCCTTCCTTTATTATTTTTGCTTGTTTTTATTCCCTCTGCTGATCTCTCCTAATTTTTTTTTTTTGTTTTAACCTGTCATCCCCCTGAGCAGCTCGGAGGAGATGTTCCTGACCTCTGCACCTCGACTGGAGTTTGGATGTGGTCAAATGATGACTCCTGATGGACTTCGTGCCCCTGCCTGACCCTCTGCTCGAGAAGAGACCCTACTCTTGGTGCTGGAAATTGCCCCTGGTTGCCCACCGATTCTTCCCCAGGGAAGTGGCTGAAACTTGTGTGTTCGTCAAGATTGTTTATCGATTTCACTTCAAGATGATTGTTACACCTGATAGTGATGTGAAACTGTACTGTTTGGGAATACTGTTCCCGCCTTTAAGACTTTCACTTGCCTACGATTCTTCTTCTACTTCAAGATATTTCTTCGCCTTGGTTTATGATTGTACTGTTTCTGTGTTTATTGTAAGTATGGGTCACTAGAGCTAACTCTTGCACTGAAAGTCCTTGGTTTTGGACAGTGAAGGACAGTTTAGGGGAGGCGGTTTCGACGGTGCTGCCACGCCATCGCATGTAGTTCTGAGGTTTACCATGAACAGCACCATTTGATTCTGCATCTCGTCGCTCAGGTCCGCTCCCTACTCTATGCTCCTCCCATATCATCCTCCTCCCCTCCTAGTGCAACACATGAGCAGCGTTGGAGGGGGTGCCTTGGTCAGCTGGGTGCAAGCTGTTCCCTCTCCGGCAACACTCTACCTCAGGCATCTACTTGAAGTACCTCATCTCCTACCCTATGATCTGCTAAACCGCACGGACGTCCGACTACGCCATGGAGTTCGACATCATTTTTAAATTGTAATGTTGGAGCAGTGCCTAAAGTTTGAAATTATTTTTAATGTAATTTAAGCAATGTGCATTAGGTCTTGGAGCCACGATGGGAAGTACCGGTAAGTTGTGGACAGCATTAATAATTGGGCTAGTGTTTGGCATGTGAGTAGTACATAATTGTAGCTGGGTGTATATTTTCTGTAGTCGTTTTGTATTCCAATATTTTGGTATTGTTCCTGCTTTGTTGAATATTGTGTTACATAGTGCATATGTGTACTTGGATGTTATTTACGAGTGCGTGCTTAGCTGTTGAATCGTTGCTCCATTCGGCTGGCCCGGCCATCTTGTTTACTGGTTCGTTCGTCCACAGCCCAGTCCGGCTAGAGGAACATATCATTGTAGTTTTATTTTAATTGTATTTGTCTCGTTAATATTTTTATATTGAAGGAACTTTGATAGACCGTTCAAATTTTACTGGGGGCCATCTGAATGTTATCAATCAATTTTAGTGAACTTTTTGAAGTAAATTTTAAAGTGTTTTGTTTTAGTGTCGCACCCTCTGATGGGCCGTATTTGGTCGCGGTGCACTCGTCTTTTGTATTTTTAAATGATAGTTTTGGAATAGGTATATTTTGAAGTCACTTGTAGCATGCTCAAGGAATTGCATCGCAGTATATTTTATCGGCACTTAAATGATTTTTAACTGCTACATGATTTGTAAATATCCTAAATGGTTGTTGTGCCTCGTAAAGGCAATTAATGATTGTGGCAATCTCAGTTAATTTTCCTGATGGTGACGTGTATGGCATGTGGTCAATGGCGTGTAATGCAATCTAAAAATACATTCTGGTTGTACCTTGATCTCAATGAAAGCAAGTAACGGCTTCGCCGCTTAAATTGTGCGACACCTTTTATACATGTCATTGCTGAGAATTATTTGTTTACTCACCATTTTTAACAGTGCTTGATATTTTTTGTTTAATTGTGCACACATTGGTGAGAATTTCCAGTATTACATTTCTAATGTTCATTCTAGTCATGCAAACCTATGTAAATATTTATTTGCTGGCCACTGCCTTTTAGTGATTTTTAATTGTTAAAATTTTTATGGTCACCATACGAGATGTTATTCTAAATGAATTAATAAACTTGAAAAGACGGACTTTTGGTAGGCTCATTGTTTTGTAATTTTGTATGTACTCACTGCCTTGTAACACACAATTGTGCTGAAGTCAGCACAAAACTTTAGATAAAGGAGATAAAGTTCAGAAACATTATCCTGATCCCGGCAAAATTGTTATTCAAAAATTAGACATTTTGTGGCCTATGGTTGAATATGAACCTAACACAACTATTGAAATTAAAGAAAAAATATACAAATATCTAAAAATACCTATTAGTTTTAATTATTGGCAATTTTTTTAAATAGAAGTTTCCTGCTGGATCAACTGTTTTTAACTTTGATATAACACATCAGTTTAATAATTTACAATTTTATATGCCCGATTTTGTAATTGTTGATTTTCAACTTAATAAAAGAAATCGTGTTGAACAGCATAAACATGTTTCTATGTCTGATCATTGTGATATTAAGAAATATTTATCTTAAAAATGGTAAAAATGAAATTCTCCAAAGAAAATTGGAATCTAAATATTAAAAATGGTTTTTGTCATAAACAGTTTTCTGCTTGTACTGATTTTAGAAATTCAAAAACAAAACTACATACTATATGTAGAAATAATGAACTTTATTATAAACCTACTGTAAACTTTGATGCTGATATTAATTACTATTCATTTTTGGGGTCGAGGACCATTATATGTTATTGATTGATTATATAGAAAAATAGATGTAGTTGAAGATAAAAAATATATAAATATTAGTGTTGATTTAAAAAAAAGCTGTTAAAGATGGTAGAATTTGTAATGTTGTTCTAATTAGTCAAAGAAATCTAAGTTACAAGTTACATTTGAAAGAAAATATTACTGAAGATATATAATTTTATTAAATGGAGGATTCAACAAATGACTTCGATAGTTTCAAACAAAATTTAGAACGTATAGTTAAATGGTTATGCCTTTTAAAACTTTTAGACATTTTAAGATGTTTAGTTTTTTCTTTTGTAAAAACTTTTACTAATATTTAGAAGTAAAATTAAGTTGTTTTAATAAACTTATTTTCCTTTATAAATAAAAAAGAAAATGCATCTTTCCCCTGCAGCCTGACTAACATTTTAAAAGGTTACGGTGGTACAAAGCCGCCTTACTATAGAGTAGATAATGCATCTGAAGAAATAAGAGAATTAGTTTATAAAATTTAATTTAAATTTACAAAGCTTACAATTACCACTCTTAGATAACATTGCAGATAACTATGAACTTCGAGAAATGGGTGGAAATCTAGAGCATATAGAAATCTTCAAAAAATTAGTAGAGCTTCGAATACAATATAAATCTGAATTTCTAAATCATTTGATTTTTAAAAAATGAGCTAAATATATATCATATGTCTGAAATATCTATAACATTTATATTTTCTTAACCGCCTAAATCATTTGATTTATATGATATATTAAATGAGTTTAAGTAATTCATTATTTAATATATTTTCATCTGATATATAATCATGAAGTTAATTCATAATCTTAATACTATGTGATCGTGAAAATTTTTCTCTATTCCCCCAGTGTTTTTTCTAAATGATTTAACAAATGTTTTTGATATTTATCTATATGCTTGTATTTAATTGAAGTTAGATAATTTGAAGTACTATGTTTAACTTCATTTATGCACATATATTTAATTGTATTAATGTAGATATATTTAATTGCATTAAAAAAATTAAAAGTACTTTGTTTAACTTTATTCACAGCCTCAGCCGGTTGTGGGTATTTATATTCATTATAATAATCTTGCTTATTATCCAAGTATTTATCATAACCATAATGGCAGAGGCGAGATTAGTTATAGGAATCTGAATCTGAATTGTCATAACTTATTTTTAACTTTTTAAATATGATTATTTATAAGCTATAAATTTTATAAAGAAAAAGTATTTTTTGATCTGTCGACAGGCTCAATTTGAAATAATTTTCATTGGACTTTTAACTATAAAAATCCTGAATGCGTATTTTGGGAAAAAAAATTGCAAATTTGCTTGATTTTCTATTGATTTTGCTTGTTTTTAGCTTAAATGTTCTTGTTTTTGAGAATTTAAATTGGAGTCAAATGGTGTTTCTAGAAACTTGAAAGAGTTGCTTGAAAACAATAAAACTACTTGAATTTGAGTTAAATTGCTTTGATTTTCGATTGATTTTGTCTGTTTTTAGCTTAAATTTGCTTGTTTTTGAGAAAAGAAATTGGAGTCAAATGGTGTTTCTAGAAACTTGAAAATTTGCTTGAAAAACTATAAAACAAATTTGAAGTTTATTTAAATTGATTTGAATATTAGTTAAATTGGTTGGTTTTCGATGAAAGGGGGCACTGCGCTCGGTCTCTCGGAGTAACTCTACTTTGCAAGCGATGGGATCTCCGAGTACCAGTGTTCGTGTGCTCCAATGAATATTTCCAGCCTCTGCAAGAGGTGGAGGAGCAGAGACTGAAGAGCTAAGAGTTGCTTATATACTGTTATCAGCTGGAAGCCTGGATGTTGCGGGGGAAGGTAGCCTCGCTCTCGGGGGTTGAGAGACTTCTGGTGCTGAAAAGCGCTATTAATTTCTTATCTTCTCAGCTGGAGGTGTGATCCTTTTTTATCACCTGTGTGAGGCGCTGGAGGCTGTAGCTGCTGGAATAGACTGGGTGCTGCCTTTCAGTGTCGAGCTGTAGAACTAGCTTGGCCATCCTGCAGGGTGTCGGTGACTCAGCCAACAGTACAATTCTATGTTGGGGGTATAGCGCTGGCATGACAGCTTCTTGTAGTTGCTTGTCAAACAGTATAATCTGGGACTACATGTATGTAGTCTCTTTGGCGTGCGTCAACATACCCTGTAGACACGTGACCCGTAGCACTGTTATGGAGTAATGACTTGTCTCTGTATGAGTGGTGTGCTCGAATATGGGGCGAAGTCGGTGAGTAGAGTGCATATTACAAATGCGCTGAAATGCATCACACATCAGATTATACATCCATGTATGCAAAACAAAACTGTCCTACTAACCCAGTCAGTACTTTGGCCGACATGAGCCTCTGGAAGGTGGCTGGGGCATTTTTCACTTCAAAGTGCTTTGACTTAAATTTAATGTCTCCCCTTCCAGCTATTGGGGTGAACTACAATCTGCGAGTACCCTGACTACATGTCTAGAGTACTGAAGATGGAGGCCTCCCCTATATCATGGAGAGTATTTTTGAGGTCAATGGCAGAAGGTGCGATGAGATAGTGATGTCATTAAGTCCTTGTAGTGAACGGAAACATGTAATCGCCCTTCTTTCTTTGGTACTAGTATCACTCGCGATTTGTATGGGGAGTTGGGAGGCTCAACTATCCCCTGCTCCTTCTTCTCCTCTATTTGCTTTAATATTTCGTGTCGCCTCCTGGCAGACACTTTGTAAGGGCGGTTGTAGACAGGTAAGTCTGTGGTCGCCCAAATCTCGTGCTGGATGCTATGAATCTGGCATAGTGATCCTTTGTGGATAAAAACACGTGCATGTTAGTAAAGTATTTTCCAGAGTTCGGAAAATGTATGTGAGTCCAAAAGATGCTATATATAATCGGGGTTGATTGGAGGTGAGATGATCGATTCTGGGCTGCGCTCTCAATGGCTCGTTATGTGGTTTTTCTCTCCGATGTAAACACACTTTTTCCCATGGTCCATCATGCATTGTTGGTTGGTGAGCCAGGGCTGTCCCAGAATTACATCTTCTGCGATGTCTGGGGACACCACAAATTCTGCTGTGTGCTTAAGGTGATAGATTCCCATGGTAAGTGTCATTCTCCCATCGACCTTGAGGGTCTGACTGGGTTGAGCTATTCTAAAGAGGTGAGTCTGTGGACGTAGTGATGCCCTTTAATCCTCTGTAATCACATCACTTCTGATGAAGTTTCTCACAGTAGCGGAGTCAAGTAAGGCTAGGCAGGGGCTCTCATTAATTTCCACTTGTATGTGGAGAACCTCTGGTGGTTCACTCTCCTCGTAGACGTCGTTCAATTTCGTGAGGTGAATGAGAACTTGTTTACCTGGGGTGGTTGCCTGCATACACCCTGGCTGCAACGTTTCCCACCTGGGTAGGCCCCTTAGTCTTGCTTGTGCGATGTGATGGTGTTCTGCCCGCCCTTACCTGCACGGGCAATCTTTGTTGAGGTGCCGGCCCGGGCAGAACCAGCACTGCAGTAGCGTGGAGGCAAAATGAAGGGGTGGGCTGTGAATGACCTTGCTCTCATGTGGCTTATCTGGTTCGGAGGATTTACTGGTATGTGGCTTGTCTAACAAGGCCTGAACCTTGTAGGTCCTCTCGATTTATCTCGCACTCCCCATTAGCTCATCCACAGTAAATGGTTTAGGAAACTGTAATAGATATAGATTCATGAGTTTAGGAAGGAGCATACATGCTATTTGCCTCATGGAGCTCTGTTCGCTTTCTATGGGATATATATGCTTGTACATTTGTACTTTTCTGTGTATGAAAATTTCGGCCTCCTCTTCGCTGGTCTGGGTTTGGCTGTGCAATTCGGAGGTCAGACGAGCTATGACCTCCTCGCCTGTAAACTGAGAGGCGAGATGGTGGAGTACAGCTACAACTGTCCCCACTCTGTGACAAACCCCCATATCTAACCTACCATTAGAGGGCTTTGCCTTTGAGTTGTTTCTGGGCTCTTTGTGACCCATTGTTTAGTAGGTACTTCATGTTCACGGGATTCCCGTTCACATTCGGTAGTGAAGACTGTTGAGTCTTCATGAGGACGTCTTCCGAACTCAGGGAGCTGGAGTTCTGTTGTTACCCAGGCCATAACAGGGCTCTAGCAAGGACCAGGATTAGGTACGCGATAGTCTTTGGCAAGTCTGCATTTTTCACATTAGTACATTAGACCAGGCCTGGTGATACACTCATCTGGCAAGCCTATGTAGCCGTGGTGAAACTGCTGTGCGCAAACTGTGCATCGCACAGTGTGGATCCCTTGTCCAGTATAGTTAAGCCGACTGCAGTATGCAGTTTCGTGCATTCTGCACTTATTACACCGGTATTCCAGACCATCTGTGTAAAGAGGCTCTTCCGTCAATCCCCAGCATTGGTAGTGGAAGTGGTTACCGCAGTGAGTGCATATAATCACATATAACCCCATACAAGGGCATGAGGAAATATGGCATCTTATGAGCATTTCGATAAAATTGTCAGCCATTACAGTTTCTTGGTTGTCGGCAAGGCTTGGCTCACAGACCGACATTATGTGGTTAGTGCTTTTGAGCACCACAGGGTATTTCAGGATTCTCCGAAGTCCCTTTTGAGGTTAGTTCTTTGACTCCCAGCTAGGTTACTGGCTCACTCGGTCGGTTGGCTTAAGATCTGTTGTTTAACCTGTGCTGTAGCAACAGGGGCACCACGAAAATCGTGTGTGGTTTCCTGAGTGGGCCTTGCTTTCCAGATAGATCACTAAATGAGTGGCCGGCTTTGTTTTCTTGTCTAGTCTCAACTATTGAAGCGGTGTCCCCATGTTGGGCACCACGAAAACCATTTATGCATGTCACCCTGGGAGGCACTATTTCCTCGGACTAGCCACATTATACTTTGACACACGATGCCTTAGGTTAAATATTACTAAAGCCCTTGTTGTATGAATTGAGAGGTAAGATGTGGTCGTTGTGGCATTGGTTTTGGTTAGTGACACCAGAATCACGAGAAACATAAGGGTGATTCAATGTTTAACTGGTACTCTGCCAGTATACAATACAGGTCGGGTGGCCTGTCAAATTGTCACAAAATCAGGAGTCACTGTCATGACCCAGCGAACGGGCTGGCCCTTCACAACTGGTTTACTTTGATGTACGAGGATTCATTGAAGGGGCTGCCCCAGTTAAGTGAGGGTTGGTGGTTGACGAATGTCTCAGCAGAACGTGGAGTGCAGCTGATCTTGTCGGAGCCCGGAGTAGACTGGTGGTGGCTGGACTGATGTCTGCCGCACTGGTTGGCTATCCCCAGCAGTGGTTCTTCTCCCCGGAGAATAGCTTATACCAGTGGATGAGGTGTTCCTTCAGTCTTGATCATTGGAGGGAAAAGTGGTGGAGGTACCTCTGAGGGGCTAGGCCTCTCAGGTAGGCGGGCGGTAAGAACTCTGCCCCACGATGATGTGCTGCCCAATGCAAGTGGAGGGATTGGTTCGCAATTCAAGCTAACTTTGGAGGTGTAAGCTGCCCTTCTAAACTTCCTTTGGACACCACCCTTACAGGTGTATGGCATAGAAATATAAGGTACTAACTACCACCTCACAATTATTAAGCTGGTGACATGATCCCTGCTGTGTTCTGACAAGAGCCGCAGCCACACAGGCAAGAGTTGTACCCTGTACTCCTTTAATCTGGCTCCAAAGAGAGTGGTGCGCAGAATGGTGGGTTTCCTCAGGCTGTACACTTATGACACTTGGGTGTGGTTCCAAAGGGGGTCAGCTTGCCAAAACCAATGCTTACTCCTTTCCAGCCCTATAGAGAGTGGTGGCGGAGTATAGGTTAGCCTTGACTGGCTGAACACCTGGTGGAGGAGTTACTAGTGGCCATGGTTCTACTGTACTATACCCTGGGGCACAGCATGAGTGGCCATCTAATGGGTGTGTATTTAGCTTTGGTGAGCATGGTCTGCCAGTTTCACTCTACCGGGCTGGTGCTTACATGAAGTTAACACACTGTGGCACTCAGAAATTAGTACTCAGAAGTCAGTTTAGATAATGTGTATATTCACTGAAAATAGACACGATTTTCCCGTACTACCTCCTACAACTAACTTGAAACACGGAAGTTAGACCTACGTATAGCCAGGTAAAGGCGACCTAGTTCTAATTTGATTGAAGTGATAATGCTCCTAGGTAGTTTACTACAATGGGCCCTAACTATCAACCTTGTTTCCCTGAAAGGACCAATGGTTGGTGACTACCAGAAGGGTAGTGTTAAGGTTTACTGTTACTATCCAGTAAGGCAGGGGGAGTAGTCCTGAAGGGACTGTCAACAACGATTACGAATGGGAGATAAGGAAGGAGCAGTCGATGACTTCAGGAGCTGGTGGTAGTGAGTCTTCCAGAAGGTCTAGGAGGAGCTGCCGCTGGTGCAGAAGAGTCTTCTGGAAGGGTTAAGTCAATGGTAGGTTTCTTCTGACCCTGAAGAAAGCAGTGGAATCGACAGGCGTACCGGAGAGCGCGAATCACCGAGGGCTTCCTTGGGCCCAAGTCTGAGCGGTGGAGGAAATATATATTGAAAATTTCAGGTCGTGCATGACCTTATATGGACCAGAGTAGTCATCTGCGGTTGTCGTCTGCTGGCATGGTCTGCTGCGTGAAGAATCGCTAATGTGCCAGACTTCATCTCTTATCTGTCTGCAGGATGCGTGGTGCTCTCCCTCGGCGCGCCATAGAGTTACATGACCACTGGTGGAGGGCTCGGTGGCTCTGCAGTTAGTACAGTCTCACTTCGGGGGGTTGGCATGACATCTGCTTGGTGAGTAGGGTGAACAGTACAAGTTTGACTGGCGCATCTCTAATATCAGCCATCATTGCGAGGGAGTACCCTGTAGCCACTTGTCCAGCCTCTTCAGTACTGTTGAATGCCCAGGAGAAAAGAAATGGCGTTCAGATGGGGCGAAGTCGAGTGTATGTTATACAGGTGCAGTGCATCACGCGTCACAATTGAATCACAATGTAAATGGTGCTGTTACTGTACTTGTTCAATGCATAATTTGAGTTTCAAAGTAGTTGGATCTCTTGCATATTTTATGCCAGTACCTGTTGAGGGGCATAAATCCCACTTATTGTTTCACAGCATAATAAGAATAAAACATTAAAAATATTAAACACTGCATATGTTTGCACTTTTACACGTGCCACTTTATTGAGTTATACTAAACGACTATGACCCATCACCGAACGTGTTTATACATCAATATAAGAAAAACCAACCCAGGGACAAGCAACCATAGATGGCTACAGGAGTGTTCCCCACGGGAGGAACAGTTACAGACATGTGGTATTACTAATTGATGCAGACCCGATTATGCCTCACTACTTACATACTTATATGAAACACGCGTAAGGGTAAAACCCAGCATAATAATTCTCGAATGCCTGCAGCCTAGTGAGAGATTACAGAAGAACTCGAAATACAGTGAAAGGTAGTGCGACTAGTTCTTCTCAGAAGTAGCTCACATATTAAATTTATGTGCCCAGTACAATTATTTCCTTTAGGTACAAAAATAAGAATTGTTTAGAGTTAGGGAAAACTCAGAGTGCCAGTCACCCTCACCTCCACAGCCTTGTCTCTGGTAGAGGAGAGTGGTAGAGGGGGGTGCGGAATCGGACGGTCGCACACCAGTCTACACAGTGCCAGGTACACTTGTAGGCGCACAATCCTTGCCTGTGACCAGCGAAAATGGCCAGCTCGGAAGCTGCCGTGGATACGCAAGTGTCAACAAGCACCGTGCAAATCAATGCCGCCAAGGTCGAAGCACAGGACGATGCAAAGCGCTCAAAGCACGCACACAAAGCACAGCCTCCTCAGGGCCTGCAACAGCCCTTTCAGGGCACTCAACAGTCCCCTCAGGGAGTGTAGCAGCCCCTTCAGGTCACTCAACAACCCCTTCAGGAAGTGCAGCAACCCCTTCAGGGCACGCAACAGCCCCCTCAGGGAGTGCAGCAACCCCTTCGGGGCACTCAACAGCCCCTTCAGGGCACTCGGCAGTCCCCTCAGGGAATGCAGCAGCCCCCAGTGGGCCAAAATGCAGTGCCAGGCACACAGCAGCCGCTACAGCTGGCCAAAAAGTGCAGATTAAACCATTCATAGTTTACGTCAATCAAACTCACAAGTACTCTGTGCTCGAAAAAGAGCTAGAGACACTCACGACGCCGTCGTGGAGTGCTGTCTGTGTCGGAAGAGACAGTATTCGCGTGCATGCGTCCTCCATCACAGACTATTCAACAGCTGTGAACGTTATCAAAGCCGTGGTCTACGAGCATAGCCTGCTCTGCCAAGCTTACAAAATACCAGTGAAACTGGTACTGTGTCGCATCCAATCCGAAACACCAATGGAATTTCTCAGTGAAGAATTCGACGTGTGCTCGTCTCCCACCTTAGATCGTTTGTCAGGCCGACCACTTCGTCAGCGCATCACGCACCCGAAGTGGTCGGCCTGACAAACGATGTAAGGTGGGGGACGAGCACACGTCAAATTCTTCACTGAGAAATTCCATTGGTGTTTCGGATTGGATGCTCCTGATCAGCGCAGAAGGTGCAGTGTCGTGTGATAGTGCAACGAGTGCAGTGAAGTGTAGCAAGTGCAGGCTGTGGCAGGTAGTGCAGCGCCTCGTGCCCTCTGCAGCCGAGGCAAGGGCGGAGGAATACATAATCATCAAAAGGGTTCTAGTAGGTTTCGTGGCAATTTATGAACATGCCATAAGAAAACGTGTTTGTTTAATAAAGGCAACGTGTGTGAAACCTAGTATTCCTATAGTAATCATCCTTATTGCAGTGTTTTGTGTTAAATGTGTACTGTCATCGCCACCAGTGTTTTGTTCACGTCATTTCGTCATGTTTCTAGCAAGGTGGGTTCTGTTGTTTTTTTTTTTTAATTTTATTTCAGCGTTTGTGTCTTTTGCATAGTTGTAGAGAAAGTTGAGATTCATGCGCGTGTGCAAGTAGATGCCTCCGCAGCGCGTGGGCCCACCCTCGTGCCACGGAGGGAGTTTAGTAAGCGAGTAGCGTCCAGAGGAGTTGGTCCGCGCGATCGTGTTCTCTGGTTTCCCGCGCCGGGTGGCATCATTAGATCTACCGGCAACTTCTCAGCAACAGTGTAAATAATTTTAGAACCTCTTTCTTTTATTTAGCCGCCCGGGATACCACCCCTCACCTCCCCAGGAATAGCATTGCCTGGGGAGTATTTATAATAATATAAGCACACCGTAAAACCATATAGCCAAGTGCTTTTGTAACTGTTTCACCTCAGCTGCTGGCTTACAGTGAGCAAACGTGTCAAGTTTTCCCCTGGAGGGAAGTGTAATAATCATTAAAAATGGCATGAACTGACGAGTTCATTTTTTATTCGAACGCCGCAAGGCATTTCAGGGCGTGGGCCATTCAATCCCGCCTTTTATTTCCAAGTGTAATTTGTGTCAACTTTTCTGGGTAATTATTTCATGTGTGCTGCAACGTGTCAAAGTGTTACTATTTCTGGGCGTGTGGTTGGCCCGAACAATCCCCAAGGTAGGTAGTTCTGATCAATTCAGTATAATTAATTTGCAATACCACGCGGCGAATGGGCCGTCCGAAGAGCCCCTCGTTTACTAAACAACTTGTAAACGAGGCCTACCAACCAGGTGAAATGCAGAGCATCGCGGGAATGTTGGTACGGTTGATTGGCCCGCAGCACCCCGAGAACATCAAGGGTCATCAGCTCTATCGTAACAACAACATTGACGCTGCCAGGGCGACGTCTGGCGCCTACCGGGTAAATTTTCATAACCTTTCCTCACCTGAAAGTTCACCGCCCATATTACCTCAACCAACCCTTTTCCAGGCAAATGATAGCTGTCAAATTCCAGCCACTTGGGATGCCAGTGCAGCGCGCCTGGTTTATTACCGACCGATATCGACGAGTCGTCAACAAGCTCATAATTGAATTGCCTCGTGGCACCAATACAGCGCCCTACTTTGCTCTCGCAAGCTGTGCAGGCTTTCAGATCCGAGTCGAGGAGTTTCATAATCCCACCGGACTCGCCCAATGCTCCCGCTGCCAGCGGTTTAATTACGTGGCAGCGGGGCAGCGGGCCTCACTTGACAAAAGAGCGCGGAATTGTTAACGATCGTTCACAGGCAGGATGCGTAGGCTGCGGGCAGGACCACTGCGCCAACTACCGCGGCTGCGGAACTTACGAAAATGCGAAATGAAGCTGTCTCGCACCTGAGATGCGCCAAGCCCGCCAACAACGATCAAGGCAGGCGATAAAGCAGAACCAGAGAACAGCTGCCTGACAATTCAATGCCCGTCCCTGTGCAAGCCACAGGCACGCCCGCACCGCAGCAGCCCCCTGTACGCCCTCACCGGGCATGGAGATCGGACCTGTGTCCGTCACCCCATGATGTTCAACTGCCTAGCTCCCCCTCTCCCCCCTCCTCCACTTTTACGCTCCACGAAGCAGTTGAACCAAGCGAAATAATGGCTGCAATCAACACAGCCTTTAAAAATGACGAGCATTTCAACAGATACTCAGACCTAGTACAAACGCTACAGCCCCTCTGCGCTATGATCGCGATATGGACAGTGCCAAACATGTACATTCAAAAAATAAATAAATAAACGCGATCATCGGTTCGCCCATTCAGCTGATCAATAATTTTGACCAAGCAGCTACCATAAGCAATTACGAAATACACATAAACACAATTCTTTTCGGGAATGCTGGAGGCCTTCGCTCAAAAAAGGACGAGTTCATAGACTATTTGTCTCGACAAAATGTTAAAATTGTAGTAGTAAACAAGACACATTTCACCCCTAATATTGGCTTTTCTGTCCCAGGCTGTGCCATATACAGAGAGGTCAGGCCACAGGAGAGAGGCAGGGGCGGAAGAGTCAAAATTTTTATTCATAATTACACCACAAAATAATTCTCCTGGATTTTCCAGCCCTGGAAGCTGTGGGCAGTGAATTAAAGTTATGCCAACAACGAACTAAACTTTTAGCGATTTATGCCCCGCCTAGGTGAACACTAACACAAGCAGACCTAGATCTGCTATATAACGACATAGGCCAAACATTCTTCGCAATAGGTGTAAAGTTGGTATCGAAGGATGGAAATTAGTTCCATATCTTAAAGTCGGAAAAAAGGTGTTAGGTAACCATTTGTGGTAACTTAAATTATTTATTTCACTTTTCGTTCTTTTTAAGTGCATCGAAGTGTAAAAATCAGCAAATTGGTAAAATATTAACTTTTCTAATAATTCCACAGTTTCACTTGACCGACGTATGAATAAAGTGATGAGGCCCGTGGCAATGTTAATTTTATATAAGGCGGAAGAATACACAACGTGCATACAAATATATCTTAAGCAGGGCTTTCAAAAGTGCTCATTTTAACGTGAGTAGCATATAACTGTTCTTAGGCCCTACTGCTCGATCAATATCATGACTCTGCTGGACACGTGATGCTGAGGCTACATGGAGATATAAAACTCTTTCTGCATTCATCATTACATATACCTATAGCATCTGCATGCTGGTCACTTACTGCAGATAGGCTAATACTCGTATCTTAATATTTTGCCGATGTACATGGGATCGACAAAGCTTTGTACCGTGGTGGACTTCAAATTGTCATCTTGGCCCATCTCAATACTCATTGAGTATTAGTCTTTGACGAATAGGAGGAAGCACAGTCCTTGTGACATTTCATGTAGGCTATTCACAGTAAAGTGAGCACTTTTTAAAGCCATCTCATTTGGAATAACAGTCAATAAATATCTTTTATTTTAGCCGTAGACGTTAACTTTCGAGTGCAGTGGAATATACACACTGTGTTTATTACTTACATTGTAATATTTATTTTTTTTATAAAGTGGCCAATGAATAAAAAAAATGGCTGAAAGAAAAAAGTAATTAGGACCCCAAAAGTGCTCACTTTACCGTGAACGACCTAACGAGTTGCCAATCAGTTTTTAAACGTACTGTGTATACTTATATGCCGTCCTGTCTCGTTTTATGTGTCATGACTGTATTTTTAATTATATAACTCAGTATTTCTTATTATAGCACATTTATAAATTCCTTCAAATATGGGTAGACTATTTGCCAAATTTTATCCATGCCTTCGTTATCTGGTAATTGTGAAACGGCAAGGATCCACTGATAGGCTAATGTTAAAATTACACTGAACTAATTACGTTATATTTATTTAACCATAGTTCAGGTATACCAAATTTTTCTACAGCGTAACGTAAGTTTTATTGCCAGCAGTGGCGTGTGGTGAAGTATTGCAAGCTATGCTAGTGCTTGCTCAGTGCTGTATACACTCCGCGCACGGAGCAGGAACCAGGAACCACAGTGGAGCTGGGGGAAACTGAATGTACTGCGGCCACTCGCGAGAGAGCGGCGAGGCACCCAATACATGTGCTGTGACGTCAAATGCACTGCTACACTCTAAGAAACTATTCGGAAGTTTACCATACCATTGTATACGCCTAGTGAGAAAACAGGAATGGTAATGTTTTTCCCTATACATTCATTGCAACGTTCCTACATTTGCTCAGGAAACAGTCAAATGCATAAGCTAATTCCCAACTTTGTATAGTAGCGGCGCTAAATATTCCTTTAGCTGCAGCTTAATGCGTGGTATTACTACCACACAGTGTATAGGTTAAAAACTTCCATTACAGTTTAGGAAGTTTACCAGAAGATTTTTTTACAGTGTACATTTAAGTGGCCGATGTGTAAACAAGCAAACGATTAGGTATAGCACAGAGCAAAACACAGCTTTTCTTCCCACAGTTCATCACACGCGGCTGATTGCCAGAGACCTGCAGTTTGGTTTCGAATCAAGTGCCTCTAAAAATCTTACATAAGCCAGACACCAGTAATTCATCACGGCGATGTGAGGCCAAACTTTAAGGAGCAGGCTAATCGCACGCCGTTTTTACCCGGAGTTCAGGATAATACACATTGCAAACATAGATCATTATTCCTGGTCGTGCTGCGAATATGCGCTAGTAATATCAGGAATATCGACGTCGCTAAATCGCAAGTAGGTATGCAATTTTAAGGGACGTTGAAATTATTTATCAAAATTACCGTGTCGTTACCTCGCTGTGTGCACGAGATGGGTTTTCTGGGGGTGTTGACCCCCATCCCATGAAGTTGCAAAAATAAAACTGTGCCTGTATCAGTTTTAACCATCCCCTGAAAAGTGATGCTATTTGATTCACCCTTGAATATTGCTATGATTGTGTTATGTGGGCTGTTTACGGCAAAGTGAGCAATGTTGAAATCAACCATCGAAGAAAGTCAATGAGCTTTCACTTTTTAAAAAAATACTACAGCACAGACATGCGTACCGGCTCCCAGATAACCCTTTTTTATTCCCACGTTAATTTATAATTTCCCATGTGCCAAACTAGAAATTTTTTGATGCGTTCTGTACTTAAACTGGCAAAAAATTTGGTTTCGCTATCGCAGCCAATAAGATGAAGGCTCTGCACTGTAAAAAATAAAGGTAAAATTACCTGAGAAGTGTAAGGTAATATTCGCAAACTTGTGTGGGAAACACAGTTTTTCTTACACATGAGGTAAAATTACCGCACTCTGGAGTAAAATTCACGTACATAGCGGTGGGAAATCCCATAAATGGATGGGGAAATTACCTTACGACGCGTGTATCTCTTCAGCATTGTCTCAACATCTAAGTGGGGGGGGGGGACGGGCGGAAGAAATAATCCTGTAACACACTCATATTCACTGGTGCTGGCGTGTTGTCATCGTGGTGTAATGGATAGCGCATCGGCCTTTCGTGATAAGAGGACCATGGTTCGCGTCCACCGACCAGCAAGTGACGAGGTTTATAGTGTTTGAACTTCGGTTAATATTCATCAAAGGATATAGGCCTAGGTAATAAAACAATTTACATTAGGCCTACTAATACTCTGTGTAATTTTGAATATCGAATTATTATACAATATAGTTTCTATTAGCTTACATGCATGAGATTTTTCCCTCACTTTTGTCGGGTACTTTTTCCTTACATTTAGGTAATAGTAGCTACCTTATTTGTTATGTAAATTTACTACACATTTGACAGGTAGTTTTACCTTACATGTAGAGGTAATCAGCTTCCCTCACATGTAAGGGAATTTTACCTCGAATTTATTTATTTTTTTTGCATTGTGTGCTTGGTGGTCAGTGATATGAACCAGTCATAATGAAGAGTGGTAATATACGGTTTAGGAATCAGTTGCACTCATGGAATATCGTTGGCCACTGACCCTTGCAGACTACACCAGTGCTGGTCAAACATAAGCTGCCTATGCAACATGCTGACGATTGTACACAATGGACATGGAAGGGTTAGGTTTGCAACGAATTAAGGAAATTAGTCCCAATTTTTTTAGTTGTTTTTCTCGTGTCATTTTTAACCGCATCGCAAATTAAGTGGGGGTTTTTTTTTCTGCAATTTCACTTTTATACTTGACTGACGTATAACTAAAGTCACTAGGCCCATGACTATGAAAATTATACACATGGTGGAAGGATATGAAAAGTAGATCTCAAGCAGGAATTTCAATGGTGCCCAGTCAACAGTGAACGGCCTGCACCAGAAAATTAGCTATGTTCGTTATGAAACTGAAGGCAACATTTGTCCGTACGAGAACAAAACCTCCCGTTTTCAACTTCTTTCAACTGGTTTGCCAGGTAGAGATGAGCTAAACCAGCATTTCTCAGGAACTGCCCGTCCTTGTTCCTGATCCGAGTCGATACCTGTTGCAGATACCTGTTTTGGCGCACAGGCCACCATAGTAATTGACTGCAACGCACCCCACAGCGATCAACTGTAAAGCCTGCAAGCCTAAACCTCTGCTATAGATCCCAGTAATGATTGCACTCAATATAAAACTACCTGCGAAGCACTATGTGCCCACAGTCACAAGCCAAAACGTATGCCGGAATAGCCAGATGGCTCGGTGTTAGGCGGCTGTGGTATCACATGAATCAGTGAGAATTTCACTGTTTCTATCAGTCTAAAGTATCTGACTGACACATCAGTCAGGGAAGAAATGCCATATTTCCTTCACTGATATATTCAGTGTCATTTCCCACTGATTCGCCAGTCATATTTTTCACTGTTTACTAGGCGGTTTATTTTTTGGCTGCTGGATCAGTGAAACATCTCAGCTACTTCCTCTTCCGTCTCTATTTTTGACTGATGTATCAGTGAAAATACGTGTAAAAATGGCCGTCGAACATCGTTTAAAAATGGCCGGTAAACAACGTGTAGACCTAGTAATAACGAATAGACAAATCAAACTACTTAATACAAAATACTTCCTCAAATGTGTTTCTTCTTTTAAAGCGCCATTTTACGAGTGAATATGAGCACGCAGTCTTTCATTCCGTTTGTACGCATATTATTTCGATTCCATGTAACAGTCGGAGTGCTCTGTTTAAAGTTTTAAACTGTATTTAATCTGGTGAAGAGAGTGCACTCACATATACTATTCGTTTTAACAATCATAACGGTACCAATCAAACTAAACACGAAAAGTATGAGCATGCAACTTCAAACTACACAATTTCGCTGAGGAAATATAACACACGTGCATTTTCCTCCCAAAATTTGAACTTGGCGTAGTAGCTTAGACGGTCAGGTAACGACTTAGAGTCGAAAGGTGCTCGAGCTCAATCCCGGCCACTTGCGACATTTTTTTTCTACGTTTTTAAATTACGGCGAATTGCACAATATAAACAGTAAACTATCGTAAACATGTTTATTTGGCTACATTCAATAAAAAGTAATACTTAATTCGCCACTGCAATCGCGCCGTCACTTGTTCAATCAGTGAGATTTTTTCACTGAAACAATCAGTGGTTTTCCACTGATTCTAAGTGGAGCCATTTTCACTGATTAGAGTAGTTGAATTCCACTGAGAATCAGTGGTTACCCACTGATTCGAATTTAGAGTGCACGTTGCACAGAACCTCAAGACACTGCGACTTTCCCTCGCGCCTTCAAGTGATACCCATACCACCTAGAAGCTGAAGAAAACACTTCGAGGTGAACAAGCCTCAAGTTCACACGCTACACATGTTAGTCGCGTTTCGAGAGAGAGAGAGAGAGAGAGAGAGAGAGAGAGAGAGAGAGAGAGAGAGAGAGAGAGAGAGAGAGAGAGAGAGAGAGAGAGAGAGAGAGAGAGAGGAGGGGGGGATTGGCGCTGCTAGTATGCTCTCTAGTGCACCGTATAGCACCTTCGCCCGAGGCAGGCTGTCCACCTAGAGAAGTCTCCACCACCCCTTTCTTTTCTCTTCCCCTTCTTGTGTCAGGTGTCGACTGGCGCCACGGGAGGGGAAAATGCCCAATATACAGAGCCACGAGTATTTCGCGAATTCATTCGGAGGCAAGCTAGGCTCCAAACACTTGTTCTTGTCTCCTACTGTTGTGATTGGACGACAGTTGCTTAGACACGCCCCGTTTAACTGTGAGCCAGTTACAAGCAGGGAGCAGTAGTGTGAGTGAGTGTTTAACAGTCCTGTACAGAGACCTCACTTGATCACAGCAACCAATAAGCAAACGATAATGTCTCGAGCTGTCCAGTGTAGCTTGCTGCCAACTCAATTCGCGAAATACTCGGGGCTCTACCAATATCGCATCTTCCCCTCCACCGGGGGGGGGGGGGCTGGTACCTCCCCCCCCCCCGGTTACAAACCAAATCCAGCGTGAACAGCAAATAATGGATAGCCCCCTCCCCCCTCCATTCCAATATTCCTCTTGCAGTGTTTCAAACCCCATTTCAATTAAATTTATCCTTGCCCATCCTCTATTCTAGTAGAAACCTCTTTCTGCTTTATAAATTGCATGCTATTTTGCAATTATTTTCTGTAGAGAGTTTTTACGGCGCCTATGCAGATGTTTCCACCTCCCTCGTAGTCTAGTTTAAGTGAGCATGGGAGGTAAACATGGTCCCAATCGCGGTCAAGTTTGCCCAGTCCCAGAAAAGCCGCGAGCATGTGCCCTTGTAGTTAGAAACTTCCTGCATGTATAGGCATTTGGGTCCTGCATTTGGGTCCTATCCCTACTCTGGACCTCCAACTTTCTTCTTAGTCTTAAGGTAGGCTAGAAAAAAATATCGAGGAGGAGAAAGAGGCCTAATTAACTTCAAACAACACTAAGAATTTTTTTTTCGTTGCCAGTAAAATAGTAAACAAAAAAATCACATGCAAAATGAATGGGCACTGTGCGAATTTGGTTGTTAAATAAGGTCAAAATGAAGTTAAGAATTTTATATGTAATATAATGGTCCGTAAATACTATTAGGATGCAGTATTGGATACTAATAATATGAGACGATAGGAACACGTACAACGAAATGATATCGTACGAGTGTCGAGTAACAAGCGAATACGAGTGATTGCTCCTGCTTCAGGAGCAGGCGGGAGGATGGCAATAGATATCTCCAGAAACTAGGAACAGTTATCGAATGTTCTCACCATAGACTAAAGATGAGGTAGACCGCTTATTCGTCTTCTGCGCATGTACCCAACAATGACTTACCCCAAAGGAACACAACTGTCAAAATCACATGGTCAACAATGACGAACGTGTTCGTTTATATCTTAAATTTTAAATTACAAGCTCTATTATATAAATGAAATACTTGTACTATTTTGAATTTGAATTCAATCAAAAAGCATCACAAACTGGTCAGAAGAAGTATAAAAACATATCTAAGCACTTGTTTACAAATCAGTTTTCTAACATAAAATCCAAACCATGGTGTTTCGCTAGACGTGTTGGCAGAAAAGCAGTTCAATGTTGGGATACCGAGATTTGTTGTGCGCAGCCAGCGAGATAGGTCTTCCTCACCTTTAATATATGTTCTCGCCCAATAGGCCCTACCTATTGCTGATGACACGTATTGAAAATACTCCCCATCTCCATTGCCAGGTCGCCGCTATGTCGGCGGCACATGGCGGAGCTGCGTACAGCGACGTACTTACGTCTCTCACGACGAAGCGGCTCTGCTGGCGGAGACAGATGCGCCTAACTCGTCCCGCCACCTTCCGCCCAAAAGAAGAAGAAAAAAGAAGTACGTCGTTACGGAGCGGAGCGCTGCCATTGGCGGGAGGGGGCCGGCTGGGCGGGCCCGCCCACCGGGTCGACGCGCGGCCAATCGGCGCGCCGGAGGGCGGGGCCAGGCGGCGGCTCTTTTCAAGTCACTCCCTCCTCCTCCTCTTGTTCTAGCGATGACGTGTTGGTACTTGCCGGGGGGGGGGGGATCTTCTGGGAGGCGGGAGGGGATGACAGGCCGACCTGTGCTGTGCCGCCTCAGTCTCGCACGGGTCGCTTGTTCGCGTCGCCGCGCTTGTACCCGGCCGTCGTCATTTCCCCGCGCGCCCCGCTAGACCCGGCCGGCGTCCAACCCGGCTGCTGAAGCCTGGCCGACGCCGCAGGTGAGTCTGTCGACAGTCCAACACCCTCGCTGTGGGCTCCGAACCACTCGTCGAGCTCAGACTCAGTAGGTATAGGTGGTTCACGGTAAAATGAGCACTTTTGACAGCCCTGCTGAAGATCTACTCGCATGAATGTTGTGTATTCTTCCGCCTTATTCCGAATTAACATTGCCGTGGTCCTCATCACTTTATGCATGCTTCGGTCAAGTGGAACTGTGAAATTATTAGGAAAGTAAATATTTTATAAATGTGCTCATTTTTACACTTTGATGCATAAAAAAAAAAATCAGAAAGCGAAAGAAATAATTTTAAGCTATCGCAAATCGTGACGAAACATTTTTTATTCGACGTTAAGATATGGAACTACTTTCCATCCATCGTTACCAATTTTACTGGGCGAATGCCACTCAGTACGCTCGTTCGAATATATGCATTCAGGGGCAGTGACATTTTCCTAAGTTTCGTTTTTAAAGTGCTCACCGCACCGTGAACAGCCTTTATTTAAGAACACAGAGGTCGAACTACAGCGAGACACGGCGTCGCTGGCTGGAAACACGTCGGGACACGGAAGTAGCCGTTCTCGGAGCCCCGCGCGTCCAATCAGAGGACGGGTAGGGTCACACCGAGAGTTAGGCTCGAAATCGTGTCCCCTCGATACGACCCTGCGTGGCCGCCTATCATCGGCGTAGCCTAGAGGGACAGGGGAGCTGTCCACGTTCAAGTAAATTAAAAAATTATCTCACATAATACTACAAGAGCGGTATAGTACTCATTTAGTCAGGGTATTTTGACGAGTTATCAAACATTTTTAAAAATGAATAGTTAGCCAAGCTAACGTAGCTTGGATGATATCGTGGCACATTCTAGCGACGCTATGTAGAGCTAATGACTTTTCGCGAAAACAAAAAATTGAGTACAGGGTAGGCTTCAATACTATAAGCACCGTACAGCAGTTGGTCTATTGCTATTGGTTAATGCCTGCTTGATAAGGCGCTTTCATAGTTGAGAGGTCCACTCAGAATTCGGCAACATCGGCACGGCTCCTACGTGATTCGTGTGCAGACAGTTAACACGCGTCAAAAGTAACTCAGCCAGTCAAGAGAGGTAAATGGCGCTAAAGTGTTTTGAAATAACTTATAATTTGTCTCGAAATCTTTTCGCGACATTTCACTTCCCCTAACTATGTATAGTTGTAAGTCACAAACCCTGCCCTCCCCCGTGGCTGCGCCCCTGCTGCCTGCTGCTGCATTCGGACTATTAAGGGTTGTCGTCTTTGTTGGGTCACCGACCTGAAGACGTTCAGACTACCCTTAAATATCCTACGAGCACACTTGCAGCTCTCCTTGGGTTATTAGTTGCGTGTATTCGTGAAAAGACATATCCTTATTCGACTGGGCCAATCAGAATTAGGTTAGACTACTAAGCATGTGTAATTATTGGGTAGACACCTTACACACGAAACAGTTCCCGAAATACGACACTCGGGCTGTGTTCCACAGTTGTCCCGTGGACCAAATGGTCCACGGGACCGATTTTATCTGCAAAATCGATTACGTATTTTTGTAATTTAGCATACATTTATGCGTTTTGTTAGCTTCCAAGCTTACAGATTTCCTAATACAAACCACTAAATCTCTGCCATATTGGTTTTGTCGACGCACACAGCTGGAGTTATTGTAATACAGTAAACGATTGCATATAACACTCGAAATAACTATTTAGCAAAGTAGACGTACGTTATCTATAAATATTAATGAAATAAGTAATCTACGTATGTTTTCCAATATCTTATTACTGTTTAGCAATAGATCAGCGTGCTCATGAAATTATTTTGATAATGTTAAATGTTTAAATATGCTTTAAACAACTTCCCATGAAGATATGCGATATATTTTTTATAAAAGCCGCGGGTTTTCAGTTTCAGAATAATTATTTCACATTTATCTGCTGTCAGTTAAGATGCGTTTGCAACAAATAGCAGATTCTTATGCTAAACAGCTGACTGTCACCGTGTTAACATTTTAACTTTAAATACAAAATTAAAACAACGAATAAAAGGGAAAGGAAGAGACACAATCCGAACTGAAATATTGGAATATGGCCGCGTGAAAATCGGCTGTCCTTATAGTTACGCCGCTTGGCCTAAGGATATTTCTGTTATACGATGGCTATACAGCGTACTGAAAAAAATAAGTATAAGCTGTTCACATTAAAGTGAGCACTTCTCAGGCCCTAGTTACTTTTTTCCGTTCAGCCATTTATTATCCTTTAACCATCTTCTTAAAATAAATATTTACATGTAAGTAATAAACACAGCGTGTACATTGAACCGCATTCGGAAGTTAACTTCTACTTCTAAGGATAAAATAAAATATATTTATTGACAATTATTCCAGATGAGAGGGCTTTCAAAAGTGCTCACTTTACCGTGAATAGCCTATAAATAAATTCATGGCTACTGGAAAATTTGTTAAACCACCGGTACACTCTGAAGAATGCCTACGAACGATTATGCTATTTTATATATATATATATATATATAATATATATATATATATATTATATATATAAACTATAAAATAATTTCATTCACCAAAACAAATAATCCGGGTTTAATAGTATTTCGTACAGACCACAAAATTATTTTTCTATGTGATATTAAAGATTTTCTGCGACAACTCCTACATACATTTTTTAATCCCTATATCCTTTCCAATAATCGTAAATGTACCTTCCTGCAAAAGCTTAGTTAGGGCCTAAGAGAAAATATAAAAATAATAAACAGGACGTAGGTAGCTTGACATTTATTTTTAAAGGCTTCAAATTACGTATCTCGCATAAATTGGCCACATAGGATTAGACAACGCGCTCACTTTCCACGCAGATAGCCTACACTGAAAAAAAATTAACTACTCCCCGATAGATTATTTTGTTGTGACAAACAAAAACGTTTTGTCAGACATTACAAAACAATAGGCTCATAAGAAACAGATTAATGGCTTTGCAAAATAATATTATGTTAGCAACAAAAAATCTGTTTGGAGAGTTTTTTAAGAAAACAATTAGTGGCTGTGGCTCCCCCCCCCCCCTCTTTCGAGATTAACGCAGATAAAAGGAGCTTAAACAACGTTATCTTAAAAAAAACGGCATCCAAACAAATAACACTGGCAAACGACTGTTTAGAAATTCCTCCTTTAAAAAATCCCCAGTAGCCTATTCACTTTTCGCGTCGCATTTGCGCGAGGTATCTTGTCATTTCGCTGTATTTACTTATTTCGCTTACCTGGCCGTAAGTTTTAAAGTGTGGATTTTTTTCCGTACAACTTATTATTCGTTGCATGTAGTCATACAGGTATTGTATAGCAGCTATTGTTTATCTCCCGAAAATGCACTGTAAAAATAATGGTGAAATGACCTGGCAATTGTAAGGTAATATTCGCAAATTGGAAGTATAATCTTCTTTACATGTAAGGTAAAATTACCGCACTCTGGAACAAAATTCACGTATATGGTAGTGAAAAATCTCATAAATGGATGGGAAAATTTCAATACGATGCGTGCATCTCTTCAGCATTGTCTCAACAGCTAAGAGGGGGGACGGGCGCAAGTAACAATCATCCAACACACTAATATTTACTCATACCGCTGTGTCGTCGTCGTGGTGTCATGGACAACGCATCGGTCTATTGTGTTAGGGGTCCAAGGTTCTCGCCCACCTACCAGCAAGTGTCGAGCAATTTGAGTTGAGGGTTTGGCTACTCTTCGTTAGAGGATGCAGGTAAGAAAAAAATTAATAGTACTAATACCTCGTGTGAATTTTAAATATAAATTTATATATACAATATAGTTAATGTTACGTTGCATCTTCTCCCACTTTCGTCAAGTACTTTTTCCGTACGTTTAGGGAATACTAGTACCTTACTTGTTATGTAGATTTACTCCACATTTGACAGGTAATTTTACGTTACCTGTAGTCCTGGATGTGATTAGCTTCCCTTACAAGTAAGGTAATTTTACCTCGAATATTTTTTACCGCGTGATCCAACACAGTAAATGTACTATGTACAGTTGAAAGGGGACGCCACATGGGGTACGGAATAACTGTCCGGCAATCAAGGAACAAAGACAAACTTGGTTGCTTCAAATCGCCGCTTGGTTGATGTATTCTCTCGTACAAACTGCATAGGCCTACGCTCGTTCAAACGGGCACGTATCGTGCGCGTACAAGCAGTTTAGAACGAGCACGTATCGTAAGCAGTTTAACATCCTTCAAAATAGTATCCGAGGTAGTCCACGGTTCGTAGGCCAGCGACGAGACAGACATCGTCGCAGCAATTCGACGAGAAGTGGCGCACATTGACGGATCTCATGCGGCCAGCGGTATTTCCCGTAATACATACATACATACATACATACATATATAGTCTTATCTAATACGCGAAGTGTAACCGTTATCTGTTCTCTCTACACTAGTACACGAGAACTTCGGTTCCCGGATGTCAATATCTGAAATAAATAAATGAATAAAAACATCTGATTTCGCTAGAATGTTAGGTTGAAAATTTTATAGTTCATATGTATGCATGCACAAAGTCAAATACACACACACACAACCCGCAGGGAAATTATGACCATAATATTTGTACTACATACTGTTTCTTATTTTAAAAACGAATGATTTTTGGGACAATCAAGAGTGTAAATCGGTTGATAACGCCATTAGGCCTATATTTATTCAATTTTTTTTTTTTTTTTTTTTCGGAAATTGATCTTATTTGTAACTGGTCTGTTCGTGATGATGAGCTCCCAGATGTTCGGAAATATTTACTTCGTGAGTTTTAAGAGCTACGGTTACACTCCCAAACATAACTGTCAAATGCTTGTTTCAGCTGATTGAAATATTCGCCCAAAAAAAAAACCCAATGGCTGCATACGTTAAACCATAATGTGGCACACGTAGGCCCTAACAGTTAACGTTATACTTTAATATAGTTTCCGTGCTTAAAGAAGAACATATTAGACATATTTTTACGTCCCGATTTGCTGGACTAAAAGCATTAAAACTCAAGAAGCCTGAAGAATTTTATGATCAAACAATACCTATGGAAAGTTGCATCATTCAACTTAACTTTAGGAGGCATTCGCGTACAGTTTTAGACTTTTGTGGCTTTTCTTCACTACGTTATTCCGAGAGGGAAATACAGGAAACTAAACGATAGTAAAGAAAAACAGAAACTTTGTAATTACGACAATATTGGGGAAACAAGTATTCTTGACATTTTGATATAAATTACTTGCTCACAGCAAAAATTCTTACAGATGTGATAAAGTAGGCCTATATTAATTTCATTTCATGTAGACTAATTGCATTAATTACATCTAGCGTAACGAAGAAATGCTCAACACTATAACTTGGGGAGGGGGGGGGGAATGTTAATTACAAGACAACGAAATCTTCACTTATGTACATAACTTGAGGTAGTGATTTTACAACACTTTTCTGTGACATAATCTATACAGCTAAGATGCAAGAATCAAATAGGTAGGCTTAATGTAAATATGGATATACGTTATTAAGTTTCAACAAGTTTGCGTATAACTACGTAATGTGATAAATAAAATACTTCAGTTAATTTCAGTTGCAGTGATACAAACATTTTTTGGCTGCTTGTTTCCATGGAATTGTTTGCCAAACGTAATTAAAGAAATTTCGTTACCGTGTGCAATCGCACTATCGGGAATTTGGAAATTTGGTTCTTTCAGCACGTCTCAACAAGAACGATTGCTGTGTGTTCACGAGCAACCATCCGTGCGGTGGTTGGAGTAATATCAGTATAGGCTGTTCGCGGTAAAATGAGCACTTTCGAAAGCCCTGCTTAGTATCTACTTGTATGCAGGTTGTGCAATCTCCCGCGTTATGCAAGATTAACATGCCATGAACCTCGCCACTTTACTCATGCGTCGGTCAAGTGAAAATGTGAAATTATTAGAAAACAAAGTATATTACAAATCTGCTCAATTTTACATTTCCGTGCATTAAAAAAAAAAAAAAAAAACAGAACGCGAAAGAAATAATTTAAGTTAGCACGAATGGTTTTCTAACACTTTTTATTCGACGTTAATATACGGAACTACTTTCCACCCATCGTTACCAACTTTATTGGTTGATTTCAAACGTGCTCACTTTATCTTGAACAGCATTTAATCATTATAAACGTACAAACGTAACAAGTAAGTATACATACATTTCTGTGGATTTTCATAACTCTAGTTTCTCTTGAAAACATGTCGTATACCATTTGTTTCCTTAAACGGCAGTGCTTCCTTTTAAGTGTATAACTGTAACATGCATTTTGAACACAGTGTGGCTGTGCATACATAATACATACAAACGTACAAAGTATTCCGATATGTTTGCGAAAACCACTGTTTCCAATAAGTATTATTGCATTAGTATCTACTTAGCCTACCTATGCAGGATTTTAAGGGGAGTAGTTACGTGTTATCGCTATTATTTTGCAAAAAAAATTCACCTGCTTTGTCTCACGGCTATGAGAATGGTTCTTTAGATCAATTATTGTTTCGTCATGTTACGCTATTTGCAAAGACTCGGAAGTTCGCGAATTGGTTGACTCGCAAGCGACGTTTCACAAATACAGCTTATTCGCCACTCCCTGAAAGACCCAGAGGCAGTATTAAACGACTGTATTTCGAGACCAAATCGCGCACTGAGAGGGACTGGAAGTCTCACTAGACCGCAGCCGATCTACGAACGTAGGTCGCCCAGCGTTTAGAGAACTGTGGACGTATTCGCAGTGTATAGTCCATTCACTCTTAGTTCCAATATTTTCTGAAGCCCCGCTGAAGTTCTAATTGCAGAATATTCCTCGGCTTCATGCAAACAAAGCTTGACCGAATCTTGAAAATTACGCAAGAAAGTGAGCGCGCACCGTATTCGTCTACACTCAGTTTAATCATATTTTGCTTAAAAACTATTTCTTACTGCAAAGTCAAAAAATTGCTGTACTTGTTAAAAGTATAATTCTTTGGAAACTATAGTGCCAAAATTTTTTTTGAAACCCTACATCTGCAATGTTGTACATTTACAACACATTCTTTTTTGGGAAACAAACAAAATCTTTATGTAGATAAATGTTTATATTGAATTTGAAGTCTAAAACATTTTCTTGTTAAAATTCAACATTATTTTTACACGTTTCACACAAGATTACTAAAATATATCTGGCAATTAGTTTAAAAATTATTTCTTGTACGAATACAGACATTTTTTACAGTGTAGGCATTACCAACACACCAATTTTCTCTCTGTTTTTATTGATATTAAATTTAAGTTGAAAGGAATTTTATAATTTATAAATAAAATATAGGCTAAAATGAAATATAACCAAAAATAAGGTACTTACCGTATGTGTTAACACAAGTAGGCCTATAAAACGCTTGTGATACGAGGTATATTTAAGACAAACCAAACACATCATACATGGGGTGATTTTTCAAAGGTTTAGATTCGTAAAGTTTGGAGAAACGACAAACAGGATATATCCGACGGTTGGCCGAAGAGACATTGTTAAAATTGAGAATACGGCAAGTACAGATTTTAATCAAGTGGGGAGAATATTGAACGCAGGTTTTCTCAGATTTCCTACATCGCTGTACATGCGTGCTGAGGAAGTACAAATAGTTAAGTTTATTCCATTTCATCCACGGTATTTTTTCTACGTTTGTTCAAGAGAGAGAGAGAGAGTCAAATATTAGTGAAGTTTTCAACTGTTACTACGTTTAAAGAAAATCTTCGCACTGGGCTGAACCCGGGCTGGAGTCAAAACGTAGCGAACAGGGAGAGACCTTGGACCGAAGTTCGCATTTAAAGTAAAATTTTCAATCCGTATTGACATGTAAAACTAGAGCGAAAATTAAGCGAACATTGACTGACTGCTGTGTAGTGACATCTTTCGGCAACTACGTGAAATAGAAAACAAACGACAACGCGACTGAAAAAAAAATAAAACATTAAAAGTTTACAAAAAGTACTCTTTTTAATTTACAAATAATAGCAAAGTATCCTAGTTTAACACTAAAAACAGACGAAGCGAACCGTTCCATCGAGTGCGTATGGAGCAGCATCGGATTGAAATGGCGGTGGGGGGGGGGGGGAGATCCCCGAGAAAACCCGCTTACCAGCGGCACGATTCCCACATGCCAAAATCCCGGAGCGACCCGGCCCTGTTCCCACTATGCGGGAGGCGAGCAGGCTAACCGCTCAACCACCGCGGCCCCCCGGTTCTTCGGGAACTAACCCGTTCGTTTCCCGTGCCTACTATCGTGGACACGTTGCAAATAAATGATATTTATGGCCGATACTGTGCGCGGCAAAGAATTAGTGCCTAAGTGTTTTTAGATTGTTCTCCTGAGTAATCTGAATTGTTGAAATTGCTGCTGTTCTCGTTGATAGATGGTTAATGCTAGTATAAGTTGTTCTCGGTAAAATTGGCACATATTTTAACGGTTGCCCTGAGTGACATGCGCCCAGTAAAGTTGCTGGCAATGGATGGGAAGTAGTTATGTATCTTAACGTCGAATAAAAAATGTTAGGTAACCATTTCTGATCATTTAAATTGTTTCTTTCGCTTTCTGTTTCGTTTAAATGCGCCGAAGTGTAAAAATGATCAGATCTGTGAAATGTTCACTCTTCTAACAATTTCAGAGTTTCACTCGACCGACGCACGATTAGCGACGAGGCCCGTGACAATGCTAATCTTACATAAGGCGGAAGAATACACAAGGTGCATACAAGTAGATGTTAAGCAGGGCTTTCGAAAGTGCTCATTTTACCGTGAACAGCCTATAACAATGAGCACACAGCACGCCGTTGTTTATTGGTTGTGAGAAGCACGCTCGGCAAAAGTACAGTTCGCGATTGCAACACTTGGAAATTAATTCGTTGCCGAACGGGGTAAAAAAAAAGCGCATTCGCGTATAATAAACACGTTAATATTTCTCTCTCGTGGGCTGCATTCGTATTTATCGGAGTGCAGAAGTTTGACGCGGACTATTACTGTGTGTATACGAAGTGTTTTTGAATAACATGTCTAAATTCAAACCACATAATCTATGGATTAATACAAACAACAAATCCTTGTGGCATAATGTTTTGGAAAGGTCATCTACTGTATTATTTGTAACTTTTAACACTTTGAGGTTGGCACACTTTTACCAGCTTTGAAGTTAAGCTAGACGTTAGTCACCTATATCCATACCGCTGCAGAGACACCGTGTTCTATTGGTCCCTATGTCACCTAACGTCATTCTACTGTTCAAAACGACACCAGTCTTTCCGTATTGGCCGGCTGCCAACCAACGCAGTGCCGAGTTTACCGTTTTCCAACCAAATGTCCTTGCGTATGTGACATGATGTACATCCTATCGTGTTTAATTCCGTAACGATACAACAATTTGTAGTTCATTTACGAAGTTCGTTGTTGATGTTGTATCAGTTCCTATTTCAAATCCTTATGAAATAGGGAACTGGTGTAAGTATAACCGAGCCAGTTTGGTTTTTGATGTGGAATGAAATATTCAAACAAGTTTTGCCCGAACTACACTCGAGTACAGTCCTCGCAGTGTTAACTGCAGTTAGCTAAACAGCGCCGTTGAGCCCGCAACTTAACGTGTCTGCGAGCACGACAAGTTGCCTATGACGAAGGCGAACGGAACTGGGACGTGTTGTGGTGACCGCCTGTACAATGGCCGCAATGAGAAAAAAACACGTGAAGGACCTACATCGCCAATACTGCTGTTTGTGTTGTTGGAAATAGAATGCAATCACTTCTGGCAGCCTTTGTTACGAAATTGCTAATCCCCCATCGTACAAGCGGTTTACTTTAATCCATCTCGTTTACTTCTCACTTTTCTGAAGCCCTGCTGAAGTTCTACTTCCAGGATATTCCCCGCTTCGAGAAAACTAAGCTTGACTAAGTCTAGAAAATTCCACCAAACGACAACGCACCGAATCCGTGCGCACTCATCTGTAATGATATTTAGCATGAGAACTATTTCTCACTAGGCGCTACATGACGTGAATACGTCTTTAAGTTTCCGACAATATTGGGAGACAATCCAGAATATCCGATGATAACAAAATCGGGGGATACAGTTTGGCATTGCAGCTCCGAATCTATCGTCTACGTTCAAAATTCAATTACACCAGTCGAGTGCCAAAGGATCAAAGAATATGTTACGTTGAGTGAGGACTGTGAGCATTGCGCGCGATGCAGAGGGGAAGGAGGGGGGGGGGGGGGGGCCGCAATTTCGAGCTTATTTCGCTGCGTCTCATATCTTCCGCGTAGCATAACTTTTGACCAGGAGAAGCTACGACGCTCGTTTAGGTTTAAATCGACCAATCCTGTCAAGATCAATCGATTACGTGTATAAAAATACTTGTGTGGCGTGGTTCTGGTGAAATGGTATGCGTTTATGTAAAAAATTAAGAAAACTTAACACAATTTTGGCCTATACTCATCAAAAAGCCAAGTCGAAATACACAAATAGTATACGGTTGGCAAGAGCATCTCAAAAACAATCCAGTGATACCCATAAAGCCTCACATGATCGAGTGAAGCGGTGCCGGGAAGAACGTAAAATAAACATCAAGGAGACCGAGCGCGTCAACGTAGACGTATTGACGCAAAACAAATGGCCGTGTTCCCCACACAGCCACACCCCATTTTTTGACTGTTTTATTCGTATTTATTTTAAATTAAATATTATAATCTATAAATAAAATACAGGCTAACCTCCAATTTAACGAAAAATTAGATACTTTGATGTTAACAGAAGTATAAAACGCTTGTGATACGTGGCATATTTTGAAAATAACTAAACACCGTCATACATGGGATGATTTTTCAAAGGTTTGATTTAAAAATTGTGAAGAAATCGCGAATAGACAATATCAAGCAACTACTAGCGGCGCCCACGTACCTCGAGTTTGTAGTATCCTACATACGTGTAGGCGCTCCCCGAACGAATGGTGAGCCAGTTCCGTACGCCTTCGTGACAGGCAACCTTTTTGTTCACGATAGTACATAAAGTTGCTGACTCCCTGCGTTTTTTTATTTTAACTTCAACTTAAATGTTAAAAACACTAGATGACTTTTCCAAACATTTTGTTATTGGGATTTATTGTTTCTATTAGCCGATCAGATGCCGCGGTTTTTTTATTCCGAGGCGTCATTCGAAAACATCTTGCATAAACACACACGCCTTTGATATAACAGGAAAAAATTCACGCTTTTTCATAGAACCGTTGCACTTCTTGTATAGATACTATGTATGCATACTCTTATCAAGCTGCAGTGTGAATTTACTTATCGCCAGCAAACACTAGTTTCGATGGTTGAGATGCGAGAATCTATGGGTATTCTCACTAGCTCTGAAATCTCCCGTAGTACCTTAAGTTGCTGAAGTGCAAGAACTCTTATTAGTTTATAAACTCTGCAGTTTTATATAAGAACTGCATGCAAATAAGCTTCCATTAATTTCACGTAATTTTGAGGGCCCGGGCAATAAGTGAATGACTATACCGACAGTATATGTATGAAGAGATCTAACCGATAGTGAAATTGCAGACTTCCTCATTGTTTAGGCATATGGCCTAACTCAGCATGTAAAGGCTGTTCACAATAAGTAAATGACTATACCGACAGTATATGTATGAAGAGATCTAACCGATAGTGAAATTGCAGACTTCCTCATTGTTTAGGCATATGGCCTAACTCAGCATGTAAAGGCTGTTCACAATAAGTAAATGACTATACCGTCAGTATATGTATGAAGAGATCTAACCGATAGTGAAATTGCAGACTTCCTCGTTGTTTAGGAATATGGCCTAACTCAGCATGTAAAGGCTGTTCGCGATAAGTGAGCACTTTTGAAATCAACCTTTAGATAAATTCACTGCCGCTGCCTCTATATATTTCAACGGGCGCACTGAGTGACATGCGCCCAATAACGTTGGCAGCGACGGATGGAAAGTAGTTCCATATCTTAACGTCGAATGGCAAGGAAGTAGGTAACCATTTATGGTGACTTAAATTATTTCTTTCGGTTTCGGGTTTTTTTTAACTCATCGAAGTGTAGAAACGACCAGATTTTTAGAATATTTACCCTACACTTCTTATAATTTCACAATTTCACTTGACCAACTCATTAATAAATTGATGATGCCCATGGCAATGTTAATTTTACATAAGGCGGAAGAATACGTCACAAATAGAGCTTAAGCAGGGATTTCAAAAATGCTCAGTTTACTGTGAACAGCCTATAACAGCTTTTTTTTTTGGATACATATTTAATTCAAAAATAACACTCACGATTATACGAAAACACAAGTCATTTTATACACAGATATATAAGTAGTATATTTGTGTATGTATGTGGATATAGTGTTTATAGGCTGTATACAAATGCGCATGTTTATATTCAAGATAGAGAAACCAACAGTTAATTTAAAAGGGACATCCTTATGTTAAATGACGCGCTGTTAAAATTTCGCGACTTTAACTAGCTGTGTAGTGAATAATTAACGTTTAATATATACCGTTTTATGGCGTCGACATCATTTACAAGTTTACAGTAGAATATTACAAATAAATACGGAGAGTATTTAAGGTGGCCGCCTGGGTAGGCCGCCGAATGGTGTGCAGAGCTCCAACAGAAAACGTTTTATTAAAAAGCCGTTCCACTTGTCTGAGTGAGGTCTACTTAAGTAAAGCACTTAAGAAACGTTACCCGTCTGTATATATTTTTCACTTCTTTCATGTTTTTATGGTAGTGAAAATGGCTCTAACGGGTGTTTTCACGGTCGATTTCGGGCACGGACATTCCGGTACAAAACATTAAAAAAAAAAGGAATAGGGACGCGCATCAAACCTTTATTTCTATTATCACTTCATATAATGGTAGGGGCTCCGCTGAAAGTCTCACAGAGGCGCGTTATCGACGGCAAGACTGCACTGCACGCCAGTTCAGTTCTCTGCGCTTAGAGGCGATGAGAGAGTTGGTGCGCATGTCTCAGTCGCCCCTAGCGTTCCCACGTTTTTAGGCCTCATACGTGCCACTTGAACAGTTTTACTAGCGCCGAGGAGAGATAATTTGGCATGCAAGTTGTAACCCCCTTCCGTCTCAAGCTGTTAATTTAATGCAAATATTTTAACATTTCAGTTATAAATGTGCCTAAGTTAAGTTAACATCGATTTCTACATCTACGAAAACATTATCCTACTTGGGCAAACGTGAGCAAAATATTTAATTTTATTGCATTAAAAAACGTTCTGTGAGGGTAAATATGTAACTCATTGTCATTTTATCACTGTTTATAAACTACAGCGCACTCTACCAGAGAAAGCAATATCTGAAATGATGTAAATTATTGAATGTGCATATTAGTCAGGAAATCTGAACATTTTCACAGGAAGTGAAATCGGAAAATACCTGTCAAGCCACACCTTTAAGATACTGGCAACTAGTAACTACGCCTTTGTCAAGTTTACTTAAGATTATGGATGTATACGTATCTATAAAAACTATCCAGAAATATGCGAAAAACCTCAGACTCTTCATTTTCTCAGTAAAAACTTTCGTGAATTTGATGTCGTGGCTTTAGCTAATTTTTCGTAAATATATTAATCCGTTTGTATTCTATTGTGCTTAACCAAGTGGTGTTACAGAAAATAGTTTTTTTTTTTTTCGTTATGTAAATTACACACACACACACACAAAATTTAATGTTTAAAAAGCGATTCACTTGAATTCTATTTTACTTTTATTCTTTAAGTGTTTGAATTGTTGTTATGTGTGGCAGCCATAGGTTTTTTGCGCTGTTTACAGAAAACAGAATATTCTGTTAAGCTATTACGACACTGGTTGCTGTGGGAACAATCCGAATATTGCCGAAGTTGTTGTTTTGGAGGTACTTTCTGTTTTCTATAGTAGGAGCACAGTGCTCTGATGTAGCAACCACATGTATAGTATAGTAGTAAATACAATCTCAGACAGAAATACAACAAACTCTTCTGCTTGTATTACTATCTACGGCCGTGGTTACACGAGCGCTGTTAAACACATTCAGCTAAATATATTTGGTAGCCACGTCTGAACAAGTTTAAAAACAGAACGTGTTTTCGCGGTCATAAACCCAAAGCAGAATTAAATCAATGGAAATTCTAACCTCAACAAACATGGAATTTAAAATGTATGATATCTAACTATAATAGCTTCCAACATTTTTCACTACGGATCTTTTTAATTGTTATGAAACCTACACTTTTACTGTAATGGCATAATAGGTGGGCATTAGTACATTCAACATTAAACTTAAGTCAATTCAACATGTGCAGGAATTCCCGCCAAATACAGCCATAATTTTTTTCACTACTTGTTTACTTCGAAGCAGCCAACAGGAGCGCAGCAGAGAAGAGAAGTCGTTCGAAACTACTTTTGAAAACTGTTCGCTTTGAACGAGAAACAACTGCGACCGGAACTCGTTCGAATGTAATGTAACCTCTTCAATAGCTGAACTTGTTTAACGTGAAGTAGTTCTGCATCCCGCGTAACCGCAGCCTACGTTAACGATATTTAGGTTGTTCGTACAACCCATCAGCTGGCTGTCATTTCAACAGTCTAAATGGTTCCCACAACCATATTTTTTCTCAGTGTAATAAATAATATTGTTTACAAAATGTGGAGAAGTACTAAAATAAAAATAAAATAAAAGCTGGCGACGCTATGAGCATAACTTTAAGATAGATACAAACTGAGGTCACCATGTGGCTCCATGTTTGTATGTACTGTAGATATAAACATTTTTAATGTAGGCTACGTAATAACACTTCTTTTAAAATATTTTTTTTTATGTTTCGTATGTGTGTGGCCATGAGAACTGTAGGCCTATCTATAGGGCCACCTGTTTTTCACGAAAAGATTCACGCGTAGGTTAGACTTCAATAGCCTGTGTCCACGCTTGCAGTCATCATTTCGCTATTGGCCACTTGTCTGTGTGAAGAAAGACTTAATACGTAAGTGAGCCAATCAGAATTAAGTTTCCCCGATACTGACCGTCCGTGATTCGCGGGCAGGCGGATAACACGCGTATGTTCTAATCACCAAAGAGGTTCTGAATTAAAGTGTTTCGAAACACAACTTATCCTGAAATATTTTCGCGGAAAACAGGTGTCCTTACCTGTCTGTCACAAACTGGCGGCTATTCGGCCGAGCACAGATCTTGTTAGAGCTGACGCACAAACGAAAATCAAACTTCAGCTAGCAATGAAGTTGTATGGTAGGTACTCAACCGATGCAGTCTAAATGGGATTCGATAGGAAATGAAAATGAATACAGAAAATGCAAAGATAAAATTTTTTTTTCTTAAACATAATTTCGTAATTGATTGACATCGACAGTACTTTAACTTAACACGTTGAAGTTCATTCATTTTCTCACACGAGAACACTTTAACTTTAGGCATGTATAAGCTGTTCACGATAAGCGAACACTTTTGAGGCCCTTAGTTACTTTTTATTTCAGTCATTTTTTATCCTTTAATCACATTTTAACATAAATATCACCAAACAAGTAATAATCACAGCGTGTATATTACACCGCACTCGAAAGTTAAAGTCGAAGTCTAAAATAAAATCAATTTATTGACTAATATTCCCAACGAGAATGCTTTCAAAAGCGCTCACTTTACCGTGAATAGTCTATATCAGTTTTGATTTAATTTAATGGGAATACACTGCCGTCTGCACGTTACCCGAACATGACGTCAACGTAAAGATCTGATGCGTAGGGTCACCCGAATTTCGCGAAAAGATTTCACAACCACTGGCAATTCAAAATCCTTTATCTCATATCCACTTTCGTGATTGGATGATTTCCACGTGACGCGTCTTCGGTGCCTTGCACCGCGAATCATCGCCCTGCACTACCGTAGCTATAGCCAATTACAATTAGCCAGTCAAGTAAGTAAATGTCCCCTCAGAAAGACACGCCGCAAGTGAAAATAAGAAACCTGCTGACGAGGCCGGAGGGTATTGAAATATGCGGTATGTGCGGAAATATTTTCGCGAAATAAGGCTGTCCCTACTGACGCAGTGTGAATGGGCGTCCAGGGCGATCTTCTCCCCGTCATGTACCGCTGTCCACCGACATAGTTCAGGTTAGCCTACACTGTAAAAAAAAAAGTTCTATTTAACTTCCTAAACTGTAACTATGGGCACACATCAAGTTGCAGATATAGGAATGTTTAGCTTCGCTACTATACCAAGTTGGGAACTTCCACACGCATTTGACTGTTTCCTGAGCATATGTAAGAACATTACAATGAATGTACAAGGGGGGGGGGGGGAACCATTCCAGCTTTCTCACTACGCTGGTATAGTAAATTTCCGAATAATTTCTTAGAGTGTACATAGTAAGCACGGGAGGTATTAATGGCTCCAATCGCGGACATATTTGCCCAGTATAGGCTGTTCACTGTAAAATGAGCACTTTTGAAAGCCCTTCTTACGATCTGCTTGTATGCACGTTGTGTGTTCTTCCGCCTTATGTAAAACTAACATTGCCATGGGCCTCATCACTTTATTCATGCGTCGGTCAAGTAAAAATGTGGAAATATTTAGAAAATTAATACTTTACAAATCTCGTAATTATTACACTTCGTTGCATTAATAAAAACAGAAGGCGAAATAAATAATTTAAGTTTTCACAAATGGTAACCTAACACTCTTTATTCGAAGTTAAGATATGTAACTACTTTCCTGGGCACATGTCACTCATTGTGCCCGTTAAAATATATTTAGGTCGTATCAGTGACTTTTTTTATAAAGATGATTTCAAATATGCTCACTTTATATAGAACAGCCTTTACCAACACAGTCACAAAATAAATACACAGAGATGAAATGGCGTGACCACAGAGTAAATAGGAATACAGAGGTGAAGCAACTGCTTACATAACTGCACGCGCTACCAAGATGGCGTCCACTAGCCGGCGACGTGTCGGAACGCCGTTTCACCAATCAGCACCTGGTAACTTTGCCAATCAATAGCCCAGCCGATAGAGTACATTTCACAGCACGCTGTAACCAATCAGACGCAAGACTTGTTCCCAGAGCCTCGCACAACCAATCAGAGCATGTGTAGTCCCATATCAGAGAAACCACGGCGCCATTTCGTCTCTGCGTGTTTATTTACTTTGCACCCGTACCTTGGACGTTCGGCTTCTATCTTAGTTTTTTAAGATAGCCTAGAAAAACTTCCTTTGCTCGTCACACATTACTCTTACGGCGTTCATTACGCTCACTATCAACATTTTTGTACGTATTAGGACAGATTCTTTGAAAACAAGTTGCCAAATATTTGCTTGTAACCCTGCAGCTTGAATATTGCATATTTAAAACACATTATTTTGAAGAAAAATTAATGTTTACGTAGCTCGGTATTTATAATAAACTTAAAGTCTGCAATTAACACTTACTTCTCAATTTTTCAACTTTAGTTTCACACATTCCATACAAAGGTTTTGGCGAAATGCAATTGTAATTTCATTTGTAGTGTTACAAAAATATATTTGGCAACTAGTTCACAAAGAATTCCTTGTATATGCGGTTCATGTTAAACTGAGCACTTTTGAAATCCTTGCTGAAGATCTACTTGTATGCACGTGGTTTATTCTTCCGCTTATGTAATATTAACATTGTCATGGGACTCATCACTTTATTCATGCGTCAGTCAAGTTAAACTGAAATTCTTACGAAAGGAAATATTTTACAAATTCTGCTTTCTTTGCCGATACATTAAAAAAATAACAGAAAACGAAAGAAATATTTAAGTTATCACAAATGGTTACCTAACACGTTTTATTCAACTTTAAGATATGGAACTACTTTCGCCTTTACTGTTACCAACTTTACTGGACACATGTCACTCGTTACCCCCATTAAAATACATGCAGGTAGGAGCATTGACCTTTTTCAAAGGTTGATTTCAAAAGTACATTGTTAAAAATTTCCGTATATTTACGGAATGTTTTACGGAAATATGCTGTGTGTGTACGGAAAGGCAAATCCGTAAACACGAAAAACGGAGTTCAGTCCGTAAATACAAAATAAAAAAAGTCTCCGTATTTCCTTTGTCTTCGAGTTACGGGAACGAACAATGCCGATTCTACAGGAAGATTTCTTCGCCACTGCAACAAGAAAATTATCGTTTCTGCGGCAGTTAACGTTATCCACGCGACTATGACCTATTCTTTCAAACATTAGAAAATAGCATTAGGCGTCTGTAACATTTGGCAACACTTAAAATACACTAAATTGAATATAAACTGGATTTTTGCTTTTGTCATTTTAGTATAGGCTTAAATATAAAAGTTATACCACAATTTACAAGTGAGAGTTGCAGGTGAAGTACAAACCTCGTCCATAGGTTACATGTCTTATTGAAGTATTTTTTCGTGTTCAGTGCTGTTTTCTCATGACAGACATCTGCATCGCAATGGCGAATGTCCAAAAATCTCCATATAGTTGTTCACATGTATTTCAATGGACTGAGATGCATGTAGTTCTATTCTGTAGATATTTAAGTGGCAACTTAAAATATATTCGCCTTTACAAACCATAACACTGCGCGAAAATAATTTGCTAAAATCAAAACAAACATTTCTTCTAGGATGATATAAGCCTATTTTCTTTGCATGAAATACGCAAATAAATATTTTTTTAGCTTAAATGTGCATAAATTACGGCATTAAGTCACTGCGCTATATATATTATATATATATGTACACACACACACACACACACACTCCAAACGAAAATATTTGTAGGAATTTAAGTCATTCAATGACTTGAAAGCCAAAATTGCTGCAATTTTGACGTCCGAGTGAACTTTGACCGTGTGAGAAGGCATTTGCCGAGGCCTTTACAGTCGTACAAAGACATACAATGTCGTACACAGCCTTACAAGGTCGTACACGGGCCACTGGCTACCGCGATGTCAGCATACACTGATGTGATTATTTGTTTACATTTCATTTCTTTCTTTAACAGAATTACAGAGCAAAATATTTCTGTGGCTATACGAAAAAAATTTTTAAAAACTATTTGGCTCATAATTCTTGTAACTTTGAGTGTATTAGAACACAGTTTACAACATTTCACAATGTGAAAATATTATAGAGGTAGGCCTACAGTTAATTTTAACAAATAAGCACTGTAGAGTTCGTGTGCATTATATAAACATGTAAGTATATTATTAATTTAGTATATTTGGTGTATCTCAGTGCTCTAAACATACAACAATGTATTTTAGCATTACAAAACAAATCGCATCTAGTTTCCAGAGAATTGTTTGAAAAACGTACAAAAATTTAATTGTGCATGTTTTTTAATTAAAAAAAAAAAAAGATAGGACTATGGTGAGTTCTAACACAGACACCAACAGAACGGGTGTTCTTGCAGTAATAGATATATGTGACGCACTTCTAATTTGTCTTAAGTGCCAGTAAATGTGCGCAGACCTCAATGTGTTAAGTATAACCTAGTCGCTTTAAAACTTGGCCAGAGGAAGTGTACCAACAAACAAATATTGATGTAAACAACTAGAAGTACCCTCGCGGTTACACCCACCCGGAATCAATTTTTTTTTTTTTTTTTTTTAGCCGTGTGAAAGTATAGGCTGTTCACGATAAACTGAGCACTTTCGAAAGTCCTACTAAAGATGTACGTGTAAGAGCGTTGTGTACTCTTCCATCATATGTAAAATTAACACTGCGGCGAGCCTGGTCACTATTCATGCGCCGGTCATGTGAAACTGAAAACATTTTATAAAAGTAAATGTTTTACAAATTTGTTAACTTTTGTCCTTATATGCACTAAGGAAAACAGAAAGCAAAAGAAATGGTTTATTACTCAAAAAAGTTTACCTGACAGTTTTAATGCAATATTAATGTGTGGAACTACTTTCCCAACCCTCGTTACCAACCTTACTGAGCGCATACCACTAATATTGCCCGTCAAAATATACGCAGGTACAGGCAGTGACAGTTTTCAATAGTTCATTTAAAAATAGCTCAAATAAAGGCTGTTCACGATAACGTGAACACTTTTGAAATCAACCTTAGAAATAAGTCACTGCCCCTGCCTGCATATAGCGTATTTCAACGGGCGCACTGAGTGAAAGATGCTCAGCAAAATTGGCAACGATGGATGGAAAGTAGTTCCGTACCTTAACGTCGAACAAAAATGTTAGGTGTCCACTTGTGATAACTCAAATTATTATTTTCACTTTCTGTTTTTTTAGTGCACCGGAGTGTAAAAATTACCAGATTTTAATATTTTTTTTTATCTAATAATTTCATAGTTTCGCCTGACCGACGCATGAATGACGTAATCAGGCCCGTGGAAATGTTAATTTTATATAAGGCGGAATAATACATAACGTGCATACAACTAGATCTTAAGCAGGATTTCCAAAAGTGCTCAGTTTACCGTGAACAGCCTATTGTCGAAAGAATTTACCCCCAAGCTGTTGGTAATGGAGTGTAAGCATTAGCTGAGAGTCACACATGAGTATTTATATTTACAGTCAACTAAAGAATAATACACTCTGTGATGAAAATATTTACTAGACATATTTTTCAGAAGGTCTCAAATAATCAAGAACTGACTACAGGGTTAGGCTGCCGCCATACCGAATCTTTACAACTGTTGTTATTTCCTACCGCGTATACCAATTGATTAAACATTTTCTTTCAGCCCCATTTCCGGCAGTTCCCTCCATTTCAAGGGTCGCTAGGGGTTTGTTGGCCAAATATTACCTGGGAACTTCACATTTTAAGTTTCTCACGTACTGGTTGATGCCACTAAAAAATTAACGCACTGAACCAGGATTATGAAATTGACTCTGTATCATATGCAATATCCAGTTAACAATTGTTAACTTCATATTCTCTTAATTATATCCTATACAAAAAGTTTACCTTAGGCAACAAAAAAATATTTGCCACAATTTTTAATGGAAACTCTTTTAAATGTCATGGTTACTAGTTTACACGCTTTAAGTTAATAAATAAATAAATAAAATAAACAGTTAATTACAACCTGGAACCGGACACGTATATTGGTGACGGTTATGAATTTTGTAGTATTAACCACGGCAGCCATATTGTTGCTAAAATAATTTTCGCCAGGTTTTTTTTTTAAACAGGTTTCTGAAAAAAACTTAACCCAGACAAATCTATAGAATTTACCATCACCTGTAATTCGATTCATCAGAATTTTTTCCCCTGTTAATCTCGTTTTAAGGGATTTCCCTTGACTTGACGGACTTTTATGTACATTCTATATTGAAATGTTGACTGTCTTTTCGTGTTTTTTTTTTTTTTTCAACTTGAACTATCGCCACGACGGTGTTATGCCATGCTTAACGAAATATTAAAAATAGATGCATTTTTTCTGTGGGAATATAAACGCAAAGCAAAATGTGTTATCTTATCAACATGTTCTCGCCCTACTATAAGTGAAGGGAATAATGACGTGATAAATTTGTATTTACAGTTATGTGCGTAGGCCTACATATATTTCTAGTTTCCCTCCTTGTTAAATCAGTATCTTGCAGTGCCCTATGTAACAGTGGCTCGTACTAACATTTAGTGTTTCAAATCACAAGCTAGAGAGGTGTGCATGGCCTAATAGTAGGGATAGGAACATTTTGCGAGTTCATTTCAGGACAAAAAGTACACTGAAGTTGAATTTGAAATTGGGTCGCAGTTTATTAGACACGCACTGGACGACTCTGAGCCAATAGCAGACTCGCGATGAAACAAGTAGCGAGTGCCATGCTGCCAGGCGTGGAGTAACACTGGCTACTTTATGGGGCAGCAGCCAATGAACAAACACCTGAGGCTCGAGTATACATATGATTGTGGAGCCTAGCCGACAAGTCATTGAACTCGCGAATTTTTCCTATCCCTACCTAATAGGCAACATACAAGTTTAATGAATAGAAATCTACAGAACACATTTTTTTTTTTTTGATAAACATTTTTGCAGAAAATTCAGTTGTTATTGAGTTATTTTCAATTAAAAACAAAACATTTTCTCATAACTGTGATGTCATGATTCATTACCATTTCCGGCTCACAGCAAAGTGACGCACAGCATCGATTTATTATCATTTCCAAGACGAACTGATAGACCATTTCGTTAAAGCGAAACGTGATATTCTGACACGGTTTGATGCAGTAATTATACTTGACTATTTTTATTCCTATAGTCTACTTTAAGCATAAATTCAAAGGCGATGCACTCCAAGGAAGCCGTTGCATGTACCGTGATATTCAAAACTAAGACAAATATAAAAAAATTACTAAATAGTGGCTATGCGTAACGTTGTTAAATACTGCGATTCCCCATTAAAATGTTAACGCATAGAAAAAAAAAAGCTTTCAAAGTGAATGTATTAATTTTTTGTAGTATAATCACATGTAGCATGCTTTAATTCCTTTCTTTGATATATTTGACCTTTTTTTTTTAACAACTTAAAGTTACGTTCTGTTGAATTATGTTTTGATAAACGTTGGTTAATGATAAACCATTTATTTTGAAACACTCGGTGTTTGAACTTTCAGAAACGCAGAACATATTATGACGTCCATAATTGACGTAACACCGTCTTGAAATAAAAGTGAAGAACTGACGGTAAAACACAAGTGTGGCAATTATGTAAATTATTTAATTTAGAATTATAGATAGTAGTAACTAAGATTCATTTTCGCGACACATGTTGATGAAAAAACTAACAACTCTCTACTGTTAGTTCTCGTAATGGCCTCACTCTCCTAGTGCCACGCGCATTTTGATATATTAGCTTGAAAATAAGCTCAAACAAGTAACATGCAGCAGACAGAATGCTGCTAGTAATAATTTATTTTGTTGTCATTGTGCCCCCAAGAGCTCGCATATACAACTGAAATGAGATCCTGACGGTTTTTAAGTGCATTTTTCCTGTAACAAATCTCATGCCATAAGCCGTTTTTATCTTAGAAGACAGCGTATGGCAGTTGCGATGGCTGCTGCATGGCGAGAATTAGTAGTCGTAGAACTTTGTTGCCTATTTTTGAGTAAAGTTACGTGTGGTTGTATCCAGCGGAGGAGTGAAGCTCCCCTCCAGCCTCTCGGCTGGAGTGAGTGTTTGTACCGTGGTTAGAGAAGAGTAAGGATATAAGAAATGGACTGTACACGTGTCTTCCGTCTGAGCTGACCTTGCTGCCACCAGCGTAGCTTCTGCTTCGTCCGCATAGGCTGTGACGTCACGTGCTGATGGCGCAGTCAAGCTGTGCTGACTGCTGTCCGACTGAAGACGCTACAGCTGTCAAGTTCAGGACCGCGTGAACTGCTCCATCTGCAGCCGACAACGTCACCATTGCCACGAGCCAATGGGAAATTAGACTAAACGTGAGGTATACCGCTTGTTCGTCTTCTGCGCGTGTACCCGACATTGACCTACTCCAGTCCTACACAACCGTCAAAGTTACATGGTCAACACTGATTAACGTGTATGTTTATATCTTAATTTTAAAATGACAAGCACTATTACATTAGTTAAATACTTTTACAAGTTTTAATCTAATCAAACTGCATTACAGATTGGTTAGAGTAAGTATACATTCATCTCAAAGCATTTGTTTACAAATCAGTTTTCTAGCCTAAAATCCAAACCATGCCCTTTTCACTAGAGGTGTTGGCAGAAAAGCAGTTCAGTGTTGGGACATGGAGATTGGTTTTGCGTAGCCAGCGAGATTCGTCTACCTCATATTTAGTCTATTAATGGAAAGCACCATTACGGATGTAGGCAAATGCGAACTTCCGCGGTAAAGGAGGTCAACCGACATTAATCTTGTACTGATTTTCATTGAATACTTTCTTTATTCGTGGTTTGGTGAATTGTGTATTTTCCTATAATTTATTCGTCTCAGTGAAGATTACATTTGAAAAGAAGAACACAGTAGATAAAACATTAGAATATATAAAAATAAATACACACCTATCCCCCCCCCCTCCTCCCCCAAAAACCAGTTACGTTGTAAAAATTCCTGACACTAATTAAGTTTCAGAAATCTAAAATGCAGACAAAAAATATTTCAATAAAACCAAATACGCTGAAAACACACAATAAAATATAAAATAAATACCACAGACGATCTCTCATGATGTCCTCTACTAATTATAATAAATATTATATGATATTAAGCCGAACCAATTGTTACACGCCATCGCTATCGATTGGACAACATTAACAGGACACACGGACAGACAGCATTAACAGGCAACAAAATCGGATAACACAAACAAGCAACACGATCGGACAGCGCCAAACAGGCAACACAGTTCGACAGCATAGTCAGGCAACGTGGTCTGGTAGCACGGACAGGCAACATAGTCAGGCAGCAGAAACAGGCAACATGGTCGACAGCATGTACAGGAAACACAGTTCGACAGCATAGTCAGGCAGTATGGTCGGAAAACACAAACAAGCAACATGGTCGACAGCATGTACAGGAAACACAGTTCGACAGCATAGTCAGGCAGTATGATCGGAAAACACAAACAAGCAACATGGTCGACAGCATGTACAGGAAACACAGTTCGACAGCATAGTCAGGCAGTATGATCGGAAAACACAAACAAGCAACATGGTCGACAGCATGTATAGGAAACACAGTTCGACAGCATAGTCAGGCAGTATGGTCGGATAACACAAACAAGCAACATGGTCGACAGCATGTACAGGAAACACAATTCGACAGCATAGTCAGGCAGTATGATCGGAAAACACAAACAAGCAACATGGTCGACAGCATGTACAGGAAACACAGTTCGACAGCATAGTCAGGCAGTATGATCGGAAAACACAAACAAGCAACATGGTCGACAGCATGTATAGGAAACACAGTTCGACAGCATAGTCAGGCAGTATGGTCGGATAACACAAACAAGCAACATGGTCGACAGCATGTACAGGAAACACAGTTCGACAGCATAGTCAGGCAGTATGATCGGAAAACACAAACAAGCAACATGGTCGACAGCATGTACAGGAAACACAGTTCGACAGCATAGTCAGGCAGTATGGTCGGAAAACACAAACAAGCAACATGGTCGACAGCATGTACAGGAAACACAGTTCGACAGCATAGTCAGGCAGTATGGTCGGATAACACAAACAAGCAACACGGTCGGACAGCTCAAACAGGCAACATGGTCGGGCAGCATCGACAGGGAACACGCTAAATCGTGGCAGGGCCCTTACAAGTTATGGTGACGAAGAATTCATTGGTTCATGTACAACGTTAGAAGATACATAAAAAAATGAGGCGGAGTTCTGTATTCCTCAAGCATGAATATCAGCTTCTTGTATCGTCATTGTCATTACGTGAAGCGTTTCCGTGCACCAACGTACGTTTATATAAAAATTCGCATATTAAAAAAAAAACAGACGATCTCAGCAAATTTCTTTCTATAATCTGTTCACGGTAAAGTGGGCACTTTTTAGGCCCTAGTTACTTTTTACTTTCAGCCATAGTTTATACTTAAACCACATTTTAAAATAAATATCGCCATGCAAGTATTAAGCACTATGTGTATACTCCACCGCACTCGGAAGTTAACGTCTAAGGCTACAATACAATATATTTATTTACTATTATTCCCAACAAGAGGGCTTTCAAAAGTGCTCACTTTACCGTGAACAGACTATAACTATTAACTGACACATTACCTACCGTAGAGTTACATATATTTATTCTATAGATTAAATTTTGTAAATAAGTGTAGCTGATTGCTAACAAGAATAGTGTCCTCGTGCACAAATATTGAACGTCTCCATTTTAAATCAGGATTCTCTCATTCACACTGCAGCTGGGCAACAAGATATCAGTCGCCAACTCTGGGGATTCCTCCCATACCTAGGTTTTGTTTCGGCTTCTTGGTTTCTGTGCCTGACCTGAAAAGCTCTGCAGTTCTTATACAAGGCATGAACCCGAGTAATATTGCTAAAGTTTGCCGCGACAAGAAACTGAAATTAATATCTCATATTAGATGCTTAGATAATTTAATTTAATTTTAACTTAACAATATTCACATAAAAACTTTAAAACACGCGAAAAAATATACAACATATTTCTGTAGTGCACAAGGAAAATTTTTTTTAGTAGGTGTACACAAGATTTTATTTAAAAGTACAAAAAATTTCTCGTGTTATCGTACCAGCTTGGAAAGGGAAAAAATTCTCTAAATCGTACAGTGGTTTGTGTACACTTGAGGCACTTGTAATTTCGTCGTTGTCCAATTTATTTGATCCTCGCCAAATGAGTGTGAACACGTAATAAATATTAAACTCTTTGTGGCGATCTTAATTTGTGCGGACGAGCAACAGACTCATCAGGGAATGTGAGAAAGACCGAACACACGACATTCTTGAGAGATCCCGGCCGAGCAAGTCTGAGATTTACAGCAACATAAATGGAATTACATGATAAGTGGCAATTAATAATATCTTCAAACGTGAACACAGGCGTTAAAAAGCAATCATGGGAAGCGGAGGTGTGTAGTATTATTCAGAGGTGAAAGCTGTGTCATAGGAACTACGAAACTGCAAAGGACTGACTCAATGGAAATCCGGTGATGAATATTTCATGGAACTAAGAGAGTGGAGAATGAAGAGGCGTTGAATAGAGCAACCGGAGATAAAAAGTTTTCTGGAAATACGCGGAGAAATAATGACTGTTCACGTGAGGATTGTGAAACGGATTACAAAAGGAAGCATCGTACAAAAGGAACAAAAAAAAATAGGAGAGGAGATGGAATGCATGTAGGAGACAGCTGACAGCTAAGTAAGAAATTACGAAACCGTAGAGAAATCGGTGCTGTCATTTACTGTTAAATATTTCTTTCAGAGAAGTTCGACGCACTTTATCAACTGACACGTTCGTGGAAGTCTATGAGTATTTAAAAACCAATAAGTTGTAAAAAATATATAAAGAACATAAGAGCAAACTTTACAAATTATGTAAGTAAAAGTTTTGCAAAAGTAGAACAATTTTTTGGGTTATTTATAACGTCGTTTTGTGTTCTACGAGCTGATATTGCAAACGCATATCTAGGCAAAGAACCCAAAAAGCCTGTTTATGTGCAGGAGTTAACTAACGTATGTTGGATGCAAGGAAACAAATCTCCACGGAAATGTGTGGGAAACAATGCACTACCCTAATGCCGAAACAGAAAATACAGCACCTACTTCCGCATAGCTGTTATTGGTCGTGTAGTTAAACACAACCTAGGAAATACCTACATACAGGTCGTACGAACAGCCTTAAGGAAGGCCGTAATGATGCCAGCCAAATATTGTAAAACGTAGATTGTAAACCAACGTCACTTCGTATCGATTTTCTGCTTTCTGTGGAGGTGATTCCTACAGCAGAGCCCTCTGGTTCTGCTACGCGGCACGATAGTTCCTGCAACAGAATAACACCAACGATTATCTAAAATATGCTTTTCGCAGCAAACACGACGGGCATAAAGAACGAAGTATTCTGATACTAGCACTGAAGTCTGGTTCTATCATCCTTGCATCGCGGGCTGGTTGTTGTCATCCAGATTAACATCTGATGGCAGACGTAGCTGATTGTTAGCAGGACCTCGATTACAAAGCTAGTCTGTAAATTTTTCTCTCTGGACTTATCCTGTGTTTTTTTTTTAAATTGCTTCTTATGATGACATATTTCTACTAACTTTACTTTCTTTCATTATTTTTAATCGCACAGATTGCTTAATTGATTCTCTCTTTTCTCAGAATTTTGGTAGTTTTCTACTATTTACTTTATCAGTTTGATTTAGTTAGCTGATGTTAGTCATATTCACCGTTAGGCACGGTGTCCAATCATTGTAGTAACGGAACACGTGACGCATATGTATTCGTTTCCTCTCAGACAAGTCTCATATGGATTATAAGTAAGTGACCTTCTAGTAGTTATCAAGGATTAAAGTTGATTCGTGACTAACTACGACAGCAGCGGTCATATTCTGCGTGTTTAAAAAATATTCAAAACGCCGAAGGACTTCGAAAGATACATTTACTGTATACATCGTTAACGAAAACTATACAAAAGAAATTTTCAATCACGTTTACAGTCATGTTATCCGGCGGATACATGATTTCTGAATATAGGTGTTTAAGCTCAATTCTTTCGAGGAAAGGAAAATATTAGCTAACTGTCATTCAACACATTTGTATTAACATGTAACTTGAAGTAACAAATAGGACAGCAGACGACACAAAACAGAGTAGACAAAGTCCACTTAATGCCATAAAAGTTGGGCAAGTCCTACATTTGCCGTTCTTGGTTATATATAAAAGTGAACTAACTCTTAGAGTGCCGACTGAGCAAGAATCAATTAGTTGAAATATCTGTCAAACCCTTCACTTACAACTTAATTCAGCAAATACCTTTATTCGTTTTTATTACGTTTTTTTGTTACAATCCTTGAAGACCATAATCGTACTTTTTGGTGGCAAGTACTAATAGCAAATAGCAACACGCATTCTGTAAAATGAAAATAGCGGGAATTTTTCCAAGTCTGTGAAAATTTACATCAAAACAGCCCATAAAGGATATCGGGGACTTATTTTTACTGCTCTAACTGTGATTGTGTCTTACTTTCAGTTGATTCCACAGCTCAGATAGCAGCTGTTAACTTTTCTAAATTATTTGCTTACATTCAGAGTGCAAAACTCACCAGCAAGTGATTAGTAATATTTCCAGTGATTGTAATATTTTATTCCTTTCAAGTGAAGTGATTTACTATCCACCGACTGTATACTTATATATTATTAATCATAAAGGTGCGGATAAAAAACATAACCTTCGTGGTTAAAACTTACAATTTACTCACGGTGTTTATGGTTACGTGTTCGGATAGACGTTTTGGAAATATTTGAGTAAGGCAAGTCGAGTCCGTAAACCGTACCCATGGTCATCCGTAATGTAAACTGGCTCAGAAGTTTAAGCGATCTAAATACTTAACTGCGAGTTTTCTGTCACTTATTAGACATTGGAATCTTTGTAACGCCACTGGTTCAATCTGATAATTTCTCTCACTGAGAACTCAATAGCTATTTTGTCAATGAATTTATGAAAAGTAATCCTGACGGACCAAGTAACTGAAGAGAAATCACAGAATTAGATATTCTATGGGGCAAATATGTAGAACGGTATCGTGTGCCGGATTTCCATTTATCGAGAGAAACAGAACAGATTTTCAGCGTTGTAGCCGCTTGCTGAATAACCCCGCAAAAAGCAGTCGTGTTGTCTCGTGATGCAGTGACTTGGCTGTATATCACGTCGTCGTTTGGATATTTACGACTGTGTATGATGACTTGATAGATTTGGAACACGTTAGCGCTTTTAATTTTAGATGCTGGGGTAGAGTATACTTGAGATGGCCTGGAGGATGCGTGTGAGTGATGATAGCTGTCAATGAAAAGCTATTAATAGTCCTATGTACTGAAACTTTTTCTGTGAAATCGTTGTTCACGCGTAAACGCGTATCTCGGTAAATAACATTTCTGGAAGTGTGAGATTTTGTCAGAAAAGATAAAAAACAATTATTTATGGCACTATTTTTTTTTTTAAATTGTATCATATTAAGTGTATTCTTGGAGAAAACGGTCCGTGAAAATTGTCAAATATTGCATTTTTAAAACTTGCCTATGATGTTTCTTTAAGTGGCAAGAGAAAAGTACAAATATACGGACGTAGTTTAATCTGTGGGCTTTCATCGCGGGTAATAAACCCCACTGTTACAGATCTAATTTGCACAGTGCAGCGTCAAGACGGAAACAACTACACGCCTTTCACGTAAGAGCGATGAGGCGCTAGGCGAGCGTGTAACTGTCGCCCGTATAGCTCCCTCGCTTCTTGACCTTGGACGCGCAGCTACATAGTCTCCTTGAGTAGTGGTGCCTATTATGGCACAAGCATGAGCTTTTATCAAAATATGCCTCCATCCAAGGAAAGATTGAACTACATATATTTTTTAATACCAAAACACTAGTTTGTAGTAAATAATCAAATGTGATATATTTTGTAGCAGTAGCAGCAACAACAATAACTAAAATTTATATTATCTGCGCCAGTAATACTATTCATCAAACCATACTTCCCAAGTAATCAAATGTTGCTGATTTTTCTGAATAATCGCTTATGGAAGAGGTAGAAATAATTTATAAGTCACTTATTCTTACTAAAAAATTTAAATTAAATAAAACAGAGCATTTTTTGTTTTAACAACGGCCTTCGTATTTTCCATGGCAATATACTTGTATGCGCTACAGACGTTTACCACTGCCTGCGACAACATACCGTCTCAGTACAGTAAACTGTACAGAAGCTAAAGTAGACTTATCTCCAGAGCCTATCTCAGCCAGTGAGTGATCAAGTAGGTAGGTATATTTTACTTCTACGTTATGATTTCTGGTGCAATTCCGCAACAAAAACTGCTAAGCGAACGTACGCCAAACTGAATTACACCAATTTTAGCGGCTTGTCTTTGGGGCAACCTGTTTTTCACGAAAAGATTCTACACGCGGGATATATTGCAATATCTTGCGTGCACACATGCAGAATTTCTTTGGTTATTGGGTCACGTGTATTTTTGAGAGGACTTTTCCTTACCTGAAGGGGCCAATCAGAAATTACCCTTTCAGTACCACATTAATTTATGGTTTATGGTTTCGGGTGTTGCAATCAAGAAAATTTTTGATGCACGCTGTACTTAGGCGTAAGGCAATATTTTTTTTTTTTTTTTTCATTTCAACCAATGGGCTATTAAGTTTTGCGTTCCCAGATAGTGATATTAACTAGTCGCAATCTAGAGCATTAGTGAATTAGTTAACCCACACGAAAGATCAATAAAGGCTGTTCACGGTAAAGTGATCTGCGTATATTTTAACGGGCGCAGCGTGTGACATGCGCCCAGTAAAGTTGGTAATGATGGATGAAAAGTAGTTCCATATCCTAACGTCGAATAAAAAGTTTGAGGTAACTATTTGTAATAACTTAAATTATTTCTTTCGCTTGCTGTTTTTTTAATTCATCGTAGTGTCAAATTGACCTGATTTGTAACATATTTAATTTTCCAATGATTCCTTGTTTTCACCTGATCAACGCATGAATAAAGTGATGAGGCCCATGACACTGTTAATTTTACATAAGGCGGAAAAATACACAAAGTGCCTACAAGTATATCTCAAACAGGGCTTTCAAAAGCGCTACTTTTACCGCGAACAGCCTATAGGCACTAATCCTTGCAGTGTACAGCAATTTTCATCAATAACATACATTAACATTTATCCACTCTATTTTAGTTTGAAAAATATATGTTGACGTTTTATCAGCATACTCTTCTCGAAAATTCATAAACACGGATATGAATTTTATTTTATTCGTTGACTAATTATTTACGAAATAAGCTAATGCACTATTACCGACTTGGTTATGTAAAGATGCACAATGTAACTTAATAGTATTTACAGAAAATAAATTCCCAGCAATTGGTGCCCCATGTCTCAAATGAACTACGGTCCCTCTAGAGGTTATGCTTGTTGGGTAATGCAGTCCTGAATATGAATACGGGAGAGAGAAAGTGTGGTGTATTTAAACGCACCATGACTTTCTTTCACACTGGAGTCGCTGTTCTTTCTTTAATGTCTTTTTGAAAAATAAATTTAAAAAAATAAAAGTGTATCACTAACTGTACAGTTAAGCTCAGTGCAGCACAGTAACATTTTAAGAAACAATTTTCGCATTTTTCGTTATAAAAACAGCTGTTAGTTTACGTTTTGTCGTCTCTCCGTCGTACGCCACACAGCCTGGCTGTATGCAACCAGCCCAGCAGCCGACCGCCTTGTGATATGCAACTGGTTGTACACACGTGTATTCACAGGTGCTTTACTGCCGGCACCGTTCTGCTGGACCAATAAATAGATCAATTTGATGGCGTTGGAAACGCTTTGTTTCTCATACGGTTGCATCAGCCGAACTGAAGCGCGGACTGCGTAAAAAGGTGTTCTAAACAATTTTTTTATTCGCATTCCACTAAACGTATCCGAATTGTTTTCTTACGAAAATAACGCATCCCTGGTGACATGAATAAAGCTTTCGAGATAGTGCAAGTAGATGAAATAATATGCTAACAGTCGGAAGTGGCATTTATATGTGTTTGTAGAAAGAAACATGCTGACTTAATAAACACAGCATTTGTGCTTATAACCGCTTTCAGTTTTGGTACAGTTTAATAGCAGTTAATTAAATGCCTTTAAAAACCAACTTTTAAAAATAATACTAGTTCGTAACTACTTATATTTTGAAGTAATAACTCAATAGTTCAAAGGTATTTTGGTTTTTCTCGGTTATTTGAGCACATTTGAAAGCACTGCTTAGGATTTATTTTTGCCCCCATGTAGTATCTTTCTGCCATTTGCAAAATATGTTAGTGTTTGAATGATTTCAACTCTCGCGGGTCCTAGGTGTCTGCCAGCGAATCACCGGCGTTTAGTGTCGTGAAACCTTAACTATGATTGGCCCAGTCGAGTAGAAAATGTCTTCCGACACAGACAGGCGGCCAATCGCCAAAGGAAATTTGCAAGTGTACATGTAGAAAGTTGAAGTCTAGCCTGCGCATAGATCTGTTTGCGAAGAAAATGTGGTTCTAATCATTATTAGTAGGGACAATAGAATTTCGCGGAATGATTTCCGCATATGCTAGATTTCAACACCCTACGAGTGTACCAGCGGTTTCCGGCATGTGTCTACGAGAAGACATTTTCTTAGTTGACTGGCCAGTCAGAATTAAGTTACTCCAATACTCTACATCTCTGATTCGTGGGCATACACTTATGATGCATAACATCTAGATAACTAATCACAAAAGTGGATCTGAGACTTTCCGGGAAATTCGGGGGACCCAAATTATTAGTTTAAGTTTGATTATTGTATTATGTCGAAGAATTGTAGGTCAAGAACTCAGTTGCACATATATTGAAATTGTAATTTATTATCAATAAATAGGGACATGCAAAATTCGCGTTATTATTTGACAACAGGCTGAACTTCACAGTACTGTATGCGCTAGAGCCGACGTCATTTCTCCATTGGCTCCTGCATATTTGTAAAGACACTCCCTCTCTGACTTAACTACACGTGATTGGGGCACACAGTTGTGAAGTGTTCTTTTATTGGTGCAGAGTCTCATATTAAGGTGTGTCTATAAAGTATGGTCCAATGACTAGGGATAGGAAAATTTCGCTAATTCATTTCGGGACAAGATAGACGTCAAGCACGTACACAGTGAAGTCGCCTTTGTAATTGGATCATAATTCATTAGACACGCCCTAGACGCCTCTGAGCCAATAGCAAACTTGCAAGGAAACGAGTAGCGAATCTCATACGGCCAGGTGTGAGGTAACGCTGGGGCAGCAGCCAATGAACAAACATCTGAGGCTCTTGTGTACACAGGACTGTGGAGTCTAGCCTACAGGTCATTGAACTTGCAAAATTTTCCTATCCCTACCAATGACAAAAGTATTGTAAAGGTACATGTGTTTCGAGTTTAACCTACCCCGAAACAATAACTATAGACCCGAGAAATTCGCGAGTGCAATGACCTGTAGGCTAGACTTCACCGTCTTATATACTTTCATTCAGACATCAACTTTTTATTGGTTGATTGTTGTTGTAGTAAAAGGAGGTGGTTGGGCGCACAATTTATTGCATGTTTGTTATTGGCTCATTTGTCTCCAAGAGGTGTCAAACAACACGTCGATCAAATACAAAAGTAACATGAGCTAACAAGTGCGTGAATGCGAACTTGTCTGGAAATAAACGCGCGAAATTCTCGGGTCTCTAACGATAACGTGAATTTTGCAGGTCTCTATCAATAAAGTCGCAAAACGAACACCTCATGTGTTGAGCAGCGCCCAAGTCTCTCTCTTTCTTCCAGCGAGTAACTCGGGAAATGAGGACGTATCAGTGGTGAACGGGAACACTGGAGTGCTCGTCGCTGTACGACATGCCGACGAAGTTGTCCGCGGCCATTACCGACCCGAGACGCCAACCTCTGACGGGCTTTGTGACCGCACTAGCACTCGGCGGCAAGTTATACGGCGCGCATCCATTGTGACGACGTCCGGGCAGGAAACTGCGCAGGCGCGGTAGACCCTCGCGCTGCCCTGTGGCCGACATCTCGAATACTGCAGGTTCACTCGGGCTAGGGCGACCAGACGTCCTGCTTCTCATAGGACTATCCTGTTTTTTTTTTTTAAGCATCGTTTTTCGGGATGCGATAAGCCAAATCAAGTCATGACCTGTCCTTTCTTTAGCCAAGTGTCCTGCGAAAATATCTGCTTTTTACATAGCAACTACCACTGAAAATGTATATTATTTACTAGAGACCTGCAAAATTTACGTTATTATTAGGGATAGGAAAACTTCGCGAGTTCAATGACCTGTAGGCTAGACTCTACAGTCGTGTGTACACTAGAGCCTCAGCTGTGTGTTTATTGGCTGCTGCTCCAGTGTTACCTCACACCTGGCAGTATGCGATTCGCTACTTGTTTCATTTCACGTTTACTATTGGCTCAGAGGCGTGTCTAATGAACTGTAATCCAATTCCAAATGTGATTTCACTTTATGTCTGTTTGACACCTATCCTGTTTCGAAATGAACTCGCGAAATTTTCCTGTCCCTAACTATTACATAAGGTCCAAGTTACTGTACGTTTGTCCGACTTCACCCGTTGGCAAAAAAACATGTCGGGCACTCCTCTTAAAACTCCTAGAGCCAATATTTAAGTTCTGCTGTGGAGTAGCCAATCTTTTTTAAGGAGATCAAGCAGATGGGTGACGGTGATTGAAGTGCAGCGCCAATGAAACCACGGATTATGCTCACTTGCGTACAAGGCAATGGTGTCTATCCCGTCGCCAAAATATAACGCTAATTTCGCGCGTTTCTGTTATTTACACATGCAAAGAGTTTCATGTACTGATTTGACAAAATAACACTTCGTTGCGTGACATTAATCAAATGGAAAACGCATTTAAAAAGCAGCATACATTTAAAACTGTTCTTCTAAGTGTTTTTTTACTTACAATTAATATGTAAAAACGATTTTTATTTACATCAGATATTTATTGGGTGTACTCTTTTCAAAGTTATCAATCGTATTAGCTTGTATTTCTGTCATGCCTGGAAATTAACAAATTTCCTTTTAACGCATAGAGATCTGCACACATTTACTTGCAATTAAGACAGATTACAAACGAGTCACCTATATCAACTACTGCAAGAACACCGGTTCTGTTGCTGTGTGTGTGTGTTAGAACTCACCATCGTCCTATTGGTCCATACCACACCGGACACTAGCCTGTACTTTACAGGGTTCATTATTGGCCGGTCACCAACCAATAAAGAGCCGAGCTGATATTTACCTAATCACATGTCCTTTATCGTATAAAAGGATTTACAATCAATCATGTGCCTTTGAGTCGCTATAAAAAAAAGTAATTTTATCGTAAGCAAGATCATTGTTACTGCGCTGTCGTTTTCTTGTGAGTTCGCGTTAAACGATAGCCGAACAAAGACTGCACATCCATGGGAGTTTTGTTCTGAACAGCAAAGAAATTTTCAAATTAGCTTCGATCGAGCTACACCCGAGCATAGTCTGCAAAGGGTTATTATAAACCACATCTCTTACGACAGGTGTCCTGCTGCGTGCACAGGACATCCGATTTTCGCGAAAATATTTCACGACCAGTTGTATTTCATAACATTTCTGCTCAGATCCACCTTCGTGGTCGGATGACCTAGGTGTTACGTGTCCTAGGTGTCTGCCCGCGAATAACAGACGTACAGTATCGGATGAACCTAATCCTTATTGGCCAGTGAAGTGAGAAAATGTATTGTCTCAGATAAACGCGACCAATAAGAATAGGAAAACTGCTGGCATGCCCGTTGGCGCACTGAAGTCTAGTTTGCGCGGAAATATTTTCGCGAAATTTGGGTGTTCCTATTCGCCCATTAACCCGTACAGTGAAGGTGTCCACGACCGGAGAGGTGTTGCACATGAGGAGTATATATATATATATCCAGTTCTGTGCACAGCGAGGAATCAGTGCACAATGCCTTGAGAGTCTACCCGACAGGCAAACTGATCTGTGAAAGTTACCACGATCTTCGTTACTGAGTGGCTGGTGGTAACGTCTTGAGCGTGCAGCACGTTAATCACTGCTCGCAACAAAATACACAGTACAAAAGTACAGTTTGCGTCAAAATATTACACTACTGCAACTCCTTGGCCATCAAATTAATTCGTGACCGAACAGGTTAAAAAAAAAATCTCTTCACCCACAACTTGGACCCCTCTGACTTGAACACGTCGCGTCCGTAAAAGCCTACAGCGTCCTATCGCAGAGTAGATGACCACGCAGAGACGACATTACGCGGAGGTCCCTTTGATATGGCAAGGCTCTGGGATCAAACTTTGTGTCGGATCGGCTATAATTAGGACCACCTGTTTTTCGCGTAAAGATCCGCCCGGAGGCTAGTCTTCAACATCCTATGTGCACACTTGTAATCTTCGTATGACTATTGGCCGCTTGTCTTTGTGTGAAGACAGTCTCTTATATGAGGGAGACAATCAGAATTGCGTAAGTTTCTCCGATACTGACAGTCCGTGATTCGTGGGCAGACAGATAAGGAACGTAACAATTCAAATTATACAATCACGAAAGTGGTCATGAACTAAAATTTGTTGGAATACAACTTGTCCTGAAAGCTTTTCGCGAAAAACAGATGCCCCTAGCTATACTCCATTCACGGTCACTTCACACTTTTCTGAAGCCTTGCTTAAGTTATACTTCCGGGATATTCCTCCGCCTCGTGAAAACTAAGCTGAGCTAATTCTGGAAAATTACATCAAAGGACATCGTACCGAATTGGTACGCGCCTAGTTGTAATAGTATCTTGCATGAGAACTTTTTCTTACTAGGCGCTGCCAACACACATGTTTTACCACTGTTTTTATTCTTATTTATCATAAAAGATATATTATAATTAGAGACCTGAGAAATTCACGAGTTCGATTACCTATAGGCTAGACTTCAAAGTCTTATATACTCTCATACAGACATCAACTGTTTATTGGTTGATTGTCGTGGCAGTAGAAAGGCGGTGGTTGGGCGAACAATTTATTACATTTTTGTTATTGGCTCATTTATCTCCAGGAGGTGTCACACAATACGTCGACCAATTACAAAAGTAACATGAACGTACGAGTGTGAGAATTCCAACTTGTCTATAAATGAACCCGCGAAATTCTCGGATCTGTAATTATAACTTACAAATAAAATATAGGTAAAACTTCAAAACAACAAAAACTAAGTAATTTTTGTGTTAACGGAGGCATAAAACGGCTGCGACACTTGGCGCAATTAGGAAATAACTAAACACGTCATACATGGGGTGATTTTTCGAAGGTTTGATTCAGAAAGTTAGAAGAAACCGCGAATAGACTATATCACGTGCTGCGTGCTATAGTAGTGGAGTCTGAACTGAATTACGTTATAGGCAGTTCTCGGTGATTTGACGCTCTGGAAATAAACTTTTGAAAAATGACACTGCCCCTACCTGCGCATATTTCAAAGGTCATAGTGACTGGCGTGTGTCCAGTAAATTTGGCAACGATGGAGGGAAAGTAGCCCCATATTCTAGTGTTGGATTAAAAGTGTCAAGCAGACATTCGTAGATATTTAAATAATGACTTTTGATTACTGTTTTTGTTCCAATGCGCGTGATTGTGAGACTCGGCAAATTTGTGAAATGTATACACTTGTAATTATTTCACAGTTTTACTTGAGGGGCGCAGGACTAGGGCTCATGGCAATGTTAATTATAAGGAGCAGTGATATTTCGCGAAAAGGTTTCGAGACAAGAAGTAGTTCAAAGCAATGCGAGGTCGTCCAGCTTTTTTGATTGGCTGAAGCATGTTCTGGACCGGTTACCTTTTTGCGCACGCATCACGAAGGCACAGCGTCGGAGTTACGTAATCCCGAGTGGCTCGGTCAAATGCGGAAACAACACCAGCAGTCAATGGAAGTATGTTTACAGGCGAGGTGGGCATATAGTATTGAAGACTACTGTGGATTTGTTCGCGAAAAATCAGTGGCCTGTACCTACGAGGATTGTGAGTGAGAGAGTGATGAGATCTGGGCGACTCTTACGGCTGTCGGACCCCAAAACATTGATAATTTTACATTTGTTCTAGACATTGTTCAGCTCGTAAGTATTGCATGTGATGACATTTTCCTTGAACAAAAAAAAATTGCCCATTTTATTTATTTAAAAATAAATCAAGACAAATACTAAATTATCCTTTTTATGTTACAGCCGCAATAACAAAAACTAACTAAGGTGTAACAAATAAAAAAAATTGACGCAGTAGACTATTCCAATGGAGTACCGCATGATGGCATGACGTATATGTTATCACCAAATAACAAGCCATATACCGTATATGAAAGAAGTTTTCATTGTTTTTAAATTTTTTAACGAATATATGAACTGTTATTTGGTGATTACATTCATAGGCCGGTCACGGTGAAGTGAGCACATTTGAAGCCCTATATACTTTTTCTTTCTACCAATGTATATACTTGCACTACTTGTTCACGTAAACCTTGTCATGTGAGTAATAAACACAGTGTATACATTAACCATACCCAAAACGAAAAGTCCGAGGCCACAATTGTAATGTATTTATTGATTATTATGTCTGATGAAACAGCTTCAAAAAGTACTCACTTTACCGTGAACGGCCTATACATATATGTCAAGCAGTATCCCAAGACATAAGTTTATGTTGTAAATATTTTCTTATTTATTATTATTTGTTGTCACAGCTACTTCACAACAGAAGAATGTAGTATTTGTCATCAAATTATTCAAAAATATAAAATGTAAATTTTTTCCAGGAAAATGTTAATACATCACGTACAATACGTACAATGTGTGGTTCACTTATAAAACAATTCATTATTATATGTCCGACACCCTTAACATCGAGGTCTTGAACGCCGACAAGGGTGGAGCGAGGTGAAAATGGAGTATAGCACCGGAATGCAGGAGCAGGGGAAATGGGAGACCCCAGAGAAAACCCGCCGATCGTCCGGAACGATTCGCGCATGCGAAAATCCGGGGGCGACCCCGCCGGGAATCGAACCCGGTTTCGCCTCGTTGCGAGGCGAGTAGTCTAACCACCACACCACCGCGGGCCCTGCGAGAATTGTCGGAAAATGTAATTTCACTCGCAGAAGCTACAGGGTTGGTGGCGGAACTTGAGAGGACTAGGTAGGTGGTGATGGGTGCGGGCAGGTATACACTGTAAAAAATTATTCGGAAATTTACCATACCGGTGCATTCGCATAGTGAGAAAGCGGGAATGGTAATTTTTTTCCTATACAGTTATTGTGGCGTTCCTACATTTGCTTAGTAAACAGTAAAACGCGTAGAAAAGTTCCCAAATTTGTATAGTAGTGACGATAAACATTCATATATCTGCAGTTTAATGTGTGGTATTATTTACATACAGCGTGTGGGTTAATAACTTCCATTACAGTTTACGAAGTTTTCCAGAAAATTTTTTACAGTGTAGACTGTTCGCGGTAAAATGAGCACTTTTGAAAGCCCTACTTAAGCTCTACTTGTATGCACGTTGCGTATTCTTCCGCCTTATGTCAAATTAACATTTCCATGGTCTCGTCACTTTATCCATGCGTCGGTCAAGTGAAACTGTAGAAGTATTAGAACAGTAAATATTTTACAAATATACTTAATTTTACACTTCGATGCATTAATATAAGTTATCACAAACGGTTAGATAACGGTTTTAATTCTATGTTAAGAAATGGAACTACTTCCCATTCATCGTTACCAACTATACTGGACGCATGCCACTAAGTGCGCCAATTAAAATATATGCAGGCAGGGGCAGTGAGATTTTGCTAAGGTTGATTTCAAAAGTGCTCACTTTACCGTGAACAGCCTTTCAGGTTACTTCGACTCAGGTTAGGAACGAAACGAGTTTCTTAAGCGAGAATTTGGCAACGGGAATATTTGCGCGGCTAAGTGCGCACTGTTCCAGAGACATCACTAGTAACTAAAATTTTAAGATATGTGAATAATAAAAGTGAAAGTGTTTACTTACTTACGTAGTTGTTTTATATTTGATTTATGATTATTGTCATTATTTTGCTTTTTCAACGTTTAAAATAAAGACAATCCGGTACACGAGTGCACGATGAAGCGAGAACTTCTGAAATCAACCTTTGGAAAATGTCACTGCTCCTGCCTGCATATATTTTAACAAGCGCAATGAGTGGCATTCGTCCGGTAAAGTTGGTAACGATGAATGGAAAGCAGTTACATATCTTAACGTCGAATCAATATTGTTAAATGACAATTTGCGTTAATTTTAGTTATTTCTTACGCTTTTGGTTTTTTTTTTTCGATGCTTCGAAGAGAAAAAAAACGAGTAGATTTGTGAAATGTTTACTTTTCTAATAATTTCCCAGTTTCACTTGACCGATGCGTGAATAAAGTGACGATACCGATGGCAGTGTTAATTTGACGTAAGACGGAAGAATACGCAAAGGGCATAGAAGTAGATATAAACCATTCAAGGCCCGCTTTAATTTACGGATTCCGGCGTTGCGAACAAAAGAATATTTTAATGCGTGCTGTCGACACGACACTTGTTTCGTTCACACAGCCAATGAGCGGCAGACTGTACGTTGGCATACAGTAAAATCAACATATTACGACGTATACCAGCGAGGCGGTTTGCGAGTCATTTACCCACAGGCAAGACCGTTGTTTCGCAGTGTACAGTAAAGACCAATATAGGCTGTTCGCGGTAAAGTGAGCACTTTTTAAGGCCCTTCTAAATTTTTACTTTCACCCAATTTCTATCTTCCTGCTGCTTTTTAATATAAACATTGTAATGTGGCCAATAAACACGGTGTATAAATTTCTCCACCCTTAAAAGTTAACGCCTAATGGGGTTAATGCCTGTTGGGAGGGCCTTAAAAAGTGCTCACTTTACCGTGAATAGCCTATACACAGATGTGTGCACTGGGTCTGAATGGGTTAAGCGGGGCTTTCAAAAGTGCTCTTTCCCCCCCCCCCCCCCCCGTGAACAGTTTACACTAGCTCTTACGCATTGGCGAAGAATTGTAGTTGCCGAACTGAAAGCATGGTGCTCCCGACCTGGGTAGAATAAACACTTAGTAGGGGTATGAAGGCCAAGGACGGGCAGCTGTCCGAAGTAGAGTCGAGGTGGCGGTGGCGACGTGGGCGATGTTGGCGGGTGACCCAGTTTGCACGGCGGGCAAAGGTGTAAACAGTTGCGACACCTCGCAGGAGTCGACTGACGCGGCGCGAACCTGCGACGTCGAGGACACCTCGCCAGGGACACCTCCCCCTCCTCCCCCGGTCCCCACACACACACACACACACACACACGTCCTGCCAACCCGGAACTGCTCTGACCGTGTACCAGCACTTCCCTCTCAGCACTCCCGGCCTCACATTAAGGCGACTTATGTACCCCGCGCGGGAGCTATACGGGCGACATTAGCATACAAGTTTGCGCGCCTCATCGCTCCTACGCGCAAGGCGTGCGGTGTTTCCGTTGCAACGCTTTGCTGTTTTAACTGGATCTGTTACAGTGGGGTTTTGTTACTCGCTATGAAAGAACACAGATTGAAATACGCCTGCATCGTTGTATTTTTCTCTTGTAGCTTAAGGAAAAAGCTTAGGTAAGCTTTAAAAACGCGATATTTGACCACTTTAACGAATTTTTTTCTCCAGTATTACAGTTAATATGATAAAAGTAGAAAGATAGTAACATAAACAACAGTTTTTTTTTTTTTAATCCTTTCTGGCAAAAATTTGTATTTCCAGAACTTTTATTTACCGAGATACGCGTTTACGCGCAAACAACGATTTCACAGAAAACGTTCCCGTACATAGTACCCTTAAGGACACGATCCTTCATTTCGACACCTTTTGCGACAATTAATTTTTTGTACCCAAACGGGAGCCGATATTGTAAAATCCTCTTACAATTTTGTATTAAATTGTTTTTTTTTTTTTATGTAGCATAATTTTTCCAACCCAAAAAGTGTATACTTTTATCCAATTAATTAATTAATGAAGATTTTGTTTACTTAATAATTAAGTTAAAATTATACAAGTTTTTGTGTTGAAAAAATTAGACTACATAAACATAGCAATTTGTAACAAATTTGTAAGAGGATTTTACAATATCTTCTCCCGTTTGGGTGCAAAAAAATTCATTCTCGCAAAAGCTGTAGAAATGAAGGATCGTGGTCTTAATGTCTGAGTTCATTTGTTGCAGTAACGTAATTTTTTTTTAGTATGATCTGTGCTTGTGTTGAGCGTTTGTCTTGTAATCAGTGAACAACGCGCTGCGCGCTCGATTATAATCACATTCACCATTCATAGGGACCTGAGGAATTCGCGAGTTCAAATTACCTGTAGGCTAGACTTCACAGTCTTGTATATCTACTCTCATACAGATAAACTGTTTATTGGTTGTTTGCTGTGGCAATACAAGGCGGGTGGTTGGGTCCCCAATTTATTGCGTGTTTTTTTATTGGCTCATTTATCTCCAGGAGGTTTCTAACAACACGTCGGCCAATTACAAAAGTAAAATGAACGTACATGTGTGTACTTGTCTAGAAATGAACCCGCGAAATTCTCGGGGCCTCTAACCGTTCTATAGAGACATGCAAAATTCGCGTTGCTGTTTGGGACCAGGCTAAACTCCACAATACTGTATACACTCGAGCCAGCGACGTTTCTCCATTGGCTACCGTATAGCTGTGAAGCCACACCCTTTCTGACTGAACTGCACGTGATTGGAGCACACAATTGTGAAGAGTTAATTTATACGCGCAGAGTTACCCAGGGCGTGTCAAGTAAAGTATGGTCCAATAACAAACATGTTGCAAATGTACACGTGTTTGAAGTTTAACTTGTCCTCAAATAATAACACGAATCTTGCAAGTCTCTACGGCATAGGTACTAATTCCTTGAATAAAAAATGTTTGTATACAATAGGTAATAGACCCGGAAATTTCACAGATTGATCTGGCAACAAACCAGACTCCGCAATCCTTTGTGCACTCGAGAGTCAGTTGTTCATTGGCTGATGCTCCTGTTTTACCCCAGACCAGGTAGCGCGACATTTGGGCTTTGTTTTCTTGCAGGTTCTGCACTGGTTCAAATTCGTCCTGGTCTTGTCTAACAAACAGCGGTTCGATAGAAACGCAAACTTGAATGTACACGAGGTTCAAGTTTAGCTTGTCCTCGAATGAGTTCGCGAAACTTCCGGGTCTTCGATTACGGCTGATGCCACTTGTTTCCTATGGGCACACCAGCGGGTATTCTTTCGCTTATCGGCGGCATGTGTCTGTGAGAAGACACGTGCTTACTTGACTGGCTAATCACAATTAGATTACTCCGATACTGTACGTCCGTGATTCGCGGGCAGACACCTAGAACCCGTGCGAGTTAAAATCACCCAAACGCGATACTGGTTCTGAATTAACGTGTGTTGTAGTAGACTACAAACAGCTGGCCCTAACTATCAACCATCAGTAGGCACAGGTGTTCTCCGCGGAAATATTTGTGGCCATGCTAGGTTTCAATATCCTACGTCCTCATTCATAACTTCCTTTGGTTATTGGCCGCATATCTACATGAGAATACATGTTCATATTTAACTGGGCCAATCTAAAGAAAGTACACTGATAGTGAACGTCCGTGATTCGCGGACAGACACTTGAGGCACGCGACATTTAAAATCATCCAACCACGAAAGGGCATATGAACTAAAGTGTTTTTGGAGTTCAATAAGTCTTGAATTATTTTCGCGAAAAAACACCTGTCCCTAACCACCAGCCTGTGATGATTTAACACTACACTTTTACCAGCTTTAAAGTCAAGCTGGACGTTAGTCACCTTTATCCATACCGCTGCAGGAACACCGTGTTCAATTGGTCCCTATGTCACTTAACGCAATTCTATTGGTCCAAACGACAACAGTATTTCCGTATTGGTCGGCTGTCAACCAATGGGAAGCCGAGTTTACAGTTTTCCAACCAAATGTTATTTCGCGTGTAGCTGGATGTACATCCCACCTTGTTGATTTCCGTAATTATGCAGTGTTGTATTATTTCCTATTTAAAATCATTATGAAATAGAGAATTGATGTAAGTATACCTAGAACAGTTTTGTTTTTTATGTGGAATGAAATATTCAGACAAGTTTTGCCCGAACTACATTCGAGTATAATCCTCAAAGTGTTAATAAATTTTCACGTATAAAGAAAGAGAGTTTGGCGGTTTCCATGTCCGGGAGTGTAAAACAAGGTAACAACTCTTTTCACAAAAAATCCGTTTGAGGCTGCGGTGCCAGAGCGGTTAAACTGCTCGCCTCCCACCATGGCAAACAGCGAGTTCAATCCCCGGCCGAGTCACTCCGGATTTTCGGACGATGCCGTTGGTCGGTGGTGTTTTCTCGGGGAACTCCCGTTTTCCCCCGCCCTTGCACTCCGGTGCTGCTCCGTTCTCATCTCATTTCACCCTTATCAGCTCTCGATACCCGGTTGTTAAGAACCGCCCAAATCTCTCAACTCAACCCGATACAATCAAGGGTTTCTAAAATGTGTGGGCGAAACTGGGCCACTTATTGTGAAAGCAGTCAATGAATAAACATCTGAGGCTGGAGGATAAAGGTTATTCATGATAAAGTGAGAACTTTTGAAATCAAGCTTTCAGAAATGTTACTACCGCTGCTTGTGTGTAATTTTAACCAGCACACTGACTGTCATGCTCTCAAAGTTGGTGACGACGAAGAGAAAATAGTTCCATGTCTAAACGTTGAATTGAAAGTGCCAGAGGCAAACATTTGAGAATACTGTGAGTGTTTGTTTTACTCTGCGTAATTTTAATGCATATTATGCATTAGCAAAATGTTAAAATATTTACTTTTATAATAATTACATTTTTACTTGACCGACGCATGAATAAGGTGACCAGGACCATGGCAATGTTAATCTTACACGTGTCATAAGGACACACATTGTGCTTACAGGTAGATATTTAGCAGGGCTTTCAAAAGTGCTCACTTTACCGTGAATAGCCTTCACATATAGGACTGTGGAGTCAAGCCTACACGTCATTGGGCCCGCGTAGTTTTCCGGGCCGTACACTGGAAAAAATATATATTTTGTGGCGGCGACAAACTGGTTTGTTGGTATTCGCCCCGTCAAACATTTTTGTCAACATAACATTTATTGTGGTCAACACAAACTACTGACAACAGACGTTGTGACCGCTACTAAGGATTTTTTTTTTTTAAGTGTAGGTATTACGCATGCTTGCGTATTTGTGGTCCAACCCCGGGCATAGGCTATTAACACTTTGAGGACTATACTCGAGTGTAGCTCGGGGAAAACTTGTTTGAATATTTTATTCCACATAAAAAACAAAACCGGTCCAGGTATACTCATATCAATTCCCAATTTCATAATGATTTTTAAATAGGAACTAATACAACATCTACAACGAACTTCGTAAATTAACGACAAATTTCTGTATAGTTACGGAATTAACGCGATGGGATGTACGTAGGCCTAATCCTGTCACACACGAAATAATATTTGGTTGGAAAACTGTCAACTCGGCACTCTATTGGTTGACAGCCGGCCAATATGGAAAGACTGGTGTCGTTTTGACCAGTAGAATGGCGTTAAGTGACACAGGGACCAATAGAACACTGTGTCCGCTGCAGCGGTTTGGATACCTATAGGTGCAAAATTCACGTTATTATTTGAGGTCACGTTAAACTTGAAACACATGTACCTTTACAATACGTTTGCCATTGGACCATACTTTATGGCGCACACCTTGAGAGACTCTGCACCAATGAAGGAACACTTCACAATTGTATAGCGCAATCACGTGTAGTTCACTCATACAGGGATTGCCTTCACATCTATGCAGCAGCCAATAGAGAAACTCTAGTGCATACAGTACTGTGAATTTTAACCTGATACCAAATATTAACGCGAATTTTGCGTGTCCCTACCTATAGGTAGGGCCACCTGTTTTTCGCGAAAATATTTACGCGGAGGATAGACTTCAATTTCCTATGTATACAATTGTAGTCTTCGTTTGACTATTCGCCGCTTGTCTTGCGTGAAGACAGTCTATTACATGAGTGAGCCAATCAGAATTAAGTTTCTCTGATACCGACCGTCCGTGATTCATGGGCATGCAGGTAGGACACGTAACAATTTAAATGATCCAATCACGAAAGTGGTTCTGAACTAAAGTTTGTTGGAACACAATTTTTTCTAAAATCTTTTCGCGAAAAACAGGCGATTCTACCTATAGGTGACCAACGTCTAGCTTGACTTTAAAGGTTGTGAAAGTGTGCCGACCTCAAAGTGTTAAAGGTAAAGTGAGCACTTTTCAAGGCCTACCCAATAAGCATAGCAAACAATTTATTTTATTTTATTGTGACCTCCGATGTTAGTTTTTGAGAGCCATAAACTCTATACACTGTGTTTATTAGTCATAAAGCAATTTTTATAAAAAAAAGTTGGCTAAAACTAATTTTTAGATTGAGTAGAAAAGGTGATCTTGGTGCAAAAATTGTTTTTTTTTTTTTTTTTTTTTTTTTTTTGCGACATGTTAATATTTGGATATTTATATTTCATTTGGTGCAAATGCATATCAATGTTGACTAACTACGAACATTTTTTATAATAATTTTTACCATGGTACTACAAGAGCAATTTTTTCTTGTATTCGTGAGCACTTGTTCAGTTAGAATGCAATAACTCAGGAACTATTTTCTCTAGAAGGTTGTGGTGTGACTACACTTCTGTGGCAATGTAAATCTACAATCTAAGCGGCGACACAAATGAGTTCACCATAAAAAGAATTAGTACTGATTAAAAGATTTATAAATGACATGATTTATTTTATAAACACTCGAAAATTTTCCACACAACTGGTTCCGTTGATAGTGTAATTAGTAGTTCTACTTCCGGTTCTCTTCAGTCTTTGTGCACGGCTGTGTGATGTAAAAGCACAAAAAAGTTTCACTTTTTGTAGACTCGTGAATGGCTCGAATGTATTTGACACCAAGTTAGACTACCTACACTCGTGCATTTGTGCCGCCCTGGTCGCCGGACTGCAAACTACGAGTCTAGAAACAGCTAGCTGGAGGCGAAATCACCGAATAAAGGCCGCATTCCATTTGGCACTGACAGCGCTGGCCAGTAGCAAACCAAAATAAACGCCATCAGTCAAATCCCGCGCTGAGTATCGCTCAGTAGAGGAACATTCGTCAGCAGAGTTTCCAGCGGGAATAATGGCGTCTGCTATGCGTGCTGAAGCAACGGAAGGCCCAAACATATTGTCAGCAGGGATGGACATTATTTATTTTCATTTTCGTCTGATTCAGTCTGTGTCTCGATTGAAATAATGCTCTCTCGAGACGGCACTCTCCCGCACAACCTGGCGAGAGGACTGCTTCACGCTCTCTCGTGCTCTCGCTCTGTGGAATTGAGACAGCCACACTCTCGTTTCTCTCCGATTCAGGCAAACAGCTGATGCCAAAAGGCGGAAACTACAGTATGTTAAGCTAAAATCGCGATCTTTGCTATTGTAAGTAATTTATGCCTGTTCAAAATAATTCACTAATAATTACAGCATTACCAGAAAAATCATTAGCGCATAAAATACAATTATTTTTGCTTTCTATTTTACCGTCATGTTACAGCAAAGTGACGAAATAAACGCGTTTTAGTCATAAATCCGCATATAGTATTTTTATAAATACGTGTTGCGTATGTTATTTTGCTGTTTAAAACAGTTGAATTAAACTCTTGCAGTTAAAATGCAACGTGGTTTTGGCCCAGAAAGCTGCTATAACCTTATTCACAGCTACTACAACCTTATTCAAACACGCGAATAATGTAAACGAACATGGCACCTGCAAGAGAGCGCCAGCGAGTATGCAAATTCGTGCTCTATCTGTGCTCTCGCTCTTTCGCGCTCTCTCAGGCTAATTGAGACGACCAGAGACGTTATCCCCGAGAGAGAGAGAGAGAGAGAGAGAGAGAGAGAGAAAGAGAGAGCACAAGAGAGCGCTCTTTGTGCCAATTGAGACATTGCATCAGACTCATCAATTGATGATGATATCGAATAATGTGAAAATACACTTTCCACCAGCATCTTCTGCAGACGACAACAACTTAACTTGCTCGTAATCCATCGCTGCCATGTTGAGTCGCCTGCTTTTGCTGATACTATGTCGACCTCCTGCACGTCAGTGGCGTCATCTGGAAGTATAGCCTGGAACCCAGACGCCACAGCACCATTCGTCAGTTCCTGATTAGTAGAACTCTCGTCAGTAATTTCAGCTGCTGTCAGTACCAAGTGGAAGGCGGCCAAAGTACGAACCGACCTCGGAAAAAACAGTTCACTCACTGAGACAGTCGCGAATAAATGAAAGTAAGGCTTTCCACTGTGTGGACTACTGCTGAATTTAGCTTAACCCACATAAGTTTCTGGTTTCTGGTGTAGCAAATAAGCAAATATTTGATGTGTGCTGTACGGAAGATGGCAAAAGACTTGCTTGGTTATCACTAGCGACATGCAAAATTCGCGTTATTATGTGGAACCAGGCTAAACTCCACAGTACTATATAAACTCGAGCCGGCGTCGTTTCTCCGTTGGCTGCTGTATATCTGTGAAGCCACGCCCTTTCTGACTGAACTGCATGTGACTGGAGCACACAGTTGTGAAGCGTTTATTTATAGGCGCAGAGATACCCAGGGCGTGCCAAATAAAGTATAGTCCAATGACAAACATGTTGCAAAGGTAAATGTGTTTAAAATTTAACTTGACCTTAAATAACAACGCGAATTTTGTAGGTCTCTCGTTATCACAACCAATAAGCTGTAGGCTTGGTGCTCGGTGATCAGTGATATGAACAAGTTTTAAGTAGAGCTGTGTCACGGTTTACAAACCAGTCACTTCCAGGGAAGATCGTTGGTCACTGAGCTCCGTGTGTACTGTATCGGTCAAATATAATTTTACTTTGCAACATGTATACAGCTGGTTAAACTGCGCATGAATGGGCTAATGCCAAACACAAGTGACTGATATTTAAATCCTATAATGAGGATGGCAGGTGGCGAAATCAAGCCGTAGCTCCTTTCTCGCCTTTTATGTAAGACCTTCTGTGCATCGTATAGGTGACATTTAGTTTAGTTAGTTTACGTAAACTCTTTATGCACGATGCCCGTATGGAGCACGTGATCAGAGACAGGTATATTTAGAGACCTGCAAAATTCGTGTTATTATTTAGGGACATGTTAAACTTGAAACACATGTACCTCTGCAATACGTTTGTCATTGTACCATACTTTATGTGACACACGCTGGGTAACTCTGGACCAATAAAGGAACACTTCACAATTGTGTGCCCCAATCACGTGTAGTTGAGTCAGAGAGGGAGTGTCTTCACATCTATGCAACAGCCAATGGAGACACGATGCTGGCTCTATGTATACAGTACTGTGAAGTTCAGCCTAATACCAAATAATAACGCTAATTTTGCATGTCCCTAGATATAGTCTTTCTTTCGCCCGGGGCAGAAATTGGGATTTGAGTCCCCCCCCCCCCCCCAAAACTCGTCAAACCCACTGGCAAAAAAACGTACCTTGCATAATTTGTCAAAATATTAATATAGATTATATAATTGTTTTTCTTTTCACTCTTTAGCCTTTTATTTCGAATTTTTGGTAGTCTAAAAAAATCGGTCCATCCGGCTTCTCCTTTAACCCGGCGTACTGGGCAGACTGCGCCCCTGCTACGCCTGTATCCGCCCCTGTTCGCCATGAAAAAAGATGTCCTTCTAAAATATGGTGCAGACATAAAAACTTCTCGACCATAAAATACGTTACTGAACATGATGGACAGATGCATACTTTCCATTAAAACCCCTAGTGTTATGATTAGGAACTGTTCTGTATAATTGATTGTTCTTATCTCCATAGCCAAACACATTGTTTGTGGTAATGAGACAGGCACTTGTGTCACCTTCAAGTACAGCGAGCACCGTAATTTTTTTTTATTTGAAAGACCAAAACCATAAATTAAATTTGATCTAAAAGGGCTATATAAATTGAGATCACTTTCTATTTTTCTTCATTGCTAGGGACACCCGAATTTCGCGAAAATATTTCCGCACATGCTAGATTTCACTACCCTACGGGCGTCCCAGCAGTTTTCTTTTGTTTATTGGTGGCGTGGCTCTGTGACAAGACATTCTCTTATTCGATTGGCAAACCAGAATTAGGTTCCTCCAATACTCTAAGTCTGTGATTCGCAGGCAGACACCTATGACGTGTAACACCTAGATCATACAATCGAGAAAGTACACCTGAGCTAAAGTGTTATGAAATACAACTGGTCGCGAAATCTTTTCGCGAAATTCTGGTGTCCCTATCCATTGCGGACCGCTATGTCACGTTGATTTAGTTTTATTCTTGCGAGTGTACACAGCGGTAAACCCAAGTCAAAATATTTTCAATGGCGGCCTACTTAGCTGCCGCCGAACACTCGGGGTGACCCACATATGCACAACCTTGACCACGAGGAAAGAGTCCCCGCGGAAACTTACAGACGTCAGCACACAGCCTGGCCCACATCTCCACAAGCCCTAACTTTAGCCTGCTTAAGCGTGCTCAAGTTGCAAAAATTACTTTCTGTATTCTATGGGTAGGATCCTGCAAAATTCGCTTTATTATTTCTCATCAGGTTAAACTTCGCACTACTCCACACACCTAGGGCGGCGTCGTTCCTCCATTGGATGCTGTATAGCAGTGGAGTGACTTAACTGTATGTGATTGGAGCACACGTTTGTGAATCGTTCATTCACCAGCAGAGTTGCTCAGGGCGTGTCAAATAAAGTACGGTCCAATGACAAACATTTTGCAAAGGTTCACTTGTCTGAAGTTTAACCTGTCCTCAAATAATAAGGCGAATTTTGCAGGTCTCAAGTCATATATCGCAACCATTTTATTCTTGCGCTAACATAAATGTCCTTTACTTTTTTTTATAAAATTGAACTTATATTTTATTTATAAATTATAATATTTCATTTGTAATTAATAAAAGTAAAAACACAGAGGAAATAGATATGCTGGTAACGCCTAGTATGAAATAGTTGCCGGTTGCACTAGGACTCGGGATCGTGCTGGTCTCATTCTGTTTCACTACCGGAGTAGCAGAAGCGCTGTGGCCCCATGTTGGGTGACTGTCAGTAGCACGTGAGAGAGAGAGAGAGAGAGAGAGAGAGAGAGAGAGAGAGAGAGAGAGAGAGAGAGAGAGAGAGAGAGAGAAAATTCAACCGAGTACGCACGAATGCGGTGCGTCGTCCTTTTGGTGTAATTTTTTAGACTCGGTTAAGCTTTGCATGAGGCGGAGGAATATACTGTAAGTAGAACTTAAGCAGGGCTTCAGAAAAGTTGGAAGTAACAGTGAATGGACTATACTATAAAATGTGGCGATTACTGTTACGTATTTTTGTGCATATGTACTTATTCTTTAAAAAACAAGCTTATTTTCTTGACTGTTGATAATCACTACCCATCTGGCAACAGAGTGCGCCATGTTCTCTTTACTGTAATATACCCGTTCAGTCTTGAATTAATTTACCAAGTCGAGTGCTGCGATCCTTTAGTTTTTTTTTTCTTTGGTGTGATCTGTGCTTCTGCTGAGTGTGCATCTCCCAACCAATGAAAAACGTACAGCGTGTTGATGTAAGTATTAGCCATTCACAGACGTGGAGTGCAGAAATCCCAAGAAATCAGATTTCTTGCGAGAAAGACGCCGAAAACACCAGGCACTGATTGATTGCTTATTGTGTACAGTACCGACCATGAATATTCTCCAAGTGCAACATGTCCTCAATCATGGACACACGGACTGAACGGGTCAAGAGTAAGAAACACTATAGTAAAAATGTTTTTAACCATAAGCTGTTCACTGTAAACTGAGCACTTTTAAAAGCCCTGCTTAAGATCTGCGTGTATGTATGTTGTGTAATATTCCACCATATGTTAAGTTAAAATTGGCATGGGCCTAGCCACTTAATTCCTGCGTCAGTCACGTGAAACTATGAAATCATTGGAAAAGTAAATATTTTACAAATTTGCTAATTATTACGGAAACAGAAATTAAAATAAATAATTTCGGTGTTCACGATTGTTTACCAAACACTTTTTAATTCGACGTGAATACATTAGATTATATGCGTGTAGAGGCAGTGTCATTTTTCAAAGGTTGATTTCAAAAGTGTTCGTGTTACCGTGGACAGCCTTTACTCAAGGTCATGTTAGGTCGTAAGGAATCATTGCGACGGGACCTCCCAAGACTGCGATATATGTTCCCGGGAAGGTGAGACGAAATGATGTTAGGGGCCGCGGTGGCTGAGCGGTTAGACTGCGAAAAGCACATTGAGCTTTGGTGAATCTCAAACCTGCTCACTCGTGATAATATGGATTATCTGTGCTCCATATTCTCAGATTATGACGATTCACTTTCCTACTTACATTAAAGGTAGCTTCGTCATTGAAAGTAAGAAGACCTGCGAAATTATCGTCCTCCGCGTCCACTTGCATTTTACACAAAACTGGTTGCGTAAATTCTTGTCATTTTTTGACGTGAATACGTCCTTAAATTTGCGACCATAGTGGGAGGCAATCAAGAAAATCCGATGATAACAAAATCGGGGGATAAAGTTTGGCATTGCAGCTCCGAATCTATTGTTTACATTAAAAATTCGACTTCACCACTCGATTGCCAGAGGATCAAAAAATATGTTACGTTGAGTAAGGATTGCGAAGCATCCCGCCTAGCCGGGAGGGGGGAGGTGGGTGCGCAATTTTGAGTTCGTTTCGCCGCGTCTCATAACTTCCGCGTGGTATAACTTTTGACTAAGAGAAGATACGACGCTCGTTTAAGTATCAGTCGACAGTTCTCGTCAAGACCACTCAGTTGCGTGTATAAAAACATTTGTATGGCATGAGTTTAATGTAAAAAAATCAAGAAAACTTAACAAAACGTTGGCCTATACTCGTCAAAAAGCCAAGTCGGAATACATGAATCGCATACAGTTGGAAAGAGCACTTCAAAATCAATCCAGTGATACCCATAAAACCCCATATGATCGAGTGAAGCGGCGCCACGACCGTAAAAATACATCAAGGCGTCCAAGCGCGTCAACGTAGACGTATCCACGCAAAACAAACGGCCGTGTCCCCAACACAGCCAAACACAATTTTTTTTTCTTCTGGAAGCTTGTACCAACTGCATTTTAAAAGGTTTGCATTTAAGACGCTTGCGTATAACGCACCATACGGTTGGTTTTCTGGCGTAGCTGCAGTTCACGACTTGCACGAAGCGTACATTTTTGCCACTTTGCTGCAAACACTCCCTCTAATTTTGTCGACAGTATCATTGTTTACACGCGGCCGTCTGGCTCTCTTCTTCTTGCACACGGACCCGGTCTCTTCAAGCTGTCTAGCACCTGTGGACATCCTCCCGAGATGGGTAGAAACCTGCAAAATTTGCGTTGTTATTTGAGGACATGTTAAACTTAAAACGCCTTTACATTGCAGTACGTTTGCCATTGGACCATTCTTCATTTGGTACGCCCCGGGTAACTGCGCCAACATTTCACATCTGCGTGCCCTAATCACGTGCCGTTCACTCAGAAATGGATTGACTTGGCATTAAGGCAACAGCCAATGGAGGAACGATGCCGACTCGAGTATAGACTATGCGGTAGTATGAATTTTAGCTTGACGCCAAAAACTAACACGAATTTTGCAGGTCCCTAGAGACGGGGCATGATTACTAGAGACCTGCAAATTTCGCAATATGTTTGTCATTGGACCATACTTTATTTCACACGCCCTGGGTAACTCTGCGCCTGTAAATGAACAGTTCACAACTGTGTGCTCCAGTCACATGCAGTTCAGTCAGAAAGGGCGTGGCTTCACAGCTATACAGCAGCCAACGGAGAAACGACGCCGGCTCGAGCGTATACAGTACTGTGGAATTTTGGCTGGTTCCAAATAATAGCGCGAATTTTGCATGCCCCTAAATTGACTACTACCAAAATGCGCGAGGAAATAACTTTGCACGACTTAAATCGTCTCAGTCTTCGCTAACTGTAACACAAAATATATTTATTGCTGGTCACTCGCCATTTTTATGCACTAGCGATCCTGACGGAGCATTGGCAAAACATCACAGGTACCCCAAAGAGAAATAAAACTTCCAGAGCTTTTCTTGGCATAACCCCCCCCCCCCCCTCAAACGGCTTCTATCATAATGTGTTACGTTTTGGTAGCAGTTTGAAGTTGTTCCAATCTTTTTTACTTGTCCTGTATAACGCAAAATTTTGTCAGGAATACAGGCTCAAAGAAATTTATTTATGTTAACTTTAATGAAGGTAGTTTTGTTATCCTAGTAAAATGCAAAATTTATTTTTCACTAAATAGGGCGATAATTGTGGAACGTGCTTTCCCCTGAGATAACCAAAAATATATGTAATGCCGCAGATAAATAAAATGCATGGTGGGGTATGTAATGTACTTGTATAGTTCTCCATTTACTCTTAGAACCAATACAATACTCCCGTGGTTCTTCACAACATTGACAGTAAGCGGTGTGGATACTGCAACGTCCATGAAGAATCACACAATATGGACCACTCGATTTCCTGTCCTAGAGACACACGAATGTCGGGACGACATTACCCACAGTTCTTTGAAATCCTGAAAAGGGAACAACCAAGATAGAAGCGAAGGTTTCGCGTTTATTTTCACAGATAGAGCACGTCATGTTTCGTGTTTCTGATTGCAGATTCGATAGCGCGCTTGCGCAATGTCGGGTTTGCGCTGTCAGCGCTCGTCTACAAGAAACTCCTATACTTGACAGGGGGCCGCGTTGCTTCAGTGGTTAGACTACTCGCCTCCCACCTGGGCGAACAGGGTTCGATTCCCGGCGGGGTCGCTCCCGGATTTTCGCATGTGGGAATCGTGCCGGGCGATGCCGCTGGTCGGCGGGTTTTCTCAGGGATCTCCCGTTTCCCCCGCTCCTTCATTCCGGCGCTGATCCGTACTCACCTCTCTCCATCCACTTCGGCTATCAAGACCTCGACATTAAGAGCCGCCCAAATCTCTTCACTCACTCACTCACTCCCTCTACTTGACGACGGCACCAATCTGTTTACACATCATCGCCGTCAGCATTCTCCATCATCTCCATCATCATCCTTTCAGGCTCCAGCTCAAGTGAGATATTACTAGAGACCTGAGAAATTCGCGAGTTCAATCACCTGTAGGCTAGACTTCACTGTCTGACATACACCCAAGCAGATATCAACTGTTTATTGGTTACTTGTTATGGCATTGCAATGTGGTGATTGGGTATATAATCTATAGCATGTTTGTTATTGGCTCATTTACCTCCAGGGGATGTCAAACAACGCTTCGACCAATTGCACAAGTTTGTGAATTACAACTTGTCTCGAAATGAATCCACGAATTTTTCAGGTCTCTAGCAATAGCCAATCAGACTCAAGGTCCGTTTTCATAACTTCGCGTGGCCAATGAGCGCCATTATGCTTTTGTATGTATGTACACCTATTCTGTGTTATGATCTTGTTTTTGCTATTGGTAACACTGATGTAGTATGGCTCTTCTTTATCTAGGTTTTTGGCAAAGGATTTCCCTCGGTGGCCTTCCAGCCTCTAATCTTCGGAAATGCCGTTTCCAGTTCTATGATTATATATATATATATATATATATATATATATAACATGTCGGCTAAACTTGGAAATATTTTTAGCACGTCATCATTCATTTTATGGTCCTGTGAAATGTACCCAGCTGTTCGGTGTGTAATATATCTAATTCATGAGGATGTCTTGTCGTTATAATTGTTCGTGACTCACTGCCTTAGCATGAAAGCTCGTTATGTAGATTTCCGATTATATTCGTTTAGTCAGCTTGATACAAAATAGTTAACATTGTGAACAATACTGAATCTTGTAAGAAACACGACACCAATATAGTATGTTGCCTATCTGTGGATAATGAAAAGAGAAGCAGAAATGTAGTGCATCTGATTGGCAGTGCTCTAGTTACAGCAGTGAACTGCGTTTAATCACAGGCTGCTGCTAGAGTATAGGCTCTTCACGATCAAGTAAGAACTTTTGAGGCCATAGTTACTTTTTCCTTTCGGCTATTTTTAATTCTTCTGCCAGCTTTTCAAAATAAATATTGCCATATAAGTAATAAACACAGTGCGTACGTATTCAACCGCACTCGGAAATTAACGTCTAAGGCTACACTCTAAATCTGAAACAGTGATATTTGCGCCAAATCATTGAAAATAGTGAAAATTGAGCGACTGATAATCAGTGCCTGGTAATTAATTAATATGGTGGCTGAATTTCACTTGCTTATTTGAGATTCACACTGAATATCGAGAATTCCACAGCCAAAAATCTCTTGTTCCCATTTAATTTCCTTGATTTGTCAGTAGTCACAGAAGCTTATCAACTGACTTTTTGTGAATATTGTTTTACTGATTCGGATTTAGAGTGTACAAAATAATACATTTATTGGCTATTATTCCAGATGAGAGGGTTTTCAAATGTGCTCACTTTACCGTGAATAGCCTATAAATGGGGGCACCTGTTTTTCGCGAAAATATTTCAGGACAAGTTGCGTTCCAAAACACTTTCGTTCGGAATCACTTTCGTGATTGGACCATTTTACTTGTTATGTACCTTATGTGTCTGCCCGCGAATTATGGCCAGTCACTATCGGAGAAACTTAATTCTGATTGGTTAACTCACGTAGTAGTAGGTTTCACACAAATACAAGCTGCCAATAGCCAAAGGATGACTGCAAGTGTGCAAATTGTATATTGAAGTTTAACCTTCGCGTAAATATTTTCGCAAAAAACGGTTGGCCCACCCTATAAAAACATTTTCTTACCTTTAGGAGTAGGCTGCACGTGACTAAGTCGCTATACTGTATAACCAGTTGTTATATCTGGCTCGGCGTCTTACTGAGAGTGTTCCGCGCCAATAACAGACCTCGGAGAAATACCCACTTGTCAGAAGTATAGTCTCGGGCCGAATGTATTCACGTAAAATCCAGACCTCGAATAATGCTACAGGCCACTGCTGTCACATTTCAGTAATCTATTTGGTTGCTGCTAGTAAAATCGAGCAACAGAAACGCTACGCACAGTTTCCTATATGCAAGCAAAATTTATGTATTAATAAGTAGGGCCACCTGTTTTCTCGCGAAAAGATTTACACGGAGGCTAGACTTCAATCACCTATGTACACACTTGCAGTCTTCATTTGACTATTGGCCTCTTATCTTTGTATGAAGTCAGCATGTTACATGAGTGCGCCAATCAGAATTAAGTTTCTCCGATACTTACCGTCCGTGAGTCACGGCAGATGGATCAAACGAGTAAAAATTCAAATGATCCAATCACGAAAGTGTTTCTGAACTATAGTGCGTTGAAACACAACTTGTCCTGAAATATTTCCGCGAAAAACATGTGCCCCTATTACTAGGAACCTGCAAAATTCGCGTTATCTTTTTACATCATACTTAAATTCATAGTACTGTATATATATTTGAGCCGGCGTCGTTTCTCCATTGGTTGTGAAGTGTTCATTTATTGGCTCAGAGTTACCCGGGGTGTGTCAAATAAAGAATGGCCCAATGACACACGTATGGCAAAGGAAAAGTGTTTTTAAGTTTAACATGTCCTCAAATAATAACGCGAATTTTGCAGGTTATTGCCAGGACAGAAAAAAATTTTCTGTTAGAACATTTGAAGTAATTACTTAACATTTGAGTAAACGGATTAAAGACAGCCTGCTCGTAGGACAGTGTTGCCGCAAGAAAATTTTCACGCTTAACTACGTTTGGAATGTCTGGGAAATTGTATTTTCTTCATTTGTTTCGCCAACATAACATTAGATCTACTTTCAGGACCAAAAAATTCGGTAGTTCAGTGTTCATTTGAGGACAAATTATACTTCACATCAGGTGTTAGTCTGATTTACTTTTGGCTCATTCAGGGCGACTGCGAGTAAGTACTTCGTGTCAGTTACTCGCCCAGTGGGTTCATATCCTGCCCAGTATGTGCGCTTTGAAGTAAATCCGTAATCATTATGCATTACGCTTAAAGGTTTATAGCAGCACTGATTCCCATTCTCCTCGCCATTTTAACACAGTGAGGTTCGCACACATTTACTGGCACGAAAAATTAGAAGTGACTCGCCTCTATCTACTACTGCAAGAACACCGGTTCTGTTGTTGTTTTGTGTTAGAACTGACCAGCGTCCTATTGGTCCATACCACACAGGACACTAGCCTGTACTTTACAGCTTTCATTATTGGCTGGTTATTAACCAATGAAGAGCCGAGCTGATATTGGCCCAATCAAACGTCCTTTATCGTATAAAAGGATTTACAAAGAATCATGTCCCTTTGAGTGGCTATATATATAAAAAAAAAAAAAAGCAATTCTATCGTTAGCAATATTATTGTTACTGCACTGTGGTGTTCTTGTGAGGCTGTGTTAAACACCAACAGAACCAAGACTGCACATCCGTGCGAGTTTTATAATGAACAACCAAGACATTTTCAAATTAGCTTTGCTCCAGCTGCACTCGAGCGTAGTCTACGAAGTGTTAATCTGGTATGCCAGTTTCGCCGCACAGTTTCTGAGTATCTGCTCATCTTCAAGGCTGCTGTGTACCGGATACATTCTCTGCGTAGCGTTTAATTTCCTCCTTCGTCGCTTTCACTTGTTCAGGTTCCCAGCAAATGTCACACAACTCTGCCTCGTTACGGTACGGTTTATTCGACTCAAGTTGGGAAGCTCAATGCCTTTAGTTCGGCAATTACAATTTTTCGCCACTTGGTAAACGCTAGTGTCGCATCAGCACTGGATTCTCTCTATTTTCTACGTTAAAAAACAAAGTAATTGCAATAACCATTTATCATTAGGAACTTGCAAAATTCGCGTTATTATTTGCCATCAGGATAAACTTCACAGTATTGTATATAGTTGAGCCGGCGTCGTTTATCCATTGGCTGCTGCATACACGTGAAGTCGGACCCTTCCTAACTGAACTGCACGTGATTGGCGCATAGTTATATAGAATGTTTAATATAAATAATGTTCTAATGACAAACGTGTTGCAAAGGTCCATGTGTTTTAAGTTTAACCTATCCCCAAATAATTACGCGAATTTTGCATCATATATGAAATAACTTATAAGCTAAATAAGTAAAATATTTATGTCTTATATTTCACGTAGCTTAAGATTTCAATTAAAAGTGATCTCTTTGGAACACTCCGAACCCAGTGGCGGGAATTTATCCTATGCCAAACTATCCCATAAGATAACTCGTTTTGTTCCTATAGGTGGTTCACGGTAAAATGAGCACTTTCGAAAGCCCTGCTCACAGTTTCCTCGCCCGCATGTTGCCTCGACGCGAGGTTAACGTTGCTTCAACTCACGTTAAAGGCCGTTCACCATAAAGTGAGCACTTTCGAAATCAATCTTAGAAAAAATTCACTGCCCCTACCTGCTAATATTTTAACGGGCGCGACGAGTGACACGTGTCCAGTAAAGCTGGTAACGGTGGAGGGGAAAGAAGTTCCATATATCAACGTCGAACAAAAAAAGTGTTAGGTAATCATTTGTGATAGCTTAAATTATTTTCTCGCTTTCTGTATTTTTAAATTCATCGAAGTGTTCAAATTAGCTGGTTTCTAAAATATTTGCTTTCCTAATAATTTCACAGTTTTACTTTACCGACGCACGAATAAAGTGACAAGGCCCATGGCAATGTTAATTTTACATAAGGTGGAAGAATACAAAACGTGCATACAAGTATATCGTAAGCAGGGCTTTCAAAAATGCTCATTTGACCGTGAACAGTCTTTAGCAGCTTTATACACGCATGACAACCAATTACGAAAGCAAACTGACATGTGCACAGTATGTCGAATTTTAGACAACAGTAAACGTTTTCCGCGATAAACTGTCGTCTCCAACAATCATTTTTAGGTGTGGAAACTCAGATACAAAAAAAAAAATTTGCAGCAACACATGGTAGTGCGTCACACCTTCGTCAGTCACAAAGTGTCAGGATCACTACAGAAAGTTTTATAGAGGCCGGTTTCCTACGTAAAGGCTGCCGGCGGCCAGTTTAGTGCCTTGCTCGTAGAGGCGACAAGGCATGTAATATGCGTGCCTGGGTCTCCCTTACCTTTCCTACACTTTTTGGCCTCGGACACGCAAAACGTTTTCATCACCGACTGTAAGGTTACTAGGCCAAAGATTATTGGTTGGTTCTTGAAACTGTTCCTTCGGCAGTTTTCTAAGTCTGTCGACGTAACGTTTTCCATTGGGTTTATAGGACTATTTACACTTAATACGATATTCGGTTAGGATATGATTGCGCAAACCACATTAATGTGTATTCTTTGTTTCTGTAGACTAAATTTGCTATTTTCCATAATTCTCTGCATATGCTTTCGCTTCTTCTATTGGCAGGATTACAATTCCTACTAAAGTTAAGAGTAATTTTATTTCAACTGCATCGCTTTGCCTAGTTTTATTCACTAAATGCTAGCCATAAAAGTTCAAATCATTCTCAAAAGTTATTTTTTTATATAAAACTTAAATAATTAAAATTTGGAATTGAATCCCTTTGAGTTTTTGCAGCTTGGTCGTTATTCTGTTCTACGCGTCTTTGAAATTATATACTGAAATAATAAATTCGTAGTGAAAATATGAAACGGAGAACCGTTTTACTATAAAATAGTTTTGATAATAAATCTGCACAATAAATTCGAACGAAAATAGATAATTTGAAAAAAAAAGTTTTCTTTTTCCGGTATAGGGAAACGAACTCGAGCCTCCTGGGTGAGAGCCAGGTACCCTAGCCACTAGACCATACCGGACACTTGGCAAAATGCTGTTACAGGAATAGTTTTTATGTAAACACATTTTCCATGTCTGCCTGGGCCACGCAAAGGGCCGTGGTGCTGTAGTGGTTAGACTAGCTGCCCCCACCAAAGCGTGCTGGACTCGACTACCAGAGGGGTCTTCCCCAGATTTTCGCTAGTGGGAATCGTGCCGGATGATGCCGCTGGTCGGCGGGTATCCTCGGTCGGAGATTTCCCGTTTCCCCCGCCCTCGCGTTCCGGCAATACTCCATATTAACCTCTCTCCACCCTCGTCGGCTCTCGAGACCACGATGTTAAGAGCAGCCCAAATTACTTCACTCACTCCGGACCACATTTCTACAAAAAAAAATGTATAATGAAATATTTAACACTCTGAAAATTGTGGTAAATGAAGATCTATAGACTCAACAAACACTCTTACTACAGGCTATTCAAGGTAAAGTGAGCACTTTTTAAGGCCCTCCCAACAGGCATTAGCCACTAATAAATATATCTTATTGTAGCCTTAGGCATTAAGTTATGAGAGTGGTGAAATGTATATATTGTGTTTATTGGCCATATTGCAATGTTTATGTTAAAAAGCAGCAGTTACATAGAAATTGGGCGAAAGCAAATATTTAGAAGGGCCTTAAGAAGTGCTCACTTTACCGTGAAGTTAAATGAACGTTTGTGCTGCCGTTTGCTCTCCAATTTAGAGTGCCCAAGCGCCTGTTCCTCGTTTGAGAGGGGAAGGGGCAAGTCAGTGTATTCTCCTGCACCCCCTTCTCACGGGTTGTTACGTCAATGAAGTTGGTAGCAGTGGAATGCAAATACAAACCGGGAAAGGAAACATGTAGAGCTTAATCGCTAGAGACACTGGAAAATCGCGAGAATTTTGTAAACCAAGATATCTTCGAAAACACTGTAGCTAGTGCATCCTCTTATGATTTTTGGTTGGGTGCCGTTTGTAATATTTCAAATAATTATACAAGTCGTCAGTTGTTACCTTTACGTATAAATTTTAATATTGGAACTAAGACGTCCGTCTACCTAGAACTTTTTTCCCCGTTCTAAGTCGAGAGACGAGGGAGCGTTAAAGGCGATACAGCCACACGCATCAAGCCCCCCATCGCCTCTAAGCGCAAGACTCTGAACTGGCGTGCAGTGTTCTCGTCGCACTGCGTGTACCTATGGGACTTTCAGCGGCGACCCTATTATTTTATTGGTGGAGAGTGTGTAGGAAGGTTCAATGCATGTCCCTTGACCAGTTTTGTATGGATCTGACACGTACATTTTGAGATACAGCGCTTTGAAAAAGCCGTTTTTAGCCATTTTGGCATGCTCTGAAATGGTGTTTCTAATTAACGCGAGATCTTGAAAACACTCAACATCCCTCGTCTGAAATGTGTGTTCTTTTCGTAGGTCAGTACACTGAACGCACGTTTAATAGTTTCGTAGAAAAACGTTTATTTCGAACACTCTGCAACGAACTTCAAGCGCCAGGTAGACGGGCGCCTTAAACTCTTCTCATAATTTTATTTTCCTCGTAGTTCATCTTTTGCGACAAAATTTTACAATGACCAATTCTTTTCTTCTCAAACACAAACAAATAATATTTATTCTTCTTCAATTAATAACTAATAATTATTCATATTTCAAAACGTACTGCAACAATATTGTATATTGTCTATCATTAAAACTTTCATATTACACGACTCACGTCCATCGTTGGAGGCGGTGGAGAATTTTTCTAAAGAAAAAAATAGTTCTATTTTACATCGGCCTTACTTATATAGTCTCCTGTTTTCTGATTGGCTGTCGTCTGACTATTACACATATCTCTGCCAATGAACAATGCTGAGACGAGAGACAACTAGGATAATTTTATTTAGTACTTCACTTTAACAAACATTTCCTGATGATTACCCCTTAGAGAAGAAACTAAATTTAACAAACAAAATATTAATACTGAATACTGTCTAGAAACAAATAAAAATTACTTACACGTGATCTCTATGTTAGTAAACTATTAAAATAACCAATGATTACAGTGTTAATTCATCTAATGAAACGTAATTTGGAATAATATTAAATAAACGGACAACATAGGCAAGAACTCTGTAATCATATGTAATAAAAACATCTGTGACTAACGGTAAACCTAACCTCTAAAAACTGCTGAAGCGTAGAGCAAAACGCATCACACAAGCCTGTTCGGGATTGCACTGACCTTATACTTCCCAAGTTTCAAGGGCCTGACCGCATTACTCATGTGTTGCGCCATTATGGACCAGCGACATCTTGCAGTGGCGTACCCGCCTCACCCATACTTCAGTGCCGCTACTCCAGCGGAGCCTTTGCTTACACCAGCCATGCCAAATTACTGCAAAATTCGCGTTATTACATAAGGACAGACAACTCCAAGTTACTGGGCGTTCGCCCGACTTCACCCGTTGGCAAACAAATATGTCGGGCACGCCCCTTAAAACTCCTAGAGCCAATAGTTTAAGTTCAGCGGTGGAGTGGCCAATCTATTTACAGAAGATCAAGCAGATAGTGGAATTGCAGCGCTAATGAAACCACTGACTATGCTCACTCGTTTATAAGGCAATGGAGTCAATCCCGTCGCCGAAATATAACGCGAATTTCGCACGTCTCTACAAATTACATGAGTAGGGCCACCTGTTTTTCGCGAAAAATTTACGCGGAGGATAAACTTTAATATCCTATGTGCACACTTGCAGTTATCCTTTGGTTATCGATAGTGACACCAGAATTTCGCGAAAAGATTTCACGACCAGTTGCATTTCATAACACTTTAGCTCAAATGTACTTTTTAGATTAGATGATCTAAGTGTTACACGCCATAGGTGTCTGCTTGCGAATCACAGATGTACAGTAATGGAGTAACCTTATTCTGATTGGACAGCCAAGTAAGAAAATGTCTTGTCACAGTGACACGCCGCCAATAAGCAAAAGGAAACTGCTGGTACGCCCATAGGGTAGTGAAATCTAAAATGTGCGGAAATCTTTTCGCGAAATTCGGGTGTCCCTAGCTATTGACACCTTGTCTTTGTGTGAAAACCGACTGCCACGTGAGTGAACCAATCAGAATTAAGTTTCTTCGATACTGACTGTCCTTGATTCGCGAGCAGACAGATCAGATGCACAGTAATTCAAATGGAACAATCACGGAAGTGGTTCTGAACGAATGGGTTTTGGAACGCAACTTGTCCTGAAATCTCTTTGAGAAAAGCAGCCCCCCCCCCCCCCCGAGTAGAGCATTTAAAAAATATATATACGTACGTTAGTAAACTTGGTAATTATGGGGGGGGGGGGGGGAACCTCTGCAAATGGATAAATGGGGAAACACAATGACAACGGCACAGAATGGCCAAGCATACGGAAGCGGAAACAGTTGCGTGTAGAAACTCCCAATCCGCGTCCTCCAGGCAAGCAAGCAAAATGGCGAGCCGTCATACGCAAGTTTAGTTATGATATAGTTTTTTTTTGCCGAATCACGTGAGTGTATGATAAGTAGACCCCTGAAAAGTTCGCGGGTTAAATGACCTGTAGGCTAGACTCTACAGTATTATGTACAAATATGCCGATATCAACTGCACCTTGGTTGTCTGCTGTCACAGAGGAAGGCGACGATTGGGCCACCGCTCTCCTGTAGGTGTCAAAAACCATGTGGACCAATGGCTAACGTTATGTAGGATGTCCGCTTTTTGAGCTGGCCGGCATCCGTTGAGAATTCGTTTGGAACGCCGAGAAATGGTTCGAGGGGTTTGCGGTTCGAACCACATGAAGGACATGCGGAGCGATGTGGCGCAATGTATCCGGTTTCGATTGCCGGTCTGACAATCCTGGTTTCGGTTTTCCCCGGTGTTCCCAAACAATTCAAAATGGATGCTATAGTCTATTCGCGGTTTCTTTACACTATTTCAATCAAACCTTTGGAAAGTTACCCCATGTATGACGTGTTTAGTTATTTACTAAATATGCCATATATATCACACGCGTTTCATACCACTGTTAAATATATGTATCTTACTTTTCGTTGAATTAAATTTTAACCTATATATTTAATTTATATATATATTATAATAATTATTTATAAAAAATATAAAGGAAAACAGTGAGAAAACATGTGTGTTGGTAGCACTTAGTACGATATAGTTCTCATGCAAAATATCATTACAACTGAGTGCGCACGAATTTGGTGCGGTGTCCTTTAGGGTAATTTTATAGGCTTAGTTTGTATGAGACGGAGGAATATTTTGGAAGTAGGACTTTAGCAGGGCTTCGGAAAAGTGTGAAGTAATGTATTATACGTAGGGACAGGAAAATTTCGCGAATTCATTTTGGAACAAGATAGATGTCAAACACACATAAAATGAAGTCACCTTTGCAATTGGATCACTGCTCATTAGACACGCCCTAGACGCCTCTGAGCCAATAGTAAACTTGAGATGAAACAAGTAGCGAATCGCATACTGCCAGGTGTGAGGTAACACTGGAGCAGCAGCCAATAAACACACAGCTGAGGCTCTAGTGTACACACGACTGTAGAGTCTAGCCTACAGGTCATTGAACTCGCGAAATGTTCCTATCCCTAATTATACGGTAGTTCCTTAAGACAGGCCACGGCCAATTTCCTCCCCGATTCTGTCTGTGTGACTTATTCCGTCTCGACGAGGCTTTGAGTCCTACATACCTGCCGTGGAAGGCACCAAACTGTATGCCATCTGCAGTTGTAAGTTTAGGTTAAATTTAGTTTGTAGCCACTCCTCGATTAGTCTATCGGTAGAGACCCTCCTATTTTAAGTGAATATTTCGTGTTAAAACACTGTTTTTTGCTAGACTTCCAAACAACTCATTCTCCTATTCGCAGACACCTGAATAATTCGCGAGTTCAATGACCTGTAAGCTATACTTGACAGTCTTACATACACTCATGCAGATCTCAACTGTTCATTGGTTGTCTGTTTCGGCATTACAAGCCGGCGGTTGGGCGTACAATTTATTGCATGTTTATTATAAACACGTTTATCTCCTGGAGGTGTCAAACAACGCTTCGGCCAGTTTCAAAAATAACATGAACGCGAATTTTTCAGGTCTCTACCTATTCGACTAAGGATCACGAAATGAAGCCACCTTTTCGTGCTGAATTTTTAATATTGGCATAGAAGCCTACGTGGCATTTGCAATGATCGGAGCTTTAATGGAAATAATGTTTAATTTTATGACGTCCCGCTGGTTAGTAAAGTCTCTACCTATCAACATAATAATGAATATGAGAGGATATATCACAGCACAGTAAAACCAGCGTGCAATGCAGTACGTCAGACAAGGTTCATGCCTAGAGGACACGTTAAAGTGGACAAGTTTCAACGTAGTCTGCGAACTTAACTCTCCACGCATAAATCACAGTCGGCAACGCTAGCTGTTATGAGCACAGACGCGATTATAAAGCAAAATATTCCATTCTTGATAGCATTGAAATATAATTATCGCAACATTGCGATAAAAGACACTGCTGGAATTTTTTTTATCATATCACAGTTATAATATTTACATAATATTTTGTGGTGAGTGATGCATCGTATTAACACTTTGAGGTCGGCACACCTTTACCAGTTTTAAAGTCAAGCTAGACGTTAGTCACCTATATCCATACCGCTGCAAGGACACCTGTTACGTTGGCCCCTATTGTCACTAGTAGTCAAAAACAACACCAGCCTTTCCGTATTGGTCAGCTGCCAACCAATGGTGAGCCGAGTTTACCGTTTTATTACCAAATGTTCTTTCGTATGTAGCAGGATGTATGTACATCCCATTGTGTTGATTTCCGTAACTATACAAAAATTGGTTGTTCATTTACCAAAATACGCTGTTGAAGTTGAATTACTTCCTATTTAAAGTCCTTATGAAATAGGGAATTGATGTAAGTATAGTCGAACCAGTTTAGTTTTTTATGTGGAATGAAATATTCAAACAAGTTTTGCCCGAACTTCACTCCTCAAAGTGTTAATAGATATAGCTGTGGTTCCTTCGTAGGTTGCTTACTGCCTTTGTGGGAAGGAATTCTATTTTTCAATTTGCATGTAAAATGGTTTGATCCTACTCACTCAATGTCCGATAGGTTTCAATCGCACCAAACCGGAACGATTACCTTAACTTAATTCCGAACTTGTGTACCCTTGGCACACAAGTGGTACGCTTAATAGGCCTTTCAATCTATTTATATAATTATCTGCAAATATTTTAGCTACACGTGACAGCAGTAAAGTGTTCCAGTGTTTTCCTATAAACATGCTCTCTAGAACGGCTCGTTCTCTCATAAGTGGAGACCTGCAAAATTCGCGTTATTATTTGGGGACACGTTGAACTTGAAACACTTGTACCTTTGCAATACGTTTGTCATTGTACCATACTTTATGTGACATACCCTGGGTGACTCTGCACCAATAAAGGAACACTTCACAATTCTGTGCCCTAATCACGTGTATTTCAGTCAAAGAGGGAGTGTCTTCCCATTTATGCAGCAGCCAATGGAGAAATGACGCCGGCTCTTGTACATACAGTACTGTGAAGTTCAGCCTGATGCCAAATAATAACGCGAATTTTGCATGTCCCTACTCATAGGAATGAATGTGACATTGATTTTGCACTAGTTTTTCGCCTTACATGCTGACTTCTCCTGCGGCGACGCAGAATAGCTGCGGCAGGACGGGCAGTATAGATAATTTTATAACACGTCACATTTTTGTCTGGAATCACCAGTTCACAGCACAATATGGACTACTAATGCCTAAGAAATAGTCCTTAAGTAAAATATTATTAGACTGAGAGCTCACAGTACAGTGCGTTGTTACTTTGGTGTAGTTTTCAAGACTCGGTTAAGATTTGTTTACATAAGGCGGAGTAATATCCAGGAAGTAAAACTTAAGCAGGGCTCCAGAAAATTTAGAATTAACCGATAATGGAGTATACCAGGAAGCTGTCAAGCTCTAATGGCTTTGTTTTTACGCGCTCACTGACGCTTGCTTCAACGTAGGAGTACGTTATTTAGCTTAATATACAGAAAATACAATTTACTGCAATATTCGCTATTGAAAATTTTCGATCACTGTACAAACATTTTCTATATTCGTATTACAACATGGACGTAAGTTAAGGAATATTGATAGAATATTTACCGTAGCTAATTAATTAATCAATCAATGCTATAGCTAGAGATGATATGAAAAATCGCGAAAAAATATTTTAGCCAACATATCTTCTATAACACTATAACAAGTCTATTCTTTCAGGATTGGATGAACAAGGTTCTATTTCGGCTACGTTGCTTGCAGACCAATCACGAACGTTCTGCCATATAGAAAACTGCCTGATGTGTGTACAGTAAGGTGAATCCTAGCAAAGAGTGAACTATTTTCCGTGATAAATAGAGCCACATGTTTTTTCGCGAAAAGATTTACGCGTAGGTTAGACTTCAATTTCCTATGTGTACACTTGCAGTCATCCTTTAGGTATTGGAAGCTTGTCTGTCTGAAAACTGACTGCTACGTGAGTGAACCAATCAGAATTAAGTTTCTCCGATACTGACTGCCCTTGATTCGCGGACAGACAGATCAGATACATATCGATTCAAATGGTCCAATCGCGGAAGTGGTTCCAAACGAAAGTGTTTTGGAACGCAACTTGTCCTGAAATTTTTTCGCGAAAAACAGATGTCCCTACCTATTAATTATAAATGAAATATTATTTATAGACAGAATAAAATTGATTTAATTTAACCAAAATAAGGCACTCTTATATTAACACAAGTAAGCTGGTGCTACATGACATAAGTAGGAAACAAGTCGAAAGTAGTGCGATTTTTTTCGAAGGTTCTATTCAAAAAGTGTGAAGAACCCACGAATAAACTATAAAGATATCATCACAAACACACGCAGCCACTAAACACAGTAAAAATGCAGGAATGCACGTAGATAATAAATAAGGACACGCGAAATTGCAGACGAGCTTTAAGGATACCGCCTGCCTGTCGCCTGGCCTGCGAAAACAAAAATGCAGCTCAATAAAAGCATATTTCCATTTTTATTTTGATCAAAGCAACTTAATACTCTGGTGTCTGAACACATTTACTGGCACATAAGAGAAATTAGAAGTGAGTCACCTTATCAACTACTGCAAGAACACCGGTTATGTTGCTGTGTGTGTGTGTGTGTGTTAGAACTTGCCATCGTTCTATTGGTCCATACCACACCGGACACTACCCTGTACTGTATTTTACAGAGGTCATTATTGGCCGGTCATCAACCAACAAAGAGCCGAGCTGATATTGACCAACTCAGATGCCATTAATCGTATAAAAGAATTTGCAGTCAATCATGCTCTTTTGAGTGGCTGTAAAAAAAAAAAAAAAAAAAGCAATTCTATCGTTGGCAATGTCATTGTTATATATATATATATATATATATATTCTGCTATTCAAGGCGGACAAAATGGTTTTTATATGAATGTATAAAATATAAAATAAACTATTTCAACTTAAGGGTGCCGTCTACCTTGCAGGTATTTTGCACGTTTGACGCCGAACAAACATTTTATGATTTGTGCTGTACTTAAGTCGACACAACACTTGTTTCGTTGTCGCATCAAATAAGCTGTATGCTGCTATATGTTCGGCTATAGTTATATGAACCAATCACGACCTAGACCAGTAAGGCTGTTTGCGAATCATTAACCCATAGGTAAAATCATTGGTCATAGAGCTTCCCAGTGTGCAGTAGAGACAAACAAAATTATCTACACATGCGTAATGTGCACAACTGTGTACACTGGGTATGAATGGGTTAAGCGGCGACCCTATATTTTTATTGGTGGAAAATCTGAAATAAAGTTCAGTACAGATCCTTAAAATAGTTTCCCATTTATTCAGACCAGTATATTCTGAAGTACAGCAGTGTGAAAAGGCCGTTTTGAGCTATTATGGAGGGTTCGGAAATAATATTTCTAATATGTCTGATGATCTTAGATTATTATTTGTACCTCGTGAAGTTTTTTTCCGTCTAACGGAGCGCGGGAGCGATAAGGGTGACATAGCTACGCAAAACGTTAAAAGCTAAACGTCGCCATAAGAAAACTGGCATGTCTACAATCGACATTAACTGGAATAAAAATAAATGACTGTGGGTGTATAATACAATAATTTTTGTTAGCGTTTGAAATTTAAAAAGACCCTTTTTAAAAAAATACGAATACATTCCGTGGACCTAACAATTACGATCAATTATTTGTTAATGCATTTTGCGTGGTTTGTATACAGATTTCATTTAACATTAACTAATTTAATACGTAGGGCGATAGTGGTGCTATCTGTTCGCAATCGTCTGTAACATATGTTTTCACTTGTTTGTGACGTCTTGAAATCTGATTTCCTGGCGTTAAACGTTAAACGCAAATACTATAATGTTGGCTAACTTCTACCGCTTTGCATTTTACGTTTAGCGTCATGGCAACGTTTAACGTCGATTGTAGCTAGAGCGTATACGATTCACGGATCCATCACATATTGTAACGCGTTATTATAATGTCAACGCGATTGTAGCAGGGCCTTTAACGATAGAATGGGCCAGACAGCTGAGCCGCCATATTTGAACGCCATTTCGAGGTAAACAAAACTACCGATTTCGATGTCGGCATAATGACATTGTGTTCAGCGGTGTCGAATTGAGAAACTATGAAAGGCTCAGCTTTACGTTCGAGCTGAGCACACACATATGCCTCTGGCTTCAAGGCCTTTTCACACGATCAAAAAGGTATTGAATTCAATTACTTGACTTCAGTTCGATTTATTGATCAAAAAAATCCCTTAATTTGCCTTTCAATGGACATTATTTCAATGAGCTTCCAAGTTTCCACATGAAAAGTTAGTACAAACGTGTTATGAAACCAGTTAACGAAATACCAAAAGTAAATTTTCAGAAATATCTACGACTCATGCACGACACAAAAGTGATTAGTTAAAACACGACAAATAATTTTCATTTTATCGTAAGTACATTATCTTTTTTTAAAAAAATGCGTCCTTGTTTTGTAATATCAACTTTAACATTTTGAAGTAGGCAAACTTTTACCAGAGTTGAAGACAAGCTAGAAATGAGTCGCTTACTTACACCATTGCAAGGAGACCATAATATATTGGTCTCTGTTCTGTCTTAACGTCGTTCTATTGGTGAAAACTGCTCTAGGCTGTCGTTATTAGTAGTGCGTTAGCTACCTAAATGTGAAGTTGGCAGTCTGCCAACCAAATAGTATTTCATAATGAACAGTATTTACAGTCCATCGTGTTCATTTCAGAAATAGTGGAATAATCTTCATTTTACTTGCGAACATTATCTTAGTGCTGTGTTGTTTCCTGGTAAAATTGTGATCACAATAAGTAAACAGAGTAACTACATCCCATCCAGGGCAGTTTTGTGTTTTATGGCTAGGGAAATATTAATACTGGTTTAGCCCGCGCTACGCTCCAGCATAGTCTTCAAAGTGTTAAAAGTGTGCACACAAAATCTATTATTATGAGAATAATTCCATTAATACTGCCACAAAAGCTGAAACAACCGAGTGAAATTTTGGATTCAAGAAAATATAGAATACTTTCGTAAACGAAAATCTTGAAGGAAAACGAGACTTTCGAGAAATTGAAGGAGACAATGGTCGCGACCGTGATGTTTCTATGACGTCATATAGCATTCAAAGAATTCAAATTAATAAAAATTGAAGGTGATTTGAAGAAAAATTCGATAGTGTGAAAGGGCCCTTAACAGAATATCTTGAAAGATTACTAACCTTTCCAAAGAGAGAGTGTGTGTGTGTGTGCGTGTGTAGGTGAAAAGGGTGTTGGGGGGGGGGGGGGGGCAGTTGTTCGTGACCCCTCGGCCTCGCTGACTCAGAAGCCAGCAAAGGGCCGGTGTTACACCGAGCATGACTCAACCAAGGCTCACAGCTTGCAGAGCCCGCTCCGCTCCGTTGTGGTTCCGACACGAATATCAATCCACCCACGGGCCTGCTGGGCCTCCAAAGTCCGTCCAGAGCCATAACGCTCACAAGACGATGCCCGAAGGAACCAAACACGCGAGACTCGTGTATTGGGAGGAAGAAGAGGAAAAAAAAAAAAGGACAGACGGAGAAACAACGACTGAGAGACGAGAAGTGTTAGCTCCGGAGACCTCGTTCCCGAACTCCTGTCAAATAAACTACAACAATTTTTGTCACGCGGCCTCTCCACGAAAAATTATGCGCGTAATATTTCCTGCGCCCCCCCCCCCCCTTTTACCGACGTCCGCACTAACTCACTCTAACTCACGAACTTCACTAGCGTCAGGAGCCGGTGCTTATTATTTTTATTTTCTTTTGCAGGCGCCCGAAATACAGAGGGTGGCCATTCAACTACGGGGTGACTGGAGACTTCGACTCGAATAACGACGACCAGCTCACGAACTACGGTAAGTGTTGGTCCTACACGTCTGTCAGAACATAAAATTCTTTCTAATCTATAGGGATAGGAACATTTCGCGAGTTCATTTCAGGACAAGGTAGAATTGATAATCGTGTTCACTGAAGTTGACTTTGCAATTGGATCACAATTCATTAGACATGCCCTGGACGGCTCTGAACCAATAGCAGACTTGCAAGGTAAACAAGTAGTGAGTGTCATACTGCCAGGTGTGGAGGCAGCAGCCAATGAACAAACATCTGAAGCTCAAGTGAACACAGGACTGTGGAGTCTAGCCTACAGGTCATTGAACTCGCGAAATTTTCCTATCCCTGCTAATCTAGTAACGCATTTAGCGACAAGCTAGACTCCACAATCCTGTGTGCACTCGAAAGTCAGTTAGTTGGTCATTGGCTGTTGCTGTAGTTTTACTCCAGGCCAGATAGTACTGGGTTCGGTTCTTGTTTTCTTGCAGGTTTTATATTCATCAAGAACGTGCCTTACAAACTGCTATCCAATTGGGAAAGAAAGTCAAATGTACATATGTTTGAAGTCTAACTTTTCCTGAAATGAATTCGCAAAATTTACGGGTCTCTTATTACTTTCTATTTCACTCTGAATATGAAACTTTCTACATCCCTCAAAAAAATGTTTTGCACCACCAGGATGACTGAACTACTCGATTCGTCACGGCCCAAGAGAAAGTATGAGATTAAAATACATGCGTTCTGTACAGAATACATACTGTCTGTATAGAATACCACATCTGTCTTTCGATGCCATTTTTTAATGCGCATACTCTCCCAGCGAACATCGTCCATAAGTAAGGACCTGCAAGATTCGCGTTATTGTCATCAGGCTAAACTTCATACTACTCTACTTAGTCGAGTCGGCTTCGTTTCTCCGTTGGCCGCTGCCTTGATGTGAAGTTACGCCCTTTCCGACTTAACTGCACGTGATTCGGGCACATAATTGTGAAGTGTTCATTTACTGGCGCAGAGGTACACAGGCCGTGTCACGTAAATCATGGTCCAATGACAAACGTATTACAAAAGTACATGGGTTTTAAGTTTAACGAGTCCTCAAATAATGATGCGAATTTCGCAGGTCTATATTCATAAGCAACTAAATTACAGGAGATGCAGAAAATTTTTTTGGTGTGTGCATGTCTGTTTAAGGTATATAAATGCCATAGATTTTTCACTAAATGTCCTGAGTGTGGGGTGGATGTCACTTTTGTTGCCAGCAGCTATCTGCGATCTGTGTGAGAAGACTTTCTACTATCTGACCCGACTACTAAAAATTCACTAACTCCAGCTCTAAACTAGATGAAAAATCTCTGCGCTCACACGCCGTTGATGATTTACGTTGCCACAGCCAACTCAGAGGAAAAGATAAAACGATTCACTAAAAAAAATAGTTTAGATTTACTGCTATCACAAAAATCTGACTTAATTCCGTTGTAGGAAATTTTTTTATTTCAAATATCTGTTGACAAGAGTTGGCACATGTCCGCAGGCAGTTACTTACCCCCATGGCCCTATTGCAAAAATCATTCAAAGGAAGACCCCGATTCCAAACGTTTGCGATTCGCCTGCGAGCACAATTGACGTTGACATACAATATACGCATGCACAGTTCCAGTAACTTTTTCTTGCAAAATAAAAAGAGGTCCGTGTATATTTCAACATGCTAATAACATCTTGCAAAGTTTCTTTAGTAATTGCTTACTGTCGGGGTAAGAATCCATTTCGTTACTTGACTCGGGGACTCCGAAACTAATTTGCATGCACACGGCTGAAGCTTGCCAAATCATATGAGTAGGTACAGGTGTTTTTCGCGAAATTATCTATGGCCATGCTAGACTTCAATATCCTTCGTCCAAAACCACAACTTCCTTTCGTTAATGGTCATGTGCCCACGTGAGAAGGCATTGACTGGTCAGTCAGAATAATACTGAATGTTCATGATTCGCGGACATACACTTGGGACAAATGACATTAAAATTCATCCAACCACGAAAGTGCACATTAATGAAAGTGTTTTGAAGTACAACTGGTCTTGAAATCTTTTCGCGAAAAACACCTATCCCTACATATGAGTGAATATTGAAACACAACTCCAAATGGTACTGAGAACATTTTAAATATAGGGTCTTTACATCGCACCCACTCTTAATATCGCACTCGCACTCCCTCCTTATGGAACTATCGTCACTCGCACTCTTCAAATTAATCGATACGGTCTGCAATCGATTGTTATTCTGCATAAGCAAAATAATATTTACGTAAAAATAATTTATTCATTAATATTTACATTTCAATTAACAATGGATTGATTAGTAGGGATGATGATGGGTATGATAGTAATGTATAGGGCCACCAATTTTTTCGCGAAAATATTCCCACACATGCTAGATTGCAATACCCTACGGTAGGGATAGGAAAATTTCTCGAGTTCAACGACCTTTTGGCTAGACTCCACAGTCCTGTGTACACAAGAGCCTCAGATGTTTGTTCATTGGCTGCTGCCCCAGTGTTACCTCACACCTGGCAGTATGAGATTCGCTACTTGTTTCCTTGCAAGTTTGCTATTGGCTCAGAGGCGTCTAGGGCGTGTCTATTGAACTGTGATCCAATTACAAAGGTGACTTCAATGTATACGTGTTTGACGTCTACCTTATCCCGAAATGAATTCGCGAAATTTTCCTATCCCTACCCTACGATCATACCTGCACTATTCGTTTGCTTATTGGCGGTGTATCTCTGTGGGAAGACATTTTCTTACTTGGCTGACCAATCAGAGTTATGCTAATCCGATACTGTACGTCTGTGATTTGCGGACGGACACCTAAGACGCTCGCGAGTTCAAATAATACAACCACGATACTGGTTATGAAGTAACGTGTTTTGGAATACAGATAGTCGTGGAAACATTTCGCAAAAAACAGGCGACCCTAGTAATGTATGAAGAGAGTCAGGTATACATTTTATTTGAAATCAACAGTTTGAGCTTGGAATTTTAGCCCTGTTTATTCTAAAATTATGAATTAATCATTTCCGAATTTATAAACATATTAAATATTTACTGAGAATACATTACAGTGAAATAATACTTGTTCCTGTGCCATTCCACTGTTTTCAGTAATGCAGTATTGCTAGAGGTATGCAAAATTTACGTTATTATTCGGAACCAGGCTAAACTCCACAGTACTGTATACACTCGAGCCGCGTATTTTCTCCATTGGTTGCTGTATAGCTGTGAAGCCACGCCCTTTCTGACTGAACTGCATGTGATTGGAGTACACAGGTGTGACGCATTCGTTTATAGGCGCAGAGTTACCGAGGGCGTGTCAAATAAAGTATGGTCCAATGACAAACATTTTGCGAAGGTACACGTGTTTGAAGTTTAACTTGTCCTCAAATAATAACGCTAATGTTGCAGGTCTCTAAGTATTGCTTTATAAATTCGTAAATTGTAAGGCGTAACCCAAAATAGACCTATAATATATTTGTTTACGAAAATCACACGGATTAAAATGAAATTAAGGCAGTTAATTTATTTTTCCTGATGTTAGAAAAAAAACAAAAGTGTGGCGGATAGAGCATGCATGAGCACACACTCGTAAACAAACTCTGCCACTCACACTCGCACTCGATGGACTTGTGGAACAGCACTCTCTGACGTCACTGCCGAGTGCGAGTGTATGAGAGTGCGCATTTCTTGCTATTTGGAGCACTGCCATTGTAGATTTTCGGGGCTATGTTTACCGTTTATCATAGACATTTTCATTATATATATATAAGAATACTTGCTTATGTTGTCACTTAATTTCATAATACTCCAAATTGCTCTTTATTATACGAGTTAACAGTATAACCTTTGGTTACTTTAACAGTTTAATTGACTTAGAGAGCATGTGTAAGTATTTTCTATTTGTTTCTATACAGTATTCATTTCATTATTTTAATTTCTTCTCTAGAGGGCAGTCGGTATTTAAATGCTTACTGAACCAACTAAAATGACCCTGGTTGTCTCTTGTCTCGCCATTGCTGATTGGCAGAGAGATGTGCCATAATCAGACGACAGCCAATCAGAGGACAGGAGACAACATAAGTAAGGCAAGTATAATATAGAGCTAGTTTTTTTCTTTAGAACATTTTTCACCACCTCCAAAGATGGACGTGGTATGAGAATAAGAAAATTTTATCGATATAATTTATATATATATATATATATATATATATATATATATATATATAATTGAAATAGGCTAAGAGTGCTGCAATATGTTTGAATTAATCATTTATATCTGAAATTGTCTGGTATTTGTATAATTGTGCTGGATAAGATAAAAGGAAATATGCTGTTAAATTTTTTGTGAGAAGTAAAAAGAGGTAATTAAAAAATATTTGAGAAGCTGTGAATTACAGCCTACTGTGATTTGTATGAAATGTAACAATGTGGTGCAAGAACACACAGTGTGTATACGAGAAGATCTTAATCGGGACTTTCCAAAGTGCTCAGTTTACCGTGAACAGCCAATGTGCTCCTCGGCGTGGCACAGCCGGGCCTCGGACGGGAGGCGGGCGACTGGCTGACGAGCGACACGTGACCTCGAGGTGACGTCACCGGCATGGTGGGCTGCTTGCCCGCTCTTCGGACCCTGATGACTCGGCGACGGGCGTTCCAGGGACCCGCCCGACGCCCAGCTGGCCGCACCGACCGCGACACAGAGCAGATAACATTACAGAGGTGAAGTAGCTGCTTATCTCGAGAACTACACCAGCACACGCCATACCAAAACTCGGCGTCACCACCCAGCCAGCATGTCGGAACGCCGTTCGCCGATCGGCGCCTGGTGACTAACTTATCCAGTTGCGACTTTTTGCTGGCCCAACGTCTGGCTCTGGCATTGGGCCAACGTTGGAAAACGTCAAAAGTCACTCGGGGCAACGTTGGCCCAACATGAATTTTTATGTTGGCTGCCAACTGAAATATGATGCTCAACCTACATTATTACGCTCATGAAAATTTGTGGATTACTGCACGCTTTCCTAAATTATCTTTCTTTCAAACATATACCATATCAATCCAATCACTAAAATGCAGTTCAAAATATCTCTTGAAATATCAACACATTGCATTAAATGTCTTAAATAATTACAACTTATGGAAAAACAGTTTCACTGACTAAGAGAAAACTAACTGAAATGAAACTTCTACACAAACAAAACCTTTTAGAAAAGCAATTTTGCTAGTAACACATGTGCTGTAATATTAAATTGAATACTCTTGTTGGCCAGAATTGAAAAAAAAATAACATTCATTAAATTACAGGTACAAAAAACAAAACACAAACGAACTCCCATATATTACACTATTCGAGGTTGTTTTTCACAGTACATATATTATCTTTACTGTGATACTGACATTGCCACAAAGACGTCTGCTGGACTATTGTATCGACACTGCAAGGTTATGATAGTTATCATAGATGTTCGCGATAAAGGGAGCACTTTTGAAACCAACCTTCGAAAAAAATAACTGCCCCTGTCTGCATATATTTGAACGGGCGCACTGAGTGACAAGCACCCAGTAAAGTTGGTAACGATGGATGGGAAGTAGTTGCGTATCTTAACGTCGAATAAAAAGAGTTAGGTAATTATTTGTGATAACTTAAGTAGTTTCTTATGCTTTTTCATTTTTTTAACGTCTAAGTGTGGAAAATTTAGCAGAGTTATAAAATGTTTACTTTTCAAAAAATTTATCAGTTTCACTTGACAGACGCATGAATAAAGTGACGAGGCCCGTGGCAATGTTAATCTTACATAAGGCGGAAGAATACACAACACGCATACAAGTAGATGCTAAGCAGGGCTTTCAAAAGTGCTCATTTAACCATGAACAGCCTTTAATTACTATATAAGCACTAGATCAAACAAAAATTATGTTTGTGACAAGGCTTTTTTTTTTTGCAGCGGGTCATATCTAAACAATTTTATCTTTGCGGAAACAAATCATGTTTTACAGCAAAGAAAGCTTTTCTGCAGTCACATAATTGTTCACGCTAACTTTGTGAGCAAAGAGTTTACCAGAGTGACGTATTTCTCCTGAGGTATTTCTCCCGCCGGACATTACTCAAAATAAATACATCAATATGGTGACGTAGTTGCTTACAAAACTGGCATGATAGTCATCTAGGATTGCTCTTTTGTAGTTTCCCTATGTTGGCTTCCAAAATTTCGTGGACTCCGACTGATGTACAGGACTTAATCCCTCGCTCACTTCAGCCACTCGAGTGCTGAATCGAAGATAAAATAAATACACAGAGAAGAAATGGCGCGGCGGTTACTATATTGTGAGTGTACTATCCGTTTTATACGAGGGTGAGGGAACGGGCTTCGTGTTTGATTGGGCGGAGCGTGCTGCGAAATGTTTCTACGCTATTGGCTGAGCTAGTGGCCTACAAGTAAGTCATCGGGTGCTGATTGGCGAACGGCGTCAACACATGTTGCTGGTTAGGGATGCCATTTTGGTGGCCAATGTGCGAGACTGGAGTTCGCGGATTAATGCCGGAGTCACACAGTCCCGACAAGCACGACACGACAGCCCCGACACGACGCTTAAAACTAAACAGTCAATGAAATACAAGATATATCTGACGTAAGCCCGACAAATTCTGTCGTCCGGCCAGCAATTTTTGATCAGAAATTATTTCTATTTTCGTCGTGTCGTGCGGCATGACACACAGAGTGTACAACCTTGCAAAATAAAATGTAATGACAAGCTTTTACTTCAATAGCAAATACGCAGCTTAACATTCCCCCCCCCCCCCCGCAAATTACTGTATTTAACACTTAGAAATAATTTTACTTTTGTGTGCATTAGCTATAATTCTTTGTCACCATCATGTATCCCAAATTTCCCGTCTGCCCACCGCCTTTGGAACTAGCGTAGTTAATCAGCGTATTCGAAATGGTTCCGAAAAATTCCGCTCTACGTGTCGCGTCAGTAAACTGTCGGGCTGCATATCCGAGCAGTCACATTGAAAATATAAATGCGTCGTCGTTGCGGTATTTGTCGTGTCGGGCTGTTTTTGTCGGGGCTGTATGACTCCCTCATAAGAAGATATCCCACCTCTGTATTCTAATTTACTCTGTGGCTGAACCTTGCTATTGGATCAGACTTCTGCAGAGCGTGTCTGATGAGAGTGGTGGTGGTCCAACGGCGTACGTGAAACCAGTAAATGCTTCTGTAACACCTGGAACGTCAACAAATTAAACTGCGAAACGAGAGAGCGTCATTTATCATTGTGTTCATTTGAGTACTTTGCATTCTGAAGTTCTGCTGACGTGTCATTACGTCGCAGTGAACTTCAGGAAAACCGCTGGCGATGTCCGTAACGTCTTCAAGAATGCCGACTTCGCAATGCTGCGAAACGAGAGCGCGTCTCTGATCATTGTGTTCATTTGAGTACTTTGCATTCTGAAGTTCTGCTGACGTGTCATTACGTCGCAGTGAACTTCAGGAAAACCGCTGGCGATGTCCGCAACGTCTTCAAGAATGCCGACTTCGCAATGCTGCGAAACGAGAGCGCGTCTCTGATCATTGTGTTCATTTGAGTACTTTGCATTCTGAAGTTCTGCTGACGTGTCATTACGTCGCAGTGAACTTCAGGAAAACCGCTGGCGATGTCCGCAACGTCTTCAAGAATGCCGGCTTCGCAATGCTGCGAAACGAGAGCGCGTCTCTGATCATTGTGTTCATTTGAGTACTTTGCATTCTGAAGTTCTGCTGACGTGTCATTACGTCGCAGTGAACTTCAGGAAAACCGCTGGCGATGTCCGCAACGTCTTCAAGAATGCCGACTTCGCAATGCCGCGAACTGCGCGCGGTTCAGACGGATTCAAGCGACGTTACGTGACGTCAGCAGCTCTCGAAGTTGCGACCATATGGGCTTGTCCCCCAGCTTCTTTTAAAAGTGTCCAATTCTTGTTCAAGTCGGCAACAGGTATTTTGCTTATAGTTGTTGTGCGGGCAGTTGTCTAGTCACGTGGAAGCGAAGCGGCTGTGGAAGTTTGTTGCTTGCCTCGCACTTATCATTAGAGACACTGTAACTTCGCATTATAATTCAGTATAGTCTATTCGCAGTCTATTCGTTTTTTTAATCAAAACATTTGAAAAATCACCGTATTTATGACGTGTAAGATTACTTCCTAAGTATGTCTTGTATCACAAGCGTTTTATACATCTAGTAACATAAACAAGTCTTATTCATGAATCTGTTAAACTTTTACTTACATTTTATGTATGAAATAAAATACTCAATTCTTAATAAATGCTCATAAAAGCACAGGCCTGTTGATAATGCTTAGTACCTATATATATGTGTGTGTGTATATATATATATATATATATATATATATATATATATATATATATATATATTATATATATATATATATAAAATTAAAGAGAGGGCACACGCATTTGCGGTGCATTGCCCTTTGATGTATAGTCTATTCACGGTTTCTTCGTCCTTTTAGAATCAAACCTTTGAAAAATCTCCCCAAGTATGATGTGCTTGGTTGTTTCCTACTTATGACATATATCACAAGCGGTTTACACTTGCGTTAACACAAAAGTCTCTTTTTTTCTGTTAAATTGAAATGTTATTCATATTTTATCTATAAATTATATTGCTTCATTTATAAATAATTAGAATAAAGACAGCGAGAAAACATCTGTGTTAGTAGCGCCTAGTAAGAAATAGTTCTTATACAAAATACTGTTACAAGAGAGTGCGCACGAATCCGGTGCGTTGCCCCTCTGGTGTAATCATCCATACTTAGTTGAGCTTAGTTGGCACGAGGCGGAGGAATATCACGTAAGTAGAACTTTAGCAGGGCTTCAGAAAAGGCCGAAGATACCGTGAATCAACTATAACTTTCTAGGTACTTGGTTAAGCTTCGTTGGCGTGAGGCAGAGGAATAGGTCGAAAATAGAACTTTATCAGAACTTCTTATAAGTAGAGCTAGTGACTTTTCGCGAAAAAAAAAAAATTGAGTTCAGGGTAGACTTCGATACTATAAACACCCTACAGCAGTTTGTCTACTGCAATTGGTTGATGTCTCCTTGAGAAGGCGTTTTCATATTTGACAGGGCCACTCAGCATCCGGCAACATCGGCACGGCTCCTGCGTGTGATTCGTGTGCAGACAGTTAACACGAGTGAAAATGTAATTCAGCCAGTCAAGATAGGTAAATGGCCTACTTTGAACGGGCTCTATACCCAGGAAGACGGCATACAAATGTTTTCACGTGTATCATCAGTCCTCCACCTAGGTTTATTCTACTCAGATTGGGAATCACGATGTTTTTAGTTTGGCAACTTATAATTTTTTCGCCACTAGGCCAGCGCTAGTGTCTCATGTTTACCGGATTATCCCTATTTTCTATGTTAACACGTTGAGGACTACACTAGAGTGTAGTTCGGGCAAAACTTGTTCGAATATTTCATTCCACATAAAAAACCAAACTGGTCCGGTTATACCTACACCAGTTCCCTATTTCATAAGGATTTTAAATACGAACTAATACAGCATCAAAAACGAACTTCGTAAATGGACGACAAATTTTCTGCACAGTTACGGAAATCAACACGGTGGGATGTACATACATACTGTTACATACGAAAGAACATTTGGTTGGAAAACGGTAAACTTGGCACTTCATTAATTGGCAGCTGGCCAATATGGAAAGATTGGTGTCGTTGTGACCAGCAGAATGGCGTTAAGTGACATAGGGACCAATAGAACACGGTGTCCCTGCAGTCGGTATGGATATAAGTGACAAACATCTAGCTTCACTTCAAAAGTTGGTAAAAGTTTGCCAACCTCAAAGTGTTAAAAAAACAAAATAATTGTAATAATAATTAATCAAATATAAATTAACTTCGTTACTCAATAAAATCTTTCACTTCTATTATTTATACGTCAGCTTAAAATTGTAATTCAAAGTGACATCTTTGGAACACTGCGCACCTGCATATTCTAACGAGTGCATTGGTAATAAGCTCCAGTAAAGTTGGTAACGATGGAGGAAAAGTAGTTCCATATCTTAACGTCGAATAGAAAGTGTTGCGCAACCAAGTGCAGCGAAGTGTAAAAATGAGCAGATTTGTTGAATATTCACTTTTCTTATCATTTCACAGTTTCACTCGACCGACGCATGAATAAAGTGATGAGGCCCATGGCAGTGTTAATTTTACACAAGACGAAATAATGGACAACGGGCATGCAAGTTGATCTTAAGCAGGGCTATCAAAAGTGCCGTAATAACAAATACTAAGTTGCACAGATGAAAAAAAAATTACAAAGTAAAGAAATGCCATGGGCTACCGCTTTGACACATATGTTATCTCCAAAACTGGTCATCTACATGGAAAATAATTGTTAAATATAAATAAATGTTTGCATATTTTTAACAAATTTTAAAAAATATGAACTCTTGTTTGTCGATTAAATACATGTCAAGCAGTATCCCACGGCATTAGTTTCATTTTTCAATTTTTACAATGTAGTTAGTATTTGTAATTATGGTTGCGGCAAAACATAATAATGTTGTATCTGACATCAAATTATTCAAAAATAGATAGAGTGTAATTTTTTTATTCGAATAAAATGTAATCATATACAATGCGTACAGGTTGAAAATTATTTGGATACAAATATAAACTTATTAATTTTTTGGGTATCCACACTTTTAAAAAGAACTCGACAAAAATCTTAAATACTGTAAAACATTCTCTAATTATGGAATAGGTAGACAAATGTGAAATTCGTGTTATTATTAGGCACAATTTCATCGCCCTATATTCATCAGAGTCACTTCATTTGTTTATTGGCTCCTGCCAAAGGAAGGATCCGCAGTCCCTTTTGACAAAGCGATACGTGATTTTGCTATCTTGTCGTTACTTTGTTTCCGATTGGTTCAGGGCCGCCCAAAGCGTGTCAAATCAGCTGTTGTCCAATGACAAGAGCAATACAATCTTACATGTGTTTTAAAATATATTCCGTCTTCAAATGATAATGCGGATTTGCAGGTCTTTAACACATTGAAGACTATGCCCGAGTCTATCTCTGGCAACGGCCATATGACTGATTTCTTTTCATTTGAAGACATAACTCTCATGGATATGGATCTGTTAGATTTACGTTAACCTTACATTATCACTGCGCCCCATCAGTTGTAATTTTCGTGAATAAAAATTAGAAAATTTTATTCAGGTATATAATAACGAACAGGATGGACTGTATAGCGTGTTACACATGACAAGTCACTGTGATTGGGACACAGTCAACTCGCCATTTCATTGGCCAGCAGATAGCCAATAATTAAAATGGTTAATATGGCAAGCACGTCCTGTGTAATTTTCACCAATAGGAAGCTGGTAAGTGGAGACACACACAGGCCAATAGAGCTTCTGCTCCTGTAGTGGATTATATATACAACTCACATCTAGGTTGTCGTAACTTGTAGGGCTAGGCCACCAACGGTGAAGCAGGTAAGTGTACGAATTAGTATTTACGGTGCAATGTCTTCTGGAGACTTCGCCACTAAATGCAGAAGCAATTATGGTGAAAGTAAGACTTAATTGCAAGAAAATCGGTCGCAAAAAGCGCCTTTCAGAGCCTGGGGGGCATAACACTCAAGAAAGGAGGGGGGTGGGACGAAAACCATATCTCGGAGGGCGGGGCAAAGAAATACAACACTCAACAACATTTCAAGGAAATCGGTTGAAAAATGAGCCTTCAAGTGCCTGGGGGGCATAACCTCCCCCCCCCCCACACACTCAAAAAAGAGAGGGTGGGATAAAACAATAACTGGACCCCTTCCTCCGTGGGCACTATCGATTCCCCATAGCCCCCCCCCCCCTTTTTCCACGGCTCCATTTGGGCGTAAAACGTTTGACGCGGCAAACTTTCGTTCTTGATTAATAGTATTAGACTCACATTTAGGTTGTCGTGACTCGTAGGAAAATATGCTCAGATCTCAACGAGCTAGTAATGGGTAGAGACCTGCAAAATTAACATAATTATTTGGGGATACATTAAACTCGAAACACGTGTGCCTTTGCAGTACGTTTGCCATTGGACTATACTTTATGTGACACACCCTGGGTGACTCTGTACCAATAAAGGAACACTTCACAATTGTGTGCCCCAATCACGTGTAGTTCAGTCAGAGAAGGAGTGTCTTCACGTCTATGCATCAGCCAATGGAGAAACGACACCGGCTCTAGTGCATACAGTAACGCGAAGTTCATCTTGATGCCAAATAATAACGCGAATTTTGCATAACCCCTGTAATGGGTCACCTCTGCCTGGCAAATTCTTCTCGAGGCGCTAGCGAGTAAGGTCCCCGCTCAGTTTGCCGTGGCTCGATGCACGCGACAATTGCCTTGAGCAAGCTCGCGCTGTGTCCTCGCGGGTGTAGTGTTCGAAGGTCGTGGCAAACGAAGAAGCGCGGCTTGTTTTGAAAAAAAGACTGCGGGCGCGCTCGTTGCAGCGACCTTGAGCGCTGCAAGGTTGGGCCGCGGGATGTGGAGTTCTGCAAACATGGGCGCCGAGGTTTGTGTGCGGTTCGGGTCACGCGTCTCCGTGACATCCCGCCGGCCAGCGCTGATTGGGCGACAACTGACCCCGCTCGCGTCGCAACCGCCTCTGCAGCGGTCGCCCACACTCTCTCTGCAGAACTCGGCACGGCTATAGCTCGTCACACCCACCTATACGTAGGGACCGGGCAGACGATTTAGGACGAGCTAGTCTTGAAATACGTGTATGTCTCTGTTGAGATTGCAAGTCGACCATAGTAGGTACACCCAGGTGAATACTGAGCCGATAACTAAAGCTAGTGATTTTTCCCGAAAAAATAAAAATAAAAAAATTGAGTACAGGATAGACTTTAGTACTATATGCACTCAACAGCAGTTGATCTACTGTAATTGGTTGCTTTCTGCTTGAGAAGGCGTTTTCATATTTGACCGGGCCACTCAGAATTCTGCAACATCTGCACGGCTCCTACGTGATTCATGTAGACAATTAACACATGACACATGTCGAAAAGTAATTCAACCAATCAAGATAGGTAAACAACTCCACAGTGGTTAGAAATATAACTTGTCTTAGAATTTTTCGAGAAATTTCACTACCCCTACCGATAACAGACCTGAAATGAATAGGGTCATGCAAAATTCGCCTCATTATTCGGCATCAAGATGAACTTCACACTACTGTATGCACTAGAGCCGGCGTCGTTTCTCCATTGGCTGTTGCATAGATGTGAACACACTCCCTCTCTGACTGAACTACAAGTAAATGAGCACACAGTTGTGAAGTGTTCCTTTACTGGTGCAGAGTCACCTAGAGTGTTACATAAAGTATGGTCCAATGGCAAACGTATTGCAAAAGGTACATGTGTTTCATGTTTAACGTGTCCCAAAATAACAACGCGAATTTTGCAGGTCTCTAGCAATGAAACAAGGTCCTAATCCCGTGACTAGGTCCACCTGTTTTTCCGAGAAAATATTTCAGGTCAACTTGCACTCCAGAACACTTGAGCAGGTCCACTTTCGTGATTGGATGATTTATCTGTCACATATTGCAGGTGTCTGCCCGCGAATTACGGACACTCAGTGTCGGAGTTACCTAACTCTGATTGGTGTAGTCGAGAAAGTAACGCTCTCCCGACAAAGACACGTGGCCAATAACGAAAGTAAAACTGCATGTATACCATACACTCTAAATCGGAATCAGTTGATATCTATCGATTGTCAGTTGAAACTGCTCCATCCGGAATCAATAGAAAAAGAAAACTACTAATCTCTTCAGTTAAATGAATTCCACTAATACAAACAGTAGAAGATCAGTTATTTATAGTCGATTAATAAAAAGCGCAAGGATTGAAAACCGGCATTACGGTTTGAAATAAATTAGGTATACAATTATTTTGTCGTAAAACAACATTTTTACATGTACAAGGAAATTTTGAAAGTGGTTGGTATCGAACCGCCAGCCCAAAACGCAACACATTCTCTTGTTTCTTTTGGCTGACGTTCTACCAACTCTGCTACTTTGCCACTGAAATAAAAGGTCTCGCATTTGCGTAGTAACATAAACTTACAGTGGTGAACGGCTGTAAGTTCCGTAATTTGAAAGTACTTCATTTTGTCGAAATATAAACATATTATGCGTACGTAGGTACATGCCTTTGTAAGGCTCGAAAGTCATTCTAAGTTGAGTTTAGTTCAGATTGTGTGCTTTAAAAGAGAAATATAGTGGTTTTAACAGTGTTGTCGGTGTTTTCTATACGTATCTGCTATTTTACAATTGCAATATTTTACAGAATGAAATTGTTATTTTGAAGAGACGGATTGACTAGTAATAACTGTGCTAATTGGACAGTGGAACGTTAGAAACACTGCAATATTTTATAACATTTGTCGTTTCCTCATTATTTTAGCTGTTAACTTGCAGAGACCACAAAACTTTTGTTGGTGTAAGTCCACCTTTCCTAATGAATCACCGCTCTATCGAGTCAGTGAAATAATTACTGATCTATTTGTCACTTAAAATAACTGTTTATATCTGTAGTGTCTCGCTGCATTGTAAAATTGCGTATACTAGTGGACATCGATAACCTCGTACATTTAAACCACTATAATTATATTTTAAAGTCTAGAATCCGAACTAAACTACAGATAGAGTGATTTTCGAACTTTGCAAAGACATGTACTTGCGCAGAAAATCTATAGGTATATTTCGACAACCAGAAATACTTTCACATCACGAAACTTACAGCAATATTTGACATTACATTTTTTGTTCAGTACCCATAATACGAGCACGCGTTTGTCAGTGGTAAATTAGGGCAGTGGATATGGCTTATCGTGAAAGTTTCAGAATGCTTTGCTTTATGGCCGGAGGTTCTAGCTCAATCACCTCCAAAAACTTTTTTGTGTAGACAAAATAAATCGTACCTAACTTACACCACATAGGAATGCTATGTGCTTATTTATTAATAATAACTATAAATAAGTAGTTTTCTACTGCTTGAAATAGTAGATTTCTTTTAACTGATGAGTAAGTGACATTTTTTCTACAGATTCCGGATGGAGCAGTTTCAACTGACAATCAGTAAAAAATAACTGATTCCGATTTAGAGTGTAGGATATTGGAGTCTAGCCTTTGCGTAAATCCTTTCGCGAAAAACTGGCGGCCCTAGTCGTGACTCCGAGTCCCAGGTAAAAATGTCTATAGGCAATTCAAGGTCAAATGAGCACTTTTGAAAGCCCTTCTTAAGATCTACTTGTATGCACGTTGTGTGTTCTTACGCCTAATGTAAAATTAACATTGCTACGAGTCTCTTCGATTTATTCATGCGTCGGTCAGGTGAGAGTGTGGAATTATTAGAAAAGAAAATATTTTCCAAATCTGGTCATTTTCATACTTCGATTAATTAAAAAAAAAAATAAAGTGGAAGAAATAATGTAAGTCATGACAAATGGTTATCTAACATTGTCTATTCGACGTTAATCCTTTCACACCCACTTTAACTTACGCTTACAGGCGTTGCAAACAAAAGAAATTATGATGCGTGCTGTACTTGCGTCGACACAACACTTGTTGCGTAGTCTCAGCCAGTGAGCTGTAGGCTATATGTTCGACTACAGTAACATGAACCAATCATGACTTAGACCTGTAAAACTGTTTGCGAATCATTTTACCACAGATAAGACCATTGGTCATTGAGCTTCGCCGTGAGTAGTAAAGTCCAAAAATGACCTACAAGTGCGTAATGCACACAAATGTGTACACTGGGTCTGAATGGGTTAAGATATGGAACTACTTCTCATCCATCACCACCAACTTAACTGGGCACATGCCACTTAGTGCGCCCGTTTAAATATACGCAGGCAGGGGTAGTGACTTTTTTCTAAGATTGATTTCAAAGATGCTCACTTTATCGTGAACAGCCTTTACCTATGTATTCTTATTTTCGTTACATACACGTTAATGCATAGTGCTGTAGAACGATCTTCGAAATGCTTTGCGCGAACCAACGCACCAAGCACGTGTGGCCAGTCTCAGGGCATTTGTGGCTGGGGGGATAGTGGGGGGTGCCCTTTTAAAATTTAGGAAACAAAAAACAATAACGTTGTATATGTGGGTCCACCTGTTTTTCGCAAAATGATTTACGCAAATGTCCTATGGCATACGTGTTGGTTTACTTTGGTTATTGGCCACGTGTCTTTGTCGCGAGGCAGTTCCTTACCTGACTACACCAATCAGAATTAGGTAACTCAGACAATGAGTCTCCGTTATTCGCGGACAGGCCCCTGCAACGTGTGACAGTTAAATCATCCAATCACGAAAGTGGATCTGAGCTCCAGTGTTTTGGAGTACAAGTTGACCCGAAATCTTTTCGCGAAAAACAGGTGGCCCAATGTATATGGTGTGATTTTCCAGTGGTTCGATTGAAAAAGTGTGAACAAGTGCGAATATACTATATCCTGACATCGAAAAATAACGCGAATTCTGTAGGTCTCTAATTACATTGCGAAAATGATAGGGCCTCTACCCTTCAGTTACGGAGTGTAAAGTTGGATTTACAATAACCTGGCAGTCCGACAAAACAGCCCCGGCACCGACGAAAATTTTTTTTTTACTAGCCAATCACGAGTAAGGTCACCCCGGCGAAATCGCAGTCCCGACAGCCCGACAAAAGTAGATTTTTTTTTTCTACTTTCGTCGGGCGTCGGACTGGTCGGACTAGCTTGGATGCAAACACAACCTTAAAAAACAAAATTTTGCGCGGATTTTACGACTGAGATAAATTTTACACTAAAGATATTTTATTTATTTGTATATCCTGGTTATTTTGTAACAGAGAGCTTTTGAATTTGAAAATAATAAATATTTGTGGAAAAAATAAGTTCTCCGAAATCCAAAATTATTAGGTCTGCGAAGTTACCAAAAATCAAATAGTGTACAATGATTTGTAATTCATATGCATTCCATAGCAAGTTACTGGCCATTCTAGGATTTTCCGGAAGCCACCCAACACTTGTCGGATGGAAACTGTCGTGGTATTGTAAACACTGAACTAATTTTGGCGGACTGAAAAGTCATGTCGGACTGTCAGGGCGAACCCGTCGTTGCATTGTAAATCCAGCATTTAAGTAGGGACATGCAAAATTCGCGTTATTATTTGTAACCAAGCTAAACTCCACAGTACTGTATGCACTCGAGTCGGCGTCGTTTCTCCGTTGGCTGCTGTATAGCTATAGTCCGTTCCCGATTGGAAGCGACTTATGAAAATCAACCTTTGAAAAAACACTCAAGGCAAAATATGTCAACCTATTTTTTCAATAACCAGTATTCCACAAATATATAACACTGTGGTTAACTTTAGAGTACTGTATTATTAAATAAATGAAACTTTACCCTAATATCGTCTATAACTTGCAATTTGTTTTCTTTTTAAATATGAATTAACAACAGCGAGAGCAGCGACGTGTTGGTAATGGCCGGTAAGAAATAGTTCACAGTTAAAACATTATTTTAACCTAGTTTTTTAGTATACTGTTTGTAAATAAACGGTGTCTATTGAACTATTTAAATATTTAGGTAGCCCCGATGGCAACATATCTCATTTTTATAGTTTAAAATAACAGCGGAAAATATCGTGAGTAGGCCGTAATGGCATGTTGGTGTTTTATCGAGAGAAAGCAACTTTGAAGCAACAGTCTGCAGAGCGAGGCTTGTCGCTCTCTCTCTCTCTCTCTCTCTCTCTCTCTCTCTCTCTCTTTCTCTCTGTCTTTGTCTCTTTCACACTCGGGAAGTTTCACTTCGTTAGTAAGCAATGAAATTATACATATTTTCGATTGTAGCATATTTCATACTTATTACAGCAAAATAATGATTTTTGATTTTGTAATTTACAACTGAAACGAGATTTTAATGTTTGAATAATTATTTTAAAAACATTTTGATATGTTGGCGGGGCAGAAACAAAGTGAAGTTGGCAGACGTGGCGTGTTGCTGTTTTACCAAACGAAGCGTAAATTATACTTACTCCGAAAAATACTTAGAATTACCACATCACGTCTGTAGACGTTGTTTTTTTTAAACCTACCTAAGCAAGTTACGATGTTGTGATAAATCTGTGTTTCCGCGGCAGTAATAAATATACTGTTACGGTGTGTTTCGTTAACCGCTGCGTGTGAAATAGTGTGGCGTGGCTGTGTGGTGATCGTTACGCTGGATCTGTGTGTGCGTGATTTCAAATATTTGATGTGAACTATTTATACGTTGCAAATGTGAACTGTTTTTTTTGTCGAAGTTATTTTTTTACATTCACGTCTGTTTGTTTATCACATTGTTGTACCTTTGCCCTATGTCTTTGAAACAGAGTCGTGTAACGTGATTTGCAACCAATCCCAACAAAATAACCAAGCCAAGCCCCAATAAATTTCAATAAACCTAATACACAGTAAGTATCATTACATATAAATACGAGTGGAATAAAATTAACGGTAGGCTTATTTGTGTGCATGTTCATCTCTGTACTTTAAGTTTCTATAACAAAAAATGAGCGACACGAGTTGCGTGCTTAGTTTTAATGTCGCTTTTTCGTTGGACTGTCTACTCCTTTGTTATTCGAACTGAGGCCATCCTTTTAAAGAAATAACCCGACACATATTAATAGCAAAAAGTTAAATACTACAGTTCATTACCCCGCAGTTGTAACACTGTTTAACACAGTCACGGAAAAATATTAACGTGCATTACGTGTAATGTGCTATGTCGTGGTAAACAAATATGTTAATGTAACGTAACCGTAAGAACTATCGTTAATTCAGGCATTTTTAAAACGTCATAAAGCTGACTTAAATAATGTTATAGGCCGAAACTGTGAATATTCGTACGAAATGGTCTTTGAAATAGACCGAAGACAGAATTCTTTCAAAAGTTGTAAACAGTAAACAGCACATTTGACAGGTATAAGAGTAGAAGTCATATTTCAATGTTTATTTTTAGGTGTAGCGAAAGTATACGAATACATGGACACACGCACAATGGCATGTAAACATTGATTTTGACAGATGCTACATGGCAGTCACATGGCAATGTTTGTTTACATTTGGCGGAAGGATAGGAAACGGGCCTGCAAGTAGATATTTATCAGGGATCCGAGAAAGTTGCTTCCAATGAGGAATGATGGACTATATTTCCGCACATGCTAGAGTTTCAGTACTCTACGGGCGTACAAGCAGTTGTCTTTTGCTTATTGGCGGCGTGTCTATGTGACAAGACATTTTCTTACTTAGCTGGCCAATCAGAATAAGGTTACTCCAATCTGTACGTCTGTGACAGACACCTAAGGCATGTGACGCCTAGATCATCCAATCAAGAAAGTGGCTCTGAGCTAAAGCGTTATGAAATACAACTGGTCGTGAAATCTTTTCACGAAATTCGGGTGTCCCTATGTATAGCTGTGAAGCCACGCCTTTTCTGACTGAACTGCGTGTTACTGGAGCACACGGTTATAAAGCGTTCATATTATAGGCGCAGAGTTACCCAGGGCGTGTCAAACAAAGTATGGTCCAATGACAAACATGTTGCAATGGTACACGTGTTTGAAGTTTATCTTGTCCTCGAATAATAACGCTAATCCTGCAGGTCTCTGATTGTATCGCAAATTGATAGGGTCCCTACCCTTCAGTTACGGAGTGTAAGAAGTGAAGTAGCAGACGACTATGTGATGTGATACTACGGGATGTGGGCCGAGAGTGTGGCAGCGTAGGAGGCGGAGCGTGTGAATGTAGCGGCAGGGGCTTGTTTTACGATCTCGACCTCGGGCACAAAGGCTCGCCGCCCGCCGTGGGGGGGCTGCCATCGGGGCCCATGTCGCTCCCCAGAGGAACACTTCCGTATGGCTGTGCCCCCCGCCCAGTGGGGCAGCATGCATAGTAGTGGCCCCAGCTTACCGCTACTCGCACCGAGACGGCGTAGGTTGAGGGCCCCGTTTACTTGACCCATTCAGACCCAGTGTAAACATTTGTGTGCATTTCTAGGGACCAGGTGTTTTTCCTCGAAAATATTTCAGGACCAATTGTACTCCAAAACACTTTTGTTCATATGCACTTACGTGGTTGAGAGATTTTATATGTCACGTGCCTGAAGTGTCTGTCCGCCAATCATGGACGTTCAGTAGTGGAGTACTTAATTACGCTTGGCCCAGTCGAATAAATACAAACAAAATTTTACATGCATGGCCAATAACCCAAAGAAGTTGTGGTTGTAGGATATTGAAGTCTAGCATGACCATAAATATTTTCGCGAAAAACACCTGTCCCTATACATTAGGCACTTGTATGTAATTTTTTACCTTTACTGCACACGGCGAAGCTCAATGACCAATGCTCTTACCTGTTGGTAAATGATTCGCAAACCGTTTTACAGCCCTAAGTCATAATTGGTTCATGTTCTGTAGTCGAACATGTCTCTGGAGAGGATGGCGGGGCGAGGGTTCAAGGGTGGAGGCAGAGGAATTTTAACTTTTGAAATTTTTTAAAACTATAAGGCAACTTTTTCTTTTAAACTATAACAAAATAATTTTAAGCCTCTATTTTAAAATTCAACTTGTTTTCAAATGTTATAACGAGACAAATTTCATGTTTCGACTATTTTATAAAATTTTTCTAATTCAAGTAACTGAGGCCAGTTATGGCCTTCGGCTGGTACTAGTGCCATTCTAATATGTTCAGCTTCTGTAGTCGAACATATAGCTTAGCTCTCTGGCTGTGACTACGAAACAGTGTTGTGTCGACGTAAGTACAGCAAGCATCATAAAATGTTTTGTTTGCAACACCTCAAAGCGTAAATTAAAGTAGGTGTGAAGGGTTAACAACTAGGTTGCCGCGGTGGCCGGGCGGTTAGCATGCTCGTCTCTCACCAAGGCTAACCGGGTTCAATCCCCAGCCGGGTCACTCCCGGATTTTCGCACGCGGGAATCGTGCCGGACGATGCCGCTGGTCGGCGGGTTTTCTCGGGTATCTCCCGTTTTTTCCCGACCCTACTTTCCAGCGCTGCTCCGTTCTCAGCCTCACTCACTCTCATCGACTCTGGAGACCTCGTGCCAGCCCCAAATCTCCCGAGTAGGTACACTTCGTTTTACCCTAAAAGCGAATGGCCTAACGCAGTTTGTCCTGCTGCGTTTATCCTACATGCGTTTAACCTAACTTCTTTTTAATTAATTTCATTTGGCCTAACTTCGTTTATACTAATTTCGTTTATCCTGACTGCGTTTTTCCTAACTGCGTTTAATCTAACTTCGTTTACCCCAAAATGTCAATTTTTTAATATTCTTGACAGAAACTGCGTTTGTCCTAATGGTAATTTGGCCTAGTTTCGTTTCACCTAACTTCGATTAGCCTAACTGCGTTTATCCTAATTTCGTTTGGCCTAACATTGTTGACCCTAATTTCTTTTAACCTAACTTTAGGACAAAAAAATTAGCGTAAACGCAACGCCTCCAATCTCTCAACTCAACCCAGTAAATTGGTGTGAACGGCTAACGAAACTTCAGAACGGCGTTCGCCAATCAGCGCCGGGTCACATACTTGCCAGCTGGCAGCCCAGCCAATAAGGAAAGCAAAACCCGTTTCCAGAGCCCTGACGCAGCCAATCAGAGAGTGGGCACGCCCACAACGAAGGAGCCGCCACGTTGTTTACTTCTGCGTTATTATTTCAAGACAGACTCGACTTCAAACACTTGTGCTTTTGTACTGCGTTGGTCATTGGACCACAGTTCGTTCGGACACGCCTTGGACGGCTTTGAACGAATAGCGAGTCACTGACGAGAGGCTGGCCCAATCACGTCCAAGCAAGTCAAGTGGGAAAAATTGGGCCTCGCTACTGCAGAAGTCAATAAACAACTGGCATCGACTCGAATGTGTAAGGGAATGTGGATTTTAGTGTGCTGCCAGAAAACAACGCGAATTTAGAAGACCCATAGTTACGTATCTATTCCGTGGTTAGTTTTCGCGACACAAGATGCTAGTTCTCTTCTACACTCTTGGATATTCTATGACGGATTACTAGGACAGATGACGTAAATCCACAGCGTGCGACATAGGTTCCAACAAAATATAAAGACACAGAGTAAGCAAGCACACATACTTTACTGGGCGCATACCAACTCAGTATGCTCATAGGGGCATTCAAGTGCCAAAAATGAATTTCTATGTTTGCACAGTATTTTATTGATTTTGTGGTACTACATCAAATACAGTAATTGCTGGATGTATAAAAACCACGAAAATTAATTTACAAAAATTATTTACCCGAGTTATACGAATTTCTAATTAAATTTTTGCAATAGAAAATTCAAAATTCTGCACAATAAGTATTTTAGGCTACAGTTCAAGTAAATTGTTGATGTCATTAGAACAAAATGAAGAAATACCATGCAAACTCTTTAAATAGTTCGACCACAATTTTATTTTAAGTTAAAAAAAAAAATTAATTTAAAAATAGCTAGAAGCTAAATCCTAATTGCAAACGAACAAAATGTCAGACTTCCGAGAGAAATCTCTTTGTGGTGTTCCTCTGCCTATGTATTCAAGAAGCACGTCCGCTGAAATCAAACATTGTTATCGTATAACTTTTAAAATTTGTTTTGCGCAAAATATTAGGTTAAAAAGCTTATAAAAATTCTTTTTAAAAAGTAGGAGAAAGTTATTTTTTTTTAGATTTTCATTTTTATTAATTTTTAATAGATATTATTCCATAAAGTCATAAAATTTCTTTAAAACATAGGAAAAAATTTCTGGCCACTTGAACAGCCTTAAAATATGTGCAGATATGAACAGTGACTTTTTTCAAATGTTGCTTTCAAATTTCAAAAGTGCTTGGTTAACTGGGCACAGCCACTAGCTGCATTACAAATTAAAGGCCCCATGAGCGCACCCCGTCTACCTTGTATGTTGCGTTCCAAAACGCTGCGGGAAGCTATTGCATTTTCTGGATAGATGAATAGGGGAAGGAGTATGTGGGGTAAATGCCGCTTATAACACTGTTGTTCTATGGAGTTGCACGTTAGCATGGGTCGAAACATATAAAGTACCTATCAGCCACAGAGTAGGTACGTACGTAGAGACGAAATTTCGAGGTTGTTTCTTTGATGTGGCCTTATCCCCTGACTGGCTGCGCGAGGCTCTGGAAACGGCCCTTTGTGTCTGATCCAGCCGACAAGAGCCACCATCTTGCTGGCTTGGGTCTCGGTTTCACCCCTTCAAAGATAGATATATACTTTCAGGCGTTGGCGACAAACACACATAATTTCTTCGGAACTGTACTGATATCCAGATGACGGTTTGTCTTGCATCGGGACCAATAGAAATCTATCTGTGTCTTATGTTACTGGCAGCAGTGGTCTGTGTGGCTACGGAACACAAGTCTCAGCAGCGAATGTTGTCTCCTTCACGTAGGGAACATTTCTCATTGGACGGTATGTTATGCTGTGTACAGTGCATACCATTCAAGCCACTTCATATGCAACGTTCCAGAGAAAGAGAGAGAGAGAGAGAGAGAGAGAGAGAGAGAGAGAGAGCGAGAGAGAGAGAGAGGACGCTGTGACTGAAAGGGTTAAAATGGCGTGGGGCATAAAAAGCTCAAAATACATCAGTTGAATTCTACTAATTTTTCGATTCAGCTCAGAAAAACTATAAAGGAGCAATCCTGAATAGCGGTTTTTCTCCAACTTTGTCAACTACTGTTTTGCATTATCGGTGCATTTATTTCTCACAGTCTCCTGTGCCGAGATAACATATAAAAATAATACGCCGTCAGAAATACCTCGGAAAAACACATCGCTCTGGTAAAATATTTACTCTCGTGTGTGTGTGTGTGTGTGTGTGTGTGGAGGGTAGCAGCCCGAAGGTCGGTCGGAACCAAAGACACAGCGCGGGAATGGAAACTGCGTCGTTACCAAGGCAACAAGGCAGGATGATACCGCGGTGGTTTGCCATTGCCTTCCGCGGGATGGACGAGATGAAGCGAGATGAGAATGGTGCAGCGCCGGTATGCCAGGGCGGGGGGAACAGGAGATTCCCGAGAAAACCCGCTTACCAGGGACGTCGTCCTACTTGCGAAAATCTGGGAGAAACCCGGCCTGGGATGGGACCCCGGTTCGCCTTGGCGTGGGAGGCGAGCAGGCTAACCGCTCTGCCACCGCGACCTCTATTTGCTCTCGTATTAAGTGAAAATAATTATGTATGATTGCCCTTTCTTCGTTTAATTTTTTTTGGCTGCTCTCACACTACAAACTGCGATTAAACTCTACAGCGTTTATGTACGTACCGTGCCACCTTAAGTTTATGCTGTTCACGCAAGTGAACACTTCTGAAGACAACCTTTGAAAAATGTCACTGTTCCGACCTTCGTATATTTTAACGGGGATAATGTCTTGCATGCGCCTAGTAAAATTTATAACTGAGGACGGAAAGTAGTTCCTTTTATTCCTATAACCAAATTTTTCAATAAATATTGCCATGTAAGTAACAAACACAGTGTGTATATTTCACAGCACTTTAAAATTAACACCTAAAAGGGAAACAAAATATATTTATTGAGTGTTATACCAAATAAGAAGGCTTTCAAAAGTGCTCACTTTACCGTGAATAGCTTATATCTACTAGGCGCCCCGTAAACCGTCCACTCTTACAACCGCAGAGGACAGGTAGTTGCCTATCTAGCAGGTGCTTCCGTGGTTACGCCACTTTAGTTGAGTACTTTTAAAACAACTTTTTAGCTTATTTTCCGAAGGAAGGAAAGAAAGACTTATGAGATCACTTTCCTGTCTGTGTTACTGTGTGCGTATGTATGTGCGCGTTGTTGTGCGTGTGTGCCCCACCCCCTTTTTTTCTTTCACTTTTTAAAATTTTTGAACGCGTGAACCGAATTTCACCAAACTCGGCACACACACAGTTTTAGGCAAGGACACATAATGTTTATATTTTTGGACCACGCCACGCACTTAAATTTAAAATGGTGGCAACTTTAAAATTTAGGGTGATATGTCATATATCGGAAACCATTCAACCGATTTTAACCAAATTTTTCCACATGAAAAAATTAAGTTATATCTCGAAAACTTCTCAACCTATTTTCGCCAAATTTGGCCCTTAGGTAATATTATGATTGACCAGGTAAATGTAAGTAATTTAACCTAATAAGACACCTATTTTCAAAATGGTGGCCATACAAATATTTTAGCTTTATTCGGTACAGCCAATTTTAACCAAATTTTGTACGCTGGTGGTAGACATTACAAGCATCACATAAACTGAATAACAACCACTTTTTTCCACCATTTTGAATGATAGCACCGCGTGTAAAAATAAATATTTTACTTTATATCTCGTAAACTCCTCAACCAATTTTGCCCAAATTGGCACCTAAGAAATACTATGATAAGCCATATAAATATAATTACTTAAACTTTATTACACACCTATTTTCCAAATAGTGACCATACAAATATTATAAATTTTTTTGGTATAACTACCATACAATTTGACTAAATCTTATGTCCGCCATTCTGTAAGATAGCGTTAGAGGAATTAATACGGTTTTTGTGTAATTTCTCGGGAAACAATTGACAAAGTCCTACCAAATTTGACAAAGTAGTACTACAGCATTTTATATGTACAAATATGTTTCGATTATGTCAGACACTTATTTTCAAAATTATGGCCATCTATCTATTTTAACATAGTATGCTATATCTTCGAAATAATTTAATCAATTCATCTTAACTTTGTACGCTGTCTTCCATATTGTAAGATAGTGACACATGAAAAAATAAAGTTTTGATGTCACATCTCGGGAAACAATTGGCCGATTTCTACGAAATATGGCAAACAAGTAGTGCTGCAGTAGTTAATTTTAACTGATATGTTTTAGGTATGTCAGACACTTATTTTCAAAATGTCGGCCGAATATCTATTTTAATTTTTTATGTTATATCGTCGAAACCATGAAGTTAATTGCAATGGTCATTTGTATGAGGGCTTCATATGTTACAACAATAAAATGCGTATACACAAAATATTTTTGATCCGCCATTTTGTAAAATAGTATCACTTGACAAATTAGAATTATGTCAACTCCGAAAAAACAGCCGATTTCTACCAAATTTGGCAAACAATTAATACTATGGCAGGCCATGTAAATTAATAAATTTTGAGGTGGTCAGACACACATATTTTAAAAAATGGCGGCTATATTAACATTTTTGCTCCAATTCTTTTATATACGAAATTACAAAACAGATTTCATCAACTTAACTTTGTATGCTGACAGTATCTGTTATATAAAACAAAATTGTCTAGGTCCACTGTAAATCCTCATTTCTCCGACATTTTGTAAGATAGCCTCACATGAAAAAAGAACAGTTTTAATGCCGTATCTCAGAAAAAATTAACCGATTTATTTCAAATTTTGCTAAGAAGTTGTACTGTTGTAGGCTATATTAAATAATATTTGTTAATTATGCACGTCTCTTATTTTTGAATGGTGGGTATACAAAAATGTTAGCTTAGTGTGCTATATCTACGAAACGATGTAACGAATTTAAATTTAACTCTGCATATTGTATCTCTGACAATAATCAAATGTGCTAATATATTAACTATCTGCCTTCCATTTATGAAGATCGTCACGTGACCAATGGAGGTTCTATGCCATATCTCGAGGACCAATCAACCGATATGCAAAAAGAGATCCTTCTTTGTCAGATATTTTGCAAAGCAGTGTCAGGTCAGAAAATTAAACATTTTGTCGTATTTGCGGAATAATTCGACTAATTTATACAAACTTATGCTCACCTACAGGAGGCCATGTAAAGTTACGTTACTTATTTGGGATCAGACAATGGTTTTAAAAATGGCGGCTGTATAAATATTTTCATATGTTTGGCATATCTGTTTAACAATTTCAGTAAAACGTTTTATGCTGGCAGTATCTATTGCAATCATCAGGTACAGAACCTTTTTAAAATAAATTTTGTAAGATAGCCCTATTTAAGGAAGTAATGTTTTTATGCCACATCTCAGAGATCAATAAACCGATTTACACTAATTTTTTCACACAAGTGGCGTTATAGTAGGCCATGTATCTTATGGGTTTAAGTGGCTCAGGCACTTATTTTCAAAGAGATGACTGAGTAAATATTTCAGGTTAGTGAACCCTATCATTCAAGACATTACACTGATTACATCCGAAGTTGATGCTTGGAATCCTGCCTCCATGATGCAGTTGATTGCAAGCTAGCTTAGTTTTGCGAGTTTTTCTTAGTAATTCGAATCCCAGCTAAGCCACTCGTGTATTTTAATTGCCTGTGTACACTGAAAAAAATATTGTGTGGCGGCCACAAAATAAAATTTAGTGGCCACTAAAAACTTATTTTGTGGCAGCTACAATATTATTTATGTACACCACAAAAAATTTGGCAGGGTGAATACCAACAAAGTAATTTAGTGGCCGCCACTAATTTTTTTTTTCAGTGTACTTTTTCACAAGTTCCTGGTTTCATCTCTAATGATATTGTTGTCAATGTGACGTCAACACTTACCCATCATCTAAGCTTTCAAGAACTTCACTAAAATTAGTTTGTACCCATGTAGAGGAAAGTAGGATCATTATTTATCAGTAACCCTTGTTTTTTATAAATGGCTTAACGAAGTCATCAGAGGTTAACTAGTCTGTGGGAAAGTCATAAGAGTATTAGGAATCGGCCGTGGATAGAAATATAAGTAACAATCCTTGTATTGGATAGAAATATAAGTAACAATCCTTGTATTGGATAGGAATATAAGTAACAATCCTTGTATTGGATATAAATATAAGTAACAATCCTTGTATTGGATAGGAATATAAGTAACAATCCTTGTATTGGATAGAAATATAAGTAACAATCCTTGTATTGGATAGGAATATAAGTAACAATCCTTGTATTGGATATAAATATAAGTAACAATCCTTGTATTGGATAGGAATATAAGTAACAATCCTTGTATTGGATAGAAATATAAGTAACAATCCTTGTATTGGATAGGAATATAAGTAACAATCCTTGTATTGGATAGAAATATAAGTAACAATCCTTGTATTGGATAGAAATATAAGTAACAATCCTTGTATTGGATAGGAATATAAGTAACAATCCTTGTATTGGATAGGAATATAAGTAACAATCCTTGTATTGGATAGGAGTGATGTCTTTAAACTGCTGAAAATCGAAGTTAGTTTTATTTGATCGGGAATTGAATCCTTTTTTTTTTTTTTTTTTTTTTTTAAGACTGTGAATAAACGTTTAGAAAATTCCCTGACATTTAACGGCATGTGGTTTGACCAACGCTGTAATCGTCAGGTTAGTAGAAACCGAAAATTGTTTCTTTACTTTTACACACAATAAATTATTGACAATTATCTGTCTAACCACTACATAGTATTTCTTTAATTGAACGTTACACGTTACATAATTCAAGAAGAGGTAATTGGCCCATTGCCTCATGCCATAGTCAGAGCTCATTCTCCTGTTCGACTCGATCACGAGGAATTAAAAAAGATGAGGTCTGAATACGTTTACTGGCACTTAAGACAAATTAGAATTGGGTTATATATATCCACTACTGCATGAACACCGCTTCTGTTGGTGTCTGTGATATAACTCACCATCGTCCTATTGGTCCATACCACACCAGACTCTAACAGGTACTTCTGTACTTCACAGCGTTCATTATTGGCCGGTCATGAACCAATGGAGACCCGAGTTGATATTGACCCAACCAAATTTCCTTTATCGTATAAAAGGATCATGTTTCTTTGAGTGGCTATAAAAAATTCTGTCGTTAGCAATATCATTGTCACTGCGCTGTGGCTCTCTTGTGAGGTCTGAACACTAGCTGAACAAATACTGTACACCCATGCGAGTTCTGTTCTGAACAGCAAAGAAATTTTCAAATTAGTTTTGCTCGAGCTACACTCGAGCATAGTCTACAAAGTGTTAAGGCGGTGGTCAAGGGACATACGTGATACTAACATATATATTCCTATGACAGCTAACATGACACTGAACTAAAAGGCGAAATTATAAGCGTCTCTACACATGAATAATAATGAGACATCTGAGAAATTCTCGGATTCATTTGGAACAAGCTAGAGTTCAAATTTTCGTACGCTTTTGTTAGTGTTACAATTGGTTCACGACTTATCCGACACCTCAAAAATATCTCTGAGCCAATAATAAACACGCAGTGTAATGCACAGTAGTAGCAAGCAACCAATGAACAGTAGACGGGTACTTGAGTATAGTCTATTCACAGTTATCTTCGCACTTTTTGAAACCAACCTATGAGAAATCACCCCATGTACGACGTCTTTGATTGTTTCCTAAATATTTCATTTATCACAATCGTTTTATACTTCTGTTAACATATAAGCATTTTTAAATTAAATTAACCGTTTAATTACATTATATTTATTAGTTACAATATTTCGTTCTTAATTTATATAAATCAAACAGGACAAACTACGTATGTTGGTAATGGATGATAAGAAATATATCTAATGCAAATATTATTACAGTGAATGTGAACGAACTCGGTGCACTGTCCCTAACTTTAGCTGGACTTAAAAAAAAATGCGAGTTACCACGAACGGACTTTATACAAACAGAACTGGTCTTTAAAAAGTGCATATAACGTTGTACCAACTTCAGTGCACTTGAGGCGTCTGGCAGTGTCGATATGCGCTGCTTCCCACGACGATGTGCATATTAGACAACAACCAACTCGCCGCTCTTCCACTAACATAAAAGCACTGCAAAGGCTGTTCACGATAGTGAGCACTTATGAAATTAACCTTAGAAAAAAGTCAGTTCCACTACCTGCGCACCGAGTGACATTCGCCCAACGAAGTTGGTAACGAGGGAAGGAAATAGTTCCATATCTTAACGTCGAATTAAAAATGTTAGGTAAAAATTTGTGAAAGCTTAATTATTTCTTTCGCTTTCTGTCTTTTTAATACATCGAAATGTAAGAATGAGCAGATTTATAAAATATTTACTTTCCTCTATTTATTTCAGTTTCACTTGACCGACGGGCGAATAAAGTGATGAGGCCCATGGCAATGTTAATTTTACATGTGGTGGAAGAATACATAAAGCGCATACAAGTCAATCTCTAGCAGGGCTTTCAAGAGTGCTCATTTTACCGTGAGTCGCCTGTAAAACTGATATATAGTATCTCCACCAAAATCAGTCAAACAGTACTAAAAATTACTTTTAACTTTATCATTGCACGTCACCCTTTGTTCGCTAACTTTGACGTTATGGCTTTCCTCAAGGCTTAGCGGGTGTTATCCGTAACTATCGGAGGAATGTAGTTATGAGCTTCGCACGTGAGTTCTGGTCATTCTTTTATCGCAGAATATTGCAGAAAATTCCAGTGTACGTGCCGGCATTGCTAGAGATTCCGAAATATCGCGAGTAAATTGGGTGTCCGGTTAGGCTTCAAGTACGAGTACTTGAGCAATTTCGTTGACAGTAGAGCACATTTTGTTTAGTACACCCAAAATGACTGCAAACCAGTTATAGCAGCTGACAATACAATCGGTAAAAGGTTTTTGTATGTTTTACAAATAATTCCTTTGAAAATTGTTGATAAAAATGTTTTTTTTTTGTAATAGTGCAAGTGTTATATTGTATCTTTATACAGTAAAATATATAAACTTCATACAAACAATTGCCATACATATATAAGTATATATGCATATATTATATATATATATATATATATATATATATATATATATATATATATATATATACATACGTCTTTCATAAACATGAAGTAACACTATCTGATAAAATACAGTAACATTATGTCTTCACGTCTAAGCGTGTGGTAAAATTAGCTCTAGTAAAACGAAAATAATTTTAGCATCTAGTTTCCAACATTTTTGTAAAAATGCAAACGTTTCTACTGAGCAGTGAGTGATATAAGCACGTATACTACAGGCGGAATGTAAATATTTTACCAAGGCAGCACTAATGAACAAAAGTAGTTCGCTTCAGTGTACAGATCACTGGAGTTTGTTTCGCCTACTGCCTAATTAATTCACATTTCAGGGGGTGTCTGGGTGTCTGTATGTGCACCGAATGAGAAAGTTATTACACAGGAGGGAAATGTTAACATTATTAATTCTCTACTGGAACTTGTTACATGTGGCACACTATCAAATTTTCGTCTTCAAATATATTTGACAGTACAATTTGAAGACAAAATATGGCCATAAAATTTTTCCTTCCAATGAATTTTATCAAATAATATTGAATGGGTTTGAAAAAAATTTTATTCATAGGGAGATGGTTTTTTTTTTTTTTTTTTTTTCGTGCAGTACATTACAGGAAGATAAGTAACGAATGTTGTGATTTATTTCAGCTTCTTTACTAAACTCAAATTTTATTTATCAGAGATATCTCCTGCACAGTGAACTGAGTTCGTAATACTATGTGCAATATTAATTTCAAATAGCAATCATGCCCAGAGAACTTCTACATAAATTATTTATCTTCATTTCCTACTTCGTTTCCAGCAATTGTTCGTATTTATAAAGTTTCTCGACGTCCATTTTTGTCGTGCACGATTCTGAATGGTTAAGAGAGTAAAAATTAAAGACATTTTATAACTGGTCCAATCTTCAAACGTTTGATGGAAACTGAAGCCGCCCAACTGTCTAAGACAAATGTGGCGACGTTTATGACGTTTCGATGACATCATAACAGTCCAACTTTTTTTGACCAAACTTATTGGCAGCAGTTTGACGGGTGAATATAGACTGGTATCGTGATAGCTGTGATCGCTTTTCTCTTTGTTTCGTAAATAGAAGATATGCTATTTTCCGTAGCATTTTCTATATTAATTTGCATGCGCAGTACGCTAGAATACCTATCGGCACTTTATCTTGATAAACAGTACTAATATATAACGGCTGCGTACACAAATTTGCCAACGCTGATTTTAAAGAGCTTCGGGCATTTCACTCCCTTTTATATAAAACCAAGCACTGCGATATATTTTACGTATTGCATTTTTTTGTGATTAAACAACGATAATGTGTAAGCATTATTGAGTTTTGCTTCAAACAATGAGGAAAATTGGGTTGTGATTGCAATATGTGTAAAAATAGAGAAACATATATAGAAATAACCGTTTGTTATATTTAAATATTAAACGACACTAAATAATAAAACTGCATAATCAAATTGTAATAATATTGTAAAATCGAGCGCCACTTAAAGCATAATAGATAAGGATAGGAACAATTCGCGAGTTCAATGACCTATAAGTAGGGATAGGAACATTTCGCGAGTTCATTCCAAGACAAGATAGACGTCAAACAATGTACACTGAAGTTGACTTTGCAATTGGATCGCAGTTTATTAGACACGCCCTGGACGACTCTGAGCCAATAGCAGACTCGCAATGAAACAAGCATCGAGTGCCATACTGCCAGGTGTGAAGTAACACTGACTACTTTATGGGGCATCAGCCAATGAACAAACATCTGAGGCTCGAGTATACACATGACTGTGGAGCCTAGCCGACAGGTCATTGAACTCGCGAATTTTTTCCATCCCTACCTATAGGTTAGACTCCAGGCACGTGTATACTCGAGTCTCAGGTGTTTGTTCATTGGCTGCTGTCCCAGAAAGTAGCCAGTGTTACTTCACTCCTGGCGGTATGACACTCGCTACTTGTTTTCTTGCAAGTCTTCTATTGGCTCAGAGTCGTCCAGGGCGTGTCCAATAAACTGCGATCCAATTGCAAAGTCAATTTCAGTGTACGTGTGTTTGACCTCCATCTTGTCTTGAAATGAAGTCGCGAAATGTTCCTATCCCTAATAATAGCATTTTTAGTCACATGATAACGGTCTCAGATAAACGTGGGTACAATACAGATGGACTGTACTAGGAGAACTGCACAACCACTTCGTTCCAGAAAAATGGCAACACTGTTATGTAGGGCCTACTTAGTATGCGTTTCCCTAGATCCCTACAGTAAAAATATTTCGGAAACTTTTCTAAAATATTATGGAAGGTTACTATAGGTAGCATGGAAGAGACCCGAGAAATTCGCGGGTTCATTATGGGACAAGCTAAAATTTTTTTCGCATTCGACAGTTGTGCACATAAGGCACAGAAAGGACATTTTTGCCGAAACTCTATTCTGATATAGGCTGTTCACGGCAAAGTGAGCACTTTTGAAAGCCCTGCTTAAGATCTACTTGTATGCACATTGCGTATCCTTCCGCCTTATGTAAAATTAACATCGTAACGGGCCCATCACTTTATTTATGCGTCGGTCAAGAGAAACTGTGAAATTATTAGAAAAGTTAATATTTTACAATCTGCTCATTTTTACACTTCGATGCATTAAAAAAAACAGTAAGTGAAAGAAATAACCTAAGTTATCACAAATTGTCACCTAACTCTTTTTATACGACATTCAAATATGGAACTACTTTCCCTCCATCGTTACCAACTTTACTGAGCGCGTGTCACTCAGTGCGCCCGTTAAAATATATGCAGGTAGGGGCAGTGACTTTTTTCTAAGGTTGAGTGAAAACGTGCTCACTTTTTTCGTGAACAGTATCTAATAACGCAAATTTTGCAGGTCTCTACTGATTGGCCACTGCGCCTTGTGAAATGTGCCCTATTGGCTGGGCTACTAGCCGGCTGGCCAGGCGTTGATTGACGAACGACGTCACGACATGTTGCTTGCTGTAGTGACGCCATTTTCGTGGCGCGTGGGGCGGGAGTTCGAGCCACAAGCGGCTGTTTCACATTTGTGTTCTTAACTACTCTGTGTCAGGATTGTAAACGATGCTGGCGGAGATACCCGAGGTTCCACATGGTTGAGCAAGCTTCATTTGTCATGGCGCTTGAGAAGGGAGGGCGGTTTTATCCCGTCAGTCGCTCGAGTAAGATTTGTTCTCGAGGCTGTCTGTCCTGCGCGAAGATTATGGGGATCATTAGTCACCATCTTGGATTCGTGGAATTTTTACCACAACCTGAATTGCAGATATTGCATTATTTTTTTCTTATCGACAAGGTATACGTATGAGTATGGCTACCTGTTCTTTGCGAAAAGATTTACTGTGCATGGAGACTGGATTTCAATATCCTATGTGCATACCAGCAGTCTTCATTTGGCAACTGGCCGCTTGTCTTGGTGTGAAGGCAGTCTGTTATATGAGTGAACCAATCAGAATTAAGTTTCTCCTGTACTGACCGTCCGTGATTCACGGAAAGATATAAAATATGCGTAACAATTCGAATGATCCAATCACGAAAGTGGTTATGAACTGAAGGTTTTGGAACGCAACATGTCTTGAAATCTTTTCGCGAAAAAAAGGTGCCCTTACGTATGAGCCATAAATTTTCGCGAAAAGATTTCCGCTCATCCCACATTTAAATACCCTACTGGAATACCACCAGTATTATTTGCTTATTCCGGCGTGTGTCTGTGAGATGACATTTTTCACGCTTGGAGGCCACGGTGGCCGAGCGATCAACACGCTTGCCTCCCACCAAGGCGAACCGGGTTCAGTCCCGGCCAGGTCACTGGATTTTCGCATGTGGGAATCATGGCGGGTTATCTCGGGAGGGTCTCCCGTTTCCCCCGCCACTTCATTCCGGCGCCGCTCCATATACACTTCACTCACCCCCATCGGCTCTGAAGAACCCGATATTAAGAGCCACCCGTATGTCTCCATTCGCTAGTCGAGGTCGGCGTGTGTTGGTAGACGTGCAGGCCTGGCAGTCCCCCCGGTGGAGAAGGCTTGATCCCTGCACGTGCGAATGTTTGCGCATGTGCGTGCTCGTCCCGGGGAGAGAGGAAGACGGGGATTAGCAGCTCTGGAGCTTCCAGGGATGGAAGGAAGAGGGCGGCAGTGAAGTATCAGCTGTCATAACACTCGCCGGCTGTCCCGTTTCATTCATTTGTCTCGTCGTTAATTTTTTATTTCATCCATAAGATCATAAGTATTGGCGCAGGACTTGCTATATTAGCCTATAAAACAAAACACACACACACATATATATATACATATATATGTATATATAATATATATGTATGTATGTGTGTATGTAGGTTACTAAACTACGATAATTATAAAATTTAAAAGACTAATAGGACTATAAATAAAATTTACTAACAACTAGCAGTAACAAAAAAAAAATCACTCTTAAGGTAGGGACTATATAAGAGTGAGTATTCCGTACAAATTTTCTGTGCAAAAAAATATTCTATTAACAAACCATTTATCGATGCCCGTACGGCTTTGTTTTTATCATATTATTAGGGATAGGAAAACTTCGTGAGTTCAATGACCTTTAGGCTAGACTCCACAGTTCTGTGTACACAAGAGCCTCAGATGTTTGTTCATTGGCTGCTGTCCCAGTGTTACCTCACACCTGGCAGTATGAGATTCGCTACTTGTTCCCTTGCAAGTTTGCTATTGGCTCAGAGGAGTCTAGGGCGTGTCTAATGAACTGTGATTCAATTACAAAGCTGACTTCACTGTATACGTGTTTGACGTCTATCTCGTCCCGAAATGAATTCGCGAAATTTTCCTATCCCTACATATTAAGTATATTAAAAAAATCAATCGTGAAAAATAGGGGGAAAATTGCTTTATTGGTTGAGACCTGAAAAATTCGCTGTTTCAATTATTGTATCTTGCCAGCGTAATTCCTCAAAACGTAGAGCCTACGAGATAAAGCAAAACCATACAGTCGTGGTTATATCCGTGAGCTTTCATTGCGTGTGATAGAGACCCGAGAATTTCACGAGTTATATTTCTAGACAAGTTGCAATTCACACACTGGTACGTTCATGATACTTCTGTGATTGGTTGACGTGTTGTTCGACACCTCCTGGAGATAAATGTGCCAATAACAAACATGCAGTAAATTGTGCGCCCAACCACAACAATCAACCAATAAACATTTGATATCTGTGAAGTCTAGCCTACAGGTAATTGCACTGGTGAATTTCTCGGGTCTCTATTAATAAACCTGCCATTGTTACAGGAAAGCGTAACGATGAGATCTGCAAAGCGGGTCGGCGCCTTGCGAGTATAAAGCGATGAACCGCTGGGCGCGCGCGTTATTGTCGCCTCTATCGCTGTACCCACAAACCCGGGAAAAATTTAAAAAAAAAATCGGGCCCACTTCTTCTTAAGAATGTTCAAAAGCCAATCCCCCCCCCCCCCCTCATGATTTAGAAGAAATTTGGTTTCATAACATGATATCGATGACGAGTTTAAAACACCAAATCATTTGAAAAAAATGGGGTGTGGTTGGGGTTGTGTAGGAAATAGTAAGAGGCATGGCGTCATCTGTCAAGTTGAGTTGAGTTGCGAGATTTGGGCAGCTCTTAAAAACGAAGTCTTGGGAGCCGATGATGGTGAAATGAGGTGAGTATGGAGCAACGCTGGAATGCAAGATCGGGGGAAATGGGAGACCCGCGAGAATACCCGCCAACCAGCGGCATCGTTTGGCACGAAAACTGCTGGCCAAAAGCCGGGAGTGACCCGGCCGGGGATTGAACCACGTTCGCCTTGGTGGGAGGCGAGCAGTCTAACCGCTCAGCCACCGCGACTCCTGCATCGCCTATAAAGAAATAGCATAGATCACACATTAGGCTCTTGAGTAATTGGTGGTGATGTCCTGTTATACGTAACAAACGTCACAAGTAGAACTCCCGGAAATTTTTTGAGTTCATTTGACGGCAAGGTTACACTTGACTATAGGCTGTTCACGGTAAAGTGAGCACTTTTTAAGGCCCTGCTAAAATTTTCCTTTCAACTAATTTCTAACTTTCCTCCCCTTTTTTAATATAAACATTGCAATATGATTAATAAACACAGTGTATATTTTTCACTACTCTCAAACGTCTGATGCCGCAATAAAGTATATTTATTAGGGGTTAATGCATTTTGAAAGGTTCTTAAAAAGTGGTCACTTTACCGTGAACGGCCTGTATAGTGCGTACACTCCAGGCATTGCCATTTGTTACATTAGCTGGTCTCACCATGATGAGCGGTGTGTCCTACACTCTAAATTCGAATCAGTGGAAAACCACTCATTCACAATGAAAATGGCTCCACTTAGAATCAGTGAAATTCTTTCACATCGCTGATTCAATCAGTGCAATTTTTCCACTGCAACAATCAACGTTTGGTTTTTCAACGATCCTAAGTGGAGCCATTTTCACTGCGAATCAGTGGTTTTCCACTGGTTCGAATTTAGAGTGGGTGTGCCAGGTTTTATACATAGTCTATTCGCTGTATTTCCACTCTTTTTGAAACCAAGCCTTTGCAAAATGACGTGTTTAGTTGTTTCCTAAATATATGTCATGTCATGTAGTACAGGCATTTTATACTTCTGTTAACATGAAGGTATCTCAATTTTGGTTGAATTAAACTTTTACTTATTTCTAGCCTATAATTAGAGACACTCGAATTTCGAGAAAGATTTCACAAGTTGTATTTCATAACACGCCATCTCCTTTTGACTGTACAATACACAACTCGGTCACGCATTTGGGAAGTGTTTCTTATTGACCAAAGTGCCTAAAGTTAGTGAGTGAACAGATAAGTGTTATCCTACTCAAATTAGGAACATAACGTGATTTCTTATGGGTAAGTTTGGAATAGGGAGCATTTCCGCCGCTAGGTAAGCGCTAGTGTTCCAAAGACGTCACCAATATTTAAAATTTTAAGTTACGTGAATAATAAAAGAGAAGGGTTTCAGTTAGGTAAGTAGTTATTTTATGTTTAATTTATGATCATTGAATTTTTTTTTTACGTAGAAAATATAAAAAAAATCCGGTACACATGCGACAGTAGCGCTTGCCCTCTGGTGAAAATTTTAGCTGCCAAACTAAATGCATTGAGCTTCCCAACGTGAGTAGAAGTAACCTAAGAGCAGGCCTCCGGTCAGCAGGCAGTTTCGGAAGGCCGCCGGCAGTTGTTATTGCTGGGTGGCTGGCGAGGAATGCAGACAGGATGTTGGTTTGATAAGGATGCCAGGAATGAGGTGCGGGCATGTTGTAGTTGCTTCCCTGTAAAGAGGATATTACACGATACCTGAAGCTATACTTGGTTCTTGAACGTACAAGTTTCTACAAGCCCTGGTGTACGAGCCGGTATACCAGCCGCTATATGAGCCGCCATGGTATATTCATATTACACGACAGCAGTTTGTGTACTAGCATTTAGCGCCCTCGGTGGGTGCGCAGTGTGTGGTTTGTAGTAAGTATGAACCTCATTCGTAGAACTGATACCAGTTAGTAACTTGCGTATGCCTATGAAAAAACTAGCTAGCACATCTTAATATTGCTATATTACTGTTCGCCTTTTACATAAATTTACTGCTTACTAGTATAATTTCATTTATCTTCTTGAAAATGTCGCGAAGTCACTAGAGTACGAGTGTGTTATTTTTAATTTTGACGAAAATTACTGACCGGCTGCAAAATATAGTCTTTTCTTTACGTACCGGGATATTATCAGCATGTAAAATTTAATGATACAATAATTGAGGTCCGGCGGAGTTTCGAACTCACACCCAAAATTTACGTGTTCATGACTGACACGGCAACTTTATCACTGTACTACCACTTCACGGGAGATATGTGGAGTTTATATAGGCAGATATCTTGAAAAGAGTGAATTAATTTTTCATACAGTAGGTAATGTTTGAAGTATTCAGAACTGTTTTAATCAGTAATTAAAAGTTGTCGTAACCAATATTATTCGTCGTCGTATTTTTAATCTATTTGAAAGAGTTTCAACTTCACGGATGTAAAATCAATATGGAGGCTTCCTTTTCGGTTTCTTCATCAACTCGTTTCGAGTAGTAGCCACGGGGAGCGCCCTACGCTCTGAAACTGCAATGCGATTGGCCAGGTATGAGAGCCGGTATGGAACCTGCCACGGAAAATAGGACAGGTCCAATTACCAAACCTGTGATGAAATCTGGCAGCGCCAGGCGAAAAATGCCATGACGGGTGCCGTACAGGCCGGTATAACGGCAGCTATGCAGACTTTGCACGAGCTATTACGAAATCTGGTACGGTGTAATATGGCCAGCAGGAAGCCTCGCGGCTATCGCCGGGGCGGGGTCGTTAACACCGCCTGATTCACCCTCTCCCCGCCTGCACCGAGGGGGCGAGGCACCCTCGTCGCTAATGAGGCAGCGGGCCGAGCAGATACAGGGGGCGGTGGCCTCAGGGATGGATGTCTTCCTGGGGCGGTGTCAACAAGTCGCGGCCTCTCTCTGGAGGGTTGTTAGCACCCTGCAGGGAGCCGCCGCCCCACTCCCCGCCCTCCTCAACAAACTCCCAGAACCTCCTTCTCATACACTGACGACATTCTTCTCTCAGCACCTGCCTCCCGTTATTTTATTTTTTAATTGTGACATATATTTTTATAGTTTGTGCAGTGAAATCCGAGTGAGAAAATAGCGCGCAGAAGTCGAAAACGCGCCGGGCGAGTCGGGAAAGTCCATTCTCACTCTGCATGAAGGGGTGGGGTTGCTCAGGTCAGTAGCAACAGCGGCCGAGAGCGGTTGGGCGGGAGCTGTCCGGCACGATAGTAGTGATTGGGAGCGTTCTACTTCATTTTTGATTAATAGGATTAACCCTTTGATATCAAAAGGGTTAATCCTTAATCCGATTTTAATCCGATCAAAAACTTGTTGATCGCTAATTCTAATCCGATTGCATCGGGTGTGTTTGATCAAAGAAATGTTATCAAATAAATTTGATGTAGAAGTGTGATCAATTTCTTTGAAGAATTTTTTTGTGTATGGGTATACTTTATTTTTTTCTCTTTTTTGGGTTGGGGAGGGGGAGGCGGTAGCAAGAGCTCTGTACGATGTTGATGCTGTGGGTGTTCTGAAGGCGATTGACCAGAGTGGTGTGTTGCAATGTGTTATATAGGTGTTGAGTTGAGTGCAAGAGTGTGCTAAGTGTCATTTTTTTTTTTTTTTTTTTTTTATGTGTTTGTAGGGATGTTGGTGGTAGATAGGCGATTTTTACGAATATATTTAACACACATGAGAATTTCAGAGTGTTTAAACGATTTCTAAGAGTGGCCTAAGTGTAAATTGTATGTTTTTTGGGGAGATATTGCTTGTAGACAGTAGTGGGAGATAGGCGACTTTGAAAGATACGATATTTGTGTTAGTAATGACAAACGATTGACGAATGTTTCCGAATGCAATTAAACGTTACTCACAAGAGAATTTCAGATTGTTCTACGTATTAATAAATTACATGCATCGAATCGCAAATTTCAAATGACTATGTGAATAATAAGTCCAATTACTCCAGTATGAAATTAAACGTAATGTGAGTCTCGAGCACAGAAATATAATTTACATGAGTGAGAAGTATAACACAATTATGTGAGTGTGGAATTAACAATTTACAACAAAATGTCCCTGTAAATTACTTTCATTAAACGACAGTATTCCTAAACACATAAACAAGTTTACACGTACAAATTGCACGTACATTACACGATACAGCCTGGTAAATGATATCTTATGGCAAAAAAACTCTGCATACGATTTAAACCAGACACAATCATGTACCTGAAATGATATTAAAAGAATTCTGTTCGATGTATGAATGAATAGCACTTGTGTCGAGCTGTGAGTAGATACGTGTAGCACGTCCGATAGTCAACTGTGTTTAAATTATGGTAAAAACTCGTAAATGAAGGGGAAAAATTCTATGTTTATGAAATTCATTGCACTTGTTAACATAAACTGTATTTTTAAACTGCTAGGAATTGTCGTAGACCGAACTCAGAAACATGATTTGAAAATCTTATCGCAATATTGACTTAACACACAAAAAAGTTTCCCCATAAAATACTTTTATATTTAAACGTTAATCCTGGCTAGCACTAGACATGAAGGTAGGTCAGACTCTTGCAAATTTAAGGGAAATGTATAGATATTTTTACATAACTTGACTTAAATTTTATAATTTTTTATTGAAATACTAGTTCAAATATATTATATTGTGTTTGTCTTCTTCTCCAGGCATCATTGTGTCGTATCTTGAAGAGCTGTAATTTGTGTCATTTATGTAAACTGAAATATTTCAAATGTTTGCTGGATTCGGTTTGGTGCAGTCGTAGATTCAAGCCAAGGAGGGACGGAGGTCCTTTTTGTACCTGCCTCTGTAAAGGTATTCTGGGCTTGCTTCCAATATATCCCCCTGGGATGTTACAAAAGTTAGCAGAACATCATGCCTCCTACTCCAACTCTCAACTTGAATAGCCGGAGTGGATGAAGACTTTTAACCTGCTGCCTTTCCTTTACAAAACTTATTCATTCCAGTGTTGGTTTCTTTCGTGACATATACTTAGCCTGTTACCATCAATGTTTAGTTACTATTGAAAAAAGTTAGTGGCATGAGGTATTAAAAAATTTAATTAAAAGTTACATGCTATTCCTTTGTAACATTTTACTATAAAATATTCTTTTAAAAATGATCATTAAACATAAGTATTTACAATATCAAACAAAAATATCAACTTTACAACAAACAATTCATTATTCACAAATTTCCTTTACCAAATTAATCACTTCAGGATAAAAACAAGATTATTTTACAAAAATTATTATTTTCAAACTTTATGAGTCACAAAATTTATTGATACTTACTAAAAAAAAAAATTGTTTAAAAAAAGATGATATTTTGTCATCAAATAAACATTATTTACACACATGCACAAACTAAAACACAACTTAACAGATTAATATACAAAAAAAAAAAAGGAACAACAACTATTTACAACAAACATTGAGTTTACACATTTCCACATTTTTCTCTTTTAAAAAAAAATTCATTTTCTCCCATTAGATCAAGTTATATTATACACACTAAATATAATTTAAGAGACTTATGAACAAGGAAAAATCTTATAAATTGTTTTTAAAAAAATTCCCAGCTTTTCGGTGGATGTCTCTTTCCTAACTATATGCAAAATTTACAATCTCTTGGGAGTTTAAAAAAGAAGCTTACTGTGGAGCATTCCTTTAAGGGGTCAACATCTGGTATTTTATCACACTTAAAACACCAAATGACAGCTTCCAGGATATTAACACACACACAGTTTCCACTGTGAATTTAATTTTATTCTTTGAAAAGGGGTAAAGATATCGAAGATAGATTTATATACTGTACATAGACAACAACAGCAGCTTGGATTTTAATGCAACAGAAGTGATACAATTAGTTCTAGATATTTGTAATTGGTGTAACTCTAGCTGTGATGATGGATTGTAGACAGCTGTAGTCAGCTGTGATGATGATTGCAGACTGCTGTTGTCAGCTGTGATGAGTGTGGAACAGGAGGTGTGTGTGGTGGTGGCAGATGGACGTCCTTGGCGGCGTGTGGTGCTGGGAGGTCTGTAAATTTATTGTGGTTCTGAAATAAATATATATGGGGAAAAAAAAAAAAAATCTCTGGTATTCGATAGTGCCCCCAAGGTAAGGTTGATACTCCATCTGCCTCAATGTACTGCTTATCATCCATACCTGACAACACTACCTTTGTTACATGTTCGGTGTAGACTTGATGAGAACGCGAACGGAACTGATATTGGGTCCCCACTACCCAAGTGCAATTTTCGAGGCAATCTTGATAATCCTCGTACCTGAGTGATTGCAACCCATTGGGTTTTTTACACCCTTTGCCTTACGAATACAGTGCTCATTCGCAAAACATATGTGTAAAGCTTAGGATGTAATCCCACAAAGTGTGTGATTATGCGCCCAGCACATTCATCTTTCATCCCAGTATAGCCTTTGTTCCTGTGAGGGAATCCTTGCGGGTTATCGAGTGCATAGTTGGATGTATCAAACGTGTCATTAAATCTGGACTAATTACTTTATATATGTCATCACAAGCAACAGAATAGATTAGGAAATTGGTGTCACAACAGAGGTGGTGCAAAACTGGTGGGAGAAATTTTGTACACATGTACTGATAATGGAATTCATAGAGTGTTAATTTTGATAGGTCGAGAATGGCAACACCAGTTTACAAAGGTTTGTTCAATGCAACAGAACTCTTTGACATCTTGTTAAGGCCCAAGTTTTCATCGATAATGTGCTGTGCTGGAATGTCGGACGTCCTATCAGCTCTGCAGCCCCATAGATTGTGTCATACCTCGAAGTGACAATGATATCCCTTTCCTGGTGGACATTCTGCATGGTTTTTCCATAAACAAAATTATTCATTAACTTAAAAAAACTATTTTCGAATGTGTTCGTAGCCTGGGAACATTTCTCAATGTTAAACTCTATTTACAGAGCCATCCATGCCTTCTGCTCAAAGTGTAAAACGTGAAGAACAGAGTCAAGTTTTGCCTCAGTGTTACCTGTGTATAACATATTTCTTGCACGATGAGAGTGTTAAAAGAAGTTTTTCATGCAAGTCGTTCGGAGGTACGCCATTTTCTGTGGCCAAAGGTAGATCAATTAGTTTATCTTGACACTCCTCTGGAAAAGACAGATCAACTTCCGTGGAAAAACAAGTGTCTGTCATTCACCGTGTTCACAAAATCCCATGAAGAGAAAATGTCAGCCTCAGCCCATTCGAAATTGCAGATAAGAAGCTTGGCAACCTGTTGACATCGAAATAGCAAATATATTTCGATGCCACACTGGGGTCTTGTCCTCATCCATGTAAACATTGTTGGCTTCCGCACGTCTTTTTGAAACCTGGTAATGCCGCCCCTAACCCAGCGCTCTACAAAAAGATACATGTCACGATCAGTCAACAGCTCTAACCGCACACGTGTCATTGACAATAAAGCATCCCATGAAAGAGACTGTAGCTGTGACATCCATGGCGAGGTCAAGACCATAATGAGCCCAACATACAGTCCTGAAATTCTCAAAAACATCAGCAAGCAAACAAGTGTCTACGCGTAAGTAATGAATGGCATACTGCAGCAAGTTTATGCAGTTGAATACAACCCATGCAGCTTGGGCATGAGCTTAATCCTCTCACCAATGCCTTCGCCTCTCATTACATTATGAAATTGGGAGTGACTTGCACATTGGACTATCTGCCGACTTAACAAATTCATAAGGAAAAACTCCCTCCTGTTTTGCCAATTCTAACTGGGTGTTGTCTGGAAACATCGAGCAGGTGATACTCAATTGTGCAGGTTGTAAATTTCCTCCCAAAGTTTTCAGAGAGACACTCATGAATTGGAATGAATCAATCAATCTTAACTTGAAATATTGTGCCTTTCCATTGTAATCAGTCCCATTGGGAATCTGTTTTGCGATACATTTGTATTTTTCAATAGTCATTACAATCACTTGAATTCATCCAGGATTTTCAATTACCACGTTTCCGTTGTGTAACATTACATGATGTTCAGCCAAGGGCTTTATAAGAAAGTAAGCATCATAATTCTGAAAGTTATGGAAAACAGCAACAAGTTGTCTTTTGGCAGTCTGAAATTCAAGTTCCACTTATTATGTTCGCGACCTCTGATTTCGCCAGTCAGATGGTCATGGTCGACCACCATATCATCTGTGCCGAGCGTTTCTTTACAAATGTGACAACTTTTCTGAGCCGCCAACCTAGCTTCATCAGCAGGGTTTTTCCTTCTTTGGAACAATGCCACTGTAAATTCCTGCAACCCACTTTGTAAGTTCAACTAATTTATCAACTAATTTGTACATACAATCATCACCCACAAACTCGAAATACTGAGATAAAGCCGGATTGTATGAACAACCAACAAAATGCTACAAGCATATGGAACATGTTGGTTGATGGTAGTTGTATTACTTGTTTCATCATTAGAAAGCAAGTGGACATGGGCTTCAGGCAACTTTCTATGTCGCAATAGGAGACGATGCCCTATCTCTGCTGTTTGCTGTAATCTTTAAATTCCAAGTACTTTTTGTTTCCAGTGGGTAAAGTACTGCGAACAGCCTTTTGTTGCTGGCAAAGAATACTGTTACTTATGAGTTTCTCCTCACTAACAAAGTACTGGATACAATGCTCTCAAATATGTTTCTTACATCTCTTCTTACCAGCTGACTACCTACCAGCCATGACAAATTTCTAATGCATACAAAATGCAAATGAGTGGCATTTCCACTCCTGCAAATAGCCAAAATTCTCACATGTTTGTCATGGCATACAGGAGAAATATGCATGGGTACTACAACCTCACCCTTTTCGCAAGTTTCGTCAATTAAAATGTTATATTTGTCTACCACACAGTACACATTGATAGAAATAGAATTGTTCTTCTCGAACTTGCGAATATCCTGTATGACTACAGGTGTCGACAGACCTTCGATATTCAAAACCTTGTGAGGTTTTGGATATGAAGTAATTCTGTGGGAGTTTCGTGTAGGTGGAAACAAATATGCTACAATGGCTTAGTGGAAACACAGTCCCTCCAGGCAGTCTACATCGACACAAGCTTTCCTATCAGCAATAAACTTTGGCAGTTTAGTGTGCGCAGCACCGATGGTGAACGGTCGATATTGGCTCACATGTACATCCATGTACATCAACATTTACAGACTCCAGTCAGAACCACATGCACTGAACTCCTCGAGTCTGTTAGTGAGATAAGGAACGATATCATCATCATAGATTAAATCTGCATTGGATGAATGGAGGACAGGGAGTGCTTTACTGTGGAAATAAAAAATCTCTGTAGCGCCTTCCTCGCTGTGAGGGATTTCAAGTACTTACCTGCTACAGAAATGGATAATCTAACTGACCAGGATTATGCTATTGTTATGCTTAATAAAGGGACTTTACACCTCTGGAGGAAACAAGAAAAATCAGCATCACACACTATTTGATCGTTACATCTCCGTGCAAATCATTTACACAATCAAAAACATTTATGAAAATTGTATTTGGTAAAATAATTTACACTGTCAATGTTCAAGGTTACACTGTCAAAGAATTCCAATTTGAACACCATCAAGAACTTTTAAGTAGAGAAACACAACTAAAAATGTACGCCATCAAAATAATTTTATAAATTATTCGAAAATAAGTTTAATAACGAAAGTTTTATCAATACTTACAGAAATATAAGAACTTACATACACATTCCTGTCAATTCACTTAAATTCAAACTTGTAATAGTTTTATACCATACAAACCTGAATAATTGCATTTTAGAAGAAGTAAAATTTACTGAAACTTAAAAAAATACTAGAAATTCTCTCTCTCTCTCTTCTCTCTCTCTCCTCTTCTCTCTCTCTCTCTCTCCTCTCTCCCTCCTCTCATACACGTAGAACTAGTCCCCTGCATTCTCATTCACTCACATCCACCTAAACAAAATTTCTCAGAGTACTTGGTGATAAATTCTATATGATTTCACATACTTGACGAATATTTAAACAGTGAAAAGAGGAGTAGGTACATGTTATTGACACTACCATATTCCATATAGTGTAATAAGCTACTACTCGTGGTTCATCTGTCCTCACAACTCTGCTACATAAACTCAAATGTTCATTTAAAAAAATTAACGTGGAATTAAATTTTTTGCTCACCTTTCTCCTGCATTCACACACTCAATCATACACTGTCACTCACACCCAATTAAAGCCAAAACCTACTTTTAAACACTATTAAGAACCATTAAACATCATTAAACACCCTTAAAATCTTAAAAATATTTAACTTAACAAATATTCTTAAGTGTGGAAATGATATTTAAAGAAATGTCATTCATTTGAAATTATTTTTTTGAAAATTTAATTCAGTTGTAGCAATTTTTAAAGAAATTTCATTCAATTGTAATGATTTTAAATAAATTTCATTGAGTTGTAATGCTTTTTAAAGAAATTTCATTGAGTTGCATCGATTTTTAAGTTAATTTCATTCTGTTGTAACAATTTTCAACGAAATTTCATTCAGTAGTAACGATTTTTGAAGAAATTTCATTCAATTGTAACAATGTTTAAAGAAATTTCATTCAAAATCTAAAGATTTTGTTAAAAGGTACAATGATTTAATAAAAAGTTTGACCAAATTCATACAATATATTCAAAGTTTAAAGAAAATGCGAAATATTTTCAACGAAATACCGAAAACTGTAACTTTTTATGTTAAAATTATTCACTTACTTAAACTTGTGTACCAAAGATGGTGGTTGTTGGAGACCCGAACCCAAGCCATTCGGGTTGGAAGGTAGGCTGCTCCACCAGGTGAGTGTCTGGGTAGGCGGGTGGCCAGGCACTCGTAATCCCCTCGAGAGCTCTGTGCGAGCCCACCCCGGCAGCCTAGTAATCGGTCGAGCGATCGCAGCACCAAGCGAGGTCCACGGGTAACTTCTCCGGCAGGCGAGGAGGGTTGCTTTCACCATCGCGGCAGAAGCGATGGGCGGGCGGGTACCTTGGGCGCAAAGCCCTGTTGTGGAACAGATAAGAAGAAGTAAGTGGCGAGAGGGCGGCCGATGTTCTTGACCTAGGCACCCTAGCACCACAGACCGGTTCACAGGCTGTCCGAGCGTGAGAGGGTGGGAGATGTTACCTCTATGAAGTCACAGGAGTAAATGAGCTCAAGTGGGTACGTATTCCTATTTATAGCCCATCACACTCCCTTGTCGCAAAAATTAAAATAATGCAATTCGCCTGAAATGGATTTCAAATAGACGACCAATAGGTCTTAAGACATTTTAAGATAATTTCAACAATTTTAACACATTAAAAAGAATTTTACGAATTTTTTTTATTTACTGTGTTAATGCTGTATTTTAGCCTTTATGTCTGAATTTAACGTGTAATTGTTTGGTTTTATGTGATTAAGTTTGAAATACATTCTTATTAAACGATTTATTACATGAACACTTTTCATTACTAATACGACTTTTTTGCATTACGAGGTGTAATGAATTTAATGCTATTATTCAACACTCTTTTACGAACGAATTTCTGTTTTTTTACTATCATTTATTTCTAATTTTATATATTCAATTGATTGATACTTTTAGTTAATATGTTTAAGATTACTGACTTACAAATTAGCAAATATCATACAAGACCTTGCCAGGAATCGAGCTCAGAATCTATATATCTACCAAGCACTGAAAGTGAGAAAGTAGATTACAATCGTACATGATCTAAGTGGGATTTGAACCCAGCTTATGTCAACCATGTCTTAGCCAAGAATCTAACTTGCAAAGTATATATATATAACAATTTACCATGTCTTATCTGGGATTCGAACCCAGAGCCTCCTTGTATAATCTGATTACTCTATGGAGGCTGACAAAGACTAAACTCTTATGTGTATTTATAATTTTCCCAGCAGATATTTGTCAGTTCAATTATATCTTTAGTTGAATAGTTTTTTTTTTGCGAACTAATAGTCTGATTAATTTTTTCTTTGCAAGACTCTTTCTTCTTATTGCAACATACTTTTAATAGAAAACTTTAGAATCTCTCTCTTATCTCTCTCTGTGGAGACAATTAATTACTTTTCCCTGTCTCTTGGGAGAAAATACTCTTCTTACTGAAACAAGTTCACTTTTAATAAGGATAGGTTAAATTAAATAAATGCACAAAAGGGATTAATTTTACATACATTTAATTATAAAATATATACAAACACAAGCTGTTTCAAAAAATCATTATACCACTGAAGCAGCATACTATGTTCAAAAACATATTTAAGCAAGTAGAAAATTTCGCTCCAAAACATATACAAATTACACACTTGTATCGATCATTTCAACACTATCAAGTATAGGAAACATTTTAACACTACCAAGTAGAATAGCTTCCAAACATTTCCATGCTAAACAAACACAAGTGAATCCACAATATATTTACAACATTTTTTAACACTAGCAAATACAGAATGGCCCACAAATTATTTAAAAAATACAGGTAGATCCAAAACTTTATGTACAAAAATTACAGCTTGCTACAAAACAACTACAGGATAACACAAAACATTGATTTAAAATATATACAACATTTTTGAAAAACAAATATTTTTATAAACTGTCAGCAACTTCCATGAACAAAGTTTTCATTCATTTTCTTAAAATTGGATACAGGTCCCATTCTTGACCTCTGCTTTCAAGGTGTGAGCATTTCTTATGCCCTGATTTTAATCTGTCTGTTTGCAAACAAAATGATTCGACATAATGAGAGTACACATTTATTACTAGATGGAAGAGGTGTGTTTGCAGTCTATGAAACACTGGACATTTCTTATTGACACCACACTGTATGAGTTTGTGACTTTTCATCTCTTAGAGGAAAGTAAATTACTTTAAAATAAAAAATACTGTCACAGAATTCTGTAAATTCTCGCATAATTCCGTTGCACCATAGGGCGTAAGTTGTATTGGACTTTCCTTATTTGACACTATCATAATGATTTGTAGGATGAAAATACATCATGTTCCTACTATGAGATCCAATACTCGACTAAGACGATTAAGCAAGGAACAATGTGTGTATATTGATAAATACATTCTCAAAATTTGCAGGTTGAAATGTGCTTTTGGGGTTAACTCAATTTTTGCTAATTTTATTCTTTGGTGGACGTAACATTTTGGTGAATCACACCCGGTGTGAGACATGTAACCAAACTTGTTTTTGCTATAATGACATAAAGTATAAGATTATTATCACATTATTTTAAGTACTGATAGGGCAAAAGAGTGTCTGTATTATAAACAAGATGTTTCAAACATTTTTCTTTTTCACAATATGAAGTTACAATGCATTCACCTTAAGTTTATGCTTACATTCTACTCTATGCAGTCTGTGCTGGTTTTACAAGACATTCAGAACTGTTGCAGTTAGTTAAGGTGGTATCATAAGTTTTGGTTTACAACATGCTGTAAAAGCTTAAGAGAAATGCATACATTTGAAATGAATGTCTGACTCACATTTCCTTAACAACATAATGTGAATATAATAAGCTGTATGTTACAGAATCAAACCTTTAGTACAAAAATGCATGATTGTATTTCATTGGGCACAATTGGAACATTGGGATTATTATTCTGAATGAGCCACTTCACACACATACAAATTACACATCGAAGGAAAAACTAATCGTCCTTGTTCGAAAATAAAGTTGTGGATGTCCCTGTCGCAGGTCTCCTTCCATAAACAGTGATTCCCTGATGAGGTCTGGTGAGTTGGTAGTCGATAACTCCATATCCCTGTTCCTCTCATATCCCCTTCTAAGAAGGCAATCATCAAATCTTCTAGTGTTGATGGCACATCACTGTCGGGGCGAAGATATCTCACAGCACAATCGTTGGATGCTATTCCTTCACAAAGTGAATGCCGAGACTGTTGTCGAAAGTGTAGCACCAAGTTTTACATTGTTGAGACATGAAATTGTAGAATACTATCGTATGGTTTAAAGAACATTCTTCTGTATCCTATTTAATACTAAGCATACTCCTTTATGTAGTCTGCCAGATGTTCTTGCTTTGAAAAACATTGCATTGCCACATGCCACAGGGAGAAATTAATTCTTGGTCACCAATGTACATATAATGTTGCTTGTTGTGCATTGCTCTGTCCAAACTGTAGTAAGAGAACAGCTACTACACTCCTTCTGCATAATGTATTTGATTTTCTTGTTGGACTTGTGTTTGTGATTATCACTGCGAGCTTCAATTCTAGTTTACCTTCATTACAAGGTAGCTTGCTATGAGGACATAAATTATATAAAGGACAATAATTTAGCCCATAACATACATAAAAATTTTAGAAGTTTATGTTGGACTGATTAACAAGAAATGCCAATGTTTGTCTATGTTGCACATCTGTATCTGTAGTGGATTATCTTCATCTTCGATTCGAAACCACACTCGCCTATATCCTGGAGTAATACTAGCATACTGAAGTGATGAGTTGAAACTTTCCTATCGTAACTGAAGCTCTGGTGTATAATTCTCTCTCTCTCTCTCTCTCTCTCTCTCTCTCCTCTCTTTCTCTCTATTTTCTATAGACAGATGTTTTTCCAGTTAAAATTAGTTCTTCAATGATAAGTTTGTTAGATCAAATTTACAGACACAAATAATGATGCCCAAACCTCACAGTCCCACATTACACATGGTGCTTATAGAAATACACTACTACTTTGTATTTGTGTGATGTGTTCCTTATTATTATATGTTTCAGTCTATAAGGTGGTGGTGGTGTCGTAAAATTCTCTAATCAATTTATATTTTATTTGATGAAAACCAGGTTCTTTGGTTATTTCTGTACTGCGATTTTTAAAACATAGGTCCCAAGAAGAACAGTACAGTTCGCTGTCAGGCCACATATTGAAAACAGGACAATCTTATTCTTTATCACACAGCACTCTTTCTGTATACAGGCTTCTCCAAAACTTTTTGCAAAATTCCAATGTTCATTTCCGTTACACATCTGTGTTTGAAAGTAATGTTGCATAGAGACTGGATCCATACTTTCTTATATCCTCGGAAAATAATGGAGTACGTCTTCTATGATCGAATTTCTCAATTTTTTCGAAATCTTACACTACCTGGAACAAATCATCTTTCGAAAATAATAGCTCTACATGTAGGTAGGATGTTGGCTACAAATATTCTCTTAAAGCTTCGTTTTCACATTGTCACCAAAATGCTTTTTCCTCACTGTGATTTGTATTATAGCAATTTACTATTGAATTAATACTCAAACAGTCAGGTATCTTCTGATATTTATTACTTCTGCATTGGTTAAAGTTTTTAAAATTTCCTTCTGCATTTTTCAAAGCTCGTATATGTGATAGTCTTTGAGTAATGCATCATTTACATATGGAAAACATTTTTTGTAAGCTAAGTCAACAGAGTCCTATTTCAGGTTATGTATCTCGTAAGTCTGTTTCTGAAACATCATTTTAACTTAAGTTTTGAACTATACCAAGGTCTGGGAGATTTAAAACATAATACTTTAGAGTTATTAGCATCGGTTGAATAAAAAATAGCAAGCTCCTTAATTACAAAGGAGTTGTCTTGGTAGTTTTCGAAACCCTGAGCGTAGCACATAATTTTTATGTTATTTCGTTATAACACTATTTACAAAAAAAACCTCTCTCATATAAATTTTATTAATATGACAGTGCTTGCCTCAGAATCCACTTCATCGAGTCCAGATGAGTCCATTGCTATATGTGGAATAAATTCTAGTAGCTTCAAGTAGCTGTTCCAGTCTGTGCGACATACAATCCCTCCACATATACTGTAAGTTGTCATCATTAGAAAAGGCAGGTGTGCCGTAAGGACAGTCTTCAGCTGTCAAATAGGATACGATACCCTCATCAGCTTTTAAATGTTCGGCCAGGAATGGATACACTAATTTTATTACGTGGCCCTCAAGAAAATTATAAATTATTTCGGCAGCATCACAGTTGGGAGCACTCTGAGACTCAATAAGTTACGCTTCATAAGCTAAAATAGCATTGAACATTTCAACACATTCAGAGTCACAATTGTCACAGAAGTGACCTTGATACATTATACCTGTTGCGAGCTGATGCAGAGATGAAATTCCCTGTATAATCTGCATTGATGATAATATAGATGTAGTAAATTTGCAGTAGATGTTGTAGACGTCTGGATGTCTCGATGTTGTTCTCGTGTGGATGCCTGGAGCTGTAGTAGACGTGTTATCAACACTTGCCATTGATGTCGGTGCTTCCTGGACGCCTGCTGTTGCAAGGGTACATCTGGCATCATTATCTGAGCTACTGCAATGCACATGCATGCACACAAAGTGAGCTTAGCAGATGCAGAGTTAAGACTGAGAAAAAATAATTTATCCCTCCTTATATACTGTAAGGATTCAAAATGGCCACAATTTTTCCTTAAATTTACAGAATTAGGGACCTTTTATTAAAAAAGTAAGAATAAAGTTGAAAATCGCTATATTCAAACTTCAATAAATATTATTTCCCTCTTTTTACATACTGTTTTGTTAAAGTTACATCGGAAACTTAAAATATAAAATAAATTCAAATATATATATCTTATGTTACTGGAATACATTTTGCTGTTGGAAAGGTTGTGGTTGGACATTAAAAGAGAGGGAACACATTGATTAAGCCGTTATAACGCTCCCCCCCCCCGGGCAGATCACACCATAAAAACTAAATATTGGTCAACGTGTGGATGTCGTGTTAGATATTGTCGTTGATGTAAGGGTTTTGATCGGATATCTCTATCGTTTCTCTAGTCTCACGCGGCGACTCGTCGGCTCAGGTGCTTACAACTGCGAACATTTTCCCCTCATCGGCTCTCTGATCTCGTTGAAAGAGATGGGCAATTCTCTCCCAATATTTTTTCTGTCCTATAAGAATAAATATATGTCGATTTGATAGTAACAAACACATCTCTTAACGAGTAAATATAATATGTCTTGTTTGAATACTTGTAAAAAAACAGTTCTGTTTTAATGAGTGAATAAATTAAGTCTTGTATTATTGTATGGTTTTTTAATTTACAGTTTCTGGATTCTAGTTAAAATTTGATGTGTGAATTTAAAAAAGTGGGGCTTAGATTGGGAATTTTTTTTAAAGGACATGTAATTTTTTTTTCATTTTGCTGCTCATATAGTCAACCTGTTGCATAAGGTTGAAACGACAGCGAGTCAGGCGAAATCTCTTCGGGGTACGCATTCAGAGGATATGGGCTGGCGATCCGAAGCAGGGGAGCCAATACTAGAAAAATGCATTCTGAATACTGCAGCAGGGGAAGGGTGCATTGTCGTGAAACAGTACTGGGGGTGCCAATTCACAAAAAATATGAAAGAGCTTTCTCAGGGCTGAAGCGGGGTGTGTAAAACAGGCTTTTGCGAACACCAGGCTCGATTGATAGCAAGCTCTTCAAAAACTAGAATTTCAAGGCAAGTCACCTTCGGGACTAGGGATGGGATGGAAATTCTTGAACCCCAGGACCTCACAAAACTGCTTGGGGGGGGGAGGTGTAGGGTTAACGGCATCCTGGACTTGGCGATTCTGAGGGGTGGAGGTAGGAGGGGGTGGCTATAAGGAGATAGACCCCGATCTGAACACATCTACCCAGTTGTCGCCATCTTAAGTCAGTGGCGAAAAACGACAATCGCGAGCAGATGAGAAAATGACTCCCAGAGCCTTGCAGACACGGCTTGTGGGGAGGGGGTGTGGGGGTGGCTGGCATCCTGGACTCGGGCCGGTTCTGAGGGGTGGAGCTGGGACGAGGTGGCTATAAGCAGATAGGGCCCTCGATTTCAACACACCTAGGCATTTGATGCCATCTTGCTACATTGCCGAAAAATTGACAATCGCAGGCAGCCCGGGGTAGCAGTCAGGCGAGGGGTGAGGTAGGAGGGGGTGGCTACAATCAGGCAGCCAACCCCTCCCCCATCTGAAGCTCTCTGGACACTCGGCACCATCTTCAGTTGGTCATCATCACTTGGACTAGATGGATGTATACCGCACCAGCTCTCTCTCTCGTCTTCACTGCCCTCTAGAAAATTGGCGAACGACGAGGTTACGATAGCGGGTTACCGCATCTATGGACTGGCGACCATCACAACTACCTTCATCTCTAGTCTAGCCGCGATTAACGTTTTAATATAAAAGTATTTCATGGGTAAACTTTTTTTTGTGTGTTAAGTCAATATTGTGATAAGAGTTTTAAATCACATTTCTAAGCTCGGTCTACAAAAATCCCTAGCAGTTAAAAAATACCCTTTGTGTTAACAAGTGCAGTAAATTTCATAAACATTAAAAAAACTATTCCTTCATTTACGAGTTTTTTACCATAATTTAAAAACAGTTGCCTATCAGACATGCTACACATATCTACTCACAGCTGACATAAGTGCTACTCATTCATACATCGAACGGACTTATTTTAATATCATTTCAGGTACATGATTGTGTCTGATTTAAATCGTATGTCAGAGTTTTTTTTGCCGTAAGATATCATTCACCAGGCTGATCATGTAAGGTATGTGTAATATGTATGTGTAAACTCGATAATGCATTCAGGAAGACTGTATTTAATTAATGTAATTAAAGGTACATTTTGTTGTAGATCATTAATTCCACACTCACATAATTGTGTTACACTTATCTCTCATGTAAATTATATTTCTAGCTCGAGACTCACATTTATGTTAATTTCCCTACTGGATAATATTATTATTCACATAGTCATTTGAAATTTGCGATTCGATGTGTAATTTATACATACGTAGAAAATCTGAAATTCTCTTGTATGTAACGTTTAATTGCGTTCGGAAACATTCGTCAATCGTTTGTCATTACTAACACAAAATCGCATCTTTCAAAGTCGCTATCTCCTACTACTGTCTACAGCAATATTCCCCAAAACATAAAATTTACACTTAGGCCACTCTTATAAATCGTTTAAACACTCTGCAATTCTCATGTGTGTTAAATATATTCGAAAAAATCGCCTATATACCACCAACATCCCTACAAACACATCAAAATAAAAAAAAACAAGTAAAATGAACACTTAGCACACTCTTACACTCAACCCAATACCTATATAACTAGCGGCATGCAAAATTCGCGTTATTATTCGGAACCAGGCTAAACTCCATTGTACTGTATGCACTCGAGCCAGCGTCGTTTCTCCATTGGCTGCCATTTCTGACTGAACTGCATGTGATTGGAGCACACAGTTTTGAAGAATTTATTTATAAGTGCAGAGTTACCCAGGCCATGTCAAATAAAGTATGGCCTAATGACAAACATGCTGCAAAGGTGCACTCGTTTGAAGTTTAACTTGTCCTCAAATATAACCGAATTTCGCAAGTCTCTATATATAACACGTTGCCACCCACCACTCAGGTTAGTCGCCTCCGTGACACCACAGCGTCAACTTCGTACAGAGTTCATGCTACACCTCCCCCCCCCCACCCAAAAAGACAGAAAGAAAATAAAGTATACCCACACACAAAAATCATCAAATAAATTTGATCAAACTTTTTCATCTAATTTATTTGATCAAAAACCCACCCGATTTAATCTAATTAGGATTAAGGATTTAAAAAAGTTTTTGAACGGATTAAAATCGCATTACGGATTAACCATTTTGATATAAATTTGATATCAAAGGGTTAAGCCGATTAATAAAAAAATCGAAGTTGACGCTTCTTCTCCTACTACTCCACGTGCGTATTACCTGACTAGAAAACGTAAGTTGCGCAGTGCGATATTTAACAGCGCGAGATCAGAAGGCGATGTTATCAGTTTGTTCTGTATAGCTCCAGCAGAGACAAGAGTTCGGGAGAGACCTCCCCTACACCCCCCCCCCCCTCTTACATTCCACTCCTTCAGAGCTGCGAGAAGATTGTTTTCTCATTTGAACTTTACCATATTCCACGGTTGACTCAGTTGGTTAGCCCTTTGAGGAGTATGCATGTATATACTCGGGGCTACTTTAATATGGAAATTCCGTGGTTCTTTATGACAAAACCAACACTTTTATGGTTTTACTATTTCGCTGGTGTTAATCGGAATCTAAGCAAAAAAAATTACAACTAGTGGACATTTCAGTTTGTAATAGTAAAACTGTCCTTTTTCATAGTTCGCCAATGAACACGATGTACTGTAAAAACCTGTTACTTCTGTCGCGACACATCATTGGTACTCAGTCAACACGCCTCTTCATTGGCCGACGGCCAGCCAATAATAAACGTTGCAGACAGCAGTAGGCGTTTCCGGGGCAGCCAGGATCAATAAGACGATGGCAGAAGGGAATCCAGAGCGCAACACAATTTTTATGAGTAGGATAGGAAAATTTCGCAAATTCATTTCGGGACAAGATAGACGTCAAACACGTATACAGTGAAGTCACCTTTGTAATTGGATCACAGTTCAATAGACACGCCCTAGACGCCTCTGAGCCAATAGCAAACTTGCAAGGAAACAAGTAGCGAATCTCATACTGCCAGGTGTGAGGTAACACTGGGGCAGCAGCCAATGAACAAACATCCGAGGCTCTTGTGTACACACGACTGTGGAGTCTAGCCTACTGGTCATTGAACTCGCGAATTTCTCAGGTCTCTACTTATATCAATCACCCTCGATCGGTTCTCAAGACCTCGATGTTAAGAGCCGTCCAAATATCTTCATTTATTCATACAGCTTATTGGCTTTGATTACGAAACAAGTTCTCTACCAGCTGGAGTATAGCACGCGCCAAAATATTTCTTACTTGCAACACCAGAAACCATACTGTGGGAATAAAAGTTATATATCATGGCGTTACGTTCTTTTTTATGTGGGCGTACCCATTCTAGGATTGTCTGCGCGAGTCTTTGAAAGAGTGAGCTTGGTGTCTTATTGACTACTGTGTGGTGAATGGTTACTACTTGTTGGACTCACTGCTAGAAGAGTACAGGCGTGATGGCGAAAAGCGTTCCAACATGTTGATAACAAGATACGCCATTTTGATTGCTGTATAAGCGGCTGTTCCACCTCACTGTTGCTGAGGTTCGAAAAATACGCATGGCAAAGGATTCCTACAGATTAATCACTTATCTCACGACGGCCATTTTCCTGTAGCTGCTGATCAGCAAACTTTGATATTTTTTAGACCTATTTTTTATATTTAGGGACAGGCAAAATTCGAGTAATTATTTGGAACCAGGCTAAACTCCACAGAACTGTATACACTCGAGCCGGTGTCGTTTCTCCGTTGGCTACTGTACAGCTGTGAAGCCACGCCCTTCTGACTGAACTACGTATGATTGGAGCCATAGTTGTGAAGCGTTCATTTATAGGCGCAGAGTTACCCAGGCGGTGTCGAATAAAATATGGCCAATTCCAAACACGTTGCAAATGTACACGTGTTTGAAGTTTAACTTGTCCTCAAATAATAACGCGAATTTTGCAGGTCTCTATTTCCATTCACGATTACTTCCAATTTTTCTGAAGCCCTCTAAAGTTATACCTAGAGAACTGAGAAATTCGCGAGTTCAACCTGTAAGCTAGGCTTCACAGTTTTAGACACTCTCATGCGGATATCAACTTTTCATTGGTCGTTTGTTGTGGCAGTGCAAGACGGTGATTGGGCCTACAATTCATTATATGTTTTTTATTGGCTCATTTGTATCCAAGTGGTGCCAGACAACGCTTCGACCAATTACCATAGTTACACGAACGTACATGTCAGCGAATTTCAACTTGTCTCGAAATGAACCCGCGAATTTTTCAGGTCGTTAGCTATACCTAATTCCAGGATATTCCTCCGCTTCAAGCAAACAAAGCGAAACCAAGTCTGTAAATTTCCACTAAATGGACAACACACTGTATTCGTGCGCGCCAGGGTAGTATTATTTCACGAAAAAACTATTTATTACTAGGCGTTACCAACACACCTACTTTCTCCCTGTTTTCAGTCATATTAATTATAAATTAAATATGGTAGTAAACCAAATTGAATTAAAACTACAAGTTAATAAAAAAAGTATTAAAAGGTACAAAAAGCTTATGATTGATGACATATTTAGGAAACAGTCAAATATGTCATACACACGATGATTTTTCAAAGGTTTGATTCATAAATTGTGAAGAAACCGCGAATAGACTCTTTAAATGATTCTGATTCATCTCACTCATCACCGAATACCAACCCTACAGACATTTGGTAGTGTTGACGAAACTAGTATTTTGCCAGCGTAAGTATAACACATAGAGAAAAATACTTTGCAGAGAGGTCAACCTGCCAAATTGTATAGTAGATACTACAAAATAATTTTATACTGGTCACAAAAGTTTAGTGGCGACAAGTAAATAATTTTGTGGTCACCGCAAGATTTATTTGGCAAGGTGGATACTAACAAAACATTTTGAGGTTGCTACAATTTTTTTTTTGTGCGAATCTATTTTTTTTTTGTATTTGCAACACCCGGGGAAAAAAAGAGAAACTAAAATATTTCAGTTTGAAAGGGTTTAACCGGCACCAATTTCTTAACCGAGATTCTATCTCATAATTTTTGTCAACCATAAATTTAGGGATGCCAAGGGAACTAGAGCAGCCAAGCGACTAGTGGCATCAAACTTACCCAAAAAAAAAAATTGCCGAGAATGCTTTTTTATTTCCACAGGCGTGTAAATAAACGAGCAGCGAATGTAGTCCGTACGATAGCGCTAACTGGGAAGTGTCACGAGCCTGGTGAATGTACAGTAAGCATTCAGCTGCAACTTTCACAACTGCTTGTATGACAAGTTCTGGGGTCGTGCAACCCCGCCTTATCGAAGTTGTGTAATTCAGTTCACCAATTTATCTCGCTGGCTAATTAATTAAATAACACACACTGCTGTGTTTTTCTTCCCCACCATCTTGGACTTGCGGCATTTTCGCCGTAACTTGCAGCGCAGATTTCATATATGATTTTGGGCGTCGCCAAGACACAAGATTGTTTTGCGCTTACTGTTAAACATGTATTGCGAGACTACCGTTACCAGGATTTATCTCTGTAAACGCCCACGTGAAAAAATAACCTATTTCTTGCCAGCAGTCACTAGTCAAAAGTTAATAAATGCGGTGGAGTGTTTATAGTTTTATACAGCTTTAGAAACTATCTGTGCCACGTCAAGCGAAAAATTTGTAAAACATTCTTAAATTGAACTTATGGGCGAAATAGTAAAAATCCAAGATGGCGGGGACTGACCCGCCTTGTAAGATCTCGGCTGGAGCTCGCGGAATAAAAGGCTATTTCACCTCTGTATTCATAGTTACTCTGTTATCAAATCTTACTGACGTTTTTTGACAGTGCTATTGGAAAAAAAAAACAGTCCAATGCTGGAAATACGCAGAGTGGCTGACGTGCAACTTTCATGCACACTCTACGCTTGGAACATGGACCCAGCTAGAGGGCCGTGGTGGCTGAGCGTTTTAGACTGCTCGCCTCCCAACGAGACGAACCGGGTTCAATCCCCGGCCGGGTCACTCCCGGATTTTCGCAAGTGGGATTCGTGTTGGACGATGCCAGCTGGTCGGCGGGTTTTTTCTCGGGGATCTCCCGTTTTTTTCCGCGCTTGCGTTCCAGAGCCGCTCCATTATCACCTCCTTTCACCATCATCGACTCCTAAGACCCGCCCAAATCTAGCAACTCAACTTAAATATTTCCCACGTTGTTTTTTACTGTGCTGTTGGCAGAAGCTGTCCAATGTTGGAACTCTTGCAATATGGTTACTGCGATGCCTTAATGCACACTCTACCCTATATTCCCTCTACCCTTGGACCCAGCTGGGACAGGCGGCCGGGCGCTAGGACGTACCGCTAGGCAGCCGAAGATGAAGCCTAGCGGTCCAGGAAGGGAGGCTGTGAGTGATAGGGCGAGCGACTCTCCGGGGAGTAGGCCTCACAAATCATCCGCCGCTGCCATTTACAGCTCTGCCCCGCTCACTCTTATCCGGACACACCCCACTATCCCCTCACCAACCCCTCAGATCTGTCTCTCCAGGGCGGGCTGTAAACACGAGCTGGTGTGACGTCACAAATTGGGACGCTACTGTAACTACAGTCCGCGGCCGCTGGTAGACCTGAGAGATGCAGTACTAAAGACTGTTCACGATAAAGTGAGCGCTTCTGAAATCAACCGTAGAAAAAAATCACTGCTCCTGCCCTCCTGCCTGCATATATTAGAACGGATGCACTGAGCGACATGCCCAGTATAGTTGGTAACGATGAAGAGGAACAACTTTCATGTCTTAACGTCGAACTAAAAATGTTTGGTGACCATTCGCGATTAATTAAAACATTTTGTTTGTTTTACTGCATCTAAGTGTAAGAATTGGCCGATTTCAAAAATATATACTTTTATAATAATTTCACAGTTTCACTTAACGATCGCATGAATAAAGTGGTAGGACCCATGACAGTGTTAATTTTACATAAGGCGAAAGGATACACAATGTGTATAAAAGTTGATTTTAAGAAGGAATTTCAACAGTTTATCAATTTAACATGAACAGGTTTTACGGCCCGAAGGCCGGCATTCCCTCCATCCTCCCGCACTGCCACTGTACTCTGATGAGTAACACAGTGCACAGCATTTTCTCCTCTTCTCTCATTGGGTCTTTTTTTTTTTTTCCTTTACTCGGTATTCTAACGATTTTCTCGGTAAAATATACCCTCCTCGCCAATCAGAGATATTCCGACTGCTAATGTAGAAGCCTTTACTCGAATACCCCTTCATGGGTCATCGAAAATTTTCTCTTCTTGCAACTTATCGTATTCCTCCAAATTTCTACAAATTTTAGAGGATAATTCATTCATATCTTGTGAAGAACTTTATTCATCACATTTTCTGGTTTTAAGTGGATACCCTTGGCTTCAGTGGTTTCTTCCAACCATTGCCTTATGTCGTTGGTCTTGAGACATTCCGTGATCACATGTTGTACAGCATCGTCCACTCCACATACATCACATAAAGGAGATTGCACTAACCACAGACTGCGAAGCTTCGCCTTGAATTTTCCATGGTCTGTACAGAGCTGCGTGCAATAATGGTTGGTAGTAATCCATTTGCAGTCAATTTTTGCCTTGATCTTCGGCAGCGGCTCATAAGTAAGTCTTCCGCGTTCAGAAGAATCCCAATCCTCTTGCCATTTCTGGAGAATTTCGCCCATGATCTCTTCCTTGGCTTCCTTTGACAATCTTTCTGTTCGCGCTTTCTCCGCCGCGATACCTCGGTATCTCACCAATACATAAATGGGCAATTCGCCCGCAAGCACTCGGAATGATAAATTAGATGCTGTTTTATATGCTCGAGAAACAGTTTGCATTGCAACCTTTTGAGTGCTGATGAGCTGTCTCCTGTGCCATGAAAATTCAGCTCTGTGGTATCACATCACAGCTCCACATACCGCTTTATAGATTGTCCTTAATGTGCTATAAATGTGACTCCAACTCGTGCTTCCGATTCTTTTCAGTTTCGGGAACACCACAACATCTTTCCGTGACACTACGCATGATTAAGGAAGCTCAGCTTATCATACATGATAACTCCCATGTATTTAAACCCACGTACATCCCCAACTGGGCACCCATCAAAGTGCATGGTCAGTGGTCTCTGCAACTCCCCTTTGAGTATCATTATCTTGGTCTTCTCTATAGAGAACTTAAGCTTCATTTCAGTTGACCAAGCTTATATAGTGTCCATTACTTCTGCTGCTTTCTCTTCAAGAATTCGTCTCGAGTCTCCAGTAATCAACACCAAACTGTCATCTGCCTAGCCGAAGACCGTGCAACCAGGCGGGAGACCCAGCTCCAGGAATCCGTCGAAGATATGTTCCATAAGACCGGCCTTAGGACCGATTGCTGGGGACATCCCTTCGTTAGTAATTTCATCACCTGTACTGTTTTGGCTGAGTACGTACTCCATCTGTCAGTGAATAAATCCAGAATCAGCCTATAAATGTTCACTGGACATATCTTGCTTTTAAGTTGATGCATCACTTCCGGCCACCAGGCGTTGTCGAATGCTCCTGATACTCCCATGACATACTTAGCTGTAGATTTTCTTATTATTTTCATAACATCATACAGAATGAAGTTTTTTTCAATCTTTTTTTTTTTAAAGCCATATTGCTTCTCACACATTGTGCCTTCAACTTCTAGAGCCATTATTAGTCTTCTGTTTATTAATTTCTCGATGACTTTGCCCAGCACCGGAAGCAATGTCAATGTGCCAATACGATTTATGGTTCTCAGGATCCTTATTATCGCCTTTGTACAATGTCTAAGACATCCTTGTTTCTAAAGGGTTAGGAAGCACACCGGTTCCGGGACAGTCATTATATATAAAACGAACAATCTGTTGGATATATATATCGTTTATCTTGGAGTAGCATCTCTTAACTATTTATGCTATCTGGGATTATAGTCATGGACTGTCTCTTTACAGCATGCTCCTCCCCCTTTTCATCCTGGGAGTTATCAGGCAGAAGAGTGTGGAGCAGTACATCCATAGATCTTTGCAGATATTATTTCATCATTCTCTGAAATATATGGTGGAGTGTGTAGTCCAATTCCCTTTACTAACAGTCAACTTCTACACCAAGCCAAATGGATCCTCATTTCCAGTCTGCATGACGATTTCTTCCCATGACTTGGTCTTCTTTTGCCGAACCCTATTAAAGTTTGCTTGTTTCTTTTGATTATATGCGCGAGAGAATTTCTGGTGCTCTTCTCTCCGTAATTTGTGAAATTCCTTTCTCTCCCTTCTCAAGTATTTTCTCTCTGTATCCAGATCCCTATCCCATCATGACAGGTTTGGTAACTCATGCGTAGACTTCAGAAGGTTCTCTTCAGATGTACCCTGAATGACCTTGGTGATAACTGCGACTCTTGTTTCCACATACTATTGTTGCAGCTCAGGACATCTTCGTAGCATACTCAACAGAGCCCGATCAAAAGACGGCGAATCAGCTATTCTGTGGATATAAGTTATCTGACGTCCCTCTCCATATTCGAAGGGCTGTCTCTCCATCCAGCATCATAATTTCATAGACAATTAGTCTATGCTCACTAGAACTTTCATCTAGTACTTTGCAATTTCCGACATAGTCCTTAGCCTTACTATTCATGACAGTTATATCTGTATATGTATCCGTGTCATGTGCCTGCGAATCATAAGTGGGTAATTCCGCTTCTTCATTTGCCAGATTAACACGAACAACGTTTGCTAAAAAAAAAAAAAATAAGGGAGCAATTGTCATCAATACTGCGAACTCCAGCAGCGCGTGCCACCAAAATGGCGTCACTGGCCAGCAAATGTTAGAACGTTGTTCGCCAACCGGTGAAAGGTAACCTATACTCACCAGTCTGCAACCCAGCCAATAGAGAACCTTTCGCAATATGCTGCTGCCAATCAGACGCAAGGTCCGTTCGAAGACATTCGCGCAGCCAGAGAACGAGCACGGCCACGTCAAAGAAACCCCCCCATGCTATTTCGTCTCTATGCACTTTTCTATTCTGTGCTTGAAACTTGTTTGATCAGACTACATGTTATTTGACATGCCTTGAAAACTCTAAGCTAGTTATAAAAATGTGTTAGTGTATTGTCAAAAAGACAACAGCCACTGGTAAAACTACAGCATCTTGAGTGTTTACAGAATGCGCACAGGACTGAATTCTACCTGGCAGGTTACTGAATCAACTAATTTTTTCCCGTCTATATTTGTGATTAGAGACCTGAAAAATATGAGGTTTCATTTCGATACAATCTGGAATTCACAAACTTGTGCATTCTTGTTACTTTTGCAATTGGTTGACGAGTTGTTCAACGTTCCTCGATTAATACCAGTAAAAAACATGCAATAATCTGAAGGCCCAATCACCGCGATTGGCTGCCACAACAAGCAATCAAGTAACAGTTGATACTGCATGAGAGTGTATAAGTAAGGCCACCTGTTTTTCGTAAAAAGATTTATGTGGAGGCTAGACTTCAATATCCTATGTGCACACTTGCAGTCTTCATTTGACTATTGGCCACTTGTCTTTGTGGGAAGACAGTCTGTTATATGAGTGAGCCAATCAGAATTAACTGTCTTCGCTACTGACCGTCCGTGATTCGTGGGTGGATAAATACGACACGTGACAATTTAAATGATACAATTACAAACGTGGTTCTGGACTAAAGTTTGTTGGAACACAAATCGTCCTTAAATGTTTTCGTGAAAAACAGTTGCCCTTGTGTGAATTAAAGCTTACGGATCAGTGAACTCGTGCATTTTTTCGGTCTTTATTTATAATTAGAGCCCTGAGTACTTCGTGGATTGAGTTGGCAGCAAGCTAGGCTGGAAAGTCCTTTGTACACTCGAGACATTATAGTCTGCTTATTGGTTGCTGTGATCAAGTGAGGCCTCTGTACAGGACTGTTAAACACTCACTCACACTACTGACTTCCTGCTTATTACTGGCTCGCAGTTAAACGGGGTGTGTCAAAACACTGTCGTCCAATCACAACAGTAGGAGAAAAGAACAAGTGTTTGGAGTCTATCTCACCACCGAATGAATTCACGAAATACTCGTGGCTCTATTTATAATATATGTAGTTGTAGCTATAAATTTGCAAGAAGCGTACAAACATAAGCAAGTTACGATTCGACACCTGAAAACATATCTGAGTGCTCGGCTGAAAAGGGTTGACTGTCATTAATGCCACCTGTTATTTTTTTTTTTTTTTGCAAAAACATATACGCGAAGGCTAGACGCCAATGTCCTATGGCGAACGTACAGTTTTCCTTTGGTTATTGGCCACGTGCCTTTGTCGGGAGACAGTTCCCTACCTGACTGGGCCAATCAGAATGAGGTAATTCCAACACTGAGTGTCCGTGATTCGTGAACAGACACCTCCGATACGTGACAGTTAAAATCATCCAATCACGAATGTGGATCTGAGATGTGGTTTTTTGGAGTTCAAGTAGTCCTGAAAGATTTTCATGGGAAACATTTGGCCTAACCGTCATTCATTAAGCACTCTAGCTTTGAAGAATAAATACTACGTAATCAAATGAGGCCCTCTTTCGGGTCACACACCTATACACACACGCTGAGCAGCGATTCAACAAAGAATCTTGCTGGATATTACTGCGGTGATTTTTGCAGTTTCTTTGGCAGCGAACAATTCTCAACATCCAGAGGAGAAAAAAAATTGCAAGAATGATATTTTTTGACGTCGAAGACTTGCAGCACACCGATCAGATTTCCTGACCACTAGATGGACCAAATCACGGTATTGTGCTCGTAACAATGGTAAATCAACGCGGCGAGGACGAACCCATGCCGGCCGACGACAAGGAATTTGCGAAGAGTCGCGACAACTTTTTCATTAATCGAGAGTGCCGCAACCCGCCAGCATTGTTGAAGAGTGACGTCATCGGCCCTCCTGCCACGATCCGTCAAGTTTTATTTAATGTTTCGCTGCGTAGGTTTTTCGCGGACTTTTCTCTTCTCTCTGAAATCTTCCTTGCGCAGATATTAAAAAGTAATGCAGATCTTTCTCTACAGATTTCAATCTAAATCCCTAGAAATGCCGCAGTACACGGAATTCGCGATAAAAGAAGACAGATCACGTGCGAAGCTCAAAACACATTTCCATAGTGGATAACACCCGTAAGCCTTGAGGAAGCCATAACGTACAGTATCAGTAGATGGACGTGAAATTCACAAATTATTTCTGTGGCAGGCTTGCACTTCAAGCAAGTATGCCTTAGTTCTACTCTCTTATGACTAGACCACATCGGTTATGTCATTCTCTGTTCAACAATTTAGCCAGTAAAAACATGACTAAACAGCGTGACCATATCACGTGCAACCACGACGAATTAAAAACATTCTCGCAACATGGTAGCAGTTAATATACCGAGACTTCACGAACAAATGATCATAACACCAGAGTGGGGTGTATGAGTACAAATGGAACATATTTCATCCAGGAACCAATTGTTAACGTCCATAGTTAACTCATAATGGTAGTGACAATGGAAGAGCGGGTAGGCAATCACAATAACTAGTCTACAACCAGTGCAATGAAATGACACTCACTTTATTTACAAATTTGGGCTGAAGCCATGAGGGCAGAGTGTCTGTTCGATGTGTCTGCTCAATGTTACAAACTGTCGCCCACATCGGCCACACAGGCTGTGCAGGACGCACATGTGCAAAGGTTTCCGCGTAATGAGCTCACCCTCGTGTCAAGTGGCGTGGCATACACCATAGATATGATGGGCCCCACAGCCAGAAGTCAGGTGGTGTGATGTCAGGTGAGCGAGGTGGCCATGCTATTGGCCTCCCCTACCTATCCACCAGTTCGGGAAGTGCATGTCTAGGTGGTGGCGACTCGCAATGGCGACATGAGGTGGGGGCCCTGTCCTGCTGAATCCACGTCGCCTCACGAGCATCTGAAGGAACTACCTCCAAGTATTCTGGTAACACGTCCTGCTGTAACTGTAGATACGTAGCAACACTGAGACTGAGACAATGCAGGTACCGAGCTGTGTTATCAAGTAGCAGACCTGCGCACAGGCTGGTTACAACTCCAGGTACACGAGGTTGCACACCCGCCCCTGCACATTGCCACTGTCATTGCAGGTTAACTATGAACGTTAAACTATAGGTTCCTTAATGAAATGTGCTCTATTTGTACTTATCTACCCCCACTCTGGTGTTTATTATCGTTTGTTCGTGAACATCCAGTGTAAAACAATCGTGGCTAGAGTTTGTGGAAGGGATTGAGAGACGTGGCTCGAGTTTGGAAGGATTGACAAGTTTAGGCCAGTTAATGTTTTCGTTGTTATTATCGCACTATACCTAAAGACCGAAGAATTCGTGGATCCATTTTCGGAAAGCTAGAATCCAAAACACGAGCGTTTATGTAACTTTAGCCATTGATCCACATGGTGTTTGACACCACCTTGAGAACGGTGTCCAATCGTTGCCTTCCACTGTGACAGCAGACAACTAATGTGCAGTTAATATTGGCATATTTGTATATAAGACTGTAGTGTCTAGCCTACAGGTCATTGAACTTGCGAATTTTTTGGGGTCTCTAACTATACCATTTAAATGATCAATTGTGTCGTAAGCAGAGGTTAATGCAAAGTGTGCAGTCATTGTAAAATAAAAATTTGGCCTGGAAATCTGGACGAGTCAAGGAATTTCGAAACAGGAATTGAAAGACCGCCCGTATCAACGCCAATTTACGTCCCCACGAGATCTTTAGGGCTTTCTTGAAGACATTACTTGAACATTCGCACTCTTCTGCAGTGCAGGCAGCCTGATATCGCCCTATAAGACTTATCGCTCGTCTTTATGGGGCGTAAAACCTCGCTTAACGATTCGGTACAAAACTTCGGACAAGCACTTAATAGCGGTTAAGAACACTTCTCTTCTCCCCTTCTGCACTTAATCTATCTTTCCAGGCGAGTGCTACTCATTTTTTTTATTTATTTGTTAACGAAGGTGTCGCTTAATTACTTGTTCAGCTCAGTTTTTATTTTTATGATTTTTTTTTTTTTTTTTCGATATCATGGTTTAATTTCTCAGAATTTGAAAGCTCCTTGCTTTACCATTATTGATGATACTGGTGTCTGTTTAAAAGGCTACTTTGTACTGAGACGTGCGGGGAAATACTTTGAACAGGGGTAGCACAATGTTTGCTACCGCGAGCCTAAGGCTCCTACGCTACTTGTAAACTGCCAAAGACCTGGACGAATTGAAGAACACCACAGACAGCGGAGGTGAGCACTTTTTGAAATCAGCCATTGGGGGAAAAAAAAAGTCACTGCTCCTACCTGCATACATTTTAACGGGCACACTGTGACTTGCATCCAGTAAAGTCGGTAACGATGGAGGCAAAATAGTTCCATATCTTTAACGTCGAATAAAAGGTGTTCGGCAACCATTTGTGATAATTTAAATTATTCCTTTCTCTTTGTGTATTTTCGATGCATCGAAGAGTAAAAAAAAAAAAAAAGGACTGTAAAAGATTTACTTTTCTACTAATTTGACAGTTTTATTTTACTGATCCATAAATAAAGTAATGAGGCCCGTGGAAAATTTAATTTTATAAAAGGGGAATAATACACGACGTGCATACAAGAAGATCTTAAGCAGGACTTTAAAAAGTTGCTCAGTTTACCATGAACAGCCTATAAAGCTATGTATTGGTCACTAATATGTTTATTGAAAACACGTGTATTGGCTGCAATATCATCCATGTTATCCACAGTGAAACATTTTGCTGCGACTGCAAAACTACATCCATTATATTCTGCGCATGCGCTCTGGCGTATTCAAAGTGGCCGCCTTCTGTCTGGCCACGACGCCACATTTGTCTGTCTTCGGTTCTTTGCAACAAGTTACTAACTAATTCATGAACTTTATTCCTAGCAAGTAAACATTACACATAAACTATTCCAGAAAATTAAATTTCCATGAGGTGTAGTGTGCAAGCCTAGTCGTATGTGCCACTTATTATATTTCTCATGCATACATGCTGAAGACAACGTTTCAACGTTGAGCAAGGCAGCGTAATGGTAACACGCTGATCTCACATGCGAGAGGTCCAAGGATCAAATTCCACTCATGACGACTTTGAATTTAGTGCTTAATTGTTGTTAGACCATGCCAGCCTACAAAAGTATCCACAACTCTCAAATACATTGTGAACCTCACTGAGCAGTGTTGCTGCTATCATCGTAACATCCTCGCTGCTACCAGCGAACACTTTATTGCCTACAAACACATTGAATTTATTAGTGACCGCGAACGTCATTTTGTAATAGTTTGCACTAAATACTGGAATGACAAAAAATTTTGTTGGTATCAGAAAATATTTTGTCATGTCTATATTGATAAAAGAAATTTGAGTTGGTCAACAAAATTCTTTTTTGTCACCACAATCTGTTTTTTTTTTTTCAGTGCACAGACTAAATAAACACACAGAGACGGAATGGCGTGATGGTACAGCTGATAGCGGCGTACTCATTGTCTGATCTGTTGTGCGAGTGTTTGGGGACAGCTCTTGTGACTGATTGGCGAACACGCTCTGCGAAATGTACACTCTTAGCTGGCTACTGGCTGCGTTGTTGAACTGAACCAGTTAAAACTTTTAGCGGGTATTCAATTTAACAAATTCAGTATTACCAAGAATATAATCCATCAGCGGTTTCTTCGCACTCTTTGAATCAAACCATTGAAAAATCACCCTTGTTAGACGTGTTTAGTTATTTCCAAAACATCCCATGTATCACAAGTGTTTTATACCTACCTTTTTTTTAAATTGAAATTTTATTTATATTTTATCCATACACTAACTTTTACCCGTTGCTTTGCGTGCGATCCTACTATCGGGTGTTCTACCCACTCGGCTACTGCGGCCCTACTATAGAGTTCTCTACCCCCGACCTAATGCGGCCCCACTATCGGGTTCTCTGCCCACGGAGCTACTGCGGCCCCACTATTGAGTTCTCTACCCACTGAGCTACTGCGACCCCACTATCGGGTTCTCTACCCACTGAGCTACTGCGGCCCCACTACTGGGTTCTCTACCCACTGAGATACTGTGGCCCCACTATAGGGTCCTTTACCACTGAGCTACTGCGGCCCCATTATCGGGTTCTCTACCTACTGAGCTACCGCGGTCCCAATATAAGGTTCTCTAGCCACTGAGCTACTGCAGCCCCACTATTGAGTTCTCTACCCACTGAGCTACTGCGCCCACTATGGGTTCTACCCACTGAGCTACTGCGGCCACTACTGGGTTCTCTACCCACTGAGATACTGTGGCCCCACTATAGTGTCCTTTACCCACTGAGCTACTGCGGCCCCATTATCGGGTTCTCTACCTACTGAGATACCGCGGTCCCAATATAAGGTTCTCTAGCCACTGAGCTACTGCGGCCCCACTATTGAGTTCTCTACCCACTGAGCTACTGCGACCCCACTATCGGGTTCTCTACCCACTGAGCTACTGCGACCCCCCCCCCCTTTTTATCGGGTTCCCTACCCACTGAGCTACTGCGGCCCCACTGTTGGGTTCTCTACGCGCTGAGCTACTGCGACTCTTGGGAAGGAATAAGACAGCCTATAAACAAGAAAGAAAGGAGAATTTTTTAACGGTGCTTTTTTATGCAGTAATCCTAAGAAAAGTTTAATCCAGTACTTATGTACATCTCTAATCATCATTTTTTGGAAACAGTTTGAGATATTTTCCAGGGATAAAAAGTAGCCTATGTCACTCTCTGGATCTCTAACTATAACTGTGCAAACAATCACGTCGATCCGTTTGCACCATTTTGACATGAAAGGACAAACAAACAAACACACACGTTTTCGCATTTATATAGTAGTTAGGAATATAATGCTTAGTTTATAAAAGCATATTATCAATAAAAACAGTGGCAAAACCCGTGTGTTGGTAACGCCTAGTAAGAAATAGATCTCATTCAACTTATTATTACAACCGAGGGCGCACGAATTCTGTGCGTTGTCCTTTGGTGTAATTTTCCAGACTTTGTTAAGCTTGTTTTGAACGTGGTGGAGGAATATCCTGGAAGTAGAACATAAGCAGGGCTTCAGAAAATTGTGAAGTAACCATGAATGGATTACAGTGTTGTTACGCAAGCGCCGACTGACGCACGAAGAGCGGGCACTAAGCGTGTGCCCGACTCAGGGTGGGGGGGGGGGGGGTGACCTACCTCGACCCGACCCTCCCTCCAGCCAAACCCGTTCGCGGTCCCATCGCCGGGCCGCCGGTAATGATTGACGACTGACCTTGTTGGCGTCACAGCTCCCCCTCCTCTCCCCTGCCTAAGGAGTCAACAACGATTGGGAGGATGAGCAAGAGCATTCTGGTAAATTACGCCCCTCGGTTAACACGGAACACCACCGCATTCAAAGGTTGGTAGGCCTTGTGGAAGCCATCTGGTTGAACGCGTTATCTGGGAATTCAGGTGCAGCGAGAGACATCAACGGAGAAGACTGACAACGGCGGACTATACGAGACGACGGCAGACGAGTGTTTCTGCAGTGTGGACGGACGAGAGGGCGACATACCTACTGTGCAAGAGGCGCTCTGAGATCTCGAGAACATTTCGGGCGGGCGGAATTTGGACAGAACTTTGGGGATCTGTGAACATAGTGAATGATATAGAAAGTCAGATGCATCAGCTGCAGCGAGAGACATCAACGGAGAAGACTGACAACGGCGGACTATACGAGACGACGGCAGACGAGTGTTTCTGCAGTGTGGACGGACGAGAGGGCGACATACCTACTGTGCAAGAGGCGCTCTGAGATCTCGAGAACATTTCGGGCGGGCGGAATTTGGACAGAACTTTGGTGGGTCTGTGAACATAGTAGAATGATATAAGAAAGTCAGATGCATCAGCTTCTGGTGCGGAGAGCTGGAGCTGTTAACACTTTCAGGACTATACTCGGGTGTAGTTCGGGCAAAACTTGTTCGAATATTTCATTCCGCATAAAAAACCAAACTGGTCCGGTTGTACTTATATCAGTTCCCTATTTCATAAGGATTTTAAAAACGAACTAATACAGCATCAAAAACGAACTTTGTAAATGGACAACAAATTTTTGTACAGTTACGGAAATCAACGCAGTGGGATGTATATACATACTGTTACATACGAAAGAACATTTGGTTGGAAAACGGTAAACTTGGCACTTCATTAATTGGCAGCTGGCCAATATGGAAAGATTGGTGTCGTTTTGAACAGCAGAATGGCGTTAAGTGACATAGGGACCAATAGAACACGGTGTCCCTGCAGTGGTATGAATATAAGTGACTGACATCTAGCTTGACTTTAAAGTTGGTAAAAGTTTGCCAACCTCAAAGTGTTATGGCTCTGTCATTCCGCTCCCCCAGAGTCCATTTTTCCCTAAAAATTTCCTTTTTTTTCCCCCCTTCAAATTTCCTTTTTCCGCATAAATTACCCTTTTTTGCACAAAAATCCCGTTTTTCCTTCAAACAAAACATCGAGCGTCCCACTTGCAAAAACGAGCCGCAGAGAGGCACATTGCGATCCATCGGAAGGATTTGGGAGGCTCGTTTCTTGAGGGCAGAGCAGTGGCGGCCATATTGGCTTTATCGTTTTATAGGCATAGGGTATGCCAAATCGATACATGGGATCTGGGATCGGAGCCGGAGCCGATCGGCTGCCATGTTGTGATGTCACTCGACCGCCACGTTGGATGTCGGTGACCATGAACTTGATATTTGACCTTGACCCCATGACCAAGACCTTAAACAAAAAATCGCCAAAATAATTAATCAACTATGTGGTGACAAAGCATCTAATACCGCTGTTGGTAAGTTTAATGTAAATCTTTATTTACCCGCCCATGTTTTCGTTTTTTTTTTTTTGTGTTGAAAAGTTATCACCAGTTGGTTATATTTAATGTTTAGTGCGGTCCAACTCGTTGGCCAACTTTCCAGCCATGACGTGTTAGCTGACTCCACGCGCAGACACCGCGTGTTACAAACTGTCACGTGACTCTTCTTACTCCCGTCTGACGGCAGTGGGTCTGGCTCGCAGCAGTACCTAGTTAAACAAGAAAGCTCGCATGCTACAAAATCTTATTTTCTCATCTTGCCTACAAAGAACTCTCAACAAAATTTTTGTATGACAGTTATTATAATAAGCATGTAATTTATTTTCTTGATATTTGGATATTCTGAACCCATCAAACTCATAATTTTGCAGCCGTTAAAACAAAATTATTTATAAAGTTTTGCGTGTATAACTACACAGAGATGTAAACAAACAAAAAAATTATATTGGTTATGTAATGTATATTTAACAAATTACCATGAGGTGCACCTATTTAATGTAAAATTCATACCTTTTGATTTCAGATGTATTATTGTTATAGGCTGTTCACGATAAAGTGAGCACTTTTTAAGGCCCTGCAAAATTTTTCTGTTCAGGCATTTTCTATCTTGCTACCACTTTCAAATATAAACATTGCTGTGTGGCTAATAAACATAGTGTTTACATTACACCACTCTCAAATGTCAATGTCTTAGGCTGCAATAAAACATAGTTATTAGAGGTTGATGCCTGTTGGGAGGGCCTTAAAAAGTGCTCACTTTACCGTGAAAGGCATATAGTAATAGTTACAAAAAAAATTATATTTGTTATGTAATTTATATTTAACAAATTACCATGAGGTGCACCTATATAATGTAAAATTTATAACTTTTGATTTCAGATGTATTATTGTTAGTAATATTTTTTGCTGTACTACTTGTAACCCCCCCCCCCCCCAAAAAAAAAAAAGACAAACAAAAATTCTCAACCAACTGTACAACTCGGCAACAAGAAATATATAAATAAAGAATTACGAAATAGGCCTTATTTGTTTACTTATATAATAATTTTGTTAAGTTTAAATTCATTTGCCTTATAACCTTACTCCTGTGCACATTGTTTTAGTTTTGTTTTATGATGGCTGGTGGTTAACAGTTTATCTTTGAAGGATCACTTTCAGACGAGGCCTGGTGTTTAACGTTGTTCACAACACATACATATGCACAATTAGATCCACTCCCTACGTTGGTCACCTTCGGTCTGGCGAATTACGTATTGCAGGAATCATCACGATTTCTCGTATGGGGTTCGTGTGACTGAGGGTGGCGCACTTTGAAAACAAAAACTTGAAAAAATTATGAAAAATTTAATACATCCATAAAAGTCGGCGAGCATATTACATTACTGACTACGACCACAATTTTGGATGTTGGTGACATTGGCCTTTGACTTTGATTTGGTGCCATTTGATCTTGAACCCAAGAAATTGTCAAAAATCCCAAATATTTCCTAAAAATGTATAAAATATTAATTAAAAAATATATTAAAAATATAATACATAACTTACAAATAATTTTAGAGGATTTTCTAAACATTATTAAAAATATGTTTTAGAATTATTTTAAAAACTTACATTTCCGGGGTCCCCAACAGCACCACGTCCAGCAAACGACTGACTCCCCTCCAGTCAATCACAACGTAGGAACATTCTCCTCCCCTATTCAGTCACCATTGCTCATTCTGACGTATGGACTCCATCCGTCACATTGGTTTTCTCATTTGTCATTTGCTTACATTTTCAACTCCTATGTGGCACTGATGACTCCGACCACCATGTTAGATCTGTGTGACCTTCACCTTGACCTCACATCAGTGATCTTGATCCCGTACCCATGACCCTCAACCGAAAAAGAAATGCTAATAATTTTTATTAAAAAAATATATAAAAAAATTAAAAAATTAATAAAATACTTATGTTTTCATAAATTTTTCGATCAACCTCGCAAATTTCCTCATCAACCAGCACCGAAACAAAAAATATACACCAATCCACACCAATCCGCACACCAATCTACACCAGTCCATACACCAATTCACACACCAATCCAGACCAATCCACTCCATTGCACACCAATCCACTCCAATCGACACCAGTCCACACACCAATCCACACATCAATCCACACACCAATCATCACACCAATTAGCACCAATCCACGGCAATCCTGCGCAATTGACCTTCACAATTCACAGCAACCACGCCAACCCTTCGAGCAATTTCAATCCTTTGATCAACCCTAATCCTTTGGACTATCCCAATCGTTCGCAATCCTCTTCCACAATCCACAGCAATTCATGCCAATCCTTCTATCATTCCCAATCCTTCGATCAGTCCCAGTCCTTCGATCAACCCCAATCCTTCGATCAATCTTTCGATCAATCCTTCAGTTTGTCCCCCACCTATATGTATAGAAATTACATTCGTTCGCCCACTGTCTCCAAATTTATACCTGTCGACCGAATTAATGTTTTGTATGCAGTCCACTATCCATGCATTTTATACCAAAGTCTTTATCTCATTCTATAAGCAGAACTTTACGTTAATAGTCGAGTGCTCATAGCACCACTTTAAAGTTGTGGGGAAGAAATGAGACGACACACAAAAATAAAGAAAAACCAACTGTATTATTTTCATAATTTATTATTATTTTGTAATTACGATTTCAGAAGCAAGCAGTTCATCACATCATGCGGTATATCCCCGATTCTTCCATTTACTAATGATTGAAGAAATCTCGTTAAAGTGCGTGAGATCCCCACGTTTTTGAAGGTCAACCAAATATCTGAGTCTATCAACAAGTTCATTGGGTTCTTCAGGAAATAGGTAGCTAGCAATCTCTGTGTCTTCTGTCTTCTTCATGTCGCTTGTTGCAGCAAATACGTTGGAGGGGTGGGGCAGTGTATCGAAAAAATCGTAATCATCGTCTTCAGCGCTGTCACTGCCTTCATGTACATTTTCGTCAATGCTCTCTTCGCGGTCATCTTCACCTCCTGTTTTGTATTCTATATTAAGTTATCTTTCCTTTATTGTAGGAGCTGTGTGCTCGTCAGTATTTAGAGCCGATGACTATTTTGAAGTTCGTCTCGACTTCACGCAAAAGTCTTGCAAGTGTAAGTTCCACACAAACCGACACAATCCGTCTTTAGCATCAACTGTTTAATCATAATCGCATATCGAATCGTTACCCACCTCGACGCAGCAAGAGGTATTGCCGGCAACACTTGCTGGCTCCCAGTAGACACGAATGGAGCGGCGCCCGAATGCAAGGGCGGGGGTGAAACGGGAGATCCCCGAGAAGACCCGACGACCAGCGGCGTCGTCCGGCACGATTCCCACTTGCGGAAATCCTGGGGGAGACCCGGCCGGGGATTGAATCCGGTTCGCCTTGGTGGGAGGGGAGCAGGCTAACCGCTAAGCCCCGGCGGCCTCGCGTCCCAATGAAATGGGCTTTTCGTCGGATAGTTTGCGATGTGTCCTGTTAATCTGAGTTATTTGTATCGCGAGTGTCACTGATGTATTAATACGCCCTCGGAGAAACTTATGAAAGTTTTCGTCCGTGGCTTCCAAGAATGCCGCTGTCGCAATGTTACGGCAAACTCCGTCAAACTCAGTTAAATTCAAGCGAAATTATTTTACGTCAGCACCAATCAGTGTGCTAGTAATGAATGATTGAATGGTATAATCCATTCGCTGTTATTTCACAAGTTTCTGAAGCCCTGCTAAAGCTCTCCTTCCGGGATATTCCTCCGCCTCGTGCAAATTAAGCTTAACTACGTCTGGAAAATCAAAGCAGAGGACAACGCACCGTATTCCTGCGCACTCAGTTGTAATGATATTTTGCATGAGAACTATTTCTTACTAGGCGTTACCAACACACATATTATCCCACTGTTTTAAATTAACATTGATCATAAATTAAATATTATAAATTATAGAGAGAATACAAATAACATTTCAATTTAACAAAAAAAAAAGTTAATTCTATGAACACAAGTATAAAACGCTTGTGATACATGGCGTATTTAGGAAATAAATAAACACACCATACATGGGTTGAATTTTAGAAAGGTTTGATCCAAAAAGTGTGCATAAAACGCTAAAAAAAAAACAGTATGAGAATTGCAATCGAGAGTTACGGCAAAAATTGATTGTCTAGACCGCGGAGAATGTAACAGTGTGTCTAGGCACAAGAGGGTAGTGGGCAGGAGGGTGAGAGAGTGGGGTGAGGGAGAGAGAGAGAGTGAGAAGAGATTTTGTTGTGTGTGTTGTGTGTGTGTGTGTGCGCGCTCTGGGTTGTAGACCACGTGGCCCACCGGAGCCGAGAAAGCTTCTCCCCACACTCTCTCCTCCTGATCCGTCGCCCGAACATTTGCACCGTGAAGTCGTATTGTTCCCCTCGGACCAGCGCGCCGGGAACTCTATTAATTACCATTCATAGCTGCTCAAAAGACGCCGCCCGCCCGGCGGAGAACACGTGGGTCCCGCGGGAGAATAGAAAAGAAGTAACAAAAAAATAAATAAAACAAATACCAGAGAGCATATTGCTGCGTTCCTCTTCAGCCAAGATCTCCAGCTTTCCAGGTAATCGAATACACACTCTCAGTGTGATTTTGACGTGAATACGTCTTTAAATTTTCAACCATAGTGAGAGGCAATCCAGAAAATCCAATGATAAAATCGGGGGATACAGTTTGGGATTGCAGCTCTGAATATATCATATACATTAACATTCAATTACACCACTCGATTGCCCAAGGATCAAAGAATATGTTACGTTGAGTGAGGCTGCGAAGCATCACGGTAAAAAAAAAAAAGGGGGGGGGGGGGCGCAATTTTTAGTTCGTATCGCCGCATCTAATAACTTCCGCGTAGTATAACGTTTGACTGGGAGTAGCTACGACTCTCGTTTAGGTTTCAATCGACAGCTCTCGTCAAGATCAATCGATTGCGTGTATAAAAACATTTTTGTGGCGTGGTTATGGTGAAATTGTATGAGTAATGTAAAAAAAAAAATTAAGAAAACTTAACGCATTATCGGGCTATACTCGTCAAAAAGCCAAGCAGAAATACAGAAATCGTATACGGTTGGAAACAGCATCTCAAAAGTAATCCAGTGGTAACCGTAAAACGCCATATGATCGAGTGAAGCGGTGCCGGGAACGTGAAATAACCATCAAGGCGCCCGAGCGCGTCAACGTAGACGTATTCACGCAAAATAAACGGCCGTGTCCCCAACACAGCCACACCCCATTTTTTTTTTCTCACAAACATTTCAGTGTGATGACTGAATGCTTAAGAGTACAGAGGTGAAACGGTCGCTTATTCCGCGAACTCCAGCTTCACTCGCTACCAAAATGGCGTCACTGGCCAGCACCATGACGTAACGGCGTTTGTAACATTGTATATTTTTGGGGGTATTTTTTACCGCTAGTGATATATATTTTCATCATAGGCTGTTCACGGTAAACTGAGCACTTTTGAAAGCCCAGCTTAAGATCTACTTGTATGCACGCTGTGTATTTCTCCACCTTATGAAAAATTAGAATTTCAATGAGCCTCGTCACTTTATTCATGCGTCGTAAGTGTAAATATGAAATTATTTAAAAAATAAATATCTTACAGATCTGTTCACTTTTACACCTGTGCGTGAAAAAAAAAAAAAAAACAGAAAGCGAAAGAAATAAATTAAGTTATCACAGATGCTTTCCTAACACTTTTTATTCTACGTTAACATATGGAACTACTTTTCCTTCAATGTTACCAACGTCACTGAGTGCATGTCACTCAGTGCTCCCATTGAAATATATACAGGTAAGAGCAGTGATTTTTTTCTAAAGTTGACTTCAAAAGTGCTCATTTTATCGTGAACAGCCTTTATATATAATTACAGAGTACTTGCTTATTGAGATCATTTCCAAACTACGCTTTATTATAAGAATTAGCATTATATTCTTTGGTTATTTTAATAGTGTTAATATTTTGTTTGTTATTTTTTATTTATTTACTAGAGGATAGCCGGCATTAAAAGTTTACTAAACAAAAGTACTAAATAAAATAATCCTGGCTGTCTCTCGTCTCGCCATTGCTGATTGGCGGAGAGATCTGTCATGGTCAGACGACAGCCAATCGGAGAGTAGAAGACAGCCTAAGTAAGGCAGATGTAAGATACAAATAATTTTTTTCTTTAGAAGAATTCTCACCACCTCCAACGAGGGAAGTGTGTTGTATAATATAAAATATTTAATGATTTAAGATTTAATACAATTGCTGCAATACGTTTTGAAAGAAGACTAATTATTAATTGAGGAAGAATGAATATTAATTTTATTATTTTTTGGGAAGATAAAAAATTATGAATATATAATTTCGTTGAATAATTTTAATTGCAATATTACGATTTCTACTTAAAAGTAACAACTGACGACTTGAATATTTATTTGAAATATAACAAACGGCGCCCAACGTATTAATGGTAGGCAGAGTTGTGATTCGTATGAATTGTAACACGTTTACCAATCAGCGCCTGATATAGTTCACTGACTGTTATTTCCAGCTGATCTGAAGCCCTGCTGAAGTTCTGCTATTTTCCCCACCTCACGCGAACAAAGCTTCTTAACCAAGCCTAGAAAATTACACCAAAGGGACGGCGCACCGCATTCGTGCGTACTTCAGTCCAACATGATAACAGTGTCTTACTAGGCGTTACCACTACAACTATTATCTCCCCGGTTTTATTAATATTAATTATAAATTAAACAATACGATTTTCAGACACTATACTGGTAAAACTTCACTTCGCCCAAAAAGAAAATACTTTTATGTCAACAAAGTATAAAAAGCTTGTGTTAAATGACATGTTTAGGGAAAAAAACCAAACGCGTCATACATGGGGTGATTTTTCTAAGGTTTGACTTTAAAAAAAAATAGCGAAGTAAGCGCTGATTCTAGTCAGCCAGCATTCTAGCCAATGGGGAACATAACGCAGCATGGAGTAGCCAATCAGACACAAGGCACGTACCATAGCGCCCCCGGAGCAGCCAATCACAGAATAAGAACCCAAATATCAAAGCAACCGCCTCGCCAGTTTGTCTTTGTATAGGTACCTACTTATCTATAGGCTGTTCACTGTAAAGTGAGCACTTTTGAGGCCCTAGTTACGTTTCCTTTCAGCTATATTTTATCCTTTAACCACCTTTTTAAATATACATTGCCATGTAGGTAATAAACACAGTGTGTATATTCCACCGCACTCGGAAGTTAATTATTCGAAATGAAAGAACTTTCAGAAGTGCTCACTTAACCGTGAATAGCCTATAATCTGTTGTGGAGCGCTTGATAGCTTCCAGCGTCCGATGAACGTGACTGCAATCTTTCTTTAGTTAGTGGTATAGGGTTGTGTAAGTTGTGCGGTAATATCCCATTACAAGTTGAATTTAAAAGCGTTTTATTCCCCACCCACATTCGTGATGAGGCCGCGGTCGACATAGTAGCTCGAGCGTTCTCCACTCACCAAGGCGAAACAGGCGAGGGTCGCTCGCTGATTTTCGCACGTGGGACTCATGACGGGCTGTGCTTCAAGTTGGCGGCTCTCTCTGTAACCTCCCGTTTCCCACCCGCCGTTGCATTCTCGCGCTGCTGCATTTACTCTCAACTTCACTTTCGTGATTCGACGATTATATTCCTTTCAGACCACACGTAAACAATAGTTAGTGTACGTAATGCAAAGAAAGGTTATTTTTGGTCAGTACTGTACACTGCAATACAAAGTGTCCCATTATAGGCCGTTCACGGTAAAATGAGCACATTTGAAAGCCAGGCTTAGTACCTACTTGTATGCACGTTGTGTATTCTTCCGTCTTATGTAAAATTAACATAGCTGAGGCCTCATCGCTTTAATTATGCGTCGGTCAAGTAAAACTGAAATTATTAGAAAAGTAAACATATTCCAAATCTGCTCATTTTTACACTCAGAGGCATTTTAAAAAAAACTTGCTTTTTATTCGACGTTAAGATATGGAACTACTTTCCCCCCATCGTTACCAACTTTACTAGGCGCATGTCACTCAGTGTGCCCGTTAAAATGTATGCAGGTAGGGGGCAGTGACTTTTTCCTAAAGTTGATTTCAAAAGTGCTCACTGTATCGTGAACAGCCTTTATCTTCCATGCGGGTAACTTTCGCAAACGTGTGCTGCTGCTCCAGGTTTGTATCGCTGCTGTCAAACACAAAGTCTACATCTAATTGGCTGTTATAACGAAATAATGCCGTGTCGGCTCCAGTATAGCTCGCATCAAAAAATTTCGTATTTGTAGAGAACTGAAGAATTCGCGGATTGATTTTGGGACAAGCTAGAATTCAAAACACGTGCGTTTATGTGACAAGCCATTGGTCCACACTGTGTTTGACACCTCCTGGAGAACTGTGTCCAATTGTCGCCTTCCACTGTGACAGCAGACAACCAATGTGCTGTTGATATTGGCGTATTTATACATAATACGGCAGAGTCTGACCTGCAGGTCATTGAACTCGCGAGTTTTTAAGGTCTCTACTTATTTGCAACATTTACAACTTAAGCCCGTTCAGTCCCCGCGTCCACGATCTCGGACACGTTGCAAATTAATTATATACTGTACATATGGCCGGTACAGTAAAGAGCAAGGCGCCAGTGCCCAGTAATCCGTAAGCCTTCCATGCTTCTGATCTGATTTGTGGAAAAATTTTAACTCCTCTTTGACATGAATGGTTATTGCTAATATCTAGGGTTAGAAAATTTTGCGAGTTCAATGACCTGTAGGCTAGACTCTACAGTCGTGTGTACACTAGAGCCTCAGCTGTGTGTTTATTGGCGGCTGTCACAGTGTTACCTCACACCTGGCAGTATGCGATTCGCTTCTTGTTTCATCTCAAGTTTGCTATTGGCTCAGAGGCGTCTAGGAGGCGTGTCTAATGAGCAGTGATCCAATAGCAAAGGTGACTTCACTTTATGTGTGTTTGACGTCTACCTTGTCCCGAAATGAATTCGCGAAATTTTCCTATCCCTACCAATATCGTAGGGGGCCGCGGTGGCTGAGCGGTTAGCCTGCTCACCTACCACCAGGGCGAACCGGATTCAATCCCCGGTCCGGGTCATTCCCGGATTTCTGCATGTGGGAATCGTACTGTACGATGCCACTGGTCGGTGGGTTTCCTCGGGAGTCGCCTGTTTTGCCCCGTCCGTTTCATTCCGGCGCTGCTCCATACTCATGTCAATCACCCGCATGGGGTCTCCAGACCTCGCTGTTAAGAGCCGCTTAAATCTCTTCACTCGTCCGCGCCAGTATCGTCGAGCAAACAGTATGTTTTCAATGGTTGCAAGAAAAATGCCGACGGCAAGTTCATACAATGCATTCCGAAGAATTCCACGTGACTGCCACACTTAAGAGTCGGCAACTAAACGGGTTATGGGCGAAGTATCCCCGCCGTCTTGGATCTGTGTTTGTTTCTCCACAACTTAACCTCCGAGAGTAATTAGGAAAAAAACCAAGCTCATCAAGACACAGGGAACATCTTAACATTTATTTCGAAACCAAACTTCTTTTTCTCGCGTTATCCGTTTCACATCTGTAACAGTAATCCCACATGGGAAGATATAACTATAACTGAAAACGTACAGTATTCATGTATTTTCCAAACCGGTGAAGTCTTCTGTTTCAACGTATAGGTAGAAACCAGAAAATTTCGCGGATTCAACATGGTTCAAGTTAGAATTCAAAACCTCGTACGTTTGTATTGCTTATGCTATTAGTCCACCCGTTATTTTACACCTCCTAAACTCTGAGTCGATAACAAACACTCAATTAAATGCTGACCCGATCATCGTCTTCCACTGAAACAACAAGCAAAACCAATGAGATGGAATAGTAGCATGATTTAAAGCACGTCTGTTGAGCATAGCCTATAGGTCATTGGACTCGCGAATTTTTTCACGTCTTTATGTTAACGCTCAGTTCAGTGTGGAAGCCGCTCCCAGATTAGCGGTACCGCCTCAAAGAGCAGGCGTTAAAACGTAACGATATTAAAAAAAAACAATTCTTTGTCGGCGGCGGGGATAATGGAGTTGTGGGTGGAGGTCGCCTTTAACGAACACAGGGGACACAATTCGCTGGTATAGCGTGACGTATGCTGGTACAAGAACCCTCACGTGTGCACCTGTGTTTTATAACAGCTCTCGCGATCCAGCAGGATGAAAAAGGGGGTGGAGGAGGGTAGGTAGGGGTGTTATTCATTACGAGCGCTCGCCAACAGTCTCTTTTCACGCGATCGTTTACGAGCGAATATCTCGCGCGGCGCGGGGTTTGAAAGCCGGGGCTGGGCCGTAAAGGAAACGACGCGTTCTCGTATACGCCACAAAGAGCCCGACTTGTGACGTCAGGTCGCCGCGAGAGGTGGCGACTAATAATAAAAAAGAAAAGAAAGGCGGGCGTGAAAGGGGGTGATGGCAAAGCCAAGATGTCATTAAGGGTTAGGGTTTCACTTCCCAGTTTATTGGCATCGTAAGTCTTACGCGACTGCGAACACGCCGTTTTTCGACTTTATCGTACGTCTGCAGGCAGGTTCCGTGTTGGACCTCAGACCTTCAAGAACCTCTCCACGCGAAGACGTCTACACGTCGTGGCGTCGCCAGGTTTATGGCGTCCGCTATAGACGGCGGGGAATCACTAAACAAGCCTGTCGTGTGACTGATACAGTTTCTTGATGGGCAATGCCGCTTCCAGGCCGTTAGCTTCAATTGTCTATACTGTATAGCATTGAACAACTGAAAATTTCGGGGATTCAACATGGGTCAAATTAGAATTCAAAATCCTGTTCATTTGTATTGCTTATGATATTGGTCCACCCGTTATTTTACACCTCCTAGAAAACTCTGAGTCGATAATAAACACTCAATAAAATACTGACCCAAATATTGTCTTCCACTGACACAACACGCAACCAATGAGCAGTAGGGCCTAATAGTTGCATGAGTAAACATATGATTGCTGAGTCTAGCCTACGGGTCGTTGAACTCACGAATTTTTCACCTCTTCATAAATAAGCAGCATGCCATATGATAAAAGACCTGAGAAATTCGCAAGATCAATGACCTGTAGGCTAAGACCTCTCAGTCTTATATACTCTCATACAGATGTCATTGGTTTATTGGTTGATTATTGTGTTAGTAAAAGGTGGTCGTTGGGTGCGCAAGTTATCGCATGTTTGTAATTCGCTCATTTATCTCCAGGAGGTGTCAACCAACACGTCGACCAATTGCGAAAGTAACATGAACATACTGTACAAGTGTGTGAATTCCAACTTGTCTAGAAATTAACCTGCGAAATTCTCGGGTCTCTACGTATGATTTGCTTGCACACAGTTAAGTTGGTAAAGACGGAGGCAAAGTGGTTCCATATTTTAAAGTCTGAGGCGAACACATGCGAATACTGGAATTATTTCTCTTTCTTTATGTTTTTTACTGCATGTGAGTGTAAGAATGAGCAGATTTGTAAAATATTAATTTTTCTAATAATTTCACATTTCACTGATTGAAGCATGAATAAAGTCATGACTCATGAGACACATGGCGATATAAATTTTACGCATGGTGTAAGAATAGACAATTTCCATGAAGTAGATCTTAATCAGCGTATACACAAACGTGTACCTCACTTTTCCCCCACCTTTTCATTCCCATTGTAGAAAATCGTCAACATGTTACGCAGGGAGGTTATGTTTGGGGGTGCGGTGGCTAAGCGGTTAGCCTGCCCGCCTCCCACCAAGGCGAACTGGGTTCGATCCCGGCCGGGATAGTTCCGAATTTTCGCATGTGCTGGAATCGTGCCGGACGATGCCGCTGGTCAGCGGATTTTTCTCGGGGATCTCCCGTTTCACCCGCCCTTGCATTCCAGCGCTGCTCGGTACTCGTCTCAATCACCCTCATCGGCTCTCAAGACCTCACTGTTAAGAGCCGTCCAAATCTCTTCACTCTTCACTCATTCAAGGTTATATTTGACCGGCACTATACTCTCCGAGGCTCAGTGCGCAATGATCTTCCATTTAGCTAAGTGATTGCTAAACCATGCTATTGCGCTATGTTATGGCTGGTTCTTATCACTAATCACTAGGGGCACCTAATTTTTCCAGGTCAAGTTGTTTTCCAAAACACTTTCGTTCAGTACCACATTCGTTATTGGATCATTTGAATTGTTACAAGTGTTATCTGCTTGCTCGCGCATAACAGATGGTGAGTATCAGAGAAACTTCATTCTGAATGGCTCGGTCATGCAACAGACTGTCTTCACATTAAGACAGGCGACTAATAGCCAAGGAAAAACTACAAGGTTGCTTACAGGATATTGAAGTCTATCCTCCGCGAGAATATTTTCTCAAAAAAACAGATGGCCCTACTGTCATCAAGCGTAAAGACTTCAGCTTATTGGTAGTGATAAAGAAACAAGTTCTTTACAATCTAAGTACAGCATGCATAAAGAATTTTGTAATTTGCGACACCAGAAATTATTGATTAACACAATAAGGTCTGACTGGCACTTAAGACAAATTAGAAGTTATTCACCTATATCCACTACTGCAAGAACACAGGTTGTCTGTGTTACAATTCACCAGCGTCCTATTGGTACATAGCATACCGGACACTACCCTGTACTTTACAGCGTTCATTATTGCCCGGTTATCAACTAATAGAGAGCAGAGCTGATATTGACCCAATCAAATGTCCTTTATAATATAGAAAGATTTACAATGAATCATGTCTAGGGACCTGCAAAATTCGCGTTATTAATTGTCATCAGACTAAACCTCATACTACTCTACTTAGTCGTGTCTGCTTCGTTTCTCCGTTGACCGCTGCCTTGATGTGAAGTTACGCCCTTTCCGACTTAACTGCACGTGATTCGGGCACATAATTGTGAAGTGTTCATTTACTGGCGCAGAGGTACACAGGGCGTGTCACATAAATTATGGTCCAGTGACAAAAGTATTACAAAGGTACATGGGTTTTACGTTTAAAGAGTCCTCATATAATAACGCGAATTTTGCAGGTCTTTAATCATGTCCCTTTGAGTGGCTGTAAAAAAAAAAAATTCTATCGTTAGCAATATTATTGTTACTGCGCTGTCGTGTTCTTGTGAGGTCATGCTAAACACTAGCTGAACAAAAACTGCACATCCATGCGAGTTTTGTTCCGAACAACAAAGACATTTTCAAGTTAGCTTTGCTCGAGCTACACTCGAGCGTAGTCTACAAATTGTTAATGTGCGGGTGAAGGGATAAAAAGGCGAAGTGAGCTGAGCTGGAGCAGCAGTAGCACGCAAGGGTAACCCGCTAGCCAACGGCAGCGTCCGCCTTGTTTGCCACATGCGGAGATACGCGAGCGGCCTGGCCTCGAGGCTGCCGACTGCAGCCCGCCCAGGGCGCGCCGTATCGCACGCCGCCGCCGGAGGCGCTGCGGAACCGGTCTGCAGATTTCTCACGCTCCCACTTGCATACCCGGGGCGTGGCGGGGAGAAAAACCACCTGGCTGTCTGTCGGCGCGGCGGGCTCGCAAAGGCCGAATTCCTGTGCCTCTACAATGCGCAACACCCGCAGGAAGTTGTTCCGATCAGAGAGTATGGAAAGGAAAACGAGATTTCACTGCCAGGTTGAACGTCTTGGCTAGGGATAGGAACATTTCGCGAGTTCATTTCAGGACAAGATAGACATCAAACACGTGTACACTGAAGTTGACTTTGCAATTGGATCTCAGTTTATTAGACACGCCCTGGACGACTCTGAGTCAATAGCAGTCTCGCAAGGAAACACGTATCGAGTGCCATACTGCCAGGTGTGAAGTAACACTGACTACTTTATGGGGCAGCAGCCAATGAACAAACATCTGAGGCTCGAGTATACATATGACTGTGGAGCCTAGCCGACAGGTCATTGAACTCGCGAATTTTTCTATCCCTAGTCTTGGCTTATTAATAGAGACCTGCAAAATTATTACCTCTCTACAATCGGGCTACAAACGCTTCTCTTGTTACCAACATGTAATAAAATCATTATTTTGTCGTGGCTATTGTATCACATTAAGATTGATAAAATATAGTTTAAATGCACATGGTAAGGGTTCTGTAGCATTAATAATTACTAAACAGTTGCAATGAAATTTGTTTGTATTTTCTGCGTTTTTTTTTTTTTTTTAGGCTCTGCAGGGCGGTACCTGAATCCGAGATTCCCAGCAATCCAGAAAGTTGAGTTTCAAAAACATGTTTTTTTTTTTTTTACAGCTACCTCTAGCATTTGAATAAAAGAAGACACATATTTAGGCAAAGTATGGATTATTATAGGAAATAATTGTAATGTTTGTGACCAGATAAACAGTTAGCCGTAATCTAGATACCAGAATTGTTACACTTTAGTCCAAACCTTCCCAAAATAAATTATATATGTTTATCTGGTTACAAACATTACCATAAACCATACTTTGCCTAAATATTGATCTTCTTTTATTCAAATGTTATAGTTAATAGTCAAAACAAACAAATTTGTTTTTGAAACTTACCTTTCTGGACTGCTATGTAAGGTCAAGTATTTCACAAGTGTGCTTGGCTTCAAATTTGAACAGTGAAGAACCAAACATCTTGTTGCACATTTCTTTTCAATTTCCGCATTTTAAAATTGGAACGCATTTCAATTCACATTAAGAAGCTTCAGGGAGAAAATACAACTTGGTTAAGAACGCCAACCTTGTGGAATAAATTACAACATAGACAATCGAAAATATTTATTAAATGGTTTACCCAATGCTCAACGTTCATACAAGTAAAGTTGATTTGATCTTAAACAAAAAAAAAAAAGAAAAGGATACCCATGCTTGAACGACAATCCATTGAATAAATATTTTTACAATAGAATGACTTTTCGATGTTGGTACAAACGGGATTGTTAGTGTTCGCTAAGAGCAGCGAAAGCCCTGTATTGTGACTGGCCCCTGGTTCCGATCTTTCTCTGGTGAAGCATCACTGCAGGGACATGCAAAAATCCGCGATATTATTTGGAACCAGGCTAAACTCCACAGTACTGTATACACTCGAGCCAGCATCGTTTCTCCGTTGGTTTCGGTATAGCTGCGAAGCCACGCCCTTTCTGACTGAACTGCATGCAATTGGAGCACACAGTTGTGAAGTGTTCATATATAGGCGCAGAGTTACCCAGGGTGTGTCAAATAAATTATGGTCCAATGACAAAACATGTGGCAAAGGTACACGTGTATGGTCTGGGGCATAAATGTTTCGTGCCGTGACGTCACGTTGGCGGAAATCGCTAGTTAGGTTAGAAAGCAAACAGAACTTCAGCGGTGTTATTATTAATGAGTATAGGCGTATATGTATAATATACATTGGGTCATTTCCCGGCCCTGGGGGCCGGGGTGGAGCCAGACGGGTGAATTGGGTAACCAACCTGTAATGGGTGTAAGGCTCTGCCTGGTGGGACAACTAGCGAGCGACCCATGCGGAGCGATTGTCCCTGCTCGTTCATCCCTCCGGTGGAGACCTGTCTCTTGGGTGCATGAGCGTGGTCCGGCCGCAAGTGTATTCTCGAGTAGGTCAAGCCCTATCCCCTGGAAATGGTGTAAGATGCGATCACATAGCCTCTCTTGCTCAAGTCCATCTCCACCTCTACGATGGTAAGGGCTGGAAACACAGTGGACAACGCTGTGGCTGACGGAGAGAGGACGAAGCGCTGGGCGCGTGACGGCCCCACCAGTGCACTGGTGATCGGTCACGGCGAGAGTACATGCTGCTCCCAGAGGTGGCTTGTATTTCTCGCCTGCGGCGATGACCCGCGAGCCGGCTGCATGTCCCAAACCGAGGCTCGTAGCGGATCTCGAGGTGGCGGAGCACTAATGAAGGGATTGTCTGGCGTCCCGGAGGTGTTGGGCCTCTCTTGGGCGAAAACTCGGTATGCAGCGCACATCAATGTGCAGAATAAATCTTAGGTGCCCAGGGGATCAGCGGTATTAGCCCAGGCCTCGGCCGTGCTGATCAAGGGTTGGACTCTGGGTGGCAATGGTTGATTACCCTAATGCTTGGGGGAGACGTCCTGAAGGAAAGCCCTTACTGGAACCAAGCAGCGATCCTACCTGTCCTGGGAAAGGTAAGGATACTTTCCTACGAAGGGGCGCAGGTCTGGTCCGCCAAGAAGAGGACACATTTACTCAGTGAGTGAGTAGAGGTTGGATAGGCCTCGGCCCCATCAAGGTGGTGCGTGTCAGCAAACCCGGCAAACACTGTTGATAGGTGAGGTGATTGCACTTCCACCCACCGCGATTGGAAGGAGCGTAACTCCTTCTATTGATCGCATTCAACTGCGATCAATTAGTAGCGTGATGGCTGTTCTAACAGTGCGTGCTATAAAAAGCCTGGCAAGAGGACGACCTGGCAAGTCGCCCTCTTAATTAAGCTTTGGAAGTCGTACCCTTGTTATACCCTAATGGGCTCAGGCACAGGGGATCCCGACGCATTAAGGCATTGGATACATGCAAAAATCACGTATTTCCCAGTACGGTTACGCTATGTCACGTACGTAACGTATACATTAATATTAAAGTACGGAATGTTAAGTTAAACGGGGTTTCATAACAAAAGACCCGGAAATGTTGCGAATTCATTTCCGGACAAGCAAAAGATATCTCTGGTGCGATGGCCTTTTTGAATAGAAGTCATTTCTAATTTTGTCCCGTCGCGGGCGCGACAATCGTCAATAAACGTGTGTATTTCCTTGCTGCGAGAGTGGTGGCAATGTTCAGTTGGTAGCATTTGTAATAACATGCGAAGACAGCGAATACAATTAAGACACTGTTTATTTTGGGGGGATAGACGTAGTCAATAAATTCTATATAATCATAGATAGACCTATACCAGTTTTTCCAAAACTACAAAACATAAATAATTCATGTGGTGGTTTGTGAGGTAAGTTCTTCTTCTTCATCCATTCACGTAAACATACAGTTGGCCTTCTGTGATCGAATGTGTAAAAGTAGAATAGTGTAAGGACAAGTATAAATAGAGGGCCACCTGTTTTTTCGCGAAAGGCTTTACGCGAATGCTAAATTTCAATATCCTATGTGCACACTTGCAGTCATCCTTTGGCTATTGGCCTCTTATCTTTGTGTGAAAGTTGACTGCTAAGTGTGTGAGCCAATCAGAATTAACTTCCTCCCATACTGACTGTCCGTGATTCACAGGCAGACAGATTAGTTACATAACTATTTAAATGGTCCAATCACGAAAGTGGTTCCGAACGAAAGTGTTTTGGAACGCAACTTGTCCTGGAATCTTTTTACGATAAACAGGTGCAAATAGTATACATAATAGCCTGTTTACAATCCAACATCGCTGATTTACTAAATTCACCGAAGTTTAATTTTAAAAAATAATTTTCCTATGATTCACACTCAAGCTGGATTGCCTCACAATGTCATCGTATCTTACCCAAGCGTTCGAGTTCGAGTCCTAGCACCAAGTCTTCGGATTTTTTTTAGGTGGCTTTTAGTTCTAGCTCCCCTTCGTACTGCGGAAGGCTATGGTAAACCACTACATGATCGCCCTATCTCGTTACCCCGAGTGTGACGCATTTTATATCACCGTGCCGATGCCTTAGGCTGTCAAATCATCATTATCATCATCACCATCATTACCATACTCATCACCATCCGCATCAACATCATCACTATCATCACCCATCATTGTCACTCTCACCCATCATTGTCACTATCACCCATCATTGTCACTCTCACCCATCATTGTCACTCTCACCCATCATTGTCACTCTCACCCATCATTGTCACTATCACCCATCATCATAATTATCACCGTCACCACAATCATCACTACCACCACCATCATCACCACTGTCGGTGATTATTAGAGACCTGCAGAATTCGCGTTATTATTTCGGGACATGTTAAATTTGAAACACATGTACCTTTGTAATACATTTGTCGTTGGACCATACTTTACGTGACACACCCTGGGTGACTGTGCGCCAATAAAGGAATACGCCACAATTGTGTGCCCCAATCACGTGTAGTTCAGTCAGAGAGGGAGTGTCTTCACATCTATGCAGCAGCCAATGGAGAAACGACGCCGGCACTAGTGCATTCAGTACTGTGAAGTTCATCCTGAAGTCACATAATATCACGAATTTTGCGTGCCCCTATTAATCAGCCATCTTCTTCATTCATCGACAATCATCATCATTCAGCACCATCATTCATCGTCTTCATCACCATAATACATGTTGGAACCACAGTCCTACTTCGCTTTCGACCATGAGTGATATTGAGCTACCGGGGAATGGAACTCGTTCCAGTAACTTATAATATGACACAGATCGGGGCTGTTAATTACACTGCTGCAATTTGTGGACATGAAATTGTCAGATAATTTCTTCACGCCTGCGATAATGACGTATGAAACATAAAACCGCAATTAACTGCGACCTTACCCTCGCAAATTACGGCGAGTGACAGCGAAAGGAACGATCGAGTGCGTTAAACAGTTTACAGCTGAAGCAGTCGTAAATGTTTTAATCTCGAGAGACATCCCCAATTTTAATTGCGATCGCGCGGTAATTGCTGAGCGGTGTGGTGGCAGTTGGCGTATTTTATGGATGTTCAAGTCACAGGGTTCACGTTTTATTATTAATTTCCCATATTGTTTATTGGCATTCTTCTCTTTATTATCGAACGGAGGCAGTCACGTTAACAGGTTTATACGTTGTCCCCGTGCTAAATGTAAAACAATTAATGAGCTTACTGCGCCTTTATTGACATGCTTTCAACAACTACTAGCCTGCAGTAAATTATTCAGAAGCCGTGTGAAACCGCTGAGGATATTACACTTTTTTTTCACATTTATTCTTCTTCTTTAAAAATATTTTGCGAGATTATGCTAATGAATTTTCTCTACACTCCAAAATATTCATTATAAGAATTTTAGTATTACATTTTACTATATCTTGTTTACTGATTATAAAATAGTGACTAATTGCTAGAGACCCGGAAATTTCGCGGATTGGTTTAGCAACAAGCTAGACTGCACAATCCTATTTTTACTCGAGCTTCAGTTAGTTGGTCATTGGCTGTAGCTCCAGTTTAACCCCCATACCAGGTGGCATTAGATTAGGTCTTTGTTTCCTTCCAAGTCAATTACTGGTTAAATTTCGTCCAGGGCGTAGCTTACAAACAGTGATCCAATTGGAAAGTAAGTCAAATGTACACGTGTTTGAGGTCTAGTTTGTCCACAAATGAATCCGCGAAATTTCCGGGTCTCTTACTAATTGCTATCTAATTTATTGCTTGTGTCGTTAATAATGGAATCCTTACATCGAATATATTACGTTTTTCTTCTGTTTTCCACGGTAGATTACACAATTGATCGTACAGTAATTTTATCCTTATTCTCATTAAAGTAAAAGCAATCAAAAAGATGTTTACTTGGGCGGCACAAAAGCGTTGCTTAATCAAACAACAACAAAAATATATTCTATCAAAAAATAACTCTCACCCTATTTCAATGTTCATGAAAGAATGTCGTGTTTACCCTGCTGCCAGTTTACAAGAGTACAAATTTTCATCACTTATAATGTGTTTAAGAAACTAGGCTGTCGATACCTTTAAGTTCTTGTCCTATTCATATCGCTTCTGCTATCGAATACATCTAGAAACTTTGAGATGTGTGAACTTGCAACTGAAAGTGATGTCTCTCCTGACACGGGTGATTATAAACACATCTAGAAACTTTGAGATGTGTGAACTTGCAACTGAAAGTGATGTCTCTCCTGACACGGGTGATTATAAACACATCTAGAAACTTTGAGATGTGTGAACTTGCAACTGAAAGTGTTGTCTCTCCTGACATGGGTGATTATAAACACATCTAGAAACTTTGAGATGTGTGAATTTGCAACTGAAAGTGATGTCTCTCCTGACATGGGTGATTATAAACACATCTAGAAACTTTGAGATGTGTGAACTTGCAACTGAAAGTGTTGTCTCTCCTGACATGGGTGATTATAAACACATCTAGAAACTTTGAGATGTGTGAACTTGCAACTGAAAGTGATGTCTCTCCTGACACGGGTGATTATAAACACATCTAGAAACTTTGAGATGTGTGAACTTGCAACTGAAAGTGATGTCTCTCCTGACACGGGTGATTATAAACACATCTAGAAACTTTGAGATGTGTGAATTTGCAACTGAAAGTGATGTCTCTCCTGACATGGGTGATTATAAACACATCTAGAAACTTTGAGATGTGTGAACTTGCAACTGAAAGTGTTGTCTCTCCTGACATGGGTGATTATAAACACATCTAGAAACTTTGAGATGTGTGAATTTGCAACTGAAAGTGATGTCTCTCCTGACATGGGTGATTATAAACACATCTAGAAACTTTGAGATGTGTGAACTTGCAACTGAAAGTGATGTCTCTCCTGACACGGGTGATTATAAACACATCTAGAAACTTTGAGATGTGTGAACTTGCAACTGAAAGTGTTGTCTCTCCTGACATGGGTGATTATAAACACATCTAGAAACTTTGAGATGTGTGAACTTGCAACTGAAAGTGATGTCTCTCCTGACACGGGTGATTATAAACACATCTAGAAACTTTGAGATGTGTGAACTTGCAACTGAAAGTGATGTCTCTCCTGACACGGGTGATTATAAACACATCTAGAAACTTTGAGATGTGTGAATTTGCAACTGAAAGTGTTGTCTCTCCTGACACGGGTGATTATAAACACATCTAGAAACTTTGAGATGTGTGAACTTGCAACTGAAAGTGATGTCTCTCCTGACATGGGTGATTATAAACACATCTAGAAACTTTGAGATGTGTGAACTTGCAACTGAAAGTGATGTCTCTCCTGACACAGGTGATTATAAACACATCTAGAAACTTTGAGATGTGTGAACTTGCAACTGAAAGTGTTGTCTCTCCTGACATGGGTGATTATAAACACATCTAGAAACTTTGAGATGTGTGAACTTGCAACTGAAAGTGATGTCTCTCCTGACATGGGTGATTATAAACACATCTAGAAACTTTGAGATGTGTGAATTTGCAACTGAAAGTGATGTCTCTCCTGACATGGGTGATTATAAACACATCTAGAAACTTTGAGATGTGTGAACTTGCAACTGAAAGTGATGTCTCTCCTGACATGGGTGATTATAAACACATCTAGAAACTTTGAGATGTGTGAACTTGCAACTGAAAGTGATGTCTCTCCTGACACGGGTGATTATAAACACATCTAGAAACTTTGAGATGTGTGAACTTGCAACTGAAAGTGATGTCTCTCCTGACATGGGTGATTATAAACACATCTAGAAACTTTGAGATGTGTGAACTTGCAACTGAAAGTGATGTCTCTCCTGACATGGGTGATTATAAACACATCTAGAAACTTTGAGATGTGTGAATTTGCAACTGAAAGTGATGTCTCTCCTGACATGGGTGATTATAAACACATCTAGAAACTTTGAGATGTGTGAACTTGCAACTGAAAGTGATGTCTCTCCTGACACGGGTGATTATAAACACATCTAGAAACTTTGAGATGTGTGAATTTGCAACTGAAAGTGATGTCTCTCCTGACATGGGTGATTATAAACACATCTAGAAACTTTGAGATGTGTGAACTTGCAACTGAAAGTGATGTCTCTCCTGACACGGGTGATTATAAACACATCTAGAAACTTTGAGATGTGTGAATTTGCAACTGAAAGTGATGTCTCTCCTGACATGGGTGATTATAAACACATCTAGAAACTTTGAGATGTGTGAATTTGCAACTGAAAGTGATGTCTCTCCTGACATGGGTGATTATAAACACATCTAAAAACTTTGAGATGTGTGAACTTGCAACTGAAAGTGATGTCTCTCCTGACATGGGTGATTATAAACACATCTAGAAACTTTGAGATGTGTGAACTTGCAACTGAAAGTGATGTCTCTCCTGACATGGGTGATTATAAACACATCTAGAAACTTTGAGATGTGTGAACTTGCAACTGAAAGTGATGTCTCTCCTGACACGGGTGATTATAAACACATCTAGAAACTTTGAGATGTGTGAATTTGCAACTGAAAGTGATGTCTCTCCTGACACGGGTGATTATAAACACATCTAGAAACTTTGAGATGTGTGAATTTGCAACTGAAAGTGATGTCTCTCCTGACATGGGTGATTATAAACACATCTAGAAACTTTGAGATGTGTGAACTTGCAACTGAAAGTGATGTCTCTCCTGACATGGGTGATTATAAACACATCTAGAAACTTTGAGATGTGTGAACTTGCAACTGAAAGTGATGTCTCTCCTGACATGGGTGATTATAAACACATCTAGAAACTTTGAGATGTGTGAACTTGCAACTGAAAGTGATGTCTCTCCTGACATGGGTGATTATAAACACAGTCTTCCTTATCCAACACCAAACCTGCTTACAAAATCTTGGTTTCAAATTCCAGCTAACTTTATTACTGTTTGTTAGGGCCCACCTAAATACTTCTACAGGAAATAAAATCGTGACACCGAAAAAATTTTCCATCGACGTTCATCATTTATATTTTTGTTGTGGTATTTGAGTTCTGATTTTTTATTTATTTTTTATTTAGACAATACTGCAGTAAACCTTGGTTCTACGATTCCAATCATGAAGATGATACCAGAGGGTCAAGAATGGGTCTAATTTCCTTCTGCCACAAGGTCAGGACTTAGTATTAACCCTTTCATTCGCACACGATAGCTAGGGACAGGTGTTTTTCGCGAAATTATTTATGGCTATGCTAGACTTCAATAACCCACATCCACAATCTTCCTTTGGTTATTGGCCGCGTGCCTACGTGAGAAGGCATGTTCTTATTCGACTGGGCCAATCAGAATAAAGTACTCCGATACTGAATGTTCATGATTCGCGGACAGACACTTGAGACAAATTACATTTAAAATCATCGTCCAACCACGAAAGTGCATATGAACGAAAGGGTTTTGCAGTACAACTGGTATTGAAATCTTTTCGCGAAGAACACCTGTCCCTAACAATAGCTTACGGTTTCTGGTGTTGCAATTAAGACAATTTTAGTTTTGTGCTGTACTTGTGTTGGCAAAGAACTAGTTTCGTTATCACGGCCAATAAGACGAACGCTTGGTGCTTGGTGATTAGTAGACACCTGAAAAATTCTCGAGTTCAGTCACCTGTCGGCGAGACTTCGCAGTCTTATGTACACTCGTGCAGACATTAACTTTTCGTTGGTGGATTGTTGTGGCAGTGCAAGGTGGTGATTGGGCCTACAATTTATTGAATGTTTTTATTGACTCGCTTAACTCCAGGAAGTGTCAAACAATGCGTCAACCAATTTCAAAAGTAACACGGACGTTCAAGTTTCTGAATTCGAACTTGTCTCGAAATGAATGAGCGAATTTTGCATATCCCTAGTGATTAAAGACTGTTCACGATAAAGTGAGCACTTTAGAGATGAACCTTAGGATAAAGTCACTGCTGCTGAATGCATAATATTTTAATGGGCGCACTGGGTGACATTCGCCCCAGTAAAGTTGGTAACGATGGATGGAAAATAGTTCCATATCCAAACGTCGAATAAAAAGTGTTAGGTAACCATTTATGATAACTTAAAATTATTTGTTTCGCTTTCTGTTTTTTTTAAATGCATCGAAGTGTAAAAATTAGCAGTTTTGTAGAGTATTTACTTTCTTAATAATTTCAGAGGTTGATTTGACCGACGCATGAATAAAATGACGAGGCCCATGGCAATGTTAATTTTACATAAGGCGGGGGAATACACAACGTGTATACAAGTAGATCTTAAGAAGGGCTTTAAAAATTGCTCATTTTACTTGAACAGCCTATAGTAATATGAACCAGTCATAATGTAGAACAGTAATAAGGGTTAAGAATCAGTAGGGATAGGAACATTTCGCGAGTTCATCCCAAGACAAGATAGACGTCAAACACATGTACACTGAAGTTGATTTTGCAATTGGATCGCAGTTTATTAGACACGCTCTGGACAACTCTGAGCCAATAGGGGATTTGCAAGGAAACAAGTAGCGAGTGTCATACTGCCAGGTGTGAAGTAACACTGGCTACTCTCTGGGGCAGCAGCCAATGAACAAACATCTGAGGCTCGAGTATACACGTGACTGGAGTCCAACCTACAGGTCATTGAACTCGCAAATTTTTCCTATCCCTGCGAATCAGTTAGTTCCAAGGAAGATCGTTGGGCACTGAGATTCGTAGTGTACGATACCGTTCAAATATAACCTTCCTTTGCGAAATGTGGCTGCAAAGGGCGTGAAAGGGTTGAGTACGAGCGCGGATCGAAAGTTCGTCCCCCATAGCATGCCATTTGTTCGACGAGTTTGTAGGTGCAACGGAATATTTTGCCCAGCATTAAGCAGAGAAAGTATATTAACGTCGTTTGTCAGATAATAGAAAATCTTTATGTATTATATACAAGGAGAAATCGTTGTATGATTTGTAACGTTAGGTGACTTAAGCCATTGCTGTATATTCCAGAATTCGATTAAAATACTGTTATCATCTATATTCAAGTCACTCTAAAAATATACCTATGAGGAAGTACATAACATCAACTCAAGTTCTGGGTGCAAAATTGTACAAATAACCTACTGTTTAATACTCAAACACGCGATTTCGGTGAGGTAATAACTATATTACAAATCTATATTATTAATTTGTTTTATTTACATCTTAATTTTACATAGTGAAATTAAGAACAATGCCTTTTTTAAACTAACCATGATAATTTCGTATTTTCAGCAATACAAACAGTTTATTATAAATTAGTAAGTAAATACATTTAGAATCTCGTAATTAATGAGTTATTATCAAAAAACTTAAACAAGATATGCAATTAATATGAAAATATTGAACGTTTACATAAATATGACTCAGCACAACAATTTTCTAATTAACTCGGTTAGTCACAGTGTCCAAGAACGTGTACATACTGCAGATGAAGGATATTTCTGACCAGTCCTGTAGACAGTAAGGTTGCAGTATCCAATGATCTGATAATCTACCCGACGGGTATTCTGTTTCGTGGAAATCACCATACATCTCGATTATGAATGGCTGACAGTAACGTTTTGGAACCCGTAGCACGTTGTTTACTAGGGCTGCTAAAAGTACACTAAAGGCGGTTCACGATAAAGCGAGCATTATTGAAATCAAACTTAGAAAAAAGTCGCTGTCCCTGCCTGAATACATTTTAACGGGCGCACTGAGTGGCATGAACACAGTAGAGCTGATACTGAGGGAGGAAAGTAGTTCCATATCTAAACGTAGAATAGAAAGTGTCGGGTACCCGTTTGTGTTGACTTAAATTGTTTCTTTCGCTACTGTTATTTTTTTATGCATCGAAGTGTAAAAATAACCAGATTTTAAACATACCTACTTTTCTAATAATTACACAGTTTCACCTGACCGACGCATGAATAAGGTGATGGGCCCCTTGGCAATGTTATTTTTTACATAAGGCGGAAGACTACACAACTTGCATACAAGTAGACTTCAAGCAGAACTTTCAAAAGTACTCATTTCATCGTGGACCGCCTATAGATACAAGTACAGTGCGCATCACATTATTACACCATTACACCACTTCGGCTCATTAATAAATGCGTGGCAGAAAGGGTTAAGATGATTTTTAGGGACATTCAAAATTCACGTTATTATTTGGGATCAGGCTAAACTCCACAGTGCTGTATACACTCGACCCGGCACCGTTTCTCTGTTGGCTGCTGTATAGCTGTGAAGCCACACCCTTTCTGACTGAACTGCATGTTATTGGAGCACACAGTTGTGACCGTTCATTTATAGGCGCAGAGTTACCCAGGGCGTGTCAAATATATTATGGTCCAATGACAAACATGTTGCAAAGGTACACGTGTTTGAAGTTTAACTTGTCCTCAAATAATAATGCGGATTATGCAGGTTTCTAGTTATTAAGAGACCTGAAGAATTCGCTAATTAATTTTGGGACAAGCTAGAATTGAAGAGACGAGCGTTTATATAACTTTAGTCATTGGTCCACACGTTGACACCTGCTGGAGAACGGCGTCCAATTGTCGCCTTCCACTGTGACAGCAGACAACCGATGTGCAGTTGATATTGGCATATTTGTACATAAGAATGTAGAGTTTAGTCTGCAGGTCATTGTACTCGCGAATTTTCCAGGTCTCTACTAGTTATAACTATAGTGACCTGCAAAATTAGCGTTATTATTCGAGGACAAGTTAAACTTCAAACACGTGTACCTTTGCAACATATTTGTCATTGGACCATACTTTGATACGTCCTGGTTAACTCTACAGCTATAAACGAACGCTTCACAACTATGTACTCTAATCATATGCAGTTCAGTCAGAAAAGGGCGTGGCTTCACAATTATACAGCAGTCAACGGAGAAATGATGCTGGCTCGAGTGCTTAAAGTACTGTGGAGTTTAGCCTGGTTCCGAATAATAACGCGAATTTTGCATGTCCCTAGTTATAACTAGTTTCTTGAAATCATTCCAATCAATGAGTAAACCAGTTGTTATAAAAACAAAGAACGATACCACGTCTCTTCATATTTTGAGAGAACATTTTCACTCTGATATCTGACAGTCTACACACGTTTCACAAAAATTGATCAACTAATACTGAATACATATTTTGCAGTATAATACGCACTATCTTCGGCTAGTTCTCTTCATATGAAGAATTACGTTTTGCTTATAACATTTGAATGCCTCCATTATATCAGAAAGTATTTCATCATAATAGTAAGAACTCAGTACCTAACAGATGATAGTTATGTTATAAATTTTACTATAACATCTGCAGGAACGTGTATGCAACCTTGTGTATGTGGCATCGTAACCAGCATGTGCGCAGGTCTGCGTGCCCTGATAACACCTCCCAGTACCGCATTGCCTCAGTCTCAGTGTTGCTACGTATCTACAGTTCCTGCAGGACGTGTTACCGGAATACTTGGAGGTAGTTCCTTCAGATGCTCGTGAGGCTATGTGGATTCAGTAGGACAAGGCCCCCGCCTCATGTCGCCATTGCGAGCCGCCACCACCTCGACATGCACTTCCCGAACTGGTGGATAGTTAGGGGAGGCCACATAGCATGGCCACCACGTTCACCTGACATCACACCACCTGACTTCTGGCTGTGGGGCCGCATCATATCTATGGTGTATGCCACGCCACTTGACACGAGGGATGAGCTCATTACGCCGGAAACCTTTGCATATGTGCGTCGCTGCACAGCCTGTGTGGCCGATGGTGGCGGACAGTTTGTACAGTTGAGCAGACACATCGAACAGACACTCTGCTCTCATGGCTTGAGCCCAAATGTGTAAATAAAGTGAGTGTCATTTCATTGCACTGGTTGTAGCCTAGTTATTGAGATTGCCTACCCGCTCTTCACATTGTCACTACCATTAGTGAGTTAACTATGGACGTTAGACAATTGGTTCCTGGATGAAATATGCTCCATTTGTACTTATCTACCTCTCTCTGGTGTTATTATCATTTGTTCGTGAACATCAGGTATATGCAGATATGGGGTACTGACATAAGGTTTATTTTAGAACACTTTACCGGTCCTTTAAGCATTGTGACTGTGTTAAGCACCTAGTCTACACGTGGCGGTAGCTTGCCGACACATGAGGTAGTGACCCCGACTCTACTTCCTCCGGTGGAATACCTATTCCAACTAAATTGTGGCCCTCTCGTCGTGTGGCTAAGGAATGCTTATTTATATGTTTGCAAAGCAAAGAGTAAAAGGACTTTCAGATTCATAATATATTCTGGGGTTCCAAAATATGGCATTTATTTCTAAGCCCCATACAGATTACACACAGATAATACATGGTCACCAAAAAATTGATACAAAAATGATTAATAAAAAACCAATAAACGTGTCTAGAAAATCCCCTCAGTCGTATAGCAAAATAAAACTTCTGCATAACGCAACTTGAAATTCAGCTATGCATTATTACAAATTTACATTTAAAAAAATTAAAAACCCATATAGTGGTTTAATACTAATACATATCTTTATAAAATGAGTATGGCAGCCATACCCCCACCCCCAAATTCAGCTGTTTAAGGAACAGACTTCCATCCTAGAATATCTTACAATTAATTAAGACATCTTTCTGTTGTCATTGCTCAATTTTCTGCTAGTAGTTTGGTTTATTTTATCTGAAAAAAAAAACCACTTAAATTCTTAATTACACTTTATGCACTAAAAAATCATAAACCAAAAGAAATTATTTCGTTTTCACATATGTTTACAAAAACTTTTAATTCGACCGTAAGACACGGAACTATGCTTTCCCTTCGTCGTTACGAACTTCACCAGACGCATGACAGTTTGTGTATCTGTTAAAATACATGACTTTTCCAAAGGACGATTTCAGAAGTGCTCGCTTTACAGTAAACAGTCTTTAACTCGTTACCAACCTAACGACATAGGAGCCCGCATGCCAGCATGAACTGTAGCAGATGTGTGCTTAACAAAGGATTTTTTTTTTTTTTTAGATTTGGTTCCAAAAGTGCTCACTTTATAGTGAACTACCTTTACACGTCATTGTATCGATAAAACTACTAAACATGGAACTGCATTTCTTAAGCTGCTTCCAACTTTTTTTGGACTATGCCAGTGTTGTTATTAAAATAATTTATTAGCACGTATTGGCAGGGACAATTTTTGAAAGTTAATTTAAAAGTCATTATATTAATTAATCGAATACCAGCCATACTACAAAAACACAGATTGTTACATCGGGACCACTATTACGGATGTCGTCTTATATATTTTAGGATACATTTCCGTTAATTCAAATGAAACTCTAAATTTCAATGCTTTGGTGAATCAATTAGGTATCGACACGGCTAACATAATTATAAAAAGCAGATATTCCACAAGTCTACAGCTGCGAACTCGTGCAATATCGATTGCATCACGCGGGTATTGATAGTCCTGTAGCGGGCCGTCCGAACGACCCATTCCTTCTTCCCACAGCGCGTCCTCTGAGAGCAACAATCGTACAAGCACCCCCGAAAATTATAAATTCAAACTTACTCGGTAAGTTTTCATTGGCGCGTGATGATTACCTGAGCCTTGTTCTAAGTATCTCAAATGCTTCCGTCGAGTGTACATTTTATAGGTGTGTTCTTGACTTTATCGTTTTAACGTACCTATTAGTTCAGTACCTCCAATAGATGCCAGAACAGTAAGATAAGCTGTTTTCACTTTGCTTCAGCCATATAATTCACATAGATTCCCTTAAACAACGCGAATTTTGGTAATCGTTGTCCTCGTTCCCCGATTATCACCCCTAAAAAAAAAAAAACAGCTTGGCTTAGAGCATCAAAACTAAAAATTCTCGGATTTAATTTGTATGAGATGAGGCAACTGAAATATTGTACGTCTATAGCTTCTGATCACAGAAATTAGACTGAAATTCTAATTTAGTGGAAGGGGGAGGGAAAGTTTTTTTGGGTATTGTACTTCCTTTTCTAAGAACCGGCTTTTCAACTTTGAATGTGTTCCCTCGTTTTTTGTGTGCGCATGTGTGTGTCTATATACCGGGTGTAATGGAAAAAATGATAATAAACACCAGAGTGGGGTAGATGAGCAGAAACGGCGCATATTTCATTAAGGAGCAAATTGTCTATCGTCCACTGTTAACCCACAATGGCAGTAGGGCGGATATGCTATTACAATAATTAGGCAACAGGCAAAGACAATGAAATTGACAATTTATTTACACATTTGGGCAGAAGACACGGGGCTGACAGTGTGTGTTCAAAGTGTCGGCCACCGTTGACCACACAGAAAATGCAGCGCTGAAGCATGTTGCGAAGCACATTGCAAAGGTTCCCGACGAGGAATTGATGCTGTCAAACTGCTCTCCGTGTCCACGTAGTGAGCTCATCCCTCGTGTCAAGTGGCGTGGCATACACCATAGATATGATGCGGCCCCACAGCCAGAAGTCAGGTGGTGTGATGTCAGGTGAGCGAGGTGGCCTCCCCTAAACCTATCCACCAGTTCGGGAAGTGATGTCTAGGTGGTGGCGACTCCAATGGCGACATGAGGTGGGGGCCTTGTCCTACTGAATCCACTAGCCTCACGAGCATCTGAAGGAACTACCTCCAAGTATTCCAGTAACACGTCCTGCGGGAACTGTAGATACGTAGCAACACTGAGACTGAGACAATGCGGTACCGAGCTGTGTTGTCAGGCACGCAGACCTGCGCACAGGCTGGTTACAACTCCAGGTACACGAGGTTGCATACCCGCCCCTGCACATTGCCACTGTCATTGGCAGGTTAACTATGGTCGTTATACAATTTCTTCCTGAATAAAATATGCTCCATTTAAACTCGTGTACCCCACTCTGGTGTTTATTATCATTTATTCGAGTACAGCAGGTATTAACATATGTGCGTATAGGCTGTTCATGGTAAAATGAGCACTTTCGATGCTGTAATTACTTTTTTATTTCAGATTTTTTTATCCTTTAACTACTTTAAATAAATATTGCTATATACCGGTAAGTAATAAACACAGTGTGAATATATCAATGCACTCGAAAGTTAACGTCTAAAGCTAAATAGAATATATTTATTGACTATTATTTCAAATGAGGCTTTCAAAAGTGCTCATTTTACCGTGAATTTACTAAACTCCAGGAATAATAATTAAGGTTAGTATAACTGGAGTTCCGAATATAATATATATATATATATATAAGTGGCCCGTGACGTGGGCTGGAGAGAAGCGGGTATATAATGCGATCGACGTGTTAGCCGTACACATTGTGCTTCCTGCTGTTATGGGTACCTAAGGGAAGCGATTTAACCGAGTTGCAAAAAGGGATGATTATCTGCTTTCAGACCAAGGGTGGAGGCATTTCGGAAATCGCAATGTTTGTGTACTGTTCCTCGTCTCTCTGTGTGAAGGTGTAACGTGAGTGGACGAATTACACCATTGGGAATAACCGTCGTGTAAACTGCGGAGCTCCTGTGCCATTGATGTCCGAGGCGAACGTCGACTAGGACGGTGCATGAAGTCCAACCGACAGACTACAGTGGAACAACTCACCATCCAAATGAACCTGGGGGCATCCAGACACGTGTCTACCGCAATAGTTCAGCAAACCGTTCTGCGAATGAGGCTCCGGATAGACGGAGGGTCACTGCACCCATACTAACACAGGTGCATCGACGAAAACGACTGGAATTAGCTCAACAGTATGACGATTGGATCGCTGCCGATTGGCGATGGGCAGCCATCTCCGACGAGTCACTGTTCCAGCTCCGTCCGGCGAGAAATTTCGAAGAACCGACACCCTGCAACCATTGCTGGACGAACACAAGGCGGTGGGGGCAGTGTTACGGTCTGGGAATGTTCTCGTGGGATTCTCTAGGTCCCATCATCCATGTGGAAGGCACTCTTGATCTACTTGGTTATGAATCCATCCTCGGCGATTGCGTCCACCCGTACGTGATGATAGTCTTTCCTCGGGAGTATGGGATCTTCCAGCACGATAATGCGCCTTGCCACGCGGCTGGAAGTGTCCGCACGGGGCTGGAAGACCACGATCAGGACTTCAAAGTTCTTCCCTGGCCCCCAAACAGCCCGATCTCAATCCAATTAAACATCTGTGGGACCACCTGTATCTTCGTGTTCGTCGTCTGTCTCCTCCGCCCACGCACCCTTCAACAGTTGTGGGAGACACTGCAGACAGCATGGCTCCAGATACCCGTGGGGACTTATCAGCACCTGACTGAGTCACTGCCAGCTCGTCTAGCTGTTGTCCGTGCTGCGATGGGCGGTTACTCTGAATACTAGCAGGTGGTCGTAATAATGTGATTCGATTGTGTGTATGTGTGCGTGTGTGTATAACCGTCCAGCCACCGCGGCTCGAAGTGCCCAAGCGATCGAAGGGGCAATGCGTGTAGTGAGTTTTTTTTTACAGGGTAAGTAATTTCTACTAACAAACGCAACTTTTAACTTTGCTTACCCTCCACGTGTATTTGCCGTTTTATAATATCTAGCATTAGTTATATAAACGGAAACGAAGTGAATGTATTAATAATTATACTGAATATTATTTAGAGAACATATTACAAATTATAAGAAAACTTCCGTTTTCCTGAACACTTCATCCACTTTCCATGGGAAAATGTAGGACTGGAGGACGCAAACAGAACGACTGCTTACCCTGCCGAAGGAACGCAGTCGAGCGTGTGGCGTGTTGTTCCTTGCGAGTTCGATCCATCGCTAGTCGCTCCCGTTTGTGGAAATAAATACTAGATAGCAGCAGTATGCGTGCACAGTCCGGGAGTCACGAAAACTCTGTTCCTCGAATCGGAAACGGGAAACTCGTAATTAAATGTGTTTAAAGTTAAGGCGAAAAGCATAAAGGATCAAAATTTCCAATATTTTAGGGTAAGCATCGCTCGCCTCGCGTCTATGGAATAAACGCCGCTGTCGACGAGGGGAGTCGTGAGGCGGGCCGGCCCGGGCGACGGTAATTGATCCGCCATGAAAGCGCTGGAGCGGCGAGTCTTGGGGCCTCTTGATGAAGCTTGAAGGCGTTGCCGCCCGCGCACAATGTGTGCCGCACCAGACGTCCACGCACATCACCGCCTGACTGGAACACACCTCATTGCCACACGCAGAAAAAAAAAAAAAAAAAAAAACGAAAGGAAGGCTCTCGCGCATACGCCTAACCGTGAAAAAAAATTCGTCAATTATTATTTTTTTTTTTTGTGGAACAAGATGAGAGTTATGGGTAGGGCCCCGTGTTTATTAGTGTGAAATAGCTTAGGGAGGATTCTTTTTCCTCCGCTCGGAGGAAGGAGTGGAGTTTTTATTACGGCGTGCCAAATTCATTCTTTGCGAAGGAGTGGAACGCGCGCTATAGAAGAGTCGCCTATGTGTGGCGAGAGATCACACGGAACAGCTGTTTAAAGTGGAAATATTTAATTGAAAAAGATGTAGCCTCTGCGTCGGTTTGCGCTTGGATGATAATTTTTTTTTTTTTTTACACGGCATAGTTGTGTGCAGGTGACACGCAAGTTGACATCAAACGGAACATCCGATATCTCCCTGTCGAACAATAAAATCTGGTATAGGCTGTTCACGATAAAGTGAACACTTTTTAAGGCCCTCACAACAGGCATTAACCACTAATAAATACATCTTATTGCAGCCTCAGGCATTAAATTTTGATGGCGGTGAAATGTTACACTGTGTTTATTGGTCACATTGCAATGTTTATATTAAAAAGCAGTAGGAAGATGGAATTTTGATGAAGGAAAAAGTTATAAGGGGCTTAAAAAAAGCACTTACTTTACCGTGAACAGCCTATATATCCCATTCAAGGTAAAGCGAGCACTTTTGAAAGTCATCTCATTTTGGACAATATTCAACAGATATATTTTATTTTAGCCTTGCACTTTAGTTTCTGAGAGCGGTGGAATATACACACTGTGTTTATTTCTTACATGGCAGTATTCATTTGAAAAGTTGGTTAAAGGATAATAAATCACTAAAATGAATAAGTAATTAGGGCCGTAAAAGTGCTCACTTTACTGTGAACAGCCTATAGGTACCGGAGCAAGCTACTCAGTGAAGCAGGGACAGGGTAGGAATAGGCCAGTGCCTGTATCTAGGATACGTCCCAGTATTCGCCTGGAGTGATCGCGGGGAACCTCACTCGGATCGACAGCTGGTTAACGACAAACAAGCTGCGAAGACGTTTGTTAAGTACGGGATACTGGAGCCGGCAGTTTACACAAAACTGCACAGTTTATTAAGAAGAGTATATTCAAATTTTAAACCGAATTAGATTCTTACAGTAGCTAGTAGATACAGGCTGTTCACTGTTACTTTAGACTTTTCTGAAGCCCTGCTTAAGTTCTACTTCCAGGCCATTCCTCCGCCTCATGCAAACAAAGCTTAACCAAGTCTAGGAGATCACACCAAAATGACACCGCACGAATTCGCGAGCACTCAGTGTAATATTACTTTCCATAAGAACTATATCTTACCGGGCGTTACCAACACACCTATTATTATCCCTGTGTTTATTCATATTATTTATTAATGAAATATTATTTTTTATAGACAGGAACATAAATAAAATTTCAATTTAACTAAAAATAAAGTTCTTTTATATTCACGCAATTATAAAACCTTTGTGATACGTGATATTTCTTGAACAACCAAGTACGTCATACATGGGGTGATTTTTCAAATGTTTGCTTAAAAAAAGTGTGAAGAAACCCGGAGTAGACCATAGATAACATGCGTCATACTGGATAAGAAAAGGTTGCAACTGTCTTGGAGAGAAGTTCATTCTGGTGAAAATATTGTTATAGACTGTTCACGATAAAGTGAGCACATTTGAGGCCCAAGTTACTTTTTTTTTTTTTTAATTTCAACCAATTTTTTGTCCTCTAACCGACCAACGGCATCGTCCAGCACGATTACCACTTGCGAAAATCCGACGACCCGGCCGGGGATTGACCCCGGTTCGCCTTGGTGGGAGGCGAGCGTACTAATCGCTCAGCCACCGTGGAGCGAAGTGACCCAAGAGAATCGCGGATATTTACCAAGGTGCGCGGCCGCAATAAGTCTGTCGGTACCCGCGCGCTCGAGCGGATTGAATTTTGGGGTTATCGTTGAAAGAATGTTCCGGGTCATCGACATTCAGCAAGACTCGTGGTGCGGGGGAACGTTCTATATCGATCCAGCGAGACTACTTAACCCATTCAGTCGCCATGTACATGGTCGAGGACATATTGCACGTGAAGGGCACTGTGGGTCGGCACTGTACACAAGGAATCAGCAGCCGGTGTGTGTTTCGAGCGTCTTTCTCGTGAGACGTATGATTTGTTAAATCTTAGCTCTATTAATGAGTGGTTTATACTGATATCAATTAAAGGCTGCTTACGATAAAGTGAGCACTTTTGAAATCAACCTTAGAAAGACGTCACTGCCCTTACCCCGCATTAATTTTAACGGGCACACCGAGTGACATGCGCCCAGTAAAGTTGGTAACGATTAATTGAAAAAGTTCCATATTTTAATGGATTAGGTAACCATTTGTTATAACTTAACTTATTTCTTTCGATTTCTGTTTTTTTTTTTATGCGTCGAAAGTGTAAACATGTCAAGATTTACAACTTAATTAGTCTACTATTCTGATAATTCCACAGTTTCACCAGACCGACGCATGAATAAAGTTAAGAGGCACATGGGAATGTTAATTTCACATAAGACGGAGGAATGCACAACGTGCATACAAGTAGATCTTAAGCAGGGCTTTCAGAAGTGCTCATTTCCCTTCGAAAAGCGCATAACAATCAACGCCGTGGTCAATAGTTGCGAGAAGTTCGCTCGACGCAAGTACAGAGCACATCATAAAATCGAAAGATTGCAACACTTGAGCCCGGAAATTAAGGTTGAAGTAAAGCAACTGCCTGTGGAGCACTGCGCCTGACTGTACAACGTGAAGAACTAGTAAAAATAAATTGGTACAGACACCATAAAGATTGTCTGAAAAGTGCGAGTTATGCTGTATATGAAAGAAGAATGTATATATTTGCAAGATTTTTATCTATCATAATTACTTGCAGAAGTTCAGAAGTATGCTTGTTGTGAGAGTAATGTATATTGCAAGTGACGTATAGTTGTAGTTTCAAAATAAGTGTCCTAAAGCAAGGAAAATGAGGTAGAAAGAGCAGTAATTCGGCCCGGGCGATGGGCGCGTGAGACCGCGATGGAGCAAGTGGTAAGTCGGCCTCGGGAAGCGGTGTAAATGCGCATCTCGCCACCACACGACAAATCCACTTACGGCAGTAAATCTGAGGGGTGGTTATTGCAGCCGGCGAACCAGCCGGCGGACATTCCTAAGCTGCTATTTCCATAAAGCACTCGTAACAAGCCCGCCCCCCTCCGTCACAAAAGACACTCGTAGGGGCACGAACTGACGAGCGAAACTACCCCCAGTCGGACAACCCCTCCTCATCTTTCACGCACTTCATCCGCGACTAACCACTTGTCTTCGCCCTCGCTTGGGGGATGAATTATTCATACGCAACCGCCCCTTCGTTCCCTGCGCCCCTCGGGCTGTTTTCGGGCCCCGCCGTCGGCTCGCCGCAATTTGTCCTCTGCATTCACGCGACATCGGAGAAAGTGACCCGGAAAATTCCCCATGGCGACGCCCACACAAGAAGGCGTTGCCATCGGGTCGCGGGGTGCCTGGTCCGAGTCTCGGAGGAATCATGAAACGTGTGCACTATTCAACTTTTTAAAATCCAACTTACTTTACGGTTTCAGTTGTTTGCAAACAAAGAAAATTATGATGCGTCCTGTACTTAAGTCGACGTGACACTTGATTCGCGGTCATAGCCAAAGAGCAGTAGGGTATACGTTCGACTGCAGATATACGAGCCAATTAGTGCCTAGACCAGTAAGACGGTTAGTGAATCATTTGCCTACAGCTAAGATAATTGGTTACTAAGTTTCGCAGTGTGCTATACAGTCAAAAATTACCTACACATGCGTTATGTACACAAATATGCACACTAGGTCTGAATGGTTAAAATGTCTTTGCCCACTTAACCCATTCAGGTCAAGTGTACACAATTGTGTACATTACGCGCGTATAGGTATTTTTTGAGCTCAGTAACCAATGATCTTACCTGTCTGTAAATGATTCGCAAACCGTCTTACTGGTCTGTCATACTTGTCTCATACTACTGTAGCCGAACATACGACCTATGACCACTGACTGTGACTACGAAACAAGTGTTGTGTTTGCAACACCTGAAACAGTGAATTAAAGTGGGTCTGAAAAAGGTTACATTGAGCTGTTTTCCGCGTTTGAGGCCTAGAGGTTCAGGAGCAATAAGGGCGACACTTCCTCGCGCATCAAGCGCACCATAGCCGCTAAGCGCAAGGCTCTGAACTGACGTGCAGTGTTCCCGTCACACTACGCGTACATATGGGACTTTATCAGCGGTGAGTCTATTATTTTATTGGTAGAAGTTCTGTAAGAAGGTTTAACGCAGGGCCCTTGAGTAGCTTTGTATGTACAGTATCTAACGTGCATATTTTGAGAAACGTTTTAAAAACGCAGTATTTTTTTTTTTGCCATCTTGGAATACTCAAAAACGGTGGTTCTAGCGTGCGTGGCGTCTTTAAATCACTTGATAGTCCTCGTCTGAAGTGAGTGTTATTTTCTTACAGCAGCAAATCGGACGCACGTTTTAACAGTTTCGCAGAAAAAACTTGAATTGCTAACACTCTGTAACGCAGTTCAAGCGATAGGTAGGCGGGAACCTTAAGGCGTGGTGGGTTATATATATTGGTACTTGCAGCCTAGTGAGGGGGTGCGTTTGTACGCGTGAGGCAAAATATCGATGAAGCGCTACGGTCGACGCAGGCCGTCACATGTAAAGAGATATCGCCTCTATGCGCGAAGTTGTGAATTCGCGTGCAATGTTCCCGTCGCACCGCTAGTATTATGAGAAATTAACCATATCGTTTTACGGGACCCAACACTTTAGCGAAGTCCTACGCACTCCTATATGATACTCTCGACATGCGTATCAAGGCATTTAACAATTAGTCTTTCGGTAATTTTCTATTTATTTATCATATTATTTAAAAATCTTTCAGTAGTATAAAAATGCCGATTCGGGCGCAGCCCCCAGTTATTAGAAAATAACTTTAAATTAAATGCCCAAACCATCAGAAAACCACCAAAAAATTCCTCTTAATTTTTGGTCCAAAACATGAAATGACGATCGAGCGCAACCGCAAAAAGTAGCTCAAAAAGTTGAGTTTGGTTAGATCGTAGTCATTAGAAAAAAGTTGTGAAAAAACTTGCGTTTGGTTAGATCGTAGTCATTAGAAAAATAGCTGTGTTAAACTTTGCATTTGGTTAGATCGTAGTCATTAGAAAAATAGTTGTGTTAAACTTTGCGTTTGGTTAGACGCAGTCATTAGAAAAATAGTTGTGTTAAACTTGGTTGGTTAGATCGTATCATTAGAAATGTGTGTTAATTGCGTTAGTGCATCTTAAAAATAGCGTAAAAAAATGCTTTGGGCGCAGTGCAAAAAAAAAGAGTGCTCAAAAATTTGAATACGTAAAAATAAAATATTGTATATAATAAAGATGGATCAGTTGCTAAATGTATTAAACGGAACCAAACAATTTAAGAAACTTTCCAAACTTACAATTGGTCAGTTCTATCCCACAAACCATGCTGAAATAAATGATACACGGTATGGATCAAAGTGGTAATTACTTCGGAATTTTAAAGTAACCTTACCAGATAGATATATTCAGATTTTCAGTGAAAAAGTTTTAAATGATGTTAATCGTGCAGGTATAAGTTTTGCATATGATGGAATGGTGGATTGTGGTGCTAAACAAAAGCATTCTATTCTATTTTTTTAAAAAGTAAATGATTGTCATCGTATAGTTAGACATCAGTTGATTTTTATTTGTGCTCATATCTCTATAAAGTTTTAATGGTTATCCAATCATTAAAACACAATTATTGCTCTGACTTCAGCAATGTGCTACAACATAGTCTAATTAAAAATTTAGATACACATCTCTAAATTCGACATATTTAAGTAGCCGAAACATTGAATTCTTTTCTAAATCTTTCATTGCACTTTCTATAGAAATATTATTCATCTTCATCACATAAAACTTTAATAGTTTAAAAACTATTAACGTTATTATATATAGAATATGACTACTTCCAACCCAAAAAAATCTATGTCTCATCTCTAATACCACTGTTCTTTCGGACAAATCAAAGTTAATTAACTTCATCCTTAATTTCAACTATTATTTCATTAACTTGATTTGTTTGCACTGGAAAAAATAATGGATAAGCTGGTTCGTAATAGATCGTGTCGCCAAAATCCACATGTTGTTCTTGGTTTAAAAGTGGTAATTATGTTAGTTTCTCTATGATTATATTCAACGTGTTTTAATATCATACCATTTACTATATTACAGTGTATATTTATTGTTTCAAATGGAGCAAATTTTGGAATTGTATCACCATATTGGTCCACATTTACTTTCAGAGTTTTATTTCCTATGAAACCCAAAAGTTTTCCTATTGAACCCCGTTTTCCAAACTGAAATTTAAGCGTACATTTTACTTTCACTCTGTGTTATTTTATCCGGCTCGAAATATATATCATTTTCTTTCCCACCCATTGAATCTACACTAAATGAAAAAATTGCTTTTATAGTTTTTTCAAGATCTTTTAAGCTATATTGACCAACTGGAATATAAATTGCTGATTCCATATCATTCTGACCCACAAAATATAGCTTATTTCTCCCAGAGATAATGTTATGTTAGATAAGTAGTATAGAACTGAACTAAAGCCAGTGAGTGCCCCTCTATCTCTAAAGAGTATTGTAGTCTCTTTTTCAACACTGATTTGTTATCTGTTAGTTTGAATATTTACTCATTTATTATATAATTAAAAAAATCTATTAAAATGAGCACGAAAAACATGAAACATGTAGACTGGGATATTAAAATAAGAATACCAGACAAGACTATATCGACAAAATGTCATGGTGAATTATTACTAATAATATTATATGTTTGATAGTGAGTCCTAGTAACTGTGGAAAAACTACACATATGATAGATAATTTTATATATGCCCAGGGATGGTTGGACTTTGGTACTGTCTATGTATGTTCAAAAAGTCTGTACCAACCAAAATATATCAATTTAAAGAAATATATAGATTATGAACCAATGGCATACTTCTTTCCATCAAATGAAGAAATGGTTGATGTAAATGAATGTCATAAAGAGTCTTTAGTTGTTTTCGATGATATCATACTTTAAAATCAAAATATGGTAGGGATTACTTTACTCATGGTAGACACAAAGATATTGATTGTTTCTATTTAGTCCAGACATACTCAAAAGTACCTAAGCAGCTTATAAGAGACAATACCAATTATCTTTGCATATTCAGACAAGGCGATACAAATCTTAAACATATTCATAGTGATTTTGTGGTGGTGATATGTTGTTTGAGAAATTTAGGGAGACTTGTTCAAAATGTTGGAATAATGAATATGGTTTTGTTACAATAGATATGACTCATAAGTTAAATAATGGTAATTACCATTATAAAATTAACGACTTTTTAAATTCTTAGATTATAAGTAAGTTTTTAATGGAAGTATTTCCATTAAAAACCAACACACTCTGATCTTTTTAAATGTATTCATATACCATAGTTATTTCAATAAACACAGTTGTACCTTCGGGTACATTGTGAACTTTTGGTATTTTAAATATATTATATCATCAGGGTATACTTCAAAAGTTTTATACATGTCATTTTTTTCCGTTGATGGTATAAATGATAACACTTTTATATTTTTCTGGTTTTATTATTATTATTTCAACTATAGTTCCATCTCTCATCAAAATATCCTATTAAATTATCAAAGTAAAACACTTTTTCTTTTGAACTGTATTTTCCAAATAAACGAATAATGTGAATTATATTTTCTTATAGTACTCTAAATTGATTGCATCCATTGGTGCAATGGGATCTCCCACATGTCCTTAGTCTTTTTTGTTCAAAATCTATATTATTATCTACTTCCAAGTAAGTAAGATAGGCTTTATCCAATGATCTTTTATTTCTTGTCAGTGTGGCTATAAAGTCGTCGGACTGTGTGTAGAAAACAAAATCATTAGGATTGATCTTTTCAGTAGTTGTATCATTGTCCGTGTGTTCTTTAATTTTATCTTCAATCCAAGAGCTCATTAATGCATTTCCACATATATCCATTGTTTATTAATAGTGAAATAATTTTTGGAAATTTAAAATTATCTGAAAAGTGATTTAGCACAATTACACACAAATGACCACAAGTTACTTGATTGAAATTTTGAATTCTATCATTGTTATAAAAAATATTACAACCGAGATATGCTATTAATTGTCGCAGTAGAATTCCGCCAAATGAATCAAAATAATATTTGTTGTTTGCTTTTTTCCAATAGAATACCCAGTGTGTACCAAAGGTTGTCGAAACATCTAGATTAACGATCCCACATTCATTATCGAGTGGCATGTTAAGTAGCTCATCGATCACAAATATACCCCAGAAATTTTTAATGTTATTTTTTAAAACCATTTTATCAATATCAAAGTTACTGAGTGGAGTTACTTTTTTTTTAACATTCTTGCCCCACTTAACTTTCTTCAATACCTTGCCGTATTCCTCCATAGCTAAATTATGTCTGCGTTGTTCTTCCAATTCTTGGTTTTTCTTCTTAGCATTAATTACTGATGTAGCGATAGATGATGAACCACCAACTAAAGCTCCTAGAGCTCCCAATGCTGCGAAAAATAAGGGTAAATATCCACTCTTGTGAACTGTCAAACCATTTCCAGTTTTCATTTTTTTGGACTTTTCTTAAGCTGTAGAACTGAAATTGTGATAGTTATCCCTTTGTCCTTCTTTAATTTCTTGTTTTTATGATCCAGTTGGTCTTTTGTTAGGAAAGAATCAATATTCAAACCCTTCAACTCATCGTTAGGAACTTGAAATATAATGTTTTTTACTTTAATTTACTATAACAAATATTTTATAATTTCATTTTAATTCCCCAGCCAAGCTTACGTTTAATATGCATCGCAGATCCAGAAACACCAGCCCACAATCTCTCATTGAGATCAGCATCTGAACTTAACAAACTTTTGAATGTTTTCATTTCTAGTTCTTTGTCAGCTACATGTCTTTCAGCTCGATCTTTATGATGATGACAAGCTATATCATGTTCCATTGCAGCTGCATCTAGTGAATTAATGGGTTTATCGCCACACTCAATTCTCTCTTTTAATCTGGTACCCGGACCTAAGTACTGATAACCGGGTGCATGAAACTCAAAAGGTAGTGCATTTATTATGTCATTGAGTAACCCTTTTTCGTAATGCTCCGACTCCCAAAAAGTATGTGGTATTGTGTTTAATACTCGTATCAGATATGGTATACCTTTTGGACTATTCACAACAAAGTTACTAAACTTGCTGTTGAGCATATTCATTATTCCAACTTTTTCATTGTAATAGTTATCATTTCCAGCATTCTCTTCACTATAAATAACGAGAAGTCGATCAATAAGCATCCTAACATCATCCACCCATATATATTCTTTGGGATAGTCTGTATACTTCTTTATTCCTTTCACATTTTTAGGTGAGGGACGTTTCTTTTGAATCGAATAGTAAATAGGTTTAATAAATTATTTTCCATTTATTCCCTTTACTCGATTTTGGCATTCCCAAGTTTGGATCATTGTTTTGAAAAACTGTGTTTGTATATGCTGGATAAGACTATAGTATTCATAGTCGGTTGCAGTGTAGTCACTTTCTGTTAATTTCTTACTAGTTAGAAATTTCATCAAACAATCAGTTCCAGAGTATGTCCGACCTTTTAGAGTAAATTTGTCATTGATGAATGATACTTCGCTCTCACCAATATACAATTTACCTTTATCAGCCTTTAGTCCAAAAACATCGTCTTTGCAGTCAATTAATAAATCGGCCACTTTATTAACAATAAATGTTGTTTTGTAGTTAGTTAACAGTGAGATATCAGTTTTCATAGCGTTCATCAAAGCTTCGTAATAGCGTTCATCCATACATCATCATGTCAATGCATTTAACGCCATTGTCATAGCGATTCATCGCCATAGCGTTCATCGTCATCATCAATGTTAACACCATCATCATAGCATTCATCATCATCGCCAATTCGTTTAATGCCATCGTCATAGCGTTCATTGGTGCCTGTTTTACCAAACAGTTTTCTTTCAAAAGATGTTTCTGTTTGTGTTTGTGGATAGTCTAAATTGTTAAAGCAAATGGAACAAGTTGTTTTATTAAGTTCTTATTCTCATTTGTTATGTGCCCAATTTTTTGCCCCAAATCTTCTATCACATCTATCAATGGTTGGTTGTGTTTTTTTTTTATCATATTCATCTTGGCGAAATTTTAAAAGTTTTAAACATTTCAATTAGCTGTATCTTCTATATCTTCTCTACATTGTTTACTAATTTTTGTTGTCTCATTTATTATATAAATAAAATGTACAATGATAACTTAAATGTAAACTGTCTCAAATGTATGAAAAATACAATAAGTTCATGTGAACTTAGGAAATAAGCTGCTAATTAAATAGATAGGTTTTGATAGTAGTCATAATTCTTGGTTGATAAGAAAAGTGTAGTTGTTTAAGAATTTTTTTTCTATATAATAAATGGATAAACAAAAATTGAAAGTTATGAGCTCAGTCATTTCCCCCAAATGACCAAACAAAAAATAATTTGAATGAATACAACAAGCACATTGAGTTTGATATTCCTATTGGCGATGCATTTTCACATCCGAATGAAGCTTATGTACACCAACAGTATAAGCTAACTAAAAAGATACAAGTGCAGATTATGAAAAAACTTCAACTATTGATCTTTGTGAGAATTTCTTCCCATTCCAGTTTCAAGAATAGAGATCTCTAAACATGGTTGTATAATCTAAAATATTGACAACCCTAGCATCACTTCAACAATGATGTATGCATTGCTAGGTTCGGAATCAGCATACTTCCAAACGTCGGGGATAGAACTAGGTAAATATGTTAGGAAAGATAATTGTAACGAAATTACCTATCCATTAAAGATATTTATTTGGGTTTATGAGAGTTTTGAAATTAAATATTCTGGAAAGGTGGGTACAAGATCACATTCATTCGAAATTCTAATGATGATGTTTCTTTTTACAGAAGACCCCAAAGGAAGCAGATGGATCTGATATGCAGATAATATACCAGATGCTGGTAAAATTGTTATTGAGAAAATGGAAATTCTGTGGCCAATTGTTGAATACGGTGCTATTTATGGAGATGAAATTAAAGCAAAATTATACAATCCCCAAAATTCCAATTAGTTTTAATTATTGGCAATGTCTTGAAAAACCAGTACCTACTAACACGAACTCATTTCAGTTGGATATAAAAGATCAGTTCAATTCAATCCAATTCGATATGCCAGATTTTGTCATTGTTGGTTTTCAGCATAACAGAAAAGAAGATTCTGGGCAATTCACACATGATTCAATGTTTGACTCTTGTTTTGTCAAAAATATTTCTATTAAGAATGGACGGAATTAAGTGTTTCCCAAAGAGAAGTGGAATTTAAACACTGATGATAAAATTTTCGATAAGATGCATATTGCTTACAATGATTTTAGAAATTCAAAGACTAAACTAGATACCCCTTATTGTAATAACGAACTGTGCTTCAACTCTGGGTCATTGATTGGGAGAAGACCATTGTATATTATTGATTGTTCTTACAGAATAGCCGCTATTGTAAAATATCGAACTAATTTGAAACTTACAGTTGATTTTAATAAACCAATATCCGCTTCAACTATTTGTAATGTGGTACTAGTAAACCAAAGAAACCTAATTTATGATGTTAAAAGTGAAAGAATCACCGAAGTTCAATAGTGTGCAAACATTTATGGTTATTAGTTTTTAATGGATGGTTATCCATTAAAAACATTTACTGTTATATAATTTTTCTTTAATAGCACTATAGGAGTGTTTTTAATGGGATCTGAAAAAACCGTGAGAAGTTGTGCATTCTTAAAGTGGGTCCCTCGAGGGATCCACTTTAATTGTGACAATGGCTCTTATACTTTCCCATTAATTCACTCGCAATGTTTTTTTCAGATCCTATTAAAAACATAATAATATTGAAGTAAAATTTAATGTATGGAAATCATCTCCATTTGCAACACTAGTTTTTTGAACTGATTAAGAATATCTGAGTATGAGGATGGTAATGTAGAGCACTTTACATTGAACATTGAAAGATCAAATCTGTCAGCTCTGGTAACATGTTTGTAAACTCATGGATTCATAGTATGTTGTGTTCTTGAAGAAGTATAATAATCCATTGGTGTATCTAAAAGCAGAATCTAACCCAGTGGTAAGCCCGGAAATTTCTTTGAAATTAAACCGGAAGATTTAGATCTGAATAAGCACTCGTACAGTTCCATAAATACATTTCATCGTAAAATACAAAAGTGCGACCAGAGTAGGCATGTACAACTGCTTTTATTTTGGAATTCTAAGGTATACCCATATCATAAATAACCTTTGGATATCCAGACGCGAGTCACAGACTAGGATATTAAAATATGTATACATTTGACTCGATAAACATTACTATTTCCCCCGATGGTCTCTGATAAATCGATGTAAAGCTTTCAAAATTAGCGGGTAAGTAAAACAGCCAGTTAGTGATAAGCTCTGGTTTACTAGCTATTTTATCTACTATGTCATATGTCCAAACATATTTTTTATAAAAAATGTACATCACTTGGTAGACTACTAAAAATGTGTTGATGTTTTTTAAGTTACACAAATCTACTTCTTTTGTCGGGAATAATATGTTTGGTTTAGGAGGAGATAACGAATGCAGAGATCTTTTAGGTTTACCATATAGATACTGTATTGCCAAAATATCATCAGTTTGTAATGTTAGTCGATCTAAGACATAAATTGGGTACACAACAGACTCGTAAACATTGCGAATGATGTATTCTTAATGCATGTCCTATTTCATACAATAGCACAATGAAAAGATTTATTTTTCCTTGAGATTTGTTGTCATGTTTAAGATACCAATCTTCTTCAGCATCAATGTGAATTTCAACTGGTGAGTTATCTGATTTCGGAAAAAAAAAAGCATGAGCCAATACTCCTCCTCTCCCATCAAATTTGCTATTAAACAAATGCCGAGACTTTTGGAATGTATGGATACTATATTTGTTTGATATTATTATGTGTGGGTTTTGAGTATCATGTTTAAACATAATGTCAGTATATTTGGCCACATACAAAACACTTCTGAGTTAGTTGTAGTATGTCATATTTGGCCAACACATAATGCCATTTTATTACTTTCATTGTCCATTTGGTAATAGATGTAGAAAAGCCAAATACATCATCTGGTACCCCACATTTAGGAGTTTTGATTAGTGCCAGTGTTCTTTACTTATTTCGCCACTAATTGTTATGTTGTGATACTTTCAGAAAAGTCAGAGAGCGTTTGAAACTATTGATGAATTTACATGTGTAATATCTTTGTCAGGTACTTTTAAGTACCCAAAATCCTTTAAATATTTTATTGTGGAAAGTGTTTGATTTTCGCCTCTACTGGAGGTTATCAAAATTAAGATGATAATCGTAAAGGTAATGATTTACTGTTATATCATATTTCATAGTATCACCTTTTTCAATTCTGTAGTGTTTCTGGGGTAGTGTATTAATGCCATATTTAAGAATAAATCTTTTATCATCTTTGGGACTTAATGCTTTTTTTCTCAACTCAATCGTATAGAATTCATGTATATTACTTTCATTAAGATTCATAACTTTTGTACAACACTTTTTTACCAAACAAACATTTTTGTAGTCAACAAAACTAATCTCATTTCTGACTATAGTTTTTTCACACCCTTTGCTCTTTTCTTTACACCACCTTCCACATTTATTGCATAAATTTTCGATTTCAATCCAATTAATTCTTCCATTATTTTTCCATTACATTCATCTTTCATTTTGCCACTAATCGTTTTGTTAACTAACGGTATACCATATGGATTATCTTTTTTATAGTCAGAAGTATCAAAATGGCGACCATTTCTTTCATGTCACTGTAGAAGTCTGGTGTTTTTATATAATAGATGTACGAATCAGTATCTTGGTAGCACAGTTCAATATTTTCCCCATACTTTGGTTTCATAATATTATAGTGAAAATCGTGCAATAAGATAGTCAAGTATACTAATTCCAACGTAAATGGGTTTGTTAAAGCACAGTTTGGTTTTAATCATATGAACTGCAACCAAAGAGTTAGTAAATATAGTTCTATCTTTAAAGTTTGGTTTAGCAACTAGTTTATCCATTTGCTTAGAACTTGTGCACAACCATATATCCACTTTGTTTCTAATATCCTCTATTGTTTTTCCAAAAACGGAATTGTTCATTAGCTTGTAGAAATCTTTCTCAAAGTCATTTGTAGACTTTGTTCGCATATTTGTGTTTAGATCAATATAGGAGCCAATCTGATTGATCAAACTCCAGAACTCTATGGATCTTTTTCAACTTCATTCGAGAGATAGATATTGCTTAAGATTTACATAGTGTAAAAACATATTTTTCTTTATCATCAGAGTAGTCAAGAGTTTGGGATTTTTTTAACCTTCGGTATTTTATTCTCTGGTGCCACTGGCAGATCCCTTTTTGGAGATAGTGTAGTTCATGTGGGTATTCCAAATCAACTTCCAATATATAACCTTTGCTAGAATCATCTTCTATTTTTGTTAATTCTATATTTGTATTTCCCCACTTAAACCCACATAGGGTAAATACTGGCTCGTACCCATCCATATAAGTTATTGGCATCCAGATATGTAAGATAAAAGATTTCCTTTGTACTATCATAAGCATTCATTTATTTATTATTTGCTTTAGCATATTGCTTACAACATTGTGAAATTCCACCATGAACACCTTTTTCTATCATCAAAATCATGTCGTAATCTGTTAATAAATCTAGTTCTATTTTAGTGTGTTTGAGCATAGCATCCACGCTAACCTTGGGGCTGTGAAATACCATGCTGGATCTAGCTTATATGCTTTGAGACACACATCTATAAAATGTTCCGTTATATCAGACAATTACAATATATCAGATTTGATATAGAGTTCTGTGTACTCTCTTAGAGATTTTATGTTCAATTTTTCCCACATCTTCTCGTAAATTCGTAATCTTCATCTGTAATGCTACATTTATTGAACTTGTAGTAAAATGCATCTTTGGATGGAAGAAATGTCTCACAAAATTTTTCAGCACTATCTATGTAGTCATATGGGTAAACACCTTTTCTTGTAACAAAGTCAAGAAGTTCATTAAAAAAATTCTTCCATGTTTCTCGGGATTGGCTTCTGGAAAGGTTGCTAGTGAGTTTATCGATATTACTAGCCATAAATTTAAATGAGTCAATAGATCTAAGATTTACGCTTTCAGATACATGTTTTGTAAAAGAAATATATTTTTCTTCGTTGTTGGGAATTGATCAATTTTATTTTCATCGATGCCAAGATCTCTTATGAATAAATGTGTGTCATAACCAGATAGATTGTGTTTAAACACTGGGACAAAACATGGATTTATAAACGTTAAGTTACAATCTCTGTGTAGAGCTCCCCTAAATTTCCCCATAAGATGGTCATGGTCTCTCACAGAATCACCATTCAAAGGCTTTTCACATATATGACAATGGGTAGCTGTATCACAAACTATTTTTTCTTTCTGAGTTAGTGGAAGCATTAGTTTTTCATTTGTGTATATATCACCAATAGGCTTTGCTTCTTCCATTATCATTTTAACGATTACACTAGATGCATCAGATCCTTCATAAGTTACTTATGGTTTATAGTATCCATGTTCGTATTTTACATAGTAACAAAAGCTAATAGGCTCGTGTTTTTGGTATGGTTTCGTGTAACATTCGTCGGGGTTTGGTTGCAAGTTTCAATTTTAGTCAACAAACATTAAAAATCAGCGCATATCACAAACGGAACTCTCAAAGAATTTTTTTTTGTTTTTAAATCTTAATATGTCATTTTTTCCTTTAGATGGTAGTTCAACTCTAACACCATCGTGATCTTGACAGTCTTGTTTGTGATCTTTTAGCTTATTTACAGAGCAGAAATGTTGCAAACAGCTATCACATATAAATATTTTGTGACCATTATTTGTTACTTGTGATGCGATAAGTCTCGAATGATTTTTTATCCAGCAGTAGTGGTCGTTCTTTTCGTCTTTCATATAGAGTAGGTCTATGTGCTTATCCGTCTTATTTTTTGTTGTTTTTGATGGACAGATTATATATTTCTTACCACCATCTTCTTCTTTGTATGCATATACATTAATAGAAATTCCACTTCTTTTCTCAAAGGTTGTTATGCTATTCAATTTCATTGGAAATTCCAAACCCTTAAGTGCATCATCAAACTCATGTTCGTAAACTATGTATTTATTCACTCTTTGAGGGTCTTTTTGTACTTGATGCAATGCAGATAGAACAGGCCATAAAAACATTTCTGATCATTGTTATTAACATTAATTACCACCTGCTTAGTTTTGATTTTTTCTGGGAGATCAACATAAGTACTGCCCTTGAATTGTACATATTTATTTATTCGCACTTCTAGTTTAAATATTCTGTTGAGTACCCACTGAAATCCCTTTGCTTCGAAAGCCCCCATCTCAGCTATGATTTTCGATATGCTGTTGGTATATATTCTTCCAGATTAGTCGATTTCACTATAATTTCATTCTCTGTTTTAAAGGAGCTTTCTACATATTCAATATTCTCACCAATTCTCCTTTTGTACTTAGTGAAGAATTTCATGTTCACTTTGAGTGATTTTAAATGTTTACTAATTAGTCCCATGACAGTTTCTTTAACATCGTTTAGGAAATGATTTGGGTCTTTGTATGCATTCACATTCTTTACAGCATAAGTCTTGATCCTACTTTGAAATTTTGTTTCGATATCTTCTACACTGAATCTGGATGTGTACTTGTGAATTTTACTTCTCAAGTGACTTCTTATGAGAGACGGTTTGTAATAGTGACTACATGTTTCACATTTCACTTGTTTCTCTCATGGGAACTTCTGTTTTGATATTAAATGCTGTGATATTTTAAAGATTTCCCATGCATTTGTTGGTTCATGTGATTTATTATGTATTGGTGTAAGACCTTTGTGCAATCTATTTTAAGATGACTTCTTATGAGAGGTGGTTTGTAAAAGTGATTGCAAGTTTCACACTTGACATACTTCTCTTGAGATTTCTTCTTCTTTCTTTCTGCAAAAATATCTTTCTTAAATTTATATTATTTCCAAACATTGCCAGTTGCACTAGCCTTTTTCATTGCTATGGTCGTCATCATATTAGACATCAGATGATTTTTATTTGCGCCCATTTATTATATATAATATTTTATTTTTACATATTCAAATTTTTTGAGCCACTATTTTTTGCAACTGTGTCCAAACGCAACTTTTTACGCGTATTTTCGCAGATGCAACAAAACGCAACTTTTTGAGCTAATTTTTTGCAACTGCTCCCAAACGTAACTTTTTAATCCATCTTTTTTTTGCAACTGCTCCCAAACTCAACATTTTACGCATATTTTTGCAACTGCTCTCAAATGCAACTTTTTGAGTCACTTTTTTGCAACTGCTCCCAAACGCAACTTTTTGAGCAACTTTTTTTTTTGCGGTTGCTCCCAAACACAACTTTTCGAGCCTCTTTTTTTGCAGTTGCGCTCGAATCGTAATTTGATGTTTTGGATCAGAAAATTTAGAGTAATTTTTTTCTGATGGTTTTCTGATGGCTCGAGCATTTAATTTACAGTTGTTTTTCTGATAACTGGGGGCTGCGCTCGAATCGGCATTTTTATACTACTTATTTCCAGTTAACAAGGTATATGTTAATGGTACAACAGGCTTCAATAGACAAGAAGCACATATTTTTCTGCTCAAAAATGTCCTATATATATATACACACACACACACGAATATCATTAACCAGTTGTGTTACACATTAATTTTTTAGTTCAAGCATTGCAATCGCGTTATTTTTTGTGTGTGCTGTATTTGTGCTCAGTATTATTATCGTGGCCAATGGACATTGTAATACGTGCTCTTTGATATCGGCACTAACCATTCATGTCAAAAAGGTATCGGAAATTCCACGCTTGGCCACAAGGAAGACTCTCAAAGTACCGGGCACTGGTGCCTTGCAGCGTATATCCTGTTCAAGCCCAACTGAGCACTTTTGAAAGTCCTGCGTAAGATCTACTTGTATGCACGCTGTGTATTCTTACACCAAATATATATTCAACATTGACATTGACCTGATAATTTTATTGGCGGGTCGTTAATAGCGAAACTTCGAACTTATTACAAAGTTAAATGTTTTACAAATATTGTTAATGTGTAACCGAAAATCGATTAAAAAACCATAAAGTAAAAATAAATAATTTCAGTATTCGCGTGTATTAACATAACAGTTTAAATTCAACGTAAGACATGGTAACTACTTCCCTCTGTCGTTACCAACTTTGCTGGGCGCAGACCAATCAGTGTGCCCGTTAAGTTTAATGCAGGTAGAGCCAGTGAAATTTTTCAAAGGTTGATTTCAGAAGTGCTTACTTCATCGTGAACAGTCATTGAGTTACAGTATCGATTTCATTCGTTTTGCAACGTGCCCCCGTTCGTGGACGCTGTGGCAGAACGGGTTGACACGTGTTTCCCTATAAGTACCACATTCTCACTGCTTGGAAACCAGGCTACAGCCTTAAGCGATTGATTTATGTTTGCTAATAAAAGCAATTGTTAAAGGTATTATGTAGTTGCGTGGCCAAGGTCAAGAAGCGAGTGAGCTATAGGGGCGACACTAACAGGCGCGCCTAGTGCCTCATCGCTCCTACGCGCAAGGCGTGCAATATTTTCGTCGTAAGCTGTACTGTACAAATTAGATCTGTAACATAGGGGTTTTATTACAAGCGATGAAAGACCACAAATTAAACTACGCCCGTATCTTTGTACTTTTCTCTTTGCTGCATAAAACTCTTTAGGAAAGCTTAAAATATGCGACATTTGACCACTTAAACATTTTTTTTTTCTCCAAGAGTACACTAAATATGGCAAAAGTAAAAAGATAGTGATATAGACAATGGTTTTTTTTTAATCCTTTATGGCAAAAAGTCGTGCTTCCATAACTTATATCTACCGAGATACGCGTTTGCGCGCAAACGACGATCTCACAGAAAGTGTTTCCGTACCTTAATGTTTGCTGGTGGACACTCTCTCCCCTCAAGCGAGGGGCGCTAGACATTGTCGAAGGGGAGGGGGGTGTAAGTTGGAGGGCGTGATGTGTACCGGGGTAATGGACCGTGCCTCAGCTTGACGGGCAGTAACTCAGGGCGCGGATTACACTCCGGCGCCTAAGTGAATTGCTCGCTGATTGATAGTCCGCGTATTACACGGTGCCAGATTCCGTCAACGCTTGTGCAATGTTCGCCATAGCGGCCGATGTACCGTCTGGTACAGCACCCGTCCAGGCGTTTGTCGCCTCGTGTGGCTAGATTTCGTACCTGGTTTGGTACAGGCTGCTCAACGTTAAACTGAGCACTTTTGAAAGCCGTGCTTTAAGATCTACTTGTATGCGCGTTGTGTATCCTTCCGCCGTGTGTAAAATTAACACTGTCATGAGCCTTACGATTTTATTCATGCGTCTGTCAAATAAATTGTGAAATTATTTAAAAAAGTACGTATTTTATAAATCCTCCAATTCTTACACTTAAATGCATTAAATAAACAGGAAGTGAAAGATATAGTTTTATCTATCACAAATTGTTACCTAACTTTTTATTTTGACGTTAAGATATGGAACTACTTTACCTCCATCGTTACCAACTTTACTGGCCTCATGTCACTCAGAGAGCCCGTTACAATATATGTAGGTAGGGTCACCGACTTTTTTCTACAAGGTTGATTTCAAATGTTCTCCTTTATCGTGCACAGTCTTTAATAGGACCTATGCCCTTTTTTTCCGTGGCAGGTTCCATACTGGCTTTCGAACCTGGCCAATCATAATGCGTGCAGTTTCCAGAAACCGTAGGGCGCTCCCCGTGGCCACTACTTGAAACGAGTTCATGAAGAAAAAAAAAAGATTCCCTCCATCTCGATTTTATGTGCGTGAAATTAAGGTTTATTCTATTCCGGTTAGGAACAAAACGAGATTTCTTATGGAGGAGTCTGGCATAAGGAAATTTTCCGCCGCTAGGTGCGCAGTGTTCCAAAACGCCAATTTTTATTAAAGTTTTAAGCTACGTGAATAATAGAAGAGAAATATGTTACTTAGTTACGAAGTTATTTTGTATTTGATATATGATCGTTGCAATTATCCTGTTTTTTTTTTACGTAGAAAATAGACATAAATTTGAAATCTTGCCGACACTAGCGCTTACCTAGTGGCAAAAAGTTTCCATTTGTAAAACTTTTAACATTCATCATCCCAACGTGCAGTAGATGCGACCTTAGTGATGTTAACCCATTCAAATGAGTTTAAATACAACAAAGATAAGTTTTATCAAATATTTTAAAAGGTTACATATGTAATGTAAAAGTAATACGCGCGCTTTATTCAAATACTAAAATATCATCCTATTTAAATAGGCAGTATACGTCTGTACCGATAGCGTAGTGGTGGAGTCTTAGTTAGGAAACGCATGTACGCCAATCTCTTGAGCGTGAGTTCACAACTCCGACGGACCTACTTTTTTTTTTTTTTTACTATTGTTTATGTATAACCACTTTATGTAACGCAAAGCGTCTAAAATAGCGTGAATACTTTTCAAGAAAAATATTCTTGGGACTTAACATCATTATTTTCTAATACACCGAACTTATATCTGAAACAATTAAACTGTTCTAACGGTAAACGGCAATAAAGTAATATTAATCTGTGTGCAGGCAATTTAATTTCGCGAACTGAAATTTTGAGCATGTCCTTTCCTAGTGCTGTCTGCACTGCTTGTGCGTACACTACCTATAAGCCTATATAACAATCAGCACCACATGCATCGCAACCAGTGTCAAATATGTCGTGAGCCAACTGCGGAAGTAACTCAAATATGCGATCGTTTGGTACCCAGCCAATGAACAAGCAACATTCGCTCGAGTATGTAGAGGACCTTGAAGTACAGCCAGTTGTGAAATTGAGTTCGCTAAATACTCAGAACTATATTTGTTAGACAACATCTTGCCACAGAGTAGAGCAGTACACAGAGACGAAATTACGAGTCGGTCCCTTTGCTACTGCGTGCTGCGAAAGATTCCCTATTGGCTGGGATGTCTCTTGGGAAAATGGTTACCAGGCGCTGGTCGGTGAACAGTCTTCCGCCGTGTTGCGGGTATAGTGCGCCATTTTGGTGGCAAGTGCGGCTGGAGTTAACCGTGTAAGCGACTGCTTCGCCTCCGTATTTTTAACACATAGAGGTCTGCACACACTTACTGTTACGTAAGACAAATTAGAAGAGAGTCACCTTTATCCACTACTGCAAGAACACCGGTTCTGTTGGTGTCTGTGTTAGAACTCACCATCGTCCCTAGTGGTAGAGCCACGAGTATTTCTCGAATTCATTCGGAGGCGAGCTAGACTCCAAACACTTGTTCTTTTCTCCTACTGTTGTGATTGGACGACAGTTGTTTAGACACGCCCCGTTTAACTGTGGGCCAGTAATAAGTAGGGGAGCAGTAGTGAGAGCGTGAGTTTAACAGTCCTGTACAGATGCCTCACTTGATCACAGCAACCAACAAGCATACGATACTGTCTCGAGTGTATAAAGGGCTGTTCAGCCTAACTTGCTGCCAACACAATCCGCGAAATACTCGGGACTCTAGTTAGAACTCACCATCGTCTTGTTGGTTCATATTGCACCGGACACAACTCTGTACTTTACAGTGTTCATTATTGGGCGGTCATCAACCAATGGAGAGACGAGTTGACATTGACGTAATCAAATATCCTTTATCGTATAAAAGTGTTTACAATTAATCAAGTTTCTTTGCGTAACTATTAAAAAAGGCAATTCTATCGTTAGCAATATCATTGTTACTGCGCTGCCGTGTGGTTTTCGCGAGATCGTGTTAAACACTAGAAGAACAATGACTGCACATCCAAGCGAGTTTTGTTCTGAACAACAAAGAAATCTTCCAGTTAGCTTTGCTCGCGCTACAGTCGAACATAGTCTACGAAGGGTTAATAGTTTCGTGTGAAGACGTGTATTTCAAACACCCTGCAACGCAGATCTAGCTCCAGGTAGGCGAGAGTCTTTATTTCTCTGCGGCTGAGGCTCGAGGAGGCATAGACAGCGTAGTGGAGTCGAGCCTAAGAGGACGTTGAACTCGCGGGATGATCCTACTGCTGCTCTTCTCGGCAGTGGCTGGTTATCGGTGCAAGCCACGGTGCAGTGTTCAAGGCCATATCCCCTCGTCCTCCCCTTCCTCATCGCGCAGGCGATAAGGACAGCACACGAGGCGGAACAGCGGAGGGGCGGCGTCGCGCCGAGCTGCCGGCACGAACACCACGGCCCATTTGACCGACCCCTCCCCTCTCCCAGTACCACCCACCACCCCCTCGCCAGATGACGGTACAGACGGCAGACGTCTCGTGTGTTCAACGGCTCGGGATAGGTACAACTCGCAGGCTTGCTTACGTCCTCCCCTCTGTCGCTTCATATGGGAATAGGAATTAAAATGGACAGAAGACGGATAATGGAGGACAGGGACCTGCGCATGCTGTGGAACAGATTTGCATCTGTGGTTGGAAAACTATTAGAGGAATTCGACCGATGACAACTCAAACATTCTGATGACTAGAGACCTGCAAAATTCGCGTTATTATTTGAGGACAAGTTAAACTTTAATCGCATGTACCTCTGCAACATGTATGTAATTGGACCATACTTTATTCGACACGCCCTGGGTAACTCTGCGCCTATTAAATGAACGCTTCACAACTGTGCGCTCCAATCACACACAGTTCAGTCAGAAAGGGCGTGACTTCACAGCTATACGGCATCCAACGGAGAAACGACGCTGCTCGAGAGTATACAGTACTGTAGAGTTTAGCCTGGTTCCAAATAATAACGCGTATTTGGCACGTCCCTACCGATGAACCATGAGTAGGGACAGGTGTTTTCCGCGAAAATATTTATGGTCATGCTATACTTCAATATCCTATGTCCACAATTCACCTACTTCCTTTGGTTATTGGCCGCGTGTCTACGCGAGAAGACATGTCCTTATTCGACTGGGCCAATCATAATAAAGTACTCCGATACGAACGTTCATGACTGGCGGACAGACACTTAAGGCACGTGACATTTAAAAATCTCCCAACCACGTAAGTGCATACGAACAAAAGTGTTTTGGAATACAACTGCTCTTAAAATAATTTCGCGAAAACCACCTGCCCTACCCACGAGGGAGTGTTCGGGTAGAGGCTTTATACAAGTCACAGCACTTCTGATTGGCGAGGAGGACAGGTTTTCACTGAGAAAACTGGCTACGGCCGTTGAGACCTGAAGAAGAGGCACAAGGCACGAAGACCAAGAGGAGAAAGGATCGTGCATGGTCTTACTCATCTGAGAATAGATAGAGCGCGGAGGTGGAGAGTGTGCCGGCCTTCATATGGATGGGGACAGAATAGCAGAGTGGTGAGGTGATGAGGGTGAAGCGAGGTGAGTGCGGAGCAGCGCCGGAACGGACGGGCGGAGACAATCCCGCCGACTAGCGCCATCGTCCGGTAGTGCGAAAATCCGTGGATGACCTCGCCGGAAATCGAGCCCGGTACGCCTCGGTGGGAGGCGAGTAGTCTAACCACTACACCACTGCTGTCACGGCAGGATAGCGCTGACCACGGAAAAAATTCATTATTTTATATATCAGTACGAAGCACTGTTCTTCTTCTAAACATCGCTTGCAAGCATAGGCTGTTCACGGTAAAGTGGGAAATTTTGGAAGCCCTGCTTAAAATCTACTTGTATGCGCGTTGCGTATTCTTCCGCCTTATGTAAAATTAACATTGGCACGGGCCTCATCATTTTATTCATGCGTCTGTCAACTGAAACTCTGGAATTACTAAGAATGGAAATACTTTAAATATCTGCTCATTTTTACACCTCGATGCGTAAAAAAAAAAAAAAAACAGAAAGCGAAAGAAATACGTTTACGTTATCGCAAATGGTTGCCTGGCCGTTTTTATTCCACGTTAAAATACGGAACTACTTTCCATCCATCTTTACCAACTTTACTGGGTGAATATCACTCAGTGCGTCCGTTAAAATATATACATGCAGGGGCAGTGCTATTTTTCTCGAGTTAATTTCTTAAGTGCTCACTTTATTGTGAACAGCCTTGACCTATTTCCTCACAAAAAATTATTATACAGCGTATTTTGTGCACAATGGCATGTCGGAATCATAACTTTACTCTTTCTTGGCCGCAAAAATAATAAAAACCAGCTCACTTGCCGAAATGAGATAATTGACATTGAAACATGATACCGCTAGATAATTCAAAAAATATTTGAAATCAATCTATGAAATGTTTACGCAATGTTTAAAATTTCCCCAAATAAGGATTTTTGTTGCATATTTGTGATTTGTAGCAATCTATGTTTTTTTATTCTCTAAAATAGATTTTACCAAGCCTACTTTAATATGAAATTAGAGATAGTATTTTAGTCGCCCTTATTATATGTACTTTCTGTAGATATTTTAGCTTATTTTCTTTGTGAGTCCCAAAAACCCAAAAAAAATTGTGATTTTGATATGCCATCAGTGGCGTATGATGAACTGTTGCACGGTGAGCTGGCGTTATCTGTGTGCTGTACTCTGTTGCTTGCTAGTTCACACTTGCATCACCAAAACGTAGCTTCGCAGCTGACGTCATAGGATTTTTATAAAAAAATGTTTTGAAATTTTTCGGATAAAAATGATTTTTTATTTCAAGGTTAAAAGCCAAATGTCACCGGGGTCGATGGTCAAATGTCAAGGTCACTGACTTCCAAGATGGCCGCCAGACGACCTCATAACATAACGGCGCCAGGCTCCTATCCCTAGCACCTTGCGACAAAACATACTGAATCATACTACTTTTTTCTATACGTACTAATTCATTATATTGACCATCAGGAGTTATACTGTTTACGGTAAACTATACAAATGTCTTCCACTATCGCCTTTACAGAGGACAATGTATAGTATAGGGATGCCCGAATTTCGCGAAAAGATTTCACGACCAGTTGTATTTCATAACGCTTTAGCACAGAGCCACTTTCTTGATTGAATTATCTAGGCGTCACACGTCTTAGGTGTCTGTCCGTGAATCACAGACGTACAGTATTGGAGTAGCCTTATTCTGAGCGGCCAGACAAGTAAGAAAATGTCTTTGTCACATAGACACACCGCCAACAAGCAAAAGACAACTGCTGGTGCGCCCGTAGGGTACTGAAATCTAGCATGTGCGGAAATATTTTCGCGAAATTCGTTTGTGTCTATGTATAGATGGAGACCTGCAAAATTCGTAATATTATTTGGCGACAGATTGAACTGCAAGACGTTTTATGTTCTTTTGGCTGTTGCCATTGGTAGACAAATTGTGTGGCTCGTGCCAAGGATGCTTTTAGCCAATAGTAAAGGCGTAGAGTTTGAGCAGCCAATCTCCAGTAAAACGGTCACAGGGGTGTAGCCAATGAAATATCAAATTGTATTCGAGTAGATACGTGGAAGGGCAGTCTAGCATGTTACCAAATAATAACGCGAATTTTGCAGGTCTCTATGCATAAAGCTAGTAACTTTAAGCGAAAAAAAATTGAGTACAGGGTAGACTTCAATACTATAAGCACCCTACGGTAGTTATTGCCATTGGTTGCTGTCTTGTTGAGAAGGCGCTTTCATATTTAACTGGGCAACTCAGGATTCGGCAACATCGGCACAGCTCCCACGTGATTCGTGTGCAAGCAGCAGACACGCGTCTATATGTAATTCAGTCTGTAAATGGCCCTACAGTGTTTAAAAATATAACACCTTGAAACTTTTCGTGAATTTTCACTACCCCTTAAAACGCAGCATGCCCATACAGGACACATGGGTAATGTTGCCTATGTGCTAGGCACTGTATCCCTGCAGCCGAAATTTCGTGTTTTTTACTCTAGCATTGTGCGTCCTGGACAACTGCAATAAGAGGACCAGGTTTGTTAGTTAGATTACACTGCCCGATAAACCCCCATTGAAAGTTGGTAATTTCTGACGGCAAAACAGTCGCCTGCGGAAAAAGTGTTGCCAACCATGTTATTTTCATTTCGAGGGGAAGTAATAATGAGAACTGGCTCAAAGGTTGAAGATCCGATAACATAAAAACAATGTTCGGAGAATCGTAGCTTAGTTTCACTTCAATTCCGATATTTACATAAATAAATTTTAAAATCTCAATTTTCAATTTCGCTGAATATTCAGATTAGATATTAAGTGTCCTGCATATTTCCCATTAGATTTTCCATAAGAAATCAACCCACGACGTTTGTCAGTCGAGTCCAGCCCCATCGTTTTTAGATATAGTAGCACAGACATTAAAGAACATAGAAGCGAAAGCGTGGCGAATTCCAGACCCAGAGTAGATAAGTATTCAGAAACGAAATGGCGTGGTGATTCCTTTCAGAATGTTTAGGGAACTGTTATATATACAATTTTGTGTCAACAAACTCAGTACACCTATATAAAAAAGAGAATGTGACGCAACAATAATTAACTCAAGGTGCAACGGATCGGTGCTCATTCTCTGATTGGCTGAACGAGGCTCTGGGAATGGGCCTTGTGTCTGATTGGCTACTGCATGATGCGAAAGATTCCTGATAGGTTAGGATACCGGCTGGAGGTAAGTTACCAGGTGCTGATTGGGGAACAGCTTCAAACATTTTGTTTGGGCCCCTTTTGCTGGCGTGTGCAGCTTGAGTTCGTGAGGAGAGAGATTGAAGAGAGATCGGGGTATTGAGAGCCTATGAGGGTGAAGTGACGTGAGTATGGAGCAGCGCTGGAATGTATGGGCTGGGGAAACGGGAGACCCTCTAGAAAACCCGCGACCAGCGGCATCATCCTGCACGTTTCCCACTTGCGAAAATTTGATTTGCCGGGAGATTAGTACGCTAACCGCTCAGCCACCGCGGCCCCTATAGCTCGTTGGTATAAGAGGTTGTTTCATCTCTGTACACTGAGAGAAAATCGAACAAAATATTTGTTTGTATAGGGCCAAATATGTATTTAGTTTCCCTAACAAAATATATTGTTGAGCAAGCAAAATTTGAAAAGGAACAAAATTACTTTTGTTCGTCTAGAAAATATACGTTTGAATAAACAATATAACTTGTGTTGGGCCAAAAAAAAAAAAAAAAAACTAGACTGTCAACAAAATATTTGGTTGAATCAACTGTATATATTTGTTTGGCCACTCATTTGACTGCCTTCGTTCGAAAATACAGCTCGAGAGTTTGTATGTATTGTTTGTTTGTTTGTGCATCTAAAGATGCTTAACAATCGTATAAACAAATTAATAAAACAATGCAACAAGAAACTGACAAGTAAAGCTGGATAAAATTCAAATATTTCTCGCGCACGTTGCCCAATATTTAAAGTATATCTATTTAAAAGCTTTCCGGTGTCATCCCCTGTCACGTTAGCTGAGATTACTAAGGCGTAGCGCTCGGACTCAGGTGGCCCTTATCTACTCTGTGGCTAGGGATTCTTTACTCCATTTAGGCCTGTATTTTAATATAATGGTTTGCACAAACTACCTGTGACACACGGAAACACTTCATAGGATGTTCACGATTCAAATGAGCACTTTTGAAAGCCCTGCTTAAGATCTACTTTTATGCACGTTGTCTATTATTCCGCCTTATGTAAGATTAGACATTGTCATGGGCCTCATCGCTATATTCATGCGTCGGTCAAGTGAAACTGTGAAATTATTATAAAAGTAAATTTTTACAAATCTGCTCATTTTTACACTTTGATGCATTAAAAAAAAACATAAAGCGAAAGAAATAATTTAAGTCATGACAAATGGTTACCTAACACTTATTATTCGACGTTAAGATACGGAACTGCTACCCATCTATCGTTACCAACTTTACTGGGCGCATATCACTCAGGCACCCGTTAAAATATATGATGGTAGGGGCAGTGATATTTTTCTAAGGTTGATTTCAAAAGTGCTCGCTTTACTGTGAACAGCCTTTAAACATAAATAGCACAGGATACTGCAGAGTATGCATCCATTTTAGTGCGCCACAAAGTGAATGCGTTAAGTTGGGTGAATGAGTTCGAGTTGAGTTTGGTTAGCATATTTTTGTTCGTATTTAAATCACTACAAAATCAAGTAGTGATTTTTTTTTTTTTTTTTGGCATATTAAAATACTGTTTTAACACCAATAATTACATTTGTGTAAACCACATACATATAACGTGAACAAGAGTGTATTATATTTACGGAAAATTACTCACAGTCGCAAAAAAACTCCGTAATTTTTCCACGGAATGTCCGTTACTGAGAAAACGGCCGTCCGTTATTTTTAGAATAATTCTGGAATGTTTTGCTATTTATTTTCCGTAATTCCACGGGAATTTTTGTAACACTTAATAGATGGAACCCTGTGCGCTAAGTTCTTCACGACTCGGTCATAATATAACTGCCTGTCCATTCGTGGTGTAAAATGAACTGTGATCTGATCATCAGAACACCTTAATAGTAAAACAAAAGAATGAGTTGTTGACCTCTAGCTAAATCCGCGAAATTCTCAGGAGTCTAATGGTACGTGAAGTTAAGTGGCCACTCTGAGGTAGAATTATATGTTAATGGTCTACTGTGATGAAAACAACTATATAAAATGACTACCAGACAATAAAGTTATTGCACAGAAAATAAAATGTACCATTTTGTAGGTATGGCAAAATTTTTTATTGAATTTCAAACATTTGTGTACCAAATCGCTACTTTTCTCTGCCATGTCAGGTAATTTGACCAGTGGTTTGCCACTTCAATTGACTTGTAAAATACGCCATCAAATAAATCGAACAGCGAATACAGAAGCGAGATGTGAATTTTTACTTTGTCAACAAACAAGCAAGCTGTTAAGGGGAAACACTTCACTTTATCAAAAAAAAAAAAAAAAAAATTGCATACTCCCACCCAGTTTAACGGTATTGTTGTTCTAAAGCTATAAATGTATGTCATTAGTCCTTTATTAGTATTTAGTTTTATGTAAATATAAAAGATTAATCGTTATATAAAGTATTAACGTTCGTACTGAGATAAAATCAACAGTACCTATTCAGCACTTGCATTTACATCGGACATGAAGAAAGAACACGTAAATTCTAACAAAACAAATAACTTGTACGACAAAGAGCTCAGATGCCCGCTGAACACTTTGGCTTCCCTTTGAAGTGTTTCAGAATTCTCGCCGCTGTAGTGCAGTACTCTCCAGCGGAGCGACAGCCTATGGCTACTTTCTCCGCACTGATCGCTTTGTACTTCTCATGTACATGTTCAACAGTTTTCGTTCCTTATTGGCTGTCGTGCTTGTATGAAGCTACTACCCCATTTCACTGGGCCAACGAGGATTCTGATACTCTAAGGCAGAACTTTCGTAATTTTTCTGAAAACTACTTAGCCGAGTCAGAACCTTGTTCATCCAATCACGAAAAATAAACTAGTTGGAGTGTTACAGAAGACATGTTAGCTCAAAAAATTGTCGCGATTATTCATTATCTCTACCTATGAACAAACCAGTTATGGTTCTTTATTTTTGTTTTCACTACTTTCTTATGTTTCTAAATGGCACTGTTCTTGCATCTTTTCCTGGGCGTGCCCCACTTCAATCCTTCTATTTATCATATCTCTTGCTTTTACTCTTTACTATCATTCATTTGTGAAATGAAATGGCTCTAATTCTAGCCTTGTTTTGTTCAGCCAATCCGTTTTTTGCGTTGCACTGTTCACTTATAATTTGGTTTCTGTAGCATCACTTCTTTGATTTGTCCTTGCTGTTTTGAATAATTTTCCTGAGGCTTAGCTAAGTAAGAACCTTATTACCTTACTTAGCTAAGCCTCAGGAAAAGTAATCCAAAACAGCAAGGACAATTCAAAGATGTGAGATGCTATATATATATACATATATATATATATATATATTATATATTCACTCTTTGATACTTTTGATAATAAATTTATTTTTCCATACCAAAGTATTTGATCGCCCACTCTTCTAAAGATCCCGTCACACTGTCAAATTAAATATAGGTTTTTGACAGTAAAATTTAAAGAAATGCGATGATAAAAATTTCCCAATTCTTCAAATTTAATAAAATAATCTCGAATGTATTTCAAAATTCGTCAGACTGTCAATAGTCTGAATTTTATTTCAGAAATATTATGTAAAATTATAGATATTGCCATTGTGATTCGACGCAGTCCACTACACGAAGAAATGTAACGAACAGTGTGATTTATTTTCGATACTTTATTAAAGTTGAATTCTATTTGTCAGAGACATTTTCTGCCACAGTGGAATTTAATGCCTCCAAGTTCTTCCTATAATTGCGAAATCATCGCTGCAAATAGCATTCGTGATCAGAGAACTTCTGTACCTGTAAATAAATTATGCTCATATCCTCATTTCTTTTCCGGAAATTGTTCGCCATTTTAAAGTTTTGCGATGTTGTAAAACACAATTTTCCCATGCACAATTTAATTCGTTAAGCCCGTTAAACGTCAAAAAAAAAAATCTAGAACCCGTTCAAATTCAATATGTTTGGTGGAAACTCGAGCCACGCAACTTTTCCGGACTAACACGGAGGCGATAGTGACGCTCCAGTGATATCAGTACTGTACAAACTTTTATTTTACAGCTATATTTGAAGCAGTTTGACGGGGAGGTTTGACAATGTGACAGGCCCTCACACTGAGTTAGAAAGGATTAAAGTATACTCCATTAACTAGCAGGACATTTTTCGAACGAAGGTGGAGTAAGTAGAAGGGTCCTGTGAAGAGAGTGGACCTAAAATACCTTGGGGAAGGGGGGGCAAAAGTGGCTGAGCGGTTAGACCGCTCGCCTCCCACCAAGGCGAACCGGTTCAATCTCCGTCCGGCTCACTCCCGGATTTTCGCAAGTGGGAATCTTGCTGGACGATGCCGCTGGTCGGCGGGTTTTCTCGGGGTATCCCGTTTATTCAGCCCTTGCATTCCGGCGCCGCTCCGTTCTCATCCCATTTCACCTCGTTGTTGAGAGCCGCCCAAATCTTTCAACGCAACTCAACTTAACTGAAGTGCGGATCTGTCCATGGAAGTGCATTCGGAGGCTGCCAACAGCGGTGGGTCCATACACTCTAAAAATGTGTTTGTACTGTATTAAAAAAATCCTTGGAAACCCAATTGTCAAGAAATCCTTTGTAAAACTACAAACAGTTTTCTTGTAAAATCTGCAAATCATACATTTGCAATACTACAAAAGATAGCCGTGTATTAAAACTTACATAATTGAGAAGTGTGCATACATAAAATTACGTTATTTCTTCTAGACAACCAATGTGATGAATTAATAAGAGTGAATTATTAAAAAAAAAAACTTCACACTATAATTTCGGGAAAAAAAAAATTTACTCCGCGAGTAAGAGGATTAGTCCGCAAGCACACTTAATCAAATACCAACTTGAATTAATCACACATACCAACTTGACTTAATTACATACCAACTTGACTTAATCACAATACCAGCTTATCTTAATCACAATACCAACTTTACTTACGAACGTAGTACTTATTTTTAAAGAAAAAATAACTGCTAGTACCTACAAAATATCGAGGAACTTATTTTATTTAGAAGAATACATTTATTTAATTTTAAGAGTTCTATTATTAAGTTGAGAGATTTGGATGGCTTTTAACAACGAGGTCTTGAGAGCTGATTTAAGATTTTGTGTAGCTAAGAAACATTAACAGTTAATGAGTAATACATTCACGTTTTATTTAAATTGTCTTTATTATTTGAGTTGTTTTAAGTGTTTTACGTTATTCAAACTTGCAATACATATTTTTGCACGCATCTACATTTTACATCACCAATCCATAGTTTTTGCACAAACAGCTAAATACGGCTTCACGTTGTTGAATGTCCGATATTTTACTGAAGCCCGTGGATACAAGTAACTGTAGTACAAACAGTTCTTGAGGTCTATTAGGCCTAGTCCACAATAAATGGTCCGCGGACGCCTAACTGCTGATTGGTGCACGTGACACTCTGACGTCATAGCTCGCCGTCCCAATCTCCCAAGGTCCCGTGTCCCAAGCATAGACTAAAGCTGAGGTAGGTCGATCTCGCTGGCTGCGCACAACCAATCTCCGTGTCCCAACATTGAACTGCTTTTCTGCCAACACGTCTAGCGAAAATGGCGTGGTTTGGATTTTAGGTTAGAAAACTGATATGTAAAAAAATGCTTCGAGATGAATGTACACTTCCTCTAACCAATTTTTAATGCAGTTTTATTTAATTAAAATTAGTAAAAGTACTTTATTCAAATAATAACACATGTCATTTTTAATTTAAGATATAAACATACACTTTCGTCACTGTTGACCATGTGACTTTGACAGTCGTGTAAGCTTGGGGTAGGTCGATGTTGGTTACATGCGCAGAAGACGAATAAGCGGTCTACTTAATCTTTAGTCTATGGTCCCAAGTTCATTCACCAACTTCAATTTTGCCTAATTGTATTTGTTTACATTTTATCGCGTGCAAACGGTAAAAATAAATTGCGGGTGTGTTAGTTATGATTATTAAAACTTGCTATTTGTTCAAAGCAATAACCTTTAATCTCGCAACCGCGAAAATGAAACTTTAATAAATAAAAATATAAAAATTCATTGACTAGAGCAAAAAAAAAAAAAATCCAATTGAAGTTAAATGAAAACAAAATCAAAACATACTTATTCGCATAACTCAAATTAGAAAACAATAAAATACGCTAGAAAGATCAATATTTATGAGAAATAGCAGACAATTTATTGACGCGCCGATTAGGGCGCACTCTAGTTTCTGTGTCTGAAAGCTTAGCTTCGGACGGCGTCGAATTAGGTGCACTCTGGTGCCAGTGTTGGAAAGCTTAGCTTTGGACGTCGTTATTGTAGACACGCACGTTGGGATATACGTCAGCGGACAAAGTATATCCGCGGACCATTCAACTGCGTATTGTGGGCTAGGACTTACAAACACCACGCTTGCAGTTTTCCAAACGAAAGGTTTTACCAGAGAAATCTTTGTCCTGCTACAAGCATTTGTGAAATTGCAAAGGATTTCTCAGTAAATATATATATATATATTTTTTTTTTTTGTGGTTGAAGCGCGGGGGCCGATACGTGAGGAACTGCAGTTCTGCAGTGGGCGGTGTTGACATGTGCTGGCACGAGCAGATAACTATGGTACGTGCTCGACCCCGCGCTGTCCTCCCGCTGTTTGGAAACCCTCGGCCCGCGGTGACGCAACATTCCGAGCTGTCCTGCAGAGCTCGCACCACACTCCCCGCTCTCGAATCAGCGGGAAACCCGCCGATTCGCTGTGGAATCCAAACTACTGGAACCGGTGAAAATGGCTCCTTTTTGATTCAGAAGGAAACCACAGCTTTGTTTCAGTGAAAAAAAAAATTTTTACTGATTGAATTAATGGCGTGAAACAATTTCACTGGTTGAATAAGGCCTAGTCCACAATAACTGGTCCGCGGACTCCTAACTGCTGATTGGTGCACATGGCCCTCTGACGTCACAGCTCGCTGTCCCAACGTCCCAAGATCATTCGCCAACTTTTCTAAATTGTTCTTGTTTACATTTAATCGCGCGCAAACAGTAAAAGTAAATCTGCGGGTGCATTATTTATTATTATTACTATTATTAAAACTCGCTATTTGTTCAAATCAATAACCTTTAATTTCGTAACCGTGAAAACGAAACATTAATAAGAAAAAATTTAAAAATTCGCTGACTATAAAAATAACAATATCCAAATGAATTTAAATTAAAGCAAACTCAAAACGTACTCATCCATATAACTCAAATTAGAAAACAAAATAAAATAAGCTATAAATATCAATATTGGACATTATTTATAAATAATAGCATACAATTTATTGACGCACCGATTAGGGTGCACTCTAGTTTCTGTGTCTGAAAGCTTAACTTCGGCCGGCGTCGAATCTGGTGCACTCTGGTTCGAGTGTTAGAAAGCTTAACTTCGGCCGGCGTCGAATCTGGTGCACTCTGGTTCGAGTGTTAGAAAGCTTAACTTCGGCCGGCGTCGAATCTGGTGCACTCTGGTTCGAGTGTTAGAAAGCCTAACTTCGGCCGGTGTCGAATCTGGTGCACTCTGGTTCGAGTGTTAGAAAGCCTAACTTCGGCCGGCGTCGAATCTGGTGCACTCTGGTTCGAGTGTTAGACAGCTTAACTTCGGCCGGCGTCGAATCTGGTGCACTCTGGTTCGAGTGTTAGAAAGCTTAACTTCGGCCGGCGTCGAATCTGGTGCACTCTGGTTCGAGTGTTAGAAAGCTTAACTTCGGCCGGTGTCGAATCTGGTGCGCTCTGGTTCGAGTGTTAGAAAGCTTAACTTCGGCCGGCGTCGAATCTGGTGCACTCTGGTTCGAGTGTTAGAAAGCTTAACTTCGGCCGGCGTCGAATCTGGTGCACTCTGGTTCGAGTGTTAGAAAGCTTAACTTCGGCCGGCGTCGAATCTGGTGCACTCTGGTTCGAGTGTTAGAAAGCTTAACTTCGGCCGGCGTCGAATCTGGTGCACTCTGGTTCGAGTGTTAGAAAGCTTAACTTCGGCCGGTGTCGAATCTGGTGCGCTCTGGTTCGAGTGTTAGAAAGCTTAACTTCGGCCGGCGTCGAATCTGGTGCACTCTGGTTCGAGTGTTAGAAAGCTTAACTTCGGCCGGCGTCGAATCTGGTGCACTCTGGTTCGAGTGTTAGAAAGCTTAACTTCGGCCGGCGTCGAATCTGGTGCACTCTGGTTCGAGTGTTAGAAAGCTTAACTTCGGCCGGCGTCGAATCTGGTGCACTCTGGTTCGAGTGTTAGAAAGCTTAACTTCGGCCGGTGTCGAATCTGGTGCGCTCTGGTTCGAGTGTTAGAAAGCTTAACTTCGGCCGGCGTCGAATCTGGTGCACTCTGGTTCGAGTGTTAGAAAGCTTAACTTCGGCCGGCGTCGAATCTGGTGCACTCTGGTTCGAGTGTTAGAAAGCTTAACTTCGGACGTCGTTATTGTACACACGTGTGTTGGGACATGCGTCCGCGGACGAAGTATGTCCGCGGACCTTTCAACTGCGGACAAGCTATTGTGGACTAGGCTTAAGTGACTGCAGTAACGAATTAAATATAGTTTTTATTGAATTTAGCCAAATAAATAAGTGGAATAAACGTATTTACGATAGTTTACTATACATATGTCACAATTTACCGTAATTTTAAAAAATTCCAGACACAGCCGTGATCGAACTCGCACGCCCTCTCTACTTCGCTTTTAAGCCGTTACATTGTCATCTGTGCTACCAATCATATTGAAAATTAATTGGAAAATTATATGTCATGTGCTACTTATATAAATCGTTCAGATTTAAATTCTATGTCCTTACTTTTCGTTTTTTTGTTTAATGGGGACCGTTAGGATCATTAAAACGAATAGCATACATGAGTGCACTCTCTTCACCACATTATATGCAGTCTAAACCTTCAGAGTGCTGTGATGATTACATGAAAACGAAATGAAAGGCTGAATACATTATCTCGTAAAATGGTGTTTTGAAAGACGAAACACATTTAAGGAGTATTTTGTATTGGTTTTATTAGTTTAATTATTGTTATTTTACTTGATACATGTTGTTATTGGCCATTTTTAAAAGTATTTTGACGGCCATTTTTACGGTCTGTTTAACTGATCCATCGGTCAAAAAACAAACCACTGAATAGCAGGGAAAAATTTTTTTTTTTGGTGAATCAATGGAAATGTCACTGAATCAATAAGTGAAAGAAATTGGGCTTCTTTTTCATTGATTCACCAGTTAAATTCACTGGAGTGACTGTTGAATCAGTCAGGTATATTATTGGCTGATTGAAACAGTGAAATTATCACTAATTCAGATTTCGAGTGTACACAGAGCGCTTATAATCCATTCACAGTTACTTCACGCTTTCCTGAAGCCCTGCTAAAGTTCTTCTTCCAGGATATTCCTCCGCCTCGGATAAAACAAAGTTCAACCGCATCTAGATAATTACACCAAAAGGACAAAACACCGCTTTCGTGCGCACTCAATTTAATAATATTCTACGTAAGGACTATTTCTTACCAGGCACTACCAACACACCGGTTTTCTCAAAGTTTTTATTCATAATTAACTATAGATAAAATATTATAATTTATTAATAAAATATAGATAAAATTCCAATTTGACCAAAACTAGGGTACTTGTAGGTCAACACGAGTATAACACGCTGGTGATAGCTGGCGTATTTAGGAAACAGCCAGAAATGTCTTACATGGGGTGATTTTTCAAAGGTTTGGTTCAAGAAATGTGAAGAAACCCCAACCACCACTCCGTTTCGTATCTGCACATGTGTCTTCTCTGTGGCTCAGCCTCGAGTCCTTGCAACAGCTGGGTAAGTCATACATTAAGGGCACTGGTGGCATAAAAATTCGTTATTTTATATTTGTGAAATACCGCTCAGCCTGTAGACATTGCATAAGTGAAAATAAGCTCGCGTGTATTTTGCGTTAAGGCACGTCAGAATCACGATTTTGTGTTTTTCTGGGACGTGCAAATTAAATACAGAGAAACATTCACAGGTAATTAGGCAAGGGTAAATGAAAGGGAACGTCTTAATTCACGTTAAGGTATGCGCAGTACAATTTATGTACGAAAAAAACCGTAGACTGTGACAATTCAAAAATATCTATATAACGGGTGAATCGCCTGCGGTAATTTCCCGCACGTATCTGTGCAAACCGCACAAAATACTACCCATCTAACAAACATCTCCTCCGCTGTACAATAATTGTCTCTTGAATAGCTGAGTCCTGTGCCGTCTACGTACTCGTTACGGCGCCTCATCTGTTAACTGAACATTCGACGCCGTTGTCAGCCTTCATGTAAATAACAAAGAGATTCATCGCAATACATATTTATTTTACGTCCTTAAACTTTACACATAATAATCTCAAGGATTAAACATAACCTCAGCGTGTCCGATTACTAGAGACCTGAGAAATTCGCGAGTTCAGTGACCTCTAGGCTAGACTTCACAGTCTTATATACTCTCATACAGATATGAACTGTTTATTGGTTGCTTGTATTGTAGTAAAATGCGGTGGTTGGGCGCACAATTTATTGCATATTACTAGAGACCTGCAAAATTCACGTTATTATTTGAGGAGAAGTTAAACTTCAAACAAGTGTACTTTTGCAACATGTTTGTCATTGAAGCACAATAAAAACCGCAAAACAATTCAATATACTAAATATTAATTAAAACTCCTTTAAACCTGTTAATCCATGGACGAAAACCACACTCTGCAAAATACAGGGATCCTTACGTTCCCTCTACTTATAACTAGGGACATGCAAAATTCGCTTTATTATTATTTGGAACCAGGCTAAACTCCACAGTACTGTATACACTCGAGCCGGGTCGTTTCTCCGTTGGTTTGGGTATAGCTGCGAAGCCAAGCCCTTTCTGACTGAACTGCATGCAATTGGAGCACACAATTGTGAAGCGTTCATTTATAGACGCAGAGTTACCTAGAGCGTGTCAAGTAAAGTATGGTCCAATGACAAACATGTTGCAAAGGTACACGTGTTTGAAGTTTAACTTGTCCTCAAATAATAACGCGAGTTTTGTAGGTCTCTTCTACTTATAACCTACACGGTCGCCGTATAACATGAGAATGAGTCCTTTAGCGCGGCAGCGCAGCGGCCCGTAACATCAGGGAAACGCTGCTGCAGTGACGCGTTATCACCGAATGTATTTCCGGTTGCGACAGTTAGTTGGTACCACTGGAAATATGCATGTAATAGGACCCGCTAAGGTTATGTTCAATCCTTGTAAAGTTTAAGGATATTGATTCACGTGATGCAATGTGCTAGAAGACTTGTACATGGATGTGTTGCGAATCAAACTTCTGTGATTAGTGTGTGCTCTACTCCTGTTCTGTTCTCTCGTAAAAGATTAAGTTCACCTGGGCGTGTCTAATAAACTGTGATCCAATTACAAACACAGGAGAAACACACACGTGTTTGAAGTCTAGCTTGTCCTAAAGTTATTTCGCGAAATTTTCCTATCCCTACTAATTGGCGGCGTTTGTTTGCGACAAGACACATTCTCACTTGACTGGTACAGTCAGAATTAGGTCACTCCGTTTCTGTACGTCTGTGATTCGCGGGCAGACAGCAAAGACACGTAACACCTACATTGTAAAAAAAAAAAATTCTGGTAAACTTCCTAAACTGTGCTGGAAGTATTCAACATATACAGTGTACAGAAATAATACTAAAGGCTGTTAGCAATAAAGAGAGCACTTTTGAAACCTTAGAAAAATGTCACTGCCCCTACCATCATATATTTTAACGGGTGCCCTGAGTGATATGCGCCTAGTAAAGTTGGTAACGATAGATGGGTAGTAGTTCCGTATCTTGACGTCGAATAATAAGTGTTAGGTAACCATTTGTCATGACTTGAATTATTTCTTTCGCTTTATGTTTTTTTAATGCATCAAAGTGTAAAAAGAGCAGATTTGTAAGATATTTACTTTTATAATAATTTCACAGTTTCACTTGACCGACGCACGAATAAAGTTATGAGACCCATGTCGATATTAATTTTGTATAAGGCGGAGGAATACATAACATGCGTACAAGTATATCTTAAGCAGGGCTTTCAAAAGTGCTCATTTTACCGTGAAAAATCTACACTTGTCAGGCTGAAAATATGGGAACGTCTAGTATTGCGACTATACAATGTTGGGAATTCCCTACGCATTTGACTCTTTCCTGAGCAACTGTATGCACGTTACATGCATGTATGGGAAAATAATTTACCATACAGGCTTTTTCACTGTACATATACACTGATATGGTACGTTCACAAACAATTTCTTAGAGTGTAGTTCGTCCTATCAAAGAAGAGGATCTGAGTTGAAGTGTTATGAAATACAACTGGTCGTTAAATCTTTTCGCGAAAATCGGTTCTGATCCTCCTCTATTTTGCCTTCGTCGTTACAGCTCTCACATTTTACATGGCAAGGCTGATGAAACAACGTTCCTGGCAATTGAGTATTTCACAGAGAATTGGTAAATCAGTAAGGGTAATAAAATGTGACATCATCATGGATGCTACGTGATATGTCATATGTGTGCGTAACAATGCATAACAAAAGAATGCAGCAAGAAACCTCACACTGCAAATTCCACGAAAATGTTGGATTGCTTGGGTCCGGAAGTCACGGTCCCATTGTTTGAATCACGGCGGATATCGGCTGTTCACGGTAAAGTGAGCATTTTTGAGGCTCAATAGCTACTTTTTCCTTTCAGTCTATTTTTTTTTTATACTTCAACCATATTTAAAAATAAATATTGCCATGTTAGTAATAAACACAGTGTATATTCCACTCCATTTAGAAGTTAACACTTTAAGTTTGGCACACTTTTACCAGCTTTAAAGTCAAACTAGACGTTAGTCACCTATGCCCATACCGCTGCAGGGACACCATGTTATGTTGGTCTCTATTTCACTTAACGACATTCTACTGGTCAAAACGACACCAGTCTTTCCATATTAGCCGGCTGGCATCCAATGGAATGCCGAGGTTACTGTTTTCCGACCAAATGTTCTTTCCTATGTAACAGGTTGTACATCCCATCATGCTGTTTACCGTAAATGTACAGAAATGTGTCGCTCATTCACGAAGTTCGTTGTTGATTTTGTATTAGTTCCTATTTAAAATCCTTATGAAATAGGGAATTGATGTAAGCATACCCAGTCCAGTTTTATTTTTTATGTGGAATAAAATATGCAAACAAATTTTGCTTGAACTACACTCGAGTAGAGTTCTCTAAGTGTTAACGTCTAAGGCTAAAATAAAATATATTTATTGACCACTATTCCAAATGAGAGGGCTTTCAAAAGTGCTCACATTACAGCGAATAGTCCATACAGCAATGCATTCTTTCGTTAATGATTTGATAGGGCCGCCTGTTTTTCACGAAAAGATTTACGCGGGGGCTAGACCCCAGTATCCTATGTGCACACTTGCATCCTTCGTTTGACATTTGTCTATTGTCCATTTGGCTTTTTGTTGCTGCGGCTGACCTCTACAAGGGTTGCAAAACCGCGAGCTGAGGCAAGGCAGAGCGACCTCGGCCAGCCGAGCCGTTGTTGTATTAAACAAATTCCGGGGGATTGAGCGCGAGGTCAGGAAGGTAGTATATAAGCTCGGAGCAATGGTGACTCTGGGCACCATCTCGCCAGCGTCGCCGGAGGCCCTGCCCGAGTCCTGCCAGACGAGAGGACCACCTCCCGTGGTCCGAGTTCATCACCTGACGAGCCACTGTTGAGAGAGCTTCAGCAAGACGTCGTCATCTAGAGGGCAATTATTCCCTGGTAGGGCGACTGAAGGCACATTAAGGCTCGGACTTGCGAAGGCATTTAAGCTCCATCCGAGCAGAGTATCGCCTATCTAGCATAATGCTAATTGTAATTGATTAAAGACATCAGCACCTCTTGGAGAGTTCAGTGTTGAAATCCAGTTTCCTATTGCTGAATAACAGTTGTATTTGATTGATTCCTCAAACGCATAGGCCTACTTGATGTGTATTTGTATAGTTAAAGTTAAATAGAAGTAGTATTTTGTATTTGAGTGCTTTTCCATCTAGCTACCCTTATCCTCCTAGTTAATACATGACCTGCTCCCCTCTGGGAAGGCCACATCAAATGGTGGAGGCGCCGTAGCTTTCCCAACCCCCCACCCCCTTTTTTCAAATTAGAATTGCAATAAATTATAGATAAATAACAGAGGAATCCGTAAAGATGTTTAGCCCCGTCCACCTGCACACAGGGTTAGAATTCCCTCGAGTAGTCTGGGTCAACGAATCCGCTGTAGGTAGTAAACGATAGTAAAAGAGTAAGCACTCATTCACGGTCTTGTGTGTTATATTCAGCAGAAAATCGAGGCCGCACCAGAGCAAGAGAGCAGGAACTGCCGCACTGCAAAAAGCTGCTCGACCAAACAGACGCCCATTGTATTTAGTAGCATAGAATGTGTGTGCTTGGTTTTTAAGATATTTCATGCATGCTTAACCATGGTTCTGCTTTTCGGACCGATTGTATCTTGCTAACGCAATTCCACAGAGAATGTGAGCACGTGTGGAAAAGTAAATACTAGTAAGGTTTGTGTGTGTACACATTAAATATTAAGGCCACACTTCTAAGAAATTAACTATATTGATAAAAAATGTAACAATTAATACTAGTGAAGCCGAGCGCACATTAGAGAAGAAACAAAATCAATTAACCACACAACTTACAACATTACCTGGATACTTACAGATATTATCCACACAACAAGAGTCGGGACTTGATTACTCATTTTCTGATAGCAGCGAATACACCATATACTAAACTAACACAAGTGTGTATCAGCGACACCGCCCATTAAAATCACTTCAGGCAACCGAGCCATTTTTAATTTCAATCCTGCCCACAGAACACGATTACACCAACATAAACGAAAACACCACAGAACACCAGTACGTTAACTCCACCGACAACACAGTCCCAGAACAGCAAACAAAAGTGGCAAACTCACCACCAATCAATGTCATCGTTCAGCAGCCTATGTCAGTTACTAAATTCTCAGGTGATGGTAGTGAAAAATGGCCTGAATTTTTAGAGCAATATAACCACGCCATTGAGAACAATAACTGGGATGAGACAGAGAAATGCTGTAGGCTTAAATACTACGTAACAGGGTCCGCGAAACACACCTTAGAAAATTATTTGCAGACACAGGCAGGACAAGCTACCTGGAATGACGTCAACAAAATGAAAAACACATTTTCCACACCAGTAAATTAAGAATATTTGAAAAAACCACTCTACACTACTAAACAAAAATTGAATGAAAGTGCACAGAAACACATTGGTAACCTCCCATTTTACAGGAGAAAATATAATTCCAACATCATAGACACAGACTTCAATAGTATTGTGTGGCGTTCACTTCTTCCATCCATCGTGGACAAAATTGTTGGCGTAAAAACGACACAATCGAAGACCAACTTACAAATATCCAATGAGTAGAGGTCGGGTTATTTCAGTGCAACCAGGCAATTACGGGGCAACAGGTTCACTCAGACACAGATTCACTGAGAGCCGAGGTGGTGAAATTAAAAGACGAAATTGCAAACTTGGCATTGCAGCACAAAAAGTCTTGCTCGTACAGAAATCCGTAAAGATACAATAACACACAGACACCACAGTACTAGAGATACAACAACTACAATCGAAACCAACAACCCATTGTTGTAGTCACAGAGTACGTACAAACTCCGAATAAATACTACAATGTCCACCATGCCAATTGAAAACCATCACAAAATGATAATTTTCAAATAAATAACAATTTCTGGGCGAACCCGAGACAAAAAACTAACCCCCCATTTTAAAACCAAATAAAGCAAAAAAAAAAAAAAATAAACAATCCAACTAACAAATACAATCAACAAAAAAAGTCCTACACAAGGGGCATAGGCACCACCCCCGCAGACAAAAGACAAGGTAAGGTGCAAAAATCCCAAAACAACAGATACAGGCAGGCAGGGTCCTTAAGAGACGGAAAGAAAACAAGACACAACCCCGAAAAGAAGAACATAAGTCTCCCTCTTACACTAACAAAAGTAATACAGGAACAGTTAGGGGCAAATATAACAAGTTTCAGAAACGAAATAGAGTACACTTGTACAACCAGAGATGAAAGTAAAATGAATAATTAATGCCTGTGAAGCAATATTTATTAAAGGAGTATCCACGCACACATATGTGGAGACTGCAAAGTTTAACTCCTGAGCAGAAAACTTTCAGCTACCGCAGAAAGAAAAAAGTCAAGTTAAACAGAACTATCCAAAACACGAAAAAATGGAAAACATGTCATCTGGCATTAAGTTTAAGGAAATTAAATGCATGTCAGGGGAGAACAAGGGTAACTGACACCTCACACAAGGGCGGACCTCACATAATCAAAATATGGCGCCCGTGAAAGCCGAGAATGTACACATCATGGAAGCAGGTGCGCATGCCGATGTCCTGACCAAGGAATGCATGAATCAGCACTATCGTGATCTCAGTGCACGCACTGCCTTCATAGGACCGTGGTAGCTGGCAGCCATGACGTGTGCGCTATGTATGTACCAGGGTCACTGAGCCAAGGAATGCCTGCTCTTCCCAAATAAAGTACACCCATTCAACACAGATATAAATCAACGATTTAAGAAATTTAAAAGACGTTTTGACATGACACAAGTAAAAATATGCATCCCTAAGACAGAAAGTATCAACACAAAAACAACACATAACACTCTTAACATCAACATGGAAAAAAGTGGTAATGATGAAATGCGAAAGCAGGAACTGAGCCACAGATCCAATTCACATTTCACAAACAAACAAGCCCCATCAACTAGGAAGGACAAATGTCACGTAAGCTATGTGAAAATGTCAATGCTGCACATTCTTGTCTGGATTGCGGGCAGATCACATAACACATTGCTCGACATAGAATGCTCGCGATCATGCATAGCAACAACACTTGTACACAAACAAACAACCCAAATGAAAAAAACAATACTAGGCAGTAGAAACGAAAACCTACTCACATATAAAAAGCACAGCTTGAGAAGTACATAGATTGGTTCGCTAGCAATATCACCGAATTAACAGAAACAAAAGATTACAAAATTAAGCTTGAATTAACCACCAACTAACCTAACACACACACACACACACACACACACACACACACACACACACACACCTACACATACAGAATAAACCCACAGTTACGCGAGCAAGTACTTGAACAAATACAAAAATTGCTTGACGCACATATAATCACACCTTCGGATTCCCCTTATGCCATGCCAAGCCTAGTTATAAAGAAACACCAAGGAGACATACATTGATAAACAGATTTTCGACTTCTCAATCTGGAATTTAACAAGGTACAATCCCCCATCCCCAGAACTGAACACATCATAAACACACTTTAGAATTCCAAATACATCTCATCCATTGACATGTTTAGTGGATTCTATGCAATTCCAGTGAGGGCACAAGATAGGGAAAAACTAGCTTTTAACATCGATGGCATCGGTTTATACGCGTACACTCGTATGCCAATGGGGTTGGCTACAAGTCCTAATTACTTTCAAAATTTTGAATATATTATGCTTGGGCCATTATGCTGGAACACGGCTGTGGGCTATATCGATGTTTTCATCATATGCAACACATTCGAGGAATACCTACACAACATAAGTAAAATCATAAACAGATTACACAAGTACAACATAAAAATTAACACAAAAAGTGCCACTTTGCACAACAGGAAATAAAAATTCTGGGTCACTACATTACACCGGAAGGGATCTGGACAGAACCTGAGAAAATCGAAACCGTCAAACAGATGGCACTGCCCAAAAACATAAAGCAGTTATGAACATTTTTAGGACTAACTTCTTACTTACGAAGATACATTGTAAACTCTGCCAAAATGGCCGAACCACTCACAGATCTTATAAAAGAATCAAACTCATTTCAATGGACACAAGTACAGCAACAGGCGTTTGAGAACCTTAAATCAGCATTACTAAAAGCTCCCATCCTAATAAAATTTCGGGAAAACAGACACACTATATTAGCCTGTGATGTGTCACAGGCAGCCATAGGAGCCATCCTTATGCAGTAGACACCAGGAAGTAAAGAGCACAGCGTTATAGCATTTGCATAAAAAAAAACTCTGGATAAATGGAAAGAAAATGGTCGGCAACAGAATGCGAGCTGTCTGCTATTGAATATTTCGTTATCTATTTTAAACAATACTTATGTGGGAGAAGATTTACTATTGAAACGGATTACACCTCCCTGCAGTATTTAAATACGATGTCCGAATACAATATAAGGATACAAAAGTTAGCAATAGCACTTACAGAGTATGATTTCGAGGTGGAAATCGTCAAAGGGAAATTAAATACACAGGCAAAGCAAAAACAACACAAATTTCAGTAGAAAATCAGAATCACACAATCAAAAAAGAATACATTACATGCACATCGTTTTACACAGCCCTTGCCGAAGCTCTATTACACAACCCTGATAAAGCCCGAGAAGTCAAACAAAGCATCGCAAAACAGATAATTAACTATTGGCAAGATATTAAAACTTTTATTAAACCTGACCTAGGTACAAAAAGATAAAGCTCGCATAGCCAAAATGATAATAAATGAAGAATATTTGCTCTTACAAGCTATTGCAAAGATCATAACAACCTTATATCAGGTAAATCTCGAAGTCAACATGGAAGGCCACACAAACAAAATCAAATCTACATGTATTTATCCACGTCTAAACTGCAAAATTGTCATTACAACAAATGACTCCACACCACACTATCACCTCATCTATATCCACGAACAAGAATACATTAAAGTCGAAGACGACACACATTTGCTTCTTGCACCCATTAACGCAACACAAACACCCCCATTCTTGGCAGAATATGCAAGAAACCCACACATTACACAACTAAAAACAGCTGTTACAGACCCACAAAATGGGACACCAAAATACACACGTTTAGTGCGAAGATATGGTATCACAGGAAATGGCGAAATATATCTTAAAGTACACACCTCCACAGGGGAAAAATGGTTAATGCTCATACCGCAATACTACATCCCGGTAATTATTACAACACACTACGGTGTCCTATTAGGCAGAGGGCATTTACGCCAATTCAAAATCGTGGAGAAAATTATAAACCAGTACTACTGGGACACATTGGCTAAAGATGTTAAAGATTACATTAAAAACTGTCCTACCTGCCAGAAAGTGAAACATACAAACCAAAACCTATAGGCCTTATGACCCCTATTGAAGCTCCGCCCTTATTCCACTATTGGGGTCTCGATGTAAAAGGTCCCCTCCAAACAGCGGCATCCTGCAACAAATATATTCTTGTCATGATGGGGTTTTTCTCGTGTTACACAGTAGCCAAACCCGTCAAAGCAATTGATGCGAAAATCTGTGCCAAATTCATTAAATAAGTTATACTTCGGTATGGGTGCCCCGTCAATTTTAACAGATCGTGGCACGACCTTTAATGACGACATGATTGCAGAATTATTGCAGAAGCTACAAATCAAAAAGTTACAAACCACAGCGTACAACCTGGCTTGTAACGGGCTAACCGAACAGGTGCATACAATTTTATCACAACAATTAACAGCCTGTGCGAACGAATACCATGCACACTGGGATGAATGCGCCCTGTACATAGTCTTCAATTACAATTCTACAATTACTAGAAGTACCATATTTTCACAATTTTTTCTTTTACACTGTAAAGAAGCAGTCCAGCCATGCCACGTTATAGCACACACATTTTCGCAGCGAGCTGCCGACTGGTGTGAACAGCTTAAGCAAGCACGTGAACAACCCCGTGTGAACTTACTCGCGTCTCGGCAACAACAGAAATTAATTTTTGACAGAAATTTTTGTTCCAACGACCTCAAAATCGGGAAATTCGTATGGGTAAAAACTCATGCAACACAGAAAGCTCTAAACTTTAAATACCATGGGCCGTACAGGATCCACGATATCAATCGAAATCAAGAAAAGGAGTCAGACCAAAATCGACACGGTAAACACTCGGGAACATCAAACTCGCGAATATCATAAACTAATAACAATATGTATGTTACAGGTCAATTGCCGGGAGTGGGAGTGCCGCTGCTAGCACTGCACATAGCATCGGCATCCACTGGAGTACACTTGTTCAAGACCCACAGTGGGGTATGTTTTCAACAGCTTTCACCAGACTTCCAATACGAAGAGACAATTCCCTTGGTATATGCCCTGCCACTGCACCAACAGGCTACCCCCAGCAACATCGATGTATGGTACCATCAGGTCTGTGCCACACATAACAGCACAGTTTGCTCGCCTCGTACACCTTCCCCCCCCCCCCCTTGCATCACTCTTCACCACACCCTGTGACACTGCCATCCCCCCCCCCCCCTGGGGCCTTGCCTACCCCCCTTATAGGTCTGTGCACACGTGTCTCGATTTTAGAAATTACTTTTTTTACAAAACTTCTCATAACTTTTAAAGTATTGGCGATAATTATATGATCTAAAGGACATTTATTATGTACAGTAAACAATTTTAATTATGAATTAATTAATTTTTATTATCAATAAGTTCTTTATGGTTAAAAAAAGACAGTGAATTTTACGTTCCTAAATTGTAAATACGCTTATTACATTTTATCTATTAAAGATAGATATGTGCTTCTGCTGACTTTTTTGTAGATCATTTAGTTTTACATAATTCTTTCGTAAATGATATTGTTATATCTCTAAAGGATTAGACAGCGAATTACATTAGAGTGCGCTAGCGGCAAACTTTTTTCCCGACTTGATTCACAAATACCCTTAATACTCAGCTCCTATAAGTGCTAGGGCAATTTTTAACACACATAAACCTTCCTCGATAAATGCAGATCATAACAGTAAAAAATGCATCCAAATCCGTTCAGTGGTTCTTGAGATTAGCGCAGTCATACAGATAGACGCGCGCCATGGACTTCCTTTTATACCATGTATTGATCCTCTCTTTGTTAACCCGTTCAGACTCAGTGTCCATGATCCAGGACACATTGCACACGAAGGATATTTATGGTCGGCACTGTACTCGACCAGCACTCATTGGTCGGTGTTTTGAGTAACTTTCTATATGAGAGATCTGATGTGGTGAAGTTTCTGTGAATATCATTATTGAATGGTTAAGGCTGACTTCAACTAACATGCGGCACATTATTCACTGGTTGCGGTAAGCAGACTTGACATAAGTACAGCACGCCTCATAAAATAAAATAATTGCAACACCTTAGAACAGAAATTTCTAAAAGACATGTGAAAAATCCGTGGATTAATTTTGAGACAAGTTGCAGTTCACAAACGTTTCCGTTCATGTTACTTTCGCAACATGGTCGAAGCGTTGTTTCACACCTCCTGGAGATAAATGAGCCAATAACAAACATGCAATAAACTCCAGGCCCAATCACTGCCTTGCACTGCCACGACAAGCAACCAACGAACAGTTGAGATCTGCATGACAGTATATATGAATGTGAAAGTCTAGCTTACAGGTCATTGAACTCGCGAATTTATAAGATCTCTAATTACATATACCCACTATTGTTTGTGCCAGATAATATTCACTTTAGTCATCCCAGACAGGAACATCTTTAACACAAAAATCCCGCTATTCACATGTGTTATGATTTTTTTGATGTCACTTTTTTTTTTAGCAAAATACTTCGCATGGGAAAAATAAAGAACTAATATGTATGCAAAAATAATTACGTTATCAGACCGGCCTATCTAGTAATTTGTTATCACTTGAACGGAAAATTCGAAATGCAACCGTTGTTAAAAACTATTAAATAGTTTCTGGCGGAACACTTATAAATACATTATACGGTTTTTTGCATGATTTTACTTGGGTCATATGGTGCAGTATTACTGCATTCCTAGTTTGTCATTTTTGGTACCGAATGTTCTTTTAATTTATTCTTATTGAATAGTTCTTCAAAAACGTATTGCTGCAATTATGAAAATCTTCAATTTATCAAACTATTAAAATGGTAATTTAAATTAGTAGTTACTTGGGTCCTTCTCATTTAAACACAAGTTTATTGAAAATAATTGTATCTAAATGATTCCTTGTCAATGAGGGTAATTCTATTTGCCCAGTAAAATTTATGAATTGAATTTTATTTATCTTACAATTTTTGCTCAGTACTACTTTTTTTTTTTTGTTTGAAATTTCTAGCCGATTCGAAAACGTAATACTTTCTGGTATTTATATAGAAAACGAAATACGTGCTTAACAATTTTTTAAATGGTAAATCCTCGCTGAACCAACTATCCCTGTAAATAAAATAAGCCTGTCAAATGGAATTCCAGACTGCACACAACAACACGTTCCCTTTACAGTCTCATCTCACGGAAGGATTCCGGTGCAATTGGAGCCTGAACGCACAAACCTGCTGTTGTGGTCGCTCGCTCAGCCTTGGCATACGCACGTTGTTATTGTTAATAACAACGTGCGTATGAAGAGGCAAATGTAATAACTCAGTGTTGCGTGACATTTTAAATTTGCATTGAACTTTGTTCAAGGATACTTAATTGAGATATTTTGCTTCGGGTTAGGACGCTGCATTCAAAATTGTGGGGATATAAATCTAATCTGAACCCTCTCCATAAAGAAAAGAATGTCTCATTAAACATATGCTCCACCTATGGACATGTTTTCCTTGCAGTGTTGCTGGTAGTGTAGAGTTTCTCTAATTACTCAGTGTATGTTCCTCGTGTATGTGTTATTATGATCGTCGTTATGAAGACCACAATCGTGAAGGATAAAATGATGGGAAGTGGAAGGTGATTTAAATGAGATGAATTTCTTTAATTAGAGATTGGCTAGAGCCAAGTTAGCTAGATTTTATCATCTTACAGTTTACGAGCGGTTCTGATGGAGTGAAGAGAAAGTAAGTCAATTCATATTATAGGCTGTTCACGGTATAGTGAGCACTCTCGAACGCCCTCTCATTTCGATTAATAATCAATCAATATATTTTGTTTTAGCTTTAGACATTAACTTCCGAGAGTGGTGGAATATACACACTTTGTTTATTACTTACATAGCAAATATTTATCTATATAAAAAAAAAAAGTCGTTAACGGATTAAATGAGGGTCAAACGAAAAAGCAAATAGGGCGTCAAAAGTGCTCGCTTTATCGTGAACCACGTATAGAAGGAATCACCGGGTCTCCCACCCTGGAACCCTGGACACTCTGGCTGCACCGCCGCTGCCTGGACCCCTGGCCGCGCTTCTCGCTGCCACGATCGCCGACTGCGTCTTCCCTGGACCGCGTGGCTCCGTCCACACTTCTCACCCCACCACGTGTGTTAGTGACCTAAAAGATTATGATTGGTCCCCGTCGTACCATGTGGGTGGAGTTTGCCGAAGGATTGTTGTGCTTACTTCTGAAAACTACTCAGTTTGCTGGACCCACGTATTTCGTCGTCCTCGGCGCATTTCTTTACTACTTACAGATTACAATTTTGGCTCTGTATTTGGATTTTGCGTTATATTAACTGATGTGTGTCCTCGTTACCTGCTCATGGTGTAAACAGGAGCTTTTCGTAACAAGGTGCACGACGGGGCTTTCGTAACAGTGTGTTACGGGAAGTTACCTTTTATTCAGCGCCCAGAACTTCAAGTCTACAAGGGTAAGACTTCCTACATACAAAATATTCTTCTCTGCGTCACATTTATATAGAATTATTAAACATAATGGAGAACATTTACTTCTCCCAGCGCACATAATTACACATTATACATTTCAGTGTGGTACTATATGTGTGGCAATATTTCGTACTCATTTCCACCTAAATACTTCAGTGGATTCCCAACTGTGGGGCAGATTTGCATACGCATACTTTCGCGGAAATCGCCTCAAACATTCTTCATAGTCATTGCTGTTTCACCGTTTACTGAACACTTTTAAAAGTCACTGAAAAACATCCGTGCACTTATTATTACATACACTATAACGTGTACATGTACTAGCTTGCATGCAACAAAATAGACGTCAAATATAATGATGATAAGTTCCGTGTATTAACGTATTTTTACAACGTGACGAAAAGAGAATGAGAAAGGAAACTGACAAGCATAATTAGAAAAAGAAAAAAAATCCTGGTTTGGGTAAACATCTATTGCGTAGAATATGTGTACAGCAGAAAACCAAAAAAGAAAAGATAAAATGTTGAAATGCAGCATGAAAAAAAAAAAAAACCAAAGAGACTATGTAGACAAATGACGGAAGAATGCACAGTAGAGAAAAGACACATATTTAGAGCAATGTCTACTATATTATTAAGAACATCTTTAGTTAATACATTTATGGCATGGTCTAGTGGCTAGGATACCTGGCTTTCACCCAGGAGGCTCGGGTTCGATTCCCGGTACCGGAACTGAAACTTTTATGGTGGGGGAAAAAAACTATATTTTAATTGATGGCCTCTGAAAGTGTACATACCTATTTATGCTGGAGTAAGAACCGAGCTGAAGGAGTGCAGAGATTTGGGCGGCTCTCAACAGCGAGGTCTTGAGAGCCGATGAGGGTGACAGGTGGGTATGGAGCTGCGCCGGAATGAAAGGGCGGGGGAAACGGGAGATCCCCGAGAAACCCCGCCGACCCAACGGCATCGTACTGCACGATTCCGACATGCGAAAATCCAGAGTGACCCGGCAGGGGAATGAACCCGGTTCGCCTTGGTGAGAGGCGAGCGGGCTAACCGCTCGGCCACCGCAGCCCCTAACCGAGCTGAGACCAACGTAGTTCGCCTTCAAACAGTACCGCAGTATCACATGGTTATGTGTGTACATTTTATAATAACAGCGCTAGTTTTGGTTTTCACACGTGGCGTAAAGACAGGCGGCGAGCTGAGAGAAGAAATTAGCAGGGCTTTTAAAATAACTCAACCGCAAACTAAAAGTCAGAGCAATTGTAACTGGCATCGCTGTATGTCTGCGTCTGTTACCCGTCGCAATGTTTATTCAATACGCTGAGAAAAGTAGCTGTTTGTCTCAAGAACATGTCTTTTAAATAGTGCCAAGCAATGCACAGGATGTTAACATTTATGGGGGAAGTAACTTATATAATGAGTAATAGATCTCTAAACAACATAAAATGTCCGTATGAACGTATGTTATATGGTGGATTAGTTTTCCTGCTGCAAGCTGCTGGTATTAGTGTTACCGTGAACCGTCAGTTATAGGACACGTGTTCATATGTATATAAACGTACAACATCTACTAACCAACACGGTGTACGATCCCAGCTGTGTTCGAAGTCACCTGCCGAATGTCAAAACAAGGGGACAAATACAGCCTAGAATAAACACTTCATTGGAGAGCAGGAGCGATAACCATTTCTCGTGCTCTACACTGAGATTTTCGTTACTCACTTGTTTACAGCAAACATTTTATTTTGTGTATCGTTACACTACCATCAGGATCGTTTTTCCTTTCCGCCTTCTTTTAAGCACTATAATTCGTAAACAGAACTCTTGACAACATACGGAAAACTGTGTCTTAATTGAAAAAAAATTTCTTTTATACCCCTTATCCCAAGAAAAATACAGTTTGTATGTGTGTGTGTGTGTGTGTGTGTGTATATATATATATATATATATATATATATATATATATATATATATATATATGTGTGTGTGTGTGTGTGTGTGTGTGTCATATTGCCATTCACTAATCAGCGCCTTTGGCTTATAACTAGGGATAGAGAAAATTTCGCGAATCCATTTCGGGACGAGATAGACGTCAAACACGTATACAGTATACCTTTGTAATTGGATCATAGTTCATTAGACACGTCCTAGACGCCTCTGAGCCAATAGCAAACTTGCAAGGGAACAAGTAGCGAATCTCATACTGCCAGGTGTGAGGTAACACTGGGGCAGCAGCCAATGAACAAACATCTGAGGCTCTTGTGTACACAGGACTGTGGAGTCTAGCCTACAGGTTATTGAACTCGCGAAATTTTCCTATCCCTAGATATAACGCAACTCATATAATCCAGTTACTGTTACGTCACACTTTTCTGAAGCCCTGCTAAAGTTTTACTTCCAGGATATTCCTCCGCCTCGTGCAAACAAAGCTTAACTAAGGCCGGAATTCATAGTCGGAGATCTTGTTTGGCAAAGAAGCTATACTTCATGAAGTAGTGCTTCTTCTTCAAGCACTACTTATCTGACGAATGAATTCATAAATAGTTACTTGACGAAGTAATTATTGTATAAGCATTACATTTGGGTCAAGTTGTTCTTGGTGAAGTACGGAAATAAGTATCTGTATAATATCAATACCAACATAACATAGATAAATTCGTCACTTTTATTCACAGCATCACCCAGACAAAATTAATTGGTACGTTAGTTTGTTAATATTTTGTTTTTCACTGTTGTTTTGAAATATTTTAATTTGTTTTATAGCACATTTGAAATTAAAATAATCGTATGTGCAATAAAAACGTGTTTGTTTCATGTGTTATGTAATAATTTTTTTGGAAGTTTGTTAGCCGTGCTAAAAAAAAAAAAAAAAAGCTTTGTTGACGTGCATACTCGACGATTATATCATTTGTATGTTCGTTTTAATGACATCAGTTAATTTGAAACCTGCGATACCTTGTAATAATATAATTCCGGACATTTCCGTCGAGCGCCAATAATCGCCATTCAGCGAACTACGTTATCGATCGTAAATGTGCTTGCTTACATCTCATTTTACCGTTCAGTCGACATAACCTGTGTTTCAGACCTCGTATTGCAAACACATGCCTGTGCGAATATTGGAATTTTCGAATACCGTTTCGAATAATGCCTGTGAAATGTACTAATCTTTATCACGTTTATTCGAGTACCTTGTTGGTGTTGTAAATAATTTTATCCGTAGTTAATTATTTTTGTATGTGCTTTCATTAGGCGTGATTGGTTGCAGGTACCGTTTCAGTAGTTTTCTTGAGTGAAATGTAATATTATCGGCATATGTTTTACCACAACGGCTCGTTCCGCCATTTTCCAACTGCCGTGCCATTCCTCACGAAGCTACATACTCGAAGTATTTACGTTTTTTCTCAGGTTTTAAGTTTGTGGTTTCAGGGAATGGGCAAAGTGTTGATATTTCTGAATGATTATGCAAATAAATTATTTCATATCAGTGATGGATAAACAATATTGCAGTGAAGTGTTCGTGCAAGGGTTTCCATATAAAAACACGTGTTAGAGAGGTTGCGAATTACAAACACTAAGTTAACGTGTTTTGTAAATAATGTATTTCGAAACAGTTAGTATAATGTTTGAAATGCAAATGCTCTAAAAAGGCAGCACTATCAACTCTTTTGTCTTGTAAAAATAATATTGGTTTACTACGGATGTGTTGTACAGCCAACGAGTGTAAGTTTAACTTTGGTAAAAGTGTGATTATTGCTGGATCACTGTGCAATTTAAAATGACACACTCGTAAGAACTACAAAACAATGCCGTCTGATAAAAGACGTTGAAACTAAAGATCCCTCCCCCTCCCCCACCAGCATATTTCTCCCTAAATATAAAATAAAAAGAGCCCCAGCAACAAAAATAGACTGTACATCCAACATAACCTCTTTCAGTACTCGTTCGGCAAACAGGTTCGATCATAACCTAACTGTTTTGGCCACGTTCTGGTTGTGTTTATGAAATAAAAATGATACAGTGACACAGGTTTGTGTACTAAAATTTATGTTGTGATTTTTTAATTAGCCTTTTGTTAGCGTCAAAGCTAAAATGTTAACTAAATATTCGTTAAGTATAAAAATCGGCTCGCTTCAGTGTAATGAATATTTCATCATAATAATTGTAAAGTCAGTTTTCTTTGTTAGTATTAATTTGCAACTGACTTTATTTGAAAACGTAAGGCTGTTCCTTTTTGCTGAATCTGAATGTGCGACATTTTTATGTAGAAACGTTTGGTTATTACACCACGCCCTAAAATATATTACAGATAAGGAACATTCAAAATTACTTGATGCTATGCGCTGTAAGGTACTTCATATACAAATTGTTAAAAATCGTCCTAGTAACCAAAACCCGTTGTACACAAAGGTTAAGAAGAGAGGTCGTGTTTTCACGTCAAAGGGTTAGGATTTTAATTTTCCCATTTGTCCCATGTAACTATCTGAAGTACTTATACCTATTCCTGTGTCCATAAAATATTTTAAGGAAACATCGCTTTTAATAAAAATATTTTGTGAATAACCTAGACCAACTATAAATATTCAGTGTTTAAGTTCACACGAAGCAGACTTGAAGAAGCACTACTTATATGCATAAATAAGCAATACTTCTTTCACTATGAATACTTGAGACATAAGTAAAACTTATTTCGCTACTGTGAATACATAATAAGTACTTCATGATGTAGTGAGTCATGAAGTATTACTTACAGCTATCAAAATAAGCAATACTTGTATCTGACACTATGAAGTAAAAATCATACTTAAGCACCAGTATAAGTATTTCTTGTTTCAAGTATTGCTCATATGCTCACTATGAATTCCAACCCAAGACTAGAAAATTACACCAAAGGAACACGCACCGAATTCGTGCGCACTCAGTTGTAATAATATTTTGCATTAGAACTATTTCTCACTAGGTGCTACCAACACACGTGTTTTTCGCTGTATTTATCCATATTTATTATAAATTAAATATTATAATTTATAAATATAGTGCAGGTAAAACTTTTAACGAAAATAAGATGCTTTCATGTCAACAAAGGTATAGAACGCTTGCGAATAATGGCATATTTGGGAAATTACAAAATACGTCATATGGGGTGATTTTTCAAAGGTTTGATTCAAAAAGTGTGAAGAAACCACGATTAGACTATACAAGTCCGGCATGTTGTAAGTACAATTGCACACTTGCATAGTTTCTGTAACACGAGAATACATTTAGCTAAAGGCTGTTCACGGTAAAGTGAGCACTTTTGAAATGAACCTTAGAAAAATGTCGCTGCTCCTACCTGCATATATTTTTATGGGCGCACCGAGTGACTTGCGCCCAGTAAAGTTGGTAACGATGGATGGAAAGTGGTTCCATATCTTAACGTCGTATAAAAAGTGTTAGGTAACCATTTGTGGAAACTTAAAACGTTTATTTCCCTTTCTGGTTTTTTTAATACATCGAAGTGTAAAAATTAGCACATTTGTAAAATATTTTCTTTCCGAATAATTTCACAGGTTTACTTGACTGCAGTGTGAATAAAGTGATAAGGCCCATTACAATGTTAATTTTACATAAGTAGGAACCTAAATAGTCGCGGGTTCATTTCGAGACAAGTAGAAATTCGCCAACATGTACGTTCGTGTAACTATGGTAATTGATCGAAGCGTTGTCTGACACCACTTGGATATAAATGAGCCAATAATAAACATACACTGAATTGCAGGCCCAATCACCGCCTTGCACTGCCACAACAAGCAACCAATGAAAAGATGATATCTGCATGAGCGTTTATAAGATTGTGAAGTCTAGCTTACAGTAATTGAACTCGCGAATTTTTCAGGTCTCTATACATAAGGCGGGACGAATACAAAACGTGCATACAAGTAGATCGTAAGCAGGGCTTTTTTTAAAAATGATCATTTTACCGTGTACAGCCATTTACCAGTGTAGGATTTGTACCTAACTACACATGGAATTCCATCCTTGTAGACAAGTCCTGTATCACAAACGTATAAAGTTATAAGTTGTGTTACAAAAAAAAAAAGAAGCCATATTTGCTATCCGTTTTCTACAGTTATAATACCCCAGGTAGACATTGCTTGGAAGTGCATCTGTAGTGAAAATATAATAATTTAATTCGGGTTCACGGATTTTTCCGTCGCTGAGGTAGCTCTATGTATAATATATAAATATGTGTATGTTTGTGAACAACGAAGAGAGCACTGCAGGTGTAAGACAACCTTCCAGGTACCTGCAAAGAAACAAGCTCGTTGCAGTTAATGACTTTGAATGTAAATAAAAGTTTAGGTTATGTACACTACTACACAGTTTCACAATGTTCTGTGCGAAACAGCCTGTCAACAACCCACTCGGTGGGGAATCTCACATAGCACGCAGCATATTATCAGGCGCAAGGACTATTTTAGCCTATTTCTCAATTGTTAGTACATACTTGTTAAGTATATACGTGCCGTACATATTCGTATTTGCCGTTGTGTGTGCTTACGCTGACTGTTGGAACGGTGTATTTTTTCTAGCTTTACTTGACTCGTCGCACAACCTGGCGAAAATATCACGAACTAAAGGCTGTTCACGATCAAGTGAGCACTTCTGAAATGAACCTTATAAAAAGTCACTGCCTTCTGCCTGCATACATATTTTAATGGGCGCACTGAGTGACATTCGCTCAGTACAGTTGGTAACAATGGATTGAAAGTAGTTATATTGAACGTCGAATTAAAATGTTGGTAAAACCCTTCTTATAACTTAAATTATTTCTTTCGCTTTCTGTTTTAAATTTTAATTTATCGAAGGCAAAAACGGCAGATTTGTAAAATTTTATGCTCCATTTAAATTTTACCGTTTACTTTTACCCACGCAGAAAAAAGTGATGGGCCTATGTAATTTGATTTTTACATAAGGCGGAAAAAATACGAACAGCAAACAAGCAATCTTAAGCGGGATTCAAAGTGTCGTTTTCCATGAAAAGGCTATACCTAGTTGGGGGCCGAGGCCAAAAAGACAACTACGGGCGACTGCGCTAAGGGTTCCAACTAGGGCGAAAACCCAAGGGATTTTTTTGGTATCGTACCTTTGGGGGGGGCCCTCCTTTCCCATCATCGGCGAGTCTGTACCGGGGGAATTACCCGGGGGGGGAAAAAATTTTACGGTTTTGCCTTTTTTTTCCGGGGCCCCCCCCGTCCAAAAACGGCTGTTTAACGAACTGGCCGTGAGAAAGTAGAAAAAGCGTTTCGGGGGGGGGGGGGGGGGGAGGTTTGTGTGGTTTGCGGGGGGGGTAAGGTATGGGGTTGAAACGATCGTAAACGGGGCGGCGTGTTTAGTTCTCCGTGTAGGGTGCCCCAAAAACACGAGGCAAAAGCGTTTATCGGGCCAGCTGGGGCACGCACGCCTGGATGCGTCTTCCAGGGCCAAATAAACTTCGGGGGAATTGCGTTTTTTGAAACTATTTAGTTCGTGTTTACACTTCACTTGGTAGAAAGTAACGACAAAAAAAAAAATTTTGGCGGGCGTGTTGGGAAAACACGGCCGTTTCTTTTGGTGTATCTACGTTGACGCGTGGGGGCGCCTCGATGTTTATTTTTTCGTTTCCCCCGGCACCGCTTTACTTATCAAAAGAGGTTTTTTATGGGGGATCATGGAAAACTTTTGAGATGCTCTTTCCAACCGTGTACGTTTCGTATTCGATTGGGTTTTGACGCCCCAATTGTATTTAAAAACCCCAATCGATTTTTTTGAGAGGCTGTCGATTGCAAAAACGGCGTATAATGCCTGTGAAATGTACTAATCTTTATCACGTTTATTCGAGTACCTTGTTGGTGTTGTAAATAATTTTATCCGTAGTTAATTATTTTTGTATGTGCTTTCATTAGGCGTGATTGGTTGCAGGTACCGTTTCAGTAGTTTTCTTGAGTGAAATGTAATATTATCGGCATATGTTTTACCACAACGGCTCGTTCCGCCATTTTCCAACTGCCGTGCCATTCCTCACGAAGCTACATACTCGAAGTATTTACGTTTTTTCTCAGGTTTTAAGTTTGTGGTTTCAGGGAATGGGCAAAGTGTTGATATTTCTGAATGATTATGCAAATAAATTATTTCATATCAGTGATGGATAAACAATATTGCAGTGAAGTGTTCGTGCAAGGGTTTCCATATAAAAACACGTGTTAGAGAGGTTGCGAATTACAAACACTAAGTTAACGTGTTTTGTAAATAATGTATTTCGAAACAGTTAGTATAATGTTTGAAATGCAAATGCTCTAAAAAGGCAGCACTATCAACTCTTTTGTCTTGTAAAAATAATATTGGTTTACTACGGATGTGTTGTACAGCCAACGAGTGTAAGTTTAACTTTGGTAAAAGTGTGATTATTGCTGGATCACTGTGCAATTTAAAATGACACACTCGTAAGAACTACAAAACAATGCCGTCTGATAAAAGACGTTGAAACTAAAGATCCCTCCCCCTCCCCCACCAGCATATTTCTCCCTAAATATAAAATAAAAAGAGCCCCAGCAACAAAAATAGACTGTACATCCAACATAACCTCTTTCAGTACTCGTTCGGCAAACAGGTTCGATCATAACCTAACTGTTTTGGCCACGTTCTGGTTGTGTTTATGAAATAAAAATGATACAGTGACACAGGTTTGTGTACTAAAATTTATGTTGTGATTTTTTAATTAGCCTTTTGTTAGCGTCAAAGCTAAAATGTTAACTAAATATTCGTTAAGTATAAAAATCGGCTCGCTTCAGTGTAATGAATATTTCATCATAATAATTGTAAAGTCAGTTTTCTTTGTTAGTATTAATTTGCAACTGACTTTATTTGAAAACGTAAGGCTGTTCCTTTTTGCTGAATCTGAATGTGCGACATTTTTATGTAGAAACGTTTGGTTATTACACCACGCCCTAAAATATATTACAGATAAGGAACATTCAAAATTACTTGATGCTATGCGCTGTAAGGTACTTCATATACAAATTGTTAAAAATCGTCCTAGTAACCAAAACCCGTTGTACACAAAGGTTAAGAAGAGAGGTCGTGTTTTCACGTCAAAGGGTAGGATTTTAATTTTCCCATTTGTCCCATGTAACTATCTGAAGTACTTATACCTATTCCTGTGTCCATAAAATATTTTAAGGAAACATCGCTTTTAATAAAAATATTTTGTGAATAACCTAGACCAACTATAAATATTCAGTGTTTAAGTTCACAACGAAGCAGACTTGAAGAAGCACTACTTATATGCATAAATAAGCAATACTTCTTTCACTATGAATACTTGAGACATAAGTAAAACTTATTTCGCTACTGTGAATACATAATAAGTACTTCATGATGTAGTGAGTCATGAAGTATTACTTACAGCTATCAAAATAAGCAATACTTGTATCTGACACTATGAAGTAAAAATCATACTTAAGCACCAGTATAAGTATTTCTTGTTTCAAGTATTGCTCATATGCTCACTATGAATTCCAACCCAAGACTAGAAAATTACACCAAAGGAACACGCACCGAATTCGTGCGCACTCAGTTGTAATAATATTTTGCATTAGAACTATTTCTCACTAGGTGCTACCAACACACGTGTTTTTCGCTGTATTTATCCATATTTATTATAAATTAAATATTATAATTTATAAATATAGTGCAGGTAAAACTTTTAACGAAAATAAGATGCTTTCATGTCAACAAAGGTATAGAACGCTTGCGAATAATGGCATATTTGGGAAATTACAAAATACGTCATATGGGGTGATTTTTCAAAGGTTTGATTCAAAAAGTGTGAAGAAACCACGATTAGACTATACAAGTCCGGCATGTTGTAAGTACAATTGCACACTTGCATAGTTTCTGTAACACGAGAATACATTTAGCTAAAGGCTGTTCACGGTAAAGTGAGCACTTTTGAAATGAACCTTAGAAAAATGTCGCTGCTCCTACCTGCATATATTTTTATGGGCGCACCGAGTGACTTGCGCCCAGTAAAGTTGGTAACGATGGATGGAAAGTGGTTCCATATCTTAACGTCGTATAAAAAGTGTTAGGTAACCATTTGTGGAAACTTAAAACGTTTATTTCCCTTTCTGGTTTTTTTAATACATCGAAGTGTAAAAATTAGCACATTTGTAAAATATTTTCTTTCCGAATAATTTCACAGGTTTACTTGACTGCAGTGTGAATAAAGTGATAAGGCCCATTACAATGTTAATTTTACATAAGTAGGAACCTAAATAGTCGCGGGTTCATTTCGAGACAAGTAGAAATTCGCCAACATGTACGTTCGTGTAACTATGGTAATTGATCGAAGCGTTGTCTGACACCACTTGGATATAAATGAGCCAATAATAAACATACACTGAATTGCAGGCCCAATCACCGCCTTGCACTGCCACAACAAGCAACCAATGAAAAGATGATATCTGCATGAGCGTTTATAAGATTGTGAAGTCTAGCTTACAGTAATTGAACTCGCGAATTTTTCAGGTCTCTATACATAAGGCGGACGAATACAAAACGTGCATACAAGTAGATCGTAAGCAGGGCTTTTTAAAAATGATCATTTTACCGTGTACAGCCATTACCAGTGTAGGATTTGTACCTAACTACACATGGAATTCCATCCTTGTAGACAAGTCCTGTATCACAAACGTATAAAGTTATAAGTTGTGTTACAAAAAAAAAAGAAGCCATATTTGCTATCCGTTTTCTACAGTTATAATACCCCAGGTAGACATTGCTTGGAAGTGCATCTGTAGTGAAAATATAATAATTTAATTCGGGTTCACGGATTTTTCCGTCGCTGAGGTAGCTCTATGTATAATATATAAATATGTGTATGTTTGTGAACAACGAAGAGAGCACTGCAGGTGTAAGACAACCTTCCAGGTACCTGCAAAGAAACAAGCTCGTTGCAGTTAATGACTTTGAATGTAAATAAAAGTTTAGGTTATGTACACTACTACACAGTTTCACAATGTTCTGTGCGAAACAGCCTGTCAACAACCCACTCGGTGGGGAATCTCACATAGCACGCAGCATATTATCAGGCGCAAGGACTATTTTAGCCTATTTCTCAATTGTTAGTACATACTTGTTAAGTATATACGTGCCGTACATATTCGTATTTGCCGTTGTGTGTGCTTACGCTGACTGTTGGAACGGTGTATTTTTTCTAGCTTTACTTGACTCGTCGCACAACCTGGCGAAAATATCACGAACTAAAGGCTGTTCACGATCAAGTGAGCACTTCTGAAATGAACCTTATAAAAAGTCACTGCCTTCTGCCTGCATACATATTTTAATAGGCGCACTGAGTGACATTCGCTCAGTACAGTTGGTAACAATGGATTGAAAGTAGTTCCATATTTGAACGTCGAATTAAAAGTGTTAGGTAACCATTCTTATAACTTAAATTATTTCTTTCGCTTTCTGTTTTACTTTTAATTCATCGAAGTGCAAAAACGAGCAGATTTGTAAAATATTTACTGCTCCAATAATTTCACAGTTTCACTTGACCGACGCATGAATAAAGTGATGAGGCCTATGGTAATGTTGATTTTTACATAAGGCGGAAAAATACGCAACATGCATACAAGCAGATCTTAAGCAGGGCATTCAAAAGTGCTCGTTTTACCATGAACAGGCTATACCTAGTTGGGGGCCGAGGCCTAACCGACAACTACGGGCGAGCTGCGCTAACGGGTTCTCTAACTAGGCGCGAACCAGACTGGCATTTCTGGTATCGTACTTCGACGCCTGCCTGCATCACTCGGCGAGTCTGTACCGGGAATACGACGAAAAATTTACGGTTCGCCCTTTTTTCCGGCGCGTCAAAAACGAGCTGATTAACGAACTGGCCTGTCGAGAAAGTAGAAGAGCGTTTCGGGGGGGAGGGGGGGGGAGGTTAGTGTGGTTCGCGGGTGTGGTAGAGGTATGGGAGTTGAACGATCGTAAACGGGGCGCGCGTGTTGACGTTCTCCGTGTAGGCGTGCCAACAACACGAGCGACCAGAAGCGTTTATCGGAGCCCAGCTGGGTCACGCATCGCCTGTGATGCGTCGTTCCCAGAGGCTGCAAATAAACTTCGGAGGCACTTGCGTTTATGAAACATATTTTATGTTCGAATGTTTACACTTCACTTGGTCACGAAAGTAACCGACAAAAAAAAATTCGGCGTGGCTGTGTTGGTAACACGGCCGTTTCTTTTGCGTGAATACGTCTACGTTGACGCGCTCGGACGCCTCGATGTTTATTTTACGTTCCCGGCACCGCTTCACTCTATCATATGAGGTTTCTATGGGTATCACTGGATTGCTTTTGAGATGCTCTTTCCAACCGTGTACGATTTCTGTATTTCGACTTGGCGTTTTGACGCCACAGAATTGTTTTTATACGCGCAATCGATTTATTTTGACGAGCGCTGTCGATTGAAACTTAAACGAGCGTCTTAGCTTCTTCTAGTCAAAAGGTATACTACGCGGAAGTTAACGTGGCGAAACGAACTCAAAATTGTGCGCCCCCCCCTCCCCTCACAATCCAACAGCCCTACCACGCATGGTGCTTCGCAGTCCTCACTCAACGTAACATAATCTTTGATCCTTTGGCAATCGAATGGTGTAATTGAATTTTGAATGTAGACGATAGATTCGGATTCTGGATTGCCTCCCACTATGGTTGCAAATTTAAAGACGTATTTGCGTCAAACAAGTATAATAGTTACCGAAGTTTGTCGCTTCAAGAAATTCAATTAAAAAATTCACGAACTTACTAATTTTTATTTAAGCCGTCAAACGGCGTACAAAGTAATTGTACCTGAAACTAAGTTTTTTTCCTTCTTTTTTTTTTCTGATATACAAAAAATTGTTTCGTGTTTCATTTTGGTCGGTAAATTGTAAATTTGAAGAACAGAAATCTACAAACGTATGTACTAGGAATGGCCTGCGGCCATCACCAACGGAAATTTGAATTATTTTTTGGCTCCGTAAGAGATTTGAAATGCTGAGTTTACCGTAACACACACAAAATAAAAACAACAAACCAAAACAAAAAGAAGAAACCATTGTTGCAAAAATAAAACTGCATTTTTTTTTGTTAACATTTTTTTTTTGACAATCATTTGCTGAAATCACAAGTTTACTGCTTTTGGTGTGGACAAATAACGAAGACGAAACCACCTGCAGAAAGTTTGTCGTTTCCATAACATCGGTAAAGATAATCACCTTAAAAAAAAACTTACGCATAATAATGAGGATAATCCTCGCGGCGTGCGAATATGGTGTTCCCTACAAACGATTTGTCATTTCATGAATGTGTGTGTATATTGTTACATTTCTTCACCAAAGCCAGTGGGCTTAGTCAGGTTGTTTAAGGGATGGCGTTCTTAACTTAATAAATGAGTTAGTAATAATTTTCTAATTTAACTACAAATACTCTAAAGAAAATACTTTTGACGTATGGCCTTTGGGATGAAGGGAGGGGGAACCTGTATTTTGTTTCTGAAACAAACGTGGGAACACTCTGAGAAAATCAATTTGCCTCGCAATGCTGGTAGACGCCGACAGAGGCACGAGGCGCGGGCGCTTTGCACGGACTCGGTTCTGTTTGTGTTGTTTGTGGGGGGGGGGGGGAGAATCACCTCCGCCCTGTCTTCACGCCAGGCAGACCTGTTCGCCGTCTCGTCGCCGGGCGGCCGGTAGTGATTGACAGCTGACTGCCTGGATGCACAACTCCCCCCCCCCCCCCCCCGGGCGCCTACCTGCTGGAGAAACCGGCGACTTTAGAGGCTGCACAAGATTGTAGGACCCTCGGAGCAACGCGGCACTCAGAGAATATTCTCGGCTACCTCGACGACACTATAATCACCGCGGCTATGGTGTCAGGAGTCTATTGATTCTAAGTTCGTTAATTGCACCATGCCGTCGTGGCATGTCTAGAACGCGGTGTTAAGCCTAGTACGCGGTTCATACTCTGTCCATAGCACAGCACTGTTAATCATTACATGTATTGCCCTATATCAGTGCCCTATACGCATATGGTGTTTCTACGTCACAGCTCCAGTGGTGCTCATTTTTCATTTTCCACCAGTGTAATATGTGTATATGTATATATATATATATATATATATATATATATATATATATATATATACACGTACATTATATTATTAATATTCATATATGTGCGCATAGATACAGACATACCCAAACACCCATATATATATATATATATATATATATATATATATATATATTATATATATATATATGCACGCAGGTTTTATATTCAGTATAGAATCCGATTTTATTTGAAACAATCGTAAATAATTTGTGACTTCAGTATGTATCACACGTGTCCTTTCTGCTTATTGCCGACTCCAGCGGCTAGCAGCTTGTAGCCTAACAGGACTGGATCACGTGGTCGGAGCAGCGCTCGCTCTCTCTCTCTCTCTCTCTCTCTCTCTCTCTCTCTCTCTCTCTCTCTCATTGTCTTGGTCCTCTCTTCGCTCCTGACCGGCAATGGTCAGCTGAGCCGTCGTTCTGCCTCGTCGCCAGTAAATCTTCCACTAGGAACCACCGGCGAGCAGTAACGCAACACCAGCCTCGTCAGCAGCGATGACGTCACCGCGACTAATTCCGATTCCCCTACCACCCCCCCCCCCCCTAACATCATCCCGCGCTCTAGCGGAGCGGACCCCGGCTGACGGCGTGGCATCGCAAACGAGACGATCATCCATAGACGAAACTGAGGACTGTGGCGTAGCCACAGTAAGTGGTATAACCGGAACTTTGGTTAATAATGACACAGAGGAACATATTAACTGTATACGCCATTATCGGTTTCTTCACATTTTTTTTTTTTTAAATCAAACATTTCAAAAATAACCCCTGTGTTTGACGTGATTTATTTTTTCCCTAAATTTGTCACTATCAAAAAGTGTTTTAAACGTCTTCTAACACAACCATATCACATTTGGTTAAACTGGCCTTTTACTTGTATTTTATCCAGGAATTATGATATTTACTATATAATTAATATCAATAAAGCAGGGAGAAAGTAGGTGTGCTTAGTATGGAATAGTTTGCACTGCTAACAATGCAAATCTACACAAGACAATATGAAAAGGAACATTCAATAATACCCTTATGATTGTTATACGGATACACAAACATAAATTCCTTTTAACCAATTTTTTTAACCCTCTTTTCAAAATTCAATTTAAGGCATTGACAATAATTCTACGCAGTTGCTCATTTTACACTTTCAGATAAACAATAACTCTCTGAGTCCGATTAATAAGTACCTTAAGCGGCGTACAAATCGCAGTAACTAAGTCACGTGGCTTGAACTCCTAAATATATTTAAAAATATAGCCACGTAATAATTAATATCAAACCCCCTTCTCTCTTAATTAAAGCTCTTAATACGAGGTACTTCCAATGGGGTATCAAGACCTTAAGGTGTCCGCCTCACTATACATTGAGGAAATTTACCAATTTAAGCATTTTTTCCACATTAGTAACCAACTCTTTCCAAAATAAGGCCAAGAAAATTAACCAATGTATATGATTCTGTAGGATGCGGGTCTTCTAAAATAAACTCACAAAAATTGCTTTGAAGCTTTGCCCAAGATTAAGTGCGTGATGCGTGTTTACAAAAATGCGTCAAGCACGATTAACCCTGTACTTGCATGACTAGAATTTGAGAGTGATTTCGATGCAAACATAAATTGATTTTAATAAATGTCGTGCCAACTGGGTCACGACCATAAAGTATTAACACAGTGAAAAATTACACACCCTAAATCGTGCTGGTCCCAACTACATTACACATTGATAGACACCCGAGAATTTCGCGGGTTCATTTCTAGACAAGTTGGAATTCACACACTTGTACATTCATGCTACTTTTGTAATTGGTTACACGTTGTTTGACACCTGCTGGAGATAAAATGAGCGAATTACAAACATGCAATAAATTGTGCCCCCACAACCACCGCCTTTTACTAACACAACAATCAACCAATAAACAGTTGATATTTGTATGAGAGTACATAAGATTGTGAAGTCTAGCCTACACGTCACTGAACTCGCGAATTTCTCAGGTTCCCAGTGATTGTAAATTGTATTGATTTAATTAATTTTAAATATCAAATAATATAGGCCTACATTTTTTGTGAGATATTAAGTAGAAAGTACCTTGGTTGCACTGTTTGTAAATCAATTAGGAAACTAATAACTCATTTATTTAATTAAGACCTCTGTCTCTTAAAGAACCTGTTTATGACTACCTCAGTTTTGAGGAATTGTAACAGTTTATTTTTTTTCTCTGCATTCATTTCACAGTAAACTACTAAAAATTCTGAATATAAGTTATATCAAAACAATATTTAGATATTTGTTTTCTATGATAATTTCTAAGGTTTTCAATTGCAATACAATAAAAGTTTTCCATTACACATTTTCACTTGTTTTTATCGAACTTAAAAAAAAAAACTATAAACTACCTGTTGGTGTTTTTAACCAAAGTCAGTACATACCTAAGCTGCAATTTCATAACGTTACGTCGAGTTGTGGTGTTATGATAGGGACAAAACTGCTAAATTGATTATGTTATTAGCTCGTAAATAGTTTATTATAATAATTTTTGTAATGACACGTTTTGCTTTCATGTGAAGCTTTCCGCATACAAAAATACTCATTTAAATCACTTTTTTTTAAGATGTCACTAAAATACAAGGTTTATATATATATATATAACCTTGTATTTTAGTGATATATATATATATATATATACGTTTATTTCTTAGAAAGCACTTTTAAGACTACGAAATATGTTTACAGCTTTTTTTCTTAATGACAAGAACAAGTGTGAACTGAAGAAAGGCGAAAACGTACGCGTGGAATTACAATTTTCGCCTACTGATTCTCAGGTTTCACACCTGTTTCTCGTTGACTGATAATTGTGAGCTTGTCTGGTAACTTATTTTTACACGGGCCACACGTTTCGCTACTGCTGTAACCGTCTAGTTTACTCTCAACGAGTAAACATTTAAAAAAAAATAAAAAATTATAACCTATTTTCTTTTTACTGAAACGCCCGAAAAACATTGATTAATGCAGTACGAGATTCGGATCTTTGGTGCGCACGAAATGATGCTAATACTTCTCATAAAAAGGTGAGTGTGTTGTTCTTTTGCGGGAAAAAAAGTCGCTTAAACATGCAAATACAGTAAAGTGTAATAAATGGTAACACCAAGTACAAGTGTTAAGGTGCAGTGGAGCAGATGGGTATGAAAAATAACAAGACAGTTAAAACAATATACGCCTTTACAAAATATTAATAATTTAAGTTAAATGTAATGGGTAAAAATTTCTAATTTATATTCATACTGCGATGATGAAAACTAGACGCCTTGAGTCACATAATAAAGCATTTGATGAAGGAAGCCGATCAGACAGGAAGCAGTGTTGGTAACTCTATAAATAGAGTTAGTGACGTTTCGTGAAAACAATTTGAGTACAGGGTAGACTTCAACACTGTAAGCACCCTACAGCAGTTTGTTTATTGCCATTAGCTGTCTGCTTGAGAATACGCTTTCATATTTGACCGGGCCACTCAGAATTCGACATCAGCACGGCTCCTACGTGATTCGTGTGCAAGTAGTTAACACGCCTCAAAAAGTAATTCAGCCAGTCAAGATAGGTAAATGTTCCTACACTGTTTTTAAATATTACTTGTCGTGTAATCTCTTCGTAAAATTTCGCTACCTCTATCTGTAAATATAGGTTCAGCTACCAGTGCAAAAATTACCCCAGTTTTTCTCGCATCTTACTTACACAATTCATTAAAAAAATATTAAAATAGTTTTCTTTTGTTTCTGAAATACGTTTCGATAACTATCTGACATAGTTCATTTCATATATATATATTTTTTTTAAATTTTCTAGCATTTCTTACATTGTATATAGAGAACAGAAACTTACAGAGGACTTTTCCGAGAATTACAGATATTTTGTTATTATTTAATGATTTTAATTTTTTGTTTCCGCTTTCTAAATATAATATTTTAAGCTTTATCACTAAAATTTGTTGTTGTTAGTATTTTGTAATCGGTTTTTGGTGCGTATGAAGTTACTTTCACAGGCAGAATGAGCGGGGATGTGGCAAGTTTCCGTTGCGTGTGTCTGGGAAAATAAGAAATAGCGATTTGAAGAGGGGGGGGGGGGGGGGTTGATCCTGCGTTCTTGTCTCTCTTAAGCCCCTGTCACACTGTCCAAATTTCGCCTTCAACTACATTATACAAAATAATAGATGATAAAATACTGCGATAAAATTTTTCTTTCCAAAATAATTTATCAAATCATCTTGAATGTGATTGAAAATGTGTCACGCTATCAATTTTTTATTGGAAGAATTTAATTTGAATTATTATTTAAAAACTATATTCATTGTGAGATAAAGCTTTTGCTTTCCATGCAATCCGTTACAGGAAGTAATGTAAGGAATGTTGTAATTTATTTTCACTTTTTTACTAAATTCAAATTTTATTTATCAGATATGTTTCCTGCACAATGAAATGCAATGCCTCCTAGTTCGTGATATCATATGCAATATTCGCTTAAAATAGCATTCGTTCCCACATAACTTGCACTGTGCATTAATTAACTATCTTCATAACCTACTTCGTTTCCAGCAATTTGTCGTGCACGATTCTAATTGGCTGAGACCGTCAAACGTTAATGAAATTTCAGAACTGGTCCAATCTTCAAATGTTTGATGGGAATTGAAGCCGTACAACATACTCAGACAAATATGGCGGCGTTTATGGCGTTTCTACGACGTCATAACTGTCCAACTTTATTTGACGAAACTTATTGGAAGCGGTTTAACGGAAATATTCGACAGCGTGACAGGGGCTTTAGGCCCTTGTTTATACACTACACTACACAACAAACGCAAGAACGCAACGGAGCAGCGCAAGAAAATGACAATCGTTTATAAACATCGCACAACGCAAGATATTACCAACAACGCAAAATGAAAATACAAAACAACCACAACGAAATTTATTTCCATAATACTTTTAAGTGACAATGTTTTGCCTTTTTCAACTTATTTTTGTGTGCATATATAAAGAGAGATGCTAACATATTTTAATACGTAATTATACTCTTTATTTATGATTCATCACATACCCACATAGCTAGAGCCTTGAGTATTTCGCGAGCTGAGTTGTCAGTAAGCTAGGGCTGGACTGTTAAACACTCACTCACTCACATTACTGCTTCCTGCTTATTACTGGCTCACGGTTAAACGAGGCGTGCCTTAACAACTGTCGTCCAACCACAACAGTGGATGAAAAGAACAAGTGTTTGGAGTCCAACTCGACTCAGAATGAATTCGCGAAATACTCGTGGCTCTACATACAGCACACAGACGTCCAAAGAACATCCTACGGAAGTAACTTTCTGGCATACAGGATATCCAAGGACATCCAAGATGAGCCAATTTAAATTCAAAAGACTACCAAAAGATATCCAAATGTCCGGCCAGTATCCAAAATGTGATATTGAGACTTTGGATGTTCTGTATATGTCTTTATATTTAGCCACTTATATTAGTAATGGCCCTTGGTGGTTTTTTAATATCTAATGGTTATCCCGTAAGTGGTACAAACGAGTATCTACTTTTGGATATCCAAAAGATATACATTAGAGCTTCACTGTGGGACTTGGATGACTTTTAGATATTGTGGATATAATTAGTATACCCTATGGATATCCTAAGCTATGTGGGTAAATGTTGGCATAAATTCATTGCACAAGCTGTTTGAAATGATAAATTTAGTATAATATTAAGAACTCAGAGGCGTCACGTATCATTCTGCAGGAAAATATTTGATAAATAAAATCTAAATTTTGTAAGAAAATGAAAATAACTCGCAACATTTTCTTCCTATAGTGGATAGCATGGGGGGAAAAAGTATCTTACATAATACCAGAATAAAAATTATGACTAGACCCATGATTTACTTTGTTTCGCAGATTTCATTAGTTGTTAACGAAATGTATTATTAGATTGCATTTTACAGTTTATCAATAACTTTCAAATCATATTCAATTTATATCTTAGGATTAAATTCGTAGGTTAGGCATATTAATTTTTCATATTCGCTATTGCTAAAAACGGTTAAGTGTCAGAAAATGCCTACATGCCGCCTTAATTTCGCCCTCCTCACCCCCAGTGGAAAAAATATTTACAGTGTGACAACATTTCGAATACATTCAAGAATAGGTATTTGATCCAGTTTGGTGAATGGGGAAAATTTTAGTGTAAAATATAGTAGAAGGCAAAAATGTGACAGTGTGACAGGGGCTTAACTCCAGAATGAAGGCGAGGGCCGTGGGAGCTACGCCTGGTGGATTGGATGGGGGGAGGGGGAGGCGTGTAACTCGACTGGCCTCGACGGACCCACGCGCCGTCCCATGAGGGGCGCGCGCGTGACCGCCTGAATGAGCGGCCGGGGAAGACACTTCCTGTCCCTGCCGCCAGGTAGCGCGCCTACATTCGCCAGGTGCGGTTCCCCTCCTTCCCCTTCTTCCACCCGCGAAAATATTTACAACCCCCGGGGATCGATACCACCCCAGGACACGAGATCCCTTCGCGGGATTGGAGGGAGTGCCGACACGGCAAAGTCCACCTGCGGGACGCCTGCCTGACCCATCTCTCAGGCTCCCCTACCCGCCTGTTAGAACACCAAGAATTTAAAGGCCCTTGCACAATTGAAAACTTTGACTTTACTTTTGCTTTCCTACATGTTGTTTCTTATGGAGCTTTAAACAATGGAACTGTAAAACGCAAAGTCAAAATGCCAACTTTTAAAAAGTTGACATTTAAAGTCAAAGTCAAGCTGCCATTTTGCCGAGAATCTAACAGAGGTTATGTGGAAAATGCGTTATTTTATTGTAGGGCGATTTTAATCTCGGTATATTAAACAAAGCTCGTCTTAAATTTAATAAATAGCAAACAAATATGAATTGCATATTTTAATAAATTAAACAAATTAGTTTTTTTGTTTTGAAATAAACTTTTAATATAAATTTTTAAGCCTATTTAAAAAAAAGGCACATAAAATGCATTCTTGACAATAGAACCTAATTATTTACATAACAAGATACACATTTTTTACGATGCTCGCAGAACCGATGTTCAGTTGTCTTAACTCTGACTTTACAACTGTACTCGATTGTGAATTGGTGGTTTCGTCAGAGGAAAGGAAACGTAAAGTCAAATTCTAAAGTTTTCTATTGTGTAACAAGCTTAAGGCCGTGTCAGAATTCAGGTATATACTTGCGTATTTGCATCCTTGCGACCTTGCTTACTTCACTTGCCCTTGGTGCCAAACTTGATGAATTCGGACAGGCAGTCTTGTTGACTTCGGTAACACTTAATACCCACCAATGTTCATGTATTCCGACTAAGAATTTGCTAATATTGCCGAAAGTGGGCAATGAAAACTTTAGCATTTGAGTGTAATGGTATTGTATGAGCCTGGAAGCAGACGAAAATACCGCTAAAATCAACCTGATGTTCGAGAAATACCACCGGTGTACCAAGAACTGGTGGATAAATCGATGAATTTTCGAAGACATGGAAGGTAAGCTGGTGCTTGCCCAGTGCTGTACATTCTCGGTGCATGCAGCAGGAGCCAGTAACCGCCGTGCAACCCAAGGAAAATGAATGCATTCCGACCTCTCACAATAGAGCAGCAAGGAGACCCATTACACACGTCCTGTGGCGTCAGCTGCCGAGCAATAATTAAGACCACCTGTTTTTCGCGAAAGGATTTACGCGCAGGCTAGACTTCAATATCCTGTGTGCACACTTGCAGTCTTCATTTGACTATTGACCGCTTGTCTTTGTGTGTAGACAGTCTTGTTATATGAGTGAGCCAATCAGAGTTACGTTCCTCCGATACTGGCCGTCCGTGATTCGTGGGCAGACATATAATACAGGTAACAATTCAAATGATCCAATCACGAAAGTGGTTCTGAACTAAAGTTTGTTGGAGCACAACTTGTCCTAAAATATTTTCGCGAAAAACAGTTGACCGTAGCTATAGTCCATCCACGGATACTTCACACTTGCACTCAGTTGTAATATTATTTAGCATCAGAACTATTTCTTACTAAGCGTTACCAACACACATGTTTTCTCACTGTTTTAAATTCATATTAACCATAATGCAATATTATAATTTATAGAGATAATATAAATAACATTTTAATTTAACCAAAAAAAAAAATTAATGAACACAAGTATAAAACGCTTGTGATATATGACGTATGTAGTAAACAACCAAACACGCCATATATACATGGGGTGGTTTTTCAAAGGTTTGATTCAAATAGTGTGTAGATATTGGGTTTCATCACACTTTTCGAATCAAACCTTAGAAAAAACAACCTCGTGTATGACGCGTTTGGTTGTTTCCTAAATATTTTACGTATCACAACTTCTGTTAACAAAAAAAGTGACTAGTTTTGTGGTTAAATTTAACTTCTACTTTTATCTACGATTTATAATGTTTCATTTATAACTAACACGAATAAAGACGGGGAGAAAATAGGCGTGTTTGTAATGCCTAAAAAGAAATAGTTCTTATGCAAAATATTGTTACATTGGTTGTGAGCGAATGCTGTGGGTTGTCCTTCAGGTGTAATTTTCTAAGCTGTGTTTGTATGAGGCGGAGGAATATCCTGGAAGAAGAAAGTAAACAGGGTTTCGGAGAAGTTGGAAGTAACGGTGAATGGAGATAATCTGATGTTGCCTTGGCTGTAGAACAGATACTGTAGATCCTTCGACAGAACTAATGAAGAATCTTCCCACAGTAACTAGAACTGTAAGAATATTAACTGAGCATCGTGATGATTGTACAAATATTTGGACACTACTATCGTGAAAGCAAATTGCGAAACGGACCGATTTTCTCATCGCTGGAGATTTTTTTTAAATTCACTTCTCTCTCAAGGAACATTCAGTAGTTGGAGAGTGTCTCGTGCATGAGTGCATTTGTTAGTGTAAGTTCTATAAAATTGTTCGTGAAGCGCCCAAGACTACGAGGGTAGGGTAGAAGAAATCCTAGCAAATATGGATGTGTGAATTGGCAAATTGCGTGTACCATTTTGTATATGTATGATTTCCAGTAAGACGATGTTATGAGAGAGAGTGGCAAAGGTGTTGATCGTGCCACACCTTGCCACATTAGAATTTCTTCTATATTACCCTCGCAGTCTGGGCGCGTCAGGAACTATGTATAACTTGCACTTACAAATACACTCAAGCACAATACACTCTCCAACTACTGAAAGGAAAGGCTTAATATATTTAAAATATTTTATTTAAAACAAAAATTGAAAAATATACTTGATAATGGTACTGATTTGCCTGAAAAGAAAAATAATTAAAAGTGCTGATGAAACTTTATAAATTGAGGTTATGTTAGTTGTGAACTTTAGTTGAAGGGCGGGGGGGGGGGGGGTTTCATTTCACTTTTGATTAACAGAATTATCAATTTGATATCAAAGGGTTAATAAAATTGATCGAAAGGGTTAATCCTCAATCCGATCAGAAATTCTTAAAACAATTTAAATTTCTTAATCCGATCTTAATCCAATCAAAAATTGAAAGGGTTACCTGTATTGAAAGGGTTTAATTTATTGAAAGGGAACATTTTTTTAATTTATTTTCTTTCTTTCTTTTTGGGTGGTAGCAGGAGCTCTGTCCGATGTTGACGGTGTAGTGTCCTGTAGGCAACTGACAAGAGTGGTGGGTGTTGCAATGTCTTCTATAGGTGTAGAGTTGATTGCAAGAGTGGGCTAATGCTAATTTTTCGTCTTCTTTTTTTCTAATTTTGAGGTGTTTGGAAGGATGCTGGTGGTAGATAGGCGAATTTTACGAATATATTAACACTCGAGAGAATTTCAGAGTGTTGAAAAAATTTCCAAGATTGGCCTAAGTTTAAATGTTATGTGTTTTGGTGGGATATTGCTCGTAGATAGGCGACTTTGAAAGATGCGATTTACGTGTTAAACTATCTGTTTTCCGAATACAATTAAAAGTTAGAGGATTTCAGGGTGTTGTATGTATGAATAAATTATACACATCGAATCGGAAATTTCAAACTACTACGTAAATAATAAGTTCAATTATGTGAGTCCCGAGTTTAGAAAAATGATTTACATGAGAGAGAATTTTAACTACGTGAATAACATCTGTTATCGACAAGTGCTAAATGATGACAATTACATGAGTGTGGAATTAACGATCTACAACAAAATGTCCCTATAAATTAAGCAAACAAGATATATATGACGTCTCTGACACATACCTTACACATCCATCTGCCTGTGAGACTGACGAGCTGGAATTTTAGAAATGTAATCCACATGTAAAAAGAAATTACACGACTCTCCTAAATGAATTAACTAATGAAGAATAACACAAGAGACAAGCACAAACTCACGAAACAAAATACATCTAGTCAGTATGCATAAATAACAATTCCACACGATTCAGCCTGTGAATACAATTTAAACCAGACACAATCACGTGCTTGAAATATTAAAATTAGTCCGTTCGAATAATGAATGAGTGGCACTTACTTCTGATAGGCAACTGTGTTTAAATTACTGTAAATGTTTATGAAATTCACTGCACTTGTTAACACAGACAATATTTTCGTCTACCGAACACAGAAATTGAAAATCTTATCGCAAACACAGTATATCGATACGAAAATAATAAGTTAACATACGGAAATTTATATTTTCCCTATAACATACTACGTAAATCGCGGCTATCACTAGAGATGGTCCATAGCAGCGGTAACCCCCCGAGGGTGGTCTCGTCGGCCGCCAAGTGGTAGGCATGCGGTGATTATGAAGGAGCTGACAAGTAGCACGCCCCGTCTTCTCCAAGCGTACATGAGCGATTGAAGATGGTGGAGAGTGGGATACAGAGGTCACTTCGCTCCCTTCACCCCATTCTCGCCACTCTTCGTGCCGCTGCCCCAAGCTGGCCGCAATCATCAAATGTTTTTTGGAAATTTCTCAAGATGACGTAACTGATTAGTTGCGATGCACATTAGGAGGACCCTGCACCCCTCATCCACAAGTCCTCGATTCTCAATTGTCGCAACTGATTCAAGATGGTGTCATCTGCCTACTTGTGCTCCGATCGGGTCCTGCTCACTCGTAGCCACCCCCTCCCACCCTACCCTGCACCCCTATCCAGAGGATCTTGCCCTGAGGTCAAGGACCGAGACCATCCCTCCCGCCCCATACTCCAGAAGCTGTCTTTGTGCGAGAAGCGAGTTCTTCTCCAAGGCCACGACTATGCACCCCTCCCCCACTAAACTAATTAGATCATGTTTTTCTAATGTTGGGTCCTGTTCTTCTACTTGCTGGCCCTTTGCCTTAGAGGGCTTCCTCGGTTATGAACGGAACTTAGTTAAAGGCCAAAGCGAAGGTTTCCCTAGGGAGGTAGCAGTAGATTTTGATCTGACCTGAGCTATTTCCCTTCTCCTCTACCAACTGTTATTTTCGCTCGGACACTGAAACTTCCTCCTATATTTTGGAAGGCAAGAGCCTGGTGCATTCCCAGCTAAATAAAATTTCGCAAATACCACCGATAAAACTTTATTTGTTCTCATCACTAAGAAATACGTTTCAAATTTTTGAACACATTAAATTCAATTTAAAATATAAACCATTTTAAGGTAAACCTTAAGTTTAATCCTGTAAACTTACAAGACATTTTAAACTTTATACAGTTTCCAGCAAACTTTTACTGTTATCCAACAACTTTTAACTATTCACTGATTAATTTTCATATCAACACAGCTATAAGACACAATTTCAACTTGCTAAGATTTTAAACATTGGAAGAACACCGGTTTTCAAACACATATTTTTATTCAAGTTTTTACTATTACATTGTAAGCAAATACTCAAGTTAAAATTTATTTTCAACTATTGAAAAACCACTTTTAAACAAACATATTTGAAAAGTTGTCTTAGTTTCAATCCGACGTTTATTTATTTGTCTATACTATCGTATAGAAAAACATAATCTCTCTAAAGTTTATTTTTCTATGTTGAGTAAAAATCAGTTCCAAATTTATTTGGGAAAGGAAGTCGACTACAACTATGTGTTTTTTCAAAAGATATGGGTACGAGTCATTTTGAAACCTTGTGTACAATACCAGCTAACAGATAGTCAAGAATCGATTGTCTGCGGGAGCAGGCGAAACTTTGACCTCAAGAACCGATGAGAGTGAATTGCGTGTAATTGGAGTAGAATATGCAGTGAACTTCGCGCCGGCGGGCCGGACCAGATCGCGTGGAACTGGCTAGGCCACTATCGATACCCGCCTGCTTCCATCTGCCCGACAATTTTCCCTTCACGCCCAGATGTTGGTGCTCGCCCCTGCCGCCTATACAGTAGGACTAGGAGGGAGAACATCCCCCATCCCTTTCACCCCCTCCACACCTACAAACTCTCTTCCACGATACAAGTTGCATGGCTGCAGCTCGCCTACACTAAACACAGCGCTTTGCAACTTGTCTCTCCTATTTTTCCCAGCGCAAAGCTTTTGTGTTTTGCAGACTATGTTTACGTTATTGTGTTTCAGCTGAAGCACGTATTAAAAACTTTACAATTTTTTGAAACTTACACTGTAAAATTTCTATACCATCGAAAGTATTTATGGAATTATTTACACAGTTAAAAACTTTTAAGGAGTTTTAAACCATAAAAAAATTTTTGGCATGGGGAATAGTATTTGCTGTCTTAAAACTAATCACGTTCCAAGAACTGTATCGATACAAGCAAAGAAATATAAAGTAGCAAAATAATTATGAAACCCAGATAAGTATTCCAATAAACTAACTATGAATTACGTCACAATTAAATAAAAAAAAGGAAATACTCTGGAAATATAATTCCGGGAAACAATATCCAAATTTCAAGAAATATATCATGCTACAAATACATTCTAAATAACACTAGAACATAATCGCATCCCAAATGCCTTTAAGTTGTAATATTCTGCGAAAAAATATTCATTTCCAGGAAATTAGAACAACGAATTAAACATACCATGGCTTAATTTTTTTAAGCTGTTAAATTCACGAGATTTATCATGATTCCAAGAAATAGAAATATTAATCAATCAAATACATCGCATTTAAAAGGAATTTACTGCAACAGAATATCACCCAAACACACTGAATTACAATGCATACCAAACACACTCAATTATCACCAAAATGTGAATAATGTCACAATTAAAAGGATTTAATCACAAGGGATTATCGCTCAAATGCTAATCCAATGAAATGATAATCCAATAAAAAGGGATTGATTACCCAATAAATATACAGCCAATCCCCATCCAGAAGTTTATTAAATCAAATAACACATAAATATAATTTAAAATATTTTATTTAATATAAAAACAATTTACCAATTATTGTATTACATTCTTTTAAGATCTAGATTCTTAACACAGGAGTCGTGTGTTTTTGAGAATCCTCTCCATTGAACCAAGGTCATATCTTTCTTCCTTTTAATGATTTTATCAACCAAATATTCATTCGGCGAACTGACTTTTTGCAGTTCTGGTTCGTAGAATCCACCTTTTATTGGTCCTCGGTCATATGTTTTTATGTAATACATTCTCGGATGTGTTTGTTAATTGAAATAATTGTAAATATTTCAAAGACCAATTCACAGTAAATCTTTTCTCAAACATTCCTTTCTGCTTCGAGATACGTATTGATTCCCCAACTTTGAACTTTGCTTTTCTTTCATTGATAACTTTAACATTATTATAAAGTTTTCATTAAACTATTATCTGTTACTCCTTTGGGAGCCATCTTGATAGTTTTATGATGTCTGGAATTATAAAATTCAACTATTTCAGGCAAAACATCAACCCATTTGTAAGTCCCTCTAGAAGTGAAATGTTTATTATTACCTGCTTAATCTATTTGCTGTAATGATTTGCAACATTAGCTTTAAGCTGCGAATATGTTGCGTAGTGAGTAAAGCCATATTCAGTCATTAGTTTCCAGAAAGGTGTACAAAAGAATTTAGTTTCTCGGTCAGTTTGGAGTGAATTGGGCTTTCTCTCTTTCAAAATGATCTTCATTGCATCAGTAACCTGTTTCCCAGTTTTGTTTTTCAGAGGTATAACTCAACCATATTTGAATAAATGTTTATTACTTTTGAACTATACTTGTATCCTTTATTGTATTTTGAAAGCAATGTAATTTCATACAATTCGGCTTGAAAAAAAACATTTAAACCATGAATTATGACTCTTCATCTAGGATATCTTATCCTTGTAGGAGCATGAAGCTCATGAACAATCTTACTAAACTTCATTTGTAATATAACCATCTTCTGTTAACTCTTCAATGATAGAAACAATTTCGTTTGTATGTGAATTATTCACAGATTCTCTCGACCAATTAATTAGGATTGTTCCAATATATAGGTGAAAAATGGTTGTAAATTTCATCTTTATATATTCCACTTCCAGCTGTATCTCCCATTAAATGTATTTTCGGATGGTTTTCATCTCCTGAACGAATATTATTATTCCTTCGACGAATAAGTTCTTTATATTTCTGCAAATCGGTGTCAGAATATCTATTTAAATTTTTTTTAAACAATAGTTCAAATAATCCTTCTCTAACAGTAGTTATGTAATCACCTATTTAAATTCTACTGTCAGACAAAAATTTAAATACAGAATTTACCAGGAACTAATTGTTTTCATGTCGATAAACACCAAAGATCGTATCGCGCGTAAATGTAGATAGTTTTAGAGCTAAATAATGTCGCATTAATTGAGAAAGGGATTGCTTTTCCTTTCTTAAAGCTTCATTTCCCATTTTAATTTCCAAAGCTGCTTCTTTAGGTTTTTTCAACATAGAGCACAATGTATCCAGGTTTAAATATCTCTTTGTTTAAAACGTCTCTTCCCATATGGGCTCGTTTGGCTTGTAGATATTTCTCTTTCATAGCAGATATGATGTTATGTAAACCCAAAACAGAGGCAGACATGTTTGATTAAGGTACATCAAATTCAATTAGCCTTAGCCCACTATTGCAATCAACTCTACACCTATATAAGACATTGCAACCCACCACTCTTGTCAGTTGCCTGCAGGACACTACACCGTCAACATCGGACAGAGCTCCTGCTACCGCCCAAAAAGAAAGAAAGAAAATAAATTTTAAAAAATTTCCCCTTTCAATTAATCAAACCTTTTCATTAAATTTAACCCTTTAATACAGTTAACCCTTCCAATTTAGACTGGATTAAGAATTTTTTAATCTGATTAAGATCGAATTAAGAATTTTTGATCGGATTAATATCTGATTAAGGATTAACTCATTCCATCAATTTAATTAGCAATTAGATATCAAATTGATATTCCGATTAATCAAAATGAAATGAAACCCCCGCGGCACTACTAGTAACTCTCTTAGCTTTACTGAATGTAAGAGTGTGTATGACTTCGAAATACCTCCATCCGTACAGTATTTGTTTTAAAAAATTAAGAAAATAGAAATAATTATGGCTGCTCTAATTTCAAAACTGAAATAGTAGAAATAAAATATTATTGTTCAAAAGTTGTTCTCCTCACGTGTCGGTAGTTAGAGCAAAGTTAATAGAGCTCCAAACAAAAATTAATGAAGGGGGAGCATATAAGTTCTCACTTCTCGAAAGTGCAATAAAATTAAAAAACTATTCTTACTTAATCTTAGTTGAATTCAAACACGTTTGAATAGATCTCGGGTTTTTTTTAAGATGTACTCCGGCAATTAACTCAATCGTAGAGCATGGACCAGTGGTTTCTACCTTACTGAAAATGTAAACAATGTCTTCAAAATCTCAGAAAATGAATTAGGCGCATTGGTGTCTCAAAACATAACACCGTATAGCGTTAATGAGTGTCTCGAGCATTATAAAAAGGGTTGGCGACACCTGTATGTAGGCCATAGGCCGTACCTCTGACATGGCGCCAGCGCTTCGTTGATCGGCGTCTCGTTGTCAGCAGGAACCACTAAAATAGCTGACTCTATACTGAGGATCAGCCCTCTTCTTAAAGTGGCTGGTGTCAGAAACCTCAACTGTAACCCAAGATCTTAGCCTAACATTACGCTGGCGCTGGAGATTTCATCCTGGATGAAATCACAGATAAAATCAGGCGTGCCGTTGTTTCAAATGATCCCTCCTAGAAGTTTCAACTTCCGGAAACTATCTAGTTAGCGATCCTAAAATGGAGAACTATTTCCGCTAGAAAAAAAAATTAACAGGAACAAAAATATGAAATACAATTAAAATAACCAAGAAAAAGAAATAATTACACTTCAGAAATTAAGAAATAAATACTGAAAAACAAAAATTATATATAATTTTAATATTTAAGATATTCGGGTTATATCTCATATCTCAGAATACTATAGAAAAAATATAATTAGTAAGATAAAAATGGATGTACTGGTTACAATATCATTATTACGTGATTTTACTTTAATGCAAATCAATATAGGAGGGGTTGAAAAATGAATATTCATCAAATTATACGAAAAATAAACATATGTTAATGTCCCAAAAGAAAAATAACTGATTGACATTCATGAAAATAAACATTATTATATTTCCTATAGTGAATCATTACGTCTCTATCAAGGAATACTCTTTTTTTAAGATATAAATCCAATGGAGCACTGCACACGGAGCGCAGAGTTAGTAAGTGTGTGGAGAGATTTGGGCTGCTCTTAACAGCGAGGTCTTGAGGCCGATGAGGGTGAAGCGGGATGAGTATGGAGCAGCGCCAGAATTAAAGGGCGGGGAAAACGGGGAGTTCCCCGAGAAAACCCTCCGATCAGTGGCATCGTCCGAGACACGATTCCCACATGCGAAAATCCGGAAGTGAACCGGCCGGGGACTGAACTCGGTTCACCTTGGTGATAGGCAGGCACACTAACCGCTCAGACACCGTGGCCCCGACTGTAAAAAATGCAGTGTTTGTCAAACTGTAGTACTAACACTATTAAAATCGTCAGAAAAGTACGGTTAATGTCGCACACGAAAGAAGAATTAATATATTAAGTAATAGTGTAAAATTTCATTAAAATAAATAAATAAACACGTGTCAGTAATATTATAACTATTTACTGCAGTTCACTCAATTACAGTCCTCTTTGCAACCACTAGTCTACTACCTAATAAGGGTTTATTTACTATCTTCTGGCATATAATTAGACTTGCTAGCATAAATGCTACAGTATAATTTTTCTGAATAGTTCCTCTTGCACCATACCTAGTCTTTCGCGATCTAGCACCTTCGTTTTGACCCCTGGGTTAAAGGCGTTGGCAACAAAAAAACATTCGTTGTTTTATATTTGCACCACATACTTATCAACTTTTATACAATATTAGTGATTACACTTTCCTTAGGGGGAAATTTTAGCACATAGTTTTGCATAAATTAATGTCCAACTCGCAATTTGATTTTTTTTATGTATGTACGTAAATACAAGTAATGAAAACTATTTTACAGAACTGATATAATTCGCACTGAAACCAGATGCCAAGAGCTACACATCTTGTATGCATATTGTGTATTCTTCCTCTATGTGTGTTATTGAAATTGCCCTGGGCCAGTTCACTCTGTTCATGCGCGAGTCAAGTGAAAACGTAAAATTATTAGGAAAGTAAATATACGAAAACACTGTCGTATAGGCTATTCACGGTAAAGTGAGCACTTTTCAAGGCCCTCCCAACAGGCATTGACCACTAATAAACATTTTTTATTGCGGCTTCATACGTTTATATTTGAGGGTGGTGAAATGTATACACTGTATTTATTAGCCGCATACCAATATTCATATTAAAAAGTGGCGACAAGATAGAAATTTACTGAAACGAAAAATTTAGCAGGGCCTTAAAAAGTGCTCACTTTACTGTGAACAGCCTATACCAGCGAGCAGGGTTAGTTGGCAACCCGGTGGCCACCGAGCAGTATAACAGCATGTACCGGGAATTATATGTGTATGTTGAAGGTTGTTCTACACTGCCCCATTTGACGCATAGTAGGAGGTCCCATTGTCTGGTCACCTCGCTACCCTGACCTACCGCCTTTGGATTTCTACCTTTGAGGCCATGTAAAAACACTAGTGTATGACGCTCCTGTGAATACCAGAGAAGAGACGAACTTGAGGCCAGGTTTAGTGCAGCTTTTGAAACTGTCAAGAACACGCCGACCATCTCGAAGGATGTACTGCACAACATGCTGCAGAGCATTCTTCGAATGCGGAGGAAACAATTCTGAGCAGCTGCTGTACTCTCTCTCTGTGTGTAATAAACCTAGAGCCACCCTTGCACGCTAATAATCACCATTGTGGGTATAAGGAGGCTTTTCCGGACATGTGTACCTTAACAAAATATGTTCCATTTCATATCATGTACCACCCCTATTAGTTATATATATATATATATATATTATATATATATATATATATATATATATATATATATATATATAATTAGTAGACGATCTCTGTCTGTGTGTCTGTCCGTCTTTAATACCTCTAAGTCCCTTGAAACACAACAGAAGTACTTCAAATTTTGCAGATCGAATACAGGCCAAGTTCGAATTTCAGCAAGATCAGATTACGCAATCAATTACCTTTTACCTTAAAAACTCATTTTTTAACTAATTGTTTCCCTATGAAAATTTTTGAATTAATTCATAGAGAATATTGCATAGAGATATGAAGGTAATGAAATACCATTTTTGTTCACTTTAAGTAAACTTAAGTTGAGTGCACACTCAGGTCTCAACTTCCCCAGATCCTACTTACTACTCAATACGTAGTCTAAGTTTTAGTGCTGTGTTTGCTAAATGCGGTTGACCCCGTGGACAGAGACTGGGCACTTCTAGTTATTGCGTTTTCTTTTTCAGTACTTCCCACGGCAGTCCCGCGTTTTTTTTTTTTGTTCCTCTTATTTTCCTGACTTCCGCGGAAAACTTAATTTCGAATAGGTACACAAATTAATTGTAGTTGAATTAAACTACTTGTTACATCAGAGACGCAGAGTTACAGATTCTTACAGGGCCTGGAGCTGGAGAAAAAAAAAAACAATTGAAATAAAGAGTAAACGTTTAACAGTATGGAGCACACGTGGAAAGACTAATAAATGAATTTAACTAAAATAAAATATTAAAATACGGATTTTTATATTCACAGCCATTAAGCAAAGTAACAGGGTTCTTCCAAATGGCTTCCAAACAACACATTTCCGACGTTTTTCAAGTAATTTTATATAAGTTTCATCCATATATTGCATGTTAAAACTTACGTTAGAACTCTAATAAAATACTTTTAAATACATATATAACAATTTATTAGGCTTATAATATTTACATGTTATTTTTATGTTTTGAATAGTTCGTTTTTATGTTTGTCAAGTTGACATCTTACACAGCTCACGACTTTGCCGAAACAGGAAAAAAGTTTCATTTTTTCTGTACAACATTGAGTATCCACTCTGTACTAGCACTTTATTTACTCTATGTGCCGGATGATGCCGCTGGTTGACGGGTTTTCTCGGGGATCTCCCGTTTTCCCCGCCCTTTCATTCCGGCGTTGCTCCATACTCACCTCAATCACCCACATCGGCTCTCAAGACCTCGATGTTAAGAGCCGCCCAAATCTCTTCACTCACTCACTTACCCTTGATCCCTTCCCGTTTCACGAGCCCTTGTTCCCTTCATGTGAGACAATCCTTAGTTAATTCGGTCTCTTGTATTCGTTTCCACCTCGAGTTTTATTCTGTCGAATCTGGCTCTATGCGAGTTTCTTCCGTTTTTGTGACGTTTGAAAGTGCTTTTCGCGGCCGTGCAGAGTTGTAAACACAAAACAAACACAAACATATGAAGTATTTTAAACAGTTGCGAATCGAAAACTATCTAGGGCTCGAGAAGGGCGAGATGCTCGTGCCCTTGTAGGGTGCATAATGTTCCATTGCTGTGAATTCGGACAGATGCAATGTGACGTCAAATCCGGGATGCACTTTTCAAGCGCACGAAGTCAGATAAGGGCTCTTATAGGCTATTCACGGTAAAGTGAGTACTTTTGAAAGCCCTCTCATCTGGAATAACAGTCAATAAATATATTTTATTTTACCCTTAGATGTGAACTTCCGAGTGCGGTTGAATATACATTCTGTGTTTATTACTTACGTGGCAATATTAATTTTAAAAGGTGGTTGAAGGACGAAAAATGGCCGAAGCAAAAAGAAACCAGGGCTTCAAAAGTGCTTCTTTACCGTGAACAGCTTATAGCTGACGAATTCGAACACATCCAAATAATTGTAACACGGCATGAGCCAGATCAAAGGCGGGCAGACAGGTTGTAGGACATGATGGGTGTGGGGACAATAAAGGGCGCTAATGTGTAAGGGAGTGTTGGGCACCATGCGGTGTAGTGTCCTGTGTGCGGAGGGGGTTGCAGGGAAAACCCCAGCCCGTGGAGCAGCCCTGTGTTCTCCCAACTCCCTAGGGGGTTGTTGGCAGCCGCAAGGTGACGTCCTCCTCGCTCTCTACCTGCCGCCCCCATCCTTCACAGGCTATAATCTATTCGCCCTTCCTTCACAGGCTATAATCTATTCGCTCTTCCTTCACACTTTCTGAGTCAAATCTTTGAAAAATCGTCCCATGTATGATGCGTTTGGTTGTTTCCTAAATATATTATGTATCACAAACATTTTATTCTTATATTAACACTTTGAAGACTATGCTGGAGCGTAGCGCGGGCTAAACCAGTGTGAATATTTCCCTGGCCATAAAACACAGAACTGCCCTGGATGGGATGTAGTTACTCTGTTTACTTATTGTGATCACAATTTTACCAGGAAACAACACAGCACTAAGATAATGTTCGCAAGTAAAATGAAGATTATTCCACTATTTCTGAAATGAACACGATGGACTGTAAATACTGTTCATTATGAAATACTATTTGTTGGCAGACTGCCAACTCCACATTTAGGTAGCTAACACACGACTAATAACGACAGCCTAGAGCGGTTTTCACCAATAGAACGACGTTAAGACAGAACAGAGACCAATTTATAGAGACCTGAAACATTCGCGAGTTCAATGGAGTCTAGCCTACAGTCGTATGTAAAAATATGCCGATATCGGCTGCGCATTGGTTGCCTGCTGTCACAGTGGAAGGCTAAGATTGAACCGGCGTTCTCCAGGAGGTGCCAAACACCTTGTGGACCAATTGCTGAAGTTATAGAAACGCACACTTTTTCAAGTCTAGCTTGTCCTGAGATGATTCCGTGAAATTTTCGAGGTCCCTACCAATATATTGTGGCGCCCTTACAATGGTGTAAATAGGCGACTCATTTCTAGATTGTCTTTAACGCTGGTAAAGTTTGCCGACTTCAAAGTGTTAACTCTTTGAGGTCTGCGCATATTTCTGGCAGTCACGGCAATCTATATGTGAGTCGTATAGATAATCCACTACAGGAGCATCAGCTCTATTGGCCTGTGTGTCTCCACTTACCAGCTTCCTATTGGTGAAAATTACACAGGACGTGCTTACCATATTGGCAAGTTTCTTATTGGCTATCTGCTGGCCAATGAAATGGCGAGTTGACTGTGTCCCAATCACAGTGACTTATCATGTGTAACACGCTACACAGTCCAGCCTGTTCGTTATTATGACTGAATAAATATTTCGAATTTTACCCACGAAGATTACAATTGATGTGGCGCAGTATTAATGTTACGTTAACATAAAATCTAGAGAAGCAACGGAAGTATATCCATTCGAGTTTTGTCTTCAAATGCAAAGAAATCCGTCATATGGTCGTTGCCCGAGATAGACTAGAAGGTTGTCCTCAATGTGTTCACATGAAAGTACCATAGTATTGGTTAAATTTTGTGGAAGGAGCCACTAGTGTTTAACTGCACATTTTTAATCTTTGTAGTCTCACTGATATTTTATTATTATTATACAGGTTGGCTATTTATATATTCACAGACTCGTCCGTCATCGGGATCGCAAGCGATGCCGATGACGGACGAGTCTGAATGTATCAAGAGTCTAGCTACATAACAATAACAAAAAAAAATAAAATTGGTGAGACCATAAAGATAAAAATAAATTAACTCTAAAAAACATTTTAAAACCAAGCTTATGCACTAAAAAGGTAAACATTATTGTAGTAGTAGTAGTTAAAGAATTTGTAGAACTTGTAAAACGTGGTCGAACAGCCGTAATAAACTTTAGTACAAATTTATATGTTCCTAACAATTTATATTTAATATATAAAAGCTTTGCGCGAATATTTAAGGGACTTACGCAAGATATGTGCTTACTATGCTTACGTAAATGAGGTATACACTCTATATTGTGAATATTTAAGAGCCTTACGTAATATAATGTGGTTAGTACGCTTACGCAAATTATGTATACGTTCTATATTGCGAAAAGTTAAGAGCCTTACGCACGATATGTGCATACTACACTTACGAAAATGAGGTATACGTTCTATATTGCGAATATAGTTAAGAGCCTTACACAAGATATGTTCTTACTACGCTTACGCAAATGAGGTATACGTTCCGTATTGCGCCTCGCTTTCATATAGGGTCTACAAAATACAAATAGATATAAAAATATTAATTAGTATTAAAGTTCATTACGGCTCTTCGACTACGTCTTACAAGCTGTACAAATTCTGTAACTACTAGTATAATCATTTTTCTCTTGTTAGTACATTTATTAAAAAAAGCTTGGTTTTAAAAGGTTTTTTACAGTTAAATTATTTATGTTAAAACACAATACCAATTCTGTGCGTGATGCATGAGCATTTGCGTTTATGAGACCGAAAGTGTTTTTTAATTGGTAATTTTTTTTCTAAATAAATTATTCACTTTCTGTAACTTGATTGTTTTCCTTACTTATCTTACACTAGCAATGAAAAGAACTATCATTTTGGAGTGTTTAAAACCAAACAAATATTGCCAGGCATACTTACTAAAAGTGAAAAATTTGCGCATACATATAAGATCTTAACAGTGCTCCTTGTTTAAAGGATCAGAATAATGTTATCATATACAGTTCACATGCCGGTGGTGATAATCCGATTGCATAGGCTGTCCACGGCAAAGTAAAACTTTTGGAAATCAATCTTTGAAAAAAGTCACTGCCCGTTACTGCGTGTGTTTAAGCGAAAACACTGAATGGACAAGCTGTCTGTTAAGTTGGCAACGAGGCGTGAATAATACCATGCAATTCTTAATATTGTACTGTCAGTTACACGCATTTGTTGAAATATCAATATATCTAGTTGCCATAACAAACTGGTAATGTGATGTATACTGCGCTAATATAACAATCCATAATACTAATATAACTATACATATTTCAACCTATCAGAAGCGTTTTATAATTGTGTTTTACACAAAAGTGCCTTATTGTAGGTTAACTTGATCTATTACCTATATTTTATCGGTAAATTACAATGTCGAATTTTAATTAATATGAATTATAACAGGGAGAAAATAGGAGTGCTCGTGAAACCCAGTAAGAAATAGTTCTTATGCAAAATAATATTACATTGAGTGTTGCACGAATGCGGTGCGTTGCCCCTTTGGTGTAATCTTGTAGGCTCTATAAAGCTTCGTTTGCACGAGGCGGGGTGTGGGTGGGGGGGGGGGGGGGGGGGATATCCTGGAAGTAGAACTTTAGCAGGGCTTCAGAAAAAAATTGTGGAGTAGCCCGGAATGGCCTATGGAGGATTTGCCGCGAGGGTACGAGCGCTGTACTTGCACAAGGCGACCCGGGAGTTTTATAGCACTCCGACCACCCAGCATTCGCCATAAACCATCCGCAGGTCTGGCCGAGACAACAACACTACCAAGTCTCTGGTGAACCTTGCGGACTTGGTAAAAACCCATCTCCTCCCCCAGCCCCTACACCCTTCGCTCGTTTCGTCCTTCTTTGACGTTCATCCCTTGTTTCGCCGCCTGCAGGTCTTGCCCGAGGCCGGTCGTCGTGTGCTGTCCGCCAGCGACATGAGAGTAGTGATGTGTCAAACCAGTTCATTCCAACGAGCTAGGTCACTCGCTCTCGCTCATGGTGTAGAGTCGTTCATAAGAGTCGTTCAAAAGAGTCATCTCGTTCGCGAGTCAGTCGGGTATCAAAGAGTCGAGAGCATAAATGTGGAGAGTGGCTCGCGTCGTTGCGCTGATGTAAAGGTATGCGATCGCACAGTACATAGCATTTTCTACACAGTTTAAGGTATTGTAATTATTTTCGTGACATTTTTGTAGTTTTTGAATTCATTCAAAATGTTAAATACAGCAAAATTATTATATGTACTCATATTAATTTTAATATTATTACTAGAGTGAAAAAAAAAAGTATTGGTGAATTAAAATTTGTAGGAATCTCGAGAGCACGCAGTCAACGATATTTACATAATCTTCCCAAACTAATTTGATGTCGCAACATTAAAAAAACAATAAATGAAAATATTTAATAAACCTTTCGCTTATTATGCTTGAGTGCTTTTGTCCACGCTTAGAAATTCATGGCCACGACCGCCGAGCCACAGCTCTCATCATTCATGAATGATTCGACTCTAAAGAAGAGCGACTCGCGAGTCGCTCTCAACAGCGAGTCGTTCATTTTGAACGACTCGTTCGCGAACGATCCATCACTACATGACAGTTCAGCGTGTGTCTTGTGCGTGCAGGTGCCGTGGTTGTGACGTCATCACCGCTGCTTGCCTCCTCGCCCTGACACAGGTGAGTTGTTTATTTCAGTACTCCGTTGTAACCCGATGTGTGTGAGGATGCCACATTTCTAGCGAAAGAGCAAGATGGTCATCGCGCGTTCCATCTCCCCTGCAGTGCCTTCAGAAGGTACTCGAAACAAGGACGAAATACATAATAATGATGTTTAAACCACTGGATGTCCTAGGCAAATAGCTTGATGCAATTGTCGGTGTTTAATTGTGTGCCATAGCTACTCGTCAGTTGCCAAAAACGGGAGGTCTGCGGTTTGCCGAACATACTGTAGAGCTGCGATACCTGCCAGTCCGTATTTATAAAGTGGCCGTTCCATTACTTTAGTTCAGCTAGTGCGGCTTCGTATCTGACGTCACAGTTGAAGTGTTTGTCAAACAGCGGGCTGTAAAAACCCTTGCTTGGTGTTTGTCAAACATGTCCGGCGCGATCCACCTTGAGGCGATCCTCCCAGCCCGTGTGCGTAGAGATCAAGGAGACCGACCAAGCTATGGATGTTGGTAGTGGGAAGAAACGGACAGTAAGTACCCGCGTGTACGTGACGTCATCTTGCTCACACAATCACACACACACACACACACACGAGTGGGAAGGACGCTTAAGGCAACCGCCTACCTGCAGCGTGTTTGAAAAATATATTTTCGACGAAATTATTATCCTTTAATTCACACTTAAGTTTATGGTTCTGATGTTACAAATGAGAACATGTTTGACGTGTGCCGTACTTAATCTGGTAAAGAAATTGTTTTGTTATCAGAGCCAATAAGCTGAAGGCTATGAACCAGTCATAATGTAGATTTGTAGCACGGTGTACGAATCAGTTCCATCCAGGGAGTATCGTTGGCACTGAGCTTTGTGGTGTACAGTACTGGTCAATATACCCTTCCTTTGCAACACGTGGACAGTTGGCTGCACGGGGATGCAAGGGTTAAACATGCCCCCCCCCCCCCCCCAATATGTTTGCGTACCAAAAGAAAACATGCCCAAGACGAAAACTGAATTGTAGTGTCAAGATGTCACACATGTTGTAAATATTATTGTGGAACCCTCCAAGAGAGTGATAAAAAAAAAAACACAGATTTTCAAGACTGCTGTATTTAAAACACATTACCCAGACATGAGTAAAACTACAATGGGAACCTGATTTTAAACTTGCTACACATTTTCCGCCAGTAAAATGATAGGGTCACCAGTAGAGTGTACGGCCCACTTCTGGATCGTCGAATGGAATGACATAGGGATGTAGGGTGCGGGGTGGTGGTGGGGTAGGCATCCGGACTCGCTTCCCGACCCACTCTCGCGCGCTACACACTACTGCACCCCTCCACCCCCAATTCTTATGTCATTCCATTAGACGATCCAGAAGTGGGCAGTACTGTCGCCGCTCGGAAAGTGCAGTAGCTACAGGCAGTTCGATAAGAACACTGCATGGGGATTCACAGCCTTACGCGGAGTGGTGATGGCGCCCTCATCGCTCCCGCACCCCACGTAGACAACCGCCTCGACTAGAAGTCGCGACCCTCCACTAGCTATCCAAACCCGATGTCGTGTGTCCTTGTTCCGCACTGTACACAAGCTGCTGTTATGTGTCCGAGAGTGTACATGGGCGGCCTTGCTGGCGGGGTGGTGTGCGGTGGCGAGTTCTCGGAACGCTCTCTGCCATCTCTTGTAAGCAGTTTGCGGAACCCGCCGCGGGAGGCGCCAGCTGTGTTGTTGCTACACGGCGTCCTGATAGCATGACACCGCCTCTGTTGCACAGCCGCGTGCTCATCTCTCCCACGCTTCGCCGGGGCAACTGCAGCGCCCCAAGGGACTGCTTCGCTACTGAAAAATTACCACTTTAATGACACTTACACAATAGAAAACTTAAGCATTTAATATTTCATTTCCCTTTCATTGAAACCGATACACAATACAATTGTGAAGTCGAAAGTTCAGACAGTTGAAAATCGGTTCTGCAGTCTTTGTAAAGATGTTTTATATGTGTGTATGTATGTATGTGTGTATATGTATATATATAATCCAAGAATGCATTTTACGTACCAAGTTTTAATATAGCCTTAAGCATTTATTATAAATTTAATTTCAAATAAGAAAAAAAAAACTTTTTTGTGTGTTATATTCGTAAGTACTAATTCATTCATTTCCCTGTCCACATTACATTCGTTTGCCATTTCTTAAATTTAGACGGGATTGGTTCAATGTACCGAGATAAATCTCGCCCTAGCAATAAACAAATATTCATTCCACGTAATATCTGTCTCATCCTCGGCAAAATGGCTGCTTGACTTCGACTCCCTATATGTGTCGTGGGCGTGTTTCGTTTAGCTCCGCATTAGGACGTTTAGCCTGCCATCCACTAGCATTCACTAGGATACTTTTTTTTTTTTTGTTTTCTTCTGCAGAGGGACTGTAGTACGCTAGGAATTGGGGTATCAGCTATATTTTTTGTTCACGAGTATCTGCTTCATACAGCAGCTCATTAAGAAAATAATACCGTTTGCAATTTTTTACTAGTACTAAATAACACGCTCTAAGTTTGTGCCCCAAAACGCAGTTTTCTTTGAAGGGAAGGTTTCATCTGAAGAAAAAAAAAACAGAATACACAATGGTGTCATGGAGGGAAAGTGTACACTTTAAATGCTACGAATAAACTTGCCGTTTTCACGACGATTTGCTACGTCAAATCATCACTGGTTTTTAGAAATGTGTCTGAATATTATATTATTGACGCTAGTTCTTCGTTAGGCAGAAACATGCCTCAGTTGTAAACCAACCGGTGGCTGTGTTGTCTAGCTTCCATCAAATGAACGAAAAGAAAATTTTACAGCATCTTCGACAGCTGGTGCAAAAGTAGGAATACCGAAGTTTCACGAACCCCAAGTTATCTTTTACTGACGTCTACAACTTCAATTTTTTCTTATATAGTTGGCGCAGAATTTGTACGATTATTTCAGTTCTGCTACAGTTGATTCAGATACAAGCACACATGACTGAAAAGTCTCTAACCATAGTTGTAAATATTATATTAACCGTAATTATAGTATGTTATATTCTTACCTTGAAGTAAAAATATATATTCAATTTATCCATGAATAGGACACAATATCATATTTCATGTTCATTTCACGAGTAATAAAACATTGCAAAATGAGTGAAAACAGAATTTAAAAAATGTAATGTTAATGAAGGTAAAAACCACAGAATAAAGATCAGGTAGACAGAATTCTCGTCTTCTGGGCATTTACCCAACGTTGACCTACCCCACGCCAATACAGCTGTCATACGTGATCAACAGTGATGAACGTGTTTGTTTATAACTTAATTTTAAAGAGACAATCACTTTTAAATTAATCAAATACTTTTTCCCAATTCAAATTTAATCAAACAGCATTATAAATTGGTTAGAAGAAGTTTAAAAACATCTCAAATCACCTGCGTATTCTAACCTGAGACGCAATCCACGCCGTTTTTCTAACCGTGATTGCAGAAAAGCAGTTCAATGTTGGGACACGGAGATTGGTTGTGCGCAGCCAGTGAAGGTCGGTCTACCTCGTCTTTAGTCCACGCTCTCCATCATCAGTCTCGTAGCCATCGACAGTCCATCACTTGCTATAGACGTCACGCCAGACGTATCGCTGCCTGGAGTTGGCGTTGGCCATAACTGGGCCACTTGTGCAAGCCCTTCAGTTGTTTTGCAGCAGCAGTGTCACCAGTAAAACAACAGCGTGTGCCGACTGTGTTTTGTTACATGGTAAAGTTTTCCCCAGGATCAGGTGTGAGCGGGTGCGTTGTTCGGAAAGGAATTTTTTTTTTTTTTTTTTACAGAGTGTGAGGAAAGCGAGGGAACCACGCACTTCAGTCCCCATCGCTGACAATGGAGCATCGCCTCATGAATATTCCCCGCTAGGCGACAGGAAGGTGAGGTGTGGAGGGGGTGGCTGCCCTCCGACCAAACAAAACACGCGCATGTAGCCCCAGAGGAGAAGAACACAGGGCAAGGCTATGTGTTAGGAGACGATAATTTTGAGGGTAGAAGGGGGCACTGTACAAGCCATAGCTAGAGATACTGGAAAATTGGGAAATATTTTCCATCCAACATATTTTGATAACACTCTGTAGTCTATTCCCAGTTTTTTCACATTTGAAAAATCATCTTATACAAAAATTGTTTAGTTGTTTCCTAATATGCCGTGTATCATAAGCGTTCTACACTTCTGTTAGCATGATATAAATCTATTTTGGTTTTGGTTGAACTGATCTTTTGTTTATATTTTTTCTATAAATTATAACATTTTATTTACTATTAATATGCATAAAAACAAAGAGAAAATAGGTGAGTTGGTAATTCCTAGTAAGAAATAATATTTATTATGAGAAATATTACTATAGGCTGTTCACGGTAAAGTGAGCACTTTTGAAATCCCTCTCGTTTTCGATAACAGTCAATAGATATATTTTATTTTAGCCTTAGACGTTAACTTCCGAGTGCGATGGGATATACACACTGTGTTTATTACTTACATTGCAATATTTATTTTAAAAAGCGTTTAAAGGGTAAAAAAATATAGTTGAAAGAAAAAAGTAACTACGGCCTCAAGTGTGCTCACTTTACCGCGAACAACGTATACACTGGGTGCTTATGAATGCGGTGCGTTGTCCCTTTGGTGTAATATTGTAGACTCGGTTAAGCTTATTTTGCATGAGGCGGAGGGATATCCTGGAAGTAGAACTTGAGCAGGGCTTCAGAAAAGTTCGAAGTGACCGTGAGTGGACCATAGTTTTAATGATACTATTATCAAGATTTGTCTGACCCAAGTTCTTTGCATACCAATCACAAACGTCCTCCTTTATTAGAGTACCAGAATCATCTGGCTCAATGACATACGATAGAAGATATATACTTCCACGACATCCGATAACTAGAGATATGAAAAATTCGCGGATTCATTTTGGGACAAGCTAGAATTCAAAACACGTGTATTTATGTAACTTAAGCCATTGGTCCACGTGGTGTTTGACACCTCCTGGAGAACGGTGACCCAATCGTTGTCTTCCACTGTGACAGCAGACAACCAATGTGCAGTGGATATTAGTATATTCCTACGTAAAACTGTAGCGTCTAGCCTGCAGGACATTGAACACGCGGATTTTTCAGGTCTCAGCCAATAACGAAAGAAGCATGTGTACAGTATGTTGAAATTTAAGAAACAGTTAACTTTTCTCGCCATTAGCAGTCTTGTCTAACTGTATTATAACAGCACTATAGCCACATGCACAAAAATATAAACGTGGTTCAAAAGCGAAGTGTGGCTGTTGTAAATCAAGCGGTATTTAATCCTAACTGTACGCTTTGAGCACGTGACATTACAGCGTATTTTCTCTCTTGAGTTGGCAGTAAATTTGGCAAAACTGGTAGTTTGCTTTGTTAATAACACGCTGCAAGCAATTTGCAGGTGTTTGAAATTTTCTTGGTAGCTCAGGGAAACGTTAAATTCGCCGGAAATTGTTGATACTCGTATTATTTCCGGTAATACTCTTCTTCCTTGAACAGGTTAACTTTTAAACGAACAGTTGTGACTGAAAATTAAGAAATGCATCAGTAAGCTCGCTATTTCTTGGGTCGGAGGCAAGTATTTGTTACAGCAAATACGAATACAAATAAGTAAAAAATGCGATACGTACTGTCTGGTCATCCCTGTTTAGTCTTGTTCTGTGGTAGAATTCAGCCTTTTACGAACGAATTACGAATGTCCCATCTTGCGTAGTAGAACTGTTACTGGACAAGCCAATCGAGGAGACAGCTTCTCACACATACGACAGGCAGTAACGAATGAAAACTGAATATACGAGCAAAGCACAATGGAATCTAACAATCATAACCGAAATTTTTACGATAACTCTCTCAGCAAACAGCTTGTAGTCGTTTATGTTTTTATGCACGTCTGCTTTTTTTTTTTTTTTTTTTGCTGACCGAAAGCGAAAAGCATTAGGAATCGGAACAAAAAAAACTATATAAATGTGACAATTCGCACTGAAAATATATGTCGTGGGACGCTACAAACAAATGTGAAATCATACAGAGATGAGCACCGAAGAAGACCACTGAGACACCTGCCACGCGAAAATTCCCTGCTCAAAGATATTCCCTGCCCGCTGGGATCCGGCATCGAAACGGGGACCCCAGTTGTGATAACAAGTAACTTCCGACGAGCCAACTGTGGGTCTTGCTAGTGTATACGACGACCGCCCTTCTTAGGATCTCTTTTATTGCAATTTATGTAACCTTCCGCTACTTTGAAGGATGTTACACATCTCGTATTCGTACGATACGTCCACGTTCCCATGAGTGCATACAGTTTGTACGATGAATATATCAATTAGGCGGTGAGTTTAAGCTACCGCGTTTGTCTTTGTTCCTTGCCGGACATTCCTGCATCCATACGCCATGTGGAGTCACCTTCAAAAACGTATATGCCGTACGCATCCAACTATACATAGTACATTTGCTGTATTGGGTCATTTTCGGGAGATAAACAATAGTTGTCATGACTTCTGAATCAGAATCAGCCCTTGTGTGGCATGTGTGTGGGTGTGTATATATATATATATACACACACACATACATATGTGCTAATTATTACTTGCATGGGCATAACACAAGCAGAAACTAAAGCTGAATAAATTTTTTGTCCAATAATTTGAACGTCATAATATTAACAGACATTAAGCGACATGGAAACTATACTTTTCGTACATCATCGCTGCCAACTTTTACCAGGAACGTTCAAGCATAACTACACAATCTCAAAATTTTTTTTGTAAATTATGCAAGCAATTTATTTAGAAAAAGTTGCCAAACATTTTCTTGCAACGCTGAGAAAAACACATATTTGTTGATGTACTCAATTTTCACTGTAAACAAAGTCAACAATAATTTCATATTATAATTCTATGTTAATTTCTCACATCCAGAGTAAGGTGTTGTAAAATTTATTCTCATATCCGTAGTTAGGGGTAGTGAAATTTCGCGAAAATATTTCAAGACAAGTTATATTTCAAAACACTATAGGGTCGTTCGCCCGTCTTGACTGGCTGAATTACTTCTTGACACTTGTTAACTGTCTGCACACTAATCACGCAGGAGCTGCTCCGATGTTGTTGTCGAATTATGAGTGGCCCGATCAGAAATGAAAACGCCTTCTCAAGCAGACAGCAACCAATGGCAATAGACAAACTGCTGTTGGGTGCTTATAGTATTGATGTCTACCGTGCACTCGAATTTTTTTCGCGAAAAACCGCTAGCTCTATCCATAGTGTAGTAAAAATTACATTATCAGTTAGTTTTGAGATTTTTTAAAACTAATTTTTTTTACAGCGTATGCAGTTAGGGTCAGGAAATTATTTTTCTCGAAGTTTTGGCACGTAAGTGCTGTGTTAATAGCGGGACAAGGTGAGTTCAGGAACTTAATGCACTGAATGGGAATTGGAATTTATTTTTTGTGGTGATGGGGTAAAAGGGGTTGGGGGGGGGGGGGACCGGCATTCCTTTGTAATGGGAACAGGGAAAAAAATTACGAAAATATGTCCCCGTTGCAAGCAGCAGGTGTCGAGCCCGCAATATTAACAACACTAAGCACGCTAGCTCCAGTAGAACCGAACACACTTGGCCTAGGTCATGTCAGCTGTGTCGCGTAATGTGGCGGCGCAGGGGTTTATCTGGCAGATGAACTACTGTCAGCCAACTCGAGGTGCAAGTTAACTTGTCAAGCGATTAGCACGGATGTTGATGAAGTCTTCTAATCTGAGAGCAGCTGCTTAGTCAGTGCCTACCTTGTTTGCAACCGTGTTGATAAGCCTATCTGGAGTGGTCATGTTTATCGCGTTCGTCCTTGCGGCCTCCTTGACTCGACGATCACTTTGGCTGCTTTATTCTGTACTGTAGCCACAGAGCACTGAGAATACAGAGGTGCAACCATCACATATGGGGCCGCGGAGGATGAGCGGTTAGACTGCTCGCCTCCTACGAAGGCGAACAGCGTTCAATTCCCGGGCCGGGTCACTCCCGGATTTTCGCGAGTGGGAATCGTGCCCCAGACAGTTCCGCTGGTGGGCGGGTTTTCTCAGGGATATCCCGTTTCCCCTGCCCTTGTATTCCGGTGCTGCTCCATTCTCACCGCTTTCCACCCTCATCGGCTCTCAAGACCTCGTTGTTAAGAGCCGGCCAAATCTCTCAACTCAACCATCAAAATGGCATCGCTGATCAGCAGAAAATTTTGGAACGCTGTTCTCCAGTCAGCGCCTGATAACCTACACTGTAAAAAAAAAAAGTTTTCTTGAATCAAACTAAGTATGTGAAGCGCAACGAAATTAACCGTGTGTATAGAGGCAACTAAATAGTTTGTTGTTCTTATTTTGTAGCCCCAAACAAAGATTTGGTTTATTGAACTAAATATTTGTTCAGCGCTACATACACCAACCTGTTCGGCCACGAATTAATTTGATGGCCAAGCTGTCGCAATCGCGTAATATTTTTATGTGCACCGTACTTGTGTACAGTGTACTTGTGAGTAGTCATTAACGTGCTGCACGTTAGAGGACGTTGCCATCAGCCACTCGTTAAAGAGGGTTGTGGTAACTTTCACAAATCAGATTGCCTGCCGGGTAGACTCTCAAGGCATTGGGTACAGATTCCTCGCTGTGTACAGAACTCGACATAAATATTCTTCATGTGCAGCACGTCCCCTTTCGTATACACGTTCACTGAACCGGTTAACGAGAGTGTAATAAAATTATAGTATTAATATATCATATCAGTTTTATAATTAACTTTATTTACGTCAGTTTCAGCCATAAATGTTTGTGATAAATGAACGCACATAAAAATAATGATAAAAATTATTTCCTGTGTTATTATTACAATATTCGTACACACAATCATAGCAAATATTATGACGATATTCCGCGACGAAGATTTTCTTACTAATTCTGCTTTCTGAAGCATTCAGAATAGAAATGCGCTTAAATTGGGTTAAAATAGAGAAGGGAATTCGTGGCCAAGGGTGTGGGGGCGCGGAGCGACGCAGCTCTTCATGCTCTGTGCCCTGCCATTCCGGTCGGCCGGTGGCCATATTGTCTGCCATGTTGGATGTCGGTAAGCTTGGCCTTTGACCTTGACTTGTTGACATTTGACATTGAAAACACCAAAAAACCCAAATATTTATAATATATATTGCAAAATTTATCACAAATAATTTTTAAAAAATCCAAAAAATTATTTTAAAAAATAAAATTTCTAATGTTTGGGCATAAATGGGACTCGGGAAAGGAGCCGAGGAGCCAACCGGTCTCCATATAATTACGACAACCAACTGCCATGTTGGATTTCGATAACCTTGACTCGGTGACCTTTAACCTTGAATGACATTTGACCTTGAACCCAAAAATCGTCAGAATCCCAAAAATTTCTTAAAAATGTATACGAAAGTCACAAAAAATTTGATAGGGACTTAAAAAAATTAATAAAAATTAAACAAATAATATCATTAGAAATTATTAAAATTATTTTTAAAAACTTACAACAGATGACTGACCCCCTCCAATAAATCACATTGTATTAACATTATCCTCCCCTCCCTCCTCACCTATGCTAATTCTGTCAAATGCCCTCCACTCGCCATATTGTTTTTTTTCGTTTGTCATTACATTTTCAACACCTAGGTGGTAATGATGACTTCAACCAACATATTAGATCTAGGTGACCTACACCTTGACCTCAAATTTGTGACATTAACAGCGTGCCCTTGACATTGGATATCCTTGAACCCAAAAATAAATTCTAAAAATATTTATAAAATCCAAAAAATTCCAATAAAATTTTTTTTTAAATTAAGAAATTATTTAAAGTCTTGTTTTTTCATCAATCTTTTTATCAATCTCGCAATATGTCAGTCAATCAGCCCACAATCGGCAATCCATACGAATCCATGTAATTTTTAAAAGCAATTTTTAAAATTAATTAATGATATTTTTTATTAATTTTTATTTAATTTTTTATTAGTTTTTAAAATAAATTATTATAAATCTTTGGGATTTTGACAATTTTTCGGGTTCAATGTCAAATGTCATTTGAGGTTAACAAATCAAGGTCAAAGGTCACCGGGCCAATGTTACCGAAATCCAGCATGGCTTTTGGTTGACGTAATAATATGGTGACCGGTTGGTGTCTTGGCTCCTTTCCCGAGTCCCCACTATGCCCAAACATTCAAAATCTTAATTTTTTAATAAGTTATAAATAATTTTTGGAAATTTCTTTATAAATTTCAAACAAAATTTAAAAAAAAATGTTTGTTTATTAATTTTTAGGATTTTTTTTTGGGGTTTTTCAAGATTAAAGGTCATTGGGCCAAAGGTCAAGCTCAAAGTCACCAACATCTAACATGGCGGCCGCCGACCGAGCGGAATGACAGAGCACAGAGTATGAACAGCTGCGACGCTCTACGACTTCACGCTCTTGGCCCCGACTACTTATCTTCCTTCTACTCATACATTAATGCGAGATATGACAATAATTTTCAACTTTATTGTTTAACTTTTTTGCAATTTGTGTGATACAGTTAATTAGTATGTGCCTAAAAGTAGCAAAATATGATTTTGACATTTTAGAGTACATTGTAATATCTATGGATTAAAATTTTTTTTTATTTGTTGGGAATGATATCACATGCAGTCGTTTGTTACGCAATGCTTATAGTTATCTGCCTTTTCTCTTCTCGGTTTTTATTGGCCTTAAAATATTTATTTTTATAAAACACAAGCTTGCTCTCCGTCTTTATAAAGCTACTTCAAAGTTCTGCACGGTAAAATATCCTTGAACTGCAGAAATGTCGGTTCGTCTCTTATTTTGGCAGGTCGCGAGTATCGAAAAAAAATCGCTTTCGTTAATTTCTCACTGTTATGTTCATTTCTGGCTGGGCTTCAACGTGGTACGAATATATTGTCTTTATCTCTCTCTCACTCTCTCTCTCTCTCTCGCTCTCTCTCTCTCTCTCATACAGCTACTCCTCTCATCTACAGCCACGTCTCTGGGATGGTGCGAAAAGAGAGCAAACTACAAGAGAGCGCAAGTTCATAAACAAGGCGGACAGGATTCAGACGCCATCCTTTCGACATTTTAGCATCGAATGATTACGAACATATTTGTTGTTGCAGGGAAACTAACTTTATGAACGTCTGATTATTTTTGTAGACTAATAGTACAGGCGGAAGTATGCACACTTCCAAATAGTATTAGACCGCCTCTTAATAAACGCTGCTCGCACAGCACAGTTGTTTGTCGTTACTGTCACTTGCTGTCACTGGTTGTGAGGCTTGACATGGCTTCAAAATATATCTCGCGAGAGGTAGGAGCAAAGGTGATATTTGAGCCCCACTGAGGCACAGACATCATTTTTACATGCTGCATACAAGAAATAAAACTTCTATTATTACTTTTTTGTTCATAAGAGAAAGGTTGTAACTCTCACTTACAGTTGTTTATTTTCGTGCCATAACCTCACTTTTAAAGAAATCAGAATTTATCACCACAGAGTAAATAAGAATACAGAAATGAAATAACTAGAGCCACGAGTATTTCACGAGTTCATTCGGTGGCGAGGTAGACTCCAAACACTTGTCATTTTCTCCTACTGTTCTCATTGGACGACAGTTGTTTAGACACGCCCAGTTTAATTGTCAGCCAGTACTAAGCAGGAAGTAGTAGTTGAGTGTTTAACAGTCATGTACAGATGACCCACTTGCTCACAGCAACCAATAAGCGAACGATAATGTCTCTAGTATATAGAGGGCTGTCCAGCCTAGCTTGCTGCCAAATACTCGGGGCTCTAGTAATATAAACACTTATTACCGCGAACTCCAGCCGCACACGCCACCAAAATGGCGTCACTAGCCAGCAACATGTTGCAGCGCTGTTCACCAATGAGAGCCCACCTGGTGACTTGCCAGACAGTTTTTCTCCCTTCATCATTTGTGTTCTGCCCAGAGGCAGGTTTTCACGTGGTATCTCTCCATGCTCTCCTGTCTTCTGCCAACCTCTTCAGGTCCATTTACTTTCCGTTTCCCTTGATGTCATGTAAAGACTGTTCACGATAAAGTGAGCATTGTTGAAATCAACCTTAGAAAAATGTCACTGCTCCTACCTGCATATATTTAAACTGGCGCAATGAGTGACATGTGCCCAGCAAAGTTGGTAACGATGAAGGGGAAAGTAGTTCCATATATTAACGTCGAATAAAAAATGTTAGGTGTCCGTTTGTGATAATGTAAATTATTTCTCTTACTTTCTGTTTTTTTTTTTAATACATCGAAGTGCAAAAATTACCAGATTTGTACAATTTCTACATTTCTAATAATTTCACAGTTTCATTTGACCGACGCATGAATAAAGTGATGAGGCCCATGGTAATGTTAATTTTACATAAGGCGGAAGAGCACACATCGTGCATACAAGTAGAACTTAAGCAGGGCTTTCAAAAGTGCTCATTTTACCGTGAACAGCCTATATGAACTTGTATCTTCTCCTTCCTTTCATCTTTTTCCACAAACTATTCCTTCCATAGCGTCTGTTAGCAAGCACTCCCGTCTCAACGAGTGTCCCCATCCAGTTCTTCTTCATCTGTCTTATTACTTTCAGCAGTTTTCTCCTTTCATCAATTCTTTCCAGCACTTCTTCATTACTCACTCTTTCCACCCAGCTTATCCTCTACATTCTCCTCCACATCCACATCCACATCCCAAACGCTTCTAGCCTTTTTTTTGTCCTCACGTCTCAGTGTCCACGTCTATGTCCCATAGAGTGCCGCACTCCCTACTAAACACTTGCCAAGTCTTTTCCATAGTGCTTTATCTAGTTTTCTGCATAGTAATCTCCTCTTTCTATTGAATTTTTCTCCCTAACCTACCCTAATTATAAGTGTTAGATGTAGGTACGCCAGAGGTAGGGACGGGAGCTATTGCGTCTCAGGGCTGAGCCTCTTACGCCCACAAGGGAGGGAATTCCATGCAAGGAGGCATGCATCGCGGCAGAGAGGGGTTGGGTACACTGTTAAAAATTTCCGTATATGTACGGAATGTTTTACGGAAATGTGCAGTGTATACACGGAAAGTCAATCCGTAATGGCGAAAAACGGAGTTCAGTTCGTAAATAGAAAATACGGAAAGTCTCCGTACTCCCTTTGGCTTCGAGTTACGGGGACGAACAATGCCGATTCTACACGAAGCTTTCTTCGCCACTGTTACAAGAAAATTATCGTTTCTGCGGCAGTTAAGGTTATCCACGTGACTATGACCTATTATTTCAAACATTAAAAAATAGCATCAGGCGTCTGTAACATTTGGCAAAACTAAAAATATACTAAATCTGATAGAAACTGAATTTTTATTTTTGTCTTTTGAATATAAATATAAAAGTTATACCACAATGTTCAAGTGAAAGTTGTTAATTTTTTGACTCTGGTTCAAACCTCGCTTAAGTACAAAATATCTTGATATATTTTATACACGGTAGAACACCCACACAACGGAAATTAAAGACATTTTCTTTATATCGTTTTATTTTAAACGGAAAGTACAGAAAACTAACTTGGAAATTAACGGAGATGTTCCGTGAAATATGCGGAAAGACCGATTCTGAAAATCAATGTGTCCGTGATTTTGCGGAGAGTTTACGGACACATATTTGCCAGCACTTTTCCGTAAAATGAAGCAAATTCTTTTTAAAAGTGTAGCCTTGGCTGCCTTTGGGACCACGGCTACCTCCCTAGGTATACCTGTAGTAAGAGACCCGAGAATTTCGCGAGTTCAATTACCTGTAGGCTATACTTTACCGTCTTATATACTCTCATACAGGTATCAACTGTGTATTGGTTGATTGCTGTGGTAACAAAATGCGGTGGTTGGGCTCACAATTTATTGCATGTTTGTTATTGGCTCGTTTATCTCCAGGAGGTGTCAAACAACACGTCGACCAGTTACAAAAGTAACATGAACGTACAAGTGTGCGAATGCCAACTTGTCTAGAAATGAACCCGCGAAATTCTCGGGTTTCCACGTAGAGAGTTACGCGGAGGCTAGACCCCAACATCCTATGTGCACACTTGCAGTCTTCATTTGACTATTGGCCTCTTATCCTTTGTGTGACGTCAGCATGATACATGAGTGAGCCGATCAGAATTAAGTTTCTTAGGGAGTGACCATTCGTGATTCGTGGGCAAACAGATAAGACACATAACAATTCAAATGATCCAATCACGTAAGTGGTTCCGAATTAAAGTGCGTTGGAACACAACTTGTCCTGAAATCTTTTCGTGAAAAACAGGTGAAGCACCTGCTGATAGTTAACAATATAACTAAGAAAAGAGAGCGGAAAAAGTATTCAAGAAATACTGACAGCAGACAATGCACTAGGCAATGCTCTGTGCTCTGTCGTTCCAAAAAAAAAAAAATAAAGTGACACAAAACTGTATTTCCAGAGTATGTAAAAAATTTCATAAATCCAATATGGCGGGTGGGAATCTGCCTTAAGGGTCCTATGTACTGAAACTTTTTCTGTGAAATCGTCTTTTGCGCCTAAACGCGTGCATCGGTAAATAAATATTCTGTAAATACGAAGTTTTGTCAGAAAGGATTAAAAAAAAAAAAATTGTCTATATCGCTATCTTTTCACTTTTATCATATTAAGTGTATTAATGGAGAGAAAAATCGTGAAAGTTGTCACATATCGCATTTTTAAAGCTTGCCTATGAAGTTTCTTTAAGAGGTAAGAGAAAAGTACGATTATACGCAGGTAGTTTGATCTGTGTAATAAAACACCATCGGGTGCAATAAAACCCCACAGTTATAGATCTAGTTTACACAGTAAAGTGTTAGGACAGAAACATTGCACGCCCTGCGCGTAGGAGCGATGAGGCGTTAGGCGTGCGTGTTAGCGTCACCCGTATCGCTCCCTGCGCTTCTTGACCTTGAACGCGCAGGTACTTATGACCCTTAAGACATGTCTTTATTTCCATGCGGTGAAAGAGAAGGAGAAGGAATAAAGTTGGGCAGGAAGTTAATGGAGACGACCAGTGTTCCAATTTAGCTATTATATAGCTAAATCTAACTTTTTGAGAAAGCAATTGCAACGAAATATTTATTTAAGATATTAGCTATATTTTTAGCTATATTTTTAGCTATACAATTGTTAATTTAGTAACTTTTAGCTATTTTATGTCTACATGTTGTATTGTTTTCGCTTTGCGATTTCCCTCTTGTTGAAGACTTACATGAGACAGTTGATTTATAAATTTAGACGTTAGATGCATATTAAATTATAACCTGCATAGAACAATGTGTCTGCCAAAGGTGCATAAATTTTATTACAAAATTAGTTGAACTATGGTCACGCTTGTCCAGCACTTTATTCTCTTGATATTGACAAATACATTGTCTGTGAGAGAGATATTTTTAAATACACAGTAATTGATTCATTGGTGACTAATTGGAGGAATATTACACACCAAAAGTGGGGAAATACAAGTGCATTTGATTTTTGGACGAAGTAAATAAACAAAATGTTAGTGATGTAAATAATTTCCATAAACGTTCTGTACTGTACATTAGACTATTATAATACTGTTACAATTAAGTGGGTTATACCAAGTTCGTTAAGGGATGGAGGTCTTAACTAAATAAAATAATTAATTATAATTTTATAATTTTATTTACAATAACTACAGCAAAAATCCTCTCAACTCAACTTCTCACAACGGATGGATATCACTAATAGTTCATAATTTACACATATTAATAAAATTTATAATTACGATATACATCAAAGAAATTAAATAACTAGATATCAGTCCTAATGGACAGTGTATCAACCATTATTTTATAATTTATGCGTCCATATTCGACAGTTCGAATATTTCCAATAAAATCAGAATTACACCTCCATTCAGTCCCACCTCAGTTCAGTTCATGTCCCGCCAGTCGCAATGTTCTACAATCCTCCAAGCGCCCTCACACACAGTACGCTTCACTCGTCGGTTTCACACCCTCTCGTCCATTCACGCCACGAACACCTCGCCCGACGTCGTCCCACAACCTCCAGTCATCGTCCATACTTCACTTCGCTCGCGCACACTCGCCAGACGGCCTCCGTCAAAGACTGCCTGCCGTTGGGCCGCGGCAGTATATATCATTCTTAAGCCGCCACCTAGAATCTTCCCCAACTCGCGTGATGCGTCGTGGAGGGCCGAGGCCCCAGCCAGTCTCGCCAGAACATTCTTGCGTCGTCGCTAAACGTATCGGAAACTCTAGCAGGCGAGAGGAGGTCTGCGACGCCAGCAAGTCTCGCCGCTGTCGGCATTCACGGGATTGCCAGAAGGGGAAATCAGGAGGACGCGAGTCATCGTTCCAGGAAGAGGGGAAGGCAAGGTGGGTTTCCGATTACTGCGTGGGGCAGCTGAGTCGACGCCAGCTGCAGCACGTAACGATACAAATGCTTGCGTTGAGCAAGTGTTCAGCCCGGGAAACATTTTTAGGTCAAGGTTTAAAAAAAAAGTTTGGATGGCATAAAAAACATTGAATGCAATGTGCATTTAGGAACTAAATGAAACAACAAGTATCGTTATTCCTACAAGCTCCATCACAGTGTCTTAAATGTGAATGGAACCAAAACTGCTTACTGCTCGCAACTGCTTCTATTTCTTTAATCTCCAGTCAACAGTGCAGTTTCTGACATGTCGAGGGAGGAGGAATAGATAATTTTACAGGTCAGTTGTCATCATACAATTTTCACAGTAAATTAATTAATCTTTTTTAGTAATTGTACATTCAGTGAACAACCCCTATATTCAGTGAACCAATGTTCAAGTTATTAATATACTGGATGTTCTACAAATAAAAATAAGTAATTTTTTTTTTGTTAGCTTATTTTTTAGCTTTCTGTGTGAGGCTGTTTAGCTATTTTTTGGCTATATTTCGTTACACATTTAGCTTATATTCATGATTATGAGTTGGCAACACTGGAGACGATAGTTGATTGCAGGAAGACGGTGGACGGCGGCGCGGCTAGAAGAGAGACAGCGGCGAGTATCAAGGATCAGGATGTTTGCCGCGCAAGCAAGGCTTCGATTACCGAATGTTTGCTTAGAGCCGCGGTACAAGCGCCCGTCTAACACTTATCTGGCGGCCCCGGAGCGCGCATAGCACCTCCGCACGGCATCGCGGGTTCGGCACCATCTTGTTATATGACGATGTTCGTATCATTATTAGGCATCGATAAATGCGCTAACAAATACTGTTTCAATCACAAATAAACTCTCGAGCTGTATTTTCCAACGAAGGCAATCAAATGAGTGGCCAACCAAATATAAACAGTTGATTCAAATAAATATTTTGTTGACCATGTAATTTCGTTTGATGGTAAACATAAAAGTTTGGGGGCCTCGGTGGCTGAACGGTTCGCCTGCTCGCCTCCCACCAAGGCGAACCTGGTTCAATCCCTGGCCGGTCCACTTATGGCTTGCCCACAAAGTAGGTTAGTTGAGAGATTTGGGCAATTATATAAAAATATGATCTTGAGAGCCGATCAGGATGAAATGAGGTGAGAATGATGGAGCAGCGCCGGAATTCAAAGGCGGGGGGAAACTGGAGATCCCCGAGTAAACCCGTCGACTAGTGGCATCGCTCTGCATGATTCCCACTTGCGGAGATTCGGGAGTGACCCGACCGAGGGATTGAACCCGGTTCGCTTTGGTGGGAGGCGAGTAGTCTAACCGCTCAACCACCGCGGCGCCACTGGGAAATAATGCAGGCATGGTCTCGGCAAGTCGAAGCAAGTGACACGCCATGTGAGGAGTGCAGACAAATTGAAAACCAGCGTGTGGAGACAATAGGTTGGTTTCTCTTAACTGCACAAGCTGCACAAAATACCAAATATTCACGAAGCACAGCGTTTCTCTACGCCAGACGTGACGTGACAGCCATGGACGGATCAAGACTTTTTTTGCTACATGCGTAGATTTTTTTCGCTTCTCACTCCCCCCTCCCAACCACCCCCCCCCCCCCAAACACACACACTCACAAACTCCACCCAAAACACTAAATTCTACTAATCCCAAATATCTACTTCTTCTAGAAAGCCACAGTGGCTGAGCGGTTAGACTGTGCGCATCCCACCAAGGTGAACCGGGTTTAATCCCCGGCTGGTTCACTCTGGATTTTTACATGTAGGTATCGTGCCGGACGATGTCGCTGGGCGGCGGGTTTTCTCTGAGATCTTCCGTTTCACCCACCCCTTCATTCCGGCACAGCTCTATACTCACCTCACTTCACGCTACTTTTTTTTTTTTTTTTTTTTAATCTGGTTAGCCCCCAAATCCCGCTACGCAAGCCTAAGCACACTCGCAGTTCTGCGTGCCCTCCAGCATGCATGTTAGTAGCTAAGACGGTTTGAGGATGGGACGCATCTCAGGGCAAGCCGCATGCGCGTTGGGTCGGGTTTATTATGTTAAAATGTGCACGTGCATCCCGGCAATAGTAGGGTTGTCCGTTGCCTTGGCCTCAATTGTAGTCATGGCCACACCCCGAAAGCAGAAGGGTCTAGATGGAAGAGCATACCGAACCAGGTAAAGAGGAGAGGGCCGTGGAAAATCTATGCGACAGTCGCTGATGGGGAAACTATTTCCTTTAACTTGATTAAGGCCAAGAAAGTAGGGTGAGTCGCCAGCGAAGATAGACTTTTGTGAATTTGGTGCGGGGTGATATGGAATGAGGTAACAACTGGTGTGTAACCAGGGTCGCGCCATGTGGCCCTGGTGGTGGGGGACAGAACTGAGCCACCCACCAGACCACTCCACCCTCATCGGCTCTCAAGACCTCGATGTTAAGAGCCGCCCAAATCTCTTCACTCACTATCTCACTCTACTTCTTCCAAACTCTGTCGTTGGGCGCAAAATCTTGCCCTTAATCGTAACATCGGCATTATCATAAAATGAAAATCACTTTTAACTTTTAAATGTGAAATTGATGTATATAGGAAAATAATATGAACTACAAACTTGTATTATGAATTTAGTTAGAATACCTCAATTTCTTATTGTGGCATGAAGCGACAGAATTCGGCTAGTATGCATTCCATATTGATTATTACTTGTATATTATTCCATTATATTTTTTTGTGAAAACACAAAATTTCTAAAAAACCAGGCTCGAAACCCAGCAGGGTCATTCCGGGTTTTCTCGGCGATCTCCCGATTCTCCGCCCTTGCATTCCAGCACCGCCCCACACTCATCTCGCTCCACACTCATCGGCTCTCAAGACCCCGAAGTTAAGAGCCACCCAAATATTTTCACTCGCTTCACTCATTCTAGCTACAAGCACCAGCAAAACAGCACCACTAACCAGAAAAATGTTGGAATGCTGTTCGCGTATGAGCAGCTGGTAGACCCTAACCTGCTCACAAGCCTGCAGTTCAGTCGATAGAGGGAACCTTTCACCGCATGCAGTAGCCAATTAGACACAAGGCTCGTTTCCCGAGCCTCGTGCAGCCAATCCGAGAATGTGTGCGCCCACGTCAGAGGACTTTTCATGCAATTTTGTGTCCGCATTTTTATCGACTCTGTGGTACAGTAGTGCACAACACTGTCCGAGTATTCGAACATTCACCAGTGTACCCACCGATGTACACCGGACGTTCGAAAATTACCGTTTCGGTCGAGTCCGGTTGAACCGATTAATCCACCAGTTCAACCGGCCTGGGAATTCGGTGTATCTGTTGCTTTGTCTAAAAATAAAAGTTAACACTCATACAACTTGATATTTTCAAGAATTTCAAAATATACAAAAAAAATAATTTGGATGTCGAGACTACAAATGGGCGATGAAAACTTCAGAATTTGACAGTAATGGAATTAACATATGTCTGGAAGCAGACAAAAGTACCGCTAAAAATCAACCTGATGTTCGAAAAATGCTTCAACCAGTTTACACCGGTGTATCAATCACTGGTGGATCCATCGATGAATTTTCGAAACCGCGGTATACCGCATTGCACTGTACTTGATCCACCATGCTTGAAAGAAGCGTAGCTAATAGGTGTGTTCGTGTGGTTTTCCATTCTGCTAGTTTAGTGCTTTTTCTGCTAGTTGCCGTTCGTGCTACCGGAAGTATTTTATTTGTACGCTGTTCGGTTGGCGGTAGCAATTGCTATTTGTGCTATAAAAAGGAGCCATTTCTCCTCTTGTTCGCCGGGGTACAGTAGAAGTATCAAAACGAGCAATTTGAAAAATAAATAAATAAATAAAAATAATGGCCACCGAAATAAAATTACAAACATCGAAGTGTCTTGAGAGAGTCGATTGCAAATAGTAATTTGCTTTTACGCAGATCGATGAAGAGAATAAGTTTCGGTAACCCGTAAGAAGTGCAGAGGGCAATAAAAATAACTAAGACACATTTATTATCGAAAGTAAGTTATCTTGAGTGCCCAAAGTTTTCAATACACGTAAATTACGCAGCTATAATAATGACTACAAACATTTTTAAGATAAAAATTTGTGTTTTTAATTTCGACGTGTTAATTTGCTGCTGGTATAGGCTGTTCACTGTAAAGTGAGCACTTTTTAAGGCCCTTATAAATTTTTCCTTTCATCCAATTTCCATCTTCCTGCTGCTTTTTAATATAAACATTGCAATGTGACCAATAAACACAGTGTATACTTTTCACCACCCTCAAAATGTAATGCCGAGGCTGCAATAAGATGTATTTATTAGTGGTTAATGCCTGTTGGGCGGGCCTATAGTCGTTCGTGCCCTACTGCCTATAGAAACGGCTGTTTTTGCTACTTTTCGGCTCGTGAAAAATATCCCTTGCTCCCAGATAGTAGAAAAAGCATATCATGCGAACAAGCCTAATGTAGGGTGGTGTTGATGGCGAGATACGGGAGGCGTGGCCAGGAGGAGGGAGGCGTGGCCAGGGAAGACCGCCCCGCGGAGGGGGAGGAGCAGCCTTGTGCTGGGGCGGGCCCCAAAGGGTGGAGAGGTCAGGCAGTTGACGCGCCGCGGGAATCGCGGCCGGGCGATGCGGCAGCAGCGTGGTTGACTGACGCGTGTCGTGGTGTTGTGTGTCGCAGGCTCGCCATGAAGGAGAAGAGCAAGAACGCGGCCCGCAGCCGGCGCGAGAAGGAGAACGCCGAGTTCCTGGAGCTGGCCAAGCTGCTGCCTCTGCCGTCGGCCATCACCAGCCAGCTCGACAAGGCGTCCATCATCCGCCTCACCACCAGCTACCTCAAGATGCGGCACGTCTTCCCGGACGGTATGTACCACAACCCCTTGTTCTCACCAATCAGTTGACACCTGCAAAATTCGCTAGTTCAGCGACCTGTAAGCTAGACTTCGCATTCTTATATATGCCTACTCTCATGCAAATATCAACAATTTATTGGTAGGGACATGTAGAATTCGGGATTTAGAGATCAGAAAAATTCGCTAGTTCAACGACCTGTAAGCTAGACTTCACATTCTTATATACTTTCATGCAAATATCAACAATTTATTGGTAGGGACATGCAGAATTCGCGCATTCATTTTGAGACAAGCTAGAATTCAAAACATGTGTATTTATTTAACTCAAGCCATTGGTCCACGTGGTTTTGACACCTCTGGAGAACGGTGACCCAATCGTTGTCTTCCACTGTCACAGTACACAGCCAATTTGCAGTGGATATCGGCATATTAGTACGTAAGGCTGTAGCGTTTAGCCTGCAGGTAATTGAAGTCGCGAATTTTTCAGGTCTATATTTATTGGTTACTTGATAAGGTAATAAAACGCTGTGGTTGGGCGTACCATTTATTGCATGCCTGTTATTGGCTCATTCATGTCCAGGAGGTGTCAAACAACTGTCGACCAATTGCAAAAGTAACATGAAAATATAAGTTTGTTGATTCCAACTTGTCTCGAAATGAACCCGCGAATTTTTCAGGTCTCTAGTTATTATTTGAGGATAAGTTAAGCTTAAAAACGCGTACCTTTGCAACATGTTTGTCATTGGACCATGCTTTATTTGGCACGCCCTGAGTAACTATGCTCCTATAAATTAACGCTTCACAACTGTGCGCTCCACTACAAGCAGTTCAGTCAGAAAATGCGTGGCTTCAGCTATACAGCAGCCAACGGAGAAACGACGCCGGCACAGTACTTTGCAGTTTAGCCTGGTTCCAATAATAATGCGAGTTTTGCATGGCCCTACCAATGAGGTCTGCTCCAATGGGTGCTAATCGCCGAAAAATTCTTTACTTTTTACTTGTACGAAATGCGTTCAACTTGTACAATTTACTAGTACACGGTTACTATTTCCTCGCATAAAACGTTTTAAACAGCATATATTACACAATGGCTAGGGACACCCGAATTTCGTGAAAAGATTTCAGGCCACTTGTATTTCATAACATTTTTGCTGAGATCCACTTTCGTCATTGAATGATCTATGCGTTACGAGTCGTATGCCCGCGAATCACAGACGTAAATTATCGGAGTAACCTGATTCTGATTGACCCGTCAAGTAAGAAAATGTCCTCTCGCAAACACAGGCCGCCAATAAGCAAAAGAAAACTGCTGGTTTGCCCGTAGGGTATTGAAATCTAGCATGTGCGGAGATCTTTACGCGAAATTCGGGCGTCCCTAACAATGGCCTGTAAAAATAATAAAACCTAACCCAAAATGTGATAATTTACACTGAAATGAGTGAGTGAAGGGAATTGGTTGGCTCTCACCAGCGAGGTCTTGCGAGACGACGAGGGTGATTGAGGTGAGTATGGAGCAGCGCCGGAATAAGGGGCGGGGAAACAGGAGATCCCCGAGAAGGCCCCGCTGACCAGGGGAATCGTCCGAACGATTCCCACGTGCGAAAGTCCGCGAGTGGCCCGGCCTGGGAATTGAACCCGGTTCGCCTTGGTGGGAGGCGAGCAAGCTAACCACTCAGCCACCGCGGCCCCCACTGTAATGAGATGCCGTGAGTTAATTCAAGCATTCTAAAAAATCACGCTATGATATGTTTTCGTAATTAAAAAAAAAGTGCTTAAAATAAGGGAATTTTTTCATTATTTTTTTATTTGTAGTAGTCTATGTATTTTAGTAAAGTAAATTTTGCTAAGCATCCCCAAAAATAAATCGAGACACGACTTTTCAGTAGTGCCGCGTGTGAGTAGGCCTATCGTAAAACGCCTTTAAGGCTGCTCAATGGCCATGATTGTTTCCTGGATCTAGAATATATTTTATAGCCATGAGTAGAGCCACGAGTATTCCGCGAATTAATTCGCAGTCGAGCTAGACTCCAAACACTTGTGCTTTTATCCTACTGTTGTGATTGGACGATAGTTCCTTAGACACGCCCCGTTTAACTGTGAACCAGAAATAAGCAGGGAGCAGTAGTGTGAGCAAGCAAACGATAATGTCTCGAGTGTATAGAGGGCTGTCCAGCGAAATACTCGGGGCCCTAGCCACGAGGAAAATGGGCCCGTGGACCATTCCCGGGGCTCAGTATGGGCCCAGTAAGGGCATAAGACGTACAAGGCGTGCTGTAAACAATCTTCCCAGGACACCAGCATCTCGGACCATTATTACATTTTAACGTTGAGTGATTTACCCCGAAAATAAATGCTACGGCAGTGCAATTTCTACCCCGAAAATAAATGCTACGGCAGTGCAATTTCTGGCTGCGTTACGGTAGGCCACAAACTAGGGCCGCTATCATCGCATACTCTAGTGTAGTGTAAGTTTTCAACCTATGGGCCTACAGTGTATGTGAATAATACCACACATCAGGCTGCAGATACAGGGATGTGTGGGCGTCATTGCCTTACCCATTTAACTCTTTAGAGCAAATGTAAGAACGAATACCATGAATGTATGGGCAAGGGGTGGAGGGAGGACGACGACGTAATATTTTATGTATTCTCACTAAAGGCTGTTCACGATAAAGCGAGCACTTTTTAAAATGAGCCTTAGGAAAAAGTCACTGCCCATGCCTGCATTTGCTTCAACGGGCGCGCTGAGTGACATGCGCCCGGTAAAGTTGGTAACACGAGATGGAAAGTAGTTTCATATCTTATCGTCGAATAAAATGTGTTAGGTAACCATGAGTGATATCTTAAATTATTACTTTCGGTTTATGTTGTTGTTTTAATGCACCAACCTGTAAAAATTAGTAAATCTGTAAAATATTTTCTTTTCTAATAATTTAAGGATTTCACTTGACCGACGCATGAATAAAGTGATGAGGCCCATGACAACGTTAATTTTACATAAGGCGGAAGAATACACAACGTGCATACAAGTATATCTTAAGCAGGGCTTTCCAAAGTGCTCATTCTACCGTGAATAGCCTATATAGGCTATTCACGGTAAAATGGGCTCTTTTGAAATCCCTCTCATTTGGAATAATAGTCAATAAATATATTTTATTTTAGGCTCATATGTTAACTTCCGAGTTTGGTCGAATCTGCACAATGTGTTCATTACTTAGGTAGCAATAATTATTGAGAAAGGTAGTTAAAGGGTAAAGAATGGATGAAATAAAAAAGTAACTATCGCCTCGAACGTACTCACTTGACGGTGAACAGCCTGTATATGTGTACACTGATGTAAAGCTGCGAATAATTTATTGAAGTATATGATTGTTGCTGATGGTGAGTCTCGAATCAACACATTCGGTATCACACGAACATGGCGCTGTAGCAGCCACCTAGAACCCTGACGTGAGGAGCAGTGCTAGAGCTGAGTTTCGTACTCTGGTGGAATGCACTTTCGGCTCTACGACACCATTATGCAGGTGTATGGGAAATATGTCTTGATGAAAGAGAAATCTTTGAAATTGTTGTTTACCTAGGGCGCATCATTTGCGTGCCATTAACATATACCTAGGGATAGGAGAATTTTGCTAGTTCATTTCGGGACAAAATAGATATCAGACACATATACTTTGAAGTCACCTTCGTAATTGGATAACTTATTATTAGACCCGCCCTGCAATCCTCTGGGCCAATAGCAGACATGCAAGGAAATACCTTGCGAATCCCATGACTGGCCGGTAAGAGGTAACAGCCAATGGACACACAGCTGAGGCTCCAGTATGCAGAGGACTAAGGAGTCTAGCCTACAGGTCATATAACTCGCATAATTTTCCTATCTTTACATATACTGGGTGATTTGCCCGCGCCTATTTTTCCGTATCTATGCAACCCGCAGACAATTCAACCCATCTAACAAAACATCTCATCCCTTCAATAACTGTCTCATGTGTAGGCGAGTCCCGTGGCGTGTACGTACTTTTACGGCTTCTCGTATGTCAAGAGGGCTTTCCACTGGCTCGTGTCCGCACGCACAAGGTCGCGTGTTCGCGGGTCCCCCGAGACGACGTCCGTCTGCTCACGATCAGGCCTTTTCCACTGCAGTTCAGTCTACGCACGACCCGCTTGCTCGCGATGGCCCTCTCATGCTCGCGGTGCAGGGGGGAGGGTTTCTACCTGAGAGACGCACACAGGGCATTTCCACTGTGCGCCTCTCCCAGCCGAGCAGATACTGCATTGCAGGCTTGTATCATAGTCAGTCGACATGGATCGGGAGGTAGAAACATGTGCCGGTGGTACAGCAGCTTATGTTCTTTTAGTAGCTGAAACTTGACGTAACTGTCTAAAAAGTGCTCACAAGATAAAACTCCTAAAACATGTTTCCATGTAGCTTACATGCACGTTGCATAAGGTGGTTTGCCGTTGTTAGTTACTACAACTCAGAAGCTCTATCGAATATGTAGCTCCAACTTTGACAGTCTAGTTAGTTTGTAACACCCAATATACGTTTTGCGAAAATGCAGCCACACAAATAGTCCGTATAAGAACATTATCACTATTCCACCTAAGGTTTTTTTAGGAGAACCAACTTTTCTCTATAAAATTTCAAAACTTTTACCATGAGCATGAAACTTCAAAATATTTGCAATTTATTACCTAGCTGATGACAACTTATATCATCAAATGAGTTTAAGTAAAAGTATATTTCTTGTCTCTAGGCTATTTAACGAAAGCTAGGAATCTGTATTTTTCACAGCTGTTCGTGTATAATAAAATTAAAAAAAAAAAATCATTAACTTTTGCGTGTTAATAATACTCTAAAGGCCATTTAACACTATCAAGTGTTTTATTAAATTCAATAAGTTGAATTCAAATTATTGACTACTCATGCAGTTAAATTTATTGAATTGAATAGAATAAAAGTTGTATTCGATAAATGTTAAATTTAAAACTTATACTATTTTTTTTTATATTTCAATTAAAAATAGTTATATGTTCAGAATTATTTTTTCAAGCCACTACAAACCATGCACTACACGAAAATAACTTGTCGGAATTGATACAAACTTTTTTTCCTAACATGATATATTTACATTGTATGAAATAATTATATGCAAATACTTTTGTTGTTTAAATGCGCATTAAATACTGTATTATATCACAACACTTTATATTTATACTTTTTAAATGATTCGGAGTGCTAGTTGAAAAATTTGATTCAAGAATACATAGAACATGTTATTAAAGAAAAACGTTGGAGGAATTAGAGTTAATAAATGGCTTGAAAGACAAAATGGCCGTTATTATGACGTCCAAGTAACGTCATACAGGATTCAATAATTTTGAAGAAGATTTGAAGTGAACTTTGATCACGTGAAAGTTCCTAAATATTGTTTAAGTTAGCTATCAGGCAGTTTAATGAAGTTGTTGCTGAAAATGAGTGACTTACAATATTCCGAGCTATCCTCGTCGAATTAGTTTGTTTGGGAAACAACAGCAATAGGGGCAAATAGTTTTGCCATATTTCATAGAACATTTCCGGATCCAGAATGCGACGTGAGAAGTCTACAACGATGGCATGCAGACGTAGCGTTTCACTGTCCTAGTTTTGAAAGGGGGGGGGGGAGGCCCGGCCCTTCTTGGAAACGACCCACCCTGTAAGGGCACTGTTTCCACTGTGCCCCTCTTCCCACTCCGAACAAGGGTTTTTCCGTCGGCATCTTTCATGTAGTCCATTCAGGGTTTCTTCGGCCTTTTTTAATCAAACCTTTGAAAAATTTCCCCATGTATGACGTGTTTAGTTATTTCATAAATACGCCCTGTATCACAAGCGTTTTATACTTGTGTTCATAAAAGTTACTTTTTTTCTTTTAAATTAAAACGTTATTCATATTTAATCCATAAATTATAATGCTTCATTTATAAATAATCTGAATAAAATTCAGGGAGAAAATAGGTATGTTGGTAGCGCCTAGTGAGAAATAGTGCTTATACAAAATACTGTTACACTTAGTGCGCACGAATGTAGTGCGTAGTCCCCCTGGTGTAATAATTCTCCAAGCTTAGTTAAGCTTAATTTGCACGAGGCGGAGGAATATCCTGCAAGTAGAAAATCAGGACTTCGGAAAAGGCTGAAGTAACCGTGAATGGACTATACACGAACAGCTACCTGGAGGATCGCCTCTAGACGGATCCCCTCGCACACACCCGACGCACAGCAAATGAGGCTTTTCCACTGCCCGCTGTCGTGCGTGCATCCCACCCGTGACGTCATGTTCGCCGAACACGAGTTAGTGGAAAGGCCCCTTTCGCAGAACATTCGACGCCGTTGACAGCCTGCACCAATCAGCGACGCGAAAATAGAGAATCACTGCAAGACAGCACGTGCGCGTCGATTCCTTCTCGTCAATACAGTAAGAGGTGACTGTATTTTTTACGTCGCATGAAGACATACAGCGGCTCGAAGCGAGACAGACGTGTGTTACCAAGGACGCAATCGCCACGTGTCAAAGTATTTGGCAAACATCGCAATAATCTGTTTCGGCACAATAAACGGACTTGCATTCTTTGGAAAGTGGCTGCTTCTCAACGCATTGTTTACGTAACACCATCCGTTCGCCTCTTACTGTACTGACAAAGAATCAACGCGCACGTGTTCTGCTACGATCGATGTTTTGTTAGATGGGTAATATTCTGTGCGGGTTGCATAGATACGGAAAAATAGGCGCGGGCGACTCACCCGGTAGAGCAAGAATGTCTCTATAGCCACTTATACTGTTAATAAGTAAACATCGGACCAATATAAATATTTACTGAGAAGGTTGTATCATCCGGAGCTCTGAATTGCTCGTTAGCGTCGCTTCCAAAATTAGAATTCCTTTCCCCAGTCATAAGCTCAGTTCTCATACCGAGTATTCTAGGTTATAGAATATTTACGTTTACGGATGTGCGATATGTAACAACCACATTATTTTCTTTAGATGTTATAATTATAAAGTATCAAAACTGAATACCTAATAAAAATTTGTGATGGCCTAAATTAATTTAATTACACCAAGCAAATATTGCAAAAAAATTGCTACTTAAGTGGCTCCCAGTATAAATTAAATTCTACTGTTCATATTCAAGCCGCTATACTTTAATATGACAATGTTATATGTATATTATTTGGTCGTTCATATTTTACGTATTTATTTTTTCCTCGGAGACCTTCTCAGTCACTGCCATTAGTTCGACTTAAGGCCAATGGTGCACGAAAGCAGTATATTTACTCGATATTCGTTAGAACTTGTTTTTCAGAGGGTTTATCGAAATTTTTGACATGACAAGACGTAAATATTAATTTTTAACAACTTCTTGTAGTTGTTAAATATTCACGACCATTATTATTCTGTGAGCGCTGATGGAAGACGAAAATAAGATATACTTTCTTATCTTCCATCAGTACTCCGATAGTAGTAATGGTAGTGAATATCTATCGATGTAAGAAGGCGCTCGAAATTATTCTTTATCTCTTGTCGTGCCAAGAATTTTGAAAAATTCCCTAAAAAACAACTTTCGCCCCAACATTAAGGCAAATACACGGCTTTCGTGCACCATTCCCCTTAATCTCCATGACGCTGTTGCATACTTGAGACCTCAAAGCTGGTTTATCAACCCGCATGTCACAATCAAATTTCACTCGTTATCCAGACAGTCGGTGTTCCATCTACAGTAGTTGTAATAAACAATCAGTGTTCCATCTACAGTAGTTGTAATAAACAATCAGTGTTCAATCTACAGTAGTTGTAATAAACACTGAGAATTACATATATAGTAGTTGTAATAAACACTCAATGTTCCATCTACAGTAGTTGTAATAAACACTGAGAATTACATCTACAGTAGTTGTAATAAACAATCAGTGTTCCATCTACAGTAGTTGTAATAAACACTGAGAATTACATATACAGTAGTTGTAATAAACACTCAGTGTTCCATCTACAGTAGTTGTAATAAACAATCAGAATTACATCTACAGTAGTTGTAATAAACACTCAGTGTTCCATCTACAGTAGTTGTAATAAACACTGAGAATTACATCTACAGTAGTTGTAATAAACAATCAGTGTTCCATCTACAGTAGTTGTAATAAACACTCAGAATTACATCTACAGTAGTTGTAATAAACAATCAGTGTTCCATCTACAGTAGTTGTAATAAACACTCAGAATTGCATCTACAGTAGTTGTAATAAACAATCAGTGTTCCATCTACAGTAGTTGTAATAAACACTCAGAATTGCATCTACAGTAGTTGTAATAAACAATCAGTGTTCCATCTACAGTAGTTGTAATAAACACTCAGAATTACATCTACAGTAGTTGTAATAAACAATCAGTGTTCCATCTACAGTAGTTGTAATAAACACTCAGAATTACATCTACAGTAGTTGTAATAAACACTCAGAATTACATCTACAGTAGTTGTAATAAACAATCAGTGTTCCATCTACAGTAGTTGTAATAAACACTCAGAATTACATCTACAGTAGTTGTAATAAACAATCAGTGTTCCATCTACAGTAGTTGTAATAAACACTCAGAATTACATCTACAGTAGTTGTAATAAACATTCAGTGATCCATATACAGCAGTTGTAATAAGCTAGTTCTTCTGGTCCAACCTCGAAGATGTACACCGCCTTTTGTAATCACTTTAGACCATAGGTCGTATATGTGTTTTCAGTATAACGACCTACATAATTCGCGTTATTTTCTGGTAGCACTATATAATTCATCGTCCTATACATATCCCAGTCGGCGCCATTTGTTTATTGGCTTCAGTAGTGAGGACACATTTCTCTTTTGACTCGGTTGCACGTAATTGGGTCAAACCCTCGTCAATGGTTTCCTATTGGCCGAAGGCCGTCCAGGGTGTGTCCGGACAAACTGTGGTCCAGTGATAAACGCAAAACAAAGGCACGAGTATATGAAGTCTACTCTGCCCTGAAATAATAACGCTAGTTTTGCACGTCTCTGGTTTTCACCTTTCGTGATTAACCTACAGCAGATGTCTGTCTAACTTAGAAACATGTGGTATATAGTCTGTTCGCGGTTTCTTCACACTTTTCAAAATCAAACCTTTGAAACGTCCCCCCAATGTATGATGTGCATTACATGCGTTTTTTACTTGTGTGAACATAAAAATATCTTTCTTTTATTAACTCGAACTTTGAGGTATGTATAATATAATATACCTATATAAAAATGTATTTAATTTAAAATTAATGTGGATGGATACAGGGAGAATATAGATGTGTTGGTAATGCCTAGTAAGTAATAGTTCTTATGTAAATTATTATTATGGGCTATTCACGGCAAAAATGAGCACTTTTGAAAGCCCTGCTTAAGATCTACTTGTATGCACGTTGTGCATTCTTCCGGCTTATGTAAGATTGACATTGTCATGGGTCTCATCACTTTATGCATGCGTCGGTTAAGTGAAACTCAGAAATTATTAAAAAAAGTAAATATTTTACAAGTCTGCTCAGTTTTACATATCGATGCATTAAAAAAAAAACAGAAACAGAAAGAAATAATTTAAGCTATCAAAAATGGTTACCTAACACTTTTTATTTGACGTTAGGATATGGAACTAATTCTGATCAATCGTAATCAACTTTACTGGGCGCATGTCACTCAGTGCGCCCGTTAAAATATATGCAGGTAGGGGTAGTGGCTTTTTTCTAAGGTTGATTTCAAAAGTGCTCACTTAATCGTGAACAATCTGCAGCGGGCGTGAGATCGTAGCGTGTGGCGCGAGGTGTTATCCGCAGCGCAGGGTGGTGAGTCACAGCAGTGGTCCAGCACGCAGCATCCCGCGGCTTAGCGGGCCGAGTGCCTGCCCTCTCATCACCCGCCGCTGTTTGCCAAGAGTTGCCGCACCCGTTGGCTGGGGGGGCGGCCCCGACCAAACACTGCAGCTCCCCGCCGGATAATGCCAGCCATTACCATCAGCCTCTGCATCTGGTTCGTGATCCGTGGGTGAGGGGAGGGGGTAGGACACTCGTGCTCATTGGCGGCCCTTGCAGCCCGGACAACTCGCCGCGTTAAGGCCCTTACACAATTATTGAAAACTTTAACATTTGACTATACGATTTGACTTTACGTTTGCGTCCCGACATGTTATTTCTTATGGAGCTTGACACAATGGAACTGTCAAAGGTAAACACTAACGATTTCGAAAAATTGAAATTTAAAGTCAAAGTCAATTAGCCATTTTGCCTTGAATCTAACACAGGTTAAGTGGAAAGTGCGTTATTTTATTGTGGGGCGATTTTAATCTCGGTGTATTAAACAAAGTTCTTTTTAAATTAAATAAATGACAAAGAAATATAATGTGAATAGGAAATATATAAATTGACATATCTCAATAAAGTAAACAAATGAGTATTTTGTTTTGAAATAAACTTTTAATATAAATTTTAAGCCTATTTTGAAAAAAAAAGTACGTAAAATGCATTCCTCAATAATATCTTAATTATTTACGTAACAAGATACACATTTTACGAAGCTCGCCGAATCGATGTTCAATTGTCTGAACTCTGACTTTACAATTCTATTGTGTATTGGTGGATTTGTCAGAGGAAAAGAAACGTAGAGTCAAATGCTAAAGTATTCTATTGTGTAAGAAGCTTTAGGCTGCCGAATGGTGTGCAGAGCACCAGCAGTAAACGTTTTATTTTAAAAAAACCTCCAACGTGCCTGAGTGATGTCTTCTTCAGAATAGTTTTTAAGAAACGTCACGCTTCAATATACGTTTTCCAGTTCTTCCATTTCTCTTTGAAGCATGTTCTTGTGATAGTGAAAGTGGCTCAGGCGGGTGTTTTCACGGCCATTTTTAGCTATGAACATTCCGATACAAAATATAAAAAAAAAGGAATACGGACGTGCATCAAACCTTGATTTTTAGTATTACGTATTTAAATGGTAGGGTCTCCGCGCTGAATGTCTCACAGAGGCGCAACAGTTCAGTGCTTTGCGCGTAGAGGCGATGAGAGAGTTGATGAGCATGTCTCTGTCGCCCCTAGCTCTCCCACGCTTTTAGGCCTCAGACATGCATACTTCCGTCAACCAGGCGGTCGCCTTAAGGCTGCTGCCTGGTTTGAAAGCAGTGAGAATAAGGCATAGAGAAATGCATGTTAACGAAATTCCGTTATTTGGCGTTCAAATTAAAGGTATATAAAGGGTGTATCAAAATTCGACCGACAAACTTCGAGTGTAGCTTAATCACAAAAAAAGAAGTTGAAAACATATATACGACACAATGGTCTAAAATTAATTCTAAGGGAGGTACACATTTTTCAAGTTGTAGTAGAATAAAAAGTTTATTACAGTACCACTGTAATGTATCTCTCTCTGGAATCTTCTCCTCTCTTTAATATCTGCAAAATTGTGTTATTGAGTATTGTGAGTGTCTCACCTGCCAGGTAGTGGTAAATATTATTTAGAAAGTAAAAAACGAATTACTCGAAAACGGTGAGGTTTAGGATGTTTACACAAGGTGACATTTTTGTTGATTTTGACATACGGATTACTAATCCATTCTTTAAATCCCAAAGATGCTACCGTGACATGTATGTTATTTCAAAATATGGGGTAGTAGCTAACAGTGATTATTTAAGTGAAATAATTTGACAACAGCGACAAGTGTTGTGGTGTTCGAAGAATTTTGTTCACTTAACCATTATCCAGACAATGGGTGTTCCCCTTTAAATATTATCTCCAATATATATATATATATATATATATATATATATATATATATATATATATATATATATATATATAAACAAGTGTTCCAGGTCCACGTTCAAAGATGTGTACGACACTTAGTGTTCACTTTAGACCATAGGTCGTATGCATGTTTTCAACTTATTTTTCCGTGATTAACCCACAGCCGAAGTTTGTCGGGCGAATATAGATACATTCTGTATATCCCACTAGGGACATTCTTGAGCATAAAAATACTCGTTTCTTTCCTGTAGAAGCCTCTAGGACTATACCAAATTCTCACTGCTTTCAAACCATGCAACAGCCTCAAGGCGGGTTCACGCTGGGATCGCAAAGGCGCGACAAACCGCGACGCCACAAAGAAAATTCTAGTTTTACCACCTCGCGATCAGCACTAAAAAACAGTTTTTATATTTATTGTTCGCACTATCTTTACACTTTTCGAATAAAGTGCTTGTTTCCTAAATATGTCAGGTATCAGAAACGTTGCATACTTCTGTTAACGGTGAAGAATCTTATTTTTGGTTTAAGAGCACTTTTGCCTACATTTTATTTATAAATTATATTTAATTTACAATCAACACGAACAAAAACAGGGCGATAACAGGTGTGTTGGTAACGCCTAGTAAGAAAGAATTCTCGTACAAAATATAATTAATTCAGTGATCTTCGTCGTGGGTAACAGATCCATACACCGTGCCTGTCACGCTCTACGTTATGACTGGTTGACATCACTGATCGCCGAGTACAAAGCTGGCAGCTCATTGGTTGTGAAAATGAAAGAAGCCCTTTGACAGCTTGGGCTTTCTTACGTGCAACTCCAGAAACCACGCGAGAATAAATGGGTTTATAATCGATTCACGGTTATTTCACACTTTCCTGAAGCCCTGCTCAAGTTCTACTTCCAGGATATTCCTCCTCCTCATTCAAACTAAGCTGAACTTATCCTGGAGAATTACACCAAAGGACAAAGTACCGAATTCGCGCGCTCTCAGTTGTAATATTTTGCGTTAAGAACTATTTCTTGCTAGGTGCGTAAGAACTATTTCTTTCTATGCATTACCAACACACTTGTTTTCTCAGTGTTTTTATTCGTATTCATTATAAATGAAATAGAATTTATAAATAAAATACTTGTAAGACTTAAAATTTAACGACAAATAAGACACCGTATTGTTAACAGAGGTATAAAATGCTTGTGATAGATGATATATTTAGAAAATAACTAACCACGCCATACACGGGGTTATTTTTCAAATGTTCGATCCACAAAGTGTGAAGAAACCGCGAATAGACTATAGTAACAGGGAGAATGGGTGAGACGGCAACAGTACAAACACATTCGTAGTATGCATACATGTAAGAAACTAAATTTTTGGAGAAATAAAATTGCTTAAATTTTTCTTATAACTCTGCAGTTGAAATATCGCATAATTACAGCGCATTATTTTATAAAATATACAAGATTGTTTATGTGGCTCAGTGTTCGTAATAGACTTGTTGTTTGTTAAAGTTAAACATCTGTTTTGCTCATTCGACACTAAAGTTTTGTAAAATTTACAAAATTATCTCTGGCAACTTATTTCCAAAGATTTCTATTCACAAATACAAAAAAAATTGCACTGCGTATTTTAATATACTAACCACAGCGCTAGGATTTTTTTAACAGAAATACGAAATGCCGCGAATACCCATGTGTACTGTAATTTGCATTTTTTACTATAGGCTGTTCACGGTAAAATGAGCACTTTTGAGGCCCTAGTCAATTTCTTCATTTCAGCAATTTTTTATCCTCTACCCACCTTTTTAAATAAATATTGCCATGTAAGTAATAAACACAGTGTGTATATTCCACCGCTCTCGGGAGTTAACATATAAGGCTAAAATAAAATACATTTAGGCCTGTTCCAAATGGCAGGGCTATAACAAAGTTGATCAAGCTTTGGTTTCTTCCTGTCTTTTCTTGAGGACACGAACGGCCTCGGCTAAAGAATCACTACGTGGGACGTTTTGTCTCGTCCCATGTTTATAAATATCATTCAAGGTTAAACTTTTGTCAGTAAGGCGGTTTGCAAAATAAGATAAGAACACTGGGCTGCTTTTTGTAACATGAGGTGGTTTGGCTCAAGGGGAACTATGTAGAGCTGCAATCGAAAACGTCAAGGATGTTTACAAACCAGCGCGCAGTAACATTACATTTTCTTTCCAGGGACGAAGCTTAGAACTTCGTCACATTTCACTCTGTAGACCTGTCCCCTTCATCTTGGCTTTAGCATCCGAAACTTTGTGACATTTCTAGTTTGAAACCGGTTGTGTTTGAACGTAAGGTATATTTCTTTTTTATTTGCCTTTGCTGCCGACATATCTGTCAAGTTTCATATTCATAATTTTTCTCTCTCGCAATATCGAATATTAAAAAGAAATAATTCGTAGAAACTTTGTATGTTTTACTAAGTACTATATCCCACAGTGAAATTAGATTTTTAGTATCAACTATTAAAATTTAACTGTGAAAAGAACAAATAAATAAAATATGGAGGAGATTAAAAAACTCTTCATTTGATTGCGTTTATCATTTTCGTAAACAGTGATTGGCGTTGTTACATTAATGTCGGAGTAAAAATATAATAAGCATCTACTTCATGTGTTTGTTTAAAAATTTTACAAAGATGGAACATTTATTCGTTGATACAAAAGATTCACTGTTGCCTCGCCTGTAGGTGAATACTATAATCATACACATACAGCAACACAAACAAGGTATATATCTTTATAAAGTTTAAAAATATTCTACATAATTTCAATTTTTCATTGCAAACAGTTACAAAATTAATCATAGCATAAAATTATTTATATTATAGTAATGCATTTCTTTTGTATTGCAACATTGCCTATAAAAATGAGATCTTTGTATTATTAATTCATAAATAATTTTTTTTTTTATATTTTGGATTGGTACAATTTGTTATGAAAACATAGAGCCAAGAGATATGAAAATCTTGAACATAATTTACTTGCATGATGGTTAAATTTTAGCTTACGTGTACTCCAAGTAATATCATGTTCAGTATTATTTTTATGATAATTAAGGTCATTATGTTTTATATCAATTATGAAGAGGATGTGTGCTGCGATTTTTGCAAAAATTCCTACAAGAAGTTACGGTATGATTTCTTCTTAATGTTAAAGCACTCGAATGTTTAGTCAATTTTACCAACTTCAGTTTCCTGTTACAACCTCGTCGAACTTGAGCCTCTAGTAGCTGGAATTGCTCCCCAATCCTCCTACGAACAAAATATTCTTAAGAATTAACCTTTTTTTCTTATTGGATTTGTACAGATGGCTTGTGGAGCATAAGGTTGGGTGGAAAAGATCCAACTTTTATAAATACTGTAATGTATAATTAGTGGCGAATGTAATCGGTTTGGTTTTTTAAACGCATTAGAGTCTCGGTAGCCAGAAGGTCCACAGAAATATTATTCCTTTACGTTGAGGAAGAATAATCAGTGTACAGAAAAATAAACGAAAAATATATTTCACCAATTTCCATATAACGCGGAGGAACTACCATTGCGATAACATGAACTACTATTTTCAACTCGCATGTTAAGACGAGTACCCGATGAACTCAGCATTAGCTTGTAATTAGTAAAGTATTATTCACTCGACCACCGATCAGCACAGAAAATTAATGAGTACTGGAATAAAATTCAAGTAATGCCAATAATAAGCAAATAAAGAGTGGTGACGTCTAGAATTTTCCACAAACTAGAAACTGCTTTCAGTGTTTGTTTCCTAGCGGCAATATAGAGTAATTGTCAATTCAGTCATTTGGTCTAGTCTGATCAGAGAATCAGCAAAGATGCAATATTGCAGCTGTTAGTGATTTTGGGTATATTAAGCCGTAACCGCTCACCGTACCCCAAAACTGGATTGCTGCTTTTCTGACAATACGACTACCATAAACAACTCGGACAGGATTTGAAATTAGAACTCTGTTGATGTTAACAAGGGCTTTGAGATGTTTGAAAACTTTCTGCAACCGATTTTCAATGCAAATTCAAATTTGCTAAAGTTTTTGATTCATATAAAAGGGCTTGCCATGCTCCCCATAGTAACCAAGTGGTCTATCTGTTGGTCAACCATTACCACTTGGCATTTTTACATGCTGGCTCACAACTATTGCGGGGGATGTTAGACCAGAAATTTCGGAATTTGTCTGCTAGAAACCTTGCACGGTCTTGTGTCCATAACTGCATAAAATGTTTTCGATGCAAACCCAAAATTATTCCTCCGCTCATGGGCAGAGCCACGAGTATTTCGCGAATTCATTCGGAGGCGAGGTAGATTCCAAACACTCGTTATTTTCTCCTACTGTTGTGATTGGACGACAGTTGTTTAGACACGCCCCGTTTAACTGTGAGCCAGTAGTAAGCAGGAAGCAGTAGTGCGAGTGAGTGTTTAACAGTCCTGTACAGAGGCCTCGCTTGATCACAGCAACCAATAAGCAAACGATAATGTCTCGAGTGTATAGAGGGCTGTCCAGCCTAGCTTGCTGCCAACTCAATTCGCGAAATACTCAGGACCCTGGGTGATCATCCCACAGCTCGGGTTACACTCAGCCTTCCTTTTACTTGCACTGAAGTAGATTCCACGACGGGTTTCTTTACCGTCAGACTCAGCAAATTGAGGAAAGCACATACTTAGCGACCCGGAAAATTTGTGGCTTCATTTAACAACAAACTAGACACCACGATCCCAGGTGGCATTAGATTCGGTCTTCGTTTCCTTCCAAGTTAAATACTGGTTCAAATTCATCCAGGGCGTGGCTTACAAACAGTGATCCAATTAGAAAGTAAGTCAAATGTACACGTGTTCGAAGTTTAGTTTGTCCACAAATGAATCCTCGAAATTCCTGGGTCTCTACAGATACTCAGGAAGCCTATGTTTGTGTGTTCATCTGATTCTCCACCGAAGCAGCGCATTTAAGTGTAAGAAGTAAACAATCATGTTCAACACTGCTGACAATGCGACTATGTCAGTAGTGTTTTGAAGGTGATGGGGGGGGGGGGGGGGGGTAAGTCAACGTTGGGTACACGCGCAGAAGACTCTAACGGGCCTAGCTCATCTTTAGGCCAGTGGATTAACTGCTATAGGCTATTCACGGTAAACTGAGAACTTTTGAAGGCCCTGCTGGAGATCTACCAGTATGCACGCTGTATATTCTTCCGCCTTATGCAAAATTAACATTGCCGTGGGCCTCATCACTTCATTCATACGACGGTCAAGTGAAATCGTGAAACTATTAGAAAAATAAATATTTTACAAAGCCGCTCATTCTTACACTTTAATGTATTTAAAAAAAAACAGGAAGAGAAATAAATAATTTAAATTATCACAAATGGATACCCTACGCTTTTTATTCGACTTTAAAATATGGAACTACTTTCTCTCCATCATTACCAACTTTACTGGGCGCATGTCACTAAGTGCACCCGTTAAAATATATGCAGTAGTAGCAGTGATATTTTTCTAAGCTTGATTTTAAAAGTGCGAGAGAGAACACGGATAAGAGTGTGTCTGCCGACCAACGCGGTAACAATCTCTCTGCAACGACACTGAAGGGCTTTTTTCCCCACCATAACTGTCAAAACCACGTGATATCGACTAAGGGCAGTGCAATGTCTATAGTCCGTTTATGGTTACTTGCAGCTTTTCTGAAGTCCTGCTAAAGCTCTACTTTCAGGATATTCCTCCACCTCACACCAAAGGAACAGCTCACCGCATTCCTGGGCAATTAGTTTATTGATATTTTGCATGAGAACTGTTTATTACTAGGCGCTACCAACACACGTTTTTTCTCTCTGTTTCTCTTCATGTTAATTGCTAATGAATTATATATATATATATATATATATATATATATATATATATATATATATATATATATAATATATATATTAGCTGACCCGTGCGACTTCGTTCGCATGATATTTTTGTAAAGTTTTTGAAATAAAACCCACCATCATTTCATTAAGATTTTTTCTTTCTCAGGTTCAATGGAGTTATTAAATTACACCCTGCCATAGTTTCGTATGTTTTATGCTAGCATGATATTTTGGAATTTGAATTGATCTAGCTATTTTCCTATTGGGTTCTCTAGCCCCTAAGCTACAGCGGCCCCCTTTTTATCGATCTAGCCACTGAGATACTGCGGCACCACTATTGGGTGTTCTAGCCCTTGACCAGCTGAGGCCCCACTATTGGGTTCTCTAGCCAATGGACTTCTGTGGCCCCACTATTGGGTGCTCTAGCCACTGGGCTACTGTGGCCCTACTATTGGGTTTTCTACCCACTGAGTTTCTGCGGCCCCACTATTGGGTTCTCTACACACCGACCTTCTGCGGCTCCACTATTGGGTTCTCTACACACTGAGCTACTGCGGTCCCCTTATTGGGTGCTCTAGCCACTGAGCTACTGCGGTCCCCTTATTGGGTGCTCTAGCCACTGAGCTACTGCGGCCCCACTATTAGGTGCTCTAACCACCGAGCTACTGCGGCCCATTATTGGGTGCTTAGCCCTGAGTTTCTGTGGCAACCTTATTGGGTTCTCTAGCCACTGAGCTTCTTCGGCCCCCTTATTGGGTGCTCTAGCCACTGAGCAACTGCGGCCCTACTTTATATATATATCCACTGGGTCACTGCGGACCCGCTTTGAATAACTCTAGCCACTGGGACAATACGGTTTTTTTGAAGGAAAGGTTTACAGCCCATAGACAAAAAAAAAGAAAGGAGATATTACGGAAAATTTTTTTACAGTGTTTTTTTATGCTGTAATCCTAAGAAAAGCTTAATCCAGTACCTATTTACATCCCTGATCATAATTTTTTTCCGGAACCGTTTGAGATATCTCGATGAAACAAATACTAAATTGGTCCTGGGGTTATTATTTACAAACTGTGTAAATTTGATGTCAATACGTTAAGTTGTTCAAAATGTGAGAAGAAACTGCGAATAATATACTATACAAAAATAATTGTTTTTCCCTTTCAAAAACGTTGGCCAATATAGAGTGTTCACAAATGTGTTGGTAGTAATCGGGGAGTGGATAGTACACCCCAAAACAACACAAAACATCGCTACGAACTTGTCCTAAAGTCGATAGTTTCCGAGTTACAGACCTCCCAACTTTGTACCACAAGTATTGGCAACAGTCAATCTTTTACGAGGTGTGCCAGTCAACGTGATCAGATAGAATGGCGTGTGTGTGTGTTAGTTACTACCTTCCTCAGTGCACTGTTGACAGCCGTCCGACGTCGGATGCCATGCGCTTAGAACGCCGGATCTCAATCCGCTGAACTTGATATTTATCGCGGGAAAAGTTGACTGTTTACTAGGATTCCTAACGTACTGCACATACGTTCAACAGTTTTCTTTCCTCATTGGCTGTCATGCTTGTGTGAAGCTACTACCCCATTTCACTGGTACATTGAGGATTCTGATATTATAAGCATGGACGCCCGAATTTCGCGAAAAGATTTCACAACCAGTTGTGTTTCGTAACACTTTAGCTCAGATCCACTTCCTTGATTGGATGATGTAGGTGATGCGCTTTCTCATATGTCTGCCAGGGAATCACAGCGGTACAGTATCGGAGTAACCTAATTCTGATTGGCCAGTCAAGTGAGAAAATGTCATGGCACAAAGACACGCCGCCAATAAGCAAAATAAAACTACTGGTATGCCCAGTAGGGTATTGAAATCTAGCATGTGCAGAAATCTTTTCGCGAAGTTTGGGTGTCCCTAATTATAGGGCAGAACGTTCGTGATTGGTCTGCAGACAACGTAGCCGAATCAGATCCTCGTTCATTCAATAATGAAAGAAATAAACTAGTTGAGAGTGTTATAGAAGACACGACGGCTCAAAAAATCTTCGCGATTTTTCATCATCTCTAACTATTACCTGTGGGGACATTTTGCGTTATTTTGGACTGTACTAACCACTCCCTGATTACTTTTTACATGTTTGGGTACACTCTGTATATTGTTCGTTGCACAGGGAATGTATTTAATGTTGTAACTAACTGTACATTGCAGAAAACGTAATCCAATCACGTGGGGGGAGATATCATTCGTTGTTGCGATTATATTCCACAATTGCGTTAAAGGCCGTTACCAATAACAATTAACACAAACACAATTTTACTGTCCAGAAGATGAGATATATCATTACAATTATACTAGCACAGAGCCAAACAGAACATTCGTTCGTTGCAATGCATAAACTTACTTTTTTCTTGTGTGCCTGAAAGTTTGAAGCTATTAATACATTTCTAAGCTAGTTGCCATGCAACTACGACAGAGTCAAGTCATGCACAATTTTGAAACCCGTTCGGCCCCGAATTAATTTACAAGTTCAAGTTAAATATTTTGGCGTGCATCGCTGTGATGGTCGGCGCATGTTATTGTCGTCGGCCGTTCACAAACGAGTTGAGTACAAGTTTTGTCAAATCAGATTACTCGTAAGGAAAATGCACAAAAAAAACTGGCACTGATTCCTTAACAGTGTACAGGAGTGGTCATAAATATCCTTAATTTGCACCCTGTCTCCGTTCTTGGACATGGAGACTAACGGGTTAACACATTGACAACTTAGGCTCGAGTCAAAGTAGGCCAACGGCTGTGGAGAGATTTGGGCGTCTTTTAACACTTTGAAGACTATGCTGGAGCGTAGCGCGGGCTAAACCAGTATGAATATTTCCCTGGCCATAAAACACAAAACTGCCCTGGATGGGATGTAGTTACTCTGTTTACTTATTGTGATCACAATTTTACCAGGAAACAACACAGCACTAAGATAATGTTCGCAAGTAAGATGAAGATTGTTCCACTATTTCTGAAATGAACACGATGGACTGTAAATACTGTTCATTATGAAATACCATTTGGTTGGCAGACTGCCAACTTCACATTTAGGTAGCTAACACACGACTAATAACGACAGCCTAGGGCGGTTTTCACCAATAGAACGACGTTAAGACAGAACAGAGACCAATATATTATGGTGTCCTTGCAATGGTGTAAGTAAGCGACTCATTTCTAGCTTGTCTTCAACTCTGGTAAAAGTTTGCCGACTTCAAAGTGTTAACATCGAGGTCTTGAGAGGCGATGAGGGAATTACGACTCACAATTCACCCGATAAGTCTTATTTCCAGCCAAGAAAACTTGCTACAATGCTGTCTTGTTTCCCTTTTTTTTTCTAAACGAACCTTGTATAACCGAACCACATTTAAGCCGAGCATACTTCAAAGTAGTCGTTTTATACCAGAGATGCTTATTTTTCTGAACAAATATTATCATAAATATCGTGCACATAAATTGCTTTTCAATATGTTTATTGTTAAATTAGTGTAAATAACAGTTTCTAGCCAGCAACACCGACTACTCTGCTCTGATTGGTTGCTACGACACAAGTTTCACTTAAGATATAAAATATAACAATTTCTTTTAACGTTTAAGGAGATCACAAAACCGCACACAAACGGCTAAGTTCAATTTGAGTTAATGAGTGAAGAGATTTAAGTGGTTCTTAACATCGAGGTTTTGAGAGCCGATGAGGGTAAATTGAGGCGAGTATGGAGCAGCGCCAGAATAAAGGAGCGGGGGAAACGGGAGATCCCCGAGAAAACGGCATCGTCCGGCATGGTTCGCACTTGCGAATATCCGGGAGTGACCCGGTCGGGGATTGAACCCGTTCCGCTTTGGTGAGAGGCGAGCATTCTAACCACTCAGCCACTGTGGCACCTAAGATCTATTGAAAATCAATATATAAGGTAACACATTCGCAGTTCTTCTATACACGTCATAAATTATAATTTAATGCTTAATTTATTATTGTAAACACAATTTAAAATTTGACGATGGAAGCACTGCACGCAATGTTCAGCGCATTGCGCGTATGGGCGATGGAGCGCTAAGCGTGCGTGTTATTATCGCCCGTATAGAGGTTCTTATAACGCGGAAAAAAGAAAATCTGGGGTCCGTGTGCTATCTAAGTACCTGAAGTACTTCACGCTTACACTTGACTGACACGTGAATAAAGTGACTGTGTCTGCGGCAATGTTGATTTTACATATGATGGAAGGATACGAAACGGGACAAAAATAGATCGCGAGCCAGGGCTTTCAAAAGTGCTGAACGAACGGGAACAGCCTGTGACAGCATGGACGTCAAACCGCCTTAAAAGTTTCCTTCTGTGGTGCGAGATGACGTTCCCGACTTGACACGCCAGAGGGACGTCGAGACAGAGGCGAAGATCAGCTTTCGGGTGTGCGAAATCCGGTCGGTCAGTCGAAGAGGTGAATTAATTATAACGAACGCGGCTGTCAGTGTACAGCTGACTGTTCCCGAGTGGGCACGGGACTGTAACGTTTAAGTCAGCTAATCAATTGTATATAAATGAGAAAAAAATTTGGTTGTAGAAACAATATAGATTGCTAAAATAGGGAGTGACGTAAGAGATTCGGACGGCTCTTAAGGTCACGACCTCCCATTTATACAGGTTTTGCGAGAATTAATTTTTTGAACCCAAACGGGAGCCGATGTTGTAAAATCCTCTTACAATTTTGTTATAAATTGTTTTTATTATCTAGTATATAGTTTTTTTCAACACAAATAACAGTATAATCCTAAATAATTATTAAATAAGCGTAATTTTCGTTAGTTAATTAATTGGATAAAAGTATACTGTTGTTTGTATTGAAAAAATTACACTGTATAACTAAAACAATTTGTAACAAAATCGTAAGAGGATTTTACAAAAGCGGCTCCCGTTTGGGTTCAAAAAATAAATTCTTTGCAAAAGCTGTAGAAATGGGAGATCGTAGCCTTCGCATCGAGGTCTCGAGAGTCGATTTGAAATTAAGACGAGTTGTAGGTACCCACCGAATATTGTTAATGCACGTAGTAATACTTAAGAGTAGCGAAATTTAGCGAAAAGATTTCAGGAGAAGTTATATTTCAAAACACTTTAGGGTCGTTTACGTGTCTTGATTGGCTGAATTACTTTTTTGACAAGTGTTAACTGTCTGCACACGAATCACGCAGGAGCCGTGCTGATGTCGCATTCTTAGTGGCCCGGTCAAATATGAAAACGCCTTCTCAAGCAGACAGTAACCAATGGCAATAGATGAACTGCTGTTGAGTACCTATAGTGTTGAAGTCTACCACGTACTCATGTTTCTTCGCTAAAGATCACTGTCTGTAATTATACCAAACAGAACTCTTTGTTATATTCCTGTCTGTGGTAGCATTTGCTCTGTACGTTTTTTTTTTCTCAGTGTACTGTGGAATTGTAACTACAATTATTAACATCCCGGAAGCGGAAAGCTGAGAGAGTAAAACTGTAAATATAACAAGAAAGATGGGGCCCGGAAGTGCGGTGCTTGGGAAGTGTATGTGTGTTGCTGGCGGGGGGAGGTCGAACCTGAGGAAAGGGCTGAAGAGGAGAGGGCTGATGTATGCCAGGGCGAAACCCAGAGAAGATGTTTTCTTGCACCCTCAACCCTTCCAGGTTTAACCGTTGTGTAAATATTTGCAGCAGGGTGAACCAGGTGGGAAAAACAGTCCCCCTCGACAGACCAAGTGTTTGTCCTGAGATTGACACGGCGAGTTAGCGAGCCGTCGAGGAACGGCACACGAGCTACTACTGCGCCCAGCGTGCCCCTTCGCGCTGATGATGGCTGTTCGCGGTGAAGAGAGCACTTTTCAAACCCTTCTCGTTTGGAATAATAGTCAATAAACGTGTTTCATTGTAGCCTTAGACGTTAACTTTCGAGCCAGGTTAAATATACACACTGTGTTTAGTACTTACATAGCAACACGTATTTCAAAAAGTGGTAGAAGGATAACAAATGGCCGATAGAAAAAAAAAAAGGGCATCAGAAGGGCTCACTTTACCGTGAACAACCTGTACCAGCCGTAGACTAAAGTCTAGTACACACGGGCGTATCTCTTGTATGTACAAGAAAGTGAAACTAAAGGCGAACAAGAAATTGATCACTAAAGAACCTACTAGCTAGTATGAACAGAATTATGTGACCCGTATACACGACACTAACTGGTGAGCAAGAAAGAGGATGGTTGATGTCTACCATATATGTTTTGGAAGCAGTTTTTGGGGTTGTGGGGGTAATTTGTCCATTATCAATAGCATCTGTCATAAAAAACAATAAAACATTTAGTCCAATCGGACATATTTCAAGCACTAAATATATTAAAATGTAGAAAATGTAAAATCACACAGAAAAAAAGACAAGCCTCTCTTATTTTTCAAAATTCATTCACAGAATTATTTACGATAGTCGGATTATTAAAAATGTTATCGTATTAAAAACATTAACACATCTGCTTATTGCCAGCTTCAACAAAATATATGTTTTGTTTACATTGGACTTGTACAAGAAAGATGTTGAAAAATAGGATCGTCCCTATACGTCACTAGCTAGTATACAAGCTCTTGTGTGCTAGTAACTAGTATACTCGGCGGCCGTTCACACGATGCAGGTCGGGGTGTACAGGAACGTACTCACTTTCTTGTAAAAGAAAGATGCCCGTGTGTACTGGGTTTAAGGATTAGATAGATTGATGTTCGTCTTCTGCGTATTTCCCCAGCGCCGACTCGGCCGTCGCCAGTACAATTGTCAAAGTAATGCATGTAGCCAACAGTGATGAACGTATTTGTTTACATTTGAATTCTAGACAGTTCGGCCTGTTTTTAAAACAGTAAAATATTCTGACTAACCTCAATATATTCTGAGTACTTTAAAACCAGGCTAGAGTCAGTGTACGAACATCTAAATGTTGTACACGATAAAATGAGCACTTTAGAAATCAACCTTGGAAAAAAGTCACTGCTCCTCCTTTCATATATTTTAACGGGAGCCTTGAGTGACATGCTCCCAGTAAAATTGGTATCGATGGATGGGAAAGAAATTCCGTATATTAATGTCGAATAAAAAGTGTTAGGTTACCTTTTCTGGTAACTTAAATTATTTCTTTCGCTTTCTGTTTTTTTTTTTTTTTTTAATGCATCGAATTGTAAAAATGAGCAGATTTGTAAAATATTTAGTTTCAATACAATTCCACAGTTTCATTTGACCGACGCATGAATAAAGTGATGAGGCCCGTGACAATGTTAATCTTACAGAAGGCGGAAGAATACACAACGTGCATACAAGCAGATCCTAAGCAGGGGTTTCAAAATGGTTCATTTTACTGTGGATAGCCTATAAAAGCACTTGCTTGCCCAGCGTTCTAACCTCAGTTCCTACCTACGTAGTTTCTGATGCTGCTATTGGTAGGGAAACAGTCCAATGTTGCAACACGAAGAATGTCTACTGCTCATCTGTAATGAGCACTCTACTACCCCATTTCCCCTCCGCGTTCCCGAGCTTTAGCTTTGCCTCGGTGTGTGTGTGGTGTGGACGCGATGGTCCATCGCGGACACCCTTCTTGCCGAGACTCTCTTACACACACGGTAACTTCCCTTTGCTTCAAGGACGTCGATATAGCCTCAGCCACAGAACACTAACGAATACAGAGGCGAATAAGCCGCCGCTTACACTGCGAACTCCAACCGCACGCGCCAGCAAGATGGCGTCGCTGGCCAACAGGATGGTGGAACGCCGTTCTACAACTGGCGCGTCTGGTGACTTGTTCTCCAGCCCGGCCGGTAGTACACGTCACGCAGCATGCAGTAGCCAATCAGATGCGAGACCACGTTCCCGGAGCCTCGCGCAGCCAGTCAGAGAATGGGCACGCGCACATCAAAGGAACCGTCGCGCTGTCGCTCCTCTGTGTACTTAGTCACTCTGAACTGCGAGCTAAAGTCTGTTCACGATAAAGTGAGCACTTTTGAAATCAACCTTAGAAAAATGTCACTACTCCTAAATTCATATATTTTAACGGGCACACTGAGTGACATGCGCCAAGTAAAGTTGGTAACGATAAATGGAAAGTAGTTCCGTATCTTAACGTCAAATAAACTGTGTTAGGTAAACATTTGTGTCAGCTTAAATTATTTCTTTCGCTTTCTGTATTTTTAATGCATCGAAGTATAAAAACGACAAGATTAGTAAAATATTTCCTTTTCCAATAATTTCACAGTTTCGCCTTACCGACGCATGGATAAAGTGACGAGGCCCATGGCAATGTTTATTTTACATAAGGCGGGAGAATACGCAACGTGCATACAGGTATATCATAAGCAGGGATTTCAAAAGTGCTCATTTAATCGTGAACAGCTTATACCAACTTCATCATATTCAAACTCGTAGACGTCACGTGGGATGTTGTTCCCAGCAAATTGTATAAATTTACATTCTGTAGGTTTTGAACGTTGCCGTATTACGTCATACCATTTTTGGAAAGTAATAATACGCACCAGCTGAAAGATATCGTGTCTATTTGTTTCAAGATAAACAAAAATTCAAGGTTAGACACAGTTAAAAATATGCACAAATTTATGTATATTCAACAATTTTTAATTGCTATTTTTTTGTTAGTTAGCCTACACAAATGTTTTTCAGAAGCTCATAATTATTTTTGCCAGTGTAGATAATCATATTTATATGCATTACTTTTTATTGTATATTTTTTTTAAATACATAGGCTTAATACTGCGACTTTTACGAAACTGAAGAATTTTTCTGTAGAAATGACACCACTTCACTTGTAATGTGTACGAGTTGACCAGTGTTGATGAAAATAAAAACCAAATACATTTTTTTGTCTGTAATGCAATGTTCATACCAATTGGTCCGGTAGCCATGGCGCCTGACGGATGGTTGAAGATTGTTTGATTGTTGACTGATTCGCGGATTTTTCAAAGTATGACACGTGCTCAAGAAGTTTTGTTTTCTCTCTTGTCGCATAGAAATAAGTCTTCTTATTCTTTTCGCAGTATTGACATCATTTGCCGCTCCTCTGCCCCCCAGATTCCACGCCTGTTCGAAGTAACCGTCGTCTGCCTTGCCTCCCTTCTTCCGAGATGACATTCATTGCCTCTCGTACTTCGTCCATCCAACTGCGCTTTGGGTGCTCGCTAGCTTTGGACTGGAAAGTATACTCGGGTGCCTTCTTCTGTCATCGCAGTCCGTCCAATCTTTTCACATGCGCACACCACATTCCTTTTTATTATTTTGGGACCCACATCCAATATTTCGCCAGGAAAAGTCCCCAGTTTGTGATCCCTTCATACCATTTGTGAACAGACGGGAAAATTTCCACATTTTATTCGCCTATAAACAGGGATAAGAACCTCAGAAATTAAAAAAAGTAGTAATCATATGGCAAAAAAATTACAATACTTTGAAGAAAATTATATTAGCTTAACTAAAACACTTTTGGCAACCATTTCATATTTACTATATATTGTATTGCTGATAAATAACTTTAGCTTTCTAGTTTTAAAATGTTTTAATGACTTATAAATTTGCTATGTTAAGCCTACACTAAGTATGTTATTTAAAAATGCTACTCTAGTACTCAGCATCTTAGTTTTTAGCATTACTTACATTCAAATTTATCCATAAAACCTTTGTGTTAGCGTTTTCTTGAGCGAATATTTCCTATGTTGGGGTAGCCTCGAAGTAACGTTTGAATATAGCTTTGTGGAAGCAATGTTAAATTTTTACTGTAGTTAGTAATATCATAACACTATGGTTCATTTTAAATTGTAATATTTTTTCGCACGGTAATCGATTTGCTACAGCACATCGTACAAAGCTGTAAATTATAGTACAAATACTATAACTATAGTACGATTCGCATCCCTGCCTGTAAGCTAGACTTCATTAAAGCACTCATTATTAGGGTAGCCCGTTTTTCGCGAAAAATAAATAAATATATATACGCTGGCAAGATTTCGATATACTACGTACAAACATGCAACACTCCTGCCCACATGTCTTTGTGAAACATTGCCTTACCTAATTGGATTAATAAGAATTAAGTTACTCCGATTCTGATCGTCCGTGATTCGCTGGCGGGACAATTAACACCATGAAATCACGAGAGTGAATCTGAACTATAGTGATTTGGAATACAAACAAGTCGTGGAATATTTCGGCCCAAAATAGATGACCCTACTCATCAGTTATCGAAAGCAAATTAGTTTCTAGCTTTCAGAGCTAAAGTCCGTAAATCCTTCATTTATTTGCGTGAATAGCATTGGTTTAATATTGTTACGTGCTCGCTGTTTCGCATCGCACGCGAGCGAACGAAGAGGACAGACGGCTGTTATACGATAGCGATGGTGGAAGGCCAGGCAATGACGGGTTTCGAATTACAGACGCACCCTGCGGACTCTGATTGTATTCTACTTGGCCGATTTCTGAAGAATGCTCTGGATTACTGACCTCGTTCTTTCAGCGCATCTCGGGGTGCGTTGAACCTTCCAGATGAGTCTGCGACTACGTGTATCAGGCAGTGGAGTGTGCGGCTGGCAAGTTGGACTATCGGACTTGATACGTGAGTGAAATACATTATAAATGATGGTAACGATGAACACGTGTTGATAATGAGTATGAGTAAATGGATTGTAACCAAAAGAGGCAAATAAGAAAAACATTAATTAATGTTGAAATATACATTATTTATTGCGCTCACTGTTAAATAAAAAAAAGTAAAAGTCGAGACAACTAATTATTGCTGTAGATAATAGCCAAGTGAATAAATTATAAATCAAGTTTGGTTTCTTTAATTCAATTCTTTAATAAGACGTCCATCCCTCACGAACTCAGATACGCTCCTCAGGCGTCCTCACATGTAACAGTAGCCTTCTAGGAGGTGTCAAACATGTGGGGAATCACTGCGGAAGTAGGCGCGAGTGTTTGAGGCCCTTACTTGCTCACAAAAGAACGGGCGAATTTCTAAGGTCTTTCATTTCGAGTCCGTACAGAGCAGAAACGCAGGCGCTTCCAGTACCGGGTTTAATCGTATGTTACATCTAGAGCCGGGAGTAGACGGACGGGCGGATAACGGACGGACACGACGTGCTGTGGTAAATCCTGCCTAAATGCGATATTACACGATACCAGATTCCGTAAAAGCTTGTGCGAGATCCGCCATAGCGGCCGTTATAACGGCTAGTATGGCACCCGTCATGGCATTTCCCCCCTTGCACGGCCAGATTTCGTACCAGGTTTGGCAACTGGACACGTCCTATTTTTTGGGGCAGGTCCCATACCAGATTTCGTACCTGGCCAATCACATCGCAGTTTCAGAGCGTAGGGCGAGCGAGTGAAGGGAGAGCGAGTTGATGAAGAAACTTAAAAGGTCGCCTCCATCTTGATTATACATCTGTAAGGTTGAAACTCTTTCAAAGAGATTTAAAATACGACGACGAATAATATTGATGATTACAACTTTTAATTACTGTTTAAAACCGTTCTAAATATGAAAAACACTACCTTCTGTATGAAAACAATTAATTAAATTATTAACTATATATACGGTATACAAACTTATTTTCTAATGTAGGGACTGGCGTAACAGTGGTAGAGTCGCGGGGCCCGCGAGTCCTCGGCGAATCTTGGGCGTGAGTTCAAAACTTCGCGGACCCAAATTTTTTTATCATTAAATTTTACATGCGGATAATATCCCAATACGTAAATAAAAATCAATTTTTTTTTGTAACCAGTCAGTAATTTTCGTCAAAATTAAAAATAAAACACTCGTACGCTAGCGTATCAGATCATTTTCAATAAAATGAATAAAACTCTACTAGTAAGCAATCAATTTATGTAAAAGGTGAACAATAATATAGCACTATTAAGGTGCGCTAGCTAATTTTTTCATAGGCCTATGCCTACGCAAGTTTCTAACTGGTAGCAGTTCTACGAATGGGGTTCGTATTTACTACAAACCACACACTGCGCATCCACCGAGGGTGCCAAATGCTCGTACGCAATCTGCTGTCGTGTAATATTAATCTTCCATGGCGGCTCATGTAGTGGCTGATATCCCGGCTCGTGCGCCAGGGCTTGTAGAAGCTTGTACGAGAACCAAGTACGGCTGCAGATATCGTGTAATATCGACATAAGGCGGAGGAATACCCTGGAAGTAGAATTTAAGCAGGCCTTCAGAAAAAAAAAATGGAAATGACAATGACTGGGCTATAGGCGGGGACCTTAATGTGCGAATGGTGATCCCGCGAGTCGTAACTGCTCGACAGCCTCGCCGCGAGATTGAAAGACTCGTTAGCTGTTCGTCAGAGGTGCGTCGAGGCAGCGTCTGTGTGTACTCCGTCGCCATTCTCTTACTCGTTATCCCCGGGCCGGGACATCAAACACGACGATCTCGATAAACCAGACGCAGCCCCTCGATCATATTGTGTCCCTCGCCGGCCTTCGGCAGGGCGCGGCAGACCGATATAATTCTCCCTCGTTTTGCCGCGCATCGCCCTCGGCGAGTAGAGGGAGCGCGGTCGTTCCGCGACACAAAAAAAAAGAAGTGTTGGAAGTGGAGGGTCTCGTCACCCTTCTGGGCGCCGGCGCAGCGATACGGCACGCGCGGTACGCCGTCTGGTGGAGCAAGGAGGGGGGGAGGGGGCGCTTTTGTGACCGCGGCCTCGTAACTAGGCCACTCTCGCACCCCTCGCCTCATTAGGTATGGGCCCCGTCGCCCCGAGGGTTTCGCAGGGGGAGGGTTGGCGAAGCCTAGGAGGGAGGCAGCAACCCGAGAACACGATGCGATGCGATGCATGCGGGCGCCCTTCAGATACTCCTCCTGTTGCCGCGATAAGACTCCCCATCTCTTCTTGGACACCCGGGTATTGTCCTTCGACAACTGGAGGAGGGAGCTCTTGAGATCCCTGGCTGCTGCTGCACGAATACCGACACGAATTATGCGACAACAGCTCCTTCCTTGGGTGGCCCCGTGTTACATGTCATCCGGTGTTTTGTCTCCATTGTTGCTGGTGTTAGGTGTCCTTCCTACCTCACCACAGCCCATACATTATTGACGGTCGCTAGACAGACTTGCAGGGTCGCACAGAAATAGGCGATTAACGCCGATCGTAGTTCACTAGCGCATCTTACTGTCCAAGAGTATCTGGATTCGAATATCTCGTAAGCTATGGACGAGTGTCGTACGTTTGGTTTGGTCGGTTTTTAGACACTCGTCAATAAGCCCATGTGTACTCGAGAGTCAGCAAGTTGTTCATGCATGGTTGATTATTAGGGGCACCTGTATTTTGCGAAAAGATTTTAGGACAAGTTGTGTTCCAATAAACTATAGTTCAGAACCACTTTCGTGATTGGACCATTTGAATTATTACGTGACTTATCTGTCTGCCCACGAATCGCGGATGGTCTGAATCGGAGAAACTTAACTCTGATTGGCTCACTCATATAACAGACTGTCTCCACACAAAAACAAGCGGCGAATAGCAAACGAAGAGTACAAGTGTGCACATAGAATATTGAAGTCTAGCCTCCACGTAAATTTTTTCGCGAAAAACAGGTGGCTCTAAATGTTTCACTCCAGACCAAGTAGCACTGGGATTCAGTCCGGTTTTTTTGCATGTTAGTTATTGGTTTATATTCGTCCAGTGCGTAGCTTACAAACTGCTATACATCTGGAAAATAAAGTCAAACGTACATGTGTTTGAAGTCTAGCTTGTTCTAAAATGAATTCGCGAAATTTCTGGGTCACTACCCACGCTCACAAAGCATCGGCGCCTGTAACAGGAAGAAAATCCTAGTGAGAAACAGCTTGAAAGCATATGTTTAACCATCGCAGTTTTGTGGCCAAAAAACTGTTTAAGTACGGAAATATTATTGTAGGTTGTACATCTGTTGTTATCACTCTGATGTAGTTGTTGAATATAGTTGTTGAGTATAGTTGTTCATATAGTAAGACTGAAATTTTTCGATTCACTTTAACTTCCTTCAAAACACCTTTTTGTATTGTACAACACTAGCAACAACCTAAAAGTTGGAAAGCAAACAAACCTATGTCGTAATCTGTTGAATTCATTCAGAAAGGTTTTGCTAGCTTTAAGCAGTTAGAATAGCCATGATTGATAGACGATTTCAGACAAGGAGGTTCGGATCCTGGATCTTCGTTCGTGGGAACCGTAGGTACAGAGGCCAAAATCGAAAGGTTTTGGGGTGAGTTTGCAACTAAAAATTATGCAATAAGTATTTTACATGAAATCCGATCATACATATGGAGTCAAGTCTCGTCTGTTTATGATTCACAATCCAGGTGACCAGCATTTATTTCAGCCAATGTAAACGTCAAGTTTAGAAAAGGCTGTTCACGATAAAGTGAGCACTTTTGAAATCAACCTCTGGAAAATGTCACTGTCCCTACCTTCATATGTTTTAACGGTCGTACTGAGTGACATGCGCCCAGTAAAGTTGGCAACGAAGGGTGGAAAGTAGTTCCATATCTTAACGTCGAATAAAAAGTATTACGTAACCATTTGCGATAACCTAAATTATTTCTTTCCCTTTCTGCTTTTTTTAATGCTTAGAGTGTAAAAATGAGATTTTAAAAATATTTACTTTCCTAATAATTTCACAGTTCCGCTTTACCGACGGATGAATGAAGTGCCGAGGCCCGTGGCAACGTTAATATCACGTAAGGCGGAAGAAGACACGACGTTCATACAAGCAGATCTTAAGCAGGGCTTTCAAAACTGCTGATTTTACCGTAAACAGGCCATAGCTCGTCTGGTCAGTGGGTCAGTAACTCGACCATTCTAGTTTGCAACTGGAACCAAGTTGCTCCAGACGTTTACTAGCTGGCTAGGATAGTTTCATGGGTTGGTTTACTAGTTACATTGGGCTAGGATAGTTTCATGGGTTGGTTTACTAGTTACATTGGGCTAGTAACTGACCTCCATCAGTGGTAGAGGAAAGCCAGTGTGCCGTCAAAAAAAAATTAACGTATGTAGTAGCTCACCCTTTCAGTTATTGGAATGCTAGTTATATCTCGCACGTACGGTTGCTCGACTTACCTGTTTACACGAGGAAAGTAGCTAGATCCTACCAGAATTGCGTGACGTTGTTCTGCAAGACAGACTTCCTGGCCGATAATCTCATGAAATTAAATTCTGATACAATTGTGCTCAACTATCGGATATTCTAGTATTTGAAATGCTTGGTTTTGATTTGAACTCTGGCGGACTCCTTGTAACATTTTACTTAAAATATGAAATACTGTACATATTCGAATAAACGAGGGAACACGAAAATAGCACACATTACCATATATATTACAATTGTGAATCAATAAAATGCATGTCGCTTTATCATTGCTTAATTACATTTCATTATTTTACAAATCAGCCTATAACTAGAGACCTTCGAAATTCGCGTTATTATTTGAGGACAAGATAAACCTCAAACACGTGTACCTTTGCAACATGTTTGTTATTGGACCATACTTTACTTGACACGCCCTGGTAACTCTGCTCCAATAAATAACACTACACATCTGTCCAGTCCAAACACGTGCATTCCAGTCGGAAAGGGGGTGATTTCACATTTATACAGCAGTCAATGGAGAAACGATGCCGGCTCGAGTATGTTTAGCTTGATGCTAAATAATAACGCTAATTTTTCATGCCCCTACCTATAACTTATTAATTGTAAACTCACCCGCAGGTGCTTCTCTTCTTTCCTATGGTACAATTATCAATCCATTCAGACCCCAGTGTGCACATTGTGTACATAAAGCCAATCAAGGTTTTAATTTTAGCTGTTACTGTACAGTGCAAGGCTCTGTGCCCAATTAACTTCCCAGTGGGTATTTGATTCGTAGACCGTGTTTCTGTCCAGACTATGATTGGCTCACATTACTACAGTCGAGCACCAATCCGAAAGCTTGTCGGCGATGGTAATAAAAACAAGAGTAGTATTAGATTAACATTTTGAATTCTGCACACACAAAGTGGCATTCAGGACAAGTTAGAAGTCAGTCATCAGTCGCCAGCACGTTAGGATCACAGGTATTATGTTTTTCGTGATTTGCCACTCACGACCATCCTGCTGGTTCACTTGACGTCGGGCACGTCTTCTGTACGCAACAACTAGGTCTGGTGACTTTTAACGAAAAAATCTGAGTACAGGGTAGACTTCAATACTATAAACCCCCTACAGCAGTTCGTCTATTGCCATTGGTTGCTGTCTGCTTGAGAAGGCGCTTTCATATTTGACCGGGCCACTCAGAATCCGGCAACATCGGCACGGCTCCTACGTGATTCGTGTGCAGACAGTTAACACGCGTCAAAAAGTAATTCAACCAGTCAAGATAGGTAAATGTCCCTACAGTGTTTTGAAATATAACGTGCCTTGGAATCTTTTCGCGAAATTTCACTACCCCTAGCAACAACGTTCTTTATTGACTGGTCGTCGGCCAATGATATGGCAAGTTGATTTCGCCTCAATTAAGTGTCCTTTACAGAGTAAAAGTATTTACAGGCAATTGTGTCCTTTTGAGTAGGTATAATAAAGTGTTGTTTTATTGGCCCGGACATTTATTTTTGCTGTGCTAAAATATATTTATAGGCTTTGGTTAATTACAAGTGGAGCATAGAATCTGCACCTGTACGAGTTTTGTTCAGAAACCAAAAAACGGTTTGAAAATGGTGTTGCATGATCTACGCTCGGGCGTAGTCCTCAAAGTGTTAAGTACGGCACGGATCAAAATATTTCTCAGTTGCAAAACGTGAAATAACAAATTAATGTAGTTCCTGAAGGGTCAATACGCGAGGGAAGTTCATGGACACAGAAATGCACAGGATGGACTGAAACAAGTACTGGTTTGGAAACCGTCATGACAAAGTAACTGGCATCTGCTTTAGGTCTTTTCGGGCTGTGAAAAGTCATAACAGCACAGCTGAGCGACCATGTTCAAACGAGTTTTTTTTTTTTTGTTAACAAGCTGTCCGCAAATGTAGAAGCCAACTATAACTAGATTGTTAATTTTATCAGCGTATTATTCGTGTCACTCTATACAGCGCACTCGCGATAACCACAGTCTTACGGAACACGGAAGTTGAATAGCCTACATTGCTGATCTCCTTTTGACAGCAGACAATGGAATTCATCAATGTTAACCAATACGCACCTGCAATCTGAATTATATGGGAACGACAGGAAACGCGGTTATTTAAACCCCTTACCTTTTCAGACCCACTTTAATTTACGGTTTAAGGTGCTGCAAACAAAAAAATTATGATGCGTGCGGTACTCCAGTGGACACAAAATTATGATGCGTGCGGTGGGCCTACCCCAGTGGACACAACACTTGTTTCGTTGTCACTGCTAATGAGCTGTAGGCTATATGTTCGGCTATAATAATATGAACCAATTATGGTCTATACCAGTAAAATGATTTGCTAATTATTTGCTCACAGGTAAGATCATTGGTGACTGAGTTTCGCAGTGTGCAGTACAGACCAAAAATTGCCTACACGAGCGTAATGTACACAAATGTGTGCACCGGGTCTGAATGGGTTAATATATTATACCGAGTATACTTGTTCACGTATGACGTGATGCAAAATAGGAAAGCTCGTGGTCGGTGCTGTACAAGGTCCCAAGCTATCACCAATGAGGACAGCGTCTTTTTCCTTAGTACATTGTCAACTGATGTTAGTACACCAAAATGTTATTATCGGTTACATATTGTGCCATAAACCAATATAATTTATTTTCATAGGTGCCATCATAAGGTTATTGCTAAGAATTCGCAAGCGCTTGCCAGGCCAAAAATATCTCGTTTTGCAATACCTTGAGCGGAAAATTAGCGCGTACGTTTAAGGGTTTAAACATGTCCACCCCACAGTAGGGCTAATATTGTGTGGTTTAAATAGTGTAACATGACGAATTAAAACATGCTGTTTAGCTCTGCTAAGTAGTTATTAAATTTTGAATTTGAAAACCAGAAACCGAAAATTCAGTTACGAGAATTATCATATTTATTAAACATTCGTATCAATGAACTCGTTTACAGATCTTTTTGCAGAATATTCTGGCATTTAGAAAGAAAACGCACTCCAATACCGAAAATGAACTACCAATAATATTACATGCTTTTAAAAAATAACACTTTAAAATTATATAAGGCAATATAAAATTAGTTTCGCCGTCGTGGGATCATTTGTGAATGAAAAATCTTTCGAAGAATAGCATATAGTCTGCTCATTAGCAAAATTTTCTAAAATTTTATTCACAGGACCTTATCATTATAAAAGCAAAACTTCTCGCATATTTTAAATGAAAATCTGTAATCACGATGAGGTAAATTTGTTATCTCGACCTTTGCCGTACTGAATAGTGGCACCACTTTCACTACGGATTAATTTGAGTGAAAACACGATCTCCATATGGTAATTATTTCATTGAAAAATATATGTCGTTTTAAATCACAAAGTTACAATTAAGTGTTTATTCTAGCTAAGTATAGTAACAGGAAACATATCACTATTATAATTCATACAGCCGGAGCTAACCAACAATTGACAGAAGCAAAAAACATTACCGATGACAAAGTAAAATATATTATAATACAAAGTAACAACATGAGATTAATGAACACTGACTGTAGGAACATGTCTGATAATTTATGTATCGAATTGCAGTGCTGTGTCATGGCATTTCGTAAGTTGATAACGTGATTTTATATATTACGACAGGTCCCGAAGAAAACGGTCAAGGAACATGCAAACGAAATGAATTGACGGATCTGGATGAAACACAACTGTTAGACGACAAAACGTAACGTGAAATTCAGCTCTTTCATGCCCAATTTTATTTACCATTTCAGGTGTTGCAAACAAAAAAAAAATTACGACGCGTGCTGTACTTATGTCTACACACACACTACCTGTTTCATTGTCGTAACCAATGAGCTGTAGGCTGTGTTCGGCCACTGTTATATGAACCAGTAATGACCTGGACCGGTAAGACGGTTTGCGAATCATATGCCCACACGTAAGATCATTGGTAGGGGCACATGTTCTTCGCGAAAAGATTTCAGGACAAGTTGCGTTCTGAAACACTTTCGTTCGGAACCACTTTCGTGATTGGATCATTTGAACTGTCATCTGTCTGTCCGCGAGTCACGGGCATTCAGTATCGGAGGAACGTAATTCTGATCGGTTCACTCACGTAGCAGTCAGTTTTCACACAAAGACAAACTGCCAATAGCCAAAGGAAGACTGCAAGTGTGCACATAGGATATTGAATTTTAGCCTTCCCGTAGATCTTTTCGCGAAAAACAGGTGGCCCTAATCATTGGTCATTGAGCTTTGCAATGTACAGTACAGACCAAAAATTACTTACATGTGTGTAATGAGCACAATTATGTACACTGGGTCTGAATGGTTTAAGAGACCATATACTCTCAGTCCCAGAGATGTGTCGTATGAAATATCCCTTTGATTCATTGCATCAAAACTTAAGTTGGCTCATTTAATAATTTATTACCCGCATCAAATTAACATTCCTACCTCTGTTAATTATTTAACAAGTTAATAGACTTTTCTTATTCTCTTCCATTTTCTTTCGTTTCGCATTGCCATTCCCTGCAGACGAAAATAATTCCACCATACTGTGGTTATACGTAGAGCTAACGACTATTCGCGAAAAAAATTCGAGTACGGGATGGACTTCAATACTTTAAGCACCCTATATAAGTTTGACTATTGCTATTGGTTGATGTCTGCTAGAGAAGGCGCTTTCATAGTTGAGAGGACCACACAGAATTCGGCAACATCGGCACGGCTCCTGCGTGATTCGTGTGCAGACAGTCAACACGCGTCAAAAAGTAACTCAGTCAGTCAAGATAGGTAAATGGCCCTACATTGTCTTGGAATATTTTCGCGAAATTTCACTACCCCATGTTACACGCTGTTTTGTTTCACATCCTTGTCGGCGCCAAATTCTTAACCCGATCAGTCAAAGTGTCCGTAATCATGGAAAGTTGCAACTGAGTGAAAGTTACGATCAGCACTGTACACAACAGGGCATCAGTGCCCAGTCACAGAGTAGGTAGATCTTCTTACAAGTACAGAAGTAAAACAGCCGTTTATTCCGTGAACTTTAGGCAGAGTCCCTATTCGCCGAGAGAGTACTCTCTCTCGCTCACTAATGACGTCATAGAGAGTCCTCTCTGCTGTCCTAAATCCGATGAGAGGGCGCGAGAGGGAGAGTGAACGACGATGTACACCCGGTGCTCACTCTCTCACCCTCTCTGGCAGCCACGTTGTTTTCAAGTCTAACCTCAAATATACAGATATTTTGTTGTTTCTAAAGCAGTGTTACAGATATTTTATCGACTTAACTTATTCATTGCGATTGTGAAATATGCAATAACAGCAATATTCCGTCTGATGTAGAACATAACCAATTATGATGTTATTATGTTCATGTTTCATTTAGATTAATCATGTGCTTATTAAGTACTGTGATTCGCACATAACAATTATGTTTTTAATCATGCAAAAATGGAACAAATTAAAATAAGTTACCATTTCTTAAAATACTATACATTTCTTCGATGAAAGTGAAAAGCCAGCAATAATTGATATTTCACTATTTATTACTTTATCTGTCAGAGTAATAATGCCGAAGGCTTGCAGAGGGCACAAGTCTCAATTCGCTAAAGTGAGCTAGAGTGTGCCAGAGTGAGAGTGGCGAGAGAGAGAGTGAGCACACTTTCGAGTTGGGACACGGAATGTTTTAAGCGGTAGAAGATAAAAACAGGGTAGTATGAACGCGGTGTGGGACGAAGGCTAGCGGGAACGAGACATGATAAGACTACGGATAATTATTTTGATATTAATAAACGAATTTGTGACATTGTCCAAATGTCTCTTCTACATTGCATATCCACGCAGCAATAATAAAAATACAAATACGAAAACGTCGGCGTAAACGCGATAGTCGTTTTCAAATTGTAAACAAATAGATGTTTTTATTCTCCACGTAAAAATAAACTTATTCTACTTCTTCTCCGTCGTAGGAGGACGCCGACAATCGCAACGCAAGAATTTCTCGCAACGCACTCGACGCCGACGCTCTGACGACGGAATCTGCTTAATCCTGATTGGCTACCGTTCATCGCAACGCATCGCATCGCACTACTGTGGAACCATCGCACTATTGTGGTGGCGTCACTCTCCAACAACATGTCGCAACACCATTGGCCAATCAAAGCCCGGAAATTTCCCTGTCAGCTGGCAGCCAAGCTGTGAAGGTGTCTCCAGCAGCATTCAGTAGCATATGAGTAAGGATAGGAACATTTTGCGAGTTCATTTAAGGACAAGATAGACGTCAAACACATGTACACTGAAGTTGAATTTGTAATTGGGTCGCAGTTTATTATAAACGCCTTGGACGACTCTGAGCCAATAGTAGACTCGCAATGAAACAAGCATCGAGTGCCATACTGCCAGGTGTGAAGTAACACTGACTACTTTATGGGGCAGCAGCCAATGAACAAACATCTGAGGCTCGAGTACACACATGACTGTGGAGTCTAGCCGACAGGTCATTGAACTCGCGAATTTTTCCTATCCCTACCTATGAGACACAAGACCCGTTCCCAGAGCCTTGTGCAGCCAATCAGAGATTGGGTACGCCCACATCAAAGAAACCGCCATGGCGTTTCGTTTCTCGGTACTTATCTACTCTTTGGCCCAATTTTTCTCGTGTTACCTCGCCGAATACTGATTCCATTGTAATTTAACAAAAGAATATATTTGAAATCGTTTATGGAAGACTGGGTTTTTACATTGTGAGTGAAGAGATTTCAGCGGCTCTTAACAGCGAGGTCTTGAGAGCCGATGAGGGTGAAGAAAGGGGAGTACATGGAGCAGCGCCGAAATGCCAGGGCTTAGCGAGGAGGGGGGAATCTTCAAGATGCCAACCCACATGCGAAATTCCGGGAGCGACCCAGCCGGGGAATCGAACCCGGTTTGCCTAGATGGGCCGACGTGGTAAGATACACGCTCTTGTTCCGAGGGTTCCAATCATAGCATTGCGTTGTCTGTGTTCTTCTTAGATATAAGTAGAGCATTTCGCGGATTGAGTTGGCAGCAAGCTAAGCTGGACAGCCTTCTATACACTCCAGATATCATCGTTTGCTTATTGGTTGCTGTGATCAAGTGATGCCTCTGTGCAGGACTGTTAAACACTCACTCACACTACCGCTTCCTGCTAAAGCTTGGCTCACAACCATCCGTCGCTACCGTCAGTCGCCCGTCCGTTGGTTTTTTCGTCCTTCAATTGAAAGCGACTCACAACAGTCGTCGTCCGTCGATCCGTCGGGCCAGAAAATGTTCAGTGTCACCGCCCAACAACACTAACTTTCTCGCGCACAGACAAATGCTTTTAATGAATGCAATAAATATATTTGCTTTCCCTAATGAATTTATCAGCATTTACTCCTAAGATCTACGAGTCATCTTCAGTTCATGTCAAAGGTAAAACGTAAAAAAGTAAACAACTTCACTGCCTTGTGTATTTAAAAAGAAAAATGTCCAGACAAATAAACAAATGACTGTTTTCTTGACGGACGGAGGGGAAAAAAATCTGCCTTGCGATTGGTTGAAGGTCACGTGACCGACGGACGGATGGGCGACTGACGGATGAAACGGATGGCTGTGAATCCAGCTTTATTACTGGCGCACAGTTAAACGGGGCGTGTCTAAACAACTGCCGTCCAGTCAGAAAATTAGACAAATGTTTGGAGTCTACCTCGCCACCGAATGAATTCGCAAAATTCTCGTTCCTGGTTCTAGATGTAGTCTATTCGCAGTTTCTTCACGCTTCTTGAATCAAACCTTTGAAAAATCACCCCATGTATGACATGCTTGGTTGTTTACTAAACATATAATGTATCACAAGCATCTTATACTTTTGTTAAGGGAAAAATTAGGTGTGTTGGTAATGCCTAGTAATAAATAGTTCTCAAGCAAAATATTATCACACTGGGTGCGAACGAATGCAAGGAGCAGTCCCTGTGGTGTAATTTCCTAGACTTGGGCAAGCTTTGTTTGCACGAGGCGGAGGAATATCCTGGAAGTGGAAGTTTAGCAGGGCTTCAAAAAAGTTCGAAGTAACAACGAACGGACTGTATGAGTGCATCACGCGTCGCCCCTATTGAGCAATTTTCGGTGGCGCAATGAATCTTTTGAAAGTTACGCAGGGCAGGCACGGGCACTCCGTTATGCAACAAGCAGCTCTCGACGAACTCAGAAAGCGCGAGTAGTGTTTGAAAGAGGGCCGAGCTACCATCGACATATATCAACTAGAGACATGAGAAGTTCACGAGTTCGATAACCTGTAGCTAGCTAGACTTCGCAGTCTTATATACTCTCATACAGATATCAAGTGTTTATTTGTTGATTGACGTGGTAGTAAAATGTGGTGGTTTGGGGTACAAATGATTGCATTTTGTTATTGGCTCATTTATCTCCAGGAGGTGTCAAAAAAATACGTCGACCAATTGCAAACGTAATGTGAACGTACAAGTGTGTGAATTCTGACTTGTCTAGAACTGAACCCGCAAAATTCTCGGGTCTCTACATATAACTATATAAATAATAATATTAGCTTATATTGCTACATTTAGTGCCAAAGAAATTAAGTTCAGTATTGTTTGGTAACGATTTTTTTTTTTTTTCAAAAATATATTTTTTCGATTCATCTGAGACGTTTATAAAATGAGAAATTATTTTCATTTCAATTTTTACTATTAATGTTATCTAAAAATGTCACAAAACTTCAGTGGTTGCGATTATCCAGAAATAAACAAAAAAAAAAAGTCTGCCCGAGGAATGAAGTCAACATTCACACTTTCTTGATTCGTAAATAAGTTTTTCATTTGATAACTTAGTACAAGTGTCGGAGCTTTTGATTGGCTGAACGTTTACGCATAGCGATAGTAACAAGAAAAGTCTAACAAAGTTGAACTTCTCGTTCAATCCCCGGCCGGGTCACCGGACCTTCGCAAGCGGGAATCATGCCGGACGATGCAATTGGCCCTACGGTGTGAGGAGTCATTCAGGGCACCGGAGGGAATTATTATTATTATTTTATTTTTTGCAATCTTCGTAAACATCCTCGCGGTGCGAGTCTTCTTGACCGAAGAAAAACCGATACTGCAATTTTTTTCTCGTTCCTGCTTGCTGGTTGTGAAGCATTTTTCTTTGTGTGCTGCTGTAACTAAACTGCACAGTAACTATATTTCCAGCTCATCTAATCATTTTATTTTAACGCCTTTATAAATTGAATCTGAATCAGAGATGTGAACTTTGGAAGTTAAAAAAGAAGTGCACGTCTGTGAAAATAATACTATTTTGCAAAAAAACTACAGTAGGCTACTTTAACGAAAATGCCTTTTGCAGCCATTCCAGATTTATGATGGTTTATAGGCTACATGTATATATTTACTATATTACAGTAATTATGTAATTTAAATGTTACTGCAGTATTCAACACTTCTGGTATTATAGTAAAATGTATTCATAAAACTATTATGTAAGCGTTTTCTTGACCAAATACTCCTTAGGTTGAGTTACGAAGTACCAATGTATGTGTAACTAAAACAAATATTTTGTATAATGAATAAGAAAAAAATATTATTGTTCATTTCAAACTGTACTAGTTTTGCGTCATGTAATAACTTTGCCATACTACAGCGCACAAAGCCGTAAGTTATATCACAAATGCCATAATTATAGTACGGTGGTTATAGCACAAATGCCATAATTGTAGTACGGTGGTCATCCCTGTTCTCGATGCTCAGGTCCAACTGAGTTAACGAGGTAATGTTCAGCGAATGCCACACCTGGCACAGCCGTAACATTACAACGTAATTCAATTAAAAGGAGCTTTCCATGCGGTAGAATACATCATTCGTCGTTTAGACTACATTCCACACGTACATCAACAACTCCTACCAATAACAGCAAACAAAAATTAATGTTTTTTAACGGTTCCAACTTACGACATAACTTTACTAATGCCAGTAGAGTTCCGAACAAAAAATTAATTCGTTGCTACGCCTAAAATTACATTCTCTTATATGTCTGAATGAGCTATGGGGAATTTCTATAAAAATAATTTGTGTTAAATCGCAATGTGTGCGTAAGCACGTAGCTAAACGAAAAATTGTTCCAGGAAAATAATTTTTTCTGAGAAAAATAAAAATAAATTATAAAAGTATTAACACTTGTAACTTAGGTCGTTCTGAATATATTCGAAAATCAAATAATTGATGCAGAAGTCTAACAACACCATATTTATGTAGAACTTACCCGGGCAGTTTCGTCAAGAAGTAGAGGTCGCGGTGGTATAGCGGTTATACTGCTCGCCTCCCACCTACCCCGGCCGGGGCACTCCCGGATCTTTTGAGTGTGGGAATTGTGCCGGACGATGCCGCTGGTCGGGTTCTCTCGGGGATCTCCCGTTTCCCCCCGCCATTACATTCCAGCGCTGCTCCATACTAACCTCAATTCACCCTCATCGGCACTCAAGACCTTGACTTTAAGAGCCGCCCAAGTCTCTTCACTCACTAATCAAAATGTTTGGAGAAATAGGCAACTGCAGCCCAATCCGTTGGCCTCCATCGCGTGTAATGATATTATCCTGTTTTACATTTAAATTGCGAGGAAATCAACTTAATCGCGTTAATGCGGAAGCTTAAAAAATGTGGAGGAAAAAAATAACAGCGATTCTGACGGTTAGGTAACAAAACAATTAAAATGTATTTTTACTGAAGTTGATGTTACTCGTACCGATCTTTAAAACCGTGCACATGCTAATTAATATTTTTACAGGCCCATACTTCAAACCGTACCATTTGGTGAACAGTTTTTTGCAGCTTAACCTAATCTCAAAAAGACTAATTTATTTAGTAAACAAATCTTGATTAACGCAACTGAAATTGCCCAGAGATCCGTGTTGCAACAGCAAATCAAAACTACAGAGGCTCAGTTCAACATGCCTGGCAGTAAAATAATGGTAGAGAAATAGAAATGTCTCTGGGGCAACAAAGACGGTACATATAGTGACAACTGTATTCATTTTTTTAAAATATGATCTCGTTATGTTGAAATTAAGGCTGCAGACACAAAATAACGGAGATTTGAATGGTAAAATATCTGTAGGAAGAGCCTGTAATGCAGTTCAGACGAACACGCGAACATAGGCCTACTATATTGCAGACTACTACCGCCATATTGGGTGTAGGTGACCTTAACCACATGACCTTGAAAACCAAAACTCAGCAAGCATACTACATTATTGACTACTACCATCATATATTGTAGTGGGTAACCTTGACCTTGACCCCATGACCTTAAATTACCTAGAACCCAAAAATGACAAGAAATTTTTTTTAAATTCTATAAAATACAACAAATTTATAACAATTTTATTACTTAATATTATTAAAATTTTATTATTAGCAATTTGCTGGAACCTGTTATGCTGGATTTAATACATTTGCATCATATAGGTGGTGGCTAGTGTATTAATTCACCCACTTGGCGGCAGACATATATGTTTATGTTTTTTATAGTACAGGAGTCATATTTTGGGACCTGCAAAATTCGCGTAATTTTTTTCGCTGCAGGCTGAACTCCAACATATTGTATGCTAGTTTGACTTCTTCCATTAGTAGTGACCTGCAAAATTCTCGTTATTAGTTGGCTTCCAACTAAACTTCACGTACTATACATACTCGAGCCGGCGTGGCGTCGTTTCTCCATTGCTGCTGTATAAACGTGAAGTCACTCCCTTTCCGACTGGGCTGCACGTGTTTGAGAAGACAAATGCGTAGTGTTTATTTATTGGGGCAGAGTTACCCAGGGCGTGTCAAGTAAAGTATGGTCCAATGACAAACGTATTGCCAAGTTACATGTGTTCGAAGTTTAACGTGTCCCCAAATAATGGCGCTAGAGACCTGAAAAATTCGCGGATTCATTTCGGGACATGCTAGAGTTAAAAATACTTTCGTTAATAAAACTTCAGCTATTGGTCCACGCGGTGTTCGACACCTCGTGGAGAAGGCTTGCCCAATCGTCGTCTTCCACTGTGACAGCAAACAACCAATGTACGGTTGATATCAGCATTTTGTACATGAGACTGTAGAATCTAGCCTGCGGGTCCTTGAACTCGGGGAATTATTCAGGTTCCTAAATAAGGCGAATTCTGCAGGTCTCTATCCACTAGCCGACAACTCGTATAGCGCGTTTCAAGGTCGCGTTAGGCAATAGTAATTTCTCGACGGTAGAGCAACCAATCTGCAGTGAAGCGACCTCACAAGTAAATTACGCCATTACAGTTGCTAGTTACCAGTGATATCACGGATAGTGCTCAAGTAGGTATAATGCAGCGAAGCGTATCTTGTTACTGAATAATAATTTCGCGAGTTCAATGACCTGTAGGCTGGGCTCCACAGTCCTGTGTACACAAGAGCCTCAGATGTTTGTTCATTGGCTGCTGCTCCAGAAAGTCGTCAGTGCTACTCCACACCTAAAAGAATGGGATTCGCTACTTGTTTCCTTGCAAGTGTGCTATTGGCTCAGAGTCGTCCAGGGCGTGTCTCATGAAATGTGATCCAAATACAAAGGTGACTTCAGTGTACCCGTGTTGGGTCTCTATCTTGTCCTGAAATGAATTCGCGATATTTTCCTATTCCTAATAATAACGCGAATTTTGCTACATGTCTCTAGTCATATCGATTGCCTATATTGTGCGAGGAGGGGGGGGGGTGGCATAGCTCACTCTGTGAGCACCCCTGTGGTTACAGTGGTACGACGGGGACTGTGCACGCGAGTTAGCGACTTTGCGTGTAGAGGCGATATCGCTTTACATGAGCCGGCTGGCGTCGACCGTAGCGCTTCATCAATCCTTGTCTCACACGGTTGAGGGCCTCGCCTGCCTGGCGTTCGAATTGCGTTTTACAGAGTATTTACAATCCGTGTTTTTTTTTGACGAAACTATTAAACGTGCGCCAAATACGCTCGTCTACGAAAAGAACACACATTTCAGACTATGCCTGTCGGTTATTTCCAAGACATCACGCACATTAAAAACTCCATTTCGGGGTACTACTACATAGCTAAAAACGGTTTTTACGAAGCTCTGTATCTCAAGATGTGTGAATCCGATACGTACAGAAATACTCGAGGGGGTATGCATTGAACCTTGCTAAAGGCTGTTCAAGATAAACTGAGCACTTTTGAAATCAACCTTGGAAAAAAAAATCACTGCCCCTACCTGCATGTATTTGAACGGGTGTACTGAGGGACATGCGTCCATTAAAGATGGTAACTATGTATGGGAAGTAGTTCCATATCTTAACGTCGAATAAAAAGTGTTCGCTTTCTTTCTTTTTTTTAATGCTTCGAATTGTAAAAGTGAGCAGATTTGTAAACTATTTACGTTCGTAATGATTTCACAGTTTCACTTGACCAACGCATGAATAAAGTGATGACGCCCATTGCAGCGTTAATCCGACATAAGGCGGAAGAATACACAGAGTGCTTACAAGCAGGGCTTTCAAAATTGCTCATTTTTCGGTGAATAGAGAATACAGCTTTCCCCAAATAAAATGAGAGGGTCGCCGTTTAAAGTCCCACAGGTACATGTAGTGCGTCGAGAACACTGCGCGCCAGTTCAGAGCCTTGTGCTTAGCGGCGATGGTGCACTTGATGCAAGTGGCAGTGTCGCCCTTATCGCTGACCACGTGCTCCTCCACCTTAGATGCAGGAAACAAATGCGGCCGGGGGGGGGGGGGGCACGCTACACGAGACCTCTGCACACTAGTTCAGGGCGTTTATTCTAAGTTCCTGGGGAAATCTATCCTCAGATCTCGACAGTCAGCTTCCTGCCGATCGAGACAAGCCGTTTGAAACGATCGGGAGCAAAACGTGCCCAAATAAATCTTCTAAGCGCACTATCAGTTCCAGACCTCATTACCTCGGCAATCCTCGGGTTTTACCGACCACCCCTCGACAACGCGCTTCCCGTCCCTGCTGGTGTTCAGGCAGGCAACCTGACGAATGCAAACACACGCTGTGCCTGCAATAATGTATGATTAAAGTAAAGCTATTCTTATAAACTGTGCGTTTTAAGTTTATAGTTTATGCATAAAAGTGCACATACATATATCTATTATTTATACATTCTCTTATTTAAAACAAACACTATTATATTTATTAAACCGCGACGCGGGATATTTATAGCGAAATTTCTCGATATGGCTGCGATCCCATCGTAGATGCTTGGCGAGAAAATGGCGACACGGTCAATGGTTATTTGTTATACACACAGGTTGACTGTTGAAAATATCACTCGTTTTAAAGGAACATGCTGTTTCAAGTATAAAAACGACTGTTAAAAGATGAGATAATTCGTTACATAGTATTTCCTCTAACACTCCTTTTAAATAACGTTCACTGTGATGTATGTAACGAGATGTATAGAAGACGATACGTAAAATGTCATTTAAATAAATACAGCTGTAAAGTTAGCTCAGAAAATCACGTTATGCCTAAACAACAAATCTTACATAATACAGTGGGTAATTGATTTGTTGTAGGAATGCAGGAATTCCTAGTACTAGTGAAGTGAAGTGCTTCGTACACAAAGACTGTAGCCTATATAGTTATTCATTCAATTAGTTTTATTATTGCACGTAGGTATGATGAGATTTTGGGGGAGGGGAGAGGGGGGGTTTAGTTTATATCGTCTTTCACGAGACAACATTATTTCGATGCTCTTATGAGTGTGTGGCATTTTGAGTTGCATATTGTCTCGATGGAGCAGTGGTAAATTTTGCTCGTATGGAAATAACATTTACATTATTGTAACTTTAATGAAAAACAAAACGCCATACATATGTCGCTGTTCGTATTCGTACAGATGTAGCAGTACACACACACACACACTATCCAAAGTTAACATTACACTCGTTGCATTTACAATATAGATAAATAAATATTATTCACGCACTACAAGAGTGTGGAAAGTGTGGCTTTTTCAGACCACGTGCATTGTAATAATTATAGTAATGTTTTACAAATACGGTATTTAAAAAACACGCAAACTTACTGTTTGTAAACACACCAACCTCTCGAACACGTGTTTTTCTAGGTCAATCCTTGCATGTGTACTTCACTAAAATCACGTTTGTTCGTCGCTAGCATTAAATAAATTATTTGCAGAATTATTCAGTAAAATCAACACTGTGCACGTTTCCTTAAACTAACAAACTTAACTACGTAAATTATATTCGTCAGTTCATTGCAGACGACATTTAAGGGGGAAAAAAAACTAGTAGTTTTACGAAGCGGTATACACGCGCCGATTGCTATGACACATTTCACTCAAGAAGATGCACTACGACCAACTATGCTTGAAGAAAGCAAATACACAAATAATTAACTACCGAGTCATTATTCCGACAACACCAACACGATGCTCGTATAAACACATAACTTCTCTGTCATTGCTACACTACATAATTAACTCACGTTACAAAAATATAACGTCAGACTCCCGAACATGTGTGGATAGAATTAGATGCATATAATAATGTTCCACATATATTGTAACCTTTTGTATGTTATGTATTATGTTTAAGAAGTACGAAACCATAAGATATGCGATAAATAAGGCCACCACTTTTCTCACCCGTCATGTTGAATTTCCACTTCCCGATCGGGACGCGGCTTTCGACAATATACAGCTGTCGAGTGCTTTCGATCGTTTTCTCACGAGAATCGAGAAGTCATCTTCAACTTAGAATACCAAAACCCGGAAACATGACGTAAATCGTTATTTCGCGATCGGGAGCTCCGTTTCGACAAACTTAGAATAAACGCCCATATTCTTGTGTTTACTGGCGACTGCGCAGTCTACACGTGTAGCAATGTAGCCTTTAGAGCCACTCGACCTCGGACGCGGGCCCTCGCTGCGCCCGCTCTGGAGAATGCTGTAATAAGGCTCTTATGCAATAGAAAACTCCAACACTTGACTTCACGTTTCCTTTCAATTGGCGAAACCATCAAGATAAAATACAATTGTAAAGTCAGAGTTCAGATAATTAAACATCGGTTCTGTGAGCTTCGTGGAAATGTGTATCTTGTTATGTAAATCATTACCTTACTATCCAGGAATGCGTTTTAAGTAACTTTTTATTTTAAAAACATGCGTAACATTTATATTAAAAATTAATTTCATATCAAAAACCCAACTTTTTCATTAAACATATCAATCCATATATATTTCCTCTTCGCATTATATTCATTTGCCATTTATTAAATTTAAGAGAAGCTTTGTTTAATATGCCGAGACGAAAATCGCCCTGCGACAAAATAACACACATTAAGCATAACCGCTGTCAGATTCTCGGCGAGATGGCTGCTTGACTTTGACTTTAAATTTCAACATTTCGAAAACGTAAATTCAAGAGTGCTTGAATTTACCTTTGGCAGTTCACTTGTGCCAAGTTCCATGTGAAACATGTCAGAAAGCAAACGTAAAGTCAAATGTTAAAGTTTCCAATAGTGCAAAGGTGAGTTTACGATTTAAGAAAGAACAATTAAGAATTATACTTAGTGACTCGATAAGCACACGGCAAATTAGCAATAAGATTTGCAGTTCATGATTGAATTAGCAACTGTTAAGTATGGTCAATCAAAATCGTAGGAGACGTAAGCAACCGAAATAACCTGGAAAAATGGACAGTTCACGTATATTTAATTATCTGTGGTTACTGCTTATGTAATCGTTTAAAAAAAAACTGGCGAAACCTTATGTAAAGGTAAACCGATGCGAACATTAGACACTTACATTAATAAATCTGAAAAGGTTAATTAAAGCGATTTCAATTACCTCTTCCACAAAAGAATGATGACCAGTAACGATTCCTTAAATTAAGAGGACACTATCTCTCGATTAAAATAATTACTTTCAAACGATTTCACAATAGGACATAACCTAAATACAAGTTGTAAATACAGTTTCCCGCCAACTACAACTGTCACTGTGCTCCGATTGGTTACTTCGTCTTGACTTGTACTTAAGATATATAACATAACGATCTCTTAAGTCACACGAAGATCGCACACGGCAGTCGTAAACTAATACCCTTGAATACATTGAATCATATCTTAAGCACACGGCGAACTTATTCTGTTAAGTCAATCGTAAACCCACCTCAAGGGCGCGTACTCGACTCGAGGGCACTGACCCACCTGGACACAGGAGGTGCGGCGGTACCTCCGGGGAATCCCCGGGCAGCAGTGACAAGGTTGGTGGTGGAGAGGGGGTTGCGCTCGCACCTCGCCGAGGTGTCCGTGGGAAAACCCCTGCCAGCCAGCGCGGCGGCCACATTGTGTCCTGGAAGGATTAACGGTAAAACTGCTGGAACTGCTCTGGAGTGGGCCCAGCACAGTTCTTCCTTCCCCTACAAGACACAGCCTGTTGGCCCTTCCCAGCAACACTTCAACACCTTTCCCATTTCCCCACACCCCCTAGGGCTCTTATTTATTGCTGTACGTGGCTGAATGTGCCACATACTATAGAGCTAGTGATTTCTCGCGAAATAATATGACTTCAAAACTATAAACACCCAACAGAAGTTTGTCTATTGACATTGGTTAATGTCTGCTTGGGAATGCGTTTTCATATTTGACCGTGCCAATCAGAATGCGGCAACATCAGCACGGCCCCTACGTGACTCGTGTGCAGGCAGTTGACACGTGTCAAAAAGTAATTCAGCCACTCAAGATACTTTCTTTATGTTCACGTATATGTACACTATGTTATACCTGGTTAAGTGTAAGAGAAGGCATTGAAGCCTTAAATTCGTCAGTATAAATAAAGTCAAAATAAAATAAACGATCCTACAGTGTTTTGAAATATAGCTTGTCTTGAAAACTTTTCGCGAATTTTCGCTAGCCCTACGGTATACAAGTTCGTATTAAATTAATTAATTAATTCTAATATGGCGAAGTTAAGGCATCTATCCTTCTCTTACACTTAACCATTTATCTTACAATCACATAAAACTGACCAGATGATAACTAGAGACCTGAAAAATTCGCGAGTTCAGCGACCTGTACGCTAGACTTCACATTCTTATATACTCTCATGCAGATAGCAACAATTAATTGTTTACTTGTTGTGCTAGTAAAACGCGGTGATTGGGCGCACAGTTGATTGAATGCCTGTTATTGGCTCATTCACATCCAGGGGGTGTCAAACAACGTGTCAACCAATTGCAAAAGTAACATGAACGTATAAGTTTGTGAATTCCATCTCGTCTCGAAATAAACTCGCGAATTTTTCAGGTCTGCAATGATAATAAATGAATGTATTAATTGATGAAACAGCAAAAAAAAAAACCTTTACGGTATTAGGGTGACAATTTGTATAAAAATATCAGCTCATAAGTAGTCCGTAATCGTATAACATATTACGGGAAATACTGCGTACATTCTACCTACATAAAATTGACAGAAAATTAAAAATTAATGAAACTAGTATTAATGACAAGCAAGAAATACAGCGTTTGAATTTACGTGAAATTAGTAACGAATATAAACTTCATAAGGAGCCTACAATATTACGACAAACAATTAAAAATGAATGAAACTAGAATTTTGCATGGCCAAGGCCTAGAACGACCCGGGTACGCTGGTCCCGTGCTACGATTTTACCTCTACGCGCAAGATACTGAACTCAGAAAAATAAAGTATGGCTGTATTAACTAAATGTCTTTTCCAGTAACCCGTCTAGACTGTTAATATACAGAGAGCAAGCTGTTCGGTTGCAGGTACCATCTAAATATTTCTAACGTTGATAGTAACTGCAACAGAAGTGTTTGTTGTAGTCTTGTCTGTTATTGTATCTGCACTTTAGTGATGGGATAATCGGTTGTAAAATAATTTACTATTCGATTATGTAGTTTCAATCGATTCATCGAGTATTTTAAAACAATTCGATTATTCGCGATTATTCGCCGTTTATACTTTAAACAAAACAAAACATTGCAGATACCTATGTTATGAGACTCGGTGAATCGAACTCAAAATTCGGCCCCCCTTTTTTTCCCTCTCCTTACGCGTGCGCGATGCTTCGCAGTCTTCACTAAACGTAACATATTCTTTGATCCTTTGGAAATCGAATGGTGTAAATGAATTTTGAATGTGGCCGATAGATTCGGAGCTGCAATACCAAATTTTATCCCCTGATTTGGTTATTATCGGATTTACTAGACTGCCTCCAACTATGGTCGCAAATTTAAACACGCATTTTCGTCAAAAAATAGTGATACAAATATTAATGAGTTCTAATAAAAGCGAAAATGGTATTTCATTCAAATATGGATTTTTACACATCTATTTACAGTGGTTTATAAGTTATTAAAAATAATAAAGAATGCATTCGTTCCTCTGATTGCTGTCCCATTTTGTGTTTGCGATGAATTACGTAAACCCCTCGTCACAACATTAATTGTCGGGCACAAAAACATTACCCCCAGAAGTAGTGGAGGGGGAGGGTAGGCAACCATAACTCGCCAATTTCTCCAAAGGGACTATCGATCCTCCTTAGGCCCGTTCCCCCCTCCTCGGGAATTTCTGCATTTCTAGAAATAAATATACATGTCAAAAACAGTATTCGCATTACTGTTACAGTAAAAATAATGTAAGCCGTGTTAAAATCAATAAAATTCTCAACCATAATGTGTTATAGAAACGATTATAAATAATTATTGGAGCGTGTTTTCGAGGTAAGGATGTATTTTGGTTTGTAGTCAATCACTGAAAGTAGTTCCGTCCACAAACATGTTCGAACATGGCGGCCGAACTGATCTAAAATAAATTTGTTTAGATCATTTGTATGACCTCGGTTAAAGTTGTGGAATTTCCAGCAGCCAATCAGCATTCGTGACTTCGATATATTTTGACCTTGATATTTTAAGCACGGACCCTTAGAAATACACCACAAAGCTTACTACCGCTTGTCGATAAAAATGTGTCTCCCGTTGTAAACGAATTATCCTCGTTAATAGTAAACTATGATGTTTTTTCATCACTTTCATCGAAGAGCCAGTGACATCTTAAACCACTCTCTAAACTACATATGTATGTATACCTGATTCGCAGGTAACTGTGCGCAAATTTATATCATACTTTAAAAAAGAAAACTGTTTGAAACAGTTTTTATATGTAGTATGATTTACCTGGTTATTAAGTATAACAGAACGCATTTAAGATCTAACTTGCTCGGTGCAAATAAAATTGAAATAAAATAAATAAGAAAAGTCAGTTATAGCCCAAGCACAATATTGGTATATTTTTCTTCTTAACTATTTGTATACTTTACCTACACCTTTTGATTTATACATTCACTTTGATCAATGTGTAAATTATTGCTGTCCATTTGTCAATTAATTTTAATGTGTTGCTGCATTCAATTTTCATGATATGTAAGTTATTATTATAGATATGTTTATTTATTTTAATGAACTAAGATTCAATATGTTGTTTTCCTTTCAGGTACTTTATAGGTTATGCACATTTATATTTATGACTGGGAATGAGGATTATGAAACAAATTTTGTGCTATTGTAGATCAGTATTATTTTGCTATTTATATTTTAGTTTCTATAAACAATGCCATGTCTCTAGTCCTGCTCAAGATATGTAGTACATAATATGAAATCAATGATCTTTTTCACATTTACTATTTTTTTAGCTCTCATATTTCTGTTTCGCCTCTTGTTTATGTAAGTATTTTTCTCGTTCTTTATGTTTACGTATGTATACACTGAGCTATACCTGGTTAAGTGTAATATAAGACATCGAAGCCTAAACTTCGCCAGCATAAATAAAGTTAAAATAAATAAATAAAATATTTATGTTGTTCGCAATTTCACGTTACCTAATCGACGCAGGATTCTATTCACTACGTTAATGACCCACGGTAACATGAGGTTTTGTAAGGATACACTTCGGGCAGAAAGGACAATCCAAGCAATGCTCGCGAAAGTGCTATATTAAATGACTATAGCAATGAGTAACTGCTAAATTGGACGATGACAGGAGCGCCTGAGGCATAGCCCACCCATATGTCATCACAATTACTCGCGTGGAGGGCATTCAGGCGGAGAACGCTGCATCTAAATTTGATGGTACACACAGTCAAGTATACAGAAGCAAAACAACGAGGCGGTTCCTTTCATGCTATCATATATGGTCGCTCGTTGGCCTTGCGAGTCTCTGGGAAGGATCTTGTATTTGATTGACTATTGGTAGAGACCTGAAAAATTCGCGAGTTCGATGACCTGCAGGCCAGACTCCACAATTTTACGTACATACAAATATGCCGATATCATCCGCATATTGGTTGTCTGCTGTCACAGTGGAAGGCGACAATTGGACACCATTCTCCGGGAGATGTCAAACACCATGTGGACCAATGGCTTAAGTTATATAAACGAGCGTGATTTGAATTCTAGTTTGTCCCAAAATGAATCCGCGAATTCTTCAGGTCTCTAGGTATTGGATGTTGCGGAATATTTCCTTGTTGGTCGGGTTTGCCGTTTGGCCAGTTAAGCTGGAGTCAAAATTCCCCGACGACCAAGACACGACAACGTAGACACGATGGAAATCAAGGTCACTGACGTCAACCCGACCAAATACCAGCACCGACAGCCCGAGAAAGTAGATTCTATTCCTACTTTCCATCGTGTCGGACTCGTCGAGGTGGGCAAAATATGTAAATACAGCATTAGAAAATCAAATTTCGTGTATATTTCCCTACTGAAGTAAATAATAGACTAACTTTCCACCAAAATAATGTTCCAGTTTGTTTCTAAATATTTTTTATCTCTCGTATAAATTCAAATATTCTCAAAAGCAAAATAATTATTCACTTTATTGGGAGTATTAAAAAGTAAATATTGGTTATTATAAGGATAATTTGTCGTTTTAGAATTTCCAAACAGCCAACTAACATAACTGTCGCGCAGATTTCGTCGGGGTATTGTGAACACTGAATCAAATTTAATATGAAATTCCGTCGAGCTCTGACGTCATATTCGTCTGCCGTATCGTTTTCGTCGGGTTATTGTGATTCGAGCTTTAGTCTCTAGGCGGTGATTGACGCATGACGTGCCGCCGTATTGCCAGCGTCTGTAGCTGGAGTTCACGATGCCACAGAGTATCTGAGCATACCGAAGCGAAACTGCCCCAAACTCAAGCCGCACAAGCCAGAAAACTGGTGTCACTGGTCAGAACCTTGCTGAATTGCCTTTTGGAAATCAACGCCTGGCAACTTAAGGTGGCCGCCAGGTTTAAGGAATTTCGCTCCTTTGAGGCCTAAAAGAGTGGGAGCGCTAGGGGCGGTCGAGACATGTGCATCAACACTCTCATCGCCTCTACGCGCAAAGCACTGACTGCCGTCGATAACGTGCCTGTATGAGACTTCCAGCGGTGACCCTAACGTTTGATGACGCAATAATAAAAGTAAAGTCTTGATGCATATCCCTATTTCTTTTTTAATGTTTTGTACCGGAATCTTCATACCTAAAAATTACAGCGAAAACACAATTTTCAGTATTACAAAAGTATGCTTTAGAGAGGGATGGGGGAACTGAAAAACGTATACAGACGCGTAACGTTTCTTAAATGCTATTCGTAAGCAGGTTTTACGGCCCAAAGGTCGGCATTCCCTTCATCCTCCCTCTTCTCTTTTCGGGCCATTCACTAATCTTTTGTGCCATTGCACGGTACTCTACCGTTATTTTCAGTAAAACCGGCCCATACTCCGACTTCATATCATTGAAGCCTTTACCCGAGTACCCCATCATGGGTCATCGGAAATTTGCTCCCCTTGCCACTTGTCGGAAGTCCTCCAGCCTTCTACCAATTTTAGTGGCAAACTCTTCCCAGATCTTATGGACAGCTTTGTCAATTATGACATTTTATTTTCGTAAGTGAATGCCCTTTATCTCTCTAATTCCATGCGGCCATTGTCTAATGTCTTCGGTCTTCAGACATTCTGTGATCATGTGGTGCACTGTCATCTACTCCACAGACGTCGCACAGTGGAGATTGCACAAGCTGCAAGCTGTATAACTTCGCTTTGATGTTGCCGTGGCCTGTTAGTAGTTGCATACTGTAGCAGACCTCACTCGTAAGCAGACCTCACTCAGACACGTTGGGCAGTTTTTTATTAGAACGTTTTCTGCTGGAGCTCTGCACACCGTTCGGCGGCCTACCCAGGCGGTCATCTTGAAAGCCCATTTCCAGATCCTCACACAGCCAATCAGCGAGTGAGCACGCCCACATCAAAGAAACCGACACATCCTTTTGCCTCTATATACTAACTCTGTGGGGATACATACTACCGATTCGCTTATGTATTCATAATTATTCTGTGCATTGTGCGATTAAGAGAAAATTGTTTTTCTTTTCTCTTTTTTTTTTGTTAGGGGCCGCGGTGGCCGAGCGGCTAGCTCGCTCGCCTCCCACCAAGGCGATACGGGCTCAATCCCCGGCCGGGTCAACGGATTCTCGCATGTGGGAATAGTGCCGGATGATGCCGTTGGTCGGTTGGTCTTCTCGGGGATCTCCTTCCTCCCCGCCCCCTCATTCCGGCGCCACTCTATACTCACCACAATGGCCCTCATAGGCTCTGAACACCTCGCTGTTAAGAGTCGCCGAAATCTCTTCACTCACTCACTCACTTTTTTTTGGTGCAAGACAGCCTGTACTCAAAAGAGTTGTTTTAACTACAGCTTTTTAACGACTCTTCTCTATGCTGGGATGCTTACCAGGGGACGGCTTGCATATAGGGCTTCAGGAAAGTTGGAGATGACTAAAAATGGACTATAAATAGAGACGACATAGCGTGGCAGTTCCTATGATGTTCAAAGTATCCATTCCCTGGTTGGCTGCGGGAAGCTCTGGGAAAGAGCGTTTTGTACGATAGAATACTGCATCCTGCGAAAGGTTCGCCATTGGCGGAGATGGTGGTACATCGCGGGAAAAGTTTACTGTTTGCTAGGATGCAACGTACTGTACACATATCCGACAGTTTTCTTTCCTTATTGGCTGCCATGGGTGTATGAAGCTATTACCTCTTCTGGACCAATGAGGATACCATAGGATGTTGCAAAATTGCATGTCAATACTTTGAAAAAAAAAAAAATGAAAACATTCCTCACATCTGGAGGATGAAAAAAATATTATATGAACATAGGTACTCAAACGCTTCGTTTCTTGACTACAGCTCGAAATACGTAACACACAGTACATTTCCTGCGGGCTGGATCATGTTACTGTGGGATGCCATCGCAGCATTAATTTGCATGATACACGACACCTCACACCACGACACTACACCTAGAACAGTGGAAACTGCACAGGAATTAGTTACACACGTGTGAAAGCTTATCGTTGGGTCTAAAGGAAATGTTTAAAATGCCCTCCATCAGCACGGACACATGCATCAACCCGCCGTTGCATGGACACCCGGATACGTTGATGAATCCCTGGAGCATTCCTGATTGTTTCGCAGCCCGTCGCAATACGGTTACGGAGGCTGTTCACATCGTCCACTCTGGTTGCATACACTCGTACCTTAAATGTCCCCACAAATAAAAGTGTAGTGGATTCAAATCAGGGCTCCTCTGGGGCTGGTATGGGGCTGCCAATTACAGCTGCGATGGTATTCCACAGTAACATGATCCAGCCAGTGAGCCATACAGTGTATGTTATGTATTACGAGTTGTAGTCGTCAAGAAACGAAGCGTTTTCGGACCTACATATGTTCATAAAACAATTTTTCATCCTCCATATATGAGGGATGTTTCCCCGAAGTATTGACATGCAGTTTTGCAACTTCTGTATAAGGCAGAACGTTTGTGATTGGTAGAGACATTGGTCCACACGGTGTTTTACACCTCTTGGAGAACGGTGTCCAATTGTTGCCTTACCACTGTGACAGCAACTAACCAATGTACTGTTGATATTGGCATATTTGTATATAAGACTGCAGAGTCTAGCCTGCTGGTCATTGAACTCGCGAATGTTTCAAGTCTCTAGTGATTGGTATGCAAACAACTTCACTGAACCCAAACCTTGTTCATCCACTCATGAAAGAATAAACTAGTTGGAGTGTTATAGAAGACATGTTGGCTTAAAAAAAACTTTCGCGATTTTCCACCATCTCTAGCCATTAGTTGAGTTGCAGGCTGGCACATACGTCACCAGGCTCTGATTGGCAAACGGCGTTCCTTACATTTTTCTGGCCAGTGTCGCCATTTTCCTGGCGTGTGCGGCCTGGAGTTCGTGGTGTAAGCGATTATTTCATATCTGTATGTCCAACTACTCTGTGGTACGGTTACGTGTATTATTCCGTTCTTCGGCGAGGTGAACGAAGCATTACAAATCTTCCTTAAATAGAGAAGCCCACAAAACAATACACAAAGGCCTGCAGCAATCTTGTTATTAAGGACATTGGTGCATGAAAAAAGTATATTTATATAATATTTTCCGTAACAACTTGTTTTCCAAATTGTTTTGTTTTTCGACATTTTTGGCTCGACAAGACGTAAATAGCAACTTTTAGCACCTCCTTACGTTGTTAGATATTCACTGCCGTCATTATTCTTGGAGTATTGATGGAAGAAAATAAATAATTTTTGTTTTCGTATCTGCAATCAGTGCTCCGACATTAACGAACTTAGTGAATTTGTAACAATGCAAGAAGGTGCTACCCGGCCGCCGTTACATCGCCTGGCGGATCGGATGAATGACATCTGCCTCTACTGGTGTTACCAACCCCCCCCCCCAATCCACACCTTCTGAAGAAGTGGGCGGTGGGCCATCGTCTGAACTTTCTGCTAATCTCCTCCGTCGGCGAAACCTGACATGTGAAGAAGTGTTCTGTGTCATCACGCCTGCCACTATAAACACCACCGCAGCTAGAGAGTAGGTAGTTTTACTGATAGCCACGTGGTGAAGTGGCGGACGAAGGTGTGTTTGTGGCAACGAGGGTGCGAGAGTAGAGCAGTGGGCGAGTCACCCGACAAGTAGAGTGCAACTGTACACAGGAATGCTCGGGTGCTCCAGAACATTCATGATAGTAAAGTTTTCTGATATCTGTACTGAAACTTGGTGGGAATGAATGGACGAATGGTACATACTTCATTGTAAATACTACAACAGTAAATTATAAAATATATAATTTTAGTAGTGATTCAGTAGGTGGAAGAAAACTATTTATAAAGACTGGTTCTATGTGATGATGTTGTTTTCAGTGAAGCGATGGATAATTAAAAAGATATTAGTTTTAAATAGCAAGTGATAGTCCTTTATTGACATGATATTTAGTCTAGAGTATTTTTTTTTACTGTTTGTAAAAATTAGGTACTGGTAATTATTACTAACACTTTTAACTTCATTAACACCTCCATTCCTTAAAGAACCTGGCGGAGCCAAGGGACTTTCAAAAACTGCAACAATATTGTACTAATTTGCTTATTCTTTCGCATTAAAATACAGTGAGCAAAATCAATGATTTCAGTATTCATAAATGTCGACCTAACACTTTTAATTCGATGTTAAAACATGGAATTACTTTCCCTCCAACAGGGCGCATGTGTGTAGCTAGGGGACAGTGACCTTTTTCAAAGGTTCATTTCAAAAGTGCTCTATTAGCCACCGTGGACAGCATGTAGCCTTCAAGTGCAACATGTGCATGATCGTGGACACGGGAACTGAATGGGTGAGTCAGATCATCAAAGCGTCTCTCTCTTTCTCTCTCTCTCTCTGCGACAACCACATCCCGGCTGTTTTTTGTTTGTTCTGCAAATCCTGAAGTGCAGCTCTCGTGCATCACCTCGAGATCACAAAAACGAAATAATAATGGCGGAATGTCGTGGTAAGGAGTGGGAAGGGGGGGGGGGGAGAGTTGCGGCGTGTTTCCCGTGCAAACACAGTGGCAACGTGTGCAAACTGCTGCGTGTTTGCGGAGGGTGTGGTGTTAGCGCCCTGTGTTGTCGCAAGCAGGCGTCGATGAAGCACCGCCGTGTAGAGTCCTCGTGCACAAAGGCGACTGCCTCGGGATTAAGAGGACACACACCTCGCCATATTGGACTTACATACTTAATCATTTTGAAAATCATTATTTGATAACCAAACCTATCAAGGTACAGGGAACATCTTGGCTGTTATTAAGAAACCCAATTTATTTCCCTCCTGTTATTCATTCCAAACCAATCTATAACCGTAATCAAAGTTTGCCTCATTACTAGAGACCCGAGAATTTCGCGGGTTTATTTCTAGACAAGTTGGAATTCTCACACTTGTATGTTAATGTTACTTTTGTAATTGGTCGACGTGTTGTTTGACACCTCCTGGAGATAAATGAGCCAATAAAAAACACGCAATAAATTGTGTGCCCAACCACCGCCTTTTACTACCACAACAATCAACCAATAAACAGTTTATATCTGTATGAGATTGTATAAGACTGTGAAGTCTAGTCTACAGGTCATTGACCTCGCGAATTTCTCAGGTCTCTACTCATTAAAATAACTTTTTTTTCCGTCACGGGAAAGTGCGGATATAACTTAAATAGTACACACTTTTAATATTCTGTTATGTTGGCCTCAATGCTATGACAAGTTTTAATTTTCAATGTCGGGTCATCAATTTTGATTACAAAGATTTTTAAATAAGTTCAAGATGGACGGAAAAAGATGAAAGGAAAAAGTGATTAGGGCCTCAAAAGTGCTCACTTTATCGTGAACAGCGTATACCAGCTTGCTCTTACGTCGGCTGGTGGGCAGAGCGATTGACAGCTATACGCTGTTCACGGTAAAATGAGCATTTTTTAAAGTTCTGCTAAAGATCGACATGTATACACATTGCATGTTCTTCCATTAGATGTAAAATTAACATTGTCATGGGTCTCAATACTTATTCATGCTTCGGTATAATGAAACTGTGATATTATTAAGAAAGTAAGTACTTTACAAATCTGTTAATTTTTACACTTCGATGAATTAAAAAAACAGAAAGTGAAAGAAATGATTTTACGTTATCACAAATAGTTACCTAACACTTTTTATTCAACGTTAAGATGTGAAACTACTTTCCATCCATCGTTACCAACTTTACTGGGCACATGTCAAGCAGCGCCGGAATGAAAAAAAAAATGGGGGGGGGGGGGGAGTTCCCCGAGAAAACCAACTGATCGACGGCATCGTCCCGCACGATTCACACACGAGACTATTTGGAGTGACCCGGCCGGGGATTGAACCCGGATCGCCTTGGTGGGAGGCAAGCAGGCTAACCGCTCAGCCACCGTGGCCCCTGGACTGAATTAAGGCGGGACTGTATGAGCATGTGATACGGACTTTATTGTAAATATTGGTACTCTTAATAATGGACGTATAACTTATAAAATAATTCAATAGGTTTCTGATACACCGTTTATTGGGACTGATTTCGGTTTTTTGATTGCATTAATTTCTGTTAGGCGATGGACGTGTATGCGAATGTCAATTGCAATAATAAGCGATAGCCATTATTTGTGAAATTTTATGTCGAGAGTATTTTCATCGTTGTATTTGTAAATAAATTGGGAAATATTTGTATAGTCTATTCGCGGTTTCTTCACCCTTTTCGAACCAAACCTTTGAAAAATCTCCCCATGTATGACGTATCTAGTTATTGCCAACATATGCCATATATCACAAGCGTTTTGTACGTGTGTTCATAAAAGTTACTTTTTTTCCTGTTAAATTGAAGTGTTATTCATATTATATGTAATAATTATAATGCTTTATTTTTAATTAACACGAATAAAAAATAGTGAGAAATATAGTGTGTTGGTAGCGCCTAGTATAAAATAGTTCTTATACAAAATACTGTTACACTTAATGTGCACGAATTCAGTGCGTTGTCCCGTTGGTGTAATTTTCAGAAGTTAAGTTTAGTTTGCACGAGGCGGAGGAATATCCTGGAAGTAGAACGTTAGTGGGCTTCAGAAAACGGCGAAGCAACCGTGCATGGATCATAACTCATTTTATTTGCTGCAGACCTCCATCCCTTAAAGAACCTGGCTAAGTCCACTGACTTTGCGAAATTGTAACAGTACATTTTTTATATATTTCGCAGCATACCTTTTTATAATTATGGCAACAAAACTCACCTAGTTGTGATTTAAATTGCTGAAATAGAGCGTACTAAAGAATCAATATGAGTAATAAACATAATTAAAATTATTGAAAATTAGCACTTAAAAGTCGGATGGACTTGACCTGAAATCCGTGTTTTTCTCACCGGAAAGATGCGCGGTACGTCGTGGTTGTTATGCCCATTTTGCACGCCGGACTGGTGAGGATAAGTGTAGCGCCATCGAGGGGTATGGAAGGGAAGTTTTCACCTTGTCGCTGTAAACATCAGCTTGTCTCCTTGCTGTTACCTTATACCTGAGAATGCTAAAGAGACAGTGCCTGGACAACACCGACTAGATAGAAGGTCCGCGCGCACTGCTGTGACGTTATCACATGAGAGCCATTCGCCGCAGGCGCGCTACCAGACCGCCGTTAATAAGTTAACGACAGGCATACATAAAAACAATAATACATTTACAGCGTACGTTGAATCCTTCAAAGATAAAAAGGGGTGTTGGGTTTGATTCCCAGTGGTGTCTAACCTTGAATAATGTTAGCATTGACTGCATTTACAGGACTACAAAACAGGAAAACAGTCCTTAGACCAACTCCGAAACCACCGTGCCTGATCCATACGGACAAAAGTTTTCTGCAGCTAATCACAGCTATGCTAGTGGTGGTGGTGATGATGATGATGTGTGTAGCAAGTGCCCGAGAAGAGGCCGTTTTCTAAATACTTAGATAATTAAAAAAAACAGACATAGTAACAGCATATCTAATTACGAACCAACTACCCAACGACACATGATAATATGTTGAACCAACATTATGAATTAAGCTTAAAATTTGGCCGCGTAGTCTCTGTTACCGAGAGAATTCACGTACATGCATCACTGTAGAGGAATTTCAAACTCATTAATACATGGGAATGTTTCCATGGACACACGAACACTTTTTACGTATACATTAAGTGAGCCTTGAGATACAAATGCAATAAATAATCTTAAAATCTTAGCAGATGTCAGTGTAGCAAAATTATTATAACACTGATATTACAACAGCATATTTAATTTGTTTTACTTATATTTAGCTTTTAACCCTTCCATTATCTCTTGATTGTATTTTCTTAAGTAATCTGCCATATACATTCGTAATTCGTATTAATTTTATTTAAAATGAAATACTGCACTCTTAAACCCTGCATTAATGCGGTAATGAATAAGATGTAAGCCAACCTTACTATTGTGCAGTTTCGTTGTTCAACTTTTTCATTGTGCACTAATACATATTACTGTATTACGTATTACCTCCTGGGTTCATAATTATATTATTAAAAACACGTAATATTTTTATTTGTAAACAACCAATCCTAATTTTATTCTTATTTTTATTATTATTTGTGTTATTCTATGACATGCTGATATGAATTCTGAGATGAGGTTATGATCTAAATATGTTAATTTCAACTTGTTTGTTTATTTACGTGATTGTGTGGTTATTTTATTTTATATTAAAACATAATTATTAATTTTATTTCCGTTTCGTTTGACCGAAAGTAGTTCCTTGCCAATTAGATCAGGTTTTGAGGAAGTCGCAGGAAAATCTCCATCATCAACATAAGTTTGGTTGAGGTTTTTATCACCAGATGTTACAGTTTATAGTTTTAGAGTCTACTAGTTAATTCACTAGTTGTGACCGGCCTAAGAAGGCGCCGAGGAACTTCAGTGACGCCGTGTCTGATTATTTATTGATAAATTCAAGTGATCTCCAGAAACCTAAACTTTTCTGCGCCTAAGATGGCATATTTTCAGAACTCTCAAGTGGTAACATCTGGGAAACACTAACCTAAATTCATGTTATTCTTCAAGTTTATCTTCATTAAGTGTTATCTTGTGAAGATGGTGCTATAATTCCAATTTACAGTAATCCTACTTGCAATAACAGTAATTGATTTCATTTTTTTTTATTACGCTTAATTTAACTTGAATTCCACACAAGTTTTAATCTTATTAAAGTTTGTTTTCAGACAATTTAATTTTGAATGATAATAATTATTTATAGTTCAACTTCAAACTAATTAAAACTATTTTATCCCAGGGTGTGTTTTCATTTTTCTGCAATTATTCAGTGGCATGTGCTTGGGTTTTGTTTCTACAAATATTTCACAGTTCCAGATTCCACGAGAGCTTTACATGAGGTAAAAGTGTGTTATGCAAAGTGCACAATGTTGATTCTAGTGTACTATCCCTTCGTAATCTCTCTACACGCAACTACACGACTGCCGAGCTAGATACAACAAATAAAGTTACCGCCTATTTCAAATCAACATAACACGTGTCTGATTGGCTAGTCACGGCGAAAATTAAGCCCGATGGGGGGGGGGGGGGGGGAGAAACAACTCCTATACGAACGTTCGAGTAGTTTTTCCAGCATAGGCCTCCTGAACTGCAAATACTCATCACAGGCTCCTGTGGTCGCTCCCCACTCCGCCTGCCCTGTGCAACTTGCACCGTCCCTAATGACATCTCTGTCGACGAGTTGGTAAGCCCACTTACCTATGTCAAGCTGTCACACGACCTGAAAAGTTTCCAACTACATGAAATATTCTGTAGTTCAAAACACACTAATGTCCAAAACGTACTTTGCAGTGTTATACATTAAAACAGATTGTATTAATTTGATTAAAAAGTATTAACACTAAAGGCTGTTCACGATAAAGTGAGCACTTTTGAAATCAACCTTAGAAAAAAGTCACTGCCCCTACCTGCATATATTTTAACGGGCGCACTGAGTGACGTGCGCCCAGTAAAGTTGGTAATAGTGGAGGGAATGTAGCTCTATATCTTAACGTCAAATAGAAAGTGTTAGGTAACCATTTTTGATAACTTATATTATTTCTTTCACTTCCTGTTATTTTTAATACATCGAGGTGTAAAAACGAGCAGATTTGTAAAGTATTTACTTTTCTAATAATTTCACAGTTTCAACTGACCGACGCATGAATAAAGTGAGGAAGCCCATTGTAATATTAATTTTACATAAGGCGGAAGAATACACAACGGGCATACAAGTAGATCTTAAGCAGGGCTTTTAAAAGTGCTCACTTTATTGTGAACAGCCTTTAAGCCAATGGCTAATGCAGTATTTAATCACAAATACAATTATTTACCCATCTAGATAAAAACATTGATTAATTTTGATGACAAAGACACTTTTTCTCGTATAACATGTCTGTGCAGAAAAAGCTGCGTATTTTAAGTGGCAGAAATTATTATTTAAAATTATAATTTAGACTTTTTAAAAATACTATTTTGAAGGTTTTAAGTTCCTTTTGTGTGTCAAGACAACTTAGTTTGAAAAGAGCTCATAGTTCTCTTTCAATTAGCTGGTAAATATTAACATTGGTGTTAAATGGAGGCAAAATTGCTCTCACCTGCTCTTAATACTATTGCGCCATTTTCCCTGTGACACTACCTTGTATTTGTTTGAGTGACGTAAGTCGAAAAATACTCCGGGTTAATTTTATTTTTAAATTTTTCATTGTGTGGATTTTATGTAAAATGTGAACTTACCATATTTGTAAAACGAAAATTAGGTGAAGGTAAAAACATTGTATTAATTATTACAGAGTTAAAACACGTAGACCTAACTCAAAAAATCATTAATCTATGGCCTGTACAATTGCAATCCAATTACCTCTGTTTCTGAGTGACCAAATATAAAGATAAAGGATGGCTGTAATGCAAGGTTTTGACGACAGTTTTGTTATGTTGGCAGGCCTGGGGGACGCGTGGGGAGCCGCCCCTCCGCCAGTCAACCCTCAGGAGTCCATCAAGGAGCTGGGTTCGCATCTCCTGCAGGTAACCTCATCGCTAGAGACCCGAGAATTTCGCGGGTTCATTTCTATACAAGTTGGAGTTCACACACTTGTACGTCCATGCTACTTTTGTAATTGGTTGACGTGTTGTTTTACACCTCCTGGAGATAAATAAGCCAATAACAAACATGCAAAAAATTGTGTGCCCAACCACCGTCTTTTACTACCACAACAATCAACCAATAAACACTTGATATCTGTATGAGAGTTTATAAGACTGTGAAGTCTAGCCTACAGGTCATTGAACTCGCGAATTTCTCAGGTCTCTACTCATCACTTTTTGCACGTCATGGTACTGTGTGACTAAGTTTGCCACAGTCAACAACTGTTTAATTGGGAAATATGTAGTTTTGTATATTATCCATTGTCTAATAGTGACGAACTAAAAAAAAAAAAGCAAAGTAGCAAAAAATATCTAAAAATAAACGTGTTTCAGGTTATCATTATATGTTATTTGATTTTTTTTAGCTTTAATCGAAAGTTTAGTATGGAATAGTGAAAATTGCTCCACAAATAAACATTTGTCGACAAATCAGTGTATAAACTGTTCCTCTGGAATAATCAAAATATTTCTATTAACATATCTCTTTTTTAAATGTGAATTCTTCTATTTCCTAGATACTTCACAATAAATTAAGCACTTTTGTAATAAACTATTGGAAAAAATATCTGTTTCTAACTGCGTGAATTTATACGTACGCATTGACTGGCGTGCTCCTAATACATTTGGCAGCACTCTAGGGCAAGTAGTTCTATGTATTAACGCCGTATTTAAAGCGTTGAGTTTGAACTCTAGGGCCCCAAATTTGTGTTTATTTTCCGTTTGCTTAACGCGTATGAGTCACATTCGGTATATAAGTGAAACAATTATGTTACTAACGATTTCACAAGCACGCGTAGAAGAAATTGGGTCTGTGGCAATGTTTATGTGACGTATGGTGGAAGAATACAACTCGGCCAGGAAAGTAGATCCCAAGGAGGACTTTCGAAAGTGCTCTATTAATTACCAACCGACTATATTTGACAATATGTACACTGGCCCAGTATCTCATTGCCCTGTTACAATTTTTCAAAGTCTGTGGGCCTAGCCAGGTTGTAGGAGAGATGAAGGTCGTAATTAAATAAAAAGTTATTGATAATTTCGTAATTTATTTACAAACACTCGAAAGTAAACGTTCTAAATGTAATATCTTGGCAATAAATATTGCTATTTACAACTAATACTGACATAATCGTCCGTCGTCTACAGAAATTAACACAATAAAATAGCAAAGTCAGTCTCTACGAACAGTTAGTTAATGTCTATTATATTACTATTACAAATTATATATTTGTTATCACAGGGTCAGCATTTACAGTGAAATCTGTATCACTTGTCCATTCAGTCCCACTTTGTTTAAATCCAATTGTATCAATAGTTGCTATCCGGAACGTTCTGGAACGTTTTGAGCGCTCTCGTACACACGAGCACTCTACTCTTCGATTAATTCTCTCCGGTCGTCATGTGGATAAAGTTTAACATGTTCTTGAACGCTCTATGCATGGCACGTGTGGATAAAGTTTTACTTGTCCTTGAACTCTCCATGCATGGTACATGTGGATAAAGATTAACTTGTCCTTGAACTCTCCATGCATGGTACGTGTGGATAAAGTTTAATTTGTCGTTGAACGCTACATGCATGGTACATGTGGATAAATATTAACTTGTCCTTGAACTCTCCATGCATGGTACATGTGGATAAAGTTTTACTTGTCCTTGAACTCTCCATGCATGGTACATGTGGATAAAGATTAACTTGTCCTTGAACTCTCCATGCATGGTACGTGTGGATAAAGTTTAATTTGTCGTTGAACGCTACATGCATGGTACGTGTGGATAAAGATTAACTTGTCCTTGAACTCTCCATGCATGGTACATGTGGATAAAGTTTAACTTGTCCTTGAACTCTCCATGCATGGTACATGTGGATAAAGATTAACTTGTCCTTGAACTCTCCATGCATGGTACATGTGGATAAAGATTAACTTGTCCTTGAACTCTCCATGCATGGTACGTGTGGATAAAGATTAACTTGTCCTTGAACTCTCCATGCATGGTACATGTGGATAAAGATTAACTTGTCCTTGAACTCTCCATGCATGGTACATGTGGATAAAGTTTAACTTGTCCTTGAACTCTCCATGCATGGTGCATGTGGATAAAGTTTAACTTGTCCTTGAACTCTCCATGCATGGTGCATGTGGATAAAGATTAACTTGTCCTTGAACTCTCCATGCATGGTGCATGTGGATAAAGATTAACTTGTCCTTGAACTCTCCATGCATGGTACATGTGGATAAAGATTAACTTGTCCTTGAACTCTCCATGCATAGTACGTGTGGATAAAGTTTAATTTGTCGTTGAACGCTACATGCATGGTACATGTGGATAAAGTTTAACTTGTCCTTGAACGAAATTGCGAAACTTCCGGGCTCTCTAGTAATGAGCGAGGTTCTGTCGTGTCGGTAAAGTAATAAGAATGTTTGACCCTAGTTAGTAGCGCATATGTCGAGTGCCATAAAACGAGTGGAATAATCTATTTTTATAATTTATATTAAAAATAATATATTCACTTTGAGCCGAACAAACTGTCAACTAACAAGACTGTTTGTTATTCATGAGAATGGCTTAGCTGTGTGTATAAGTAATATAATATAATGCACATATTTTAAATTTAACGGAAATCTTCACGTAAACATCTTTTGCTCAATGTAAGAACTAAACTCTCGCTTTATTCGCGCTAATAATTGGCTCTTTACAACGAGGTCTTGAGAGGGGCGAAATGAGGCGAGAAAGGAGCAGCGCTGTTGATGCCAGGGCGGGCGAAAACGGGAGATTCCCGAGAAAACCCGCCGACCAGTGGCATCGCTCGTCACGATCCACTCTTTTGGCAAAATTCGCGTGTAGCCCGGCCGGGGATTGAGCCCTATTAGCCTTGGTGGGTGGCGAGCAGTCTAAACCGCTCAGCCACCGCGGCCCCCACACCGAATAAAAACACCCGAGTGCAAGTGCTTGCTATTGGTTCGGAGTCCTGCGGGATTTGGGGTCGGTTGGACAATGCCTCGACTTCAAAAGTGAACCGTGGTACAAGATTTACCGTGTATTGATGTTTGCATGGACATAGTAGAGGCACAGAACAGATAGGCACATCGAAACGAAATATCGGGGCTGTCTTTTGAAGTGAATACATCTTTAAATCTGCGACCATAGTGGGAGGCAATCCAGAAAATCAGATGATAACAAAACGAAGGTTACAGTTTGGCATTGCATCTCCGAATCTATCGTCTGCATTCAAAATTCAATTACACCACTCGATTGCCAAAGAATCAAAGGGCATCTCAAAAGCAATCCTGTGATACCCATAAAATCCCATATGATTTAGTGAAGCGGTGCCGGGAAAGTAAAAAAAAACATCGAGGCGTCCGAGCGCGTCAATGTAGACGTATTCACGCAAAACAAACGGCCGTGTCCCCAACAAAGCTACACTCAAATTTTTTTATGCGGGCATACCCATTCTCTGATTGCTAGAGGCTCTGGGAACGGACGTTGTGTCTCATTGGCTAACGCGTGCTTCGAAAGGTTCTTTATTGGCTGGACTTTCGGTTGGCAAGTATAAGTTACCAGGCGCTGATTGGCCAACGGTGCTCCAGCATGTTGCTGTGCAGAGACGCTATACGTGACTTTTACACTTCTGTATTTTCAAATACTCTGTGTATTCTCTTTTACGATTGGACGAGCAAGTTTCTGACTCGGCGAAATTCTTTGCAGACCGGTCACAAACGTAGTGACTTAGAGAGTCAGTAATCACATTGGTGCTGTGAAGTGTAGTGATGGAATAATCGCTTGTAAAATAATCGATTATTAGATTATTTATTAATTAATAATCGAATAATCGATTATAATGAATTATAGATTATTCGATTATTTTAAAACAATTCTATTTTTAACAATTTCCATCTGTTTATACTTAAACAAACCAAAACATTACAGATACCTACATGTTTCACATCTATTAAAACTATAAAATATAATTTTGAAAATTATTGTCAAATTTCCATGTACGTAATGTAAATACAATGTATATTTTCTGTGCATATTACATGAATAACATGAAACTACTAAACAATTAGGTCATTTAAATAATTGGTTATCACAAATAAACACAAGTGTTTAAAACTACATACAATATATGATTTTGAAACAACGTTTTGGACCCATTTTATTTGTGAAACCTCTCACTGATGTTTTAATGTAACATAAGTAATTAAAAATTTACCAGAAAAATTTTTGGCGAGAAAATTTTTAAACAAATTTATAGAAATATACAGTATTTGAAGTAAGTTCTTATTTATGGATCTGAACAAGACAATCGATTATTTTTACGGATTATTTATTCGATTTAAAAAACAATCGTAATCGAGTAATTCGAATTACAAAATTATCCGATAATCCCATCACTAGAATGGGCTATCAGGCAGGTCAGGCTTAACGTCTCGTCGACAGCGGAATAGCTAGAGACTTGAGAAGTGGAACAGCAGCTGCTTAAGGCATGTACGACAACCAACAACGGAAGAAAACGGTCGGACATGTGTGCAGTACGTCGACTCCTGGTAAACAGGCAACTTTTCACGCGATATAGTCCACGATAGGGTTACTTCACGCTTTATTGAAGTCCTGCTACCCTCAGGACATTCCTCTGCCAAGTGTAAATCAAGTGTAACTGAGTTTAGAAAATTACACGAAATTGGAGACGCAACACATTCGTGCACACTCAATGTAATGATATTTTTCATAGAAACTATTTCTTACAAGAAATAAAACCAACCAATTTTTTTCCGTTGTTTTTATTCATATTTACATTAAATGAAATAGTGTTTATTTCAAGATAAAATATAACTTAAATAAAATTTCAGTTCAAATATTTGGGGGAAATAATTCATGAAAATGGTTTGGAAAAATTCGCTGTAGATGAAAGGATACACAAGATGGAAAGAGCATATGGCATAACCAGGAATATCTACAACAAAAAATGTTTATCTAAAAATCTTAAAATACAGCACTACATCACAGTAGTCAAGCCGGAATGTCTTTAAGCAAGTGAATATCTAGTACTGAATTACAAGTTGCATAAATTAGAAGTACTGTAAAGAAGAATTATAAGTAAAATTCTTGGTCCACTAAAAACTACAGAATTATGGAAATTTAGAAGTCATGAAGAAATATATCGCAACATGGAAAACATAACAGAAACAATACGGAAGAGACAATTGCTATTTTTTGGACATTTATATAGAATGTATGGCAACAGGTTAACCAAACGGATCTTCAAATATCTTTGGAAGAAGAAATCAACAACAACCTGGATTCAGGAAGTTAACAAAGATTTGGAAAGAAACAATATAAGTGAAGAAAAAGCTACAGAGAGCGAAGTTCTTAAAAAAAAAAAAGTGTTTAAAATGGAAGGATTCCAAGGCAGGAAGGAAAAGAAAATGGTCCGAGGAGAGGAAAACGATACATAGTGAGAATATGAAAGAGTGCTGGAGAAAGAAGAAGGAACAACAAAGGACGAAGCATTAAATTGGTTCGTGGTCCTTAGAAGACCCTAACGGAAAAAGACGAAGAAGAAAATTTCAGTCTAAACAGAAATTTGGTACTTTTTTGTTTACAAACTTATACAACGCTTGTGGAAAATGAGATAGGGCAGAGACCTGAAAAATTCGTGTGTTCATTTCAAGACAAGTTGGACTCCGCACGCTTATACGTTCATGTCACTTTTACAATTGGTCGAAGCGTTGTTTGACACTTCATGCCAATAACAAAATGCAATAAATTGTAGGGCCAATCTCCTTCTTGCATTGCTACAACAAGCAACCAATAAACCGTCTATATCTGCAAGAGTGTATGTAAGACCGGGAAGTCCAGCCTATAGGTAACTGAAATCGCAAATTGTTCAGTTCTCCACAGATAAGTATTAAGGAAACAACCAAACACGACTCAAATGCTTGATTCACAATGTGTGAAGAAACAGAGAATAGACCGACTATAAAAAGGGGTAGTGAAATTTCACGAAAAGATTTCAAGACAAGTTATATTAAAAAAAAAACTGTAGGGCCATTTACCTGATTTGACTGGCTAAATTACTTTTTGACACGTGTTAACTGTCTGCACACGAATCATGTAGGAGTCGTGCCTATGTTGCCGAATTATGAGTGGCGGGGCCAAATATGAAAGAGACTTCTCAATTAAACAGGCAGCATCCAATGGCAATAGAGAAACTGCTGTAGGGAGGGTGCTTATAGTATTGAAGTCTACCCTGTGCTCAATTTTTTTTTTTTTTTCGCGAGAAGTCACTAGCTCTACCTATGAACCATCAAGAGAGACGTGCGAAATTCGGGTTATTCTTCAGTATAACACACTATACATGACTCGCCTGGGCCTGCCTGTGCGCGATTCATGATTTCGTTGGCAACTGGCGACTATACAGCGTCATTTACCTTTGTAACCCCTGTACTGGAGATTGGTTGCTCAACGGTTCAGTCTTTATTATTGGATCAACACGTCCTCGGGATGTGTCACACAAGTTGTAGGCCAATCGAAGAAGTCAAACGAATAGTAGTGACAAAATAACGGAAAAATGTCAGGTCCCTAACCATCATCTTTCAGTATAGTTATTAAAGGTTTCACTAAGGAATTAATGGTTACCAGGCACTTGGGTATTAAAAAAAAAAGTAGATGTTTACTCTGGGAAAGAACGACATTTCATTAACACTTTGTTGACTATGCTCGAGTGCAGCTCGAGCGCAAGCTAATTTCCAAATTTCGTTGTTGTTCTCAACAAAACTCACATGGATGTGCGATGTTTGTTCGGCTGGTGTTTAACACGACCTCACAAAAACACGACAGTGCATTAACAATGATATTGCCAACGATAGAATTACTTCTTTTTTTTATAGCCATTCAAAGGGACATGATTGACTGTGAATAATTTTATACAATAGATGACATTTGATTGGGTCAATAGCAGCTCGGCTCTGTATTGGTTGATGACCGACCAATAATGAACACTGTAAAATACAGGGTAGTGTCCGGTGTGATATGGACCAATAGGACGATGGTGAGTTCTAACACAGACACCAACAGAACCGGTGTTCTTGCAGTAGTGGACATAGGTGACTGACATATATTTTGTCTTACGTGCCACTTAATGTGTGCAGACCTCAATATGTTAAAAGGAAACACAATAGCCTTTCACTGGCGCCGCAAATAATTTATACCGGAGAACCGTAAATTAATATCTTAAAAAAATTTGCTTAATCGTAATAATGTTGAAAAAATGAAAAACGTAGTTTAATCAAGTCTTTACTATTTTAAGCTGATAATTTTTTAAGTTTAGTTAATATCATTAAAAAAATGTTCACATTGTGATTTAACATGTAACATGAAAGCAACTAGAATGGTAAACTTGTATAGTTTCTATTCTTTTATTTAACACACATTCTAATATACGCCTGTCATATTAAATAAATCTTCACTAGATATTAAAAAAAGAAACAATGTAAACATACAGAATTTCAAAGATTACATGAGTTTTCACACAAATGTGATTAATCAAGTGAATGTTGATAGCATAACTATAAAAAGTTTTGATGGGCAAAACTGACAACATGGAAATAATTATTATAAAAGTGTTATATTTGATCAGATAAAAAATAGACTTTTTGTCACCAAGGAAAATCTGGCTGGAAGAAAAATAATTCTTAAGAATACTGGTCACAAAAAAAATCGTAATTTATTTTTGGTTTGTATGAAATAGTATTTAATTCGTATAAATTACTTATAAGTATGGCCACCTGTTTTTCGCAAAAAGATTTACGCGTAGGATAAACTACTTCAATATCCTATGTGCACACTTGCAGTCTTCCTTTGGCTACTGGCAGACTGACTGCTACGTGAGTGAACCAACCAGAATTAAGTTTCTCCGATATTGACTGTCCGTGATTCGCGGGCAGACAGATCAGATGCATAACAATTAAAATGGTCCAATCAAGAAAGTGGTCCCGAACGAAAGTGTTTTAGAACTCAACCTGACATGAAATCTTACAAGGACAATTTCCTCGCATGAAATCAATTATATTGTATTTTTTTTTTGTATAATGGCTTGTCAGAATCACAATGTTAGTTTTCTGGGAACATACAATAAAATCCAACTCACTTGCGGAAATGAGATAATGCACTTTGAAATAAGACATCATAACTTACCTAAACAAAAATCTTAAAATCACGCTATGAGATGTTTTTGCAATCATCGAAAGTTGCTTAAAACAATTAAATTAGTGAATAGGTTTTATTTGCTGCAGTCTATTTTTTTTTTGCAAAATAAATTTTGCTAACATGAACTAAGGCACGATATTTTCAGTCATCCTTGTAAAGTTTCCTGTACGTATAGTATGTATTATTAGTACTTCCCAAGAATACAAAAATTGTGAGTTTGACATGTCATGATGCAAAAACAATGTGATCTAAGATATTTTATACGTGACGAAAGAACACTTAAGTAATGTATACAAGTTGAATGATGATCAGCGCCTTTAAAAACGGGGACATCTCGTTTGCCGGATGTGTGGTACCCCTAGCTGGGAGTCGAATAGGAGACCCGCAGAGTTTGAGCGCAGAGAGCTAACAGCACAGTCTAGCCGTCAGAGGAGTGCAGGTGTAACGAGATTTCCGAGAGGTGGCTGGGGGGTGGGGGACCCCAGCTGCGCGCGAGTATTGCCACCGGGCCTTCGTTGTTTGGGGGGGGGGGGGTAGAAGTGCAGTGCCTCGTCATCACTTGTTTCACATGACCCGGCAGTGCCGTGGTGGCATGGCACAGTGCAGTACCTCCCTCCCGTCTGGAGATAAGCTCGCGCACAAACAACTCCCAGAAGTATTGCGTGTGGAGGGGGGTCGCATTCCCTCTACTCCCCTTCCATCCCTCCCCCACGATCCATAGTCACCTGTAGGGAGGTGAAAAGTGTAATAAAGGTTACTCAGATATAATTAGCATTTTTGAAAATAACCTTAGACAAAAGTCACTGCCCCTCCCTGCATATATTTTAACGGGCGCACTTAGGGGCATGCGCCCAGTAAAGTTGGTAACGATGGAGGGAAAGTAGTTCCATATCTTAACGTCGAATAAAAAGTTTTAGAGTAACTCTTTGTGATAACATAAATTATTTCTTTCGCTTACTGTTTTTTCTAATTCATGGAATTGTAAAAACGAGCATATTTGTGAAATTTCCCATTCCTAATATATTCACAGCTTCACTTTACCGACGCATGAATAAAGTGATGAGGCCTACAGTAACGTTAATTTTACATAAGGCTGAATGATACACTATGTGAATACAAGTAGATCTTAAGCAGGGCTTTCAAAATTGCCCATTTTACCGTGAACAGCCTATAGTTAAGCATTTAACACTTTTTGTGAAGCCGAAATCTGTGAAGGACACGCCCCTTTCGAGTACCAGAACAAACCATTGTCGTACTCACGCCAGCTAATTTAGTTTCATGCTCTGAACTGTTTTGCCTCATGTTGATGCTTTCCGCATATACAGTAGTAAAATCTCAGTATAAAGTATTTCACTTTAAAGTGCAGCTAACAAATCCCCGGAAGATGTGATATCATCAAATACATGTTCATAATGAAGTAGTTTTCAGTACTAACCACAAAATTTTTAGTCCGCTTGTGTAATTCGTGTTGATATTCTACTGTATTAACGCAAGTCTGATTGAAAAGAAAATGTAAGCAAATATCCACGGCACTGTTCGATCGAATACGTGGTTTTTACAGTTTTCAAGAGACACTGTGAACCAATATTGCACCACTGCGCTGAGGATGAAAATAGGCGTATATCATTTTTAGTCGTTGATTTCAACGTATTATGAGCAGAAAAAATATGAATTTTTTTTTACCAATCCCATTTATTTGCTCATTAACACTGTGTAGACTATGCTCGAGCAAATATAATCTGAAAATTTCTTTATTGTTCAGAACAAAACTCGCATGGATGTGCAGTCTTTGTTCGGCTGGTGTTTAACACGAACTCACAAGAACTCGACGGCTCAGAAACAATAATATTGCTAACGATAGAATTGCCTTTATTTTTATAGCCACTCAAAGGGACATGATTGATCATAAATGCTTTTATACTATAAATGACATTTGATTGGGTCAATATCATCTCTTCTCTCTATTGGTTTATGACCGGCCAATAATGAACGCTGTAAAGTACAGGGTAGTGTCCGGTGTGGTATGGACCGATAGGACGATGGTGAGTTCTAACAGACACGCCAACAGAACCTGTGTTCTTGCAGTAGTGGATATAGGTGACTCACTTATAATTTGCCTTAAGTGTCAGTTAATGTGTACAGGCCTCAACGTGTTAATTTTCTCTTTCAGGCGTTGGAAAAAAAAAAAAAAAAAAAAAAAAAAAAAAAAAAAAAAAGCAATGTTTTGGTCTTTACTGTGCTTACTCACGCCGAAACAGACGACTAATGAACCGCGTATTGCTGTTACGGAATATCAGGATGAAACATTCGCTAGCGAGGGTTGTGATGTCCAAAATTCAGACAACCGACTGGGAAGAAACTATAGTCCAATTCATGGGGTCACTCCTAACATTTTCTGAAAACCTGCTGACGTTCTGCTTTCGGGCAATTCCTCCGCCTTGTACAAATAAAGTTTTAACTAAGTATAGAAAATTACACCGAAGAGACATCACACCGTATTGGTGCCCACTCATTTGAATAATATTTTGCATGAGAACTATTTCTTGCTCGGCGTTAATAACACATATTTTTTTCGCTGTTTTTATTCAAATTAATTATAAACGATAGATGAAATATAAGTAAACGTTCGCCTTAACCAAAAATAAGACACTTTTATCGTCACAGACTATAAAACGCTTGTGAAACACAACATATTTCGGGAACAACCTAAGACGTCATACATGGGGTGATTTATCAAAGGTGTGACTCAAAAAGTGTGAACTTACTGCGAGTAAACTCTAACGCCCATGGGCAATGTAGGTCCTTCTTGTGCTACAGCACGTACACGATAATGTTAATGTTTCACAGGGAAGTAATACACGGCTGCTGTTGTATTAAGCAACGAGCACTTCCAAATATTTTCTATTCATTCCCTGTGTGCGCGATCTTTTTTTAATGTAGACCTTGGCTTGCGAATGTTTCCTGAAACTGTTCTTGAGCACTGAGCACGTAGTTCTCTCGCTGTGATGATTCAGAAAGCACATAACTTAACTAGGCTATACTTCTTGCTCTCGATGGCCCAGCAACATTGGTAATGTTTTGGCCTCCTCAAAAAATACCTCGCCATTTTTTTTTTTTTTTTTCGGTCTTGAGCGTTATTCGCCCGATCGCGGTGTCTTCCAGGAGTTCTCACAGATATCTTACTATATTATCCTTCCAGACCGTCGTCTTGGTTTTCCTGGAGGTCTTCTTCCAAATTATCTTTATGGCACGAGTCTGATTGATAGTGTCACATTTCCCAACCATGATAATCTGCGTGACCTACCATAACTGTTAATGAAAAATTGTTTTGTGCACACCCTCACTTCCCTTGAGGTCCTCTATGTCCACTCACGTCTACACTATCTCTTATTGGACTACATTTATTTTTAAAATGCCTTCTCAAAATTCAATTTTTTCCGTTGCTCCTTCGGTGTAATCGTCCCCGCTTCACACCCGTATACTACCACTGGTCGTATAATAGTTTTATATAGCCTAAGTTTCAATTTTCGAGAAAGACTTTCATTTCTTAATATCTTATACAAAGCTGCTGAACTTCTATTTCCTTTATTAATCTTACTTCGATTTCTATCAATCAGGATTGTCCCGAAATACGTAAATTCCTTTACACTTTCAAAAGCTATTCCGCCAATGTTTACACTTAGGCCATTTGTTCTCGTTTCCTTGCCATCCACACAAATGTTGTCTTTGTAATGTTTACTCTAAGTCCTCTACCCTTTTCCCTTTTTCATATGTTTTTTGTACATCTTACCAAGCCCTTCTTTCCTATCTGCTATTGTATCCAGATCATCTGCATAACCTAACATTTCATGGGGACCATTTAATGGTATTCCCTGATTCACTGAGTTCAAAGACCTAATAATCTTTCCTAATACCACATTTAACTGCAGAGGCGATATTATTGCATCTCCTTGTCGTAATCCTGTAACTATATCAAAAGGGTCAGATATCATTCCCTCTATTTTGATACACGCTCTTGAGTTAGAAGCACAAACTTTACTAATACATATTAAACTTTTGGGGAACGCAAATTCCCTCATTATTTCCCATAGATTGTTTCTGTCAACACTATCATATGCTTGTTTTAAAATTTATAAAAAAGATGCATCATATCTCGTGCAAACTCTTATCTCTTCTCCATTAACTGGTGTATACTAAAATTCTGATTTACCGTTGATCTGTTTCGCCTAAATACACTCTGATAATCTACGGGGATAAGCATTTAAGCAAGATATACGATAATATATTGTATGCCACTGTTAATAGTGACATTTCCTCTAAAGTCCTCACAGTTCCTTACTGTTCTTTTCTTATGGATCGGAACAATTATGGCATCGTGCTATTTATCTGGCAGCTTCTCTTCTCTCCATATACGCAAGATCAATGCATGCACTTTCCTGGCAAGTACAATTCCTCCATGCTTTAACAATTCTGCTGATATGTCATCTATACCCATGACTTATACTTTTTTTTTTTTTTTTTAATTTCCTATAACTTTCACAACTTCACTGAGATAAGGATTCAGCACCTCGTTATCATTTTATACGCTGCCAGCATTCTCCGTCCGAAAAGGATTTTCAGGCTCGTCAAAATTTAATAATCATTGAAAGTATTTTCTCCATCTGTCCACTATTGCACTCTTCACGTATACCTCATTCCCTGATTTATCTAATATTATCCTCGTTCTTGGTTATAGCACGGACGAAAATTCTGATAGTTTGCAAATGGGTCTAAAATTGCTGTTTATTGTTTTATGTGTTACATGTGTGAAAAGCTATTTTCTTGTTTGGCCCAATGAGATTTTAGTTACTCTGATTATTAACGTACATGGTTCGCCAGCAAATAGTTCTACTGTGTTAAAAGTTAAAAATGCATCATCCGATTGCAAACTTATAAAGATGTGTATTAAAAAGCATGTAATTACAAATAGTTTAAGTATCCCAATTCTAACCCAACATTTTCACTCTCAAAGACAAAAATATCGGGGACGTCGGAAATTAACAAATGTATGGCGGTTCTTGTCTAAAAATGTAAAAATAGAGCCCAAAAAAAATTTGCATACTAATTTGGTGAACTAAAGCTTCGAAGGGTTTTTCTCGTGGACTACAAAATATATTACACGCCGTGAAGGACTAGAGCTAGTAATATACCAATATTTTATTTCTGATGGAGGAGGGGGGGATATAACTCTTGCAAACCCCGTTCAGAGAGCACATAATTGCCTCCTTGCTACGGCCACGGTGAATGAACTAATGGCGGTGGTTAAAATATCACTAGAACTGCGAGGTTTGACATGCAGGTGAATGAACCCACGGAATTTTACAGTGTTAACGTGAAACCTATCTTTTACCCTCCCAGGATCAGTGACAAGGCTCCATGATGCTATGTTGTAAAGGCTGTTCTCGATTAAGTGGATTTTTTTTAGAAACAAACCTTTGCAAAAAAAATTACTACCCATAATTAGCAACAAACATGCTACATACACACTGTCACGCATGCTCCTAATGAACTTTGCAGTTAATTAGTAAAACTATTGTTCACCTGACGTATTTAAAGTAGGTATAAGGTTTGTAATAATGGCCGTTGAAAGTAGTACTTAATACTTTGTACACATTAGAAGATACAATTGCATATTAGAAACACATTAACATTAATGATAATTACACGTTTCTATTTGTATGGCGCATGAGTGAAGTGATCAGGTCTACGGAAACATTGATTTTTCTTAATGTCCTGTCTATAAGTTATGATATTTACTTATATTTAACGTAAAAAAAACAATTAAAAATAGGTGTGTTGGTAATGCCTAGTAATAAACAGTTCTTATGCAAAATAATATTGCACAGAGTGGGGTTTTAGCAGGGCTTCAGAAAATGTGGAAGTAAAAGTACATTTCAACTAAAAATAAGGTACTCTTATATTAATATAAGTATAAAACGCTTGTATAGGCTGTTCACGGTAAAATGAGCACTTTTGAAAGCCCTGCTCGAGATCTACTTGTATGGACGTTGTGTGTTCTTCCGCCTTATATAAAATTAACGTTGCCTTGGGCATCATCACTTTATTCATGCGTCGGGTAAGTGAAACTGTAAAATTGTTAGAAAAGGAAGATTACACAATTCTGCTCGTTTTTAAACTTCGTTGGAAAATAATCAGAAGGCGAAATAAATAATTTAAATAATTGTAAATGGTTACGTAACACTTAGTATTCGCCGTTAAGATACGGAACTACTTCCCATCCGTCGTTATATCTTTAGTGGGCGCGTGTCACTCAGTATGCTGGCAGGGGCAGTGACTATCTTTCTGAGGTTGATTTCAAAAGTGCTTATTTTATCGTGAACAGCCTTTAATACGCGACACATTTAGGAAACGACCGAACACGTCGTACATAGGGAGATTTTTCAAAGGTTCGATTCGAAATTACGAAGACGTTCAAAATCACGAAAAAAAAAATGGGTTGCGATGGTGTAGGGTCAGACTACTTGCCTCCCACCAAGGCCAATAGGGTTCGATTCCCGGCGGGAGCGCTGCCCGATCTTCGCATGTGGGAATCGTGCCGGACGATCGCTGGTCGACGGGTTTTCTCGAGGATCCCCCTTCCCCCCCCCCCCGTCCTTGTATTCCGGCGGTGCTCTATTCTCACCTCATTTCACCCTCATCGGTTCTCAAGACCTCGTTAAGAGCCGTCCAAATCTCTCAACTCAACTAACTCCTTTTACCCTGCCTCCGATAATTAGGGAGAGGCAAAGAGAAATCTGAAAACTTAAATTTGTTTTTATTTTGTAGTACCTACATTTTTGAAAGGAATTAAGTTATTAGAATAGGCGAATTATCACAATATATTTAAATAAATAATTATTAAATTTCGCAAAATCTCTGTTCCATTAATGGAAATTTTGTCCCAATCTCTAAAAAGACTTTTAAAAAATTTCTTCACATTAATAATTAAATAAGTACAAAAGTTTAATTCATTTTGTTTCTAAATATTGTTAAAATGTTTACCAGACTATAAAGACGGCAAATTGCAGCATTAAAAGGAATGCAAACGTTTGTGAGGAGTAATGAAGAGCTAAATGTGTTCCTTAAAAATAATTTCTTTAATAGTAATTAATATTTCTTTTAAATTTAAATTTTAAAAAAGTCTAGAGATTCACACTCGAAGGCGTGAGAGCGTGGGTAGGAAGTAAAATGGGCGAGCCTCCTGGGAAATGCTGCAGAAGTCTGCAAATTTTTCCTCCCTCAGCTGTTTGTCTGTATGAGAAGCTGTTTCCTCTTTTGACCGGGCGATTGAGATTTTGGATGTTACTCTGGAACGCAGTGGTCCGCGGTTCGTCTCAGAGTACTAAACTGTGTTGAAAATGCACATCAAGTGGCAAACCACCTATAAGGAGTCAAATAGATCGTAGGCCTTCGCGGCTAGTGTTACGAGACATCCTGCAAAATAAGGACGTGTCCTCATTTTTAAGCTTTACTTTTGTTCGCGTCTGACGCAATTTTTTGCAGTGGTAAAGAATGTCCGCAGTTTTGACCCGATAAAATAAAGCATTTTTCTATGTGACGTTGTTAGCTTTGCAAAACGAAACTTTATATAGCTGTGTGTGTTGTTAACATTCATTTGGTGTGTGTGTGTGTGTGATATATATGTAAGGAAAAACTGATTGACGGATATACCAAAGCCCGGCCTCAGCCATTGGTCCTAGAAACACGAAATTTGGAGAAAACATTCATTATGTAATGTAGGCAACTACTAAGAAGGAATTTTTCCAAATTAAACCCATAAAAATATGAAATGGTGGTTCAAAATTTGTATGGGATATATAATATATATTATATATATATATATATATATATATATATATACACATAGAGCTACTGCGTCTTCTGGGATCGCTGCTACTCCTATGGAACGGCTGTGTGAAAGAGCCATTATGACCCCAAAAACCAACCTAGTAGCTGATATCACTGACATTCTGCTGAAATCATTCGAAGGAGAAGTGGAACACAATTCAAGAGACACGGTGGTTAACCCATTCAGACCCAGTGTACATATTAGTGTACATTACGCACTTGTAGGTCATTTTTGGACTTTACTACTCACGGCGAAGCTCAGTGACCAATGGTCTTACTTGTGGTAAAATTATTCGCAAACCGTTTTACAGGTCTAAGTCATGATTGGTTCATGTTACTGTAGTCGAACATATAGCCTACAGCTCACTGGCTGAGACTACGCAACAGGTGTTGTGTCGACGCAAGTACAGCACGCATCATAAAATGTTTTGTTTGCAACGCCTGTAAGCGTAAGTTAAAGAGGGGTGCGAAAGGATTAATACAGACGAAGCAGTTCGTTACCCAGTGGAATTTTCGAATGTTCTAAATCCACTGGCTCTCCCGTATGCTTAAACTGCGTATTGGCGCACATGCTATGTTGCTCAGAAATTAGAAGCCAACGAAACTCTGTAATGGTAATCGCAGTGTAGTCGAGGCCACTATCTTAACTAGATCGGCTAAGGGAGAAATAGTGTTTGCATCACGTATTCCATCAATTCCCAACAACCGCCCTTTTGAATCCAAGAAGCTGTAGTTCCTCCTGAAAGTGTACTTGCGATGACGATACATAAGTCGCAGGGGCAAAGTCTCGTTTTCGCAGCAGTCGACTTGAGGCAAGGCTGTTTCTCACACGGTCAGTTTGACGTGGTGTGCTCGAGTGTAAGCTCACCCCTCAGCCTGCAGGTTGTTTTGCTGCCATACTCTTAGAACATTATTAACGAAGAAGTATTGTAAAAAGCCTAGCTCACATGTTGACGCAACGGCCCATTACTTATAACCAGGGACCTGCAAAATTCGCGCTATCTTTTTACATCATGCTTAAATTCATAGTATTACTTGAGCCAGCGTCATTTCTCCATTGGTTGTGAAGTGTTCATTTATTGGCTCAGAGTTAACCGGGGCGTGTGGAATAAAGAATGGTCCAATGACACATGTATTGCAAAGGAAAAGTGTTTTTAAGTTTAACATGTCCTCAAATAATAACACGAATTTTTCAGGTCCCTACTTATAACAACTTCAAACTTAACAGCCTCAATTATCTTATTAGTTGACTTGTAATTCATTCCACTTTATATTTTAAAATTTGGATTCTGTTTTAAAGACGTACTTACTATTAAAAATATATATATTTTAACGAAAACACGAATTCCACGCGGAAAAAGTCGAGTGCAAAACCTAATCATTTACAAACGTCTGTACGTCCTTAATTAACTACCAATGTAAATTATGTTTATGTTTTTTTTTCGATATATGTTTTAGATTTTTTATACTGCAGTGTATGTATTAAAATGTTTTGCTGTGTAAAACAACTGTGCACAAGTTTACTTTTCCGGTACTTAGTTTTCATATTTCATGTTAACTGATAATGAGAACACTATTTAATGGTATTAGTTAAACTTTTGAACATGGGTTGTTTTCAACATTTTTAAGATTAAACTACACGAGAAAAAAAACTAATGCTTGGTTCATCGGCGGGGCTAATGGAATTGTACTGTCTTCCTTTCTAATGAAGTGTCTTCCTTTCCCAGAGCGAACGTCCTCCTTTTTTTATCCCGAGAGTGTGGTAACCCTGTTCGCGGTCATTGTCAATGTCGGTTTCGCTTTCGGATTTGAGCTTCTTCAAATATTTTCTACCATGAGTATCGAAAGTGCTTGTAGCTGTTTCTGCCTTGTCAAATATATCTAGGCACGAACATTTTCCTCGTGGAACCAATTCGTCTAGCAGTAAACAGAGATCCGGTTGAAGAAGTAATACGCTATACTCGCGTTCTTCAACCGTTTACCTGTTACATAGCGTAACGAACGTTTACAGAAAGAGATAGGCCTAAAAGCAGTTACAGGTTACGTTCACGGTAAACTTGGCTCTTTTGAAAGCACTGCTTGAAATGTGTATGCTGTTCGCGGTAAAATTAGCACTTCTGAAATCCCTGCTTAAGATCTTCTTGTATGCACATGATGTATTCCTCCGCCTTAAGCAAAATTAACATTGCCGTAAGCTTCGTTACTTTATTGACGCGTCGGTCTAGTGCAACTGTGAAATTATTAGAAATCTAAATATTTTGCAAATCTGTTCTTTCACACATTCGTATGCATTAAAGAAATACGGAAATTAAAATAAATAATCCCAGTATTCAGAAATGTTTACATGACATTTTTTTATTGAACGTTAAATACAAGAAAATACTTTTGCTTCGTCGTCGTTACCAACTTCACCGGACTCATGTCGGTCAGTGCGCCCGTTAAAAGTACGTGTCGGTCGGGGCAGTAACCTTTTTCATAGGTTGATAAACGGTCTTGCCTACCAAATCGGCAGCCGCGAACTTCAAACAGGGAATTCATTCTCATTGCGTCAGTTTTAATGATAATTATCTCAAATAAACAAAAAAAATATTTTTGACTCAACATATGTTACGTGTTACATAAAATTATTTACTATTTTTTTGTTATATGTAAATTAGCATATTACATTTTATAAAAAAATGTATTAAACAAAGCAATTGGCAATATGTCTTAAGAAATTGCACGTAGAATACTTTTTATATGAAATAGTCATTTTTAAAATTGACGCAATGAGAAGGAATTTCGTTTAACATCGATTCTCCATTTGAAGTTTGCGACAGCCAGTTTGGTAGGCAGGGCCCGTTAATGCACCATTTTCGCAACCAACATTTGAGGAAGCTTATTGCCCGTAAATGTATACAAACACCCAACCTTAATGAATTTTTTTTGGGGGGGGGGGGATGTACTGCAGTGTTGGTAAGGAGTTAAAAACAGTGGCCAAACGTCATAAATTTAAAACGTGATGTTTCGATCTGCTGTCATCGAAATTGATTTATTTATGTGTTAACGCACATTTTGCACGTTGGCTTGAAGTGCATGCGGATGTTAGCTGTTAGATTCATCACAGGCCCGTTCAAGGCCCAGTCAAACCGAGAAGGGCTTTTTTTTTTTAATATCGTGTTTGCGGTTGTGTTGCAGACTCTGGACGGCTTCATCTTTGTGGTGGCTCCCGACGGCAAGATCATGTACATCTCGGAGACGGCATCCGTGCACCTTGGGCTGTCTCAGGTGGGAGTGGGAGTGGCTCCCAGTACCTCGTGTAACCTCCCCGGGGACAGCGCCCCCTCAGCACAGTCGAGGGCTTGTGGCCAGGGGCAGTGACATTTCGCGAAAAAAAAAAAAATTTACACACGACTTATATTTCAAAGCACTGTATGTTTGTTTACCCTCATCTATTCGCTACACTAACATGTTTCTCTCAGTATGCGAATAACTTTGTTTCCTTGACAAAGTTGTTGGATTATAATTGGCACGACTGAAAAAAGATACGGCTTCTCATACAATAAAATTGATGTTTGTGCTAAGAGTATAGAAGTCTACCATGTGTTCAGATTATTTTTTCGCGAACAATCACTGGCTCTACTTATCGCTAGAAAAGTATAGACGCCATCCGGTTAATTATCGTCTTATTTACTGTGGTCAGATAACACATCAGCTACCTCACACGCATAATTATCTGCAGTTAAAAAAAAATTCAAAACTTTTATTAATAGACAATAGAAAACAATAAAAAAATTTACAGATTTTTATACAGAATCAAAAGAGATGATGGTTTATCGCCGGAAAAGTTGACTGTTTGCTAGGATTAAACGTACTGTACGCATGTGAGACAGTTTTCTCTCCGTATTGGCTGTCATGCATGCTCGAAGCTACCCCTTCATTACACTGGGCCAACGAGGATGAACTGACACAGCAGTCCATTTTAAAAATCGAATACAACACGGCAATAAATTTGTTTCAATTCAAGTTTATTTTTTAGAAAGTACACCTCAAATAGTTCGATTAAAGCAAAATCCATAGAAAAATGTAATGCATCGCGTACTCTTTAACAAAATTGCTTTAATTGAAGAAATGTCAATATCATTTTACACCTGCAATATTAAAAAACACATATTTTCACCCTTAATGTTTGTACTAACAACTAGTTCCCATTTAAGGGAAACAATAATAATTGATGTACCCTACAATTAGACAATAACCTTATGGCTCACTTACAGAGCAGGTTAAATAGTTTCAGGCCCCTTTAAATAATAAATGCCGCTTCATAAAACTGATCAGGTACAAGACATAGGATAAGCGTGTAGTTCTAATTGACAGCACGTCAATCCAGTGTAAAATTTACAAGCATTTGGTTTCCACTAACTAGCTTCCACTACACCCAGGGTTCACAATCAACTTGCTCATGTGAAAATATTCCAGTTAGTAAAACATCCGTGAAGCGCAAGAACGAAAACGTGCGGGTCTTAAGGCCAAGGTGCACAATCAAAAAAAGGGGCTACTAACCTGAGCCTAAAAATTAACCAATTAGTACTGGTTCATTTACACATTTGATGCATGCAGAAGGCCACCAATGTATGCTCCCGGGTTTAAATCACTTTCTGACCAAACCCTTAAACAATTTGACTACTCATGGTACTGGATATTGCCGGGGTGACCAAGCGCCTTAATACTTGCGCCGCTACATCAAATAGTTAAATCATATTCTCTCAATTCCAAGTTACTCATAACACCTGTTTCTCAAACAAATACTAACAAGACCTTTCGTGTGAACTCGGAATTGTCCGACAACAAGAGCAAACATCAATTTACAAGTGATTAAATATACAGCAAGCGCCGCAGGCAAAATGCTCCATCAAAGGACGCGATGCTAAAATGAACAAGTTAAAATTACTATTAAAACCACTCTAGTACTTTGTGCGCCGGCACCCAAAGCGTAGAATTAATACGGGCCATTAAAGCGACGCACTATTAAAACCCATACATAACAAACTAAAATAAAAATTTACAGGATGCAAACGATAAGTGATTACAACTGTACACAGCAGTGTACAGGGCTCCGAGACGAGCAATTTGATGCAGGTCACTTGTGGTCCAGAGGGCCGGGAAATTGCCGTAAAAGCGCTTGACAAATGTGTACTAAGACACGTGCAGTGGGCCGCTGTGGGCCTGGCCTTAACCCACCTGCTGGTCAGCTCAAGTTAGTTTGTACAGAGGTCAAATCGAGCAGGAAACGTTTAGTAATTGCTTTTGTCTGAAACACATGTTGCAATTTCATACATTCTTTCCTGATTTATGTAACTTGTCTGTAGTATTGTGACAATGCGACATGTGGTTCAAACAAGAACAATTACTAAACGTTTCCTGCCCGATTTGACCTCTGTACAAACTAACTTTAGCTGACCAGCAGGTGGGTTAAGGCCGGGCCCACAGCGGCGCGCTGCACGTGGCTTAGTACACATTTGTCAAGCGCTTTTACGGTAATTTCCCGGCCCTCTGGACCACAAGTGACCTGCATCAAATTGCTCGTCTCTGAGCCCTGTACACTGTAGTGTACAGTTGTAAACACTTATCGTTTACATCCTATATATACACACACATACCTGCCGCTGCGTGTGGAACAGCTAAAAAAAAGTAAAACCATTGGGCCGGGCCAGCCGAATAGGATAAAGAATTAAAGGCAACTACATCAAACCAACACGAAATATCTTGCAAGCCAAACCTCATTAAAAGGATTACATACTTGACTCTAGTAAACATAGGGAAATAGCTAAATGCAAAACAAAGCTGCTAGCCAGCTACCAAGTTACGATTCCTAAGTTGCAAACATACTCAAATTACTGCCCAATTCACAACGCTGTCCACGTTCATCGCATTCCCATCATCACGATCACTAAAAATATCTAAAACATAACCGCAGAAAAGAATTGCCACACTCGGCAATACTGAAAGAATTCTTATTACATTTAGGTTCGTCGAGCTGCTGATGGCTTGCGAATTGTCTGCTCCTTCATTTCTCGACTAGCGGTCGCCGACTCGCAGGAACAAACTGGAGGGCGGCAGTTGACACGCGCATCTAGCTACACACCGCCGTGTGTTTCGTACAGGAATGCCGTTAACCCGCCATTTCTAATCACTGCCGAAGCTCAGAGCGGGGGTAGCCCGGGCCCTTGTGAGGGTCCTTTACCACCCAGGCGGTCTCATGTGAAATGCAGGAGAAAGGAGAAGCTAACCCTCTCCCCCTCCCACACCCATCAACACAATCCAGGCCAGTGCCACAGTTCTTTTAGGGTAGCCGAGTACTCCCAGCAAACCCTGGTTCCCAATGCTGATAACCCCCCACTCCCCTACCTGCACAGGTTCGTGGGAGGAGGTAACAGTGAGGCTGTTACCTATTGTTGTCCCTTGAATTTCGTTAATTTTGAAAAATGCAGGTTAAGTTATAGACTGGACGAGAGTTTGTTAGACTCCCGGCAGTCTTTCCTTGTAAAAGCTGAAGCTAAGCCTGAACATCCCGTGAATTTATTCTCGAAGGGTCTGGATAAAGGCGTTGCCTGCAGTGAAGTGAGGTGGAATGCCGTTAATATTGGTCACAGGCCGGGTTAGGAGTAGAGGAGGAGGGGAGGGGGATGAAAGGAGAAAGCATGAGTATCTGAGCCCGCCAAGGAGAAAGTCTCTGCGCGCTGCGATGGTGCCGCAAAGTGAACTACTGTCTAGGTAGCAGCACTGCTGCAAGGATTCTGATACTCTAAGGCAGAACGTTCGTGATTGGTCTGCAACGTTAGCCAAGTCAAAACCTTGTTCATCCAATCATGAATGGAATAAACTTGTTAAAGAGTGTCATCGAAGAAATGTTGGCTCAGAAAATTTTCGCGATTTTCCATCATCTCTAAGAATGAAATATTATAAATTATTTGTTGACAATTTCGACAATAATTCGTAAAAGGATATAATAAAAAAAGATGCAAATATAAATTTGTAAAATTGTTTCTATAACAATAAAAAAAATAGTTTAGGACATATTTTGATTCATGTAAAAAAACGTATTGTGAAGGGCAAAATATATTTTTAAAAGATTTAGATTTTTGAAATTTCACAAGGTTTTCCAAATAATGTAATTTTTAAAAATATTTTATTAATTTTTTATGCATTTTATTAAATGAGGTAAACTTTTCATGCTATTTATACTAATTTACCAGTGAAGCTTTCCTTGCCTCGTTGTCTATATGTGTATGGGAATTATAATTTTTTGACAGACCAGTTCAGATTTTCCGTCCGCGAGGGACTTATTCTATTAACCATGCTAAAAATTAATGTCCAAACATGATACGCAACGGCGGAGAAATGTGTAATTTGAATGTTCTTTGGAATTTGCAATAAGTATCTGTACATTTTCGACATTGTCGTTTATTGGAAGTGAACTTTCTTTGAGCTTGTGAACTCGTCTTTCGTATACATTGAATTCAGCTATTTTTCGTAGGTCCTACAGTATAGGTATTTTTTATAAACAGAAACCTTTTAAAAGGAATTAAAATATTTTCTATGCAGTTGGTGCAACTTTTTTCAACTATTGAAACAAAATGACGGAAACTAAATAAGTTTAGGTACAACTCTTAGATACTTGAAACCTGTGCGTATTTCCAACAGGATAGTGAACCAACTTCATTATATTCGACATTAAATCCATATTTCAGGTGCATTTTGAATCGTCATTTATTAATTGATTCAACATGAAGTGCCTTAAACTTTAGTCAGTTTCCAATTCGATAGTATTTATAACTGTCTGTAATTAATTCTTGGGGAAGAAAACCTTCCAAAAGAAAAATAAACAGAAACCTTCATTTGTGTTTTGGTACTCGTGCGCCGTATGGCGTGAGAACTAAAGATTCTAAAAGATAAAATGCTGAACAAAATGTTGGCCTAAGATATTGTCCACTTGTGGAATAAAGTGTAATAGCAATTTGCATCGCGTTACAGTGTTTACAATAGTCCTCTGTATATGTGTGCAAAGAGATTTTTAGGCAGTAACGTAAAAACAAGTACACCCAGTTGTGATATAATGATTGTGATAATGATATTTAGTGTTTTCGTACATTTATGTGGACTGCAGCTACTGGACATCGGGTAACTAATGCCATGAATAAGTATTTTAGTGCACGCATGAAATATTGAAAAGTTTTGTGTATCATTCAATAAACTTGCAGATGAAGGTAAATATGTTATACTATAACGTTTTCATTTACATTTCATTTCGTACTCAGCTGTTACGGGCATGTTTAAAAACTGAAAGTTGTTATGATGACGTGATTATTTACCTTATCCTAAGCATTCTGTTAAGCCGCACAGTGGGGACCACAGGTAACGATTTGTCGGCGACTTCTTAACAGTGTACTTAAGTTAGATGAAACTGAGTCGATCGGATCAAAACACCTTGACTGAGGAATAGGGAACTGCTTAGAACACTAGAGACCTGAGAATTTCGCGTGTTCCTCTGGCCCTAGGTTGGATTTTTTTAATCCGCTCGCGTATTAATGTTGCTTTTTGTCGTTGGAGCGCAGATCATCCGACACGTCGTGGTGGACTGTGGGCCGGTAACAAGAAACAAACAAGGATGGTTTCAAAACAGTTCTGCGGATTTCGAGTTTTTATAGGTTGTTCACGTTTTAATTGAGCACTTTCGAAAACAAACTTCGAAAAATGTTACACCCCTACCTGCATATATTCTAACTGATACACAGAATCGTATGCGTCCAGTGAAGCTGGTAACGACAGATGGAAAATAGTTCCATGTCTTCACGTACGTGCTACGTAAACATTTGCGAATATTGAAATACGTTATTTTTCTTTCTGTTTTAAAGAATATATCGTAGAAATCACAAAAACTATAAAATATTCACTTTCCCAATGATTTCACAGTTTCACGTGACTTACGCATGAATAGAGACCCGAGAATTTCGCGGGTTCATTTCTAGACAAGTTGGGAATCACACACTTGTACGTTCATGTTACTTTTGTAATTGGTCGACGTGTTGTTTGATACCTCCTGGAGGTAACTGAGCCAATAACAAACATGCAGTAAATTGTGCGCCCAACCACCGCATTTTACTACCACAACAATCAACCAATAAACACTCGATGTCTGTATGAGAGCATATAAGACGGTGAAGTCTAGCCTACAGGTCATTAAACACGCGAATTTCTCAGGTCTCTACGCATGGATAAAGTGACCAGACCTATGTCAATGTCGACTTTACATATGGCGGACGAACACACATTGTGAGTACAAGTAGATCTTAAGCAGGGTTTCCTAAAGTGCTTAATTTACAGCTGATGGCCCGTGGTGGCTCAGCGGTTAGCCTGCTCGCTTCCCACCAGCGCGAACCGTATTCAATCCCCGGCCGGGTCACTGGCGGATTTTCGCAAGTGGGAATCGTACCGGACGATGCCGCTGGTCGGCGGGTTTTCTCGTGGATTTCCCGTTTCCCCCACCCCTGCGTTCCGGAGCTGCTCCATTCTCACCTTGTTCCTCCCCCGTCGGCTCTCAAGACCTCGTTGTTAAGAGCCGAACAAATCTCTCAACTCAATTTACTGTGAACAACCTATATTTGGTGACATACGCTTCCCTCTGATCTTTACGCACTGTGCGACCGTGCTGTAGGACAATGGTCAATCTGTCGTTCAATTTTTAATATCAGCTAAAGGTCACTTTAGTATACAACATAAAATGATGGCCAATGGCAGTAGTTAACAGGGTCTCACGTATTTTGGAGAAATTCTTCATTTTCCCGTCATAATTTCGGGTTCATAGTAATTACCAACTATGCACGATTATAGAAAATTTAAATTTTACAAGTTTTTTAATATGCTTATATTTTATGTTAACTGTGTGTTATCTGCTAATTGTAAAAAGTAAGGATCATAGTTAAATTTTATCAATAAATTGCTGCGTGTTTGAAACCACGAAATAACACAGTGAAAATTAGATGAGCTAGTTATTAAACAACTAGTAAATTGTAAATTTTCTGTACCTACTCAAACATTTCCAGTATTACATAAGAAACTGAAACTATGACACCAAAATGAAGAATTTCTTCAGAATATGTGAAGCCCAGCCTTAAGTCAGCATACAGCATATTGCAGTTTCGTGTGCAGTCGGAAAATAAACGCTAATTCTGGAGGTCCCTACACTCAAGACAATTTTTTTTTTTTTTTACTTTAACAAGAAAAACTCGGAAATCCAGTTGCCAAGAAAATTCTTTGTAAAACTACAAACAGTTTTATTGTAAAATCTGCAAAGCATATGTTCGTAATATTACAAATCATCGCTTTGTATTACATCTTACATCATTGAGAGGTGCACATAAAATTATCTTTTTTTCTTCTACAGAACCAATGTGATGAATTAATAACAGCGAATAACTAAAAAAAAATACGTTTTTAACTAAAAAAAAATTACGTTTTGTCAGCACGGGGATTAGAACCTACACCCCACTTATGACTAGCCCTCAACCTTAGCTTCAAGATCAACTTCACTCACGAGCTTAGCACTCACTTTTGTAATAAATATATAGCTGTAAGTACCTACAAAATTAAAGCATTTGTTTGATAAAGAAGAAGAAGTTACATATATTTCATTTTAAAAGTTTTGTGTAGCTAGGAAAAATTAACAGTTAATGAATAAAACGGCCACGTTTTATTAAGATTGTAATTTTATTATGATTTATTTTTATATTTTTTTTTTTCGTTATTAAAACTTGCAATAATTTTTTGCACACAACTACACTTTGCATCAACTATAGTTTTCGCATAAAAAGCTATATCTATACGGTTTTACATTGTTGAGTGTCCGCCATTTTGCTGAAGCTCGTGGGTACCGGTCAGTATAGTACAAAATTTGTTAAGGTCTATTACAAACACGGCCCTTGTAGTTTTACAAACGAGTAGTTTTACAAGGGAAATCCTTGTACTGCTACAAGCATTTGTAAAATGACAAATAATTTCTCAGTAAAAATTACGAAATATTTTTACAGCGTAGCAATAACTAAAGAAAAGTGTATCGACATGAGTACGGAGCGTCGAAACCTCACAAGCATCGCGATACATTTCCGCGGGAAATCACTGCATAGAGGAAATGAAGGAAGGCAGGCGGGCGGGACACTCACTAAAGCGAGGTATATCTCGGCTGTAATATCAAGGGGAAGCCTTTCAGAGCTCGAAGCTCGCCCTGGGAGAGCAGTGTCGTTGTAAGGGTCGGTGGAAGGGTGGAGGGGGCACTTCACCCCCAGCAGCCAGCCCGCCCATAGCGGCCATTTTGCGAGGCCGCCGCTCGATACAGCCCTCGGCGAGACGAGGGGGTTGGTCGCCCCTGCACAGGGTAGGGCGCGCACGCCACTGGGCGGGCCTTCCCTTGTAACCGGTTTTTATAAACGGCACTATTATTTTCAAATGGGAATGCGTATGCTTGTATATTTATATATAGACTGTTTACGGTAAAATGAGCACTTTTTAAAGCCCTGCTTAGTATGCAAAGTTGTGTACTCTCCCGCCTTATGTAAAATTAACATTTAAATTTGCTTCGTCACGTTATTCATGCGTCGGTCAAGGGAAACTGCGAAATTATTAGAAAAGTAAATATTTTAGGGAATCTGCTCATTAAAAAAGCTAAAGAAATAATTATTAATTATTTAAGTTATCACAAATAGTTGCCTAACACTTTTTATATGACTTTAAAATACAGAACTACTTTCCAGCCAATGTGATCAACTTTACTGGTCACATTTCACTCAGTGCGCCCGTTAAAATATATGAAGGCAGGGGCAGTGACTTTTTTCTAAGGTTGATTTCAAAAGTGCTCACTTTATCGTGAACAGTCTTTACACACAGGACTACATTATGCTGTTAGCTTTCGAAATTCGTCCTAGCGACACAATCCCATTGAAGTCGGCAACGATATAGGAGAGTTAATCCCATGTCTGAACACTGTAGTACAGGCGTCTTTTTTGAAATATTGACACCGAATTTATTAAACTTTTTTTTTTTTCAAGTGCGCAAGTATAGGAATACGCATAATAACTAACGTATTTGCACTCCTGACAAATTCAAACTTGCAAAAACAATAAAGCACGAGTAAAATGATTCGATCCAATACTGAGTTATTTTTACATACGGCGGCAGGATACATAATTGTTAGAGAAGTATAGATTGTAAAGAATATCGTGAGGGTGACTTTCAAAAATGTTCAATTAATTGCGGACAGGCTCTCTCCCCGAATCGCAAACCTGCCTTCTCCCCCAAACATGCGAGTGACATTACAAGGGCATGTAGGCAACAAACACAATTGAAGGTGTCATCAAAGCGCGCGCTGAGGTAGCCTAGGCTGCTGGCAAGTTAGTATGTTACATATACATCGAGACCCAAGGTATAATGCAGTAAGTGTACCATAATTATGGTACACCTACCACATGTAAAAATGATCAAATATTGTTGTGTACCAATATTATGGTACACCATTATTGTACACGTTTTACATGATGAGTGCTGCGGCTGGCTGGTTGGGATAGCACGACAGATCACACGAGCAGAGCTGCTCGCGACGTGTATGTTGTGCACGGCGAAGGCCACAGCAGCTTACAAACGGCGGAGGAATTGTACCGGCAGCTGAAATATCCATCCCGCCCTCGCGACGCACGCATTGTACGCCTACGTCAAATATTACGGCAGACAGGCTCAATGACACATTTCCAGGCGCGTGGATCGGCAGAGGTTGGCCGACTCATTGGCCGGCAAGACCTTCATATGCTAGACTATTGTTATGAGGCCATTTGAAATCCCTGGTGTACGGTCCACGTTACCTAAAAAAGCTGTTCATGATAAAGTGAGCACTTTTGAAATCAACCTTAGAAAAATGCAGGAGCTTCTTGCATATATTTTAACAGATGCACTGAGTGACATGCGCAAAGTAATGTTGGTAACGATGGATGGGAAGGAGCTCATTATTTTAACGTCAAATAAAACGTGTTAGGTAACCATTTGTGATAATTTGAATCATTTCTTTGGCTGTGTGTTTTTTTTTATGCACCGAAGTGTATAAATGAGCAGATTTGTAAAATACGTACTTTCCCAATAATTCCACAGTTTAACTTGAACCGACGCACGAATAAAGTGATGAGGCCTATGCCAATGTTACTTTTACATTAGACGGAATAATACGCAACGTGCAAACCAGTGGATCTGAAGCAGGGCTTTGAAAAGTGCTCATTTTACCGTGAATAGCCTATAGTAGTACGTTACCTAGCAGCACGTGATTCTGTGCGCGTCATGGCTGACACTTCTCAACAGGACTAGGCAAAGATGGTTCGTCGTTGCGTATTGTGCATTGAAGTTTCTTGACGCTATTCCGAACAACTGTTCTATTATCTTCTAGTATTAATAAGTCAGTTTCTACGCACACATGTTTCCTGTCTCCAGTCTACTTGTGAACTGTTCCTAGCTTGCTACGTACACCACTTTATGTCAAGACCACTTGCCTAACTGCCCCTGTAACGTCACTTACAAGCACTGGAGAGAAGGACTGGTTTACGATCACGGGTTCCTTACACCAGTCTTTTCCTTTTGAACATCCCACCTTCCCTTATTAGCCCTGTGAGTTTGGCACGTCAATTCTAGTCCACGGTGTTTCTACGTGTGTGCATAATGTAAACAAAGTTTAACAAAGCCTAACAAATTACAGCGTACCGCATCTGTGTGCACCCAGCTTGATAAATTTTTTTGCTGACGGGATATTTCATATTAGGCATTACCAACGCACCTGTTTTCTCTTCGTTTTTATTCATATTAATTGTAAAAGAAATATTGTAGTTTAACTATAAAATACAAGTAAAAATTCAGTGTAACCAAAAATAAGATACTTCAATTTTAACAGAAGTACAAAACGCTTGCGGCATATGGTACGTTTAGGTAACAACAAACACGTCATACATACCGTAGTGTGATTTTTCGAAGGCGTAACACAAAAGGTTTGACTATGCCGCTAATAGCATACAGTGCGTGAGCTGGAGCTGACCTCACTGCGCAGTAGTTTGGCCTGCGTAGGTTACACTTTTTTTTTTTTTTTACTTTCTAGAAAGAATTCTTAAGTAAATTATTGTATCGTTAACATATTTTTTATGAAACACCTTAAAATGCTTATGTATCGCCATGATTGTAATAACAGTAAGTCATGCAGTACTTGTTGATTAAATTAAACATTAGTAGAAATAATGGGTTATCGTGGTAAAAGTTGACTGTTTGGTATGATGCATCGTACTGCACACATGTCCGACAGTTTTCTTTTTCTTACTGGCTGTCATGTATGTATGAAGCTACCGCCTAATTTCACTGGACCAATGAGGATTCTGATATTATAAGGCAGAACGTTCGTGACTGATATCGAAACATCTTAGCAGAGTCAAAACCTTGTACATTCAATCTTGAAAGCAAGAACTAACTAGCTAGAGTGTTTTCGAAGATATGTTGGTACAAAACATTTTTGGGATTTTCCAGTATCTCTATACAACTATGCATTAGTTTTGCAGATTCCACAGTGACGTCACAGAGTACCTGAGAACACGGAGGTCAAGAAAGCCACTTTTACTGCGAATCCCAGCAGCACTCACTGCCAAAATGGCGACATTAACCAGCAAAATGTCCACAGAAAAAAGTCTAATGTTCTTACAACAACAAAATTACTAAAAAGGCATTTCTGTAAACGTGTTTGGTAGAGACATGACATGAGTTAGTAATCGGAGGACCCGGATTTTATCCCGAGAAACGCCTCACCACGCCGCCATCTCGTTGCACACTGATGAGAGCGCATAAACTGTTCTTGCACTCAGCAGCAGATTGTAGGACATCACAAGAGTGTCACTACACAAAATAAGAATGATAAAATATGTTTCTCCAACACACTCAAAATACACATAGAAAGTACACAAAAAACGTTTACGGCATGGTAAAATTAATAATGTCGCGACAAAGTTAATAATGTTAAACATTTACAAAGTCTTTTATTACTATAATGCAAGTAAACTGTTGCAGTGTTAATGTCAATAATGATTGCAAATAATGTTTCCGCAACCAAAAGTTGTATTACGTTCAACAATAACAGGAAGAACAAAATATTTTGGGTTACTACGACGTTAAAGAAATGTTCAACCAACACAAGTTTATACTGACTTGGCGTTGCAAAATGGCGGACAGTAGTGAACAACTATGACCTCGTAAAATTAAACCACCGTAGTAAAATTTAAAAGCATAGTATGAGAACCAAATGTAGCTTAGACCAGCTCTCAGGCCTTGCAGAGAGATTTACGTGTGCCAATTGTGCATAAATTTATGGAGCATAAAGTATTTCCACGTAACGCAAGAGAATTGCATTTTGTCGTTATATTCTACTCGATACCCACAATATGCAACCCTGCCAGGCATGTTATGATTAGGGGTAGGCCTGCCTGTTTTTCACGAATGGATTTCAGGACAAGTTGCGTTCCAAAACACTTACGTTCGGAACCACTTTCGTGATTGGACCATTTGAATTGTTATACATCTGATCTGTCTGCCAGCAAATCACGGACAGTCAGTATTGGAGAAATTTGATTCTGATTGGTTCACTCACGTAGCAGTCAGTTTTCATATAAAGACAAGCTGCCAATAGCCAAAGGACGATTGCAAGTTTGCACATAGGATATTAAGCATTCACGTAAATATTTTCGCGATAAACAGGTGGCCCTAGGTATGATAGAGCGATTGATGGGGCGTCAGGTCTCGTTAAGTAGAGAGCGCGGAAGGCGCGGGTCCAATTCCACTCCCATTCGTCATTTTATTTCCGTTGGTAATATTTATTTTTGTGACAAAATAATTGTACTTAATTTATTTAACATCGGATTTTTTAACGCAAAGAAAATACAAGAACATTTTTAACACAAATGTCAACATCAATTCAACAAAAAATTTGTTTTGCCACAACATAGACACCAACTTAATGTTGGCATAACAGTATGCAGGTAATGTACTTAATGTTTCATTAACATTAATAACAGCATACCAAATTACCAGCAACACCAGTCACAAATAACAAAGGATTTAAGTTGTAGTAACAATGATACTATTGTCACAACATTATACTTTATTTCTGTGTTGGAACGTCGTTCGCCAATAAGTGCCTAGTAACCTACTCTCCAGCCTGCAGACCAAGCAATAGGCAACCTTCCGTGGCAGCAGTAGTCAGTGGACACGTGGTTAGTACCCACAGCCTCGGCGGCCAATCAAAAACTGGGCACGGGCACATCAAAGGAACAGCCAAGCCGTTTCGTCTCTGTGTACTCGCCTGCTCTTTGGCGAACTGTACACATTTCCTATAATTAACTTGTAGTGTTACAAAATATTGTATTCGCAACTAGTTTTTAAAGAGTGCTTCCTAACAACACAGGAGTATTGACAGTGTCTTGTGTCTGATTGGCTACCGCGCGCTGCGAAACGTGCGCTATTGGCTGGACTGCCAGCTGGCAAGGGAGTCACCAGGCGCTGATTGGCGAATGGCATTCCCACATGCTGCTGTCTAGTGACGCCATTTTGGTGGCCAGTGTGCGACCGGAGTTCGCGGAGTAAGCGGCTACTTCATCTCTGTATTGTCGTTTGTAATCCATTCACAGTTACTACACACTTTTCTGAAGCCCAGCTAAAGTTCTACTTCCAGGATATCACTCTGCTCCGTGCAAATTAAGCTTAACCAAGTCAAGAAAATTACACTGGAGGACAACGCTTCAAATTCGTGCGCACTCAGTACTATTTCTTACTAGGCGCGAACAACACAGAAGTTTTCTCACTGTTTTTCATTTATATTTACTACATATGAATTATTATAATTTATAAATAAAACGTAGGTAAAACTTCTACTCAACGAACAATTGAGATACTTTTATGTAAATAAAGGTATAAAACGCTTGTGACGCATGGAATATCTAAGGAATAACTATAGAGACCTGCAAAATTCGCGTTACTGTATGAGGACGTTTTAAACTTTAAACACTTTTCCATTGGAATACATTTGCCATTGGCCGATTATTTATATGGCATGCCCCAGCCGGGTAACTCTGTGCCAGTAAATGAACACTTCACAATTGTTTGCCCTAATCACGTGTTGTTCAGCCAGGGTGGGAGTGTCTTCTCATCTAAGCAGCAGCCAGTGGAGAAACGACTCCAGCTCGAGTGTATACAGTACGGTGAATTTTATCTTGACGCAAAAAAAAAAAAAAAAACGCGAATTTCGCAGGTCTCTAGTGTGTGATTCCCCAAAGGTTTGATTCGAAAAGTGTGAAGGAACCGCGGATGTCCTATACTCTGTGTCGCCGTGGAGGCGGGAGTTGGCTTCGCTCTAGCCGCCGGCTTGTGTGTGCCCACAGGTTGAGCTGACGGGTAACAGCATCTACGAGTACATCCACCCCGCCGACCACGACGAGATGACATCCGTCCTGTCCAACCCGCAGCCCGTGTACTCGCACAACCACTTGCTGCACGGTGAGTGTCGCCCCTCCTGGGTGCCGCTGTGGTGGCGGTGGATAGAGCGCCCGTGCCGAGTGGGAACCGGGCTCCATTCCCGGCGGGTTTCCTCCGGGATATCCCGTTCCCTCCCCTCGCGTTCCGGCGCTGCTCCATGCTCACCTCGCCTCACCCTATGCACTCTAAATTCGAATCAGTGAGAAACCACTGAATCGCAGTGAAATTCAACTACTCGAATCAGTGAAAATGGCTTCACTTAGAATCAGCGGAAAACCACAGATTGTTTCAGTGAAAAAATTCACCTGATTGAATTAGTGACGTGAAATTATTTCACTCATTGAATAAGTGACGGCCGACTTCAGTGGCGAATTAAATATATTTTTTATTGAATGTAGTCAAATAATTACGTGAAATAAACATATTTACGATAATTTACTATTTATATTGCGCAATTTAGCGTAATTTAAAAAAAAAAGTAAAAATATATTCGGAAGCGGCCAGGATTGAATTCGCACACCTTTCAATTCTAGGCCGTTAGCTTACCATTTATGCTACTTTTTTTTGCCATTGTTGATTTTTTTTTTTGTTAAGTTGAAGTGAGACCGACTTGTTGATAAATTACCAGCGCTACAAGCGAACTGAACATCCGCCGCGTCGGAGGCACCGGGGTGCGAACCCGCGATCCTCCGACTACAAGTCGGCCACCCTACCCCTGAGCTATAAGGGCAGGGCAGAGGTACATACTACTCGCGGGTGCCGCAACTTTACAGCTGTATCACCAGTTCACACACTACTACACCAGCTTGAAGTAACGAGAGGAAAATATATGTTTTATAGTATGCCCATACTTTTCATTTTTGTTATAATTGGTACCGTTAGGATTGTTAAAACGAATAGTTGGTATATGTAGTGCCCTCTCTTCATCACATTATATGCAGTTTATACCTTCAAACAGCGCTCTGTGACGATTACATGAAAACGGAATGAAAGGCGTACAAACGGAATGCAAGGTTGTGTGTTCCTACTACCTCATAAAATAGAGTTTTGAAAGACGAAAACATTTTAGAAAGTATTTCGTATTGGTTTTATTAGTTTATTCGTTGTTATTTCACTTGACACACCTTGTTTAGCGGCCATTTTTAAACGTTGTTTGACTGCCATTTTTACACGCTGTTTAACCGATCCATCAGTAAAAAATAAACCACTGAGTAAACAGTGAAAAAAATGACTGATTAAACAGTGAAAAATGTCACTGAATCAATAAGCGAAGGAAAACTGCCATTTTTCACTGATTCATCAGTTAAATTCACTGAAGTGACTGTTGAATCAGTCAGATACGCTTGACTGATTGAAACAGTGAAATTCTCACTGATTCAGATTTAGAGTGTAAAGATAATGGAAACCACTTCCTGTAAAACTTCCTAGCCATAGGGCACGGTGCGGGTGAAAGGTTAGCAAGCTCTTCCTAGACATAGGGCACGGTGCGGGTGAAAGGTTAGCAAGCTCTTCCTAGACATAGGGCACGGTGCGGGTGAAAGGTTAGCAAGCTCTTCCTAGACATAGGGCATGGTGCGGGTGAAAGGTTAGCAAGCTCTTCCTAGACATAGGGCACGGTGCGGGTGAAAGGTTAGCAAGCTCTTCCTAGCCATAGGGCACGGTGCAGATGAAAGGTTAGCAAGCTCTTCCTAGACATAGGGCACGGTGCAGGTGAAAGGTTAGCAAGCTCTTCCTAGACATAGGGGATGGTGCGGGTGAAAGGTTAGCAAGCTCTTCCTAGACATAGGGCACGGTGCGGATGAAAGGTTAGCAAGCTCTTCCTAGACATAGGGCACGGTGCGGGTGAAAGGTTAGCAAGCTCTTCCTAGACATAGGGCACGGTGCGGTGAAAGGTTAGCAAGCTATTCCTAGCCATAGGGCACGGTGCGGATGAAAGGTTAGCAAGCTCTTCCTAGACATAGGGCATGGTGCGGGTGAAAGGTTAGCAAGCTCTTCCTAGACATAGGGCACGGTGCGGGTGAAAGGTTAGCAAGCTATTCCTAGCCATAGGGCACGGTGCGGATGAAAGGTTAGCAAGCTCTTCCTAGACATAGGGCACGGTGCGGGTGAAAGGTTAGCAAGCTATTCCTAGCCATAGGGCATGGTGCGGGTGAAAGGTTAGCAAGCTATTCCTAGCCATAGGGCATGGTGCGGGTGAAAGGTTAGCAAGCTCTTCCTAGCCATAGGGCATGGTGCGGGTGAAAGGTTAGCAAGCTCTTCCTAGACATAGGGCACGGTGCGGGTGAAAGGTTAGCAAGCTATTCCTAGCCATAGGGCATGGTGCGGGTGAAAGGTTAGCAAGCTCTTCCTAGACATAGGGCACGGTGCGGGTGAAAGGTTAGCAAGCTCTTCCTAGACATAGGGCACGGTGCGGGTGAAAGGTTAGCAAGCTATTCCTAGCCATAGGGCATGGTGCGGGTGAAAGGTTAGCAAGCTCTTCCTAGACATAGGGCATGGTGCGGGTGAAAGGTTAGCAAGCTCTTCCTAGCCATAGGGCACGGTGCGGGTGAAAGGTTAGCAAGCTCTTCCTAGACATAGGGCACGGTGCGGATGAAAGGTTAGCAAGCTCTTCCTAGACATAGGGCACGGTGCAGATGAAAGGTTAGCAAGCTCTTCCTAGACATAGGGCACGGTGCGGGTGAAAGGTTAGCAAGCTCTTCCTAGACATAGGGCACGGTGCGGGTGAAAGGTTAGCAAGCTATTCCTAGCCATAGGGCACGGTGCGGATGAAAGGTTAGCAAGCTCTTCCTAGACATAGGGCATGGTGCGGGTGAAAGGTTAGCAAGCTCTTCCTAGACATAGGGCACGGTGCGGGTGAAAGGTTAGCAAGCTCTTCCTAGACATAGGGCACGGTGCGGGTGAAAGGTTAGCAAGCTCTTCATGGTTAGAAATAGAAAATGTAGTGGAAGCAGCGTAACGGCTGTTCACGATAAAGTGAGCACTTTTGAAATCAACCTTATAAAAAAGTCACCGCCCCTGCTTGCATATATTTTAACGGGCGCACTGAGCGACATGCGCCCAGTAAAATTGGTAACGATAGAGGGAAAGTAGTTCCATAACTTAATGGCGAATAAAAAGTGGAAGTTAACTATTATTTCTTTCGCCTTCTGTTTTTTCCTAACGCACTGAAGTGTAAAAATGAGCATATTTGTGAAATTTTCCTTTCCTAACAATTTTACATTTTCACTTGACCGATGCATGAATAAAGTGATGAGGCCCAAGTTAACGTTAATTTTATATAAGACGGAAGAATACATAACGTGCAGTTAAGTGTATTTCAAGCAGGGCTTTCAAAAGTGCTCATTTGACCGTGTACGGCCTATAGCAAGAGATGAGCTGCAGTGAAGGGTGCTTGGTGTGTGCGCAGGCTGCATGGATGGCGACGGCGACAGTATAGTGTGCTCCATGTGCTCGTGTCCAGAGTTCGAGTTCGAGAAGGCCTTCTTCCTCAGGATGAAGTGCGTGCTGGCCAAGAGGAACGCGGGACTCACCACCGGCGGCTACAAGGTAACCTCACGCACCTGCCTGCACCGCTGGCAAAAAAAAAAAAAAAAATACTTTCATGTAATTGCAATATAATTATTGGCTTTAAAATAATCTAGAAATGTCCGTGAAAATGCGGACACTTCGTCGAACCAGGGACGAACTTTCCGTTGATTTCATGCAATTTTCTGCGAATCCGTGGAGGTTTTAGTTATGCTGCTATTCCTCATTTAATGTGTTTGTGGAAAATTAAGAACTATTACGAAAATAAACTTTGTTGTGTGTGTGTTCTGCTAGGAAGTAAAAAAAAAAAAAAGTTAGGAATAATTTGTACTCATGTGGGATTTGGATATACCAAGGCCTCTTCATTTCGCCTGCTGTACTTATATGGGAGTGTCGTAAAAGTTGCTATTTGCATCCAAGTACCTCATGCATATTCCAGTAACTGTCTGAAGTTTTGCCTTGACGTATAAGTGGTTCGTGATAACTGAGTTGTATGCCCTTCACGGTTAACCCTTTCAGTGCCGAATTAATTTCTGTTCTCAGGTATCGCAATCGCTTTATTTTATGATGCGCGCTGTACCTATGTGAAGCATGCTTCTCATAACCAAGGGACAGTGCTAGCTGGAGTCAGTCTTAACCATTCACAAATAAGAGACACAGAAACTTCACCATGTAAGATCTATGATGTAGAAAGTTACTCAAAACACCGACTAACGACTGCTTGTTGAGTACAGTCCGACCTTAAATATACTTCGTATGCAACATGTCCTGGATTATGGACACTGAGTCTGAACAGGTTAGTTGAGCACTTTTGAAAACGACCTTTGAAAAATGCCACTGCCCCTACCTGCACAATGGCTGGCATGGGTTCAGTAAAGTTGGATGTTTTCTTTCACTTACTGTATTTCTATCGCTTATAAGTGTAAGAATGAGGTAGCGGTGGCGCAGGGGATAGGCCGCTCGCCTCCCACCACGGCGATCCGGGCTCGATACCCGAAGGGTTCATTCCCGGATTTTAGCATGTGGGGATCATGCTGGACTATGCCGCTTTGCCGGCGGGTTTTTTTCTCGGGGTACTCCCGTTTCCCACGCCCTTGCATTCCAGCGCCGCTCCATCCTAGGGTCTCACTTTATGTCATGTCCGGGGGGGGGATGACGGGCACCTACGGGTCCCAGCTGGAAAGCCCGTCACTCGGTGAGTGATGTCTCGCCCTGGGTTCACTCCCCGCTCGAGTTTATTTATTATAGTGTGAGAATCAGCGAATTTCCGGAGTATTTACTCGCCTAACAATCTCACCATTTCACGTGACTGATCAGGCCCATCGCACCCGGTGTAATATCACACGATGTCCATACAAAGAGTTTGCTTTCGAAAACGCCAAGTTTTCCGCGAGCAGTTTATACCTGAAGACGTGCGTATGGATGGGCGCGAACACCCGAACTGCTGCAGGATTTATAGTTTTGCGAACTAACAGCCGAGTGTAAAGCCTCTTGTAGTCTCCACGTTGTCGGTCCTCGACACTCTTACAGTTGCGAGATGCACGGAAATGTTGGGTTTTTCGCGACTGCAGACGTCAGACAGGACGTTTATCGCAGCGCGTGTTGCATTTTCGTGCATTGGTGGTTGCAGTTTTCCCAGTAAGTTTTCCATAAATTTCTTACCCTCTTAGTTTTCCTTTCGTAATCACAGATGCCTCTTGGGGTGGAGTGTAAATTTTATTTTCAAAAAAATAAAATAATATTCGATTAAACAGTTGAAAAATAAATATGCTAATGCAGTGTTCAACAATACCTCGACAATATCTGTCCGACAAGTGTTTTACTTGGCTGTTGGAATATTTGAATGCATACGAAAAAAGCATTAAAAAAACTGAAACGTGATTTCATCGCCAAAGTTAGTTTGTTTATTATTCATACACAGAATTTTGATTTGTAATGTTGTTTTTGAATTATTTGCACACTCTAACGAGCCCAAAACGACGAAAAGTAAAGTAAAAATAGAATACTATTCTTCTGTCGTGCTGTATGGGGCTGGAGTTTTGTCGGTCTGATCTTGCTGCCTATTGGTTATTTCGAGTTTTTTTTTGTTGAGACAGAGATATCGTACCGTGCTTGTCGTGCTACTGTGACTTCATTATTAAGCTGTAAGTGTGCCGCTATGGATAAAGCTAGTTAAACTATTTAATTTAATTATTTGGAATTGTTTGCGCTTTTGCGGGATACGACAGAAATATAAATATTTTCTTGCCGAAAATTTGCTGGTCGTGTTAACCCTTTTAATTGCTTTGACGTCAGGAGTAGCCAGTGTGTTTGATTGGCTGCTCGATTTTAACGTCATTGTCTGGTTCGTTGTTGCTAATGACTCAGTATATATATATATATATATATATATATATATATATATATATATATATATATATATATATATAAGCCATACATATTTACATTTGTGCTGTGATTCTAACAAACGAACATTTTTGTGTCTCGACAGTGCGAATCTACTAAATCTGCGCAATTTGGGCGAATTCACTTAGGGTGAATAATTTCCCAGGTCTCTTCCCGTATAAAAACGTTCTGTCATCCCGTTGGATGCTACTCCCGCCTCTTTCACGTGTAATATTGTTATTCCGTGGCAATGTCCTGGAATGAAATTTTCCCAGGGAGACGGCGGGTGATCGTGTAAAATGCTCACGTTGTGTTCAGCACGAATCTCGTGATTGAAGGGCCAGCAGACAAGACAGAATATTTGTAGATGTGCAGGAGAACTGGGAGTTTGAGAAAACTTTCCATGGTGAGTGTGGTGTATGGAATGTGTGGGGGGAGTTGGAAAGGAAAACTAGAGGAATTCTGTTCGCAGTGACGTGTTCTGCCCGGACAATGTCCGGCTCTTCGTGCTTGCTCCAATGAGCGAGCACACTCTGTCCCTAGGTCTCCTGTCGGGGGGAAGGGAGCGTTGGAGCTCGGGGGCCTCAAGTACCATGATACAATACTTGACTTTGAGCCGTGACTTCTGAGGTGTACATAAGGGCATACCTGGCCGGGCAGGGCTTCCTGCCGCTTCTCATTTATCATTTACCTAAGGGGGTTGCCACCCCTATCCATTTCATTCGACAACAACCATCCCTCAACCTCTTGCTCCCCTCATCATACCGGTGTTGTTCTCTTCCCGGCCTTGTTTCTCCAAATCCCGAGCCAGCTTTGTGTAGGTCACGCACCGAGCTATGCGCGCGCATTTATTAGCTGGGGCCGCCTGCCACTTCTCGCATAGGCAACCGCAGTAGCGGGATCGTTGTGCGGAACGGTATCACCTGTTGTCGCAGGGGAGATCTCTATACCCTGCATTCCTCGCATTGACTGCGACAGCTGTATCACAGTTAATTCAGCACTTTCGTTAGCCCTGCTTAGGAGATACACTCCTTACAAATTCTACACGACCGGGGTTACTGTGTTACTCGGTTGTCCACGGACCAAGAGAAACTACAATATGAAAATATACATTGTCTGTACCAAATTACATGCGGTGGGGAATATTATTTTTAAGCGTGGACTTTTTTTTTGTATCGTTTCGCAATATTATTACCACAATAAAAAACCTCGTAACTCAATTTTTCATCATTTAAGTGCTTCTACGCTATTATAACATATAAGTTAAACTGATTAACTACGGAAAACTCGTTTCAAAATAACCCCTCCCCCCCCCCCCAAAAACACATAACAATAAACGGAAACCTCGTAACATGCAATGAGGTTTCGAACAGTAACAAACTTGTACATCCACTTCTTAATTTTAATGCAATCTTATCTTCTCATCTTGGTTAAAGGGCTCACGTATCTATGTTATTAACGTCAATTTTTTTTCCAAACAGAATACAAAAATGCCTTTGGAATCAAAGTTGCTATATTTTTCTTTGTTTCTTCTGTGAAATATCAGTTTTTGAAGTTACGAGGTTTTCTCGCGAGGGTAGGCCTAGCGATATGCAACATTAACATTGTCGTGGACTCTCAGTTTAGTAACACATCATTCACGTGAAACCGTAGAAATTGTAGTAAAATAAATGTGTTAAAAATGAGCAAATTCATGCTCCTGTGTGTATAAAACAAAAAAAAAAACAATGACTTCAGTAGCCATAAATTTAAACATTGCACTCGCAAAGCAAAGTTCAGTCTTGCAGTTATTTCTATTAAATCCGCGCCAACTTAAGCGCTCTGCCTACCAAAACTTTAGACACGGAGTTCAAATGGGGGATCAGTCTAAAGGAAATTCCTTCTCGATGCAACAATTTTACATATAACTGTTTCAAACCAAATCACATTAGACGCAACTCTCTCAGAGAACACTGTCACGTTAGGAAATTAAAAAAAAAAAAAAAAATTAAATCATTCATACTTTTTGTAAAATGAAAATTCTGGCGTTAAGTTTTAAAAAATATACCACATTAAACACAAAAAAATTGAGAAGATTCCTTAACATGCCAGCACTGCTTAAGAAATGCCAATTAGAACACTTAATGTTTGAAACAGTTATCTTTAAAATCTAATCACTGATGAATTTCTTTGACATTGATTCCCTTGTTTGAACTCCGTGGCTGCAGGCTTGGTAGGCAGTGGCCTTATCTGTATGCTGTTCACGGTAAAGTGAGCACTTTTGAGACCCTAGTTACTTTATCCTTACAGCCATTTTTGATCTTCTAGTCATTTCTTAAAATAAATATTGCCATGTAAGTAATAAATACAGTGTGCGTATTCCACCGCACTGGGAAGTTAACGACTAACGCTAATATTAAATTTATTTATTGACTATTATTCCAAATGAGAGGACTTTAAAAATGATCACTTCACTGTGAATAGCCTATATAAACGTGCAAGCCAGAGTGTACTGCAGTGTGCACAAGTTATGGACAGTTTTTTTTCTCCAAACGTTGATTTCAAAAGCACACACATTTACTGTGAGCAGCCTTTATAACGGATTCCTATCCGAGGGGCAGACCTGGAGTTCCCTTCGCGCGAGGTGAAGTGTGGCTGGAGCGTCGGCAGAACGAAAACGCGATAGGTGTAAGGCAGCATTCTCAGTAAATAGCAGCATCTTCCATCAAACCACTTCTTTCGGGATACACCCGGCTCGCAGAAACATGTCATGGACCCGTAAATGGAAGCTAGAGAGTAACTGATGAATAGAGATTTGCAAGATTCATGTTATCGTTTGGCGAGAGTAGAGAGTGGAAAGGGATTTTGTCGGTCGAGGTCTTGAGAGCCGATGAGGGTGAAACCAGCTGAGGATGCGAAAATCTGGGAGCGATCCCGCCGCGAATCGAACCCGGTTCGTCTAGGTGGGAGGCGATCAGTCTAACCACTACACAACCATGTTAGAAGACACAGCGCTGTATACGTTCTAGTCAACTTCATTTGTTCATTAGCCACTGCTTAGGTGTGAAGTCATTTCCCCTCTGATGGCTCACACATAGGGCCTAAAGCGCGCACGCTATTTTGGAGTGTTTGTTCATTGGCGCAGAGGTATCCAGTTCATGTCGAACGAAATATGACCGAGAAAAAAGGTTTTGTTGAATTAACCAAATTAATTGTTTGTGTAACGACAGTTAAACATTCAGTTGTTGAAACCATATTATTTTGTTGCTTCTATTTGGAAGCCACAAACTTGTAAGATTTGTTTGATTCAGTTAAAGACTTGTGTGTGTCTACTGTACATGCTCCAAACAGTTTCCGTTACCATAGAAACATGCGAGAGCATGACGGAGGTTCGGAGGTTCTAACATCTAACTTTGACACACGAAGGGCTCTCCCTAACCAAGAACCACTGACTTCACTACTGACTGAGTTCAAATGTTTGTAAATACATATCATTTTGATGCAGAACATGTACGCAAATCAATGTTTTCAAGTTTTAATTTTAATTTTTTGTTTCCTGTTGAAAATGTTATTGGGATTGTTTACACAATAATTGTGTCAATTAACTCACAAACAACCACTACTGCTATTGTAATTACACGAAAATTACTAACAAATTCTTGAACCTTATTTTAGGACGAAAGCAACCAAATAAACCGATTAGCCTACAGCCAACCAAATAAATGCCAGTTCTGGACCAAGCAGATTTTGTTGCTACCACAAATTCTGCGATAATAGAGTACATATATATGCCAGATTGTTTCAGGTATCCTAACTATTTGCTCGCTTTAAACGAAATATTGATTCGACTCTACCATGATAATTATAATGTTTACGGTAGCCAAATCGATAACTTGTAAAATATTTCTTGAGAACAAAACAAGATTCGTAATGGGAAAGTTTTGAATACTTAGTAGGAAAAATCTCCGCTGCAAAGTATTTTTTTTTTTTTTTGTTTGCAAACACTTGAGATCGTAAATGAATGCGTGTCTGAAAGTGTTGAAATGTTTGACTGCGGAAGTGCGGCGATTGTACGGGGCGCGTGTGTGGTCGTGTGCGGCAGGTGATCCACTGCTCGGGCTACCTCAAGGTGAAGCAGTTCTCCCTGGACGGCGCGCCCTACGACAGTTGCTACCAGAACGTGGGCCTCGTCGCCGTGGGACACTCGCTGCCGCCCAGCGCCATCACCGAGATCAAGCTGCACTGCAACATGTTCATGTTCCGCGCCTCCCTCGACCTCAAGCTCATCTTCCTTGACGCCAGGTACGTGCGCCGCATTCCTCCATCTCTCGCTCCATTCTCTATTGACGCTTTGAAGACTATGCTGAGTGCGGGCTAAACCTGTATGAATATTTCCCGTGGCCATAAAACACAAAACTGCCCTGGATGGGATGTAGTTACTCTGTTTACTTATTGTGATCACAATTTTACCAGGAAACAACACAGCACTAAGATAATGTTCGCAAGTAAAATGAAGATTATTCCACTATTTCTGAAATGAACACGATGGACTGTAAATACTGTTCATTATGAAATACCATTTGGTTAGCTAACACACGACTAATAACGACAGCCTAGGGCGGTTTTCACCAATAGAACGACGTTAAGACAGAACAGAGACCAATATATTATGGTGTCCTTGCAATGGTGTAAGTAAGCGACTCATTTCTAGCTTGTCTCTAACCCTGGCAAAAGTTTGCCGACTTCAAAGTGTTGAAGGCTGTTCACGATAAACTGAGAACTTTTGAAAGCCGTGCTTAAGATATACTTGTATGTACGTTGTGTATTTTTCTACCATATGTTAAATGGACATTGTCATGGACCTGGTCACTTAATTCATACCTCGCCCGAGTGAAACTGAAATAATTTGACAAGTGAATATTTTACAAAATTGCTGATTCTTACACTTACACGAATTAAAAAAAAAAATCAAAACAAAATTAATATTTCCAGTATCCACACATATTTACTAACGCTTTTGATTCAACGTCAAAACATGGAACTACTTTCCTTTCGCCGTTACCAACTTCACCAGATGAATGCCACTCAGCGTGCCCGTTAAAATATATTCACATGAGGGCAGTGACATTTTTCAAAAGTTGGTTTCAAACGTGCTCACTTTACCGTGAATAGCCTTTACTTACAACTCTTCTGAAGCCCTGCCATAGTTGTACTTCCAAGATATTCCTCCGCCCCATGCAATTAGAGCTAATGTCTAAAATCTACTACAGGTTAAGAAGATCAATGTTAAATGTTTGGTAACCTAACGTTTTCGCCACTAAGTAAGCGCTAGTATCGCATGTGTGTCGGGTTTTCTCTATTTTCTACTTTATAAACAGGATAATTGTAATAATAATAAGTCAAATTTAACATACTTCCGTAACTAAGTAAACTTTTTCTCTTTTATAATTCACGTAGCTTGAAATTGTAATTAAAAGTTACAATTATAACACTGTGCATATAGCGGTGAAAATTTTCCTTATGCCAATCTCTTCTATAAGAAATCTCGTTTTGTTCCAAACTTGAGTAGAATAAACCTTAAAAAAGCTTGCCAACGCGTCGTATTTGTGCGCACTCAGTGTAATAATATTACGCTTAAGAACTATTTATTTCTTGGCATTACCAACACACGCGTTTTCTCCCTGGGCTTATATTCATATTAGTTATGAATTAAATATCGTAATTTATAGATAAAATGTACGTAAAAGTTCAATTGAACTAAAAATAAGGTACATCAATGTTAACACAAGTCTAAAACGCTTGTAATACATGACATATTTACGTAACAATCAAACACGTAATAGGCTACATTGAATGTGTTTCCAAAGTTTCCAAAGGGTTGATTTAAAGTGTGAAAAAACCGCAAACTGACTACAGACCGTTCATGGTAAAGTGAGCAATTTTGAAGCCCTAGTTACTTTTTTCTTTTAACCAATTTATATCCTTCCACCGCTTGTTAGTGTAAATCCTGCCGTGTGAGTAGTAATAAACACAGTGTATACATTCACCATGCCCAAAACCAAAAGTCCGAAGCCACAAAGAAATGTATTTATCGGTTATTATGTCTGATGGAATAGCTTCAAAAAGTGCTCACTTTACCGTGAATGGCCTATATAGACATTCCATTAAGGGCACTGCCTGCCTTTTTTTATTAGCAGAAGATCCCTACGAGTGTATATTTTCAATATACTGTATAGATTGCCTACGAATTATTTTGTAAAACACAAATGTCGGAAACTCTTAGTACACAGGCTATATAGGCGTACATGCTGTGGGAACATCTCCGATGAAGGGAACTCCTCCTGAATAATTAGCGAAGAAGAAATGTGGTTTATAATGCCCGTCTTATAAACTAACGTACTCAGGCGGAATTTCCCTAACATGGAATTTCCTATATAAATATCGCAGCTGCCATCCGGCGGGCAGTGCTCTTAACCTGCTCGGTCTCTGTATCCTCGATGGATAACACAGTGCACATGACGTATATTCATACTTCAGAACAACAGTATTACAACTTAAAATATAGGATTTTCTAAATCAATTACCTTTTAATCGTTATATGATAGCGGGGTAAGCGCGATCGATGGGAACCGCGTATACATTACATAAAGCGAAGTCGAAAAGACAAATTCTTTGGCGGTGCATTCTGCTTACCCTGGCAATATCGATGACCTCGCTCTCTCAGCGGAACGTGGGATCCGTTGAACCTTCCAGATGGTCATGTCCAAGACTACAAATATTGCGGCAGGCTTCTGGGCCGGGAGTGGAGTTAGAGTTGAAGAATGAATGAGTGGCTGAGTTCCGAGCGATAGAGGACGAGCAGTGCGAGAAGTGACCAGCTGGAAAGGAAGTCTGCAACTGTGAGTTTCAAGCAGTGAAGAGTGCGGTTGGCAGGCTGGACTATCGGACTAGATGCGTGAGTGAAAGACATTATAAATGATGGCAACAGTTAGACTGAACACGTGTTGATAACGAGTATTAGTTAATTGACTGTAACCAAACAGAGACAATTAAGAATGACTTTATTTAGAGTTGACAGACATCAAATATTGTGCTCACTGTTAAACAGAAAGAGTAAAAGTGGAGACGGCTAGTTTAATGCTGTAAACAATAGCTGTGTGAATAAAGTAGAAATCAAATTCAGTTCTTTAGATTTTATTTTTATTTCGACCTCCATCTTCCACTAACTCAGATACGCCCTTCAGGCATCCTCACATGTATAGGCTGTTCATGGTAAAATGAGCACTTTTGAGAGCCCTGCTTAAGATCTACGTGTATACAAGTTGTGTATTATTCCGCCTTCTGTAAAACTAACATTGCCATTGGCCTCATCACTTTATTCATGCGTCGGTCAAGTGAAACTGTGAAATAATTAGGAAAGTGAAATATTTTACAAACATGTTTATTTTCACACTTCGACGCATTAAAATAAACAGAAAGCGAAATAAATAATTTAAGTTATTACAAATTGTTACATAACACTTTTTTTAGTCAACGTTAAGATATAGAAATACTTTCCTGCCATCGTTACCAACTTTACTGCGCGCATGTCACTCAATGCGCCAGGTACAATATACTATGCAAGTAGGAGCAGTGATTTTTTCTAAGGCTTATTTATGTAGTGCTCGCATTATCGTGAACAGCCTTTAAGAGTCAACCTAGTTCGGCTGGGAGTTCTGCAATATCTTATTGTTGTTATCTTTTGACGGTAAATACCGCATTAACGCGAGATCAAACTATTGAATGGTGTATAACCTGTTAAACTAGAACACTCCGTATGGCAGAATATACGTCTTAGTAGTTATAGCGCCCTCGCTTTTCACGTAGAGAATTCTGGGTCAATCCGTATCATCCCTTTGGGGATTTTCGAAGTCGTAGTTGCGTGGGGGTGTTCCTCAATCGGTCTTACAAAGTCTTTTCTGTGCAATCCTGGCTTTTGTAAAAGTTTTATAGTATAAAATGCAGATAAGTTACTTTGTAGGAATCCAAATAGAATATTGCGATTTTGCAGTAAAATAATTTGAGAATAGCTGTAGGCTACACATATCGGCATGTAGGTAACAGTACGTTCTGTAGAAAAACTGAATACTGGGGGAATCACCTAAAATTTGATTCGCTAATATTTCTGATATGAAAGGTGCAATTGATGTGCTGTTTTCACAGAATTGAAGTTTATAGGGTTATAATTGCAGCCCAGACACAGATTTTCATAAGTATTAGAATGTGTATACTTTAAACAAAGTTACATTTTTCAAACAAAACAATGCCTATTCACATTAAGAAAACATAACTTGAGAAAATTTTAATGTCAATGGTGTTTTTTGCAGGTTTGTAGTGCAATTAGTTTACGTGCTATCGTAATATGACAATTTTAAATACAGAAGTTGTCTACTCCATTTGACTGCTTTGTCACTAAGTTACGATGTTCGTATGTGTGTTTAGATTCTGTTTCCTTTACGCTGATTGCATTGAGACCTCCTAGTTCATACTACCTAGACGTAGGACGCTTACAAAAGCGCTGTGAAGGACAGTTGTCTATTTCTTCTTGAGAATTCCACAGAATTTGTATAATCACTTTTGTGATACTTAAGAGAGTGCAGATACATAGTACAATCAAGTGGAGCAGCCAAACGTAGGTATTTAGCATTGTCATATAACGATAACGCGTCAACTACTTTTACTAGAATCCTGCAAAAAAACACCATTGACAAGTTCCTCCAGTTTTATGTTCTTGATGTGAATAGGCATTGTTCCATTTGAACAAAAAATGTTACATTGTTCACGAAATACACATTATAATAAGTATTAAAATATGCGTATAGGCTGCAATCATGAGCCCTTGCCTAAAACTATCTATGTGAAATTAGAACACCAATATCACCTTTCATTTTCGAAATATTTACGGCGAAAGTTTTAGGTGATTCACCCTGTATATATTGTACACTTTTCAAGCAAATTTTTTGCAACGTTTTCAAATATATGTTTGTAGTATTACCTAGAACTAGTTTCCAAAGATCCTTTTTGTGAAAGTACATAAACATTTTTTTACAGTGAAGGCTATCTAAACACTTTTTTTTTTAAATTTGCTGTTACTACACAAAGTGTACGTATTAATAATACTGCGTTATTAACTATGCATTTGGTTTCAAGAACAACGTAATTTTATCCTGTGCAAAATGGTTCTCCAAGTGGTGGTGGGGGTGAGGATGGGGGGGGGGGGGGGTTAAGCCCCCTTCAGCCCTCCTTTGGGCCCGTCACTGCTCGCGTCGCTTTTCCCCGCCCCGGCCAGCTTGCAGTGTACACACATTGCCGCTCCCTGCGTCCAAACCTTTCACACCCGATTTTACCCATCCATACCCAGTGTACACATTTGTGTACATTACGCACTTGCATAGGCTATTCACGGCAAAATGAGCACTTTTGAAAGCCCTGCTTAAGATTTACTTGTATGCACGTTGTGTATTATTCCGCCTTATGCAATATTAACATTGTTATGGGCCTCATAACGTTAGTCATGCGACGGTGAAGTGAAACTGTGAAATGAATATAAAAGTAAGTGTTTTACAAATCTGCTCACTTTTACACTTCACTGCATAAAAAAAAAAAAAAAAAAAAAAAAAAACAGAAGGCAAATAAATTATTTAAATGGTCAGAAATGGTTACTTAACACATTATATTCGACGTTAAGATACGGAACTACTTCTCAACCATCGTTACCAACTTCACTGGACGCATGTCACTCAGTGCACCCGTTAATATATATGCAGGTAGGGACAGTGACTTCTTGCTAAGGTTGCTTTGAAAAGTGCTCACTTTATCGTGAACAGCTTTTAGATAATTTTTGGCTCGGTGACCAATGATCTTACCTGTGGGTAAATGATCGGCGAGCCGTTTTACAGGTTTAGTTCATAATTGGTTCATGTTACTTTAGTCGAACATATAGCCTACAGCTCGCTGACTGGACTACGAAACAAGTGTTGTGTCAACACAGCACGCATCATAACATTTTTTGTTTGCAAGGTCTGAAAGCGTAAATTAAAGTGGATGTTGAAGGGTTAATTTATGCTTCGGTTGATTCGTGTTCGCCGGCGGAAATAAAAACCATTCACTGCCCTACAGTCAAATCATAGTTACTTTCAACTTTTCTGAAACCCTACTAAAGTTCTACTTTCAGACTATTCTTCCGTTTCGTGCAAACAAAGCTTACCAAATTCTAGGAAATTGCACTAAGGGGACAACGTACCACATTCGTGCGCAGTCAGTTTAATAATACGCATTGTAAGAACTATTTTTTACCAGGCATTGCCAACACACAAATATTCTGTTCATTTCTATAAATTGTAATTGAAATATTCTAATTTATAGATGAAATATAAGCAAAACTTCAAATTTAACCAAAAATAAACATTGGGTTTGGGCTGTGTTGGGGTTACGGCCTTTTTTTTTTTTTTTACGTGAATACGTCTACGTTGACGCGCTCGGACGCCTTGATGTTTATTTTACGTTCCCGGCATCGCTTCACTCGATCATATGGGGTTTTATGGGTATCACTGGATTGCTTTTGAGATGCTCTTTCCAGCCATGTACGATTTCTGTATTTCGACTTGGCTCTTTAACGAGTATAGGCCGACATTGTGTTGTTAAGTTTTCTTAATTTTTTACATTAAACTCATACAATTTCGCCATAACCACGCCCACACAAATATTTTTGTACGCCCAATAGCTTTATCTAGACGAGAGCTGTCGATTGAAACATAAACGTGCGTCGTAGATTCTCCTAGTCAAAAGTTATAATACTCGGAAGTTATGAGACGCGGCTAATCGAACTTAAATTTGTGACCCCCCGCCACGGACCAGCGCGATGCTTCGCAGTCCTCACTCAACGTAACATATTCTTTGTGATATTTTGCCAATCGAGTGGTGTAACTGAATTTTGAATGTAGTCGATAGATTCGGAGCTGCAATGTCAAACTCTACCCCCCGATGGATTTTCTGCATTACTTCCCACTACGGTGGCAAATTTAAAGGTTTTAACAGAACTAAAAGAACGCTTGTGTTACATGACGTATTTAGGAAAACAGGCTATCGGGTTATGCCTGGGGTGATTTTTCAAAGGTTTGATAGACTATAACTGCTTGGGTGTAATTCTTAATTCCGTGGACTACTGGTAATTATTTGGCGTCGTTTACCTGTGTCTCCCCTTTACTGGAGATTGGTCGCTCAAACGCCGAGCCTTTGCAGTTGGCTTAAAAGCGACCTTGACCTCACAAGATGTCGACCAACGGTAGAAGTCAAACAAACATACAGAATTTTTTTTCGAGCATTTCGGAGTTTACAGTATTTGATCTGCATCCACGAAATTCCACGAATTTTGTAGGGCCATGTGCCCACGGGATAAATCATCAGGCATCGTGCCCGGCACTGTAGAGTAGCCGCCGAAAATTAACTTGGTTCTGCTCTCGGCAAGATCGCTCCCGGATTTTCGCAAGTGTGAATCGTGCCGGACGATGCCGCTGGTCAGCGAGTTTTCTCCCGTTTCCCCCGCCCTTGCATTCCGGCCCTGCTTCATACTCGTCTCTCCCCGCCCTCGTCGGCTTTCAAAACCCTGATGTTCAGAATCGCCCAAATCTTTCCACGCCTCTCCACTCTGAAGCGTGTCTTAGCAAAGATGTACCTGGCGCAATATAAGACTTAAAGCCTTATTCTAAATTTTTTTTCTCAGTAAGTACTGTTCAAAATGGTTGCAATGTAGTTCTGAAGCTTGTACATATACTGGCGTCTGGGTTACAGGCATCTCTTTAGTCGTTATTACAACAAGTATTCGAGGTTTAGATCGCACCAAAATGAAATTTTATAAGAGCGGCCCCTAAATGCTCCCCCACTCTTCAGTTGGAGACGTGGTTTCGCTCTCACTTAATTTGGCAAAACTTTGTTTAAAAACACCAAAAAACGGATCATCAGTCTTTAATTATACTGTACCAAAGAAACAACTCCACAAAATTTAATTGCAGATTTTGTCTCAGTAAAATCATTAACCTGTATATGATCTTTTATGAGCTATCTTTCTCTGAATAAAATAATTTAGTTACGCCAAATATACATAATAAACTGCGAGTTCTCTACAAACAACTCAGGCAATTGCGTGAAAAAAAGGAGTATAAAGCATTACTGAAATAAATTTTGGCCATTCTTTACAAAAAAAGTCAACAGTGGAGTCAGTCGTACGAAGCGAAAACGAGTGTATAGGATGTTCATGGTTAATCGAGCACTTTTGAAAGCCCTGCTCAGGATCTAGTTTTATTCTCATTTTGTATCCTTCCACCATGTGTAAGCTTAACATTGCTGTGGGCATGATCACGTTATACAAGTGCCACACAAGGAAAACTATGTATAGTCTGTTCACTGTAAAATGAACACTTTTGAAAGCCCTGCTTGAGATATACTTGTATACACGTTGTGTGTTCTTCCGCCTTATGTAAAAGTATCATTACCATGGGCCTCTTCACTTTATACATGCGTCAAATCAAGTGAAAGTGTAACATAATTAGAAAATATATATTTTGCAAATCTGCATATTTTTACAATTCGATACATAAAAAAAACATAAACCGAAAGATATAATTTAGGTCATCACAAAAAGTTACCTTACACTTTTTATTCGACGTTAATATATGGAACTACTTTCCATCCATCGTTACCAACTTTATTGGGTGCATCTCACTCAGTGCATCCGTTAAAATATATGCAGGCAGGGGAAAGTGATTTTTTCTAAGGCTGATTTCAAAAGTGCTCACTGTATCGTGAACAGTATTTAATTGTTAGTAATGTATATACATATATGTGGATACGGTAGGTACTGATATATAAATTCGTTATGCGTATAAAAAAATATATGAACATCAGTGGCCAAATATTTCAACGCTGCACTAGCAATATAGCTCCCTTTCATTCCCACATTAATTTACGATTTCTGGTGTTGCAAATAGGAAATATTTTTGATTCGTACTGTGTTTAAGCCAACAAATAATATGTTTCGTTATCATAACCAATAAAGAGTAGGGTTCGTGGTCGATGATCAGTGACATGAACAAATCATAACGTACAACAGTATCACAGTCTACGAATCAGTTACCTCAGGGAAGGTCATTGTGCAGTAAGCCAAGCAATGCACTGTAAAGGCTGTTCACGATAAAGTGAGCACGTTTGAAATTAACCTTAGAAAAAATCACTATCTCTACCTGCATACATTTTAACGGGCACACAGAGTGACATGCGCCCAGTAAAGTTGGTAACGATGAATGGAAAGTAGTTCCATATCTTAACGTTGAATAAAAAGTGTCAGGTAACCATTTGTGATAACTTGTATTATTTCTTTCACTTTCTGCTTTTTTTAATGCATGGAATTGTAAAAATGAGCATATTTGCAAAACATTTTCTATTGTAGTAATTTCACAGTGCACTTGACCGACGCATGAATAAAGTGACGAGGCCCATGGCAATGATAATTTTTCATAAGGCGGAAGAATACACAATGTGCAATCAAGAAGATCTTAAGCAGGGCTTTGAAAAGTGCTCATTTTACTGTGAACAGTCTATATGGGTCAAATACAACATTCTTGTGCAACACGCAGACAATTGCCTATATTGGCAATACAAGACTTAAGAACGGATTTTTCTTTAAATATTCGCTACCAACTTACATGGGTTCTTGTATGTCAGTGTGGTCATGGACACTGATTTTTTTTCTCCGACGGTTTTATTCCAGAGTGTTTACTCTAGGTTAAGGTTGTGTATAGTTCATTAACGGTAAAGTAAATACTTTTTAAGGCCATGCTAAATCTTTCCTTTTATCAAATTTCTATCTTCCCGCCAATTTTTAATATAAACATTGCTGTGTGACCAATAAACAAAGTGTGTACAGTCCACCACTCCCGAATGTTAACCTCTGAACCCGTCATTAAATATATTTATTAGTGTCTCATTTATGTTGGAAGGGCCTTAACACTTTGAGGTCGGCAGACTTTTACCGGCATTAAAGTCAAGCTAGACGTTAGTCACCTATATACATAACGCTGCAAGGGCACCGTGTTCTATTGGTCCCTATCGCAAAATTCGCGTTATATTTTGGCATTAAGCTAAAATTCACTGTTCTGTATATACTCGAACCGGCGTCATTTTTTCATTGGCTGCTGGCCACATGTGAAGTCACTCCCTTTCTGAGTGAACTGCACGTGATTGGGGCACACTCCTGTGAAGCGTTCATTTATTAGTGCATATTTAACCGGGGCGTGTCAAATAAAGTATGGCCCAATGACAAACGTATCGCCAAGGTAAAAGTACTTTAAGTTGAGCTTGTCCTCAAATAAGAACGCTAATTTTGCAGGTCTCTAAACATCATGTATATCCTATCGTGTTGATTTCCGTAACTGTACAAAAATTTGTCGTTCATTTACTAAATTCTTTGTTGATGTAATATTAGTGTCTATTAAAAACCTTTACGAAATAGGGAATTGATGTGAGTATAGCCGAACCAGTTATGTTTTTTTTATTTGGAATGAAATATTGATTCAAGTTTTGCCCAAACTACACTCGAGTATAGTCCTCTAAGTGTTAAAAAGTGTTCACTTTACCGTGAATAGCCTATAGGAAGGCGGTGTGTTTGAACACATGCGAGCGGTCCCACGCGTCAGTCAGCCGCGTGTAGCCTGGGTGTAGACAATGCGACGAGCGCACTTTCTCACTGCTATCACCCGCAGCGCCACCTTACACCGCCTCGCCCCTCGCTCTTTTTAGGCTTGCGTTACACCACCCACCCGCACACACCCCCCCCCCCCCTTCGCACACCCAGCGAGCGTCCCCCCACCCCACACCCCTTCTCAAAGTTCGGCCTCACACGCCATGTTGTATGATTGGTTCTAGCTTATTTCAGTTGTATACTGACACTTATTACGAAACTGCTACTATACAATAATGACAATATACGTTACGCTGAAGTACAAATATAAATTCTGCATATTCGTTAAGCAGTCATGCCGTATTTTTTTCGAGAATTATGAACAGATTAATGCTATTCTATAATCACTAGGGATATGAAGATTTCGCGAATTCATTTCGGGACAAGATAGACGTCAAACACGTATACAGTGAAGTCACCTTTGCAATTGGATCATAATTCATTAGACACGCCCTAGACGCTTCTGAACCAATAGCAAACTTGTAAGGGAACAAGTAGCGAATCTTATACTGCCAGGTGTGAGGTAGCACTGGGGCAGCAGCCAATGAACAAACATCTGAGGCTCTTGTGTACACAGGACTGTGGAGTCTAGCCTACAGGTCACTGAACTTGCGAAATTTTCCTATCCCTAATAATCACCATATCATACGTGGATGAAGTTTGACGACTAAATTAGAAGGGATTGTCAATTGTGATGATGCTATAGTAACAAATATTTGGTTGTTTCGCTGAAAAGGAAGTTATGACACATAAATGGAAAATTCAACATGGCGGGTGAGGCCGAGCCTTAATGTTGAAGTAAAGCAACTGCCTATGGAGCACTGCACCCGACTGTACAACGTGAAGAACACATTAAAAAATGAGCACACACCACATAAAAATCGTCAGAAAAGTGTTATTTATGCTGTATATGAAAGAATAATGTATATATTTTGCAACATAATAAAATCTTTTACTAAAATATGATTTTTAAATGTAAAAAATTATATATTAAAATAGTCTTTATTTTTAACAAAATTTAAGCGCATTTCCGTTTTGGATGCTTCAGAAAGCAGAATTCACAAAAAATCTTCTTCAAAAAATGTCATAATATTTACTGTGATCATGTGTAATTAAATCATAGCAATAATGTATCATATCAATTTTATGATTAACTTTATCAGCGTCAGTTTCAGTTACAAATGTTTGTGACAGACGCACATAAACTCAATTATAAAAATTAGGTCCTACATTATTATTACAATTTTCTTACATGCAATCATAGAACACATTACGACGATATTCCACCACGGAACATTTTCTTGCGTATTCTGCTTTTAGAATAGATATGTGTGCTTAATTTTGGTTGAAAATACAGACTATTTTAATAGATTATTTTTTTATATTTTTGCATTTAAAAAGTATATTTTAGTAAAAACCTTTATAAACTTGCAATATATATATATATATATATATATATATATATATATATATATATATATATATATATATATATACACAACACACACACACACACACACACACACACATGTGTACTCTTCTTTCATATACAGCATAAATCGCACTTTTCTGACAATTTTTATGGTGTCCTTGCTACTTTTTTATGAGTTCTTCACGGTGCATAGTCGGATGCAGTGCTACATAGGCAGTTGCTTTACTTCAAACTTAAGACTTTTGCCTGGTGTGAAATGCAGGATTTACGACTCGTTCCGTCCGTCCGTCATCCGTCCGTCAATTATGTGACCAACAGTCAAATTAAGATGGCCATTATTTCTATCCGTCAGTATGTCAAAACATTAGCAAGCTTTAACTTTCGACGGACGAACGGATGTAAGTGGAGCCTTCTAAACTTGCACGTTTTGTTACTCGTTCATCCCGACTTCTTTACAGGGCCGTGTAGCGTGTGCAGTGTTTTGTTTTGGCTGTCCTTTGTTTTCATATGTTTATGTAGATGTAAATTAACTTACACTTTCCATTAAGATTAATTGATAATTACGTTTGGAAACACGAGCTCCTTATGTGCAATACTAAAAATAGCGAAATTATGCTTCATACTCAATTAAAATTTTTTTTTTACATATATAAATTTCCGTTACGTACGTGTATGGTTGTTTCGGGTACTTAATAATTATGTTTTTATTAGTTTGCAGCAATGAACGTACGACGGACGTACGAAGTTTGGTTGTAAATCGCTCGGCTGGGAGACGGACGAGCGTATGACGGACAAACGTATGATGGACGGACGCAACGGGCTGTTGTAAATCCTGCCTAAGCTGGATGAGGATTTCGTATAGGGAAATACATATTAAAGAAATGAGGATTTTTTAAGCCAGTTTTGAATATATAAACTTGAAACAAACTATAATTGTGTGAAAATACTCGCAAGCTCTGTATCGACGCAAATATAACAATTTTTTTCAGTAATATTTTATTTTATTATTAAGTTTTCTGATTTTTCCAGGAAAAGACTGTACATTAATGTTACTGAAGGCTTCAATAGCAAAGAAGCGCATATTGTTATGCTCAAAAAAGTCCCCGTATGATATATTAATATATATATATATATATATAAACAGGAGCGTCAAAAACACGAATCTCATTACTTGTATTTCCCTATACAATATTCGCATTGTTTTCATAGAAGGTAACAGCCTCAAGCTTGGCTCATAATTGAAAGACAAATGGTATAGACTGTTCAAAGTTATTTCAGCACTTTTAAAATCAACCGTTGAAAAATGTCACCTACTCGACTTGCAAGAATTTCAATTAACACACTAGCTGGGAAGTGCTCAATAAAGTTGGTAAACGTGGGCTGGAAGTAGTTTCATGCCGTAACGTTCTATTAGAAGTGTTAAATAAGCAATTCTGTGTTCTAAAGTTATTTATTTGATTTTTTTTTTAAATATGCGTAAGCGCAAATTCTTTCGAGCAGTATGCCCTACTTAACAAAAGAGGTCCTCTTGTGGCAAGTCCCTAGGACCCAAAATTTCCTTTTGAAACGCACAAGAAATTTACAACAATGCCGGCATAATGCCTGTCACATAGACAATACTTCACACACGCGGAGGTCAACACATCGTAAGCATTAGATATTTGACTATTCTCGAATTGACCAAGTGGGACTTAAGTGAGAAACATACTAAAGTATGTTTTGGTAGAGATGGTGAGTATTTTCAATACTTGTTATCAGCAACAGGTATTGGGCGAGAACAGTCTATACCTGTTCCTAGTTTCTGGGAATACCTGTTGCCATCCCTGCCTGTTACTAAAGCAGGAACAGTCACATGTACTGGCTTGTTACTCGACACTCTTACGATATCATTTCGTCGTACCTGTTCCTATCGTCTACTGCATCCCAATAGTATTTATGGGCAAGAATATTATTATATAAAAATCCTTTAAAACTTTATTCTGAAGTAACTATTTAATAACGACATTCGCACAGTGTCCATTTTGCGTGTAATTTTTTTTACAATTTTTTGGCAACAAAAAAAATTTCTAAATTTTGTTTTAAGTTATAATTAATTTCTCCTTCTCAGTATGTTTCTAGCTGTTCTTTTATGCCACCCTCTCCCCCCTTGTTCCGGTGACAGTAACAAACAAACCCGCCGGGAAATATTGCCACTGTCCTACCAGGAGAACATGAGATGCGAGGAGGTAAACCTCCTGATACCTAACTTCCTCGTGCGTCATGTTTCCCTGGTAGGAACTCCTGCAGGGAATCCCGCACACGACTTAAAAAAATTAATTTAAATATTCAGAAAGTAGTTGAAAGAATCCTACCAGGGGGGTATACGCTACATAGAGATAGCGAAAAAGGTCAGACCAGTACTTGGCTAATAACAGGTATTCCGAGAACAAGGTGAGATAATGTAACAACGCAGCCTAGCCGACTCTTCTAACATCGTTTATTTAGTCTATCTAGCACACTGATTACCCATAACAGATGTTCTCAATAACAGGCATTAGCAACAGGGATCGATTGGGAACAGGAACAGGTATGGGATGTTCCTGAGAAATACTGGTTTAGCTCATCTCTAGTTTTGCGTGCGTACTAGTATGCTTTGTGGCTGTGATCTCGCTTTAACACTCATAAAAGGTTCAACAAGCAGAAAGTAAACTACTGCATAATACAGTAATTATTTTGATAGTCAATCCATCTATTTGTCTTATCCGTTGGTGAACTGCAGCAAACGTTTAATGATGAAGGGCCACGTATTTGGATATTTCTGCTGGTTCAAATAACGCGTTCTCAGACCAATGCAGCTTGCCGCACAATACATATCAAATGCATGTTGGCCAATTTCTCCCACATAAACCTCGTCATTCTGTCTACACGGCAGTCCCACACAACGTCTGTCCCGTTTCGCGGTTATTATGGCACCAAAAAAAAATCGTAATTATTCATTTCATTACTGTAGAATACATTGCTGAATATTTTAGGTATGTTTATTCAATTATTACTCGAAAATAATTAATTGAAGTCACGTGCCGACATCGCAAGTGAATTAAATACTCAAAAATAATCTACATCAGCCAAGAATGGCTATCAGGTTTTTCATGCTATGATTATCTCAATATTCTGAGCCTATTCTTTTTTTTTTAAGAGTACCACTAGTATACAGCTAAATTAGAAATTGGTTATTCATAACCGTATACTGAGAAAATGATAATTTTGGTAACCAGAACCTAAAATATAATAAGATCTTAACCGAAACATTACCGCGCATCGTGAAAACGGTTTTCAATGTTTTTAAAACTCTTTATGTACGTACATTTTTGCTTTAAAAGGTACGTACATTACCTGTAAGTTTAAATGCACTGGAATGTTACAAGACGCCAGAGGGGCGCACCCCAGTTCATGAAAGATGGAGACCTTAACCAAAATAAAACAACGAAATCTGATTTCCAATTAAATTTTTTTCTATCAATGTCCCTATGCTTGTTAGAGTAACTTAATTCTCACTCATTATAAGCATTCATTAAATAGTCTATCGCCATCATTCCACATGTGTCTCTCTCTCACGCATCCAGTTCAGTAGTCTCACCCGTCAGTAGCACCCTTCACTGTAGCGATGCTCGCAGTCCGCAAACCTCCACTCCCGCTAGACGCTCTCGCCGCCACTCGACTCCCTATTGGCTCGTTGTCTCGGCACACCTGTCGCTCAAGGTCGCGCAATCCTCTAGACTCTCACACTCTCAACTCGCAGCTCGGAGGCCCATCGCAGCCTGAACAGTCTCGCTTGCCCGATCTGAAACTTTCCTCGCGCCCCTCATCAAACTCAAGGCGCTTACGAAAAGTAACCTGGTAAAGATAACTGGGTTAACTCTATCACGTGACCAGGCTTACCCGATCACTTGAGGTTAACCAGGTTGCTTTGAACGCTTTGAGTAACTCTGGTGTCTTGAGATGGCGATAACTCAAAGCAGAATTAAGCCTGAATATTAAGTGCAGTTGTTAAATACTGTGCTATGATGATGATGACGATGATGAAGAGTTTTGTTAAATTATGTCAAGAACAAACTGCTATAATACAATAACTTTGTATTCAGAGTCAGATTAGTATAAAATTTAAGTTCCGGGATACAATGACTCGTCAAAGCAGTTAAACATTTTAAATTTTACATATTTGAAACACACCTCCTGTCTGCTCGTCCAACAAAAATATATCATTCGGTTCCATTCTCCTTTTCCTTTAACGCCGCTCGTTGATTTTAATAGCTTGTTGTTTACTTGTTTGTTTTTTACTGCAATGTTTACAGATCTACGCGCACTTTCACGTGTGTCGTCTGCTAGAGCCAAGTTACCCTGCTGTCGAGCAGGGGTTAGCCCAGAGGTGATAGAGTCGAGGATCTAGTTAACCCGGGTGACTTTCCGAATGCGAGTTTACTTTAACCCGATCATTTTTCGAACCAACCAAGTAAAAGTTTTAACCTGATCCAGTTAACCGGGCGACTTTTCGCAAGCGCCTCATGAGAGGCGAGGGCGATAAACCAGAACATTCTGCCACAGATAACCGCAGAACTTCAATTCGCTAAAAGTCGGGAACGCACGAGTCGCGATAGGCTTGTCGCGTCGGCACGCGGCGGCTTGTCTTTGTGAATCGCCGCCCGCTCCTCAGGTTATGAGCCCAGCCCTCGCGCACTCCTTCGCTCGCACGACCGGGGCGGGCAAGGCAAGCGATGCAGATCAACATGCATGTAATAATAATATATTCAATTCACGCCAAATCATTTTTTTGTATGAAACATCTATTTGTTGAAAAACTGCACGATCTGTAACGTCCACATCATTGTTTTATCTCGCAGTTTTGACGTTTCTACTGGCAATGGATGAGTCGATGCTGGTGACTTGTAGATAACATTAAAAGCAGTCCACCTCCTCTTCAGTCTATGCCTAACAAGTAAGGAATATTTTTAAAATTGAAATATGGGAAATTGTTCCCCGGCATTGAAATCACCCGCTATTTCAGTGGTTTATGCTGAACCTATATAACGGTGATTTCGTGTAACCTATGCTGATCCGAGACAGTGGTGCCTAAAATGGTACATTGATTCACCAACTGGTAACATTTTACCACCGAAATTTTTTTAACGTGCCGCTCTTCGCTGATTTAAATGACTTATTCGTAATTAGTGTAACGCATTCAGCTAAACACGAGGGACCTCCTCATCGGGATGCAGGTCAAGGATAGTTATGTGATTACTAGTAAACATGATCTTAACACAGACCTCATGAAATGTTTCAAAATTTGATTGAAAGCACTTTTTGGTGTCAATTGTTAGGTAAGTTCCATTATCACTAAGCAATAGTTTTTTAGCGCACCACAAAATTTGTGATATGATATAGTATTTGATAGCAACTACAATGCATATTGTTTTAACGAAAAAATTTCCGTGTGGCTCATTAGTAAGCAGAATGTAAGGAAGACAATTTGTCAAACACCTATTTATTTTATAAAACATAAGAGTTCAATTTAGAGATTGTATGGTTATCTAATGAATTTAGAGATTGTATGGTTATCACAGGCGGTGATGTAACTTCTGTTATCAAAATTGTTTACTACTGTTGCTTTTTTTTTTTTTTTTTTTAATACTTGATTTGGGTACTTTATTCTTGATCCAAGTGTTGTTAATATGTTTCACTAAATTTCAAATGAAATATTTAAGTTTTATATGTACATATTCCCAAATGCTGTGTAATTATTTTCAAAATAGTTTGGTTACACTTGGATGTGTTGAGTTCGTTCTATTATCTGGGCTAAGACACAAATTTGCCTTCCAACCACTTGTTTCCCGGGTTCGAATCCTGGCTACATGCAGGTTGCGTTATTATACCAGTTAAAAAGCTATCATTAAAGAAAGAAAAAGAGAAAAATTTGCTGGGTAGTGTGATTGTTAAAATGTTACGTGAAGTTATTTGCTCAGGTTTCTTCTCTTCAAAACTTAGGGAAGTATAAATGGTCTCTTTATATTTTATGATGCGGGAGAATTCACCCGCCTATAGAGGAAGTGTGAAGTGAAGAGATTTGGTTGGATCTTAACAGTGAGGTCCTGAGAGCCGATGAGGGAGATTGAGGTGAGTGTGGGGCAGCGCCGGAATGAAAGGGTGGGGGCAAACGGGAGATCCCCGAGAAAACCCGCCGACCAGCGGCATCGTCCGGCGCGAATCCCACGTCCAAAAATCCGGGAGTGACCTGGCCGGGGATTGAACTCGGTTCGCCACGGTGCGAAGCGAGCGGGCTAACAGCTCAGCCACGAACTGAATTACAAATACAAGCGAGATTAAAACGTAACAAATGTTAGAAGTCGAGTCTGGCTGTGATGCGGAGCCGCTGCTGATGTGGTGTGGTGTTTACAGGGTGGCGCAACTGACGGGGTATGAGCCGCAGGACCTCATAGAGAAGACGCTGTACCACTACATACACGGCTGCGATATCATGCACATGAGGTTCGCACACCACACTCGTGAGTACCTCCATCAAGTGTGTACACTGTAAAAAACATTTCTGGCAAACTTCCCAAACTGTAATGGAAGTTTTTAAACTATATATTGTATGAAAATAATACTAGATGTCAGAATGAGATTATAGGAATGTTGAGCGCCATTACTATACACGGTTGGGGACTTCCCTACGCATTTGATTTTTTCATGACCGAATGAAGGAGCGCTACAATGTATGTATGTAAAAATAGTTCGCCGTTCTCAAATTTTCAGACTATTGGTATATATTTATATGAACATTTTACGAAAATGTCAGCGCCCATGCCTTCATGTATTTTAACGAGCACACTGACTGTCAAGCACCCAGTAATGTTGGCAGCGATGGTGAGAAAGTAGTTCCATTTGTTAACGTTAAATTACAAGTGTTAAGTAAACATTTGTGACTTCTACAATAGTTTATTTTACTTTTTTTTTTTTTAATACATACAAGTGTAAGAACGAAAACATTTGTAAAATATTTACTTTTCTAAAAATTCTACAGTTTTCCTTGACCGGCGCACGAATAAAGTTAAAGTTATCAATACCATGGTAACGTTAATTGTATATAAGGCGCAAAAACACACAGTGTGTATACAAGTGCCTGCGATGCCCATGAATATAGGCATATACATAGTGTTTGTGTGACGGCGGGGTTAACATAATAGCTAATAAGAAGTACAATTTCCATTTGCTAACCAAAATTTTTGGGTATAGTTTAGTTGTACAGGCTGTTCACGGTGAAGCGAGCACTTTTGAAGCCCTAGTTACTTTTTCCTTTCGGCCATATAATTAATAAACACAGTATGTATATTCTACCGCACTTGGAAGTTAACGTCTAAGACTAAAATTAAATATATACAATGACTATTATTTCAGATGATAGAGCTTTCAAAAGTGTTTACTTACCGTGGATAGCCTATAGCTAACATAGTGTCAGGGCGTAGTAGGGGTTGGATGGTTTCACTTCACTTTTGATTAACAGGATTAACCCTTTGATATCAAATTGATTGAAATTGATAATCAAATAGATCGAAGGGGTTAATCCTTAATCCGACCAACAATTTTAATCCGATTTTTATCCGATAATTTTTTTGGATTAATCCTTAATCCGATCTTAATCAGAACGATTTTTAAAAATTCTCATCGGATAAAATGGTATGAAAATTTGAGTGATCGAACCAATTAATTGAATTGAATTAATCAATCAAAAATAGTTGTGTGATAAGTGTATAGTTGTACATCATTATTATTTTCTTTCTTTCTTTTTGTGGGGAGGTCTGGTACTTCCTCACCCTTGAAGCTCTGGCACTCGGATGAGGTGTGACGTGTTGGGATGCGGCATATATGTGTAGAGTTTTGCGAAAGAGTGGTCTAAGTGTATTTTTTTTTGTTTGGTGGTGATCTTGCTCGTAGATGGTGTTGGTAGATAGGCGACTTTGAAAGATAGTATTATTCCAAATGCAATTAAATGTTACAGTAATTCAGAGTGTTCTACGCATGAATAAATTACATGCATAGAATCGCAAATTTCGAATGATCACAACTACGTGAACAATAAGTGCAATTAAGTGAGTGTACAGAATGGAATTAACGACTTCTTCCTACAACAAATAAAAAATGCCCCTATACATTAAACAAACACTGTCCGGCTCGGAGGCCGTGAAGGAATGATGGGATCTTATGTCGAGAGCCCGACTATATATACGTGGATCGCGTTTGGAGGCTGGCAAGTGACTGAGGTTATAGCTACTCGGAAATAGATGTGAATACGATTTACATGACACATGAATAAAAAATTATGTTTACGATGCACATACTAATATATAAATTACACTAGTTGAACTCTAAACAGACACAATAGAAATACACGTAATAAAATCGCAACAGTAGTCCCCAAAAACACATTCGTCCATCTCGGAGGCTGGTGAAGGAATGAAGCGATCTTACATCGAGAGTCTGACTATATATACATGTAGCACAGCTGACTGACAGAACCTATTTCCTTACCAAGCTACTACTAACGACTTGATTACACTTTTCATCCTACAAGAATGTGAATGTATGAAAGTGTATTATTTAAAAATAACTTATATAATACCATTTTTTTATTTTAGGTTTTCAATTATGTTTTCTGTTTTTGTGTAAAGTATGACTGATTTTCACCAGAAATCATCTTTGTCTTAAATATTCAACAGCAACAGTCGTAATCTTGCTGCGGTGAAGGAAACATGTTTTTATTTCAAAGTTAGTTGAACTCTCCCAGTTGTAGGACAGCGGGGAAACATTGTGGTGTGACACCAGTGGTCCTTTCTACCTTGCCCCTGAAATGGTTTTGTGTGTAACTTTTGGTTTTGTTAAATTCCCTAGAGTTTTTGTACTTGGCGAACAGCTCAGCAAAGTTTTCTTGAGACATACAAGTCTGTTCCTTATGTTTCAAAATACATTCATTCCACAAGTTTGTTTCTCTCCATCATTTTATGTCAGTTCTCCTCAACTCTTCAGGGTGTGTTCGTTTTATTACATTTTAATTGAAATGTTAGTTTTTCTCCCTAGTGCTAATTATATGCACATGCACACATACACACATGAAGTAACCTTAGCAGATGCCTTGAAATTTTCGTTAAATTAGGTCTTTTTTGAAAATCTGTAGAAATATAGTGAAATTTAACAGATTTCAGCTTCGCTAGCAATCATTTCATGCTGGACATGTGTTATTTCAGTAATATATCCAAAATTTTATTTTCTAGGGAAAACAAGTTAAAATGTATAAGCATTTTATTTTAGATATTCAAAAGTGGGAAATCTACATGTAAAAATATGCACAAATATTTTTAGAAAAACAGATTGAAAGTGTAAGACTTGTCGAACAAGTTTGTTTAATGTACGTTTTTTAATGTTTGAAAAATAAAGTTTAACTTTAGTATTTGCTTACATCATAAGAGTTAAAACTTAAATAAAGATGTGTGATTGTCATTACTTCAAAAAATTATGTCTTATAGTTTTGTTGGCATGAAAATTAATCATTGATTAGTTAACAGTTTGCTGGAAACAGGAAAAAAATTTCATTTGGAATGTATTATTTCTTAGTGATGAGGAAAATAAAGTTTTATCAGCAATAGTTATGACATTTTTTTACTTCACTGGAAATGCTACAGTTTCTTGCCTTCCGAAATGTAGGAGGAAGCTTCAGTGTCTGAGCGAAAATAACAGTTTGTTGACTAGAGGGGATAAGGGCAGGCAGCTAGCTCAGGTCAGTTCCAAATCCACTGCTGCCCCTAGGGAATGCATCGCTTTGACCTTGAACCAAACCTCTGTTCATAGCCGAGGCTGCCCTCTGGGGGTAAAGGGCTTGGTCTCCACAGATCGACCAATTCCCGAGATTTACGAAAAATGTGTTCTTGGTCGCTGTAAGGGTAAGGGTAGGAGATGCGTGGACTTGAATCGATAGCGCCCTCCATGGACAGGGGCACTCAACCAAATAAACAATTTCTGACCTTGAGGAGGGTGGGTTTCACGAAGTGCCATTTTGGAAGGGACACTTCTTGGGCAGTGTAGGCGATGTGGGTGTTTGCCACTAAACAGGTTCTTGCAGTGTTGAATCGATACCAGGGTGCATGACCCAGAGATTTGGAAACGACATAAACATACTCTGCATTTGAGGGAAGGGTATCGGAGCTGCTTGGACAGGGGTATTTCTTTGCTGGTGAAAGGGGAGGGGGTGGTTGGCCTTGGGGAAGAAAATGACTTTTCCGGCGAAAACATACTCTGGATTGGAGGGGACAGATCACTGAAGACGCTGTCATTAACAAGGGTTAGGTACTCCAAGCAGCCAGGAGCGATCTTGAAACTTGTTGCTGTCTGCCGCCATCTTAGTTCTTCACCAAGCCTCACACTGCTTATACATATACACATGCGCTCTTTCTCGTTTTCACCGGGGCCCGGCGATCAGTGGAGTGCATGACGCGACAGTGAACATAATAGGGCACGGCCGCCAGTGGGTGTCTCATTTTAATATAATTGTTTAAATTTTTTGGAATAAAATATAAATTTTCGTGTGATATTGCATTTATCGTACAAACCCCATTTCTGTGTTTGGTCGACGAAACCCTATAGCTTTTTCAACTCGCATTTTTATTACCAACAGCTGTGAATTTCACAGACTTGATGGAAAAATAAAATTCTTAGTACATACGTTATTTTTAAATAATTCACTTTTAAACATTCATGTACTTGTACAAAGAATACTGTAATCAAATCGTTAATAGTAGCTAGGTATGGAAATAGGTTCTGCCAGTCGTAAATTTAAACTCGGCTATGCTGCACGTATATATAGAGCCAGACTCTCGACGTAAGAGCGTATCATTTCTTCACCAGTCTCCGAGCCAGACATACGTGTTTTGCGAGAGGTACGATTTCATTATGTGTGTCAATCAATTCATTAGTTTTTATACATGGATTATGTTTCTAAAGTTCCTCCTCACCAGTTTCACAGGCAGACGGACGTGTAAGGTATGTGCGGGAGGCGTCAAGTAGTGTCATATATCTTGTTATTGTGTTTGTTTAATTTATAGGGACATTTTTTATTTGTTGTAGGTAGAAGTCGTTAATTCAATACTGCACACTCACTTAATTGCACTTATTATTCACGTAGTTGTAATCATTCGAAATTTGAGATTCTATGCATGTAATTTATTCATACATAGAACACTATGAATTATCTCTAACGTATAGTTGCATTTGGAATAAGACTATTTTTCAAAGTCGCCTATTTACCAACACCATCTACGAGCAAGATCACTACCAATCAAAAAATATTACACTTAGACCACTCTTTCAAAAACTCTATACATACATACCCCATCCCCAACACGTCACACCTCATCCGAGTGCCAGAGGTCCAAGGGTGAGGACGTACCAGACCTCCCCACAAAAAGAAAGAATGAAAATAATAATGATGTACAACTATACACTTATCACACTATTTTTGGTAGATTAATTAAATTAAATTAATTGGATCAATCACTCAGATATTCATACTATTTTATCCGATGAGAATTTAAAAAATCGATCGGATTAAGGAGTAATCAAAAAAATTCATCAGCTTAAAATCAGGTTAACAATTGTTGATCAGATTAAGATCGTATTATGGATTAACCCTTTAGATCTATCTGATTAAGCCTTAAATCAATTTGATATCAAAGGGTTAGTCGGATTAATAAAAAGTGAAATGAAACCATCCAGACCCTACTACTTCAGGGTTTTCAGGTTTTATAATTCTGAGCAAGATATGAACTTGCGTGTTTTTCTTCGTGTCGTAAGCTTAAGTTTACTTTATAAGGTGTACGCAGTTACCCGATAGCATACCGGCATAAAGCGGGCATGTCAATAAATAATAATTAAAAAGGAAGTGCCATTCAGTGTTTTCGTTGAATTACGCAGTTAACAATGACTCCTACTTCAAGGCTAACTTCGTTATGGTTCTAGTATTACAATAAATAAGGTTGGAACTATCTTTATTTTATACAAAAGATGCAATTCCTCTTGTCTGAAACGCGTTCCCAATAATAAATCATAAGGTATGATTGCTTCATAATATTTATAACTGTCCTTATTCCTCACGTTTGTGATGAAACCACCAGCTATGGCTGATTTCGGAGGACGTATTTCAAACTGAAGAAACTTCGCTCTAATAAAATGCAAGATAATTTCTAAAAATGCACCCCTTATTTTATAATACAAAAACGAAATTGCCCTTGAAAAGAACGTAGTGTTTGCAGGTTGCCCAGTGACACTGGACCTTTGGAACTGCCTCTGAAAGCTGGACTCGGAAACCTCCGTCGCATACGTCAGCCGCCCGTCCGGCCGGTGTTCACGTGATTTCCAACCAATCGCAGGGCAACTTTTTTTTCTATCCGTCAATCGGTCAAATATTTTGCAATCTTCAACTTTCGACGGAACGGATGTGCCACCGTCTTCTGGCGACATTCCTTATACGTTAATAATCACTTCGAAATAAAATACAAGGCGGTGGATCTGTGTTTATATACCTCGGGTGGTAAATACGGGTATTTAAAATATAAACAATATTTCAGTATAAATTCTTATCACGTAAAAAAATTATTTCCCCAAAAAGTTTCTCTTTTGAAAATGTATTTCCAACCAAAATATACCTCCAACTAGAAAAAGATAACGACGTTAGGTGGTAACACTGAAATGATGTCTTACAGAAGGATCGGCGGACGACGAATTTTTAAAGCTTGTGTATGCAGTTTCCTTGAGGCAAGAGAAAAGTACAAATATACGGGCGTAGTTTCATCTGTGTTCTTTCATCGTGTGTAATAGAACCTCTGTGTTACAGATCTAATTTGCACAGTACAGCGTTACAGCGGAAACACTACACGCCATGCGCGTAGAAGCGACGAGGCACTAGGCGTGCGTGTTAATAATGTTTAATTATTTATAAAATGTCACAATTTTATAAATAAACAAAATTTACATTTTAAATCAAAATATTAAAATTTGGAATGTTCACAGATCTAGATGAGTTAAATCTCTAACAAAAATCTTTAGTTTAAAATACTACAACAAAAAACGACTGAGAGATCTTTGTCCGAATTTAGCCTTTGTTTCCTTATACGCCCATATATGGTGAAGCCTGGCCTTAAGGCCATTGGTGCATGAAAGCAGTATATTTATATAATTTGTGTCATAACTTGCTTCACATAGGATTTTTCAAAATTTTTGGCACTTCAAGACGCAAGTGACGAGTTTAAGCACCTTCTTACGTTGTTCTTTATTTTCTTTCATCAGTGCTCCGAGAATAATGTCGGCAGTGAATATCTAACAATGCAAGAAGGTGCTTAAAGTTGTTATTTACTTCTTGAAGTGCCAGAAATCTTGAAAAATCCCCGTGTGAAACAAGTTGTTACACAAATTATACAAATATACCGCTTTCATGCACCATTGGACCTAACGCGGCTGCCTAGCGCGACACAGGCCGTGTGAAAGTTTGGGGGTTCATAGGTTAAATTATTTTAGATGCTTCTCTGTCACATTTCACGATATCGCTTTCAAACAAAAATCACTTTGTCTCTCTTCGCCCTGGCCACATTTTACAGTTTAGTTTTGTAAAAATTTCTAATACTTAAAAATCGTGGGTAAATCAAAACATACAGGCGTAATAAAAACACAAGAACGGAAACGCTTATTAATTTACTCCTACTTCCTCTCTTGTATCGCGGTTATTTCTTCTTAAAGTGTATAATTTTTTTTTGGTTTATTTGAAAGCGATACTGTGAGAGGTAACTGCGACACGCCAAAAATAATTTCACATGTAAAACATTATTTCCTTCGCTCTGCCAGTCCCATAATTGGCCGCCTGGTTGGAGGTATATTGTACGTCCGTGGTCCAGAAGAATGGATATGCTAAGGGCGACCCAGACATGTGCATCACGTTTAATTGTCACCTCTAGATGCAAATCACTGAACTGGTGCACCGTATTCTTGTATATAACGCGCAGCAGTGGTCATATAATTATATGCTGTAATACTAAAGATAAAACTGTGATACACCTCTCTATACCTTTTTAAAAATTCTGTACCGGGATGATCGTACTTAAAAATGACCGCGAAAATGCCCGATTAAACCATTTTTCCCTTGTGGAAAAATTGTCATTGGAGACAATTCGAGAACCTGAAATTGTTTACACGCATACAACATTTCTTTAATGCCATTACTAAAGCTCCTGTCACACTGTCAATTTTTTCCATCAAAATGCTGCCAGTAAGTTTGGTCAAATAAAGTTGTACAGGTGTGACGTCATAGAAACGTCATAAACGCTGCCATATTTTTCTGAGAAAGTCGGCCGGCTTCAGTTTCCATCAGACATTTGAAAATTAGACCGGTTCTAAAATTTATTTGATGTTTGACGGTCTCAGCCAATCAGAAAAGTGCACGACGAAAGTTGACGTCAATAAACTTAAAATAACGAACAATTGCTTGAAACGAAGTAAGTTAAGAAGATAATTAATTTATGTAGCAGCTGTCTGGGCATGAATGCTATTTTAAGTGAATATTGAACTTAATATTAATGCACACATATATGAGTGTGTTTACTATGTCCAGTGTATAAACATTGTATACTGCAATCTGACTTGTCCAATATCTTTTTACAGCTATGCATTGAAAAAATAAAACGAACAAACGAACTCAGAGGTATTTATTTCATTGTGCAGGAAACATAATATTATATATAAATTTTAAATTAGTAAAGAAAAGAAAATTATTTACAATTTCCCTTAAATCTCTTCCTGTAATGGACCTCATTGGAAATCAAATGCAATAATTCACTATTAAAATAATTTAAATAATATTTAAAATTAGTTTCTCACAGTAAAAAATTTCATAGTGTGACACATTTTCAAACACATTCAAGATTATTTGATCAAATTTGTTGGACGGAAAATTTTATGGCTTTATTTTGTCCTCAAATTGTATTGTCAAATATAGTTGAAAGTGAAAATTGATAGTTAGATAGGGGCTTAAGCAGAAATCACTTAAGCATTTTGGGCAGTTTCGTAGCACACACAGTGCAGCAGCGATAGTGTCTCTCAGGGTTGGAGGGGGAGGGTGGCAAGCTCCCCTTGTCGCTGCCGACAGCCGCCACAAATCACTGGCCCCTCGCGGCTCACTAGGGGCGGAGGTTTGTCCGCCGTTCACAAAACATCGATTTTCCGCTCGGCTGGCTGTCCCCACGCCCCGGGCCGCCCAGGCAGCCTATCATGCAGCGACGTTGTGCGGGTTGCACACGCGCACTGCTGCAGGCGCAAGCACGCGAGGCGAGTCCAACGCGCGGCCAAGTGGGAGGCTGCGCATATCGCGACGCCCGCGTATCGGAGCTCTAATTGCGCCGGGGCTTCCTGAACGTCATGGGCTATGATGCCAACACTATGCGCATGCAGCATTTTCAGTTAGGTCATGAGGTTTCTCGAGTCGGCCCTTGTTAGGCCACCCTTCCACACAAAAAATTATGGCCAGGAACGTAAAAAATTCGCGTTATTATTTGGAACCAGGCTTAACTCCACATTAATTTATACACTAGAGCCGGCGTCGTTTCTCCGTTGGCTGCTGTATAGCTGTGAAACCACACCCTTTCTCACTGAACTGCATGTGATTGGAGCACACAGTTGTGAAGCGTTCATTTATAGGCGCAGAGTTACCCAGGGCGTGTCAAATAAAGTACGGTACAATGACAAACATGACGCAAAGGTACACGTGTTTGAAGTTTAACTTGTCTTCAAATAATAACGCGAATTTTGAAGGTCTCTAATGATGGCAAAGGCTGTTATAGGCTATTCACGGTAAAATGAGCACTTTTGAAAGCACTACTTAAGATCTAGTTGTATGCACGTTGTGTATTCTTCCGCCTTATGCAAAATTAACATTACCGTGGGCCTCATAACTTTATTCATTCTTTGGTAAAGTGAAACTGTGAAATTATTACAAACGTAATTATTTTGTAAATTTGCTCGATTTTGCACTTCGATGCATTAAAAAAAAAAGTGTAATAATCAATCTAAGTTATTGCGCATTATTACGTGACATTTTTATTTGACGTTAAGATATGGAACTATTTTCCATTCTTTGTTACCAACTTTACTGGGCGCATGTCACTTAGTTCGCCTGTTAAAATATATGCTGGCAGGGGCAGTGACTTTTTTCTAAGGTTGATTTCAAAAGTGCTCAATTTATTGTGAACAGACCTTAAGAATAAAGTGAGCACTTCAGAAATCAACATTTGAAAAATATCATTGTTCCTGCCCATGTATATTCCAACGGGTGCGCGAAGTAGCATGCGCCCAAGTAAAGTTGGCAAACGATGGACGATGAGTAGTTCCATGACTCGGATCCAAAGTGCTTGGTGAACATTAGTGAAAACATAAATTATTTATTTTGCTTTTACTTCTTTTTTAACGCACCCTAGTGTAAGAATTACCAGATTTGTAAAATATTTACTTTTTAAATAATTTCACAGTTTTACTTGGTCGACGCGTCAATAAAGTGATCAGGCCCATTGCAATGTTAATTTTACATTTGGCGAAAGAACATGCAACTTTAACACAACCATATCTTAAACAGGGAATTCAAAATTGCTCTGTTTACCATGAACAGTCTATATATAGACAATTAACGGTTTCTTCACACTCTTTGAATAAATCATTTGAAAGTTCATCTCGCGTGTGACGTGTTTGGTTGTTTCCTAAATATGCTACGTTTCAAATGAGTTTTATATTTGTGTTCATACAAGTACCTTGTATGTGGTTAAAGTAAAATTTCGTTTATACCGTACTTATAAATTATACTACTACATTTGTAATTAATATGATTAAAGGCAGTGAGAAAATAGGTATATTGTTAACGCCTAATAATAAATAGTTCTTATGTAAAATATTGTTACACCGAGTGAGCACGAATGCGGTGCAATGATCCTCGGATGTAATTTTACAGATGTAGTTAAGCTTAGTTTGCAGGAGGCAGAGGAATGTTCTTGAATTATAACTTAATCAGGGCTTTAAAAAAGTGTGAAGTGACTGCGAACGGACTAGAGGTAGTGAGGACTTAACGTCTCGTCGACAGCGAAGTCTTAAGGGGACTGTGTACGGAAACGTTTTCTGTGAAATCGTTGTTTACGCGTAAACGAGTATCTCGGTAAATAAACATTCTGGAAATACTAATTTTTGCCATAAAGGATTTAAAAAAATGTTGATAATATCCCTATCCTTTTAATTGTACCATATTAATTGTATTAATAGAGAAAAAGAAAATCTATGAATGTGGTCAAATATGGCATTTTTAAAGCTTCCCTATGCAGTTTCCTTAAGCGGCAAGAGAAAAAATCAACGATACGGACGTAGTTTATTTTGATGTATTTCATCGCGTGTAATAAAACCCCACTGTTACATATATAATTTGCATAGTACAGCGTCACGACGGAAACACTGCACGCCTTGCGCGTAGGAGCGATGAGGTGCTAGGCGTGCGTGTTACTGTCGCCCGTATCGCTCCCTCGCTTCTTGACCTTGGACGCGCAGCTACGTAGTCCTCTTAGGAAGACGGAGCTAGTTGGCCGGAGAAGCAGGAGTACTGAAGGAGCCGCCCTTGGCTTGTGATAAAGAACTATCCCAGCATCACACAGACGTGTGAAACATTTGTGGCCGCAACCACGACTAGGGGACTGTTGGCTACACTCATAATACGCCCTACAATGACGTTATTGAAAATACCATACTCATTATTAAAGGCTGTTCACGGTAAAATGAGCACTTACGAAAGCCCTGCTTAAGATCTAATTGTATTCACGTTGTGTATTATTCCGCCTTATGTACAATTAACATTGACAAGTGCCTCATCACTTTATTCGTGCGTCGGTCAAGTGAAACTGCAGGCCTAACATTTTAGGAAAGTAAATATTATACAAATCAGCTCATTTTCACACTTTGATGCATTAATAAACCGAAAGAGAAATCAATAATTTAAACCATCACAAATGATAACCTAACACTTTTTTATTTGACGTTAAGATAAGGAACTACTTTCCATTTAGCGTTACCAACTTTACCGTGCGCATGTCACTTAGTGCACCCGTTGAAGTATACGCAAGCATGGGCAGTGACATTTTTGTAAGGTTGATTTTAAAGTGCTCACTATATCGTGAACAGCCTTTACCCACGCCAACATATCTCTACCAGACGCTTCTATTTGCTATATGGGTTAAATTTCAATGATAATTATTAATATAAAAATGCAAATCTTAATCATTCCCCTTATTTTTAGAACTGTGTTGATATCACGTTTGATTTCCCGCATTGCTCTTATATTGGTGGGTTTTAGTTTGGTTTTGGTAGGATAGATGGTTGACGAGTGGGTATGTTGTCTGTTGGCGCATGGGTGCTTCACGTAAATTTTGAACTACGATGGGTTAAATAAGATTGTACAGAAATGCAATACGGTGGGTGCCTTTTCTTTTACAACTTGCTGGCGAAAATGTACTATTTGATAAATAATTAACGCGCCCTGTTTGCACATTTATGAAAACCGAAACACTGCCACGACCGTTTTATGGGCCGCCTTGCATGGTGGGGGGTGGGGGGAAAAACGACAGTTTCATACAAATGAGTAAACAAGCTTTAAAAAGGCACAACTGTGTGCAAAGTTTGGAAAGAAGCATAATATTTAAATTTAAGCTAACCTAACAATTTTTCAACTATTAACACACACTCTTTTAGCCACCTCCACAGTAGGCAGTGCAGCTATTTTCGCTTGCTACTGACAGCAGAAAGGTGGCTATAAGGCCCGTCTTCAAAATCTGAATCACTATTCCAACCTAAATTTCTTTCTAAAGCTAATTATGCAACCTCATATAGGCTTTTGTGGTTGGTACTACGGTCGTGCGATAGAAGTAGGGAAATGGGAAGTTGGTGACAAGGGGATGGGGATCGGAGCCTAGGAGCCGGGGGCCGCCATGTTGTTATGTCACCCAACCACCATATTGGAAGTCATTGATCTTCTACCCCTGACACGTGACATTTGGCACTATTAAAATTATTTTAAAAATACTAAAAAAAAAATCAATAATTTTTTTTTTACAAATTATTTAAAGATCATTAAAAAATAATTTGAAAATTCTAGTCCCCTACGACCGTTTCCCTTAACTATTTCTCTTTGTCTTTAAAATGTCCCTTTTTCTTCTTAAAATGTCCCTTTTTTTCCTTAAAAAGTTCTCAAAAAATCCTGAAAAATTTATAAAAACTTATGTACAAATTTATTGAAGAAAACTTACATTTCCGGAGGTCCCCCCAGCACCACGTTCAACAGACGACTGGCTCCCCCACTCCCACTCCCACAACCCCCCACTTATACTCATTCTATCGTATGGCGCCACATTTGTTTTTTCGGTCATGAATAGTTTCGAAGGCGGCCATATTGATCGGCTGTTTCTCACAAGCGTTAGATCCTACCATCTTGGAAGCCAGTAACAGTTAGCCATTGACCTTTACCCTTCAAAATCCTAAATAATTTTTTAAAAAATCACAAAAAAGTCCAGAAAAATACCAAACATTTATTACTAAAATTTATTAGAAATTTTATTAAAAAATTAAATTTCTAAACGTTCCCCCTCACTCGCCTCACACAACCAATTAGTCGCCAGGCCTTCAACCCCCTCGTCTGTACCCAGTCAGCAAGTATATTACATTACTGACCACCACCATATTATATGAAAACTACTTTGACCTTTACCCCATGACCATGAATTACCTTGAAAACAAAAACTCGAGAAAAAATACATGAAGGTCAACATTACTAACTACTACCGCCATATTAGATGCAGACTACCTTAACCTTGACCCTAAAACCTTGAATAACTCTGAAAACATAAACGCAAGACAAATCTATAAAAGTCAACAATCATATTACATTACAGACTACTATCGCCGTATTATATTCAGGTAACCTCAAACTTGACTCCATGACCTTGAAAGACCTTGAAACTAAAAACCCAAAAAAAAAACATAAAATTCAACAAGCATATTATATTACAGACTACTACCGCAAGATTAGATGCAGCTAACCTCGAACTTGACCCCATGACCTGAATGACCTCAAAAACAACTCGAGAAAAAATTAATAAAAGGCAACGAAGGCATTAAGTTACTGACAACAGCGTTTATTTCTCGACTTCACTGCCAAGCGAGCAGTTGGCAGTTTATAGGCAGTTTATAGGCATAAAGAAAGCTGTAATTTCCCACTCTATTTTTAAATAATATTTTTTTCCAATCAGCGGTATAGCTGCATGGATGATGCAGGACTTTGAATACATGCATAATTAATTAAATATATTAAACATATATTTTTTACTACAAACTTTAAGGCCGATAGAAGGATACAATGCACAGAAGTAAAAATAACAATTATTTTATAGTATTCATTTATTATTATTACTTTGTAATTACAATTTCATAAGAAAGCATTTCATCACATCATCTGATAAAACCCCGATCCTTAAGTTGCTTTTCGAGTAAAATTTATAGTCTCTCCACAAGTTCATTCGGGTCTTCGGTAAACATTTAGCCAGTTTTCTCGACTTCTTCCGCTTTCTTCACATCACTTGCCGAAGGAAACTGAAATGTGTGGGCACGTCGAGGGAATCATCACCTTCAGCACTATCACTGTCTCATAATCATCACTAATACTGTCTTCATGATAGTCTTCAGTTCCTGCTTCACCCTCAATAACAAGTTTGCTCTTATCTGTGGCAGGAGTTGTATGTTCGTCAGTATTTAGAGCTGATGGTCGCTTATTTTGAATTTTTTCGACGTCACGCGAACGTCTTGAAAGTTTACGTTCCGCACAAACCGACTGCACTGCACTCATTCCGTCTTTAGCATTAACTGTCTCGCCATAATCGTCTGTGGAAACACTACCCATTGATGTAGCAGGAGGTGTTGATGGCATCACTTGCTGGCTCCCAGTAGACGAATCCTCTCGGCAGACAGCGACGAACTGATCGAACCCACGCCTGTACCTTCCTTTAGGTAGCAGACAGTCCTTAACGATAGTCAAAAATCCATATTTATCTTTCCAGCAAAAGGAACACATATATTTTAAATCTGATAGAGTCATGTCCGTACTAATGTAAACGTGATGTAAATTCGTATCGTCCATGCAAAACAGCACCAACATGTTTGCGTTGTCGCGAAGCAGTTGTTTGGGCTTGCGCGAATAAGTCTGGCCGAGGTATACGCAGTCCACGTACACGTGTCGTCCCATGCTAAAGTATTCTTGAATGCAAGTTTGTTTTTCGCACGCAATGTCGTCGAAGACAAATATCGAGTTTTGCAGTGCTTCGCTCGGAGTCACGACGGCTTCGTCATCACCGTGTGGGGAATAGCCCAGCCTTCCACGGCTTGCACTACACGTGCCAATATAGGTACACGTTCTCGAAGCGAAGGCCGTTCTCTTCTTCCAGCAGGCTCAGTAGGACGCACATATTGCCGCAACTCGATGGCCCCGCGATGATGCACCTCACTGTATTCGGAAATAGGCTTCCATGTCGCGATTCACGGGAAATATCTTCATCTTCAGCATCAATGCATATGGGCAGAGAAACATTGCTTGACGATCTGTATGTTACCGCTACAACCTTCTGGAGCCGGTGGAGCAAGTGGATCAGCTGAAGATTATACATTATTAGTGCTGCAAATTTTAGAATGTGTTGTTAAAGTATCACTCCGATAAAATTGCCTCTGGCAGAATTTGCATTCAAAAGTCGCGCTCAAACTTTTCATTCCACAGGTCGTTATTTCATGTCGTCGTAAATTCCGCAAAACTGTAAATGCTTTACCACAGAAGCGACAAAGAAGTTGCATCATTGGCATTTTACGTCCGTACTGTTCTAAGCCTAGAATGATACTGAAATGAAAATGTATAAAAGGAGCGTATTTATACCTTTCTCGCCCTCTCATGCCAACATACATTTTGAACTTGGGTGAAAAGTCGATCGCGAAATCAGTACTGGCTACAACCAGTTAGCGGTGGTGCAGGTCGTGGCTCCATGGTCGTTGAGGTCAAAAGGTAGCCTTCTGTATTCACAATTCATCTTCGCAGCGTTGCAGCACTATGGGAAAACTCAAATACTGGTTCGCACCAGAATAGAACAGGCAGATACAAAATTTATTCTATACAAAATTGTGTATAGTTTAGTCCAGGCCCCACCAATCCACAGTGCTGTAGAGTTCTCCGAGCGCCCTCGCGCACAGTTGCCTTCACTCATCGGGTCCACGCCCTCTCGTTCATTCACACCACAAACACCTCGTCCGCCATGGACTCGCAATCTCCCGTCCTCTACACATCGCTCGATTACCAGGCTCAGCTAAAAGCCTTCTACCAAGGCTGCCGGTAGTCAAAATGTGACTTGTAATTATAGGGTCGTACGCCATCACGCAGAAATTCCTGTAAATTCCGCATTGCACCGAGGGTCTTAATTCCCGAATATTCTTGTGCATCCTCTACACTTGTCGGCTTCTCCAGTAGCGAAGGGGAAATGGAGGGTCAGTGACGTCAGCTACGCCCTCGCTGTCAGTTATTCCCCCCGTTAACCCGAGTGGAGCCATCAAGGGGGGGGGGGGGGTGGTCTGCCCGGCGGGAGGGGAGAGTCGATGTGGGTCAGTCCCATCCAGAGCCGGACAGCGCATAACGGGAGCTCGCCGCCTGTGTGAACTACAGTGCGTAACAATACTTTTTAAATAGGCTGCTGCAAAGAGAAAATAAAATTACCCTGACTTCTACCATTGAATATAAACAGCACTCTGTTGTAAAATTACCATACTTACGAAACTAAAATTAGAAATAAATCTTAGAGAGGTTGTCGTAAAGATACAATTCTAACCAAACTAAATGAAACGTAACTAAACAAAACAAATCAAATGTGATAAAATTAAAATATACGGACTCAGTTCAGATGTAAATAAATAAACCTGTGGGTAGAAACAGTCTCACCACATCATGTTGACGAGTTTCGAAAATAATGTTGGAAATAAGCGTGATATGTTGAAAGTTGTATCCCACCCTTGTATGTTGTGTTATTCCTTTTCACGTGGAAACAGATTGCACATACGCAAAACAGTATGTTTTTAAAATGTGTATTGAAAACGCTACAACTTGGTTCACGCACCAGGCATGCGGGCGCCATAAGAAAGTCATCCGGCCGGTAGTCGTCCGTCGGTAGTTTTGTCCGGCAGCTGAGAGCGATTCACAACAGTCCGTCGTATGTCGATCCTTCTGTGCGGCAAGTTTTCAGTGTGACAATTGAACACCACTATCTTTCTTGGTTGGTGAAACTTTTTCAAGAAAACGATGTTTTGGGAGATTTTTTTTCTCACGAAGTGCAGTTTAAATATGCTTTGGACGATTCAGCAAATAGAAAAACAACGATTTTGGTTTCAGGGTTGATGGCCACAGCAGCTATTGCAGTCCAAGTATATACCGATATGTTTTTTAATCTTTCCCGTAAATTTCGTACAGATAATCAATACTTAAATGTGATTTACATTAATTTCTAATAATTTTTACATAAAAATTCTTAACTTTATCACTTAAGATAAACAAACACCCATCCACCGCCTTTCATTTTATTTCACAGTGCATTTTCACGTCCGAATAATCTTACCAGAATACGGTGGCTCGTCCGTCTCTTAAAAGTTAAAGTTTGGTAAACATTTGAAGGACATACGGACGTAAGACAAGTGGCCTTACGATTGGCTGAATATCACGTGACTTCCGAACGAACGGCCGACTAACAGGTGCGATGGACTATTGAGAGTTCAGCTTTCTTAGTTTATTTTTGACTGTGTTTTCCTCTCCTGACACAAGGTAGCTCTGTGATCGCCTATGTAGGTTCATGGCGACCTCGCACGTCACTGAAGGGGTGGGCCAGGGGGGCGGGGGACTCGTCTTCGCCCTTGCTACTGGAAAAATACGGCGCGATGTCTTGCAACAGTTAGGGCCTGTCTACAATTGGGCTATTCCAGCTTGAGTCTCAGGACAATGATGTGCTGATGAGTGCACGTGACCTTCTGACGTCATGGTGCTGTCCCAAGTGGAAGCATTCGGAAAACTGAAATTTTGTCCGAAGTTGTGTCCTAAGCTGATAGAAAAAGAAGAAAACTTCAAATACTTTCGCGCGCATTTGTGAAATGTTTACGTTAATAATGTAAAAAATGGATGTGCAAGGTGGGCTTTCTCAAAACAAATACGATGAAATGGTAATAAATAATCAAGGATGTCTTCGTTCGGTCTAAACAATTTTATTTGAAGGCTAAAACTTTTAAAACGTAAGTTTAAAAAATAAAATTTGTATGTCAGTTGGCGAAGTTATTTAAAATGAAACCGTTAAGGCATTTATCTTAAATTAATATCCAAATAAACCATTTCATAAAAATTAAATAATCAATAATAGAGCAAATTTAAACACCAATACGTCACAACAAATAATATGCCGAATTTAGTGCGATCTAGTGTCAGATTCCGAAAGCTCACTTCGGACAACGCATTTGTAGACTATGTTCGGACCGCGTTAATGTGACGTCACTTGACGCCGCCACGTCCACAGGAACGGTCGAATGTAGACAGGCCCATACTTGTTTGATTGAACAACGACACTGCAAGGCGGTTGTAGAGCCAGGAAAGCAGCAACTCAAGTGCAGAGAACATGTTTTACAGTCTTTTCACGGTAAAACAGAGCGTGTATTATTCCAACACAAGTAAAATTCACTATGTCATGGGCTAGTCATTTAATTCATGCGTCGGCCAAGTCGGTCTGCGAAATTATTAGAAAAGTAAACACCTTACAAATTTGCTGATTACTACCAGTTCCCGTGTCCCAACATTGAATTGCTTTCCCGCCAACACGACTAGCGAAAACGGCGTGGATTAAATTTGAGGTTAGAAAGTTGTTTGGTAAACGAATCCCTTGTGTTTTTATACTTCCTCTAACAAATTAGTAATACGAATTGATTAAATTAAAATTGGTATATGCTTTTCACAGTAAAATGAGCACATTTGAAAGTCCTGCTTAAGATCTATTTGTCTGCGCGTTATGTATTCTTTCGCCTAATGTAAAATTAAAATTATCATGGGCCTCATCACTTTATTCATGCGTTAGTCAAGTAAAACTGTGACATTTTTAGGAAAGCATATATATACAAATCTGCTCATTTTCACACTTCGATGCATTAGAAAAACGGAAAGCGAAAGAAATAATTTAAGTTGTCACAAGTGGTTACCTAATACTTTAATTCAACGTTAAGATATGGAACTATTTTCCATCCTTCGTTACCAACTTTACTGGGCAAACGTAACTCAGTGCGCGCATTAAAATATTTGCGCACAGGGGCAATGACTTTTATCAAAGGTTCATTTCAAAAGTGCTCACTTTATCGTGAGCAGCCTTCAACAGTATTTCATTGATATGAGAGTGCTTGTCATTTAAAAAATTAAGATGTGAACCAACAGTTTCATTATTTGTTGACATGTGACTTTGGGGTAGGTGAGTGTTAGTAACATGCGCCTACCTCATCACTCTAGTCTGCGGGCTGCAGAGTCTCACCTCACATGTGTGCAGGGATGTTGAAAGCGTGTGGCGACGTGAGGGTGTGCGGGGGTGGTGTTGCAGTGCTGTACAAGGGCCAGGTGACCACCAAGTACTTCCGCTTCCTGACGAAGGAGGGCGGCTGGGTGTGGATGCAGAGCTATGCCACCATCGTGCACAACAGCCGGTCGTCGCGACCGCACTGCATCGTCAGCGTCAACTACGTCCTCAGGTCAGAACAGAACTGAACATGTTAAAATGGCACCAGAACCCAGCCGAAGGCCATAACCGGTCTCAGTTACTTGAATTTAAAATTAATTTATGAAATAGTCGAAACATAATATTTGTCGCGCTATAACATTTATAAACAAGTTAAATATATTAAAATAGAGGCCTAAAATTATTTTGTTAAAGTTTTAAAAAAAAAGTTACGTTACAATTTAAAAATGTCAAAAGTTAAAATTCCTCTGCCTCCACCCTTGGACCCTCGGCCCGCCATTCTCTCCGGAAACAGAGGGCCCGACAGTTGTTGTCCGTCGTATGTTTTATGTCTGTGTCAGTGTTGTGTTGGCGTCAGTGTAATGTTGTTTGTGTAGGTGTTGTATAGTGTAAGTGTTGTTTCTTCAATTTATTTGTTCTTGTGTACATCTGTATTATTGATGTCTGTGTGGGTAGTTTGACATTAATATACTGAATATTATTGTTTGTATTGATACGTAATATATTATTTGTGAGGGTTCAAGAGGAACACTTAGTAATCTAGTTTCGAAAATTATATCCATAATACTGCCAGATGAACATTACTACAGGAATAGATGGGTTAACCATTTTGAAGGATTACTACGGTGGACTCAGGTCAGTCCGCCTTAGGCCTAGTCCACAACAACTGGTCCGCGGACGCCTAATTGCTGATTGGTGCACGTGACCATCTGATGTCACAGCTCGTCGTCCCAATGTCCGAAAGTCCCATGTCCCAAGCACAGGCTAAAGATGAGGTAGACTGATCTCGCTGGCTGCGCTCAACCAATCTCCGTGCCCCAACATTGAACTGTTTTTCTGCCAACACGTCCAGCGAGATTGGCGTGGTTTGGATTTTAGGTTAGAAAACTGTAAACAAGTGCTTAGAGATGTTTTCATAATTCCTCTAACCAATTTGGAATGCTTTTTGATTGAATTCTAAATGGTAGAGGTATTTTATTAATATAATAGTGCTTGCCCTTAAAATATTAAGATGTAAACAAACACGTTCACCACTGTTGACCATGTGACTTTGACAGTCGTGTTCCTTTGAGGTAGGTCATGGTTGGGTTCGTGCGCAGAAGACGAATGAGCGGTCTACATCATCTTAGTCTATGGTCCCAAGATCATTCGCTAATTTCATCTTCCGTCCGCGGACCGTGGTCAGTGGACGTGTTCCAAATTGTTTTCGTTTACATTTTATCGCGCGCATAAGGTAAAAGTAAATTGCGGGTATATATTATTATTATTATTATTATTAAAAACTCGCTATTTGTTCAAAGCAATAAATTTAATTCTCGTAACCGCGAAAACGAAACTTTAAGTAGTAAAAATACAAAAATTCACTGACTAGAGCAAAAAAAAAAATATCCACATGCATCTAAATTAAAGCAATATCAAAACGTGCTCATTCGCATAATTCAAATTAGAAAACAAAATAAAATAAGCTAGAAAGAGTAATATTTATCAGTAATAGCAGACAATTTATTGATGCGCCGATTGGGGTGCACTCTAGTTTCAGTGTCTGAAAGCTTGACTTCAGACGGCGTCGAATTTGGTGCACTCTGGTGCCAGTGTTAGAAAGCTTAGCTTTGGACGTCGTTATTGTAAACACGCACGTTGGGACATGCGTCCGCGGACGAAGTATGTCCGCGGACCATTCGACTGCGGACGAGCTATTAAGGCCCTTACACTCGCTCTGCACGCTCGACCTTGTTTCTTTTCTGAAGCCCTGCGATAGTTCTACTGTCAGGGTATTCCTCCGTCTCGTGCAAACTAGGGAGCTGCGGGGCATAGTGGTTAGACTACCCGCCCCCCACCCTTGCGAACCGGGCTCGATTCCTGGCGGATTATAGCATGTGGGAATCGTGCCCGGACGACGCCGCTGGTCGGCGGGTTTTCTCGGGGATCTCCCGTTTCAATCTGGCGCTGTCTTATCCTCACCTGGCCTCACTCTCATCGGCTTGCAAGACCTCGCTGTTAAGAGCCGCCCTAATCTCTTCACTCACTTAACCGATTTTAGAAAACTACACCAAAGGGCCAACGCACCGCATTCGGGCGCAACCAGTGTAATAATATTTTGCAGAACTACTTAGTACTAGGCATTGCCAACACATTTATTTTCTCACAGTTTTTTTTAAATTTATTATGATTGAAATATTATAATTTTTAGCTGAAATGTAATGAACATTTCTGTTTAACCATAATTAAAGTATTCATACGGCCTTTTATGATAACAATTTGAAAACACTTGCGGTATACAAAATAATTAGGAAACAACAAAACTGGTCATACATAGGATGATTTTTCAAAAGTGCGATTCAAAAATTGTTAAGAAACCGCGAATGGACTCTATACTGAGGTGAATGTTTGCTTGAGCCAACAGCTCCAGTTACGAATAAAAAATATGAACATTCCTTTGCAAACAAACATTTCTTTGGCGCTAAAATATTCTGTTTGTGACTATCATCGGAGTCGCTCAGACAAGAATAATTGAAGGTTCATGATAAATAACGTTTTCCTTGAGCAAAAAAATATTATTATTATTATTATTATTTTAGGACTTCGATTTTTTTTACATAAATTGCAAGTAGTCACAGACCAGGAATTTAGGGATATCGCATACATTAATATCATATCTGTTGAGCTTCATTAACTCTCCGAAATTTACATACTGTCAATTTCGATTACACTCATTTGCAATAAAATTGAGCACCATGAACTAATCAAGGGAGTACAACGAATTTTGCCACACGGTATCTTCATAGCCAGAAGTTTCCCATTTGCGTTTAAAGCTGTTTGCTTGCGCGGATGTGCAGCTAGGGGGCATACATTTCCCTCCATCTACCATAGCTGCAAGACACCGAATACGGCCTTTGTAGCGAAGTGAGCAGCGTGAGCCACAGAGCCAAGCCAAGGGAACGCACAGTATGCCCCGACGGCGCATTCGACAAGCATCTGCCCAGATGGATGTGTTTGAACCGTTATGCCTAAACTGTGAGTCGGTGTTGGACGCTGCGAGAACAGAAGGGTATAGTAAGTCACGGTTACTTCACACTTTTCTGAAGCCTTGCTGAAGTCATACTTCGAGGATATTATTCCACCTCGTGCAAACAAAGCTTAACTAAGTCAGAAAATTACACCAAAGGGACAACGCACCGTATTAGTGTGCACTCAGTGTAATAATATTTAACATAAGAACTATTTCTTCCTAGCACACCTTACCAGCACACCTAGTTTCTCACTGTTTATATTCATATTAATTATTAGCGAATTATTAGAAATTGTAACTAATAAATAAAAAATCTATTTAACCAACACTAAGGTAATTTTATGTTGACAGAAGTATAAAACGCTTGTGATACATGGCATATTTAGGAAATAACAAAACAAGACATACGTGAGGAGATTTCTCAAAGATTTGATTGAACACGCGTGAAGAAACCGCGAACATACTGTACACACACCCGTTCAGAAGGCCTGGGTCGACTCCGACGGACCACCAGCTGGGAGGATCGTTTAACCATAGGAATCACTGTGCACCATCCAGGGACATGTCACGGCAGCTAGGGATATACATGTGTCCACCAGTACCATACCCAGGCGGCTAGCAGACCGGCACCTCTCGTCGCGACGTGCCCTAACGACGTCTACTGTTATGACTAGCATCGCGGGGCCCGTGTGACCTCTTGCCGGGAATGGGCAGCATGGCGACTGGTGGTGTTCAGCGACGAATCACGGTTCCTTCTGGAAACAGAGTTGGAGTCTGGAGACGTCCTGGCCCAGCGCCTTGACCCACGCTTCATTGACGATCGTTGAGCAGCACGCCGCCCCAGCAAGAGGTGTCATGGTGTAGAGTGCTACTTCTTACGGTTCCCGCACCCCAGCGGTGGCGATTGAAGGAACCCTGACGGCGCGGCGATACATCCAGGAAGTTCTGCGACCATGTGCGCGCTTCCCTTCCTGGTGCAATCTCATGCCATTTTTTCCCAGTAGTATGATGCCCGGCCTCGCACAGTACGGGTATCTGTGGCCTGCCTTCGTGGCTGTTCACGGTTAAGTGAACACTTTTTAAGGCCCTTCCGACAGGCACTAACCACTAATAATTATATCTTGTTACAGCCATATGCATTAAATTTTGAGGGTGGTGAAATGTATACACTGTGTTTATTGGTCACATTGCAATGTTTATATTTAAAATCAGCAGGAAGATTGGAAATTGTATGAAAGGAAGATTTTAGAAGGACCTTAAAAAGGGCTCACTTTACCGTGAACAGCCTATACCAACATGCTTCCTTTGCCAGAAATGTCCCCAGACCTCTCACTCTCGGAGAACGTTTGTGACCAGATTGGACGGCAACTTCGGCTAGCGGCAACTACGGAGGATTCGGAGGGTCAGTTGCGCTCGCAGGAACTTCCTCAGAAGAACATCCAGCACTTGTACACTTCCATGCCCGACTCTATCGCCACCTCTCTATGTACGGGTGGTCAAACGCCTTATTAAATGCATCGTGCAAGTGGTGGTCCCTTGAAATATATGCTTGATTTTGTACGATATTTTGATGTTTTCTGTTTACATACTGCCATGTCGTGTACCTGTAAACACTTACGTGCCACTTTCGGCCTGATCTTTTTTTTTTTTTTTTTTGTAAATGAGTGTACAACACTTATAGTATAATATCATTTTTAAAAAATTAATTTACGTAAAATGTTGTCTATAGTTACATTAACAATGTACGTTGTAAATTTCCATACGCGAGTCGTCTTCAAACATACAAAGTGATGTACCTCGCGGGTTCATGCTGTTCGCTGTAAAATGAGCACTTTTGAAAGCCCTGCTTAAGATCTACTTGTATACACCTTGTGTATTACTCCGCCTTATGTAAAATTAAAATTGTTATTTGCCTTGTCACTTTATTCATCCGTCGGTCAAATTATTTATTCGACGTCAAAATATGGAACTACTTTCTATCCATCGTTACCAAATTTACTGGGAGAATATCACTCAGTGCACCCATTAAAATATATGCACGCAAGAGCAGTGACATTTTTCTAAGGTTCATTTCTTAAGAGCTCACTTTATCGTGAACAGTCTTTACATGCATAGGCTGTTCACTATAAAATGAACACTTTTGAAAGCTCTGCTTAAGATCTACTTGTGTGCACGTTGCGTATTCCTCCACCGGATGTAAAATCAAAATAGCTGTGGGCCTCATCGCTTCATTCACGTGTCGGTCAAATGAAACTGTGATATTATTATGAAAGAAAATACTTAACAAATCTCCTTATCTTTGCACTTCGATGCATTAAAAATTCAGAAAGTGAAATAAATAATTTTAAGTTTTCACAAATGGTTACCTTACACTTTTTTATTCAACGTTGAGATATGGAACTACTTCCCAACCATCGTTACCAACTTTACTGGGCGTAAGTCACTCAGTGCGCCCGTTAAAATATATGTAGTCGTAGGCAGTGACTCTTTTCTAAGGTTGATTTCTAAAGTGCTCATTTTATCGTGAACACCCTTTACGCGGGCGCAACTCACTGCTGCCCAGACACAGTCTTCTTGATGCAATTGCAGTGGGTATGTATTTTATGTTAACAGCTGAAACTCTCATCGACATGAAACAACCTTTGTTATAATAACGTCATAACACAATAGCAAATCTGTTTTTTTTTTTCTGGCATAGTCAGTGTCGAATGAATCTTACATCCATATCCTGCATGAGTTTGGCATTCTTCCCTAAAGCCAAGCTCTCTTTTCGAAGTTCACCAGTATTTACTCGTTGTAGAGATGGAGTCATAATATCAGGGATGTCCACAGTTGATGTGCCACGCCCTAACAACTGGAACTCTGTAAATATTTGGGATGTTTTATTTATTTATTTAGTTTTTTTAATTTCTAACCCCCCCCCCCCCCCTAAAAAATTAAGGACTTATTTTTCGTCGCGACTTCACTTTGTGGACAAACTTGGTTCCTGTGTATATGTACTTGGTCAGCTGATCGAAATCAGTTTTGTTTCATTTCAGCTTTCGGTTAGTAAACAAAATAATTAGTAAGCGTGAGTGAGTGAAGAGATTTGGGCGGCTCTCAACAGCGAGGTCTTAAGAGCCGTTCAGAATGAGTAGAAGGTAAATGGGTAGTTGGGCATAAGGGCGTGGGGCGCAGAAGTGCAGGGGCCGAGGAGCCGCCGTGTTGTTACGTCACCGTCCACCATCTTATTTCCCTTTTTCCCCTAAAAATTTCCCTTTTCCCCTCAAAATCGACGAAAATACCCTACAAATATTCCTTTTTCCCTAAAATTTTCCCTTTTTTTCCCTTTTGCGAAAAAAAGGATCCTCGGAAAAGGCATTTTTTTTCGAGACAGGCGAGGGGGACTTGTGACCGGGATCAGGACCATTGACCTTTGACCTTGAAAATGCGTTCAAAATTATTTTTAAAAATAAAAAAATAATCCTTAAAATTTATTACTAAAAATCAATAATAATTTTTAAAAAAGTTAATTAAAAACTTAGATTTTCTAAAAAAAAAAGAACTTACATTTCCGAAGATCCCCCCAGCACCACTAATTAATCACCTATGTTTGACTCCCAGCAGACGACTAACTGCCTCACCCCCACTCCCCTCACCAATACACATTCCGCCATCTTGATTCTTCGTTCATCATTTGTTTATACATTACTGGAGGCCACCATATTGGTAGGCAACCGCCCTTTTGGTAGACATCACCCATACGCCATATTGGAAGCCAATAACCACGACCTTGACTCCATGATCTTGAATGACCTTGATAATAAAAACTTGAGAACAAATACATAGAAGTCAACAAGCATAATACATTACAGACTACCATCGCCATATTAGATGGTGGTCACCTACCAAGATAGTCGTCACCTACCAAGATGGTTGCTTACCAAATGAACAAAAAATCAATATGGCAGAATGGAATGAGTATAGATGAGGGGAGTGGGGGTGAGGCAGTCAGTCGTCTGCTGGGAGTCAAACAAAGGTGATTAATTAGTGGTGCTGGGGGGATCTTCGGCAATGTAAGTTATTTTATAAATTTTTATAAGTTGTAAATCTATTTTAAAATAATTAACTAACAATTTTTTAATAGTTAATTTTTAAAAATTACTTATTTTGGGATTTTTAAAAAATTTTTGTGAAAAAATTGCATTTTCTGAGGATCCTTTATTTGCAAAAGGGAAGAAAGGGGAATTTTTAGGGAAAAGGGATATTTTTAGGGTATTTTAGTCGATTTTGAGGAAAAAAGGAAACTTTTGAGGGAAAAGGGGAATTCTGAGGGAAACAGTGGAAACAATATGGCGGCCAGTGACGTAACAACATGGCGGCTCCTCGGCTCCGGCGCTCCTGCCACCCCCAGCCCCTTATGCCCAACTTCCCGTTTCCCTACTAATAGAATGAATTGAAGTATGGAGCAACGCCGGAATGAAGGGGCGGAGGAAACTGGAGATCCCCGAGAAAACCCACATGTCAGCGGCATCGTCAAGCAAGCACTATCACAGGTAATATGTTCGGGGATGGAATGACACCATGAGTGTAGGCAGCCATGCTACACGGCACGGCGTCCACTAACTTATCAACTGCATTTAGTGATTGGATCCTCGATGCTGCGATACCTCGATACCCTCGATACTTTTGACCTAGATTCAACGGTTCGCAAGATATTAACAGCAACTTTTAAATGCGTACCATAATTATCTCGACTGGTAGCGAGCATTCAAAAGCTTCCCGCAAGCATTCCAAAAAGCCTTCGCGGGTCGAGTTTCCGGTGTGACGTGGGTCTTTATAATTGTTTCAGCGTGTGTCGACGACACTAGTAAAATATGAAATTTTCTTGGCCGAGTGGTTTTGTGTTAATGACAATTTTAATTTGGTATCGAGAAAAGTATCGGTATCGAGTATCGAGAAAATGTAGTATCGACCCATCCGTAGTATGTATTTCGTCGGCGCAAACAAATCTTGGCATCGGCGTTTGTGCGCAGCGAGCTGGAGGCGAAGGAGCTGGTGCTGAACGTGGAGCAGCTGGGGGTGCGGGAGGAGGCGCCCGTGGTCGCCGCCGTCGCCGCAGCCGAGCCGCCCCCGCACGCTGCCAAGAGCCGCTCCTCGCCGCCCGCCCGCCACCCCAAGTACCGGCCCCCGGCCCAGCAGGTGGTCGCCGCCGTGCCACCCCCGCCCGCCTCCAGCCTAGAGGACGAGTACAGCGACTCGAGCGGCGGCCTCAACAGCTACGCCGACTACCCCATCGTCTCCTCGCAGTTCCTGCAGGTGAGAACTCGACCTTCCCCCCCCCCTACATCCCCACCCCTTCAACACCCACACACTCGACAAGTTCGAACGAGAAAATAATCTTCGCGCAACTTTGAGTGAGAAAAATAGGGGTGGCAATCTAGGGGGAGGCTCTCCTGAACGCCCTCCGCTGGAGGAAGGGAGGGAAACCACGTAACTAGGGTTACCAACTTTTGCATATTTGCGGTAAGGGGCACTTACAACAACTCGACACACATCTGAACCTACTGAAATGATCAAGGAAAATTGGTATAAAAAAAGGAATATTTTAAATACTATTTGTAGTTTGCAACATCAATCATACACCAATTATCATTCTCTCTTAACATACGCTACAACAGGATATTAGTTGCAACTATGGTCATAATTTAGCATGAATTGAATTTGTGATATAATCGGCTTTAAAACAGACGGCACCAAGACACTCCGTAAGAAAAGATACTGTAAACATCTCGGCAAGAGCTGCTTCCATTAACGCACTGTACACATCTTGGCAAGAGCTACTTCCATTAACGCACTTGTTGACGAATGTCACCTGTTGGCGCCAATCTTAACTATACGTGGCCATTGCGTTAGAGAATCACTGTAGAGGTATCTACAATCGCGCAGGTGGTAGATTGCTGTCACTGCGTTTATTAATATTTGGTTTATTTCGGAAGAAGTCTGAGGTATGGGATATATGACGTCTCGTCTTATGTCCATATGGGATAATTGCTTCAGCCATAGGAAACGGGAAATCCCTTACAATATGGGACAGTTGGCAACCCTACACGTGACACTGCTGGCGCCGAGGGAGGGAAACCACGTAACACTTCAGGCTCTATATATACCAAACTCATAACATCGTACCCTGGTACCGCGCTGCTACTCACTAGTACAACTAAGACAGCTATACGTTTTTTTTTCTCGACAGGCAATAAATTCGCGTGGATCAGTTCTCGCTTAAACATACACGGTCGCTGTCACTCATAAACTGAACAATCCTACCCCTTCGCGCGGGGGCGACGAATTCTCATGACTCGCGCGATGCATTTTGGACTTTTGCGCGTTATTTTATTGTTCGGATTTCACTATACAAGGAAAATGCGATGAGTGCTCATGCAAGACGCGCAGTATCCACTATCTGTGTCATAGCATTGGCCTGATTTACTGCCAATAAAACTGTCAAACACAGCGCGGAAAGGATTTGAGGTCATAACATTGTCTATTTAAGTAATTGCTTCCAGATGTTTGCTCACCTTCTCTAAACTAGTTTTAATGCATTGTTGAAGTTATTCAAACTATTTTGTGCGTATATGAGGATGAGTGTCGAAAATTTGAATGTAAGCAAACACGTTGATCACTGTTGACCATGTGACTCTGAGAGTTTTATTCGCGATGGGCGAGTTCGTGTCTGTGAGTGAAGGTGGTGGGTCTACCGCATCTTTAGTCTATGGTTGTCACTTACTGGGTGATGTTTCTGTGTGTATGTGAAGGTGGCGTGTCTACCTCATCTTTAGTCTATGGTTGTGGTGATGCTTGCTGAGGGCCTGTGTGGCGGGTCGTGTTGACAGAGCTACGGCGAGGAGACGGGCGTCTACTACCCGGACCTGTTTACGCGTACGGCGACCCGCTGTCCGGAGCGCAGCGGCCTTTCAGTTCGTCATCGAGCAGCTGCAGCAGCTCGGAGAGCGACCCGCACCAGGCCGGCCTGCCGCCCTTCACGCAGGGTTCTGCCCCGACACGCCGCCCCAGCCGCCGCCCTTCGACCTCGCCGGCTGCGGCTTCCCCCAGCCGTCGCCCTTCCATCCGCCGCCCCAGCAGCACGCCGCCCCGCCGTATCGCAGCCGCTACACCAGTGTCATCGTCGACACGCAGCAGTACCAGCTCGCCAACGAGTTCGTGCACTGACAGGGGTCGAGGGGCAGCCGCGCCGCGCCCCACAAACACCTCTAGCCGACGTCGACTTGTCATCCGCAAATTCCTGCACCAGCTTACCACACCATCACCCGGTCCCAACCTGCCTTGGTGCTACGACGTTGCGGTTCGCGTCTCAGATTCCGCGCCGAGTGCGGGCTAGTACCATGACGTCGCGCTGCCGGCTTTCCAAGGACACACCCGCTCGACTCCCTGGCAGAAGGTTGACTTCGGGCCCCGCTGAGAGGTTCCACATGTTGCCAGGCCATGAGTAGGCGCACTTACGGGACTTGACTCGTGCGTCATCTAACTTTGTCTACTTGGTGCAGGCTGTCGAGAGTCTCGGGAACTGGTTCCTGTATGACGCCGTCTCCGTCGCCGAGTATCAGTTCCGATGTGGCAGTACTGAATATCTGCCGTATACCGGTTCTTTTTTTGCCTCATAGATAGCTTTTATCGCCCCTTTCAGATACACTTAAGGATGATTTGAAGACGATATTTTTAAAGAATCGCTCGTTTCTTTACACACACTATCAACAGAAGACGGTGGACTGTAAAGCAGCCGTCAGTAGATACAACCTGCTGTGTCTATGTGTATACGAATAATTATACAAACGCCTGTTAAGTGAACTTCGACTCTCAGTCAACAAGCTTTGGTGGCGTAAAAAGAATGCATTAGCTGTTTATATCCTCGCTACACAAGCAGAAAGACCAACCTCATTATCAGAGATATTACTCACTGGAGGGCACGGTGATCAGAGAATTGGAGGATCTGTATTGCAGTCACAGTTAAGTCCAGTCATAAATGAATTTTTTGACCATCAGTCTACCAACTTTAATGCCTAACGTTTTTTGAGTTTATGTTTTCAATATAGCATGATTCACAAGTTAAGAGACAATTTTTCTCCTATTTTGCCTAGTAAATATGTGACGGTTAAAAATTTCTGTGACCATCTGGCTTAATCACCTACATACTATATTAACTATTTCATAATTGCACAGTTTTACTAATTTCGTACTTATTTCTCTATTTTTTTATTTATTTATGTTTAAACAATACGGCTACCAGAAACACATTGCTAGACTCGTCAAGATGGAAAATCGGAATACATTGTTTACAGATTTGTACTATGTATTACATATTAAAAAAATACTCGGCATTATTTTTTGTATTTCGTTACAAGCCAAAATTGAAACTACGAAAGTAACTGGCTTTAAAAAATAGTTTCGTCATTAAATGTTTAACAGCACTCGCAACTGTTTCCAAATATTGGGCCTTACCAAGTGTAAAGCTGGGAAATAAATTTATTTGATTTTAATAAGGGTACTGTAAGTTAACAACTCCAGCAATATGGTACTTTCATTTCTGCACACCAAATAGAGAGACTGTTTTCAAGATTCTAGTGTTCCGTCTACAGGCATTCCACAAGGAAACAATTCCATTGATTCGAGAAAGCATATCATTATTTTCTTTAGTACTTCTGATGACAGTTCGAAACACTAGGTCACGTCAGCCAGACACGTTTTAGGAAATTGCGACAAAAATAATGACTTAAAAAAAAAAAGTGGCACTTAAATGCTCCTCCAATAGCTCTGAGAAATACCGTGTTGGTATGCGTTTCTTAATATCTGCTTAGCTTGAAAGCTTGTACTATTCGGGGACATCACAATCACTTCCTGGGAAACAGTTAAGTAAAGTTATAAGATTAACTATCAGATGGCTGTTAGAGCGTTACATGAAACTGGACGTAATTAACTTTCTACAACCAAAGAATATTTCCTCTGAAGAAATATATATGAGTATACCAAAGAGGTGAAATTTAAACCTCATATTTTTTCTACTTTTGAACGGCTAAGGTAATAATTGTGTGATCTTTAGAGAGTGTAAAATATTTTGTAAAGAATTTGAGTGAGCTAAGGTATTGTAAATTAATGTATTATATATGAATCACCATGTTTTTATGAAACGTGTTATATAGTGAAATTATGTATGTGTGATTTTGTTAATGTATAGTCCGTTAAAGAAAAGATTTTCGGAGCATCGTTATATATATTTTTCATATGCAAAAAAATAAAAGTTTGCAGATATGTGTGTGTTTGAGGGAGTATATTTTCAACAAGCAGACAGTGGTTTTTCACTGCTCGAATGTGGTGTAAAAAATTCGTACTACAAATAGGCGCACAACAAAATTTTTGGGAGGTTTGTTTATTTTTATTATTAGCACTAATCCTATACATAACTTGGGGATTGTTAGTTTCAGCTTAAAGCCATGTTTAATGAGGATGATCCAATCTCTCCTTGCTAAAGAGTTTCAAATGGAAAACAAATAATTTCTCAATGATTCTTCTTGTTGGTAACACCAGCATAATGTAACTAAATTAAAGTGTCAGCATACTATCAGTACGTGAATTTAACCGTATTTGAAAATACTTACAGTCGTTGAATATAACATTTGTTTCAATTTATGTGATTTAATTGTTAGTGAGCTTACTTTGTCTCCCAAAGGGGTACTTACAATGAAGTCTTCACTTTCAAAACGAATAAATGTTTATACATTTTTTTATGTTCATTAAAAAGGAAACTTTGTATTTAAAAAATATATGCAATTAATTAAATTAACTGGCGATAGTAAAAATTGAAATATTTGAGCCGCTACTAAAGAGGCGCCTGTATTCACATTATTGTTACAGTATCTTCAAATTTTGACCAAAGTATAGATATTCATTTGCCATAGTATGCTAAAATATACTATTTTCAGCAGCTTTTATACTAAAAAATTAGATTTTAAAAGCATGCAATTTACTTAATTCAATCAAATTATTAGAACAACTCGTAGGCTACTTGACAGTAAATGAAAACTTGCAAAAGACGTATAAAAGTATAAAAACATACGTCCGGGTTTCTTAAAGTAATTAATCTAAATTATAACTAAACCACTTAAGCTGTGGGTACAGCTGATACTTTAGTTAACAAGAGACAGGGCATTATCAATGTCAATATAATTATTCAACTACATCTATATATTTTTCGTTTCAGGTACAGTATTTTCTATTTAAAAATTATTTATATAGCCTTATATTGCAAGGAAAGAGTTAAAATCTGTATGGAAGGTAATGCAACTACCAAATACATGTTCGCACATTTTTTAATCCCTGAGAAACTACTCAATCATTGAATAGAAAAAACTTGGGAAAGCTACGCATACCGTGAAACTGTATCCGACATAGATTAAGTTCGAAATGTAAACTCACATATATGTTGTATAAAAATAAATGTATTTTCTCTCATATGTTTGTGTATTGTTTCTGGCTCCGAATGTGCCTTGGTCGAATACGAACACAGGCAGATGCACGAGATGCCTCGCAGATTCTATGCACAGAATACTGAGGAACACTGATGTTATTTTGCGTACAACCATGGAACGTACGCGCTGACCCTCAAGTATTATGGCATAGTAATATATTTCATAGCTAAACAGCATCATGAAACATATGTTTTAACCACCTTGACTCTGGCGAAATTATACATTAAGAGAACAGAAAGAAACATATATTTAGGGCACTAACTTCTAAGAGGGCTGATTCATAAATCATGGCAACTACTGCTTATCTCTCAAAAATGACCCAACACAGGAAATGTATTATGTAGTACAGTTTAAAGTGTACGGCATGTAAGTTTTACAGGTAACTCCAAATGGTGTATCGATGCAGGAATGCACGGTAAGGAACAAAGACACACATAATTACTTGAAGTCACCGTTTAATTGATACATTCTTGTACAAACTGTACACACTCATGTGAACTGGCACGTATCGTACGTGTACGAACTGTTTAACATCGTTCAAAGTAGTATCCAAGGTTGTCCACGGTTCGCTGCTAGCGATGAGGCAGACTGGAAATCCCCATCGGTTGCATTTGATCAGTCAATGCGCGCCACCTCTCGTCGAAATGCTGTGACGTCTGCCTCATCGCTGGCAACGAACCGTGGACAACCTTGGAGACCAATTTGAACGATGTTAAACAGCTCGTACACATTTAATTCTAGTAGTTGATAGTTTCAGCATACCAAGTTTGGTCGAAATTAGTCAAACGGCGTGGTGTATACATAAAATTTACCTTAATAATTATATGTCCTCAATATTGAAAATAAGGATCTTATCAAAATAAATAGTAAATGGTAACATGGCACCTCATGGTATTAAGGTACCTGCGAAATTTGCCGAGATTCTATTGAGTAGTTTCCGAGATATGGTGTAAAAGCTTAATTTTTTCATGTAACACTATCTTCCGAAATACCATCATAATAACAATGAACCTCCCTAACTTATACATTTACATAATAAACTATCAAAATACGAAATTCGATTTAAATTGGTTGAATAGTTTCCTTGATATGAAATAACGACATAAATTTTCAAATGGCTACCATTTTGAAAATAAGCACACTTTATGAAAGAAAACTATAAAATTTGGGTGTACTTACTATGTACCTACTATATGTGTACTGAGTTTGATGAAATTCGGTTAACTGGTTCAAATATTATATAAAAAACCGGGGGGTGTACACTTCAGACAGACATTCGCATTATTGCATAAGTCTATCTTTCCATGGAAAGTATGCTAAAATGGTTGGTTGGAGTTGCATACAAGAAGTTAATGTACGCAGTCAATTTATATATTTAAGAAAACGAGAAGCAACATCGACAGCTATGACGATGGCTTTGAACCAACAGCAAGTCGGTAAATATATGCTTCTATTCCTAACAGTCAAAAGAAACTAAACATCCATGGCATAAGAGTCAAAATAGTTTACAATATTGATGAATCAAGTTTGTTTAGCTGGCAATACGAGGCCTATGTATCACTGAGGTATGTTGTACCTGTGCTGTTGTCTTTGTTCTTCCTGCTTTAATATTTTCTTATAGAAATTGGAAATAATTAATTAACTAATAACGCTACTCACGGAATGCTTCAATGCACACAAAAATTGGTTAGAAGACAAGCGAGAATGTCATCAAATGGCTGTAGCATTTTTAAAAATCTTTTTTTCAAGTCCACCCACAAGAAGACAAAATTTTCCCAATTGTGGATGAGTGATGTGTTGACACAAATCAAAGAAAATGGTATGGTGATTTTATGTTTTCCTCTGCATTGCTCAAATACATTTCGACCTCTTGATGTCGGATTTTACAGTCATCTCAAAACCTAGTACCGCCGAGAAGTAACCAAATGACTGGAGAATCATTCTGACAGAACTGTCAGTATGGGCCATGTTAACATTTCAACGCTGCCTATGGGAAAGCAGCTACAGTACACATTGCTGAAAGGGTTTTCCAGAAATCAGGACATTGGCTAGTGAATCCAGACAAATTCTCGGACTTCTTTGTTTGCTCCAGCCGAAACAGCAAACATCCCACTCCCACTGGATCAGAGGTTTCCAAATGGTGGTACGCTAAGTAAATGTAGGAGGTACCCTAAATTAAAAGCAAAAGTAAAAAGATAATTTTTTATTTCTTAAAATGTCTCATTTTCCCTTCAAATCTTCTTTCCTTGGAATCCCTGAACTTTATCAAAATATGCAAAAAAAAACTCCTAACTTCTAATCCACCACACCGCCGGTATTTATCTGGTAAACTTAATTATCATAATAATGCCAAGTCGAACTCCGCGCTAGGAACCGAACCGATGAACGTCAAGTATACAACCAGATCAGGTCAAGGGCTCAGGGTCCACCTAGGAACTCCCATGCACTGAAATAATTCAGCATCATCTGATAAGCCCATCTCAACACCTAATGACGATCGCATACGAGATGAAGATAGTCACGCCAAAAGAATTCATCAGGAATAATCACCCCCAGACCTTGAAGATGAAACCAGAGAAAACAACGATAGACGAACATGCCGATCTACCCATCTGGAGTGCTGATTTCGCCTCTTTCTCGGGCAAAAACTGGACAGATGCGGAAACACAAGGGAAGCCGTTCACCTGCAGTTTTAACAACCAGTATCCACGTACAGGATTTGCAGGAGAAGAACCTAACGAACAGCTGACAGTCAGCGCGAAAAGCACGCAAAAGAAACTGATATGGATAAGGGAATCGGCTAGGAAAATTACCTTTACAGAGATGATGGCGACTATGGCTCTACCTTTCTCTACTGCAACGAACTTTTTCTCAGTTCACGCACAAGGAAACTTGCCTGCAATGTGGTTAGTGTAAACGATGAGTACACAGTAAATGTGCTGGAATTCCTGGGAGAAAGATACGCGTGAAATTTGCTGCTGAGTTATCAAATTAGTGGTTAACTAGAACATATTTGGCACTTGTAATGTTACTCGAGGATTTTCAATACAAATTGATTTTTCTTCTAAAAGTGAAATGTGATACACAGCCTAAAATTACGAAGCGGCAACTTTTTTAATCACCAAAATTGTGTGTATGGGATATAATTTATTTAATTTAGGTTCAACGAAACAATAAAGTAATGGGGTAGACTTTATTTTCATCTAGTAATTAACATGTACTGTACGTTTCATTGCAAATTATAGGCAGAAAACAAAACGGTATGTCATTCTAGGCCACTCTTCCTTACGTGCCTACAAACACAAGCAGGGGCCATGGTTATCGCAGCAGATACGGTGTTCGCTTCTCACCAAGGTGAACTGGGTTTGATTTCCAGCAGGGTCGATCCCGCATTTTCACACGTGGGAATCGTGCCGGACGATGCTGCCGGTCGGCGGGATTTCTCGGGCATCTCCCGTTTCCCCCGCCCTTTAATTCCGCTGCTGCTCCATACTCACCTCGATTCAAACTCATCGGCTCTCAAGACCTCGCTGTTCAGAGCCGTCCAAATCTCTCCTCTCCACTCCTTAGTACAGACCTTTGACTGATGCCAGAGTAGTTGGTTATTCTATCAGTTGGTTTGTTGATCAGTATGTCTTTATACTTGTTTTTAACCTTGAGGGCCACAACACCTACTAACATTTTATATATTCCTGTACATTCATTGGCATCCATCGTAAACGACTTCTGCAGTTGAACTGATTGTGATGGGAAGTTTTCCCAGGTTGGATGCTACACATTCAGAGCTACATAAGGACGCAGTTGTTTCCCCTCTCCGCAGAGCCAAGCCCAAGCAAGTGCCACGACTCTGCCGGAGACAGCATTCCTCCATCTAGTCGGGCGAGGTGACGCAGTGGTGAACCATAATTTTTCCATTCTGGAGGTCCCGGGTTCAATTTCCGAACCGGCTATCTTCATTTCGGTCGGCTTTCCATTGTTCCCCGAAATAAGGCAGGATTTACAACAGCCCGTCGCACGTCGGTCCGTCTCCCAGCTGAGCGATTTACAACCAAACTTATTAGGCTACGTCCGTTGAACGTTCATTGCTGCAAACAAATAAAAACAAAACGGTTTACAAATAGGAAAAAATTCTCCATAAATACTGAAATTTTTTGGCGGTATTATGTTTCTAAGTACCCAAAACAACCATACACGTACGTAACGGAAATTAATCGCTGTAAAAAAATGTTAAATAGCATATTAACAGTAATTTTATTATTTTTACTGATGCACAAAATGAACTCGTGTTTTCAAAAGTAATTATCAATTAATCTTCAGGAAAAATGTAAGTTAATTTCATTTTACAGTTGCATAAACAAACATGAAAACAAAAGACAGCCAAAACAAAACACTGCACACCCTACACAGCCTTGTAAAGAACTCGAGATGAACGAGTAACAAAACATGTCAGTTTGGAAGTCTGTAATTTCATCCGTTCGTCGGTCAAAATTAAAGCTTGCCAAGGTTTTGACGGAGGGACGGATATAATTAATGTCCACCTCTGATTGGCTGTTGGTCACGTGATTGACGGACGAATGCACGAGACGGGTCGTTGTAAATCCTGCCTTGAACATCACAGGCGAATGTTGGGATCGTTCTCTACTGCAGGCCGTGGCATATTCTTTAGAAATTAACCTTAGAAAAAAGTAACTGCCCCTGGCTGCAAATATTTTAATGGGCGCGCAGTGTGACATTCGCCCAGTAAAGTTGGTAACTATGGGTGGAAAGTAGTTACAAATCTTAACGTCGAATAAGAGGTGTTAGGTAACCATTTGTTGTAACTTAAATTATTTTCTTTCGCTTTTTTTTTTTTTTTTTTTTTAAATGCACGAATGTGTAAATATGAGCAGATTTGTAAAATATTTATTTTCCTAATAATTTCACAGTTTCAATCGACCGACACATGAATAAAGTGATGACGGCCATGATAATGTTAATGTTACATAAGGCTGAGGAATACACGACGCGCATTCACGTATATCTTAACCAGGGCTTTCAAAAGCGCTCATTCTACCGTGAACAGCCTATACCATTCTTTTCTGCATTTCCGCCAGAACCTGAGAGCCGAGACCCCTCAGTACCGCACAGCATTCAACGACGCTCGTATGCAGAGGCGTATCCAGACATTTCTTTGGTTTAGGAGGGGGGGGGGGGGCTGATGAGTATGAATATTGTCACTAGTACTACGTCGTTCACAAGTTACAGTGGAAGGATAGAAAAGGAAGGGAGGATAGAAACAGTTTATGCAAACTCTCTCACATATACATACAAATTCACAATAGGTCAACGCAATAGTCGTATGTAAATTGCATCACCATGTAGTTTAAAAATCTTACTATTTAAATCTGTAAATATAGCATTAATATTTTTGCATATGAAAGCTAATCACCACCACATTTAATTACACTTATAAGGTATCACAGTATAATTATTTCACATGTATGTATGGTACCGTATCGTTTTTGGTAACAACAAATTTTATGAGAAATGTTTTAAGTCAGTTAATGTCCATTAAAGTCCGAACGTACACCTGCGAATTCTATGATACACAATTGACATTCCTCAGTCACATGAATAAAGTAACTATTAAAATGGTTAAAAGTATGAAAAATGCAGTTGAATATTTTACTAAGTCAAAGAACTGAACTACTATGCAGTACTATTTTTCCCCCCGTTTATCCAGAAAACGATGTTTTGATGTATAAGATATAATGTAATCATATGTGTGGTTAATAACAAATAAATAAATATAACGATTGCCATTTTAGTATAGGATGTAAAAAAAATGTGTGTCATGTGGGTAATAAATATATAAATATAATGATTGACATTTTGATAATAGGGTTTTTAAAAATTGTATCATTTAGGGGGGGGGGGCTGCAGCCCCTCAGATACGCTCATATCACAACCATTGGCAAACTACGATCATGTGCGATATCTGCCCAGACCACGCCACTTTCGTATGAAAACCTAACTGGAGAGTCTCCATTTTGTCCATGTTGCTATAGGCTGGTTCAGGTGGCTGTTAGCGACGGTCGGACAAACTCATCTCCAGAAGTCATCTTGGTCCGATGCCCCGATGACGAAAGACGCCGTTCATAAGGTTGCTGTGTCCTATATCGGAGTTGCGGTGTCCTACATCGGGCGCGTTGTGGAAATCTTCGGCCTCGTTTGCTGGCCGCTGGAGGAGGTTTCTGCTTTTGCTTTTCGCAAGGTATTTAGGTAATCACTGCTCTTGTCCTGGATTAATGTTCACAGGTGTGATCAGGCATCAGGCAAGCCGCTCAGTTAAACGCCTGGTAACAGATCATAACAGTTCGTAACAATGGCCAGTGTCGATGAAACCCGCTTACTGTCGTGTATTTACGTTTAGTGATTCGCGATAAAATGCAGGCGTTTTTCGTTTTACAGTGTATCGGAAAAAAAGAAAACGTCATTTTCACCTCCTATTTCTTCTCACTAATGTTATGGCAACCATTTTACCCCATATCATAATCGGCTTCTTTCAAGCTTAAATAAAACTTGTGATTAAAGCTTGTAAGCTTGAATCAAGTTTGTCATGGAAGCCAACAAATTTGAATCAAGCTAACTAGTCTCCACAGGCATAGGCTGTTCTCGGATAAGTGAGCACTTCTGAGGCCCTAGTTACTTTTTAATTTCATCCATTTTTTTATCCTTTAACCAACTATTTAAATAAATATTGCCATGTAAGTAATAAACACACTGAGTAGATTCCACCGCACTCGGAAGTTAACGCCTAAGGGTAAAATAAAATACATTTATTGACTATTATTCCAAATTAGAGGTCTTTCAAAAAGTGCTCACTTTACCGCGAATAGCCTACAGCAAACTTGAATAGTAAAACTTGCCATAAACTTGTCTTGACATCCTACAAGCTTAACTCAAGCCATCTACAAGCTTGACTTGAATAAAGCTTGAATCACACATGATATGACAAGCTTGCTCTGCAAATTCAAGTGAAATTGCAAGCTTGCCACAAGTTTACATGTTATCGGGGTAGGGAGTCCCTTCTGGCATATGCATTTTACGTTTCACATTAACTTGACGTGCATGTATTGAGTTGATAAATGTTTATCGTTGATATAGCACCATCACTTCCGTAGGCCTACTTTTAAGTAAGGAAATTGATACGTAACAGTAACACGCAAACTGACAAGAGATGACGAACGCATGCTGTTAGGTTTGCGACATCTCAAACGAGTCCAAGCACGACGGGAACGCGGCCAACTGCAGATAACGAGGACAGTGGCGCAACGGCGAAAAGCGCAGTGGGCTACAGGAGTTAGCAGAAAATTTGGGTCTGGCTGACATAGAAGATTGGGGCAATTGCATCAGCAATCGTCTCAGCAACCTCGCCCAGGCGTCGTGGGAGAGCCAATGGGAACAGAGGATTTCGGCGAAGGTGGGAGTAAACGAGAAGTGTTATGGTCGGCGTGAGTGCCTTTCAGCTGGGGTGAGAGAGCTTGCCCGTTCCATAGCAACTTTCACATCTAGTCCTGCCCTCAGGCTATCCTAAATCAACACCCATGCTATCACATCACGTTTGTTTGTTCAGTAACAAGGTGTCATTAAGATTCATCTACATTATGTTGAAAGGGAGTTATTTCACAATCACATAAATCCCTACCCTAATCAGCCATAGCCATGCTCGTGAGATTATATACCACATAAGGGGGTATATAACCATGATCTTCGATGCACGAATGCGTAAGAAAACTGGTACAGTGCACGTGAACGTGTTAAACTGACGAATCGGGATGAATATGAACTCTTCTACAATACAAGACACGTAGTGATCTGCAAACTAAGAAAACAATTCTGTTGCAATGCAAATTACTTACCTCACAACACACTCTCCTAGTTTATAAAATTTATACAATGGTTAATACGATGTGTTCATTGAAACAAAGATGACAACATTAAAACTGTGCCTTGTTTTTCCTGTAAACCACAAGAGACATGAAAACGTATGTCATCGTACCGAATTCCTGTGTCCAATTGGCTACGTGGATTCACGGATAGGCAAGAACTGAGCAGTTCTCTTCGTTTCCGCATGCTTGTATGTGTCCGGATTTGTTCCACGGTAGACATAACTCGTACTCGTAGTGTGTTACGTGTTCGTATCCGTACTGTCATTATATAGGCTGTTCACGGTAAAGTGAGCACTTTTGAGAGCCCTCTCATTTGGAATAATAGTAAAAAAAAACGCTGTATTATAGACTTAGACGTTAACGTCCGAGTGAGGTGGAATATACATACTGTGTTTATTACTTAAATGGCAATATTTAATTAAAAAGGTTGTCAGAGGATATAATATGGCTGAAATAAAAAAGTAACTAGGGCCTCAAAAGTGCTCACTTTACCGTGAACAGCCTATAGCACAGGTCTTACTATTGTTAAATTGTTATTACCTACGCGATATTATTCGTGGGAAAATTATAAGCGTAGTCCCACGCTAGTAGGCTCAGACAATTAATGCAGCTTCTCTGTGTGCCGATTACAGCAAAGGAACTTTACAATGCTGATGAACTTCCACCTCGACACGCGGAGCCTCAATTATTGTTATACTTGAGCCTCCTCCCCCCAGAAGAAAAGTCGACTCTCCCCAGGCAAGGAAGGGGTCGGAGTCAAACGGCGCTCGCTCGTCATGTGACGTGGCGTGTCACGTGCGCAGAGACTTTGGGACTTTAATATAATGACTTGGGCCACCCCCTGGCGCGCTCCAGCGGCACGCGCCGCAATTAACCAGGGGCGCGCCGCCCAGTAGTTAGTGAGCCTCCCGCTGGGAGCGCTGCCCGGCGACCGCTGCCATTGTTTGCACGCTGCTGCTTCTTGCTTGGTGACTGGGGCACATGGATAAGTAATGTCTGCAGTTCTTTTATTACCTAAAGCACTACTCAGCAACATCTTTCGCAAAATTTTACCTCACTTACGTCCAATACGAGAGAGCCAAAATTCTCTAATAGAGCCAGTAAGCTTTTAAACGTTGTAGTGGAGATTGGAGAGATTTGGGCGGCTCTTAAGAGTAAACGTTTACTATATGCATATGTTATGCTGTAGTGATGGGTAGTTCACGAACTACCAATTCATTTTGAACTGGTCTTGAACAAGAATTAGGTGCATAGTTCACCGCGACATAAAAGAACTAGTCTCTTGTGATATCAGTCAGTCATTTTAGTACCAGCAACTACGCCAGGCGCGCCACTGCGCATGCTATGCTCCGTCGTTCTTCGCTCCCTGCAGCTTTCTCCCCTCAGGCTGTCCCTCACATCGTGGCTGGCCACATCGCAACGAGCATACTTCTTATCAGTCTGCCCCTGTCTATCGGTATCTTTGTTTTAGCTCGTTCAGAACTGCCTCGAACTGTAGGGATCGCAGAGCAGACATACCTAGTGCAATAGTGACATGAGTCGCAAATCGGTCGGGAACTACACACAATAATGCACAAATTCTTTAGCAATTAACTAACAAACATCACTTATTTGCTTCTCTTTCCGTTTCACGCTTGCTTAGATTCTTCTGAGGAGGGGGAATGGAACTGTGAAAGAGGAAACAGAGAAAGACCTATCTAGTTCTCGGACCGACCTACATTTGCGCTCTGCAGTTCGCCAATACGCGTGATCATTCGACCGTGACCTATACAGTTCAAAAGAACGGTTCCCAATGAACTGTTCTCAAATGTGACTAGTTAGGAACGACCTAGTTCATGCTAGTGAACTATATTTCCCATAACTATTATGCTGGTCACAGTGTCCTCTGTGGAGGACGATCCGGATCTCGGATTTGAGCAATTCGACAACATTTTGTAACACACCGAAAACATTTAAAAAAGATCTTAGTCATGTGCACCAAATGCCATAATTTTGTATCAATAAATAAAAATGTGTGACTGAAAGTGTTAAAATGGCTATGTACTGAAATATTTTCTGTGAAATCCTTGTTTGCGCGAATACACGCATCTCGGTAAATAAACGTTCTGGAAATACAACTTTTTGCCAGACAAGGTAGAAAACAATTATCTATGTCACTATATTTTTACTCTTACCATATAAAGTGTATTTACGGGGAAAATGTGTTAAAATGGTCAAATATCGTAATTTGAAGCTTGTTGTTTCCTCAAGTGGCTGAGCGGTTAGCCTGCTCGCCCCACCCCTAGGCGGTCCAGGTTCAATGCCCGACCGACTCACACCCGGGCTTCAGCATGAGGGAATCGTGCCGGACGATGCCGCTGGTAGGTGAGTTTCCTCGGAGATCTCCCGTTTCCCCCACCCTCGCATTCCGGCGCCTCTCCATTCTCACCTCAGTTCACCCTCATCGGACCTCGTTGTTAAGAGCCGCCAAATATCTCAACTCAAATACTTCGATCTGTATTTTTTCTTCACCGCAGCTCTCACCCGTCTCTGTTCGTCTAGCTATACTGCAACCAAGCCTTCACTTCACGCCCTATCTCGCCTCTCTCCGTTTAATCGCTATAGCTTGATGCCTTTCGCCTCCTGACCTTCCACATTTTCCACGCATTTGCTAGTTCCTACAGTGATCACTAAAGTGTGATGAAAACTCATGTTTTCTGCATCGAGCCCCAGAGTGCACCCATCTTGCCAGTGGCAAAGTGTCTCCAACCTATGAGGGGCTTGCCTCAAGCCTCCTTCTAGACAAACCTTTCAGCAATCCTCATTATTTTTTTTTTAAATTTTTGGTTTAGAACTTAAATAATACGCTGCGTAAAAGACTGAAAAAAAGTCTACAGCTTAGAAACAAAGACGTATTGTAACAATTCTTTATAGACTCAATACAACATATCAAAACATCTCGGTGAAAAAAAAAAAAAAAAAAAAATCAGCTCGGGTGCCAATTTACTTTCATTCTGGCGCCCTTTACTGAAATTTAGATAGGGGCAATGTATACCGCGACCCCTTAGTTGTTACGTCACTGTATATCGCCCACTGCTAAGCCTGACTGTTACAGTGTGTTTATATCGAATTGTACTGAATGGTGACGAGAAACAAACTACTCTATATCGTATGTTACCACCGCAAAGAATACAACCTAGCTCACTGAATACTTCTAAATTATAGTCCATTCACGGTTTCTTCGGCCTTTTTGAATCAAACATTTGAAAATTATCACCATGTATGACGTACTTAGTTATTTTCTAAATACGCCCTATATCAGAAGCGTTTTATACTTGTGTTCCTAAAAGTTATATTTTTTTCTTGTTAAATTAAAATGTTATTAACATCTTATCTACAAATTATCATTATTCATTTTTAAATTATTTGAATTAAAAACAGGGAGAAAATAGGTAGGTTGGTAACGTCTAGTGAGAAACAGTTCTTATACAAAATATCATTACAACTGAGTGCGCACGAATGTGGTGCGTTGTCCCTCTGGTGTGATTCTAATTCTCCAAACTTGTTAAGTTTAGTTTGCACGATGCGGAGGAATATCCTGAAAGTAGAATATTAGCAGGGCATCAGAAAAGGCTGAAGTAACCATGAATGTATTATATCACTATTTTAACGTGTAAAGATTTGTTTACTTCAGTGTGTTCTGAGAATTCAATTTCATTATTGCAGGGTGGCTTCGACAGATGGTTAAACAAGTAATCAAACGCCATTAAAAATCTGCTCCACGAGGTCTTGAGAGCCGATAAAGGTGAATAGAGGCGTGTATGGAGCAGTGCCGGAATGCAAGGGGGCGGGGGTAACAGGAGATCCCCGAGAAAACCCGCCGACCAGTGGCATCGTCCGGCACGATTCCCACATGCAAAAGCGCGGGAGTAACCTCACCGGGAATTGAACTCTGTTCGGTTAGGTGGCCCTCAAAGCCACCAAAAAATATCCATTAAAATTTCTTCATTATACAAAGGTTGGGGCATGAGTCAAGGCAACTATGTCGTAGCGTGAGAATACCGGCGCTTGTCGATAATGTTAGATAGACACATGACAGGCACTGCGTGTATGGACAATAAAGAACACGCCAACAATTGTACACGTTCTCGCTGAAACGCTCGCGACTGTCCGGCATGGCAGGGTATTATCCCCAACAGCTCCTACCAATTCCCTGTCACGTTCTCTGGCAGTTCTCCCGCGGAGAGCGGCTGCTTTGACGTACGAGCGCTGCTCAACACGGGGTTACGTGTACGAGCGCTGCTTCAGTTTCCGGGAACGGTGCTTGCGTACGGCGCTGCTCACACGGTAGTGTACGAGCGCGCTCTCATTTTTCCCCGAGACGTGTTTGACGTACGAGCGCTGCTCAACACGGGGTACGTGTACGAGGTGCTTATTCTCCACGGGACGGTACTGACGTCAGCGTGCTCAACACGGGGTTACGTGTACGAGCGCTGCTCTCAGTTCTCCCACGGAGAACGGCTACTTTGACGTACGAGCGCTGCTCAACACGGGGTTACGTGTACGAGCGCTGCTCTCAGTTCTCCCACGGAGAACGGCTACTTTGACGTACGAGCGCTGCTCAACACGGGGTACGTGTACGAGCGCTGCTCTCAGTTCTCCCACGGAGAACGGCTGCTTTGACGTACGAGCGCTGCTCTTACGTCCATCTGGCACGGGCGGTCACATTGCGCTCGTACAGCCCAACCCTGCGCCGTTTGACCTTGTCAGCGCGCACTAGGACCGTCCGTCTTCCCCGCGACACATGCCATTATTACGTGCAACGATAACAGTTCGTCACACCGTTTAATAGTTGCCGTGACTTATGCCCCAACCCCCGTATAAACCGTCGAAAATATTTATCTTCCTCCTTGGAAAGCGTATCCATACACATCGCCTACATATCATTTTTAACACGAAACTATGTCATCGCGCTCTCGTAAACCCCTGTCGATATTCGTATGGGAAAGTTATGAAAAAAAAAAAAAAAAAAAAAAAACATGGAAAAATTGCAAGAAAACAGTTTTACATCCAAATTTGCAAGAAAATTTTCTATTAACATCTTTAAAATCCGCCAAAAATATCTTGTTGTTATCGTGGAATCTGTCCCAGAAGAAAAAATAAAATAATTTAATAGATCGAAAACAGTGTATCTTACGATCAAAATGCAAAACACAAATTGAAAAAAATAATTTCTCATGATATATCCAAAATTCGCCAAAATCTACCCATAACTCCTACTTTTTTTCTGGGATTTGTTTTGAATTTATCAATCGAAAACGGTGCATCTAACAACAAAGAATGCCAGGACAAAATTTTCTATAATGTACCCAATATCCATTTTTGTAATTTTTATTTTTTCCTGGAATACCCTGAAAAAATGTTACAAAATTTAATGACTCGAAAACAGGGCACCTTACGACAAAAAAAAATGGCGGGACAAAAAAAACTTGAGATTTCCCGTAATATCTTCGCAATGTACCAAAATCCATTGGAGATTTCTTTCCGTCACGAAAAAATAATGTGACAAATCAAAAATGGCACATCTTACAAGGTGGGAAGAAAATTAAAAATAAGAAAAAGTTTTTAAACAATAAAAAAAAAAACAGTTCAGAGAAACATATGTTTACAAATTTTTCCCATTACATCTCGAAAATTCACAAAAACCAACTAAGTATCTAATTGTTTTCCTGAGATTTGTCCTAGAATAAAAAAAAAAAAAAAAAAAAAAAAACCATTGCATATTACAAAAAAGAATACCATATAAAGATTAAAAGGAGAAAAATATTAAATAATGTAATCAAAATAAGCTGGTTTTAAAATTACTTTCTATCCCAAGAACATAAGTTTTGTCTCGGAAAAAATTTAACCATTTTGGCAGATTATTACATACTCACTTTATGGGAACATATTTAAACAAAGCTGAAAGTGGGTGATGAGAAGTACACAAAATTTTACACTAAAAAATCTTATTGGTTCTGGAGAAGAAAAAACAAATAATTGCTGAATGAGAATTGACACATTACACAAGTCGCCCTAATAAAAGCAAGCCCAATTGCATATAATCCTATCTACAATCTCCCTCCCTACAACTTTACCTGGAAAATCCCCATGAAAATCGAGTAATCCAAAACATCACAAAGAGGTGCAAAATCATTACGAATAGCTTTTACCACTCAGACCTGTTAATTGCAGTGGCAATGTGGAGGGGCGGGTATGCAACCTCGTGTACCTGGAGTTGTAACCAGCCTGTGCGCAGGTCTGCGTGCCTGACAACACAGCTCGGTACCTCATTGTCTCAGTCTCAGTGTTGCTACGTATCTACAGTTCCCGCAGGGCGTGTTACCGGAATACTTGGAGGAAGTTCCTCCAGATGCTCGTGAGGCGATGTGGATTCAGTAGGACAAAGCCCCCACCTCATGTCACCATTGCGAGTCGCCGCCACCTAGACATGCACTTCCCGAACTGGTGGATAGGTAGGGGAGGCCACCTCGCTCACCTGATATCACACCACCTGACTTCTGGTTGTGGGGCCACATCATATCTATGATGTATGCCACACCACTTGACACGAGGTATGGACTCATTACGCCGAAAACCTTTCCACATGTGCGTCGCTGCACAGCCTGTGTGGCCGATGGTGGCGGACAGTTTGTACAGACACTTTGTCCCCGTGGCTTCAGCCCAAATGTGTAAATAAAGTGAGTGTAATTTCATTGCATTGCCTGTAGCCTAGTTATTGTGTTTAATATTTTGTTGAATAACTAGTGAATGTCAAGTTTAATGGTGCATTGTACAGAAAAGTGTTGTCAAATTCTAAATTCAGCGCAATTTCATGAAAGACAATAGTATTTTCGTTCACACTAAGCCTCAGTATAAAGAGAGTAATTGAGTTATCTTTAAATTTAGAACAGATAATACCTAGACACGAAATTTTTGGCGTAAAGTTATTAACAATAATTCAATGCATTAAATGTGATGATCTAAATTTATCTGAATTTAAATTTCCTATGCTATAGTTCCCACCATTACATAACACCTAATATGTATGTATATGTAGGAACACCCCACTTTAAAAAGTCAACACCGTAGTCTTTGCAGTCCTCCGTAGGTAAATCACAGCAGTTTGACAGGTTGATCCATGACAGTTTCCGCAAGATGAAGAACAATCGATTACCGTGTTTCCTTCAACTGAAATCTGATGCACCGCAACCGTCTTCCCTAACAGAGCATCTGATAATCCTCAGGAAGCATTCAGGATATAGTGGCTTATCTGCAAGCATCGGCAAGAGAAAGTAGCCACGTTCTCTCCAACCCTATTCTTCTGGATTCATTTCGACACTCACTTGCTCTCTTGTATTTGGTGGAAAACCTTAAGTAGTGTAAACTAACTGAGGCACTAGTCGGGGGTAATTGTTAAGAGTAGTAGGTATATGACGGTTTTGGGACAATGTATTTTAAATGGGCACATTCAGAGATCAGGGAGAGGCGCGAAGCTCCAAGGCACTGCCGCCATCTTGGGTTTACGACTTCCCGCTTTGTCAATTCAGTCACACGACCGCCATGTTGGATTCCGCCATGTTGGTAGCCAGTATGCCACCATCTTTGTAGCCAATACATAGCAATATTGGACCGCCATTTTGGTAGCTAGTATGTCATTGTTACGATATTACATTCTATGTTGTTTTTTCATTCTCTATAATTCCGAGGGCTTTCTCCGAGTGCTCTCATTTTTCTCTTGCATTCTTTCATTTCCTTTATTTATTTTTCTCTCTTTCCTTTCTCTTTCTCTCACATTCGTTTTTCATTTGTCTCATCTGTCGTATCGCTCCACTAATTACTCACCTTTGTTCGACGCAATCATTGTTTACATCGGCTGTCATTTGTTTCTCACCTTCGTTCGGCGGCCATATTTGTTTTTTTTATGTTTGTAATTTGTTTGGTACTACCATATTGGTTTTGCAGTTGGCAACTGCGGGTCCTGGTGTTGCTCTCGTTCGATTAGTCTTTCTCGAATCTGTTGCATGTGCTCCACTGATTACTCACCTTTGATCGACTGCCATATTGGTTCTAGAGTTGTCTTCTGGGAGTACTAGTGTTGCTATTATTTGATTAATTTTGGAGTTGGTCACTAGGGGCACCACTTTTTTAGAACTCAAAATGCAATCTGAAATAGTGCGGTATCGAACTGCCAAACCTTGGGTCGCCAGATTAACACCTTAGACCACTCCACTATTGTGACATGCACTGGGACAAGAGTTTATAAGAAGTATATAGATTGGAGACGAATAAATATAATGTCTCTCATTAAATACATTCATTTTTAAGTTTCTCTTTTTAAGTATTTATTTATTATTTCGATTTTACCTCTATAGTTTTTTTCAACTATTTAATTTTGTTATTATTTACATTTAACTTATATAATTTTTCAGAGTATTTAATTTTTTATTATTTATATTTAATTCATATAATTCTAAAGTAGTGTATTTATATATAATTTCTTTACCATCCTAGCAATAGGTATTTTTTGACTTTAGTAACTAATTTCTCATCTTTACTCGACACCTGCTTAACCTAACCAACAAACTCTAGTCATGTAAGAAATTAGAATATGTTTTAATTTTAAATATATGAAGTATATTTTTCCTTTATAAAAGTTCTGTGAAAAGATGTACCTTAGAAATAAAACACAATATTTTTTATACGAAATGTATTGCACACATGATAAAATATGCATAATCAGCAAAAGAAATTAAATATATCTATTAATCGTCTTCGTTGTTCACCGTTCGATACCCGCCTTTGCGACCCAAGAATCGTAGCAGGCAAGGAAAGCCCACTACTTTGATGTACACACCTTTCATTACGTCGTTTAAGCACCTTTTCCACCAAATACACATCTGGAAATTTCGTCGGCTGGATCTCCTTGGTGTAGAGGCCACAATGGACAATACATTGTTCAGATCTTCGAGGTAGTAGGTCCTCGGAGCTTAGTTGCATATAAGTCGCACACATAACAGTTCAGGGCTCCAATTCGCTGTGAAGTCTTTCTCGAAGACGCCTTTCTATTAGGAGATGCACACAAGGTCGCCAACCTTAGCTTTAGGCTTGTGTGGGTCCTTCCTCTTCAGAACAGCATATACTGTCCGAACCAGAGAGCTGTCCTTGATATCTTCGGGCTTCATGCGCGTGCTCGAGTGCACTGTAGAATTACTCGCGGACGAGTTTTGTCAGTAGCTCAAGCCACTTGTAGCTGCCATTCACTGCGAAATGCTTCCACATCTTACCCTTCAGAGTCCTGTCGAACCTCTCGACAATAGAAGATTTGAGATTATTGTATGTGAAATAATGATTTATTTTGTGTTTCTTCATCAGGGCCTCGAACTTTGCGTTGTAGAATTAATTGCCTTGGTCGGTTTGCAAATTGGCCAGGAAGCATCCTTTGCTCAACTCATCTGCCATGGCCTCTGTGGCATCACATGCATTTTTAGACTTGACCAACCTAGCCCAGACGAATTTGTTTTAGGCATCGATGACTGTCAACATGTAGCTGCTGCCTTTATTCGCTCAAGAATGCGGTATCATCTCGATGAGGTAGGCTTGAAAAAGGGTGTTAATTCCACAAATCATGACCTTGTGATGGTGTTAGTAGTGCCTGGTACCTGTATGCAGTTCGCACACAATCGATTAATTGTATGTAGCCGCCTCCTTAAGTTATTCGATGATTGAAACCATCTCCTTGGTGTGGGAGTAATTTCAAACACTGCGAAGCAAGATGTAGCTGCAGCCTATCAACCAGCTCTTTTGGATTGTCTCAAAACATGTAGTCGATGTTATTGCTGTCGTCTATCTTCTTCAGATATTTGCCACTTTCAGTGCTAGATCATTGAAGAGGTCTGCGAGAATGTCGATTTTTCATGATCTTCGCCCTTATAAACATGTCTCGGTATTGTTATCTCAATGACAATGTGCATGCATGAATTCGAGCAAAGTCTTGTATTCCAGCAGGTCAGATTCTGTAAACTCCCTTAGCTCCTTGCAAAATAGCAGTTCGTAAAGCCCGGGTGTTCCACATGTCTTGTAATCGCCAACTCGGATGCTCCCACCTGGTGGAAAATCTTACTTCGTCAGGACCCGTCAGGACCGAGGAACCATTTATCTTTATGCCTGTATACAACATACATCATATTATTATTACGAGATGTGTACGATTGTAGGTATCGTCGAACCAGACCACTTTGTTTCAGGGCTTTCTTCTGTACCTTTTTCTAGTGTACAAAATTCACATCCTACCCATTGTCCCGATCTGTCTGTATATCATGTTTTCGCTTCTTCATAGGCTCAACAATATTGTCGACTTCAGTATTCATGGCTACAGGTACTTCATCACTCTCCCTGAGTACATTGAGACGGCGAGTAATAAGCTTAAAAATTTCTTCAATTATAAGGTTGCATGAAAATTTTGGCTCTCTTGGCGAGCAAATACTTGGAGCCAACAGAATGAATCGCCTTATGTAAGTCACTGGTAATGTCCGACATCGCACTGAATACAAATGGTTACTGTTGCTTTCTTTTATAAGTTTAGTCATGAGTCTCTGCCAAAATACTTTCAATCTTGCCCAGGCATTTGCTGTACATATCCAGTATGCCCTTGCTGTAACTTTGAATATCCATTTTTGGAGCGAAGTTGGAAATTGAGGTAGCGAATACATGCTTTATGGAATCTTTAAGCACTTTAGTTTCTCTTCATTTTGTGCAGATCAATCTGTCGGTAATTTGCCTTTGAACACTCGTTATGTGCTCGTCCTTGGCAACCATACCGCGGACGATCTCTGTCTTCAGACGATCCATCTTCGCAGCGATCTCGGACAAGTAAGTGCGAAAGAATGTGTTTTGTTCAGCCAACATACTGCGTAGTTCCGAGTTAAAGCCATTACCAGTTTCAAGGACGAAATGTTTAGTAGCAACATCTTCGGATTGTTCGGGTTCACCATCGTTTCGCATTATTATTCTACCAGCATCACAAGTTCCATCATTTATTGGTACGAGACAACCTCCAACTTTGTCTTTGTGAAGCCGCACCTTGAGGCTAATTTGCCCGAATTTCTATATGCTGTTACTCATTCTCAACGATCGACTATGAACTGATCGAATCCACATCGGTGACTGCCATTATATAAAGGCCAGTATTTTACAAGTGTCGAAAATCCATCCGTGTATTTCCGGCATAAGGCACACATATCTTTGAAATCTGATAGTCTCATGTCCATATTGACATGATCGTCGTAAATGTGGGGTAAATTCATATAGTCCATACGAAACAGCGCCAACACATTAGCACTATCGCGAAGCGTCTGTTTTGGTATTCACGAATAAGCCTGGCTGAAGTACATGCTGTCCACATACATATGTCGTCCCATGCTAAAGTACTCCTTTATAGAAGTCTGATTCTCGAAGGCAATGTCATCGAAGACAAATATTGAATTTGTCAGTTCTTCACTCGCCGGCATGCCGGCCTTATTATCGCTGCATGGGAAAAAACCAATGCCTTCCACAGCTTGCAGCACTCATGCCAATTGCAGGTATCTCGGGTCTGCCTGGTGCCTGGCTTGCAAATCCTTGCATTGGGAATAGGTGATGTCGTGTTGCTTGAACAACTCATCCAGTGTGTTGATGTCTGTGTCACCACATGACAGCCTTTTGGGTAGCTTGGTTCCCAGCCTGCAGAACATGTATCCGGAATGTGCAGCTCGAACTGCAGATTGTTGCCCAGTATATCGGCGATTCCGCTTCCATCTACGATCTTACTTCTTCAAGACATCGCGGTGAACTGATCTAAAAAGTATAAATACAACCCCTCTTATACATTTACTTTTCAGTATCATTATAGACTTGGAAGAGTGCGGAATGTAAAGTGCCAATGATACATCTGCTTTGTCGCTTCTGCGGTAAAGCATTCACAGCTCTGCGCAGTGTGCGTCGACATGAAATAACGACCTGCAGAATGAAAACTTCAAGAATGTCGTCTTTATGCAAATTCTGCCAGAGGCAGTTTGCAAGGAGTGATATTTTGAAGAGACATTCCAAAACTTGTAGCACTGGTTCTGTGCAACTACAACCAGCACCACACTTAGCACTGCACTCACCACAAGATAGTAGTGGTAACATACATATTGTCAAGCAAGATGTTACTTTACTTATATACATTCATGCTGGAGATAAAGATATTTTCCACTAATTGTGACATGGAAGCCAATTTCCGAATAAGTGAGGCACATCAACGCGGAACCATCGGGTTGCGGCAAGACATGCGCCCTACTGAGCCTGCTGAATAAATCGAATGGCCTTCAGTTCGAGAATGTGTACCTATATTCAAAATCGCTCCAGCAACCTAAATGCCTGCGAATTGAAGCCCCGAACTGTTTCGTGTGTGACATATACACAACTAAGATCCGAGGACTTACTATCTAGAAGATCTGAACAATGTACTATCCACGGTGGCTTCTACACAAAGGAGACCCAGCCGACGAAGTTTCTAAATGTGTATTTAGTGGAAAAGATTCTGAAACGACTTAATGAAAGGGTGTCCATCAAGTGGCGTGGTTTCCCTGCCCGTTATAATACCTGGGTCGCCAAGGCGGACATCGGGCAGTTAACACAGAAGAAGATTCCTAAAAAAAAAAAAAAAAAAAAAAAAAAAAAGTATATTTTTGCTGATTATGTATATTCTATTATGTGTACAATCAATTTATTCAAAGTTCTTTAAGTACATGACTAGAGTGTGGTGGTTAAGTTAAGTGGATGTCGAGTTAAGATGAGCAATTAGTTATTGAATGAAAAATTACATATTGTTGGAATAGTAATAAAAAGCATTATATACATAAATAAAATGCTTAGAAATTTTATAAGTTAAATCTAAATAGTAAAAATATAAAATACTTACCAAAATTATATAAAAAATTTAAATAATTAATAAATACTTAAGAAGAAAACTTAAAAATAAATGCCTTTAATGAGAGACAATATATTTATTTGTCTCCAAGATATTTTTTTCTTATAAACTCTTGTCCCAGCGCATGACATGTTAGCGAAGTGGTCTAAGGAATTAGATGGGTGACCTAAGGTGTGGCAGTTCGATCCTACACTATTACAGGATGTTATTTTGTGTTATTAAGAAAAACAGTGCCTCTAGTGATCAACTCCAGAACTAATCGAATGAGAGCGACACTAGCGTTCCCAGCACACAAATCTAGAACTAGTATGGCAGTCGAACAAAGGTAAGTAATGAGTGGAGCGAATGCTACATATGTGAGAGACAAATGACAAACGAATGTGAGAGAAAGAGAGAGAAAGAAATGAAAGAACGCAATGGAGAGAAAAATCACAATGCTTGGAGGAAACCCCCAGAATGATAAAGTATGAAAAAACAACATAGAATAATAGAGAATGAAAATATGACATACTGTCTGCCAAAATGGCGGTCCAAGATGGTAACGTAATGGCAACCAACATGGCGGAATCCAATATGGCGGTCGCGTAACCAGATTGACAGCGGGAAGTTCGAAAATCAAAGATGGCGGCCGGCGCCCTGGAGCATCACGCCTCTCTCCGATCCCTGAATATTCCCATTTAAAATACATTGTCTCAAAACCGGCATACACTCACTACTGTTAAAGTGGAACACTTTTTAACTTTTTGCTGTTTTCTCACAGAACACATTGAATCGCAAGGTGTTGAGTATACATCTCCCTGGACCGTTTAACATTCCTACAAGTAACTGTTCTCCCATATTAATAAGTTCCTCTTTTGGCACACTTGTATTGCCACCATAAAAATTTTTCTCAAGTTGCTTAAAGAACTGTCTTTCTGAATAAAACGCAGTAATTTTCCCATCTCATTATCATAGATGTGCGATGTTATATGGTATCTCATGAATGCTCTGCAGAAGAGATTATCGCTGCACACATAATCCAGAATTTTCATATGTACATAAAGTTGTGTCTCTTCCAAAACGGACATATCTGCGGATTTTTTTAAAATGTAATGCCGCGAGAAAATAAACATAACTTCGTATAATTAGCTTAAGAAGACCAAACATCAAATTAACGAAGGTGTGTGTTGTTCATTAATGTTATTTTGTAATCGTTATACACATGAAGACCTGTTTAATTGCAGAGTATGATATTCACATTTTTTAAAACTCTTCTCCCACAGCTGTTATTGCTTTTCTGCTCTCGCGTAAGACCGCAGTTAGATTCACGTGCCCTCGTCTTCCACGATGACAATGCTTCTCATTAATTGTCTCTCCAACTGTACGCGGGCGTTCCTCTATGTCGGCGTCGGTGTTGGGTTGGAATCCATTCGAGTGAGTTCCTGGCCGACTGCTCTAGTCTGAGTATTTTCCCACGCCAATTTTCCTTTTCTTCGCATGTCCTCAACATTCAGTACGTTCATTCCGCCGACTGAAACCAGAGTTTCGAAAACCCGAGTTTCGGAAACAAACCACGAAAGTTCGCTTCAGATCCTAAATACGGCGAGAAATAACTACTGGGATGTGTTGAAGAGCAAAACAAAATGTTTAATCGATTAAAGATAACGGGTCTAAATGCAGAGTGTTTATATAGGTTTAGTGCACGTACGAAAATAACCATAACGCAATAAATATGCCGCATCTTTAAAAAAAAATTATAAATTTACACTTTTTGATTATCTATGCATAGCATAAAACAAAGTCACCTGGCCGCATGTGTCTGTGTATTCGGATAAGACTTCTCAACTACTTGATGGATTTTGATGCAGTTTTCACTACCATTTAGAGAATTGCTCGAGGAAAGTTCAGGTATATAATACATTAATATTTAATGTAAATACAGTACAGAAATTTCGACGTTTTCTAATCGAGTCGGAAAAAAAAAAACACTTTTCGGGCGCTTACATGACTTACACTGACTAAACCATAAGATATGCACCGAATTAATGTACTACAGAACTGTAGATCTAAAAAAGGTATACAAGAAAGTCCGCGAGAGTATAGGCTATGTTTATCTTTTAAGGATGACGCACTGTAACTATTTTTGTCTTTTAAAGTTCACTTACGAAGACTTTTTGAACAACACAGTACTAATCCCATGTTAGTTACGTTAAACATTTAGTGTATATGCTTGCTGGAAACTTAAACAACGCCATATGTGTAAATGGCACCCGAGCGAGGCGGGGGCGGGTCGTTAAGCTTTATAGAGCAGTGTATGCAACGTAAAATTACTTTTTAGTCATAGTGTCACATGTTGCTGCGCTGCGTCGCCCCTTTGCCCCGTCCTACTAGAGCGGTCGAAGCAGCGAGTCGAGGGCAGAGTGCTAACCAGATGAGTGCGCGGAGATCTACAAAGTATTGCCGCCGCGCGTGCCAGATAAGGCTATCGGGACGCGTGCACTCCCGTCATCGAGCAGATTGAATTTATGGGGTTATCACTCAAGAGTGTTCTGGTCATCGCTCCAGCTTCTCTCAGCGTGACTCGGGGTTCGGTGGAACCTTTCGGATCGGACCAGCTTGTCTGTTTAAGACACGACGGCCTCGGAGCCGACATTCTAGAGTTTGGAGGATCCCACGGTCTTCAGTAGCCGTGTCGTAAACGGCTACGAGACAATTTTTTAGGTTACTAAATCGACCATGTGACCAAGTATAGGCCCAAAATATTTGGGGATTTAGGGTTGAAATTACTGAGGTAAAGTAGCACACTAAATTCCCAAAGAGGGTGAAGAGATTTGGGCGGCTCTGAACAGCGAGGTCTTGAGAGCCAATGAGGAAGATTGAAATTAATGTGGAGTAGTGCGGGAATGAAGGGACGGGGGAAACGGGAGATCTCCGAGAAAACCCGCCGACAAACGGCATTGTCCGGCACGATTCCTACTTGCGAAAATCTGGTAACCCGATCGGGGATTGAACTCGGTTCGCCTTGGTGGGAGGCGAAAGTGCTAATCGCTCAGCCACCGTGTGAAATCCCCAAATAGGTCTGTAAAATCGTCTAGTGGTGTTTATTTCCGTCTTATTTCATGCGTTGTGATGGAAACGCCAGCATTTACAGTTCTTTAAACACTGCACAATACACGCACGTGAAAAAAAGTCAAAGTCAGTGATCTACATGTTATTTCGTATTTAAGTAATAAGTTATTTTAAAATAAAGTTTGTTGTTAAAAAAAAAAAAAAAAAAAAAAAAAGTTTGGTTATTTGAAATTGAATGTTAACTGCAGGAAATGAAAGAACAACGAGAATATTAATATAGGCTAGAAGGAAATATGATCAATTATTCACAAGACAACGATGCTAAGTGAGAAATGCTTGGGAGTTTTATTCATAGGGTGACAAACAAAATAACGTCGAAATTCCACAAGCCTGTAGTTTCCAACTGTGTCGCATGCAGCATTGTTACAAGCCTTTCGAAACCACCCACGCTAAATTCCTGAACCCTAATTCTCCAAATTGGCCGTTTCAGACAGATCTGGAGTCTCGTATGTTGGAAGACAGCGAAGCGATGAGTGGCGACAAGTGACCAACTGTGGAGAGTGGTACGCGGACTGCGAGCATCGACACAGTGTAGAGTGCTACTGGCGGGAGCGGGACTATTGAGCCGCGTGCGTGGATGACAGAAATTTGGAGCGATGGCAGTAGATTGAATATGTGTAAATAATGAGTGCGAGTAAAGTGACTATAACTAACACAGAGACAGTGATAAGTAGGGACACCCGAATTTCACTAAGAGATTTCAAGACCAGTAGCATTTCGTAACAATGTCGCTAGATCCACTTTCTGGATTGGTCGGTTCCCGCAGGTGTCGGCCAGCGAATCACATATCTACAATACCGGAGTTATTCAATTATGATTGGCCAGTCAAGTAAGAATATTTTTAACTTCCCCTCCCAAGAACCCAACATGCACTGTTAATTATATTTGTTCAATTAAAAGGTTCAAGAAACTCTTGTTTCAGTTTCCTTTCGTCAAGTTCAGACAATTCTCATCAACAAAATATCTTAGCATTTTCTTTCCAAATTGACAGTAATTGTTTTCCAAAGTCTTGTTTAATTTTTTTGATTTTGAAATGCTCGTAGGGCACGTGTGATGGGACATATCGCCTGCGCCACCGCGGCTTTGAGTAAAGTCAGCTGCAACGTAAGGGAAGTGCTCCCGTGTCTTGAAGAGTTGCCACTGAAATAAAATTTTCTCGTCAAGTCTGTTTAAGGGGGTAGTATCTGTATAATTAGAGTTAGTGATTTTTCGCGAAAAAAAATACGAGGACATGGTAGACTTCAAAACTACAAGCACCCACAGCAGTTTGTCTATTGCCATTGGTTTATGTCTCATTGAGAAGGCGTTTTCATATTTGACCGTGCCACTCAGAACGCGGCAACATCGGAACGACTCCTACGTGATTCGTGTGCAGACAGTTAACACGTGTCAAAAAGAAATTCAGCCCATGAATATACATAAACGACCCTACATATTTTTTAAATATAACCTGTCTTGAAATCTTTTCGCGAAATTTCTCTAGCCCTACCTATAAGTTGTTCACGGTAAAATGAGCACTTTTGAAAGCCCTTCGTAAGATCTACTTATATTCATGTCGAGTGTCCTTCCGCCAAATGTAGATTTATCATTGACACGGACCTGATCACATTATCCTTGCGTCGGTCAAGTAAAACTTCGCAATTATTAGAAAATTTAACATTTTTCAAATGTGTTAATTTATGAGCTTAAAAGCACTAGAAAAAAAAAAGGGAGTTTGCTGTGTTGGGGACAGAGCCGTTTGTTTTGCGTGAATATGTCTTCGTTGACGCGCTCGGAGGCCTATATGTTTTTTTAGGTTCCCAGTACCGCTTCACTCGATCATATGGGGTTTTATGGGTATCACTGGATTGGCTTTGAGGTACTCTTTCCAACCGTATACGATTTCTGTATTTCGACTTGGCTTTTCGACGAGTATAGGCCGACATTGTGTTAAGTTTTCTTAATTTTTTACTTTAAACTCTTACAATTTCACCATAACCATGCCACACAAATGTTTAATACAAGAAATCCATTGATCTTGACGAGAGCTGTCGACTGAAACCTAAATGAGCGTCGTAGCTTCTCCTAGTCAAAAGTTATACTACGCGGAAGTTATGAGACGCGGCGAAACGAACTCAAAATTGCTGTAGGCTCCCCCCCCCCCCCTTTTCACCTAACCAAACCCGCGCGATGCTTCGCAGTCCTCACTCAACGTAACATGTAACATATATTCTTTGATCCTTTGGAAATCGAGTGGTGTAATTGAGTTTTAAATCTTGACGATAGATTCGGAGCTGTATTCTCCGATTTTGTTATCATCGGATTTTCTGGATTGCCTCCCAATATAGGTCGCAAATATAAAGACGTATTCAAGTAAAAAAAATCGTAAAGCAAACGAAATAATTTCAGTATTTAAAGATGTTAACATAACAATTTTAATTCAACGTTTAGACACGGAACTATTCGCCTTCCGTCGTTACCAACTTATATGTGGGTATAGGCAGTAACATTTTTCAAAGGTTGATTTTAATAGTGCTCACTTTATTGTGACCACCCTTAACCATGTTGGAGTTTTGTTACTAATTTTCGTAATCAAACTTCATGACCGGACATCAAAAATCAAAGCTGGATATGGCACGAGGACTACTGATATGAATTTTTGTAGTGTCAAGTTTGCGTGGATTTAGATATATCAATATTTTCCCCCATGAGTGTCAGAAATTATTAAATAATGAGAGAATCTTCGATTAAAGCTACAGATGAGGAACGAATCTCGTGAGACAAATAGGCTGAATTTCGGAATAACTCTTCGAGTGCTCGGCGCCTTCACGAGATTAGTTTTAAAATACTGAATTGGAAAATTTTTGTCGTGGACGAATATTCGTAAATACAAGAATGCGGGGATAACACCCGCATAATTGAAATAATAACATGGTCAACGCTTAAATACTAGCCGCATGTCCATCACAATGCTTACATTTATGCGAAGGAAGGATACAAAATAAGCAGGAGGGAAAAATCCTGAGCGGAGCCCCCAGAATTGAAAGTTTGACCGCTAACAGCATACAGAGAAATTATCCTCAAGTTTCCGGAAATGTAGAATCACTTTCTGTCTCAGAACTGAACTATATTGTTAAGTTCAGGTAGGAATCGTTTCGGGTTACCTTTACACTCTCGTAAAACCAATCATCATTTAAGGTTTGATTGAAACAGTGTGCACAAGTTATTTTTTGTTCTGCTGAAAAATAAAAAATCCGTAAAAAAAATTTGTGCGTGAGACATAAATTACAGGTACAAACGTTTAGAGGCAGTTCACGGTAAAATGAGCCCTTTGGAAAGCCCTGCTTAAGCTCTACTTTGTATGTACGTTGTGTATTCCTCCACTCCGCCTTATGTAAAACGAACATCGGTATGGGCTTCATCACTTTATTCGTGCGTTGGTCAGGTTGAAATTGTGGAATTACCAGAAAAGAAAATATGACACGAATCTGGTCATTTTTAAACTTCGAACCATATTTAAAAAAAAAAAAAACAGAAATCGAAATAAATAATATAAGTTATAACAATGGCTACCGAACACTTTTTAATCGACGTTAAGTTACGGAACTATTTTCCATCTATCATTACCAACTTTACTGGGCGAATGCCACTCAGTGCACCCATTAAAATATATGGCGGTAGGGACAGTGACTTTTTTCTAAGGTTGATTTCAAAAGTGCTCACTGTATCGTGAACAGCCTTTAACGTGATATACTGTACACGTTCATGGACGCCAATAGAGGGAGAAAATAACAAGAAAGGGCAATCGTAAATGATTTTACAAACTTTCTGAGCAAATATTTTACCAGAGTGATGTTTTACCGTCGAAATTCTTAATACGCCGAAAATTTATTACTACACACAATTTCTGCGCAAGATATTGCGCTAAGTAACTGCACCGGTATGAGAAAATACTTGCTCACAAATGATCAAAAACCGTTGTAGTCTATTCGCGGTCTTTGCACACTTTTTAAAATCAAACCATTGAGAAAAAAAAAACCTCTGTGACGTGTTTAGTTATTTCCTAAATACGCAATATATCACAGCAGTTTTATGCCTGAGTTAACATAAAACTGCTTATTTTGCGTGAATTTAAAGTTTTACCTATATTTAATTTCTAAATAATAATATACAATTTATAATAAATATGAATGAAAACTGCGAGAAAACATGTGTGTTGGTAGCGCCTAGTCAGAAATAGTTCTCATGCAAAATTCTATTCCAACTAGGTGCGTACGAATTCGGTGCGAAGTCCTTTTACATCAAATCTAGACTTGGTTAATCTAAGTTTGCATGAGGCGGAGGAATATCCTGGATGTAGAACTTTAGCAGGGCTTCAGAAAAGTGTGAAGTAACCATGAATGGATTATATATATGATTGCATTTTCTTAGATTTTCTATGTCGACTTACAAAAACATGTGCATCTCAATTGACATATTTAGAGTTAATTTGTCCCACGTCGTCTTAAAAAAGAAAAAAAAAAGAAGAAAAAAAAACAATGCCGTGATTTCGACGAAAATTTTGGCTGCGTTAATATTCCTCGTGAAAACTGGGCACAGTTTTCACGCGTCAGTGGCTGGATGCTCGCGAACTTTGACACACCCCCGGGGCTAAGCCAGCCGTGATGACACAGGGCTTTGTTTCTATGGCGACGGCACATCCAGCCCGTGCATCCCTGCGCACCCCTGCTACCTCGAGTCGACACCTCCCTCGAGGGGATCCGATATGTTTGTTCAACGATTTGATACCAATTACTGCAGGGCATTTGCCATTATTCCTGCAGAGTGCCTCACTCACAGCCCTCCCCCCCGCCCAACCTACTACACAAACAATTAACGTGAGTATGAGACGGAGGGGGGGGGGGGAGGCAAGGCGGCCATTGTGGGGAGACACGCGCGCTCTCACGCGGCGGCCAACTGAACTACTGCGAGAACAATGGGTGGGGGAGCAGGCGCCACCCGCGTCATTATACCGGACCAGTTCAATGGGGCACATACAGGAGGCTGCATTGTTCTCGGACGAGAGGAAAATAAGAGGAGGGCGAGCATTTTACTGTATCGACGTTTAACACCCTCCCACTACCAAAAAAAATCTCTATACAAAACTACACGCTAGCAAAAATGGAACGCAAAAAAAAAAAAAAACGAAAAAATAAATATGCATGAAGGATGACGATGAGAGAAGCATATTCCTGTTTGAACTACTCAAAACCTATAATTTGCAGGCAGACACAAACGTTTACTTCGGAAATATGTATCACAAATAGTAGGTTATCAAACTCCATGTTGTGAAATGTGCTTCTTTTAAACGCTTTCCTTCCACACGGGCAACTGCCGATTTATGCCAACAATTACGGGACTGGAATTAAGAGTGAATACTGTAATGCAGATAAGACAGAGAGCATACTCTAAAACAGTACACAGAACCGTGTATCCAACATCTGTCATGTGACTTTAGAAAAAATGCTGTAGTGCTTTATTTTATCCCGAGGATCAGCGCTGTGAATGTAATCACAGTCCAAGGAATACCATTTTAATACTGCATGAATTTGTATACTTTTGGGAGAGTAAACTTTACTCCCTCAAAAACGAAATATTAGCGGACTGATCGAAAGACACACCCAGTTTGGTTGACAGGCGAATTTCGTCCAGTCTAGATGTCGATCAGCTGTCTGTTCGTCGGATGCTACCTAGCAAGCCTGCCACCATGTTGTTATGTCACCATCTGCCATCCAGGAAGACAGTGACCATTGGCCAGTGACCTTCGACGTCTGAGCCCTGACCCATGACCTTTGACTCCTAACCTCAAAAACCCAAAAAATTACAAAAAAATATTTTTAAAATCTTTTGAAAATTATTAAATATAACTACTTAAAATTTATTATTAAAATTTATGAAAACTATTAAAGAGTTGTTCAAACATCGTTAAATAATTTTAAAAATAATTTATTATGAACAATTTATTAAAAATCATTTCAAATAAAAAAAAATATTAAGAACCTTTCGGTTACGGCCGCCATATTGGTTAGCGTTGTTTGTTTATATGTTACTGGAGCCATCACCTTGGTTTTTTCGTTCGTCAATTGTTTATATGTTACTGGAGTTTGTCTCTCAACTTTATTCGACTGCCATGTTGGTAAGCTTTCACTTACATTCGTCCGCTATCTTGATAGGCATTGATTAGTTGCATGTGCTCCACCGCCATATTAAAAAGCGTCATTTGTTTTCAACAAGTAGGTAGTGCTAGTGTATTAGTTTTTTTTTTCTAAGTATAGATGGCGCTAATTACACCTGCAAATGTTTCTTATTGACTAATTACTTATTTTCATTCGACTGTCGGCAAGCCTCCACCACCTGCGTTCCATCACCTCCAATATATTTAAGTTTTCAAGTGCTCCGCCAATGCTTCCCATTGGACAATTACCCCCGCCAGTTTTTCCCATTGGCTGGTGACTCACTTTAGTTCGACCCCCTCCGATATATTTAATTGGCTAATTTTCTCCGGTGACTTCGGAAATCTTTGTTAGACCAATCAAATGCCTCCATTAGAACAATTAGTCGTGTTCGCTCCATACCCTCAATCCCCACCCCTATGCTTATCATTGCTCAATCACCTCACCAATGTTTCCCATTGGCTAATTAGTCGGCAGCCTCCACCCACGTGACATCTACCCGGCCAATCGGCGACCCCTTGCTATGTAGGACCATCGTGAAGTGAACTCTAACACCGATACGTATTTTCGTGACAGCCCAAGGATGATACACAAAAAGGAAGGTGGGATCAAAAGTTCTGTGGGGATGTGTTTATAGTACTAAGGTAATGCTATAGTGGCGTGCTCCGACATTTACGCAAAAAAGGGAGAATATACAGTTTATAAAACCTGTGTCTTGAAATAAGATAAACAAGAAGTTACTTTTATAGGAGACAACAACCAAGTATTGATTGAATATTCTGATATTTCTAGTAAAACCAAAGTTATTTTACGTTAATAAATAGCAACCAAACGCCTTTTATACGTTAATTGATAAATTGATTATAAGCAAAAATAAACTAATATCACAAAATTCTCCATCAAGAATATAATAATAGTAGAAGGAAAATAAGCATTCACGATCCACGAGATCCGAAAATGGATTCGGATTATGGGGAGTCAACATGTTGTGATGTCACCCAACCGCCATCTTGGATGTCATTGACCTTTTACCCCTGACCCGCGACCTTTGACCTTGACCATTGACCCCAAAATCCAAAAACATTGCAAAAAAACACTAAAAACTCAAAAAATCCCAAAAATTACAAAAAATTCTAAAAGATTCTAAAAACATCCGAGAAAAATTGTTATTAAAGGGTATTAGAAAGGGATCCCCAGAAACTGCCGTTTTTTCTATTCGAAAATGGTAGAAGCCCTCCAAATCAAATTTTCGGTCAATTTAAGTCAAGGTCTTTCTTAGGACCAACAGAGCAGTGGTGGCCATATTGGTTTTATAGGCATATGGTATGCCCAATCGATACAAGGGATCCAGGATCGGAGTTAAACCTAACCAACAGCTATTTTGGTTGTCAGCCATCTTGCATTCATATTGTATGCAGATGACTTTTGACCTTGAACTAGACAATTAAGCCTTGGCCTTGAGCCTTGTGACCTCTGACCCTAAACACCCCAAAGAAAATCAGAAAAAATTCTAAAAAATACCGAAATTTTATTATTAAAAATAATTTAAAAATAGTTATAACTTATTACTTAAATTATTTTAAAAATTATTAAAGTATTATTATTAAAAATAAATTTGCCGACATTCTACCCACCTCCCCACACCTAACAAATTAGTCAACAGGCCTCCACCCCCTCGCCCATACCGTCAGTCATTTTGGTAGGCGACCGCCATCTTGGTAGGTGACTGCCTTCTTGGCATACATCACTTGTCGACCATCTTGTAAGCCAGTTCCCATTAGCAATTGAACTTTGACCTTTTATCATTGACTCCTGAACCTTGACCTGGACCTTGACCGACCCCATTACCATGAATGACCTTGAAAACAAAAACTCGTTATTAAATAAATAAAAGTCAACAAGCATATGGCATTACAGATTACTACAACCATATTGGACAGCAGACTACTTGTCACTATAACCTTGAAAACCAAAAAGACAGCAAGCATAATACATTACAAACAAACACCTCCATATTAGATGCAGGTAAACTCGACTTTGACCCAATGATCTTGAATGACCTCGAAAACAAAAACACAAGGAAAATCCAAGAAATCAACATGCATATGGCATTACAGACTACTACCACCGTATTGGATGCAAGTAACGTCGACCTTGACCCCATGACCATGAATGACCTTGAAATCAAAAACTCGAGAAAAATATATAAACGTCAACAAGCATACGGCATTACAGACAACTGCCACCATATAAGATGCAGACTGCCTTGGCCTTGACACCATGACCTTGAATGACATTGAAAGCAAAAACCTGAGAAAAAATCTATGCGAAGAGGCAGAAGCTAGCAGAGACGATCCGCCTTTCATGCGAGCTGCTGTCAAACTAAACCTCTCAGATTGCCTCCCTACTGCTTATAATACACGAGTATGCAAGCCCTATGGCATCATAATGACTTTGAACCAATCGTATTGCACCATTAATACATTGTGCAGACACCGACCAGCCAATTACGTGAGGTGTGGATCAAGTGGAGTAGGTGAAGCAAGTGGAGCAAATGGAGCAGGTGGAGTCAGTCTGCAGGAGCCAGTCGGCAAGAGTCAGTCGGCAGAATGGTATATTTCGGAATCTTTGGTGTGTGTGTGTGTGTGTGTTGTGTGTGCACCGCAAACTTGAATAAATGCCCCCTATTTTAAAATGAAATTCTATAGTCCTACCTCCAAAAGCTGAAAGGTGAACATTTTATATAATAATCTCGCTTTAAGAAATTTATATATCCTGGTCCCTGGGTATATTTCAACACTTCCTGGGTAAACAGTATTTGCACTTTGCAAAGAAAGTGCCGAGAACTACAGCAGGCTCCCATTTTGCTTCGCCATTGGTCTATACCCAGCTTGAACTTTGTACTGAACAATACTTCCCAGCCGGTCGTCGCGTGCAAGAGGATTCTTCGCACAGACCACTCTCTTATACCGACGAGCATTTTGAAAATAGGTGAAAACTCGATCGCATAATCGACACTGTCGACAACCAGTTAGCGATAATGCAGGTTGGGGCTCCATGGCCTTCGAGGTCAAAACGTAGGCCTCCGTATTCGCAATTTATGTTCGCGGTATAGGAGCACTCTGAGAGAACCCAAATACTCGTTCGGCCAAGATGAACACACGCAGTACTATTATATATTTGTTTGATAAGAATATATCAAATTAGTTTTCAATTTATTTTATACATAATTATGTATAGGTATATAAAAATATATAAGTATATAAATACGGGAATGTAATTTTTTGTTCAGTTTAAATTATACACAATTATGTATAGCTATAGGTATATAAACATGTAGATATGAAATTATTTTGAATTTATTTTATACATAATTATATATAGATATATGAGTATGTAAATATAACATTGTTTTAAATTAATTCCATACATAAGTATATACATATAAATATAGGAATATAAAATTGTTGTAAATTGTATACATAATTATGTATAAATAAATATAGGAATATACATATGCCTACAAGCTTATTTCAATAGCATAATGTTATGTAAGTACCTGTGTATGCTCATCTTGGCCGAACGAGTATTTCGGTTTTTCCAGAGTGCTCCTATACCGCGAAGATGAATTGCGAATACGAAGGCCAGCGTTTTGATCTCGAAGACCATGGAGCCACAACCTACATCATCGGTAACTGGTTGTCGCCATGTCGATTCTGCGAACGAGTTTTCACCTACATACAAAATGCACTTCGGCATAAGAGGATGGTATGTACGAAGAGTCCTTTTTTACGCCATGACCGACTAGGAAGCATTGTTCAGTACAAAACGCAAGCTGGGCATAGACCAACGGCGAAACATAGTGGGATCCTGCTGTAGTTCTAGGCACTTTTATTGCAAATTACAAATACAGTTTATCCAGGAAGTGTTGAAATATACCAAGAGACTTGGATACATAAATTTGTTTAAAGCAAAATTATTACACATTAGTTCACCTCTCAGGTTTTAGAGGTAGGACTATATAGTTATATTTTTAAATAGGGGGAATTTATTTTATTTTGCGACACACACACAAAAAGAGTCCGAAATATATCGTCCTGCCGACGAACTCTTGCCGATTGGCTCCTACAGACTGGCTCCTACAGACTGACTCCACCTGCTCAACCTGCTCCACTTGCTCCATCTGCTCCACCTGCACCACCTGCTCCACCTAATGTGATTGGCTGTTTGGTGTCTGTACACTGTATTAATGGTGCAGCACGAGTGATTCAAAGTCAATATAACACCAAAGGGCTTGCATATTCGTATATTATAAGTAGTAGGAAGGTAAGCTGAGAGGTTTAGTTTGACAGGAGCTGGCATGAAAGGCGGATCATATCGGCTAGCTTCTGCCTCTTTGCATACATTTTTTCTCGAGTTTTTGATATCAAGGTTATTCAAGGTCATGTGGTCAAGGCCAAGGTAGTCTGCATCTAATATTGTATTAGTAGTCTGTAATGTCAAAGATGTCAAATGCTTGTTCAATATCATGTATTTTTTCTCGAGTTTTTGTTTTCAAGGTCAGTCAAGGTCATGGGGTCAAAGTAAAGGTCAGAGGTTAAGGTCAGGGTTTAAAGGCCATAGGTCAAAGATCATTTGCTAATAGGCACTGGTATCCAATATGGTGGACAAGTGATGTACACCAAGATGGCGCTCGCCTATCAAGGTGGTTGACTGGGTATGGACGAGCGAGTTAAGACCTGCCGACTAATTTGTTAGGGTTTTGGAGATTTACTTTTTAATAATAATGTGTAAAATTGTTAAAAATAATAATTAAATAATAAAATGTTAGTAATTTTGAATTCTTTGTAATAATAAGTTTTTGGGTATTTTAAGAAAAACATTTCTGAATTGTATTATCTTTGGGTTTTTTGGGTTAGAGGTTACCAGGCTCAAGGTCAAGGGTCGAAGGTCAAGGTCAAAAGTCATATGCGTACAATATGGATGCAAGATGGTTGACAACCAAGATAGCTGATGGTTAGGTTTGACTCCGATTATGGATCCCTTGTATCGATGTGGCATAATCTATGCCTATAAAACCAATATGGCCGCCACTGCTTTGTCGGTCCTCAAATTACTTAAATGGACCGAAAATTGGCGTTGGAGGGCATCTACCATTTTCGAGTGGGGAAAATCGTTTCTGGGGATCTTTTATAAACACTTTTTAAATAATTTTTAATAGGGCATAATACATTTTTTAGAATTTTTGGGTATTTTTTTTTTTTTGGGATTTTTGTGGATTTTTGGGGTTTTGGATCAAAGGCAAAGGTAAAAGATAATGGTTAAGGGGTAAAAGTTTAATGACATCGAAGGTGGCGGTCGAGTGACATCAAAACATGGCAGCTCCCCATAATCCGAATCTTATCCCGGATCCCATTTGCCGAGAATGCTTATTTTCCTACTAATAATAATATACTTTAGTTTTAAGCCAGAGGTATTATACAAGTATAAGCAGTAAACATAATATTCTTATAATATCAATGTTTGATAAATATATTTTTTTAACCTTTATAATTTCATAGGTGGGTAATTTTTTTATATATAAAACAGTTATGTAGTATTATTTATTAATATTGGCCCTCTTTATAATTTATTTAACGTTTGGGTACCCAGTAATGATATCATAGCCTGAAGGATGTCACCTAATATTTTGTTATTATGTTTTCCATATATAAATACGTGTATCGCTAAGAAGAGTGACCCAAGGTAAGGTTAGAAATACATTTTTTGTAGGAATTTAACAGCCTCGAGGGCGTATAAAAAGTCATAGGTTTTACGTAATTATATCGCTAAGAATGAGCGATTCGCCGGACACATTATTGAACGAAAAGATTGAATCTGTAATAGGAGGTCGAGAAATCAAGCTCGGAGAACAGCGAAAAATACGATTTGACATGCAGACACAAGAAAGGTGTTACTTGTTTATGAAGCGGTAAAATAGACTGCGATGCGCGTCAATGAGAAGGCTCCATCATGATGTGAAAAACACCGTCACAAATGGTAAGCAGAAAATATCCCAGAAGGGATGTGGGCCCCAGAACTACTCCATCGCAGTGATACCCGAAAACGTGGATTGCTATAACAACATTTACAAAAATTAAAAACTGGTTCTAACACACAAATAGTACACAGAAGAACAAAAGATGAATAATTCACAAACAAACTTAACCTAACCGGCGGATGAAAAACACAGCTACATCGAAGGATGTTAACAGATACTTGTAGATTTAAAACGAAGTTTTTGAACTACATGTTGTATGGTCAGACTGAAGAAGGCATTAACGTTGCGTACAAGCATAGTAGTAGGGGCGTGGGGGTTTCAGATACAAAGGGATACCACATTTATTGATTGACCTAATTAATGTGATACCAAATTGATTGGTCGGATTAATCCGGTTTTAATCCAATGAAAAATTTAATCCGCTAATCTTAATCCGAAAAATATAATGGTATGGATATATATATATACACACACACACACACACAAATATATATATATATATATATATATATATATATATATATATATATATATATTGAAGTTGGTGCAAGAGTGTGCTAAGGATATTAATTTTTTTTCTTTTTTTGGGGTTGGGGAGCGACATGGTAGGCCCTCACCATCGGAGCTCTGGCGTTGTACTGAGGTGTGATGTGTCGGGGAAGGGGTGTATATAGATATTGTGTAATATAAATTTTTTATGTTATTGAGGAGGGATGAGGACTTTCCTTCCATTTACTATCTGGCAGGCGACTGAGGTTATGGCATATTTGTCCGAAATTAAATGATTAGTAAATAAGTAATGAATTAAACGAAAAGATAAGTTAATACGATTTATGTCAGTATCGTAACCCATCCTGTATGATAGTAATGCCAAACGAGAGAGACTCGCGAACAAACACAAGTTCTTAAGAACGATTGATGGCCAAATACACAATTACTGTTTAGAAATGCAATGAAAACGAATGCAACTACATGACTATCAAACAACGAACAATTCCCCTAGAAAATAAATGATATGAATCGCAAACGAATTACAGAAGCTAATTCCTGATGTGATAAAGTAACGAGTAATACCGACAATGGACTACTTCCGCACAGAGTCCAGCTATCCCGGTGTTATAAAGAATGGAACTAGTTAATAAAAATTCAGTAACAATATATAAATTACACTACATAACATACAAGCACCTCTCCCCCATCGCCTATGAGTTCTGTACTGTGTAGAATACACACGTACATTAAATAAATTAAAAACATGTCCGCTCGGCTGAGAGGTTGCTGCAGAAATGAGTATAGTGTATGACTTACGACGAATTATAAGCTAGGATATGTTTTTAACAGTGTGGTTGGGCCAGAACTGCTCGACATTAAAATACCTAAAAATTTCCTGTTTACGATTTCACCAGTTTATATTTCTACTCTAAACTATTGATAATACTACAGATGGAAAAAATAAAAATTTTCAAACGGAAGAGAAGCCCGCATTCTGAATTATACCAAAAACGATCTATTTCCTTACAAAGTCCAGTTATCCTGATGTTATAAAGAATGCAATGAGTTGTATCTAAAACAAATTCAAAAACATAGTGTACTTCAACGTTAAATGTTTCAAATGATATTTTAACAATGTGCAAAGACGTTTAGGTTTTCGGAATCTGTATGAATTATATATGTGTTATAGTCAGCAGACATCCTCGTGTTGATTCACAGTCGTAGTAATTTGTAAGTAACACTCAATTTTTATGGAGTGATTTATATTTTATTACCTTTCCCATAATATTTCTTTTAGTTTCTTACAAGCAAAAGTTGATGCATGCCATCACTCGGCAATGTAGAGCGAAGGACAGCCTGGAGCAGCAGTAGTCTTTAGCCATACTGTACGGACAAGAACTTGTATACCTGGGTGGGTAACGGTATAGCCCACTTTCCCCTCCTGACAAGCTTACTCTGTCTCATCATTATGTCCCAACTTCAGCTATGTCGATGGGCTTATCTACAACTCCGTCATTCCTTTACATATTCATTGGCATGATTTTCTCGAGCATATATATATTTCACCCAATCCTTCAATTTACAAAACTCTTACATGTTCGTCGGTTTCTCAAATCCTGAGTTAAATGTTACTTGTTTTCAAAAGAATTTCACAAACAACCAAGTTTAAAACCTTATATAAAAGAATTTCATTTATTATTGAAACTATCACTAATCATTCACAAACACTCTATCATTCACATCCATACAAAGTTTAATAGTGTAAACACATTATCCAATAAAAATGACATCCATCCACAAATACTTCATCTTCAGACACTCTCAATCTCCATTCATACACAAAATATTAAATAGTGATGTGAGGAATTAAAAACTATCAAACAACAAGCCACATTATTCCTTTTAGCATAGAAAAAAATTCACTTTTCTTTCAAAATCATCCTTAAAACTATACATTTACAATCTTTATACAAAGTTTACAACAAACATTTTAAAAACTTTTACAAACATCTAAAGAAATTCTTATTACTATATTTTCAATATTCACTCAAGTTTACAACAAATTTCATGTTGTACCAAAACACTTTATAACATTATTCTTTCCACATTTATATACTAAAACAAAGTTTACAACAAATTTAATATTTTACCAAAAACAAGTTCATATATTCAACAAAAGCAAGAACAAATATATACAAAAACATTCACACATGTTATTCAAAAACACTTCTGATAAAGATATATTACATAAATATATACAAAAAAGAAAATTGATTAAAAAAATTAAGAACAATTTTGAGCAACTGTTGGTTGTCTCTTTCCTACCTATACACAGTGACTATTTACATGTTGTCGCACACTTAAGGCGTTCATACATTGTGTCCGGGTATTGATTTTCCAGACATCTATACACACCAATGAGAGCCTACAACACAGACATGTAGCACTTGTAATTGTAGATTTCATATGATGTTATGTAACCCCACTCTGTGAAGAAAAGAATGGGAGGGGAATGTAGTTAATTTATTCCTTGAATAGTGACAAGGGAAGTTCAATCGAAGACACGTTCGATGCAGTTAGGCAGTAATATTCTCTCGATTGGAGAGAGGGACGTAGATTCGATGTTTATGCAGCAGATGCTGCAAACAGTTGTAGATGTTGCAGAAAGCTGTTGTAGAGGTGCAGACAGCTGATATACTGTTTATGGTGCTACATGTGGTGCTGGCAGTTGTGGTGTAGGTGGCAGGTCCGTATTTATTATTGTGTTGAAACTAATGTTGTGGAGAAAAAAGAAAAATTTACTTAGGGATTTTGTAGTACCCACAGGGTAAGGGTCGATACTCATACTGCCTGACTGTAGCACTTATCGTCCAAACCTGACAAAACTACCTTGCTCACGCATTCGGTGTAGACTTCGTGACCACACTAACAAAATTTATATAGGTCCCCCAAAACCCTGGTGCAATTTTCGAGGCAATCTCGATGATCATCATATCGGAGCTTCTGTAGGACGTTAGATTTTACGCCCTTTACCTTACATATGCATTGTTCATTCGCAACAACGTATACATAAAGCTTGGGACGTAAACCTATGGAATATGTGACTCCGGCATGGCCTTTGTTCTCGTGGGAGAATCCTGGCAGGTTATCGAGTATATAGTTAGATGTATGAAACCGTGCTCTTAAATATGGGGTAATTACTTTATAGAAGTTGTTGCAAGCAACAGAATATACCAATTAATCGGTATCACAATAAAGGAGGTGCAAGTTTGGCGTAGGAAATTTGGTACACATGTACAGAAATTGGAATTCATATAGGGTTAATTTTGAAAGGTCAAGAATGGCAACACCAGTGTACAAAGGTTTATTTAGATGCAACATAACTCTTTGACATCTTGATTAGGACTAGATTTCCATCGATTACCTACCTTGCCTGGAACATAGGACCTATGAGCTCTGCAGCCCCTTAGATTGTGTCATACCTGGAAACAACTCTTATGTCCCTTTCCTGGCAGACATGCTGCAAAGTTTTTCCATATATGGAAATATTCATCAGTTTAAAAACGATTTCTCGAATACATTCGCAGCCTGAGCATGCTTCTCAGTGTTAAATTCGATGTACGACTCCATCCAGGCCTTCTGCTCAAAGGGCAGAACACGATGAACAGAGTCGCGTTTGGCCCCATGCTTCAGTGTTTCCCCATGTATAACATATTTCTTTCATGGCGCGAGTGTCAAAATAAGTTTTTATGCAAGCCATTCGGAGGTATGGTAGTTACTGGGGCCAAAGGCAGATCTGATAGAGTATCATGGCATTCGTCCGGAAAAGACAATTCCACTTCTGCCAAAAAAGCATGTGTCACCATCATTCACCATGTTCACAATATCCCATAATGAAAACACATAAGCCTCAGCCAACTCAAAATTGACAATCGGAAGCTTGGATCGCATTGTGTAACTGTACAGCCAGTTCATGTCGAAATAGTATATTATATATATATATTATATATATATATATATTTCGATGCCACACTGGGGTCGTAATCTTCACACATTTAAATATCATTGACTTCTGCAAGCCTCCTGGAAACCTGGGTAATGCTGCCCCTAACCCCACATTCTACAAAAAGATACATGTCTGGATTGTTCTGTTACACCCCTTTGGGATGTAGCAAGGATTAGAAAAGGCAGGAAAAGGTACACAAACCTATGGTAAACATCAGACACATGATTCAGAAAAACAATTCTTATATTTAAGCATAGATTACACAAAAGAAATTTTGTTTTTTTATATAATACTGCTTGATGCTGCCAAACTGGGGGAAGGCAGGAAGATATACTGCAACATAAAAAAAGAACGATATTAATATGTTCCAACAGAATCACACCAAAGACTATACAACTCTTTCAAGATCAACTATGGCAGGCAAAGCAGCAAAATTGTAGCAAGCAAAACTTATAACACACAACCCTACTATAGAATTTACATAAAAATGAATCACTATGATTGCCTCCATTTGCAAATAGAATACTGAGGTAGCTACCACACTTCAAAGGTATTCCCATAGGAAAGACATTCAGCAGACCACACTTGATTCATATCACAGAAAAATCCTCCTCTTACAAAACACCTATAGAATTACCAATTTATATGTATTTTTTAATTATATTAACGCCAAAGAATCACTTCCCCGAATAGTTAAGAGACACCAGAAAATTAAAAGTAACCATTAAAAAAAACCTACATTTCCAAATGCAGGGAAGACAAAAGATTTCTACCATTCCACATTCCAACTATGTAAGTAATTTAGTAATTACCAGAGTTAACATACTGAAAATAACAAATTAAAAAAATGACTTAACTTTTCAACGTTCCAAATTGTTGTGCCTAGCGCCATGAAGCCTCACTGCAGATTGCGACCTCGATGTTAGCCCCTCACCAGCCAACACGCATCACTCGTGGAGGAAGACTGCACAATTATTCTGGCTGGCAGGCACTTATTTGTACACCCGGAAATGTGGCTCGAAATATCAAGGAAGGGTAAGAAAGTACAAGTATTTTATAGAACATGCCAGACGTACACGTAGTTCCTAGTACTGCCACAAGGGGCATGTGGCGGCCTCGCAAGCGCCACGGGCCAGCAGCCAGTTTAGCCTTGCACCTGTTTGAGGTAAGATGCCTGTGGCCCTTACATTAGGCCTATGTTCTAGAAACAATTTTGTAATAATCTTCAATCAGTGTTCCAAAAATGCAGGCTACTATTCTCACATTTCTTGACTATAACCTTAATTTGAATAAAACGTATTTTTACATGCATAGTTTCATACAAACATGCATGCAGGTAAGTAAAAGTCAAATTCAATTTTAACAACTTGGAATATATTGCAGTCGCAATTTAGGAGAAGTTTATTTTTCACCACAGTGTTCAATACCGACTTGCTTGGCCCAATTCACTAGGCATGGTGTGTTATTCATAGCAGTCCACATTGCGAGTATTATTATTTTAAAGCTGTTCAAAGGTACCTCACATAATAGCTACAAGATATATTGATGTAATTTTAACAGTTTATAGAACCACAAACAGGGACAGGAATTAAATTCTTCGGGCTGGCAAGATAGTTAGATTGACAGGAAAATGAAGTACACACACATAATTTGTTGAAGTAGACGAGTTGGCATTTGCATCATATTTGAAGCAAGGCTTCAGGTCAAAAACTCTAGCCACACAAGTGTCATTGACAATAAAGTGTCCCATGAAAGAGATGGAACTGTGACGTACATGGCAGGGACAAGACCATAATAAGCCAAACATATACAGACCTGAAATTATCTAAAATATCTGCCAGCAAACAAGTGTCTTGTGTGGTTGAACACATCAAATGTTGCTTGAACATGAGCGTAATCCTCATCGCTAATGCCTAAACCTTTCGTCACATTAGGGAATCCATCCTTTGGTGGGAGTGATGCATACTGTCTGGCGACTTAACAAAGTCATAAGGAATAACTCCCTTCTGTTTTGCCAATTCAAATTGGGTGTTGTCTGGAAACCTCGAGTGTGTGATACTCGATTGTGCAGGTTGTAAATTACCTGCCAAAGTTTCCAGAGAAGTGCTCATGAACTGGAATGAATCAATAAAATGTAATTTGAAATATTGCACCTATCCATTGAAATAAATCCCATTCGGAATTTGTTTGGTGATACATTTATATTTCTCTAGGGTCATTCCAACCACCTGGATTTTCCCTTGATTTTCGATTACCACGATTCTGTTGGGTTGTGTTACGTTATGTTCAACCAAAGGCTTTATGGGAAAGCAAGCATCATAATTTTGCAGGTTATGAAAGACAGCAAGTTGCTTCTTGGGCAACCTGAAGTTCAAGTAGCATTTATTATGTGCATGACCTCTGATTTCGCCCATCAGATGGTCATGATCGACCACAAAATCACCTGTACCGAGCTTTTCGTTACAAATGTGATAACATTTCTGAGCTGCTAAACTAGCTTCATCAGCAGGGTTTTTTTGGCTTCATTGGAACAATCATGCTGTAAATTCCTGCAACCCACTTTGTTAATTCAACTAATTTATATACAAAATTGGTACATACAATTAGCACCTACAAACTCAGAGTTGTTAGATAAACTTGGATTGTATGAACAAACCAACAAAATGCTACAATCATATGGAGAATATAGAGCATGTTGGTTGATGGTAGTTGTATTACTTGTTTCATCATTAGCCAACAAGTAGACATGGGTTAAAGGCAAATTTCAACATTGCAATAGGCGACGAAACCCAATCTCTGCTGTTTGCTGTAATCCATAAATTCTAAGTACTTGTCAGCCCCAGTAGAGAAAGTACTGCGAACAGCTTTTTTGTTGCTGGCAAAGAATAGTGTGACTTACGAGTTTCTCTTCAGTATGAAAATACTGGAGACAATGCTCACAAATAAATCTTTTACATTTCCTCTTACTCAGCAGACTACCAACCAGCCATGGCAAATTTCTAATGCATACAAAATGAAAATGCGTGGCATTACCACTAGCACAAATGGCCAAAATATTAAATGTGCATAATGTACAGGAGAAATATGCATAGGTAGTTTAGTCAATTATATTGCTATCTTTGTCCACCACACAGTAGACATTGATAGAAATAGATTTGTTCTCTTCGAACTTATGAATATTCTACATGATTACAGGAGTCCACACAATCTCCAGTATTCAAAACCTCACGAGGTTTTGGATATGAAGCAGAATGACTGACTTTTGTGGGGCAGGAAACAAAAATGCTACAATGGCGTACTGAAAACATATTCCCTCTGGGCGGTGTACATCGACACAAGCAAGACGATTGGGAATAAACATTGATAGTTTAGTGTGTGTGGCACCTACAGTGAATGCTCTGTATTGTGAGACATGGACATCCATGTATGATATCAGTTGCAAACTCCAGCCTGAACCATGCACACTAAACTCCTCAAGCCTCTTTGTTAAGTAAGACTTAATTCTCTCATCATAAATTAAGCAAACATCGAAAGAATGCAGGACAGGGAGAGATTTGCTCTTAAAATATAAAGTTTCTGTAGCATCTTCTTCTGCCATGAGGGATTTCAAGTATTTACACACTATGGTAATAAAAATTCTAATAGGCTCGGGTGATGCCAATACTAAATTTAACAAAGGGCCTATACCTTGAGAAAAAAAATGAGTAAACTCTGCATCAGTATTAACATTATCATTAACTATCCACACATCATTTAACCTACCCGAAAACGCAGTGGCCAATAGCTCGTATGTGAGGTCGACAAAGACTCCACTGAAGCTGGGAAATCGGAAAACAAATTATTTTCAGTTTCCTTAGACTAAGTCTCTCTGACTCGAAAATTGGCTGTGAGATAGACGAAACACTTTCTGAATCACACAAATTTTCCATGTCAGAAACAAATTGTCTAATAAGATATCGACCTATTCTCGTTTGGGGGACACGGGCACACGATTCGACCTTTCGTTGTTGACGGACTATCTGTGAGTGAATCCATGCTCAAATCACTCAAGTAGAGATCATCCAGCAAGAGATCGAATTACTTCTGCTTAGGTGAAGTGAAAATGCCTTGACAGCTCCTGGTAGACGGTCTTTCCATCTGCGATTCAGACTCTGTATCACTTACAAATAGATCTTCCAACAAACTCTCAATATTTAGTCCCTTTCATTCACTCATTGCATCTAATTTTTTTTTGGTCTTTTCCACAAAATAAATTTCAACACGACTACAAATGTAAAATGCCTCGTCATTCTGGAAAAAGAAATGCCTCTTTAGTCACTTACCACGACGTATCGATGTACCTGAAATAAATGTTCTGTAAGTAACATCCTAAACAGAGGGGAAATTTAAAAAAAAATTCTGTTTTACTTTTAGATTAAAAAAATATAAAATTTCATGAGAGGGTTAAGTTGTGTGTGTTAAAAAATAGCAGTGTGCTCACGTAGTTTTCAACGGTGCGACATGTTAAAAAATATATACCAGGATGAGGGATATAGAAAGCCCCATCGCAAGAGACAGGTAGATAGGCAATTGGGAAGTGGTTAATGGGCAAGAGCTTGGGTCATGTGTGGCAGAGCGAGGCAGTGTGAGGCGAGATGGGGGAAGCAGCCGCTGGACATATTGGGGGCAACCTTAGAGACTCACTCAACTTCTCCTGCTAATGGCCTTCCTTGCAGAGCTCCACCGCACATGTGCCACTGCTGCCTGCACGACATAGCTTGCAGAGAGGGACAACACTTCCCCTCCACCTTCCCTCTGCCAACTACCAGCAGCAGACTGCATCTCTACTCCCTACCCTAGTATACAATGCACCATTCTTTGCGACCCGCCTAGTCTTCTTTCCCCAGCGCACGTTTCGTACCAGGCGAGTGAACTGCATTTAGAACACAATATTGTATTGAATTTAAAGCCAGTTTTTCAATACCAAAATGATTTGTTTAAGAGAAAATGTTACATATTAATTGCCATTTTTCTAATTTAAAAATATAGAATTGTATAAATTGAGGTAAAATTAATTTTCAACATTATTTTTTTTTTCAACACATTTACTAACGATTTTTGTCTAGAAAGTTTAGCAAGGAGATTCCTACTTTTGCACTCTTAAAACTAAACATTTAATACACCCTAATAGTACTACTTAAAACTACTTAACCTGACATTGGTGTGTGGGGTTTACAACACCCCACTCAAGATGATTTCCTGTGTGTTTGCTAGATGGCTTCACTGGCATAGCTGTTACTTACTGTAGTTTCACACAACTGACCATAGAGTACAGTACATGTGTTATCAGATCTTTAGTTGCCAGTCACAGCTTTGAAAGGAGCAGGCGAAGTTGCTTGGGGTGTGTGACAACCCACCTCACCACTTATGTTACAAAACATTACAAGGTAAGTTTGAATATATATGATTGTAGCAATTTAGTTATATCCTTTCTAAACACGTGTTCATGTTTTTAGATACACATTAATGTTGTATAGAAAAAATGCTTTTTAAAGATGAATTTATGTATCTTTGGAGCAGTGAGAATAGTCATGGTGGAGGAAATTGACGAGGGGCTACTAGATTCAGAAGACGAGGAAGATCCTGACAATGTGCTGGAAAGCGAACAAGACAGTGCATCTGAACAAGAGGCAGATGATTATGGTAATGATCAAGGACACCAGATTAGTGACAAATGCCTTTTTATCTAGGAAAGGATAGCACAACCAAGTGGGCAAAACATTTTACACTGAAAAATGTTAGAACAAGGTCGCAAAACATTGTAACTCATTTACCAGGTGTTGTTGGCATTGCAAAACAGGCATGTACCCTAATATATTGCTTTCAATTGTTTGTGCCTCTGGACATGACCCAAAGTTTGATTATTTACACCAACATGCAAATTGAGTCCAAAAAAGCTGAATATTCTCATGATTACCCAAATAGACCTACAACTGATGTAGACATTTTAGCACATTTGGGACTTCTTTATTTAGTAGAACTGCAAAAATTTAGGCGCCTGAATTTGGAAGATCTTTGGGAAAACAGATGGAACTGGAATTTATATTTTAAGAGCCACAATATCTTGCAGAGATTTAGATTTTTGCTCTGTTGCCTTTGTATTGATGATCAAAATACCCGAGCACAAAGAAAAACTATTGAGAAATGTGCTGCTACCAGAGAAATTTTCGGGAAGTTTGTCAAAAGCTGTGAAACACATTATTCCATTGGTGAATATGCTACTATTGATAAAAAAAAAACTTTAAACATTCCACTGGAGATGTTCTTTCAGGATGTATATTCCGAATAAACATACCAAGTATGGCATAAAAGTTTTCCCTTCAGGAGATGCCGGGATATTTTACACTGCTAAATTAGAAGTGTATGTGGCACAACAACCAGATGGGCCCTTAAGTGTCGCAAGAAACCAGATGATGTTGTGAAATGAATTATCACCCCCATAACAAAATCTGGCAGGAATGTTGGAGTAGACAACTGGTTTACCAGTTACAGTATAGCAGATTCGTTACTGACTCAACATAATCTTACACAAGTAGGAACAGTCCGGAAAAATAAGTGTGGAATTCCTCCTGAATTTTTCAAAACTAAATACCCACCTGCTTTTTCAAGTGTGTTCGGATTTCAAGAAAACAAGACATTGGTGTCGTATATTCCTATGAAAGGGGAGGTTGTAGTATTGTAATCAACAATGCATTATGATGATGCTATAGATGAATCAACTGGTGATGCATCAAAGCCTGAAATAAATATATTTTATAACAAGTCAAAGTGCAGGGTTGATGTGGTCGACGAGTTATCTGCAGCATATGACGTATCAAGAAATAGCAAGTGTTGGACTCTAAGGTTTTTTGCCCTCATTAATGTAGCAGTCATAAATGCTATTAATATTTATGATGAAAACACAAATCAGAAATACTCAGAAGGAAGTTCTTGAAGGAATTATCACTGCAACTAATTCACAATAACTTAGAGGCAAGAGAAAATAAATTTTTACCAAGAGAACTTACTTCAACAATCAAATGCTTGTCATCACCTGGACCATCAAGTGATCGGCCTGTGAAAGTTCAGAAGAAGCAGAGTCGATGTACGAAATGTCCACAGAAAAAAGATCGCAAAATCAAACTGACATTCTACAGTTGTAACATTTATTTATCTATGGAGCATGTAGTGCCGATGTGTGACGAATGTACAGACAACACACACAGATAATGATTGCTTTTTTATGTGAATATGTGTTTCTTATTTTATATTTTGTAATCTTTAATTTTGTATTCTTGTATTGTTTTTGCTTGTGTATCTTGTAAAAGATAATTGCCAATATTTGTGTATATTCAAAACTGATGAACAATACCGCTCAATCAGTGATAAGTTTGTTGACTACAGAAGTAATATTATACCTTTCAGATTTGTAATTTTTGGCCAATTGAGAGCATTTTAGTACAATTTATGATCTATGTTATAAGTAATATACTTGGAATTACATACTAGTATGAGTTCAACATACCTAAAGGTATACATTTTTAGTCCATTTCCTATATGCTGGAAGATCTGTAAAAAATATATTTACGTAGTTTGCTTATCTTTGCTATTTGGATTTTGTGACATATTTCTGTGTAAACAGGGAAGTTTCTAAATAGCAATATAATATTTCCAATTATTTTTCCTCATAAAATTGTATGCAATTAATTTTCCTTTTGGTAACTGCACAGTACAGCAAAAAAATCAACGTTTGATGTAAACTACTCGATACAAATAAAACAAAAAGCAAAATAATTTTTGTTTTGTTTTTAAAATACTGTACAAACATCTATTTGGTTGTTACAAATATATGAGATGATAATAAAATATGTAAAACTAAAATTTTTAATTATATAAAATGGGGTGTGATGCACCTCACTCACCACTGGTGTGACAATATGAGGACACACCAATAAAGGTATTTAAAAAAAAATTGAAAACTTTTAGAAAACTACAATTTTTTAAAAAATTTGTCAGATAACTTACAAATAACATACAACTGAACAAATGAAATAATCTAACTAAGCAAATAAAATACAACTAACCAAGTAAATATTATACAAACTAAGCAAATTCCCACCTACCTATTTTTTTATCACTCCACATTCGTTAGAGATACTCATGCTAATCATTCCTCAATATTTCATCTGTCTCCAAACAACAACATTCAGAACGAACTTAGGAGCACAGTTATGCATCGTCCAAATATTCCTCGCATATCTGGTTTAGTTCTCCGAATTTTTTAGCTCATCCATAATTCACTCACAAGCACACATCAGAAATCCCACCCAGACTCTCTTAAGACCACTTAAACTTACTAAAAATTAAAATTTTTTTAAAGTTTACTGAAGAAAGTTAAACTATTTAAGAATATTTCAATCAAATTCTAAAAGAATATATAAAAAAAATAACAAGGAAAGTTAAACTATTTAAGCATATTTAAATCAAAATTTAAATAATTTTACAAATTGCAAAGCAAATTTCAATGATTTTACAGAAAAAAACCTGATAGAATGAAAAAAAGTTAAACAAATCTATTAAAATCCAAATGTCAATCAGTCTACTACCATAAGTGGTAGTTGCTGAGCGAGACCTGAACCGGATTTCAGGCAGCTGTGGATCTGGGCGAATCCTACACCCCAGGCAAGCAGCTGAGATCCCAGGCAGTAGCCTCAGGCGAGCTCCGTGGGTAGCTTCTGTGCTAGGCTGGCAGCAGTCCTAGGCGGGGTCCACTGTTCGGTTAACCAAACACAGTCGCATGAGATACCGAAAGATGGTGGTACTATTTCATCAATATTATATCGAAATGTAGTATTTTTTAAATAAAATAACTTTATATTTATTCAAGTATACACATTTCTGGTAGATGGTGTAACCGAAAATCTTGCACGGAAGCTTTGTTTATAACTTAAATTTCATCTTGTAGAGAACTCTACATGCAAAATACATTTTTTTCTGTGATATACACAAATATTTGAATGCATATTTTCCATACTTGGAAGATAATATTTATATATCTCTTAAATCGAATGATATGTGTTTCAAAAACTGTGTTAATTCAATACTTAAAAAAAAATAAAAAAAAAGTATTTTGACTCACCTAAGATTTATTTAGTGAAAATATCTCTTGTATTTGTCTTGCACGAAATTATTCGTATTTTACTGGAAATTATTTAAACTTAAAATTATTAAGTTTAGTGAAAAATGGGACGAACATTAAACTTAAAATCTCTTCTAAGTTACCAGATTAAAATTCATTTTTTGTACTTTTTTTAGGATTAATGCAAATTCAAATTGAAATGTCAGTAATGATAAAATAATATTTTTTTCAGCAGGACTTATGAAAAATTTTTCTTTTGCTGCAAGTAAATGTTTAAACATGTGAGAGTCTGGGTTGGATGCTATGGGAAAGGATTAATTCTCTGCTCTACTCCCAGGCAGAGGGAGGTGGGCAGGACAAAGACAATCTTTGGGGGAGTGGTGGGGGTAGTTTTCTAACTGTATATTCCAACCACTGTACAGGGCAGAGAGAAGCCATTTTAGTTTCGTCTCAGATCTTGCATGGTACAGATGGATACCTGCACAGTCTTTGTAGCAATATTTTTCGAAATATTTTACTTTTTCACGCATTTATCCTTTGTACCATTTTTACGACAGGTGCTACAACTTATTATTTATGCATGTTGATAATTTTATAGATTTTTCTTTTTTTTTTTTCAAAGACATAGAAAATCGTGTCAAGTGCATTTCTGAGGCTGGTCTACGGGAGTTCATAGGATTTCAACTGCCGTTGTTTAAGAAGTGCATTGAATTTCTGAAGGTGATCTCCCGAGACTTAACTGGAAATTGTGTTAAAGATTGTTCGGAACGATATAGTGCATTTATGTCTATAATTTTTTTTAAACGTAACTTAGTATTGATTTCAACGTTTTCCTTCGACGAAGGGTCTCGAGTGATTTCTTCAAATTGTTCTTAGATTTATTAATGTTTTTAAAATATCCTACATTTGTATACAATGTTGTGGGATTAAATCCTCCATGTGATGCTAGTCTCACTAAGCTTCATCGGAAATTGTGTTAAAAAATGTATTTTTTTTATTTTGAAAATGGGGGGGTTTGACTTAGTTTTAGCTATAATTCAAAATGTGAGTACATCTTTTTAGAGATCTTTATTTGTCCGTGTTAAATGGAACTGCTAAATCGTTCTGTATTAAATTGTGTTTATGAGATATTTCCATTTTCAAGTTGTGTCATAATTATACCTAGACTCACGATACGAAAATTTGTACGCAGCGGTACACTTTGTTACATAATGCAAGTGAAAATTATGTATTAATCATTTAAAACATGGCATTGAGGTGAGTATTTTAAAATTTCATTTGAAACATTTAACTTTGATATACACTATATTTTTGAATTCATCGTAGATATAACTTGTTGCATTCTTTATAACATCAGTATAATTGGACCCTGTAGGGAAATAGTCCATTTTAGGTATAATTCAGAATGCGACTTTCTCTTCAGTTAGGAAATCTTTATTTTTCCATGTTAAATTACAAGCGATGAGTGCCTGGTATTATGAATAGGTTGCAGTAGAAATATAAACCTGTGAATTCGTAAATGGGAAATTTTTCTTTTTTGAATGTTGAGCAGTTTCAGCCCAACCACACTCTGTTAAAAACTTCTCCCAGCTTATAATACATCTCAAGTCATACACTAGACTCATTTTTGCAGTGACCTCTCAGATGAGCAGACACGTTTTAAAATAATTTAATGTACATGTGTATTCTACACAGTATAGAACTAAGAGGCAATGAGGGAGATGTGATTGTATCTCAAGTAGTGTAATTTATATATTGGTACTAAATTATTATTAACTAGTTCCATTCTTTATAACACCAGGATAATGGAACTCTGTACGGAAATAGTTCATTGTAGGTATTACTCGTTACTTTATCACGCCAGGAATTAACTTCTGTAATTCATTTGCTATTCATATCATTTATTTTCTAGGGTAATTGTTCATTGCTTGGTTTCTTTATCACACCAGGATAGTCATGTAGAGGCATTTGTTTTAATTGCATCTTTAAACAGTTGTGTATTTGGCTCTCAATTATTCTTAATATCTTCTGTTTGTATATGAGTCTCTCTTATTTGGCATTACTATCACACAGGAAAGGTAATGAAACTGATGTAAATCCTATTAATATCTCTATTCGTTTAATTAATTACATATTTAGTAGTAATTTCATTTCGCATAAATATGCCATAACCTCAGTCGCCTGCCAAACGGTAAATGGGAAGGAAGTCCTCATCCCTCCTCAATAACATAAAAAATTGATATTACACAATACCTATATACATCTCTTCCCCGACACATCATACCGCAGTACAACACCAGAGCTCTGAGAGTGAGGACCTACCATGCTGCTCCCCAATCCCCCAAAAAAGAAAAATTAAGACCCTTAGCACACTCTTGCACCAACCTCCACACATATATCCCTTCCCCAACACATCACACCTCAGTAGAACACCAGAGTTCCAAAGGTGAGGATGTACCATGATGCTTTCCCAAAATAAAAAAAAGGAAATAAAATCAAGTCCCATAGCACACTCTTGCACCAAACTATACACTTATCAAATCACACAAAATTAAAAAATTTATCAGTTAAATTTAATTAATTGGATCAATCAGTCAAATTTTTATACCAATAACTGTATCGGATGAAGATTAGCAGATAAAAAAAATCATCGGATTAAGATAGGATTAATTTGATTAATCAATTTTATATCAAATTAATAAGGTCAATCAAAAAAGGTGGTATTCCTTTGTATCTGAAACCCCTATGACCCTACTACTAAGCAGTTGGAACAATGCAATTGTTGTTAATGTGTAAAAGAGGTAATTTTTGTATTATTTAACTGTGCAAATAAAAAAAGTAAATCTATATTAAAGTTGTTGTCACTTATAACTATTATCTCTGCAGATAAATATATTGTTTTTATTTTACTCTTGTTTGCCAAGTAATAAAGCAATATTCTTTAATAATGCTCTATTTTATATATTTCTATATCTACCACTTCTCACTTCAGAGGGCAGCATCTGTAACATATAAACATCTAATACCTCCATGCATTTAACGAATACTGTTGTTATATTCATGTTGGCAAACTGTTCAAATTATGTACTTTACTGCTGTATTTTTTTTAAATGTTACTGTAAACTTTGTGTTAATTCTGAACCAAAATAGATAATATAATGCATGTTCACTTATAAGTCCCATAAACATCGCAAAAAAAAATCTACACCAGTATCGTAACACGTTGTTAAGGTCCTTACACAATTGAAAACTTTAACATTTGACTTTACATTTGCTTCCCGACATGATGTTTCTTATGGAGATTGACACAATGGAACTGTCAAAGGTAAAGTCAAACACTCTTTACTTTACGATTTCGAAAAATTGAATTTTAAAATCAAAATCAAGCAGCTCGTTCGCCGAGAATCTAATAGAAGTTATGTGGAAAATGCATTATTTTGCTATAGGGCGTTATTAATCTCGGTATATTAAACAAAGCTCGTCTTTAATGAAATAAATTGCAAACAAATATAATGTGAAGAGGAAATGTATGAGTTGACATATTTTAATAAAGTAAGCAATCTATTTTGTGTTTTGAAATAAACTTTCAATATAAATTTTAAACCCATTTTTAAAAAGTATGGAAAATGTATTCCAGGATAAAATCACAGTTATTTACAAAAGAAGATACACATTTTTACAAAATGGAAAGACCGATATTCAATTGTCTGAACTCTGACTTTACAATATTGTATTGTATATTGGTGATCATGTCAGAGGAAAGAATACATAAGGTAAAATGCTAAAGTCTTCTATTGTGTAAGAAGCTTTCTTATATCATGCAATTAAATTTTGTGTCCCTATTATTGTGTCTGTCCACAGCTAGGATAGGTGGCAGCATCAGTGTCATAAAAACGTTAATTTTTGTATCAAAGTTCAGATTTTCCTGGCTGTAATGTGTTACACTGGTTTGCTGCCATTATTGTAATTTATTTAATTATGCCAAGCCTTTTATTTTTTTTGTCATTGCATTAATTATGTTTAAATGCAAAATGTAACTTTCTATTGTATTTAACTCTGCGATATGGCCGTTCGATATTTATCGACAGGTCATGTCGCGAGTTGGAAACATCGTCCAGTCACTTTCGTACGTGCAGGAATATGCTGACCCTGTCTTCTCCAACTTTACTTCCCCACAATGTGGTTCGTTTTGAAATTTACTACAAGACATTTCAGCTTTATTATGGCATAAGAGCCATACTTCACTTCTTTGATGAGTGTTTTGTACTTACCTCTTGGTAAGTCGTTCAGGTAAATGTTTGTTGTTTAATCGGCATTCATTTAATGTTGTTTCTCTTTTAATTTTTGTTCATTGCAGTTCCCCGGCTACATGACCTAGCCATTTTGATGTGATGTGACCTCGGGCTGTTCTTGCTTCCAAACTATGTGACCATGGCCCATGCTATGAATTAAGCTACGGGCGGTGTGTCGCTGTCCGACCACCGCCTTTTTCTACCTTCTCGGGTAGATCTTTTAAAATTTTTGGCATGTGAAAATGTTATGACTTGATTGCTGCATGAATGCCGACGAAGGAGACTGCACCTCAATGTCCCTCAAGATGTTTTAAAAACATTTAACAGATTCACTGAATTTGTTTACCATTGTAATAATGAAATCAACGACAAATGGATTAATTGTATTTCTTAAAAAAAAAAAATTAAAGTGTTTGCAGTCAAAATACTGCTGTATATGAGCAACCATTTTGGTATTACAAGTTTATAATTGTTTTGGTTATTAACCAATATAATAAAAAAATAATACAGAGCATGTGAGGCTTAACGTCTTAATGTAGAAGCATGTGTGCACAGTAACTGTTATATCCCTTTTAATAATTGATGGTAAACACCTAAAATAATTAAAATAAAATAAATATATTTAAAAAAGGGTAACCAAATAATAATATTCATTTATAATGTTATTGTTTGAACTGTTTATTTTTTTGGGGATTGTAGGTATTCATTGTGTGTGATAAAAAAAGATAATAAATAAAACCCAAATGAATATAAAAGTTTTCATTTTTTTAAGGGAACATAGCTGATACCCAGTAAATTCATAAAACTTACATAATATCTGTTAACCCTATTTACTGATGAGTGTGTTCCAATGTGTTGTGCACCTGATTGGAGAATAAGGTGAGAAAGTGGAGTTAGATGTTAAATAATTATTTTGGGCTGGGCTTCCTTTCTCGATTATTTATTTCTAAGCTGAAGGATTGCACATGGGAGTAGAGATACTTCCTTTCACGTCCTCCTCTGGGGCACATTGGTGCTTACGTTGGGGGCCAGCAGCTGGGGTTTTCCTTTTGTTGGAAAGCACTGGGCTGTTTTTCTTGTCCCTTGATGTGGAGTTCCAAGAGGTGGCTCAGTATAGCAATAAAATCCTTAGAATTCAGCAAAGTGGAACTTGTTCTAGCCTTTCACTATACAAAGCCTCACTTACTGTTAATGACACAGAGCTCAAATCCAACCTAAAACCCAATATAATTTCTGTCCCACAATTAATGTTTTGTTTGGTTTTAAACTGAATACAAGACCATTATAATATCTAAGTAGTGTGTGGCTAACTTTCGAATCCCTTTTGTAGTATTAGAATGCGTTCCTCTAAATCATTAATTAAAATAATATGATTAGCAACATTGATTGAAATTTTGTTTTGCTTATCATTAATAAAGTTAAGTCTTTTTCCCAAATTTTGAAGGTCCTTGTCATCCAACGTTTCAAAAACTGTTTTCAAAACTTTTCCACCAAAGTCTAACTTTCCTTGCTTTGTGCGGGACTGAGGAAGAAGTGAAGTCAGAGTACTCACTTGCATTTTGAACACACTGAGGTTGTCTTCTAATTGTAGTATGCAAAATTAAAATTCTGATAAAAATAACTATTGTCCGTTTGAGATTTCTGGTGGATGTTCAGAACAGTGTTCAACATAATGTCCAAATTCAGGACGTTTACCATAACAGACGAAACGTAAAACCCACTGACAACCACCAACATAATCCCCAGGGCCAACATGGTGAAACCAAGGGAAACTGTAAAAGAAAAGGTTACCCCTTAAAGAGTAAGGTGGCAACATAGGACTTTACTGTTACTAAAAATACCTAACAGGAATTTGAAATAAATTATTCTAACATTATACTCACAAAAGGATAAAAAAACATTAATGACTAAATATAGGAATTATTCTTAGATGGCATACATCTCACGATCAAAATATCCACAAGAGTTTCACGCCAAAAGAAATTAATTAGAAACCTATCTAGTTCAACACCCGAACAAATACTGAACACCAATACACCAATACAAGACACTGTTCCAGCAGGACAAATGAAATTACACAAGAAACAATGGGTTATTGTTAAAATGTGGGCTAACGAAAGACATAGATCATAAAATGACTCGGCTCAATGGGTGATCAGTCCATGAACAAGACAAAGTCAGGGTCAAGGAAGTAACAGCAGTTACTGAATTATATTCTGAAAAGTGCACAGTTAGTGTCCGGAGCTCATAAACAGCGCAAAATAAAATAATTATTTTGTTACACGAATTATTCAGATGCGAGACATCTGCTCATGTAATAAACATTCCTGAACTGGGATCAGCTAAAGCGGAATTGACTGGCGTCAAAAAAGGTTGGATTTGATATGGACCAGACCAATGGTAAGAAATTTTGGCCATTTTTATAACTACCTTGCTGACAGGATATGCTATGAATAGAACAAGGTCACCTACACAAAAAGGGTAATCAATGTGACCTTTATTATATTTCGATGACTCTTGAAACGAATGCGCTCAAATTATTGAGGGTGAATGCTCAAACCTCACGAATATCCTTAGGATCGTTCGACAACAAGTCAATAGTAGGGAATAGCCGATTGGCACGCAAAGGGATTGAGGATTGTATTCGGATTCGGCCGACTGCCAAGTTTTTAAATCACCCATCAGCCACCTAGGACCCCTATTACCTTGACCTTGACCTTTAACACTTGACATTAAATATGGTGACCTCTGACCCCAAAAAATGAAAAACTCCAAAAATGTCGAAACTATTCTTAAAATTTTTTCAGAAATTTCATTACAAAAATGTTATTAATCGTCAAAAAAAAACATTAAAACTTATTATTATTACAAATTATATTTAAATATTTATATAAATATTTATTGGTAAAAATTATTTAAGAACCATTTAAAAATTAAAAAATTATAAGAAAAATATAGAAAAAATAATAATTAAAAAATTCTTAAAAAAAAATTAGTACAAGAATTTTTACTAAAAAATTGTTTAAAAAATTAAATAATCGTAATAAAATTATCACTAAAATGTTAATTTCAATATCATTCAAAATTTATTATTAAAAAAAAATACTAAAAATTTTCCGCCGCAGCCAATTTGTCGCTGCGATCCACCATCATCTTGATTTTTCATTTATAATTTGTTTATACATTACTAGAGTTTGTCTTTCATATTCATTCGGCCATCATATTGGTTTTCGTTCGTAATTTGTTTCGAAGTCTGTCTCTCACATGCATTCGACACCATGTTGATAGGCATCAATAAGTAGTATTCGCTCCAGTGCCATAGTTCCATCCCCTCCAATTACTCACTTTGCATTCAATCCAATGCTTCCCATTGGCCGATTACTCGAATGTCTGGAAACCTTCGTGCCACCAATGTTTCTCATTTACTAATTAGTCATTTCCATTCCACCCAACCAATCAGTGTTTAGTAGGCAAACCTCCAACACCTCTGTTCCACCAATTAGTCATGTGCTACACCCCACCAACCTCTCCGGTTGGCTTTATAAGATGCATCGCAGAGGGCCTCTGGGAAAAATGGTATCTCGCTCTTAGGAATGTACGCATGTTACCCAAATGGCTATAAAATACTTTCATCAACTTTGCCATTCGGAAGGGTGCGTTCGCTTAGTGTCCTGGACAAACGGGATGAGTTGCGATACCTACTGAAAGAGTTCCTGCTGATGTACACACCGTACAAAATTTCGGCCATATTCATGTATTTCCCGATCTAGCTACAGCTGGACGAAAACGTAAGGGACTGCCTCCCATGCAAGGAATGTTTCGAAGGCTGCACAATCTCTGTGTCCCCGACATGCTGCACCGGAGAGGCTGGTGCAAGGCCCACTGACCAGATCTGGCAGTACCTGCCCCCACGTAAGGTTTCTATGTACAAGCTGTACCTACAGAACATGTCCCAACGACACCTGCCCCCATGCAATGTGTTTATGCACACGCCATACCGGCAGAAGACAACCTTGCAATGCCTGCCCTCCCTGTGGGAGACCCAGTATAAGTTCTCTACATGCAAACACTACCCAGTGATGAGGAAACAAACTCAGAAAACGAGTAACACAGTGAAAATGACTTTGCAAAAAAATTTATATTGTCTGTGTGAAAAAATGTTTTGTAACATTCAAGGGTTTCGCACGCGGGAATCTTAAACCATCAAGCATATTGCCATATCATACAGCGACGACGAGCAAACCAAAGTTTTTTAAGTTTTTACCACCATGACAATTGGACAAGGAGCTTCCACGTTGGGATGTCGGGCAGCATGAAGCTCGCTGCCTTGGGCGTGTCGCGTGTCGTGGTCCGAACGAGCCAGATACAGCCTCCGGCCTCAAGATTCAGTTGGGGAATGTCCTTATTAGCTTGAGTCATGAAGGCGTATTTAATAGCCAATTAAATATAGATATGATATAATTCAGCAGCGTCTCGCATCAATTAAAGTCACAATATTAATTAGGATATATTGTATGTTGTTATTGTGTTACAACACCGATTAAATCAGTGCCTGTTACGACTTGCCTACCAGTTAATATTAGCGTAATACCAACACCCCCAAACTACATGTTTGATGTATTGTGGAGCACAATAGAAACCATTACATCTGGTGGAGGCTTGGTTCCTCCCAACCTCCTGTTGCCTTGCAGAGGCAATTCTCTACCTCATCCCCCTTAATTTCATTATATTCCCCGCCCATCCTCACTAAAATACGGAATAGTAAGATGTATATTTTCATTAACTTCCATTTCACCTTTGGTTCAGATTCCAATAGCAATAGAATTATTTAATGTATCCACTTGCTTTTGATTCATGGACACATTCCAGCACCTCTGGAGGTGCAACGCGTCATCTTTAATTAGGCCTTTACTGGAAGTTCAAAACAGTCGGCTTAATTCATCCTCCTCAGTGGCGACACCATGGCAGCCACCGGCTGCTTGGCACTGGCGTGCCCTTGCACTTGCACTGTGCCTGATCGCTCCAGCGACCGGGTTTACACTCTTATGTTGCGCAGAGCATGCAGCCTCGCTGTGACGGCATTGCACGCTATGGCCAGACAAACTGTCTTAGGGGTAGGAGCACCTGGCACACGTCAAATGACGCCCCCCTCTTTTGAGACAGTTTGTAAACCATCCGATGTTAATGGCAGCAGCTGCAGGTGCAGGCTGGCCTGCATGACCGCAGGCGGTACCACTGCTCCTGTGGCCCTGCCACACGATGCGTTGCCGGTGGTTGCCCCTACCTGCCAGGCGACTCTGGCTGCTTGCATTGTTGACACAGTGGTGATGGGTGTGCCCACCGATGCGACTGCCGAAGGTAGTGCGAGCTCCATGATTGGCTGCCCTCGCTGTCATAGTCTGGGGGTGCATCCGTACATATACTGTCTGTCCTACATGAACTTTCGGCGGTGGTCGGTTTGTGACCAGTAGCCATCTTGCCGCATAACGTTCTTGCTGTTGCCTAACTTCGTGAAAGCATCTCTGCCATTGTCGTCGCTGTGTGTTGGTGCTCGGCATTTCACTGCTTTTTTCTCGTTGAGGACATTTTGCCTCTTCCAGTAGGCGTAGATTATGGCCTAACAATACTTCGGCGGGTGACCATCCAGTTGCCACATTTATCCTTCTCCTGAGGGTGTAGAATGACAGGAATGTGGTCCGCCCAGATTACGTGGGGTTCGCCTACACGTAACCGTAGTTGAGTTTATATTTCTTGTTCCTCCTTTCCATTCGGTAAGCCCTCAGGTGATACACTGCCGGTCTGATGTGATTAACGCTCCATCTAGTACATAGCTCTCATCACTTACGGCCATAACTGCGTACCATATCTGCTAACAGTTATGTGGGAATACCCAGTGCGGGAAAATTGTCCTCTAAAACTTTCGCTTGTTCCTTGCATTCACCCTGCTGGTGGGGTACGCCTCCGTCCTTGCGAAAAATTATGAGTTACCACGACTGAAATAGTTTACCCTATCGTTCCGGGTTAGGGACCAATCAAGTCCAAGATACCATCTAAATGGTTTACGAGGCATGGTGCCGCTGTTGCTGCTCCGTCTGGCACGCATGTCTTGTAAAAGTTATACTTATTTTGCATTGCCATACGTATCTCCTCATGTCCTTGCTTAATCATGGTCAAAAAATTATCGCGTACGATCCTGACCACCTGTTCAATGCCTGGGTGTCTAGCCATGCTACCACAGTGCGAATAGGCGAAAAATTGATCCCTCGCACACGTGGGGACATTCACCCTCAATTTCCCTGGCTGTTGAACCAAACAGGTCTCCAACCAGCCACCTACGATGTGTCATCCCTCCACTTCTCGCTGTTCACATTGTCTAGTCTTTTTCTGCATGAATCGGCAATTTCTTTTCACCTCAACGACTTCGTTGTACAAGTCGCTAATCAGACCCTCATTGTTGGCGGCTGTGATTTGTTGTACGTATACCTCTGATACTGGGTCGCACGAGTTTGGCAGTAAAATGTCCTACCATCCTGCTTCATCCCGGACAATTACCCCATTATTGGCATTACGTGGCAACGCGTCTGCCAGTTCATTTTCCCTCCCCGGCACATGTTCCACTATGAAATCGTAGGCCTGCAAGTGTAATGCCCATCGCGTCAACTTACTCCTTGCTTCTCGCATACTATGCAATCGTACAAGGCACTGGTTGTTGGTCCTTAGTGTGAACCTCTGGTACTCGAGGTACACGCAGTATTTCTTGATAGCCCAAATGACTGCTAGACATTCCTTCTTGTTGACGTAACATAATTAAGCCTGCCCTAGTTTGGCGCTTGAAAAGTCGATAATGTGTTCTCCCCACTGTCGCTAACCTGGTACAATACTTCTTGGCTTGTGTCAGTTTGGAGGTGCAAATACCTGCTCGCGTCGTAACATGCTAGTGTCAGAAATGATCTGAATACATGCTTGATGTCTGAGAATGCTTTCTCCATCTCGCTTGTCCCCTGAAACCGTTTTCTGCAATGACAACTGCTCTGTCAACGGTGCAGTGATTGTTGCAAACCTTAGGATGTGGTCTCGCAACCAATATATGAGTCCGAAAAACTTCCCTAGCTGCTTGCAGGTTTTAGGCTGCGGGTAGTTGTTAATGAGCCTTAATTGTTCCGGATTCGGCCAGTTTCCCTCTTGATCGACTACGTGCCCTAATAAATAAATGCTGGTTTTACCCACATGGCATTTCTCAATCGAGCACATGAGGCCATTCATTTCGAGTCTCCCCAGGCCTACTACGAAATGATGCATTTGTTCCTCCCAGCTGTTTGACCAGATAATTACATCATCGAGAGACACCAGTGTATACCCTCCAATAATGCCATCCAGCACACATACCATCATTACCTGGAATGTTGCTGGTGCACATTTGAAACCGAATGGTATCGCACAGAATTGAAACAGCCAGCCATCTGGGGTCGTGAATGCAGTTTTCGGCATGTCTTCAAATGTCACCGGCACCTGCCAAAATACGTTTTCAAATCCAAGGATGTCCAAACCTTCGCCTACCATAACATGCTAAGTGTGTCTTTTACGCTTATGTGCGGTGGGAGTGCACTGCATGTTACTTGGTTCAATGGTCGGAAATCTACACAGAATCGCCAAGTTCCATATTTTAGAGCTAATGTGATCGCAGAATTGAACTGTCTATCCATGCTCGATAATTCCATTGTCCAACATCTCCTGAATTTGCCTTTTTATTACCAGTGTTTGGTGCGGCAGCTAGCCTCGCGGGCTGGTGTGTACCAGTTTTTCATCTACCAATGGCATCACATACTCAGCGATGATTGTGCACTTCAGCACATAATTTCCGCCAAATACATGGCAGCATCCGTCAAGGATGTGCTGAAATGCAGCCTGGTATTCGTGCAAGACCTGGTTGTCAAATTCTCCTAGCTTGACTTCGGGTAGGCTACCCATCAGGCAGTGGTCCAGGTTGTACACCGTACAGAGGTATTACGGCTCCTCGGTATTCAGGTCGAGCCGTTTCAGCGATTACTTCTAGTACTTCCTGCTCTGGAAAAATTTTGATGAAAAAGTTTAACAAGCGGACTTTAACATGTAATGACAGAGTCAATCTGCTCTGAACCTGCACTGGAATTCACGTCAAAACTCCTTCCACTGAAGTCCATAGTGGTTGATAAATTCCCACTAAGAGTGCGCATCTCCCTAGAGGTGTGCTACGACATAGCTGGCCGATTCTCGCAGCTCAACGCGTACCTAGTAAGGCGGGGCACACAGTCTTCAAGGATGCTGCCAGATCTTCCGTCTTGTGTGCCTGCGAACGTGGGTAAAGTTTGGAACTTGGACTGTGTTTTTGCTGTAACTGGTCCTGGCAAGTGTTGAGGTAGGTTGGTCTTTTTGGTTCCGCTTTGAAGCATGCTTTACATTGTCTGCGGGATTGTTGTCATGTACGGATTAACAAGCAGGAAATTTGGGAAAGAGGGCAGGTAATTTGGTATAGTTGGTGGATAAACTGGCATTGGAAACATTAGCGGTAGTGGCGGGAAAGATGGTGTGGGTGGTTGGTATGCGTGCGGTGTGGTTGTTGGGGTATGTTCGGGTGGCGGAGGTTTGTTTACTTTCGGCACGTGTGTGGTGAGAGCATACGGCGTCCCTGCTTCGAACTGCTCTCCTCCCCTACTCTGCTGCCATTCCCCTCCTCTGCACGGTGCCGCTCCACCTGTCACATTGTTAGCATTCCTTGTCATTATCACTCGTGAAAGATTGCTGTTTATGTTTACAGCCACATCGTTATCCCACTGTCCTAACAAGTCCAACACCTGATCATGTGGGGTGTCTGCAATTATGTTTCGCGTTCGGTTTACGCCCTGTCTATTCGCTATTGAAATCACATGACACCAAAAGCAAAGAAATGTGAGCCCTGAAACAGATTGGTGTTCCGTGTCACTAGTGCATTCCTGGTGGTATTTTACATCACATTGTACACACTGAAGTACAATAGTTACCTGGACATCGCATAGCAAATTATCACAATGTTTCGGAAATGCGTAATTTGGGAACTGTTCACTCTCAGATTTTACACATGTGGGAAAATTTTAAAAATTTAGATTGTCCTACATTACTTCACTGTTACAGTCCTTTCCCTCTCATAGACGTTACCGGCGCAGATGTTTGTAGGGCTGGTCTTATGACGGCATTAGCAATAGTTCATACTGTCACCTGCTAAATGTCCAGGACACACCACACCATAGGGTGCAAACACTCAGGACACCACAGCTCTGGCGAGCTGTCAGTCATCCTGCCAGCCATGTTTTGTTTGTAAACAAAGCCAAGTGCGCGGTAGACACGGACGAACTGGCACAGTAGCACGGGGTTACAGAAGAGGGACCATCCTCCCCTCTCACAACACGGCTGGCCTGCTTACTCCGGGCAGTGTTGATGACCCAACACCCATCTGACTCGCGGCGCGTGCAAGGGATTCAACTGGCTGTCGGTGGTGGGGAATGCTGAGGAACCGGGGGAGAGTAGCCTCCGCCCCTTCACTACTCCTCCTCCAAGCGGTGTGGCGTAGCTCATTAATTGTTGACAAGCATTTCAAATGTCTATGTGACATCCCATAAGTGTCCCGATGCTGCCGTTGCCCGTATTGCATTCCTGCCATCCTCATGCCATTGCGGGTAGGAAAAGGCAAGCAAAAATTTGACATTCAGGAAAAACTTCGGAAAGTTTGGAAAAAAATTTGGTGGGAAAGATTGTCCACATGGAGAGGTGGCATTTGACGCCAGTTGGTGGGACAGTAAAGGATTAAATGAGGTTTTCAGGGGTGGTGATGGTGAGGTCTAGGAATGATCATACCCGATTGGCGCCAGATGCAGTCAAGGTAACTTCAATGTTGATGATGAATCTCTTAACCTCGGAGTTGCGGACCATACGCCCGGACCAATCACCTCGCCATTGAAGTGTTGACCTCTGCCCCATTGATTACTGCTCCAGATGAATGATGTTTGTTAAACGATAGCCCGTCGATCGGCTATGCACCATTGTTTATCTTGGTGGCAAAAATATCTAACATTTACACGTATATACGTGGGCAGTCTGGCCCTCGCACACGCCCATACAATGTGAAACAAAACTCATAAACACTTGCAAATTAAATTATTTATGTAGGTAGAGAGAGCTGGTATTTTAAGGGCCCGTCACCTGACATGCATGATGCGGCGTAAATAAAGTATGTATCGCTCAATTCGCAGTCGTGTTTATTACGTTGAATTACACACCCTTCTGTGAAGACATTTTACATGAACACTGTTAACTATTAGAACCGACAATGCAGTAGAACTGACAAAAATGTCTTAAGACAAACAATGGTTACTTGCACACTAAAGCTCCTCGGGGTGATGCTATTCCCGTGGGGAGAGGAGGTGGCTTACCAGTATAACATAGGTCTATTGTCGTTAATGCCCACTTGCAAAATATTGAAGGCCGCCCGGCGTGTGTGCAAAAACGCCGGAGCTCACAGCATACACTCCACCTATATTGGTTGCAACGCTCTGACTGACTTCCCGCTCCACACGCAGGCTCGCCTCAGCTGACCCTCGCACCGAAACAGGACTACTTTCTGTCAAGCCTTGCTGTACCTGCCCTTGCAACATGCTGTAATACAAAACCATTGTGTAGAGCCCAGAACGTGTTAAATATAACCTCCAAATGTGAGGATATATTGCCCTTAAGTTATAAATTGCTATGTTTGCAATCTAAAATTTATTTTTTTGACATGATATGTGATGTGTAATGTTTTGAATGCCTCATTTTTCATATAGGGCCATGATTATCCAGTACATTTATAAATTGTTTTGTGTTTATTTTGATCATGTGACACGACTGCAGGATTTGGAGTCAGTTAGAACACAGCCAGCCACCATGTTAAGTAGTCACATCTTGGGTACCAAGTGGGGTGGACGCAAGTCGGGTGTCATCCCCGGGCACTTCACAGTTTTTGTGCCAATCATGTATTTTGTTTTGCAGCCTGGGGAGTGAGTCGCCTCACAACCTGGTAATTTGTTCATGGCCAAGGTTTAATTTTCTTGTAAGCACTTTGCTGCCTTTTATACCTTAAGTGTGTTCCCTACTTGAAAGTGACTACGTGTAAGTGTGTAATTGCTTCATACAAAGGTGCGTGAAATAAATAAATATGTTACGTGACTCGGCATCTTGTTATTTCATCGGCTACTTAACCCGTAGTTATATAAGAGTAAGTTAATTGTGTTGAGGAGACCAGAACAGCCTCTGCAGGAGTAAGCATTTGGGGGAGGCTGACAACGCTCACTAGCCTAGGCACTTGGAATTTAATTGAAAAGATCTACATCATGCTTGGTTGGATCTCTGGAGAAAGCCACATTCAGGGCAGTCGACCACTCGACCAAACTTCTTCGTGCTCATTACTGCTGAGCGTTGGCACCCATCCTGGCAACTATAACCTGAAACCAATCTTCCTGAGGGTGTGATCTTTGCCAAGCAGTATTAACGAGGCTCGAAATTTCGGGCTTGCAGTTTTGGCTACAAACTCGAGAACTTCCCATTCCAGCAGGTGTGGGTGGAATCGGCAAACTGGGTGGATTTTCCCCGTAATAAACACAGTCATTGATTCGCGGGGTTGTTGATTCTGTGGGCGACATGAAGGCTCCTCCAAAGCGAGCTTCCCGAGGAGTGAATCTCCGACACAATTGGCCTACTCCTCTTCGCATACTCTGTACTTGGTCAGTCGCGACATGCAATCGCGCAGGAAGGTGGCTGGATCCTCCGTGAGAGTCTCAGCAAATGTCGGCAAAGTTGAAATTTCGCCAGTGTTTTTGTTGCAGTTGGTCTTGGGGTGTTGCAGTAGCTTTGGATGTATTGGTTTCATTCCTCCATACGTCTTCTTGCAGTTGATTACTGACAGATGGTGTCCCATACCTGCTTGCTGGCTACCATGTTAAGGGCTGGATGGAAGGATAGGGCGTGGCAACTGTTGGCAGCATTGGTTAGAATAATGGTGAAGGATAAAACATTGCTAATGGTGGGACGTAAGGAATGTGGGTTAGAAACATGACAGGGGGTTGTGGCTACTGTAAGTTGTAATGGTGTTGACTAGATGGATGGTGCCGGTTTGTTTATGCTGGCCACGTGCGTGCAGTGGGAGTGTGACAGCTGCATGTTGTCATTGACTGCCGCTGTACAGTTGTAACACATCAATCCTGCTTCCTCTTTGCTGCTCTGACACAGCTTGTCCACTCACTCCGTAATTCCGGCATTGTGTGTTGCTGTTGCCCTCACCTTTTTGATGGTCAGTTTTATCGCCTGCGTCCACGTGTTGATTGCACCGTCACAAAATTTTCTCATTGGTAAGTTGTTTTCTGTATGTTATCACTGGGGTGGCACTGTCGACATGTGAATGTCAGTCCCATCGTGGTTGTGACTTCGTCCCTGCTTACGCATTCACTGTGATATAATAATTGGCACAGATTACAGCAGAGGGTAATTGTCCTTGACCGGTGCACAGTAGGTTACTGCATCAGTTAGGCAGACTGTAGTTCAGAAAAACGTGCGTTTCTAATTCTGGGGAGTATGGCATTATCACTGGTTGTTCTCAATTAATTTTTTCCGCTTCACTCTCACTGTTTTATTTCGCAGTTGACCGCAGCATGATTGTGTGACGGGCTGGTCTTGTGAGTACGACAATTCTGAGTGCCAAGTTCATATTTAGCTATTACGTCCTGTGGGAGTGGATGTAAACACTGAAGGTGCAGCAGTGCCGGCGCACTCAGTTGTCTTGTCAGACATTGTTTGTCAACATAACCACATGCACAGGTTCATAATCGATGCATGGCATTGGAGGCGAGGGTGTACCTTCCTCTCATGGCAGACTCCTCTGTGCATGCCGAAGAGGGTTACGACCGGCAGTCCGAAGAGGCGGGGGTAGGGATGGTGAGCTCCACCCATGTGACATGTGCTGCCTCATAATCGATGCTACTCCCAGCTATTCTGATGTAAGCGGGCGAGAGGGCGCTGGCGCATTCCTGCTTCTTTGTCTATACTGGGTGGGTGGTCGACATCAATCCACCATCAGAAATGGCCACTCTACTGAACATGCCCACCCCTGCTGCTGCTGCAGAGGCGGCTGCCTTATTGATCTGACACACTTTACTCGTCATACCATGTGGCAAATTCCCAGGCATCCCAATGGCATCTGGAAGGCGTTGCGGTGCAGGTGTTGGCTCTCTGATGTCCCCGTTACATGGCGGCAGGGAAATTTGGCAAGGTTTGCAATGGTAGAAAATTATGCCACACTTTGCCATGTGGTAATGTCATGGAGGGTGAAAAGATGATTTCAGTAGTGGTGTTGGTTGAGGTTAGGGATGTTTGAATACATTTATTAGGTAGGTGCCAGAGGACACCTGAAGGCGGCATCAAGTTTCTGGAACTGGAGTGTGTGTTGATCCCATGGTTGCAGGGTGATTCACCTGGGCATTTTTTTCTTTGTCGATAACTGTTGCCCCTAATATTGTATTTTTTTTGGTGAATTCATAATTAAACGATGCAGGAATGTCGGAGTTATTTACTAAACATGAGACCTATTCTGGCTGGTTCCACAACTTGCCGAATTGATTAAATAAAATACACACTTTGTAGCATTGAGAAGATATACAAAATATTCTGAATAAACATAGCACTGGAACAGGAATATAAGGGCCCATGCCCTGGCATGCAGTGAGGCTCTTCATGTGAACAAACACTGAACTCTGTCCACATGTATATTTAGTGCACTGAATTAATACTATTCTGTGGGAGACACTTTACATTATTTTTTCCAGTGTAAGCAAAAAATTATTAAGAGTGAATTACTCTCCCTTGGGCAAGGAAAAAACCACAGCGGTGGAGGGCAGGCATCACCAGAAGTTAGAAAAGCACAAAAATGTTCCAGTAATTACACATAAATTGCTCGTTATGTGATTGGCGTTTAAACGGTGCGGTCATCGGAGCACAGGCGAAATGCAACCTTGCCCGAATGTTTTAAAATCTACGGGTTACTGTTCCGCCATGGTGCCAGAACTTCTCCTGGTGGGGTTAAGCACGCCATGCCAGAACTACTTTCTGTGGCACTTGCAAAACAACACTAGACATGAAAGGCATAACAATTAATAAAGGGATTTTTCTGGGGCGTCTAAGTCACCTGTAGAAGGATCTCTATGGCTATTGCCCTTAAGCTCTTTTGACTGGCCCTATTTTCACTCACTGCCACAGTAATCCACTCGGCTGAACCATTTTCCTGCACTACACTGGCACACGAGTGTCGCGCACCTCGTGTGATGCACTTGCGCATGGGTGTATTGGCGCACTTCAAAAACCATGCTGAGCAGGGTGTAGATGTGTGCTGCACCGAACTGGTGCATGGTAGTGCAAATTGTCTAGGAGACGATGGACGTTATTATACGTCATATTATTTCACTTTTTTTTTTGTGTTGATGGAAGTCTAAGTATTTGTTTGGCGAGTCTTTTTCTCCTATTGAGGTTGTGTGTCATTTGGCACTATTATTGCTCCAGTCACCCCATCTCGGCAGCACGGACGAGGGTGGGCTGGCAGATACTTACACCTGTACGTGGTCCAGAAATTTCAGCTGTTTGCCGGTTGCCTTCAGAGCCAAGGAGCTCTAACAGCTGGCTCCACCAACACATGTGCTGCAGCTCTCTGCAGACACGTCTTCACGAGACCTCCAAGTTATTCGTCGGCTTTTCCGAGAGCCTCAAAGTATTGAGAGTTTGCTCCACCACATGAACAGGGTACAGCGCAAATAGGGCCAGTTTAAAAGCTAACTAGTCGAAACTGCAATACCCAGATAGAACCAAGCCCCCTTCATGAGGCTTCTTTGCATAGTTAATACTTCCGGTCAGCTCTAAGTAATTATGAGGTAGTACGGGCCACCATGTATACTCCTCTCGGAATGAGCCAGGAGTTCTCTCTTACTCTTGAATATAAATCCTTAGGTGACTACACAACTGCCACAAACACTAGCCCAACAGTGATGCAGTATACCACGGATTGCACCTATATTCTCTGAACCTAGTGTTGGACTGCTAGTTCCCTCTTAGGGATGTTCGTACGTCAGAAATACACGCTCGACGGCCACCCATTCGGTGCACAAAAACGCAGACCCACAACCACTAAAAAGACAACCCATAAAGAAACTAGTCAACAAGCCCAGTTTGTACTCCGCCCACCATGCTGCTGCCGCAGGATAGACTATTTGACAGGTCCTGGAGGTCTGACCGCCTTTGGGCCCACACCAACAGTTGCTGTCGACACTACAGCTAGGGACTATTGTCGCCTGCTCCCCTCTCACGAGGGAGGCCGGTCTTAGTAGTAGCCCTCCATGTCTTATGCCAAGGGGGACAGTTGCTAGAGTGAAAGGTCGCGGCAGCCTACAAAAATAACTCGAGCCGCAGCCCAGCCTCTTCTGCCACGATAACCCCTGGGATGGAGCTCACACCACCCATCAGCTGGAGAGGCCTCGCCTTCTCCACTTGCAGCCCCAAAGAAGTCAGGGACGCATCATCCTAATGTCGCAACCATCTACCGAGGAGAAGTAGTGTAGCTGGGAATCGTGAACCCTTGGTTCCAGGAACAGTGGAGCACCAGCCCTGCCAAGGCCTACAACAGTTTCGGCAGCCATCAACAACAGCCACGACTGGGGCAGCAGTCTGGCCGGACCAATGCATGTGCAGGTGACTGTGAGTCACACCGTACGATAGTCTGCACAGCCAGTTATTGACTTAGAGCCAAGCCGCCAAGCTACACGTTCCAACTTATACAATGGCCGGGCCTCAGTCTGCCAGTAGGGAGGGCGGCCGTTTGAAACCCCGTGAGACTCAAAACAGTTCCCAACAGTGACATCACCTTCAGCTATCACCAGCCCATCGTGCGTTAGTCCGAATGGCATTACTTTAAATTGTAGCCCCCCTTTCCACCCTCTGGAGTAGTGAAGGGTGTGTACTTCCTACTGCCGGGATGTACCGAAATTTGCCAGTACCCTGGCTGCATGTCTACGAGTACTGAATATCTTGGTTTCTCCTACATCCTGGAGCATGTGGGTTAGGTTAATGGCCAGAAGTACAATGGTATGCATGATGTTGTTTAGGTCAGTGTCATTTAGGCAGAATCTCAACTGCCTGTCTTTCTCCGGAACTAGAACCACCACTGAATTTAAAGGTGAGTCTGATGGATCTACAATCCCTTGCAACTTCATCGCCTGGACTTGCGTCATAATGAGGCATCTCCTTGTGGACACACTGCAATGTGTTATAAACTGACTTGTCGGCGGTGGGCCAAATTTTGTGTTGAATACTACGCGTCTGACATAATGATTCCCCCAGGCCGAAAGCTCTGGCAGGACCTGCCAGAATTTGTTGGATCTGGGCGAATTTCAGTTCTTCTAACTTGTGATTGATTTATTCAGGTGCTATAGGGAGTGGGATCATAGCATCGGACATGTGCTCCCAGTTGACAGTCACTCAATGCTCATCCCTGATAGAAACACATTGTTGTTGACACAGCAATGGTTATCCCAAAATTACTTCTGTAATATCGGGTGAGACTACAAATTCAATCTGGTTATTTTGATGGACAATTCCTATGGTCAAAGCGGTATGGCCGTCGACCCTGAGCGACTGGCTATTTTGGGCCAAATGTACTAGATGGGTTTGTGGGCGAAGTAAAGCTCATTGTGCAACGGTGCGCAGGTTTAAATAAAACTACCCATAGTTACAGGGTCTAGGAGGGCGATTGCTCTAAGTCTATTAATTTCGACATCTACATAAGGGGCTTCTGGTGGGTCGGATTCTTCAGCTGATGTTTGATGTAGACGAGTTCGTGGTTTCCAGTAGTGGTTGCCCGATTCACACGCTTTATTCTGTCCCTTGCTGCAGAGGTTGCTGTTGTTCTCCATTCCCCAGCTCACCACCTACCAGCCGGCTTCACTGGGCAGTACCGGTGGAAGTAACACTCTGGACAAAACAAGCACTTAGGAAGCGTTAGGGTTCCTATTTAGTTCGGGTGGCTTAGCTGCTTCCTGGGTTTTGCTGCTGCGTGCTTACTCTAATATTGCCTGCGCCCTGAAATTCTGCTGTCCTGTGAGCACTCTCGACTAACTTATCGCCAGATTGTGGCAGGGCAAGATGAAGTAGATTACGCAATTTCGGAAGCAGCATGCGTGTAATATTTTGGACACAGCGTTCCTCGTACCCCTCTAGGGAAATCGAGCGGTACATCTGCACTTTTCTCCTTATGAAAAAATCTTGGCATCTTCCTCGGTGACCTGGGTTCAAATGTAGGATTCCATGGTAAGGTGCGCCATAACTTCCTCACCTGAAAAGAGGGTAGCAAGACGTCAACAAAGTTGCCATCATTCTGTAATAAATTCTCCACATATATTCTACCAGTCTAAAGCTTTACCTTTTTATCTGCTTCTGGGATATGAGAATCCATTGTTTAGTTGGAATACCATTCTCACAAAATACTCTTTCGAACTCTTGCGTAAATGCTATCGGGTCCCCTTAGCGTGCACCCCCGGCCGTGTCCAGTCTGGACATTGCAGCCACACAGCCAGTCTTAACGTCGCAAGGCACCGAGGCAACCCAAACCAAGTTTCAAGAGGATGGGCCCAGCAGCCGCCATGCTGAAGAAGCACAGAGGAGCCTGAAAAGCCTCACATCCATCGGCCACCCAGGGCCCGTCCCCCGACGCCATCCGAAAAGAAGGCACACAGAAGAAGTTCCGGTAACATTGAGGCCAACCTGGAGACCCCGACTCAGCCTGCACCCCCGGCCGCATCCAGCTTGGACGATGCTGCCACCCAGCCGGTTTTGACACTGCATGGCGCTGAAGCCACTTCAAAGGTATGAGACGATGAGCCAAACTGCCCGGCCGGAGGCGTAGGAGCATGTCCAGCCTCTGCCCCTCCTGGAAGAGGACCCAGCTGATCGTCCCCCGGTGCCTGGTGATCCAGAGCTGTCCACTGCCAGGGACTATGACACAGAACCTTACGGTCAAGTGCGAAAAAAGTAGTCTGCACATGCTTGTCGCGGCACTTCCCAGCCTGGTTTGTACCAAGAAGCCACGTGGAGCCAGACAACGCGATTCACGTGGCCCTATCCGGTCCACGTGGTGCTCAGGAAGAGGGGCCAACACCCCCCCCCCCCCCAGATTCGCTGCCAAACCTGGGAGTGAAGTACTCCAAACCTAGTTTTCCAGCTATCAATTGCAATAATTTAGATTGAACCAAAAAACCACAGCACGTAATAATAAAAACTTTTCCATAGCTATTAATTGCTGCATCAATTAGTAAAACGAAAAACTTTTTACAAATGTCAATTGTTGCTCAACACGCAAAAATACTGCTATGTAAAACCAGCAGACAGAAATCAATGACAGAAATAAACCACTGCCAATTTACCATCACATGTATTGAACCACTGAACAACCAGAGACAAACTTTAAACTACGTAGGTAAACACGCTTTGTCAATTCTAGCATAATTAGTAAGCACCCAAGGCCGCTGTATTGTGCTGTGAAAACTAATAGCGAAGAAAGGACTTAAGTTCCCGTAGTTCCAGTGTCAAAATAAACAAATGCTAAAGACTTCAAATTCTGAGAAGCAGATGGCAACAGGCTAAGGCCTGAAGTCATCAAACCAGTCGAAATAACATATAATAAATGAAAGGATTCTCTCAACAAGCAAATTTTGAAATTGTTGCAAATAATCTTTTCAAGTCTAAATACTCAATGCTCTTTTTTTGAGTGTCTGCATACTTGCTAATGAGAAAACGACTTCACTTCATCTACACGCTTCTGTCTACAGTGCAGTAAATAAGTTTGGAACTGCATAGTTCCTACCAGAGCACCTACAGGATTTTCCTTAGTTGCGGGGATAGTTATTGATGTGACAGAATTGTACGTTTCATCAGCATCAGCTGGTCAGTAAGTATGCCTAACCCAGCTTCCCCTTGAGAAGATAATAACAATTAATTGTCAGTAATACTATTCGTTACAATCCCGAGGAAATTCAAGGGTGCACCGGAAGATGATGCCACCTGCCAACAATGGCCGTCCTTAGTTCCGCCCAAGATGCATGCACATAGCACTCCCCACCACCGGGGCAGACGATACCCTTAGCCGAGCAGAATATATTGCAGTACACAGGCTGGAATCGCCAGTTGAAGCCTGGCTCTTCTGAGAGCCACACCCAGGCTTGGACAGTCCGCTCCACCTTCACCTATCTCCAGAACTTCCAGAAACCCTCCCCTTGCGAAAACTTTCAGAAGTCATATGCCACCCTTGATCGCTTGCTCTTGGCAACGGATAACCCACACTCCCTTCAGGGCACATGAGACAGCATAGACAGGGAAAGCTGTAATTAGCTACCAAGTCAAAACTGCCCCCAGGTAGTCCAGAGCCAGGTCCCCTTCACCTGGACAGCATAGTTTACTACTTCTGGTAGTTCCAGGTAGATAAGAGATAGTATGAGCCACAGTATTTTATTCATATCTGAATAAAAAACAATCTAATCGTATCTGTTCCTCATTTTCCCTGAGAACTCTCAGAATTTCATAGTAAACACCTATGTCCTGAAAGTGTGGCGCAGGAGAATGAGTTTGAATATACAAATGGGCTGCCTAGTGTAGGACTGCGAGCCCTCCCTCAGGGAACTGTCCGCTCTAGAGACTCACCCTTCAAAGATATTGGGATGCCTCCGAGGAAACCAGCTCTTCAACCACCAACACCGTTTGTGTTGCCAGTTGGAGAATAATTTTCTACTTGGCGCCATTCCAGTGTGCCTAGATGGCAGAATACTCTTAGATAGGGAAGTCCCGTCTCATGCTCCTATCTCCAGGGATACGGTTTTAACACCTAATGCCCTTCACCAATAGAGGTGGGAAGGACATTCAGGAGGGAAAGACAACCACTACCTACCAGTCTACCTGGAGCTGCAACCAGCCCAATATGGCACTTTGCCAAAAGTCACCCTGGGAACGAGCTCAAGCCGCCCTCAAGTCGGTGGGGTTTAACCGCCCGGCTTCCTCCCCAGAAGGTCCTGTGGTAGCAGCCTTCAAATGAGGCAAGAAGTTGCCAGTAGGGTTAGCGTGCCAGTGGTTCTCCATACGCCGCTACCGCAGCCTACCAACCGACTCAGTGTCCGAGTAAATAAACCTCAGGCACCAAAGCCAGCAGCCCGGCCAGTAGCTAAAGCAGCACTGGACTTCGTACCCAGCTGCCAACCAACACAGCCCAAATTATATTCAGAACGGCCTCCAAGACACAAGTAAAGTCACTGCTTCAGGCATTGAGACTCATTGCCCAGACCCACATAACCTCCTCACACATCACCACATACAATATTTTGTTAGTTGACTTCTATAAGTGACCTCGTGATTTGTTGTCTATAGAAGGCGCTGTGCCGGCAAACCCTAGAATATCTCACATGTAAATGTACCTGCTGTGGGACATGCTTAAGACAGGCAGACAAGGCCCTGGGCATATTCTGCCTTCTGCGACCACAGCAGGTAAACAGCTAGCTAACTTGCCTCTCATGAGTGGGGCATTTTTCTACACACCAAGTGTCAAACTTTTATGCTGCTTGTATTTGTTTTTTTTACAACAGGAGAATATCTGTTAAATTATATTTGCAACTCAATATCCAAGCCTTCAGCATATCTTGTAAAACAGCTTGTTTAAAAACGAAGGGATGTGAGCACCCCACACATTTTTATCCTTTTTTCTTTCTTTCTCTTTCGCTTCGAGACTCCCTGGGGGAGGGAAGAAGACAAGCCATTAGAGGTTGTTTACCTGGCTGCATCTCAGATGTCTAGTGAGCGAGATAGAATGTGCTAGTTACCAGCACCAAGCCAGCCTCCAGCACACAGAGTGGAGTGTGATACAGATGTTAAACTGCATCTTCAACGGATGAGAGTTCTACATTATCTCTGAGAGGACTGCAACTTTCTTCATCGCCCAGATGAATCTGTTATACCAGAAGGGAGGGTGCAGGGGGAGAACCAACTGACGCATTACGCTTGACTCACAGAAAATGTCTTTGCTTCTTTTATGTGCATTTCCCGAAAGTGCTATGGATTCACTGGTTGTGGGGAATATTACAGACGTGACAGAATTATACTTTTCATCATCAGCACAGTCAGAAATCAATGCCTAGCCACTTTCTGAAAAGATGTCAAGTTTGAATAAGCCAGAGGGCTAGTCAACGCTGCCACCCCCGAGTAGGCAGATAGTTGACGGGCCCACTGAGAGATGGTGCCACCTGCGCTCCAGTTTTACAATGGCAACCAGCAGAAGATAACCATTCATTCTACACACAGAGAAGTGCGCATCACACACCCACTCCTAAACCCGGCGCTATATGTACCCGTGCACCGGCTGATCTCGCCAGTTGTCGCCTGGCTCTTCTCAGGGCCACACTTCAGCCTAGCAGTTCGCTCCACTGCCTCGTGCGCTGGAGCTCTCTGACCTCTACGTCGCCTAGACACCCAGAAGCTCTTCAGCACTGCCGCAGCCAGTATCCAGATCTTCCAGAACCCTCCCTCCAGTTAATCTTCTAGAAGATGTCAACCCTCCCCATCGCTTGCCCACGGCAATGGCTACCCCACGTTTCCTTCAGGAAGTGAGCCCCGTGTCCCTTCACAGAATAGACACAGTATAGGCAGGGAAAGTTAATTAGCTACCTCAGTCGAAATTGCCACACACTAGTTTAGAACCTGGTCCCCTTCATCTGGAATAGCGTAGCCTATTACTTCCGGTCAGCTCAAGGTAGTCTGGATGTAGTACGGGCTACTGAGTTCCATTCCTTTCGGAATAAACATGTTCCTAACCTACGCTGATTTCTCATTTCCTTGGGTATGTCGAGATTCCTACACCACGCAAACTGCCTGGTCAATAGCCAAGCCAACCACAGACTCTGTGCCCAGCAGGCAATCAATACTGCCAATACTTTATACCAATCAGGCTCTTGTGCCAAAGTAATTTTGCAACTAGCCGCCTTAAACCAGTGTGACCGGCCTGCACTAAAAGTCACTACTTCTACTGTTAAGTCTCATTAACCTGAGTCCAAGAGCGTAACACATCAATGTCTTGTGGCCTCAGCTCAACAATCCACCAACTTCATATATTTGCAACAAGGCAAGCAATGAAATGATCAATTTACATGATTATTTAACAACTTTAAGAGTAACCACAACTGCAAGATAGATTTAGAACACAGTGTTGTGTGATGAACAAAAGAATCCCAAAATTAAGGGCACTTCGAATTCATAGTAATGTTGTCATGTTCTTACATTTGAGAATTTTCAATGAGCTCGAATCCAGCTCAGAATAATTTTCAATTAAAGACTAATGCAATAAATACCATTCTTTTTGACAAAGGGACACAACTCAGAACATCAACTAGTTTTAATAATGCTAACATCATTCAAGCAGAAAGTTGGCCACAGATGTTCACACATTACAGGAAACAAAACACATTGATCATACTTCTCAGACTGCCTTATTATATATATATATTATTTACATATATGCATTTATTTAGTTTATTATGTCACAATAGTACTCAACTCAGCTAAGTTTACTAATGTTTATTTTATGCAATTATCATCAGACGTGAAATACTGTACCATAACACTTCACAAGTGCTGGACATGGAGTCAGCCAAAATTCTATAAATTAAGAAAACCACAATAAATAAAATAACCTGTCTTTATTACAATGAAAGCAAACCCCATGAATGTTCCACACACATCCAGACAAATGCACAACTAAATTCTAAATATAACCACTCCTGCTTGAGCATTTCTTTGCATTTAATAAAAGGTTTTATATATGTAAAATCTGCTAACATTTTATAATAGGAAATCGTAAAGTATATACTTGAATTCAAGATTAGGTTTTCCCCCATAATTACATATTCTTACAGTATGGGTCACCATAAATCTCTGCTGCATTGATTTGCAATTATTCAATTTTGTACTGAAATTTTGTCATTTTGCATTAGGTATTTATGTACAGGCATGCTGAAAATGTTTTTAGAATGTACAGTGGCATACAAATCAGTATTGCTACAAATAGCATTAAAGAAAGTACAGAGAACAATAACATCTAAAGATTCTCAACAATTTTTGCTCTACAAAACTAAAATTACTCTGGACAGATCTAATGTCCAGGTCAAATGGAAATGGCTCCACATTAAGAAATGGGAGATTATAAACAAAACTTTAACATTGTGATAATTAAGCAGCACGAATTACAAACTGAAAGCCAAGTACGGAAATGCAAATCAGATTTCCGACATCCCTAGATTAGGGTATATACAAAACCTACATCATAACTGTAATTATTACAAAGAAAATATACCTAGAAAAATCAAAACACTCAGCATAACTGGGTAGTTTCCAATACCCACAATAAACTACTCCGGTGAACTACAACACATTGAACAATCATTTTGATTTAAATTACATCCTAACCATGCACGACATACAATTAACATAGTCAGTCATCATTAAATAGAAATTTGTAATCTTACCAAGTTTTCGACTAGCAAAATAATAGCCCAGAAGCATGAAGAGACTGAATTGTAATTTATACATGGTTACACACTACATAATGCACTGGCATCAAATAACAATTACAATATGTAGTTAGGTTATACATTTCATGAGCATTAACATGCATTATGATACAAAGTTGTCTGCAGCAAAAAATTCTCAAATGCTAGATTTCTTAGAAATTTAAAATTGAAAACCAACAATACAGCACACAGCCATAAGAGTTTTCTCATCAAATTGACTGATCAGTCTCAATTTATGATACAAATAATTATCTTTTGTGAAATCCCTCCCTCCTTAAAAAAAACTCCAATGTTACATTAAACAACATTACTTTGCAAGAACAAAAAAATACAGAAGTTGCACAAACGCACCTCAAATTTGTTACATGAGTCGTAATTCTATATTTATTTTAATTTAGTCATGTACAGTGGAAACTTTATCCATAGAATTCCAGGGGACTGGCATAAAAATTCTATAGATGCAGACATTCTGTAGATGTGGACTAGACATATTAGTATGAATAACATTTCACGAGTTCATTTCAGGACAAGATAGACGTCAAACACATGTACACTGAAATTGACTTTATAATTGGATCGCAGTTTATTAGACATGCCCAGGACGACACTGAGGCGATAGCAGACTTGCACGGAAACAAGTAGCGAGTGCCATACTGCCCGGTGTGAAGTAAAACTGGCTACTCTCTGGGGCAGCAGCCAATGAACAAACATCTGAGGCTCGAGTATTCAAATGACTGTGGAGTCTAGCCTACAGGTCATTGAACTCACAAATTTTTCCTATCCCTACACATTAGTCAACAAAAAAAAACCCAACCTCATTAAACTTACTATTGAAGACATTGATAGACCTCTGTTAGGTTATCAAGTTTAACTAAAATAATACAATTAAAATGGGAATATTAAAGAAAACATTAATAATAAAGTAGAACCCTGTTATAAAGTTTCAAAGGAAGCAAATACATAAAACACTCCACTCTAATTCGCTGTTTCTTGTGGTTGCTCTGCTTGTCGTTACCGACATGGTGCTACCGTAAACATTACAATTGCTTACTGAATGTCTAATAAAACATCTACAGTACATATTTCATACAAACCATATGTACTGTATTTACACATAAATTTTTATTTATTTTTTGTATTTTGTGCGCTCTACATGTTGTGTGGTCTGGAACATTTATCATTATTTTTTGTTACAAAGTACGAGTTAAGTGCGACAAAAAAAAAGTTGTGACAAAAAAAAAAAAACAACAGGTTATTTTGAAAGTGGTGACCAAATGCAGGGCAGTGAGACGTAAGCGAAAACAATGTAAGTTGAAAATTAATTTTATTTCTGTTATCTATTAGTAATACTACTGCATGTGTACATACTCTACTGTATACCAACTTTGTATGCCATGGTGACTACAGTTGATACTTGTACTTTTTAGTTAATATGTACTTAGTTGTTTAATAATGATCGGAGCAATTTTGTTGGGATTAAACAAAATTTTCAGTGGATATAGATTTTCAATCCATCCGTGCTCAATGGATTGAGTTTCCACTGTAAAAACTAATAACTTAATGCTTTCCCAAAAAAATATGTGCTGCACATACTCTCAATTTATTTGTTAAAATCATTTATTCTGTACACTTTTAAAGAAAATCACATCACAATGTGTGGACACAAATGAGAATGGCAACTTGAATTTAATATTTTGTAGCAAAATTAATATTTAAAATTGAATAAAAAGAAACGGGAGGGAAAAGAAGGGACCATATTCCTTGTATTTCCCAACTTTGTATACAAGACACAAAAAAAATTAAATATGATCAGTACCAAATTTTTGAGGCCAACATCTTCATTAACAAGAGCTATGGCCAATACAAAATAACTGCAGACAACTTACAGAATTCCACTCCTATACAGTGCACACACACGAGTTTCCATTCAGCACAAAGGCATATTTACAAAACACCAAGCCCAGTGTGCACGGATCCTCTTGTTAGCCAACCACCCAAATGGAAAAGCACAACAGTTCACAGTACCTTGCACCTGACACTCTATTTGAGCGCAAGCGCGAGCCAAGTCCCATCCGCCAGTCACATTGCAGACAGCCGGTCCGCGAGGAAAACACCTACCTTTCGACGCAATGGGTGAATGTGAACACTTGTGCGACGTGAAGACACCTGTACATAGTGCTCACTTCGACAAGTAAGATCGAAATGTCAACCAGAAATACAGCACCAGTACAGGAATGAAGGCATTCATATATTAATTTACAAGTCACTTTTTAAGTGAAAATAAATGTAAACGTACTTTTTGTTAAGGCAGTTAACCAATAAGGAGAGAAAGCTAGTAAGAGAAATAAAAATACTTTGCAATAAAGTCTTTCTCTTTTTAATACGTAAAAATATAAAACTCACTCATCAATTTCTTGAATAATAAAAAATATCAACAATTTTTAAACTAAACAGGATTCAGTGCAAGGGTCAAGCAGTACACGAAACACTTGTACGTGGTGCGAGGCACAGTGTATGAACAGGTTCACATTCACTCACATCGAGTCTAAATGGGCCACATCTATCACTCTGCAGCAGTTTCTGACTCTGCGGCAGCTGCCTCCTCTGGCTTTTCTGGCGGGGCTTCCCGTTCATCGTTACAGGGTGTACTGTCCCCTTGCGATACCTCTTGTGACTCTCCTTGCGACTCCACTTGCGACACCTCTTGCGACACCTCTTGCGATACCTCTTGCGACACCTCCTGCGACGCCTCTTCCAACACCTCTGTCTGGGTGTCCTCTTTGGGTGGCGGGGCCTTCATCTTCAGTTGGACCCCTTCCTCTGTCATGACAAACTCAGCTTCTTCTTCCCCATCACCATCTTCATCCGCCATTGGAGCGACACTCCAGCGAGTCTTGCGACCCCGACCACCTCCGCGGGGTGCCCAGCCACCATCTTCACCACCACCCCGCCTCCTGCCAAATGGAGGGAACCTCCCGTCCTCGCGACCGTGCGGTCCTCCCCTCCGGGGGCCCCAGCCTCCACGTTCTCTACCTCTTCTGTCATCTTCAAATGGTGGCCTGCCGAAGAAACCCTCTGGCGGACCTCCTTCAGGCCGCCCGAAAACACCTGGCATGCCCTGACCATCCATCCACATACCTGCAATTTGATGAACAACTGCAATACATGTGGCATCTACAGCATAAATTGAAAAATTCACCTTGATCAATTCATGAGATTTAACAAAACATTTGCAAATTATATGAATTGTCACCAATAATAAAAAAAAAATTTACATTAAGACTTATTTTATTCTAGATACATTGTATTCATAGAGGAATGAAAATGAAAGCAAACAGGAATTTTCAATACACAGGGTTGCTACCTTTCTAATTTAAAAATCCCCTGAAATTTGCCTGGTTTCTAAATAAAAAAATATTTTCTTCAGAACCATTTGCTCAAAATAGTTTTCTCTGCTCTCCATCTCATATAAGTTGCAGAGATTTTGACAGGCAGAACTACCAACTTTGTAGTGAAGTCACAAACACGGTTCCATTTGCAGTGCATGCTATCAGGTCCATAACCTGTTTGTGTCTGCTTTCATGTTGGTAGCACTTGGCTGAAACTGGTACACAATAACTAATAAAAAATGAAAAATATTTGTCAATGGTAAATACTGTATTTATAGGCTGTTCACGGTAAAGTGAGCACTTTTGAAGCCCTAGGTACATTTTCCTTTCAGCCATTTTTTATACTTTAAAGTCACTGCAAAATTAATATTACTATGTATGTAATAAACACTATTACATCACAATCATAAGTTTATGTCTAAGGCTAAAATAAATTATATTTATTGACTAGTATTCCACATGAGAGGGCTTTCAAAAGTGCTCACTTTACCATGAATAGCGTATACTCGTATATAGTGTGTCCTTGTTCCCCAAAATGAAGAGAAAAAATTTTGGGGTGCGCGCTATACACAAAAAAAATACGGAAGGCGGAGTGGTAGTCCTAAACTGTACGAAGGAGTTTAGAGGGAAATGTAGCGGAACAGTCTGTTATCTCATATCTCATTCTTACGTCATCACTCTTCTCCCTTCTCTAACTCTTTCTCTCTCAGCGTCCCCTTCTGTTCGCCCCTCCAGCGCTCAACCGTTAACTACATTGCTAACTACCCCCTCCCTTTTTAGGCTTATCCACGTCCCTGTTCCAACTACTTCATGGCAGTGCTTGCTTATCCATTACATGGGCAATAAACGTGTAATGAAGAATGCCTGAAGTTCACATGCTTCTTACACTGCGAGGTTTAAGCTGTCAGTCATAAAATATGTCCTACAAGTGACGCTGATAAAATTCCCCCCCCCCCCCCCCCTCAACCAGTATTGTTTTTATCATGTTGTTTATGACGAAAGGTTTTGTAGATATTGTGTGCTGTTAGGAAGTATTATAATTATTATAATTATTCTGAACCATTTTCACAAAAGTTTATTTCAAGTTTTGAGTGCAGTAAAATATGTCAAATTCAATACTAAATAATGTTTACAGTAAATGTGACTATTTTTTATTGATATATAAAATCAGTGACAAAACCTTTAATTGAAATAATCTGACACATGGCGTCTTTTCATCATTAGTAAAACAACTTCAACTCATCTATGTGCATCACTCAGTCGCACGTTCCCACGGAGTTGTTCGATTCTACACACCAAGAGACGCCGATATTGTACTGTCTACCCAAGGCAAAGGGCGGACGCTCCACGCCAGACTTGTACAGTTCACTGGCCGAGCCACCGAGACTATGCATCAAGATCCTCCAAGTACTTCTGTGCACTGCCGTATAGCACCACTAATATGATCAGCACATGCAACTTGGATACAGCGCCGGCCGGCGACGTCGCACACCCGAGGATCAAGCTCCACTTCACAGCTGCCACGCCCACCACCACCTACCAAGGCAGAGCAAAAGAAGAATATAAATATCGGGCCACGTCCCTTAAACGCCAGTCTGTTCTGTTCCTTCACTGTTCGCTCGTGCTGAAGGAACCATCAGCTCCCTGGTCTTCACTTCATCTTGGTGCTGAAGTTCACCTCCTAACTACCTTGTCTTTACCGAATCTGGGTGCCGAAGACTCCTGCCATCGTCGAATGTCGTTTAATATGCAGACACATCCGGTCCCTCCAGGGCAACAAGTAGCATAGCCAAGTTTAAGTTATTTTAATAGCACTTCGTATACATACCCTATTAGCCTAGGAACAGGTCTCCTTTACCTGTTAACGAGTAGCAGCTTCTGTTGATGTTAGGCGTATTGCGACACCACCTTGTTAATTTCACTTAAAGGAATAAACAAGCTTTAATCAACCGGAGGGAATCTTTCCTATAGTCTTAGTACTTCTCTCTGTAGACATCACGCCCATCGGAACGATAGCAGGTGACCGAGAGATTTGCTCAAGCTGCCACACACTAGTAGAGTACCCACAAGCATTCTGGACAGTCACCCTTTCTGTATACCAGGGTGTATGGCACAGTAGAGCCCCGACACTAGGTACTCTTCCCATTGGTATCAGCTTGGCGCTTTCTATCTCCACCGCGCTGCTTGCGCTGGAAAGAGTATTTCCTGAGTTGGGAAGACTGATCCTCAAGCGGAACTCACCCCCAAACTGAGAGTGTCCACCAGTGAGACCTGACTCTCAGTATTCACCACGCTTCGTGCGTCAAATACTGTGATATGGATATCGCACTCAGTTGGTAGACATGGTATGTGGTTGTACACCTGCAGAGGACCACACATCGCCTGCTCCACTTCTGCTGGTTTTGGTAGTAGTGATTCTGTGCTCATGCCCTATTCCTGTCAGAGTGGTATCCGAGAGCAGGTTAAATTGGCAAACGCTGCTTCCGAGCAAAAGCAGGAACTTAACCCCTTCCTCACCACACTCGCGCACCTCCCACCATGGGAGAGGGCTCAAGCGATCTGCCGCTTGGAGAGAGACACCACGCTGGAATCTCTCCCGGACCTCTTTGCAGCACCTATAAAGCTACCTGGAGACACACACCAAATGGTCACTAGATATCTGAGGTGTCAGGACAAATCCCAAGGGATCACCAATCCACACTTTTGGGGAATACAGATTGCAGAGCAGACCCCAGCAACTGTCAACACTAACGAGCACCTGCCCACCAAGTTCTAGCACATGCACAACAGAGCCACAGCAGGTCAGGCAGCCTCCACAGGTTACGCATCACCCAGGTATTCCTGTCAGAGCGGGCCCCACCTATATGCAAAGTGGTACCTGCAGTACCAGACTTCGTGCCCTGCCGAAAAGCTACCAGGCCCATTTTATACACTAGATACGCTCCAGTGCCACGAAAGGAATAGAGTTCTAAGCCTCACCCCCGGCTGCATCTGTCCTAGAACCCACCAAAAACACTAGACGCAGTAATGTGACTCCCTCTCGCCACAGGGCGTCATGTTTCAAGATAGTTTTTCTGGCTCCCAACATGGGGCCTTGTGCATTAAATAACACAGTTAATTAAGCAGAATTAGGCCAGCAAGACCCTGAACTAGCAGACGTAGCCAGGAGCCGAACCAAGTACAAGGTCGACAATCTGCACCTCACCTTCACTCTTGGTCCACTTTTCACGTGGTTGTAGTGTGTGTAGTTACTCCTTGTGCCATCTCTGCCAGAAGTGCTGAGTGGCACACTGTGGTGCCTACAAGGAAGTGTGTTGGTGTCGGGGCCTCTAAGTCATCTGGATCTGATGAAATGACACACAGTGGATGTGAGTTAAGGACAGCTTCAATCTGGGTGAAGAGAGTAGACAGCTCCTCAAATGTAATAACCTACTGGCCTAAAACTCTTTTCAGATGATACTTAGCAGATTTGATGGCTGCCTCCCACAACCCACCAAAGTGTGGTGCAGATGGGGGATTGAGTTTCCACTGAATGCCACGAGTGGCAAGGGTATCTGCAACACACTGCAAGTTAGTACTCTCACGTAAGAACTTCTGTAGATCATTGAAATAATGACGTGCACCTGTAAAGTTTGTTCCGCAGTTAGAAAAAACATTTTTACACAGCCCTCGCCTAGCAGTAAATCTGAATAATACATCAAGAAAAGCTGTGGTGCTCAAAGAAGAAACAACTTCTAAATGTACTACCTTTGTCGCTAAGCAAACAAATAGGCACAAATAAGCCTTTGACACACAACTGTTTGATTTGGAACGGGCCCCATAGTCAACACCAACATTTAGAAATGGCCTCACTTGTTGAACCCTACTTGGTGGAAGATTTCCCATCAATGGCTGTGTATTGGTGGCCCTGAACATGTGGCACTTTATACAACTGTGGATCCTGGGCTTGACAGATCCCTTCCCTGCCACAACCCAGTACTCGCAACGAATGGCTACATGCGTGGCATTGGAACCAGCGTGGAGGTGCACAAGATGATGATAATCAATTATCAGATTTGTCACAAAATTCTTCTTGGGTAGCAAGATTTGATGTCTAGCTTTGTAAATTAGTTGTGAATTTTGTAAACCCACCCACACGCAGAATGTCATCACAATCCAAGAATGGATTCAACTTTCTAATACCAGTACCAAGGGGGCATTCACTCTCTGAAATCGAATATTCATTCTCAGAGCTGAAACATTCTAGTTGAACCCGCTTCAGGCACATCTTTTTATCAACATCAAGTTCTATGACAGTAATGGGACCAGTGCGTCGACACCGTAGTGACACCTTCAGGTTTGAAATGAATCTTAATACATAAGCAAGCACTCTCTGAAACTGTGACCAGGAAGAAAACCTAGAGAGGCTTGCGAGGAGGTTTGGCTCACAATGTGCAACCAATGAGACTACCTTAGGCTGCTTTATCTTTTCTTCACCTTCGCGAATACTGGTTACTGGAATAGTGATGTGGGATATAATAACGAGGAAAGTGCCCTACTCCATTCTTAATTGGATGCATTTGTCCAAGTTGTCCATACTAATGCAAAAAATTGGAATACTCCCTTTTGGTTTCTGGCTGACTACGCAATCTGCGTTCCAGCTGATGCAACCGTTTGACAGCATAGCTGCGGGAATCTCCTAACCCTGGTTCCTTTTCCTTGAAAGGTAGTCTCTGAACATATTTACTATCTGGGTCTCGCGAATGGGTTTCAACTAAGTGACTCTCACATTCAATATCTTCTGGGCTACAATGTTGAACAGAAGGTACTTCTTCGCTCTCCCAAAACTTGTGAATGATGTCTGTTAGGGGAAACCTTAGACTGTACAAACAGTGAAACACCACCACTGGAGACAGCAACTGCAGTCTGACTGACTTTACCCATTAGAATATAACCAAGTATACTGTGAAGAGCAATGGGGAACCCACTTGGTGGTTGGTACTGCCCACCATCAAACACATCTGGATATACATCAGAACCCAAAAGAAGATTGGTTGTCCATGGAGAATCAAACGATGGGTCAGCTAATTCCAAATTACTGTACACATCCCCCATGTGGTGAGGAAGTGGGATGCTGGATAATTTGGAGGCTATATACTTCAAGACCACTGCATTGGTGATTAATTGAGGACCTTCACTTGTTGCAGGTGTCAAAACACAAGTAACAGGATCATTGTTTGAAAGAACAACAGACTGAGCCAACCCCACAACAGGAACATGAGTCCTTTGGCATTTTAACCCTAGCTTGCGGACACACTCTTCAGAGATGAATGAGCTCTGGGATCCTGAGTCAAGCAACACTAGAATCTTCTGCATCTTGTCACTTACATCTTTAACTATAACAATGTTGTACCTAAGATGACAATTGCCGACACATCAGTGGACGAGGTAAGTGAGACTACAGCTGCAGTTTCCTCATTGGGAATGGAAGTGACTGCTTCTTGTTGATTAGAAATATCTGGAGTTTGCTCCACTTGATTTGGAGAGACAGCAGTGTGAAGAAGGGAGTGGTGTCTCCTACTACAGTACAGACAGTTTCTCTTCAACTTGCAATCCTTCACCCCGTGGCTTTGCAAACAGTTGAAACACATCTTTCGTCGCATCAACTCTATCCTCTCATCAACTGACTGACCAATGAACGTAGGACACCTGTTAATTCGGCGTGCGCCCTCACAGGTAATACAAATATCTTGTTCCGCAGTTGCCAAGAATGACGCTTTGATGCTTGTGCCTGAATTTACAAACTTCTTAGTTGTTGATCACACACAAGTGTACCCTGATGCTGAGTAGTTAGCCATCATCAATGCCTTACAATGTGATTACGAAAATTCGAGAAGCTGATCAAATGTGGGCATCTGTATGGTCTTATGAGCTACTTCAAACTGTGCTCTTGTATCTGGATCAAGGTTCGGTAACATAAGGTTTAACAACACAAAGCTCCATTCAGTCACTGGCAGTTTTAGAATTCTCAAAGAACCCAGATTCTCCTTAAGAATACCTACCATATTATGCAATTTGTCAGGAGAGAGAGAGCAGCTAAGCGAGTGAGTTGCATTATATTTTTCCAATGCATCGTGACTATTGCTCTGACGTAATGGTACCTTTCAGTTAATGTTTGCCATGCTAGGTTAAAATTATCCTCAGACAGTGGGAGAGCTTCAATAAGGTTGTATGGCTCACCAGAAACTGACGTAAGGAGATACTGATGCTTTTCCACCGCAGCGAGGACCTTGTCAAGGTGAATAAATCATAAAAGGTAGGCCAGTCAGTAAGCCACCCCTTAAAGGTAGGCAACTGCAATTTTGGTAACTTAATATTGGATGAGGCTCGGCCGAGATGACATTGTTGTTCTCTTCCTACTTCTTTGATCATAACAAGTTTGTTGAAAATTTCCTGTATTCTATAGTAGGCCTCGTCAAACTCCTCGAGCTCCCTATCGTTGGCTTCAGACTCTGCAACTGACGTAGTTTCCGATGCTTGAACAGCAAGTTGCAGATGGCTTTCCTCAAAGTCTGTTTTCAGTTGCTGCAAATCGTAGCATGTTGCCTTGAAAAGTCCTGCCCAACTCGGATTGTTGTCAACTTCATCAGCCAAGGTCAGAAGTCTGTTTATACGACACTTCACGAGGCGTAAACGTGTCTTCAATTGGGGCGGAAACATTTTAACAATTTCTCATCATGGTTCGAATAAATTGCCGGCCTAGTGAAAACATAAACAATTGCAGTTATGGTTGGTATACTGCGCGACTAACCTCAAAAAACACTCTTTCACCACGAATTACGAAAATTATTAATACGACACTTATTGTATAACAGAAGTCTTGTGATTAAATACAGTGTTATTTGTATACATAACAACCATGGTGCGAAATGAAGCAGTTTCAGTGCCACATCACGCCCGATACCACACACACAGAAATACCAAAACCATGTCCACTGTTTACAGTAATTATAGATTAATCTTTGTTATGTGGTTCGAATAATGCGTATCCGGCCCGGAGGACCAAAAATGTTTCCACACAATATATTTGTAACACATTCCAGCTGTGACGTCCAGCAACACGGAGTAGCGGTAACTAACTGCTTTCATTCATAGATAGTACCACAAGTCAAGATGGCCACGGGCCATGGCACTCGAACAGGTGGCACCAAGTTTGAATTTGAATCCAAGTACATACACTAATTGATACCAACCAAAACAAACCTAAACTGCTAGAGACAGTTTCATTACGTCTGCCTGAGCTGGGCAGACGAAGCCAGATTCACGGATGGGCTTGAGTACTGATGCGAAGACTGTCACACTCGGCAGATGGCTTTCTGTAACTGGATCACATGCTTGGGACTAGGTACCCACATTGTGTGCTGCTTACTATGTGGAGAACAGTACCACCATGGCTGCATAGGACGGCCAGACGAGAGGGTCACCAGACCAAGAATAGTCTATCGGTGCGAAATATGTCGACGTGCAGCTAAATATTGACCACACCACCCGGGGCCAGCTTCACATACCAATACCCCACGACACCAAGGCGAACCACAAATCCCGGAATTTGCAGGGCGCCCACACCAGGACCCACTTGTGTTCACAGCCGAATGCGAGAAGGAGTTTTGTGCCAATGAAATTCCAGAGATGCAATCAGTGAGCAGGGCACAAGTGAAGGGAAAGACCTTGGATAGGTGGCAAATATACAGCGAATTTATTTCAGAGTGGATCCAACTCAGTAGCCGTTTCACCACACAGTTTAATGGTGAGGGGGTACCCAAATGCCCGACAAAGAGGCAGAAATATTTGTCCGGTGCAAAGTACAAATAGGAATGAAGAGAGTTGCGTACGACATGTAACACACCTGCTGTTACCCAAGCTGTACAATCTATCACAAATTCCGAAGTCTACAACTGTAGAAGAATTAGTCGGAAGAGTGCGTGAAAGTGAGTGAAATTATAGTGAGCAAGATGAGCTAGACCACAAACAGAGGGGTAGGGGGAAGAAGGAAGCACAAATGAGAGGTTGCACGCATCCTCCCCTACCTCCCCAGCGCATGCCACCGTAAACAGCCTGCTGCTACACTGCTTTGCGACGCAGGCCGAGAGAAAGCAGGGAGAAGGGAAGAAGACAAGGTCAGGCACAACGCCTCCCAGCGCCACCCCATTGCTACCAAAATGAAGGTTTTGTCCAAGGAGACATTTTAACCATGACTGCCCCAAAAAGCCAGCCAGCTGGAAGGGGAAGATAGACGACAGCTCAACCTCCCAGCCAGCTGAGGGCGAAATAAAAGCTAAGCCACGTCAAATTACATTCATTAATGGAGGGACTGAGCTCCCCACAACCTCCCCGGATTAAAGTAAATATCAACTGGAGAGCAACCACAGCCATGATTGCCACTCCAGGTAGGGGAAATTATATCCTGAGCAACCTGACCCAACAAAGAGTCCACCTAATGCCCCGTGACGGCCGAGTACAGATGGCACAGCCTAACCAGTAGTGTAATACATATAGCACACAATGTACTTTAAATGGCAGCCGCAGCGACTTGTGTGGCTGCGTCCACTTTCCCTAAAAATTTCTATTTTTTCCCTCAAAATCAAATAAAATACCCTGAAAATTTCCCCTTTTCTCTAAAAACTTTTTCCCATCAAAAAACAAGATGCCCCCCCATGTGCAGAAAGAAACTCTTGAAATCCAATTTTCGACCAATTTAATTAATTTGAGGGGCTTGTGCGGCTGTGGCCATTTCACCTCAAAATTTCCCTTTGTCCCCTCAAAATTGACTAAAATATACCCTGTTTCATATAACTTCAATAAAATTTGACAGACGTTGTGACCAACCTACACAGCATGTAAACAGTAAACTCCCCCATTTCCAAAGTACTATGCCAGTTGATGGTTGTTACAGGATGCGTGTTATTATGTTGGCGCTCTTGGCAATGATTGTAAAAGAAAATAGTACTAGGAATTAAAAATTATAATGTGAAAAATTAATGATAATTACAGCATTTATGGATAAATTTATGCTTATAGACTAATACACAATTTTTCTGAGTTATAGAGCAAGGACTTAAAAAAAATTTAGAAATATTATGGTACAGCATGCGAACATCACGGTTATGTGAAAGGTATCCACCAATCTCTGTTGAATCTGTGGTCTATGGTCTCCACCCACCCGGTGAAAAGCAATTGCCACTATCTCTCTTCCGTCATAATTTATCAATATGCGAGAATTCCTTGATGGTGATGTCGGAATATTACATATGCAGTTAATTAATTTTGTATTTACATATTTCATTAAGTGTAGTTCATTGTACATGCCTTTTTAGAACAGTCTCCTCAGTGAAATGAATTATCGACACGTGTCTACCGCTTTGTAAAATGGTTTGTTGTGTGCTGTGGTCCGCCATTTTCTATGGCCATCGCGAAGCGCGAGCGAAAAATTATTTTCGTTGTGAAGTGTGAATTTGTTGGTTTCAAGAAATAGTTGAAGTTTTTGTTAATTGCATAAGTCAGCAAATAGATTATTTTGTAGACACATGATTAATCATCCAAAGTTCGGCACGTGTTTAGGAATCATGAAGTGAACAGTAAGTTTGTGTGTTTTGTAAATAATGTTTTCTCTAATTGTTATTAGAATATTTGAAATGTATTTGGACTTTTATTTGATTGATAAACTAACAATTATTACATAGAAGTTAAATTTCCTTAACATGTTTACAATGTGCATTTCTCACATTGGTATTAACTGTGACGTATTTATTACATTTTGTTCTTGTGGGAGGTTTTCAAATGTACGTGGTATAAATAAGCGCCCATTTAGTGTAGTTCATTATATAAAAAATGCAATGATATGTATCTGTTGAGCATTTCTCGCATTTAGTTCTTTTAATGAAGTTAAAACTTTTGAGTTATAGTAAATTGATTGCTATTTCCGTACGAACAAAATTTTCCAATGCATCATCAAAACAATGCAAGTTCCAAACACCACTCCCTCATAAGAAGAACCACAAAAAAATTGTCTCCTGAAAGACGAAACTATAGTTCCCCACCCCACCAATAAAATAAAACAGAACCCTAACTAGTATATTATGTAATCATAACAAAAATACAACAGTTGGGAATGGCAACCAGCTATAGTAGCCTAATTACTGGACAGAAGTTATCAGTCTTTCAATGCTAACCATTAAATACATAGTTTGTTTACAAACATCGGTTTCTTCACCAACAGAACAGCTGTGAGGAGGGATACTTCGTGGCCGCACTTCTTTTAGAGAACTGCCAAAATTTATTGAAGTTATATAAAAAAAAACAAAAAAAAAAAAAAAAAAAAAAAAAAAAAAAAAAAAAAAAAAAAAAAAAAAAAAAAAAAACCACCCGGAAGCCTCAAAAAAGGGTAGAAGCCCTTGAAATCCAATTTTCGCCCAATTTGATTAATTTGAGCTGTTTGTGCAGCTGGGTTACTGACAGTTTTCTGCCAACAAATCCCCAATAGTTGATCTAAATAACTATTTTGGTGTTCATCAATATAGGGGACTTCCCTACAAGTCATTATAGACCTTACCTCATGCGGGGGTTGATATGGTATAGACTCATTAGTGGATTCAGCGGTGTGAATATCCACTGGCTGTATTAAACCTCGACGTAGACCTCATCGAACTAGACGTCGAATGTGGCTCTGCTGTCCACCTTTACGCATCGGTACACTTAATGTCAATGATTATATTAAAATAGAAAGAAATATAATAATTTATTATTTAACTAGGCTCTGTCTAGATACCACTGAATATCACTCTTATCCTAGCTATCGGAGTACAGCCCTTAGGGGAGTGTCTTGTTCAGTCACTCCGAGGTGCTGAACATGAGACGTGACTTGCTAGGTCAGAGCGCTACTGTAAGTATGTTCGGGTGTACTGAACACGCCCCATGAGTCCCCGTCTGATTCAGACTATATAGCCTTATACAGGCTCCAGGAAACCTAAAGGGTTCAGTCCAATCGGCTGTACTGTACAGAGGTTGTGTAAATAATATTGTGAGCCGTAAGTTATTAAGAAATCCACAATTAAATAAATTATAAAAATGGATGAGGGATGAGAAATGGCTACCTCACCAAGTATTATATTTTACTGAGCGTGTTTATCAATGCTTTCGGAAAACAGTGGGGATAGCGAATCTGTATAATGGAAGCTAAAGTTCAGATAATTAATTAATTAATTCGTCAGGTGAACGCAAACTTGAATAGTATTGCAATTTCTCAAAGGAAAATTCTCAACCAGCTAAAGTTTCGCAATTTACAGCGACGTAATGCTTACTGTCCAGAAGGGCTGTCGATACGGCCCGTTACCATGGAAGTCAAGGAATGACTTAAAGGGGTGCAGGGGTGAGGACATCGAGGTTACCTCTGGATTGTACCCCTGGGATTTTCTCCGTGGGCTGCGGGGTAGGTGCTGTACAGCCGTCTGCAGACTACTGGAGATGGAACTGGAGTTGAGAACATTTTCAAGCTGCTAAGGATGGAGAGAACCTTCTTCAGACTTGGAGAGGTTGGCCTTGCTCAGATCCAGGACAATCCTCCAACCTCTGCGGTCGGTGGGCCAATAGTCCAGGAATATTAGGGGTTTCACCTCGGAATGAGAGATAGTCAGCTATAAACTTGTATAAACCTTTATTTTGACACAATAAAACTTGTCTCAAAATCTACCTATCGTAGGGTGTCCGCGACCACAGATATTTCAAGGTCAAAGGTCAAAATATCAATTTTTTACACATTTATTGCAAATATCTCGTTTCCTATGGGTTTTATGCTATTTGTATTTATTATAAATATTGTAGAGAATTAAATTCTCTACAACTTTTGTTTAAACATTTTTTTAATATCTTGAACCATTTTCGAGATAGAGAGCAGAGCGCGCGCAGTGTTTAACTATTTAGAGTATCATTCGAGGTCAACCTGTAGTCCCGATTAAAAACACGCCCTATAAAGTTTATAAATTATTGATAAATATATAATTCTAAATAATTTGCATTTTTATTAACTATTACGTTATAATTAATAATTTTTTTCAATAATTCAGTATCTATTCATTTAATAATACTTACCTACTCGTGTACTTATAAAGTTATTAAGGGAAATACTTGAATTATTTTTTAATTCTAATCTTATTTATACTAATTACTCCCTAACTAAATAAAAAGAAAATAATTAAATTTGTAATTAATGTTTTTATTGAAAAATACCATTTCATACATTTATGAACGTTGAAATTAAAAAAATTGAATAATAATAAGAACTACAAGTTCTAATTTCAATTTTCTTCTTCTTCATCATCGTCTTCCAGTCGCTGTAAAATTTCAAATTCCTCCGTGTTCTCTTCCACCCTGGCAACGGTGCGATATCCCTCGACTTTCCATATAACCACAAAAAATCAACTCCGTTTAAGTTTTTTTCTGTGAATGCTTGATGATCGTGTAGATTTTCGACTTGAACTTTACTGTATCCAGGTACAACTGGTTTTTCATAAACTTGAAGATATACATGTGATATGGCTGCCAACTCTTTCGCACTTGGTTTGGTTGTGTATTTTTGTATCCGTTCATCGTAGATAACAGCATTTTTTGGAGTTACTATCTTGATCATTCCCATAACATGAAGAGTATTGTTACCATCAAGAGTATGGACATTTATATCGGCATTGTCTCCAACATATTGTACAAGTGCACCTGACTCTGATGATAAAATACGAGGCTGTGGATGATAAACTGCTGAAATTTCATACTGTACAGTATGATTATAAGAAGCTACAAATCCCAAGCTAGATAAAATATCCAATAGTCTTCTAGATCCATATCTTCTGTGAAGAAATACAGAAAGGCTTAATAGTAGCTGTGATGAAAAAGAACGCTCCCGGATGGCAGCCATTATTGCATGGCTTATTGAAGTACATTTTATTTTTAAATGATCTACCTTTCCTTTCCTGTTTTTTAGGATGACTTCTTCTAAGAAACACAATAAAGTTTTTGGAATTTCTTGGTTAACATCATCCAACATTTTACTGGGAGGCGGATAAGATTTAGTTTCAACAATGGATGATCGAATGTCTTCTCTAATAATAGCTGATGCAGCTTCTACAGTTCTTAGTCTTTCTGCTTGCGGATTTAAGTTTTTATTATCGTACCAAGCTTTTGATAAAATATTAGCGTGTGAATCACGAAAAGAAATGATCGTAAAAGCTCCTACTTTTTTCGTAATTATTATATTGGTTAAGTACTTTTGTTGTAGCCTTGAAATAATAGTTTTATCATCTGGTACATACCCTGTCAAGACATCTTTAAGCTCTTTTAGTGTAAATTGTGAATCGTTATTATTTTCTATGTAATTGAAAATCTCTATCATAGCTTCTGAAACTTGATTATCTTGACGAAGTTTCGGATGAGACGATGGTACTTTAATTGTGAAGAAATTCGTATAACTAATAGCATGGTATTTAGCTTCAGCAGCAACTAAATCATATTGAAAAAATATACTATTTTTCACCAATTCTCCGAAAGTATCACCACGTTCTTCTGCTTTTTTCATAACATTGTCTTTAAACTCAAGAGTACTCACTGCACTTATCTTGCGTCTATACTTTTCTTTTTTCTTTGTCTCTGCGGCCTTGTCAACTATTTCACCGCAAAATAAACACTGCTTCTTGAAATCGAACACTTCACTTAGTCTTTTATGCGGTACAGTTGGAGAAGCTGTAGTTTCATCTTGTTCTAGTCGCCGTTTTGCTGCTAATATACAATTTTTGCTAATGTAAACAGTTCGGCACTTTTCATGCACTTGTACAGAGGTTACGGTTTTTAAATAATCAATAAGACAGTCGTTTCGTTCGATACTTGCAGTTCTCAGAGTTTTTATACCACGCACTAGATTCACTAATGATTCACCTTCCGAATCTGACTTTTTACATATAAAACACAAATTATACATCACTCTTAAAATTGTACGTCCGTAGTTACCAAGATACGATTCAAAACTAACGAATAACAGTGGTTAATTGAAAAAGAAACCGGTCGTGAGTAAGCAATTGAACATCTGTCCTTTCTGGCTATAAATAGAAAGGTTCGTACTATACAATAGAGGTCCGTTGTCCCAGGTATAATTTTTAACGTTTTAAAAGAATCTATAAGTTTACGGATTTCAATATAGATGTACTTAATTATTTTCTACTTATAATGTAATTAAAGTATTTCCCTTAATAACTTTATAAGTACACGAGTAGGTAAGTATTATTAAATGAATAGATACTGAATTATTGAAAACAATTATTAATTATAACGTAATAGTTAATAAAAATGCAAATTATTTAGAATTATATATTTATCAATAATTTATAAACTTTATAGGGCATGTTTTTAATCGGGACTACAGGTTGACCTCGAATGATACTCTAAATAGTTAAACACTGCGCGCGCTCTGCCCTCTATCTCGAAAATGGTTCAAGATATTAAAAAAATGTTTAAACAAAAGTTGTAAAGAATTTAATTCTCTACAATATTTATAATAAATATAAATAGCATAAAACCCATAGGAAACGAGATATTTGCAATAAATGTGTAAAAAAAAAAAAAAAAAAAAAAAAAAAAAAATCGATTTTTTGACCTTTGACCTTGAAATATCTGTGGTCGCGGACACCCTACGATAGGTAGATTTTGAGACAAGTTTTAGGGTGTCAAAATAAAGGTTTATACAAGTTTATAGCTGACTATCTCTCATTCCGAGATTCTTGCCCTCATTTGACTAATATTCCTGGACTACAACTAACTCTGGCAAGAGTTTTTTTTTTTGCTCTGCTTATACAGTCAAAATCTCAGCTTTGTGACTGTCACAGGGGTGCAGGGAACGCTAGCCTCTCTCTTCACAGGGGCTGTAATATTCCGACTTCAGGGCAGGATACCCTTTAATTATCTCCCCTATTGGAGACTGCTGACCTTTTTATCACCTCTGCACGAGGCTCTGGATGCTACTGTGTCCTTGAGAGGGGGGTGCTGCTATCTTGCTTGATTCCTCAGAACTGCATGTCTGGACGAATAGTGTTGATGGCTCAGCTGACCAAAAAATATCTTGAGAGAGAAAAAAGGACGACCGTAACGATTCTGTAGGCACGTGATTAATTTATTTGTCGTAAAGTGACTTTCCTGATGAGTGTAGATAGGGTGAAGTAGACGAGTAGAGTGCGCATCTCAAATGTGCAGGGACGTGCAATGTGTCAACCTAATGCGGTAAAACTGGAGGTTATTCCGAGTAAACAATTATTTATATTAACAAACAGATGTCTTCCGAATAAAATACCACAAAACGTAATATGCAACCGCACTTGTCGCCAATAAATTACAAAAACTGTAACACTGAGGACAAATTTTACTATTTTTTTGCTGAGTGAAAATTCGATTTTTGATGGCCTCTAGTAGAAAAACCAACGATAATTATAACGAAACAATAATTTATATTAATAAACAGATATATTCAGAATAAAACGATACTGCAGAAGGTTTGTCTACAGAAAGAGGGCGAAATGGCCAGGCGGACATGTGATGCTCGGGGGGAAAACATTCCGGTGCCTGAGGAGTGTAGAGTGGTTAGAGTCAAAAGGTACTGGGTAGTCCATGCTGCCTGGTGTTTAGGGGGTGGGGGGTGGTATCTACTTTTAGATATGGCCAACGTCCAGTACTGTGGTAACCAACAACATGCACCAACCAACCAAAAAAAATGTGATGAATTTAATTTTTAGTCAATTAAATTTGAATTTTTTAACTTTTTGCAGACAATTTTTTTTTAAATTCCACAAAAAGAGTCATTATAGATAGATGTTCACTATGAATGGGGTCAATAAAGGTTTTTTGGTACTAGTTTATTATTTTAAGCTGCTAAAACATATAGCAAATAAATTCTAAGCACTTTTTGTATTATGCAATGTAAAGATATTTTACCAACTTTATGAATAGGTTTTTCAAATACTGTCTGTAAATAGTAACTGTTTGCCTTTGTTAAATTTGGTTTCCCCAGTGAACTTTGAGGTGTTATTTAGATATATATATATATATATCAATTAA